>JAPDVU010000007.1:107276428-108681350 GCA_026230045.1 Corynorhinus townsendii | reverse complement strand
GAGGCCAGAACTTCTCAGAGTCCTGGGGACTTCTGGAGAAGGATGAAACCTACTGGGTGGGGGTGGCCATGGTCATGGTCAGCCAAGCCTCCTCCAGGGAAAGGCAGGAGCACTGAGCTGAGGACAAAACCTGCCCCTGTCCTGGGCCTAGAGGCCAAGAAGGGGAGCAGACACTGCCCAGGAGGCTCAGGTGGAGCAGGCAGAGGCCAGGAGGACACTCTCGGGGTCCAGGTCACAGGCTGCTCCTGACGCATGGAAGGCCCTGGGCTGAGATATTTGAATGGTTCCTTTGGATGCTAGAAATTCAACTTTTGTTTAAAATTAGACATGTGCCCGGTATTGAAACCAGCAGGGTTGTCTGTGGGGCCAGGACAAGAACCTCACCCCCAGGAGCAGCTGGAGGTATGTTCCTGGCTCCCAGACTTAGATGGGTATGTGGTGCTGGGAACCTGCAGCCCTTCAGGAGCAACCTCAGCCTCCAAGGAAGGAGCCAACAGGGGCAGTGGGCAGGAAGCTGCCAGTCCTCCCCCTCTCCCACCTAACACCACCTGCTCCCATAGTGTTAGCCTCAGAAGGAGGGGATTCTGATGCCTGCTGGGACCAAGCGCAGGCATCTTGAGAGCACTGTGCTTGGGAAATGATCCCATCACAGAAGGACAAATATAGATGATTCCACTTTCCTGACATTCCTGTTTCTTCATATTCACAGACAAGAGAAGTGGAAGGGTGGCTGCCAGAGGATGGGAGGGAGTGGGATGGGAACTTAGTGCTACCGTTTTGCAAGATGAAAAAAGTTGTGGAGGTGGGGGTGGGGATGGTTGCACAGCAGTGAGAATATATGTCATACCAGGGAACTGTAGATGTAAGAACGACTAAGATGGTCAGTTTTGTGTGACATGTATTTTACCTCAATTACTTTTATTGAAACTGATGGCCTGGGGCTGCCCAGAAGATGAGTCACACTGACACCATCTGGAAGGACCTGTCCTGGACATCCCTGGGGGCTGGAGCTTGGGCAGCAGGTTCTCACCCATTGCAGCCAAGGGCTCGGGAACTTCCCTGCCGTGGACCCAGGGCCCTGGGCTGGGCTGCATGAGCCTGGGCCTGCACCTGTGCACGGGGCAGAGGGTGAATGTCCATGAAGGGCCTGGTCAGGGACAGCTAGTTTGGGTGCTAGAGTGGGAGCTGGAGGAAACACAAACCTCATACCCGCAGCTGCAGGATTCCTGCCACAAGAATCACAGATGCAGTCCCAGCCCCTAGAAATCCAGTCCCTCAGTCCTACACCTGCAGGAAACCCAATTCTGCCCACAACCGGGGTGAGATTGGAAGCATCTCCTTTCCTCCTAGACACTCAAGGGAGACCACAGTCTCAGCCAAAACCCTGGTCTTGTGAGCCCCAAATCAGAGGGACCACTTACACCATGCCCTGCTTCTGACTGCTGAAGCTCTCAGATAGTCACAAATGTGTATTGTCACTAGGCCAGTGGGGATATTGCTCCACAGCAGGAAATGACTAAGCCATGTCCTTCATGAAATCAGGTCCCGTCCACCCTGTGGTGCCAGCAGAGATGGAGTGTGGCGGGGGGGAGAGGGGGGGTGGGTGGGTCATGACCCATATTAAACTTTTGGGGTTAGAAACTATCATAATAACTATTCTAAAATTGGGGTAAACTGTGGCTTGGAGACAGTTACTCAGACTGTCTGGGGGTGGGGGTGGGGGACTAGGGTCCTGAATTTCATGTAAATCTGGAATCTTAATCATCTCTTCCTGACTGCCCATCTGTATCTCTCTGTGAATTTCCTGTTTAATATCCTAGAGTTAGATTTCTGTGTGTGTGCCCATTTTATAATTTAGATTGTCTTCTCAATTTTTGAGGGTTCTTTTTATATCAGGATAGTAATCTTTTATTCTGTACATAATGAAATATTTGCTTCCAGTGTGCCTTTCGGTCTTAAGTTGTAAATGTGCTTATAGTGGCTTCCAGGACCATGTCAATGTCCCACCTACAGAGGAAAGGCAGAGTCATAGAGGACCCGGGACCCCGGCCTTCCCTTCCCTCTCTTTGTAGGGAACCGGGCTGGTTCACTGTGACAAATGCTAATCCCACTGGAAATCACTGAAGAACATGCTCATCAAAGAGTGGTGCAAAAATCTCTTAAAATCCCTTTTTCTGTGTGCCACTTCCCTCCCTAGCATGAGACTGTACATGCTGCTTTTACACACTCCCTAAAGGAACAGAAAGTCCACAATAATTAACAAAGCCCTCTCCTCACAAGTTATTGAAATGCTAGAGAGCATACATTCAGCAAACCCGAGGTATCTAGATTCTAAAAACAAAGTTACCCACTTGGAAGGAATATTTAGCCAACTTACTTTGCTGGAATAGGAATTCCATCAGCATCAAAATGTTTCAGAAGCAACCACAGCTTAATTCTGCTCTTTCATGGGCTGACTAGGACATGAAAACCTAGATGAAACAATCTGAAGTAGTCCAATTCAAAGGACATACCAGGTACTTTTACAGGAACAATGTTAGTGTTCACTGTAGACTAAAGCCCTCCTCACAAGAAATAAACAGAAGCACAGCGGAGACCCTGTGGACTTGCAGAGCTCACGGTGATGCGCAAACCCCATCCAGTTAAAGTGCTCCTGAAAGTCCCTGCACCTGACTGATGAGGTGGCAGCTGGTGCTTGAATCCCCTGAGTGACACATGTGATGGGATGAGCTCAAATCCCACCCACAGCACCTGAGCCCAGGAAGCCTTGTGTCCCTGACAGAGAAACAGAGAAACGAGCAAGTTCAACCGTTCAAGGGCCTTTTCTGCTCAGAACTTTGTCCAACTGTCAACTGTCAGAGGCCACTGGGGCCCACTCAGGGGACCTGCTCCCCTCCTGTCCTGCCCATGCTACACAGATGGATGAATCTGCCTTAGAGAAATGAAAGGACAGTGTACGACCATCCATGTAAGAACTGTGGGCTCTCTGGCTTTGTTGCCACTATTTAGTGTCAGAATATATGTAATTGACATCGAGTTGAGCTTTTTTCTTTTTTTTCTCTTTAAAAAAGGTGGGTTTTTGTGTTGTTTTGCTTGTTGTCACAAATCAATAGTAAGCTTTTCTGGTATTGCTCAGTAATGAAGTGTATTTATTTTACCTTTCACTCCCTTTACCCATTTTTACCATCCCCCATCCCTGGTAGACACTAATCTGTCCTCTGTATCTATGAGGGTGTTTTGTTTTTTAATTCCACATATAAGCAAGATCATATGTAGTATTTGTCTTTCTCTGTCTGACTTAGTTCACTTAGCATCATGCCCTCGAAGACCATCTATGTTGTTGCAAATGTCAAGATTTCATTCTTTTTTTATGGCTGAATAATATTTTATTGTGTACTAGAGGCCCGGTGCATGAAATCTGTGCATGGAGGCGGGTGTCCCTCAGCCTATCCTGCACCCTCCAGCAATCCAGGACCCCTTGGGGGATGTCGACTTCTGGTTTAGTCCCGAACTGGAAGTCAGACACCCCTCTCACAATCCGGGACTGCTCTCTCTCAACCACTCTGACTGCCTGCCTGATTGCCCCTAACCACTTGCCTGCCTGCCTGATTGCCCCTAACCACCTCTGCCTGCCTGCCTGATAGCCCCTAACTACTCACTTGCCTGCCTGATCACCCCTAACTGCTTGCCTGATCGCCCCAACCACTTCTGCCTTCCTGCCTCATTGCCCCTAACCATTCTGCCTGCCTGCCTCATCGCTCCTAACCACTCTGCCTGCCTGATTGCCCCTAACTGCTTGCCTGCCTGCCTGATTGCCCTTAACCACTCTGCCTGCCTGCCTGATCACCCCTAACTGCTTACCTTTAACTGCCTCTGCCTCTGCCTCAGCCTCCGCCACCACAGCTTCGTCTGGAAGGACGTCTAGAATGATGTCCAGAAGGTTGTTTGGCTATCTGGTCTAATTAGCATATTATACTTTTACTAGTGGCCTGGTGCACAAAATTTGTACACATTAAAAGGATTAATTAGAGGAAATATTTTAATATTGCTATTTGCCCTTTCTCTATAATAGAAGTGTCAGAGATGAAAGAAAATTAGTAAAATGTATATGAAAATCATCCTCCTGTCAGAGTCGGGGGTGTGCCGCGGGACCCAGAGTTAAGTCCCCACCCACCTGCGGTGCCTCAAAATCACACAAGAACCAGACCCAGCCGGCCCCACCCGCATTGGGCAAGATCCAGACCCGGCTGGCCCCACCCTTGTTAAGCCTGCCAGGTGGGGGGCACAGTCTCAGGTCCCCTGGACTGGTGCCAGTTGGGGGTGTGCAGCCTTAGGTCCCCTGGTGCACACTGGGCAGGGGGCACAACCTTAGGTCCCCCTCAGGTCTCCTGTCCCAATGCTGGGGGGGAGGGCATGACCTGAGGTCCCTCGGCCTGGCACTGGGGTAGGGGGCGTGCCTTGAGGGGCATAGCCTGAGATCCCCTGTCAAGCCCCACTGGGCAGGGGACATGGTCTGTGGTCCCCCTTCAAGCCCTGCCAGGCAGGGGGTGCAGCCTCAGGTCCCCCAGCTTGGTGCCAGGCGGGAGGGGGGGGGCAGCCTGAGGTTCCCTGGCCCAGCACTGAGTTGGGGGCACATCTTCAGGTCCCCTGTTAAGCCCCACTGGGCAGGGGTCGTGACCTGAGGTCCCCTGTCAAAGCACGCCGGGTGGGGGGTGCAGCCTGAAGTCCCCTGGCTGGTGCTGGGGTGGGGGGTGCAGCCTCAGGTCCCCTGCCCAGGCCCAGTACCACACAGCCTCAGGTCCCTGCTTATAGCTAGTTAAGACTCTTTACGGGAACTTGGCCTCCGCTGTGTGTGCAGCCATCTTGTGTTATGGAACCTCACCGCTCCGCTGTGGGCGCTTCCATCTTTGTGACAGTGTGACAGTCAATTTGCATATTCCCTCTTTATTAGATAGGACTAGAGGCTTGGTGCATGAAATTCATGCATGGGGGGGTGTCCCTCATCCCAGCCTGCACCCTCTCCAATCTGGGACCCTTCGAGGGATGTCTGACTGCCTGTTTAGGACCGATCTCAGTGGGCCTAAACAGGCAGTTGGACATCCCTATCACAATCCAGGACTGTTGGCTCCCAACCACTCGCCTGCCTGATTGCCCCTAACTGCTTCTGCCTGCCAGCCTGATCACCCCCTAACCACTCCCCTGCCAGCCTGATCGATGCCTAACTGCTCCCTTACTGGCTCGATTGCCCCTAACTGCCCTCCCCTGCTGGCCTGGTCCCCCTAACTGCCCTCCCCTTCTGGTCTGGTTGCCCCTAACTGTCCTCCCCTGCAGGCCTGGTTGCCCCTAACTGCCCTCCCCTGCTGGCCTGGTCGTTCCTAACTGCCCTCCCCTGGAGGCTTGGTCCATCCCAACTGCCCTCCCCTGCTGGCCATCTTGTGGTGGCCATCTTTGACCACATGGGGGCGGCCATCTTGTGTGTTGGAGTGATGGTCAATTTGCATATTACCTCTTTATTATATAGGATTATTATAGATATGTACCACATCTTCTTTATCCAATTGTCTATTGATGGACACTTAGGTTTGCTTCCATATCTGTGCTATGGCAAGTAATGTTGCAATAAACTCATGGATACATATATCTTTTTTAATTAGTGTTTTGGGTTTCTTCAAGTGCCCAGAAGTGAAATTGCTGAGTCTTATGCTAGTTCTAGTTTTAATTTTTTTAGGAACTTCCATACTGTTTTCTATAGTGGCTTCACCAACTTACAATCCTACCAACAGTGCACAAGGGTCTCCTTTTCTCCACTTCCTCACCAACACTTATTACTTGTTTTTTTTTATAACAGCCATTCTGACAGGGGGAAGTGACATTTTGTGGTTCTGATTTACATTTCTCCGGTTATTAGTGGGGTTAAGCACCTTTTACACTTAAATTTTAAGTGCTACTGAATAAGCCCCACTATATATAAAATTAAAACCACTGCCATTCCATCCTGGCTGGTGTTGCTCATGATTAGCTTTGACCCACACACCAAAGGGTTTGATTCCTGGGCAAGGGCATTTGCCTGGGTTGTAGGTTCGATCCCTGGCCCAGGTTGGGATGCATGGGGAAAGCAACCATTTGTGTATGTCTCTCACATCAATGTTTCTCTTTCTCTCTCACTCCCCCCCCCCCCCCCCCGGCTTCCAGGCTCTCTAAAATCAATGGGGAAAAAGATTCTCTGGCCGGCCGCTGCCCGCTCTACCGGCGCCGCTGTGGTCCCGGCTGCGGCGCGCCGCCTGGGTGTCTGGGCGATCCATGGGCAGCGGCGAGGGCCACGATGACAGACTACGGCGAGGAGCAGCGCAACGAGCTGGAGGCTCTGGAGTCCATCTACCCCGACTCCTTTACAGTATTATCAGAAAACCCTCCTAGTTTCACCATTACTGTGACATCCAAGGCTGGAGAAAATGATGAAACTGTACAGACTACCCTCAAGTTTACATACAGTGAGAAATACCTAGATGAAGCCCCCCTTTATGAAATATTCTCACAGGAAAATCTAGAAGATAATGATGTCACAAGCATCTTAAAATTATTAGCATTACAGGCAGAAGAAAACCTTGGTATGGTGATGATCTTTACTTTGGTAACAGCTGTCCAAGAAAAATTAAATGAAATAGTGGATCAAATAAAAACTAGAAGAGAAGAAGAAAAAAAACAAAAAGAAAAAGAAGCAGAAGAAGCAGAAAAGCAATTATTTCATGGCACTCCTGTTACAATTGAGAATTTCTTAAGTTGGAAAGCCAAGTTTGATGCAGAACTCTTGGAAATTAAAAAGAAAAAATGAAAGAAGAAGAACAAGCAGGAAAAAATAAATTAAGTGGGAAACAGCTATTTGAAACAGATCATAATCTTGACACATCTGATATCCAGTTCTTGGAGGATGCTGGAAACAATGTGGAGGTAGATGAGTCTTTGTTCCAGGAAATGGATGACTTGGAGCTGGAGGATGACGAGGATGATCCAGACTACAATCCTGCCGACCCGGAGAGCGACTTGACCGATTGATGGACCGTCCGCGTCTGCAGAGGCTTGACTGCCACAGCATCTGTGGCTATGCCCAGAGGGTGTTGATTTTCCTTCTTTTTTTTTCTAAGAAAAAAACAATTTTCAGGAGAATATTCTTCTGAAAGCTTTCATCAATGAACTAATAAACTGACCTTGAAATTTCAAAAAAAAAAAAAAAGATTCTCTGATGAGAATTAACAAAACAGAAAAAAACAAAAAAATTAAAAAAACAAAAACCACTGCCACTCCTGTTTCTTAAGGATTAAAATTCTATTACACACAAAAATATCAATTATTTTACTTGTAAATATAGGCTTTAAAAATAAAACTTCCCTTTTAACTGTTACATTAGAAACCTTTACCTTTTTTATGATTTATCTTTATTGTTGAAAGTATTACAGATGTCCCCTTTTATCCCCCTTTGGCCCCCTCCACCAGGCTCCCACCCCTCCCCAGGCCTTCACCACACTATTGTCTGTGTCCAGGGGTTAAGCATATATGCATGTAAGTTCTTTGTGGGTTATTTTATTTTTAATAAATATTTATTGTTCAGATTATTACAGTTGTTCCTCTTTTTTCCCCCCATAGCTCCCGTCCACCCAGTTCCCACCCCACCCTCTGCCCTTACCGTCCCCCCCAACCACTGTCTTCATCCATAGGTGCACAATTTTTGTCCAGTCTCTTCCCCCACCCACCACACCCCTTTCCCCCTGAGAATTGTCAGTCCACTCCCTTTCTATGCTCCTGATTCTATTATATTCACCAGTTTATTCTGTTCATTGGATGTTTTATTCACTTGATTTTTAGATTCACTTGTTGCTAGATATGTATTTGTTGTTCATAATTTTTATCTTTACCTTTTTCTTCTTCTTCCTCTTCCTCTTCTTAAAGAATGTCTTTCAGCATTTCATATAATACTGGTTTGGTGTTGATGAATTCCTTTAGCTTTTTCTTATCTGTGAAGCTCTTTATCTGACCTTCAATTCTGAATGATAGCTTTGCCGGGTAGAGTACTCTTGGTTGTAGGTCTTGCTATTCATCACTTTGAATATTTCTTGCCACTCCCATCTGGCCTGCATAGTTTCTGTTGAGAAATCAGCTGACAATCGTATGGGGGCTCCCTTGTAGGTAATTAACTATTTTTCTCTTGCTGCTTTTAATATTGTCTCTTTGTCTTTTGCTCTTGGCATTTTAATTATGATGTGTCTTGGTGTGGTCCTCTTTGGATTCCTTTTGTTTGGGGTTCTGTGTGCTTCCTGGACTTGTAAGTCTATTTCTTTCACCAGGTGGGGGAAGTTTTCAGTCATTATTTCTTCAAATAGGTTTCCAGTATCTTGCTCTCTCTCTTCTTCTGGCACCCCCATAATTCTGATGTTGGTACGCTTGAAGTTGTCCCAGAGGCTTCTTACACCATCTTCAACTTTTTGGATTTTTTTTGCTTTTTGCTTTTGCTTTTTCAGTTGAGTGTTTTTTGCTTCTTTGTATTTCAAATCTTTGACTTGATTCTTGGGATCCCCTAGTCTGCTGTTGGATCTCTGTATATTATTCTTTATTTCAGTCAGTGTATGCTTAATTTTCTAGTTGATCCTTTTTCATATCCTCAAGGGTCTCACTAAATTTATCTGCGATTTCTAGAAAATTCTTGAAAAACCTTAAAACTGTGGTTTTGAACTCTATATCCACTAGTTTGCTTTCCTCCATTTCTGTCCTTTGTGATCTGTTTCTTTGTCTCCGCATTTTGGCTGCTTCCCTGTGTTGATGGAGTGGCTTTGTGTGCTAGGTGTCCTATAGGGCCCAGTGGCTCAGCCTCCCCAGTTACCTGAGGTGGACACTCTTGCTGCACCCCTTTGTGGACTGTGTGTACAGCCTTGTTGTAGTTAAGCCTTGATTGTTGTTGGTATCACTGGGAGGAATTGACCTCCAGGCCAATTGGCTGTGAGATTCAGCTATTTCTATGATGGGAGAACTTCTGTGCTAGAGACACCCTTATGGGGCAAGACTTGCTTCAGTGGGGCTTTGGTGCTCACTGAGTCTGCCCCCTGAGTGTGTCCCTTATGGATCTGAGGAGTTGTAATCTGGATGGTCCCACTCTGACCACTGGGTTCACTGGCTCTTGGATCTCTAAGGAGGTACTAATTTAGCCTCTGCCTGAGGCCACCGAGCAGGAGCTACTGAGAGATCTGCAGATTCCTTTTCTTTGTTTGGTGTTTGGAGGTACCCAGATGAGTCCCAGCTGTGAAGCAATGCAAGCTGCTGTGGGGCCTTGGGCCTTCTTTTGGATGTTCTGAGTCTCTCTGACCCAGCTACAGTTTATATGCATGTAAGTGCTTTGGTTAATCTCACCCACTTCCACCTCCTTCTCTCTGAAATATGTCAGTCTGTTTGTAGCATACTTCAATGTCTCTGTGTCTATTTTGTTTGTCAGTTTATTTTGTTCATTAGGCTCCACATATAAATGAATTAATGTGATGCTTGTCTTTCTGATTGGCTTATTTCACTTAGCGCTATCTCAAAGGGTAAGATATCCTTTTTTCTTGCAGCTGCATAGTATTCTATGGTGTAAATGTACCACAGGTTTTTTTCATCCACTCATCTACTGATGGGCATTTGGGCTGTTTCCAGATCCTAGCTATTATAAATAGTGCTATGAACATAGGGGTGCATATGTTCTTAATTGGTGTTTCAAGCTTCTTAGGTTATATTTCTAGAAGTAGGATCACTGGGTCAAATGGCAGTTCCATTTTTAATTTTTTAAGGAAACTCCACACTGTTTTCCATAGTGGTTGTACTATTCTGCATTCCTATCAATGGTGTATAAGGGTTCCTTTTCCTCCACATTCTCACCAGCACTTGTTTGATGATAGCCATTCTGACGGGTGTGAGATGGTACCTCATTGCCCTTTGAATTTGCATCTCTTTGATGATTAGTGATGTTGGAGCATTTTTTCATGTGTCTCTTGACCATTTGTATGTCCTCTTTGGAGAAGTGTCTGTTCAGGTCTTCTGCTCACTTTTTAATTGAGAAAGCTTTATCTTTAACTGACATACTTGGTGAATATAAGGCATTCCAATCTCAAATAATATTCCAAGATCTGGAGATGAAAAATTGGGCCTGATAAAGCCAGTAACCTGAAATAATAAGAAAACTAAAGTCACCAATAAAAACTAAAACTGGGGGGAAGTTTCAGCTCCATTCACCTGTAAATGGTTTACGCCCTTGCATCTTAGTAAAGGTCTCTTTAAGGAAACAGAAACCAGATGGACTGGACTCATCTGAACCAATGATTTGAAATTTAAAACTTTGTGGTGAGTTATGTGTGTACAGTGAACACCCTGAGCAACCAGTAAAACGCTGGACACAGATCCACGGCACTGCAGTTGATTCAGAGGGTCTGTGAGAGTATGGCCAGTAACACACCAAGGCCGGAGAAAGAAACAGAAGAGTGAAAAAGAGAGGAAATAAAGAGACCACCACCCCCCCCCCCCCCCGCCAGCAGACTAACGATTTCAAACTCCTCTCCAGTATCTGCCTGCTTTCAGATAATTTTCACCGCCTTCAGACAGTTGCTTTTTGTGCATCGCCCAGAATTTAGTTGTTCCAAGAGGAGCTTGCTCAGCCAGCATTACAAGCGCAGTGTCTCATTAATCAGTTTTACAAAAATGCCTTTTATTTGGGACGAGGCTTAGATTTATTAAAGAAGCACTCAAGTCAATAGCATCAGTATTTGTTCTATAACTTCTCAATTTGGAAAGGTGATGCACATTGGTTTCATAAATTCTGTTATTTTTATGTAAAATAACTTGTTATTCAGGATAAAATTCCAATCTTTGCTTTATGTTCTCATATAAGAGAACAGGAGAGGGGTAGTGAAAAGTGTCAAACCAGATCCAAGGGAAAGAGACAATTCATCTTTTCTTGGCCACTGGTGACACCTGCTGGTTCATGTATGGCAGTGGCTGGTAGTGTGCAGAATGGAAGTGAGGGAGGTCCCTGTAAGACACGTTTATTCTTTCACTCCCAGTTCAGATGAAAGGATGGCACTTTCTCATGCCCGAGTTAGAAGTTTACTCAAGGTAAGTAAAGCAAAACCCACCAACCCCTTCAGAGCTGACCTGCTTTCAGTGTCCCCACCAAACTGTACATCAGCACCATGGACACCAGTCTGGTATCCACAGGACCCTCCAGGGTGAGTGGGGCTGGGAGCGTACTGGATCCTGACTCAGAGAGCCCAGGTGGACCAGGAAACCGCAGCTGCTGCTCTCGGTCCACCCTCCACACCCACTGCCCGAGGCCCTGGGGCCAGGCGCTGTCCTGGGGGTAGAGAGGCCTCCGCTCTTCTCTGCAGTCAGGGTGCCCGGGACAGGCCTTGAGCCCTTTCCTAAAGGTGTCGGGAAAGGGGAGGCGCTGGAGAAAGCCACCGCGCCAGCAAGGCCTCCCTTTGCCCATCCTCACCCTGACTGCACCCTTTCATCCAAACACAGGGGCCTGTGGGGGGTGCATCTCTGGATCCCGTGATGGAAGGTTTGCAGCAATCGCTACAGGCCTCCTGCCCGCTCCCACACCATCTGCACAGAAACGGCTGCTTTTCCCATAGAGAGGGAAATGTGTTTTCCCACCTCTCGCGTCTGGGCTGGCCTTGTGACCTGCTCTGGCCAACAGGATGCAGTGGAAGCGAAGTTCCAGTCCCAGGACTGGGTCTGTATGAACCACATTGTCTGGTTTCTGTGTCTGATGTCCTGGCATCTGGGGCCTTTGGACTCAGGCCAGCCATTGCTGGAGCTCTGGGACAAGGGAACACCGTCCCTGCCCCCAGCACACCTTTTACATGCAAACCAGGCCATCCCCCTGCCTTTTCTACTCTTACACTCCTGAGACACCAGCGCCCCACACCCACCCACCCAATCCATCCACCCCAACAGCCCGGGTCAGGCACAGACAGCTGGGGCACCCCACACTGTGACCTGCTAAAATCACTCCAGCTGGCCAGTCATCACCTCCTTAGCTCCGTTACCCTGTCTTCCCCACTCTTTTGATCAAACCTTTCCCAAAGTTTCCTCTTCCCCCCACTCCCTGCCACTCTCTGCTTGTGATCCCCCTGCAGCCTGGTGTGCCCCCTCCTACTAGGAACTGTAACAAACTGCCTTTTCTTTTTTTAAATATATTTTTATTGATTTTCAGAGAGGAAAGTAGAGGGAGAGAGAGTAGAAACATCAATGATGAAAATCATTGATGGGCTGCCTCCTGCACACCCCCTACTGGGGATCGAGCCTGCAACCCGGCATGTGCCCTTGACTGGCATTGAACCAGGGACCCTTCAGTCCGCAGGTCGATGCTTTATCCACAGAGCCAAGCCAGCCAGGGCACAAACTGCCTTTTCAATGACAGGTGTCTCCTGATCTGTTGGCCTCACCACACCTGGATGAATCTAATTCCCCGGCGATGCTAGGACAGGGCCTCAAGAGGTCTGGCGCCTTCTGCTCTGTCTCGCCCTGCACCACTGTCCTGTGACAGCGGCTGGTTTGGTGGAGGGCGAGAGGTCCAGTAGAGCAGAGCCCACATGGCAGCCTAGACCCGCCAGCCCAGCCAACTGGCGCTGTGCAGAGACCACGAGCAGCCCAGTCCAGACGAACTGTGTGTGGAGCGGACCAGCAGTCTCTGTTGGGCCCAGAAAAAACACCCTTCCAGGGCTCCTGGCAAGTCTGGCCAAGTTCCCAGGCTTCAGAAGGCACAAGGATTCCTGGAAGGTCTGAATAAGAACCGAGGTTGCCTAGAATTCTGGTTCCTTGGGCCTCTGCATTTCATTATATTTTTCACTAGGGAGTATTTAAAATAAATACAAAAGTGGACTAGAATGACAAGCAGCCTTCCAGCCCTAATACTCAACTGCCGTAAGGGCCGGTAAGCACAATGCTTCGTCGGCCTGCTCACTACTGACACTTTCGGCTGGATAATTCCTGTGGTTGGGGGTTGCTGTCCTGGCATTGTGCCATGTTTAGCAGTATGCCTGGCATCCACCACTAGTACCAGTAGCACCCCAACCCACACTCCTGATATTCAAAACTGTCTCCAGACGTTGTCCAATGTTCCCTGGGACACAAGTCAGCTCACAAGACTTCAGTCTCCACCTCTACCCTCCATCTCCTCCATCTCCTGCTTCTCCTCCTCCTCCTCCTCTTCCTTCTCCTCCTCCAAGCTCCTTAGCGGGCCAGCTTGGTCACTGGGCTGTCTCTGTAATGTGTCATCGTGGCTAGACTGAGCACACTTCCCAGAACTTCCATAGCTCTATGCAGGCTCATGGGTGGTCATCATGTGTCACAGCCAGAGCAGCCTCAGTGAGGAGAGAGTCATGCTACACCCATGCAGGAAGGATGTCACCCCACCCCTGTGGTGTCTGTCTCAGACATTGCCTATTCTGTGGACACTCTCCCGCTTGTACCTGGGCCCACTGAGCACTGGCATCACCACCAATTGTGTTGGTGAGAAGCTACCATCCGGATTTTGTTCAAGCCAAACATGCGTTAAATGAAGATGTGGTAGGAATCATCTTCCGAGTCGTAGAAGGCGGCCCCATTGGTTGGGACTCCCCTGAGGGAGGGAGTCACTTTTGATTTAGTATCTCAGTAGTGAGGGGGCAGGTAGCAGTTTCAGGAGCTTCCACTTGATCTCTCCCTTCACAAAAGCCCTTATTTGGGTCAGGGGAGAAATGTGGAAATTCTGTCAGTGAAGGATGCCTAATGTGAATGGGGACGTAAGATCAGTCCAGGGTCTCACTGGACCCACTGTGAACCGAAGTCCAGCCCAAAGTATGCCCATCTACTGACCATGGGCCACTTTGCTCCTTAGACATTAGGGGCAGGCGCCAGCCCAGTATCTACAGTGTAGCTTCTGGTGGAATGAGGACAGGCTTTGAAAGAGACCAGGATCTGATTTTTGTGTTCATATTTTCCAGGATTTTCCTAGGGGGAGGGAATGGGTTTGGGGGAGGGGGAGGCAAGATCCGTACATTCCCTGAAACTGTTTGCTTGTCTGATTGTTGGCAGGATTCGGTCTGACTACCCATGTCAAGTGTTTCCAATGTTGCCTGGAATAGTCTAATGACACCAACACCATCCAATTCTTTGGAAAGAAAATACATACTTCAGCTATTCCCATTCCTTCATCAATATTGTAATAACTTACTTTATGTAGCGTTTTCTTATTTTTCTAATTTACTTTCAAAACTTTTACATCACTTAATTATTTTTTAATCCTCACTCTAGGAAATGTTTATTGATTTTAGAGAGAGAGGAAGGGAGACAGAAAGCAAGAGAGAGAAACATCATTGGTTGCCTCCCGTGCCCCGACTCAGAATTGAACCCTTAACCTAGGTATGTGCTCTAACCGGGAATCACACCCTCAACCTTTTGGTGTATGGGATGACACTCCAACCCACTGTTACCTGGCCAGAGCCATCATTTCATTATTTATAATATTTATTGGAAGTGGGTTAAGCTGATATAAATTTCCACTTGAGAATACAGGTGACTTGACCCTTATATTCAAATTATGAACCCTACAATTTAACTGGTAACTGTACTCCCTATACTAGTATTTAATTTAGCGAGTTGTGCTTTTTAAATATCATTGAGGGCGTAGGTATGTGTGTGGAATTCTGAACTGCGATGAATGGCTTGGCTAGTTGGTCAGGGACCTAGAAGGAGTAAGATGGGAAGATTAGAGACAGCAGTTCGGAAGGAGACACTTCAGGAGGAATCTATGCACTGGGCACCAGATGTGGGCATGAAGACTATGTTTCCTGTCAGTGCCCACCAGGACACCCACCTGTGAAGACTCACTCAAGAGCCCAGGAGACAGGAGAGCTCAGCTGGGACCTCGCGTGGCCGCCATGTGGTACAACTCCAGAGCTTACTTGGTTGCTACACTGAGCATCAGCATGGGCTCCCTCTCCTCAAGGCTGACCTGGCTCAACATTTATCTGCCACTACCTGGTGCCATCTCTGGGAGGATACCAGCCAGTTGTTTGGTGGCAACTTGGTTCCATCAGACCTCTTCTATTCTGGAGGGGACCATGGCTTGTTATTGACACCCACCCCACAGGTGGCTGTGCCTCTGCCAGCACTGCTGTGCAAAGGTTCACTGAATGCCTGATGTCCCAGCGTGGGCTTCTGGGTAGTGTCATCTCAGAACATGGGATTCGGGAGTGTGAATGAGACACAACGAGACCAAATAATGCCACCCACTACTTCTTCCATATACCATCCCATCTGAAAGTGTCCCGCCAAGCTGGAGTTTAGAATGGCCCACTAGACCTTCAGCCTTGGCACAGTCTTGGGATCAACCTTCAGGGCTAGGACCTCCTCTGCCACCCAGAGTGGTAATCTATGGGTTGGACCAACAACCAGGGTATCCCGGTCCTGGAGCTGGGGTAGAGGTGAGCGTGCCTCCCCATTCATCGCTCACAGTGAGCTAGGTGCCAGCTCTGGGAGTCCCACCCTGGCAACTTGAGGCTCTGCTGGATCCAAAGGCCTGGCTCACGAACAATGAACGCAGTACTAGGGGACGAAGTAAGGTTTTGGTTTCTCTGGATTTATTTGTCCTTTTTACAATATCCCAAGTAGGATACATGAGCATTTAAGGCTATAAATACCTAAAGACTGCGATAGGGTGTATTGTCATTATTTTTCATTTCTGCACACGAAGTGATTTCTACTATGGTTTCTTCTTTGGCACATGAGTTATCTAGAAGTTAGTTCATGAATCTCCAAATATGGCATTTTTCTAATTTTCTGTTGGTGAATACTTTCTAATTTAATTGTAGTGCGGTCAGAGAGAGATAGCAGTCCTCTGGTGAAATATGCTCTGTAGAATCTTTTTCCATAAAAGTTCTATGTGAATGTCAAAACAGTGTCACTTCACAGCTGTTGTTCTATTTCTCCCCAAAAGTTAAGCTTGTTGGCTGCAGAGCTTAGTCAATATGTTAACATCATGATCAAATTTGATGGAAAGTGAGATGGAGAATATCCCATGAGTGGTAGCATCATGCATTTCCTCCTTGTAGTCCTGTCCATTTTAAAAATATTTTTAAATTGATTTTAGAGAGAGAGAGGAAGGGAGAGGGTGAGAGAGAGGGAAAAAACCAACAACATTGATGTGAGATCATTTGATTCCTGCATGCCCCCTACCAGTGATTGAACCCACAACCTGGGCACCTGCCCTGACCCGGAATTGAACTGGCAATCCTTCGGTGCACAGGATGATACTCAACCTACTGAACCACACTGGCCAGGGTGTTCTGTCCATTTTTTTTCTAAGGTATTTCTATAAGGTATTTTGATGCTGTTTAGTTAGGTTCATACATATTTGTATTTGTTCTATGTTCCTGGTGAATTAAATCTTATATCACAATGTGGTGATTCTCTTTATTGCTAGTGATACTTTTTGCCTTAAATAGTCTGATAATAACATGGCTATATGTTTTGTCTGATAATAACATGGCTATATACACTTTTTTTGTCAGTTTGTCTAAATATATCCTTTTGCATTTCTTTACTTTAAATCTTTTGGAAATCAAATATTTAGATGTTTCTTGTCAACAATATCAAAGTTCTATTTTCTATAATCCATTCTGAAAATCTGTCTTTCTGAAGTGAAAAATTTTAGTCATTTGTATTCTATCTATATCATTACAATTTATATGATAACCAGCAATCTGTTGGATTATTTTGGATGTCTTATATTGTGCCTTATATTTACCTTCTCTTCCATTTGTATTCCTTTCCATCTTCTTTTGGATTGATTAAATATTTTTTCTTTGTACAGGTGTGGGATTTATATTTCTAATCTAGTAAATTTTATCCTAGATATGTTGACATTCATGATTAATTTATTACTATCTAAAATGAAGTAACAGCCCTAGCCAGTTTTGCTCAGTGGTTAGAGCACTGGCCTGCAGACTGAAGGGTCCCGGGTTCCATTCCGGTCAAGATGACATGCCCGGGTTGTGGGCTCGATCCCCAGTAGGGGGCGTGCAGGAGGCAGCCGATCAATGATTCTCTCTCATCATTGATGTTTCTATCTCTCCCTCTCCCTTCCTCTCTGAAATCAATAAAAATATATTTTAAAATAAAAATAAAACAAAGTAACAGCTCCATGGTCTCTCAAAACGTACGTATATGTTAGAACACATTGGCCTGACATCCCTCCCCCATGTGTTGCTCATCTCATCATTTTCAGCCCAGTGGACATCATAGTGTCTCACACCATCCTTGTTCTTCATGCTTTCCCGCCTCTCTGATTTTCCTTCCAGATCACTTTCCTTCTGTCTGAAGTACATCCTTTATAATTTACTGAAGCTCTCTTGGGGGAAAACACAGTATTTTGTTAACCTGAAAATGTCTCTGTTTTGCCCCATTCTTGAAGCATATTTTCGTTAAGTGTAGAATTCCAAGTTGGCAATCTGAGCAGAAAAGAGTGAACATACAGGCCTGAGACTGCTGTCCTTGAGAAGGTCTGCCTGCAAGGTTGGCCCTCAGTGGCGCCTTGACCTTTGATTTTGGGAGGGCGCCCACCGTCCCCTGGTTATGAGTGGCTCACAGCCCCTACCTGTTTGTACAATGTAGTTTATGTTGGTCATCTGCTTTCCTGCTGGGAGTCTGGAATTTGGGCATATGCTAGACAAAGGATGCATGCTACATGGCCAATCCCAATGAAGTCTTACCCGTGGAGCCTCCAATGAGCTTCCCTGGTGGATGCCTCACACGTGTGTCACAGTTCACTGACCTGGGAGAGCCTGGTTTCCTCCCCGCAGCATTCCCCACACCTCTCCCTTCATTGATTTTTCACTGTATCTTTTTACTGTAATAAACTATAGTGGAGAGTTGTCTGATGAATTGCTGGGCCTGGGTGGTCCTGGGGACCCCTGACACAGTCTTTATTTCAGAACACTGGATATGTTCCATCCATCATCTTCTGGGAAGAAGTTAGCTGTGGGTCTAGGTGTACCCTGACATTCTCAGCACTGGCACAGTGACTGGCATATGGTAGGAAGGCAAATGATGGAGAAAGGGAATATACAGAAGAGGTGGTCAAATAACCAGAGACTTTCCAGAATCCAAGTCACCATAACTCATGCCCGGGGCTACCTGAAGGATTACTCAGGCCTGAAATTGAGCAAGAAGCCATCTCCAAGGGAAGGGTTAGATTATTCTTTTAAAGGAAGGTGGGCAGCTCTGGGGCATTTACCTGTGTCTGCTGGACTCACATTAAAGCTTAACACAGGTTAAATGGCGGGGGGAGGGGGAGGGGGAGGGGGAGTGTCCGGTTAAATGGGGCCACACAGGCTGGGAGCCTTAGATGTGGAGGGTCAAGCATTCCTGGGAAGCTGCTGATGAGGGACGAGGGCAGGGGAGTTAAGGGCCCAACAATGGGAAAACAAGAAGAGGCTGGAGGTCTGTCCCCGCTTGTATTCTCTCCCCACCCCCGCCCCCGCTTAGTTTTAGGTGAGGAGAAGGAGCAGGCTTCCTGTTTGGAATGGTTGGGATTTTCAGGTGGGATCAGGCCCTGAGGCAGGGGAGAAAATTAGGTCTTGGCTGAAAGGTACACAGAAGTAACCCTTTCATTGTTTTCAAGTCCATCCTGTGGTGGGAGTGAGCGATGAATACCAGAAGTGAACACAAATCACCGACCAAGGGAGCCCAGTGCATCTGCAAAATGTTCCTGCAAACGTGTCACCGAGTGTGCTCCTGCTTGGACACTGCAAGGTATTTTCAGCTAACCCAGACTTGCTCTCAGGGCCCTAATTCTAACCCCATCCCTTCCTGATCCTCCAGAGGAATGCAGAAGAGCCCTTCTGCCAGATCGCTGACCACACTGCGCACCTGCTATCCCACATACCTGCCTTACAGAAGCCAACTGGATGCGCTTCAGGCTGTGATTTCTCTCTCTCTCTCTCTCTCTCTCTGTTAATCCTCAACTAAGGATAATTTCCCATTGATTTTTAGGGAGAGTGGAAGAGAGAGGGAAAGACAGAGAGAAACATCAATGTGAGAGAAACCCATTGACTGGTTGCCTCCTGCATGAGCCCCGAACAGGACCAGGGCCCCGGACAGGGGAGGAGCCTGCAACAGAGGTATGTGCTATTGACCGGAATCAGACCCGGGACCTTTGGTCTGCAGGCTGACACTCTATCCACTGAGCCAAACCAGCTCTGGCAGGCTGTGATTTCAGTGGGGGATGGTAGGGACCCCCACCTGGAGCTATTCTTCACAGTTGTCCACCGTCTTCTGCTAAAATACAGTGGTCCCCCCTGAACCCTGGAGAACATATCCCAAGACCCCCAGTGAACACCTGAAACCACAGATAGTGTCAAACCCTACACATACCTACTTATGATAAAGGTTAATTCTATATAATAAAGATGTAATATGCAAATTGACTGTCACTCCAACACACAAGGTGGCCATCCCCCTGTGGTCAAAGATGGCCACCCCCATGTGGACACAAGATGGACACCACAAGATGGCTGGCAGGGGAGGGCAGTTGTGGGCAATCAGGCCAGCAGGGGAGGGCAATTGGGAAGGATCAGGTCTGCAGGGGAGTACAGTTGGGGGCAACCAGGCCGGCAGGAGAGGCCAGCTAGGGGTGACCAGGCTGGCAGGGGAGGGCAGTTAGAGGCAATCGGGCCAGCAGGGGAGCAGTTAGACGTTGATCAGGCTGGCAGGGGAGTGGTTAGGGGGTGATCAGGCTGGCAGGCAGAAGCGGTTAGGGGCAATCAGGCAGGCAAGCGGTTGGGAGCCAGCAGTCCTGGATTGTGAGAGGGGTCTCAGATTGAAGAAGGTGCAGGCTGGACTGAGAGACATACATTCCCCCATGCATGAATTTTGTGCACCAGGCCTCTAGTTACAAATAAGAACTGTAAGAGATTAACAGCAATAATGGATGATAAAATAGAACAATTGTAACAATAAACTATAATAAAAGTTATGTGAATGTGGTTTTTCTCTTTCAAAATACCTTATTGTGCTACATGTACAGCATGGAGATGCTAGACAAAGGGCCAACTCATGTCCTGGGCAGGATGGAGCAGGGCACAGCTGCATTGGGGAGAGGACAGCATGTTACTCAGATTATTATGCATTTTAAAACTTATGGAGTGTTTATTTCTGGAATTTTTACACTTAATGTTTTGGATCCCGATTGCGGGTAACTGAAACTGCAGAGAGTGGGTAAGGTGGGACCCCTTTGTTTGTGCAGAGGCGATGTGATTTCAAAGGGTGGGAGGAGGCGCCACCACCCCTGGGTTCTCTCATCTTTCTGGGGGCACTAGGCAGTGCCAAACCCTACCGGGCGTGGTATCACCATTGAAATGCTGTTTTGGTCTGTGAAGCAGTTTCAGAGGCTTCCATTGGACCTTTCCTCTATAACAGTTCTTCTTTGCAGGCCGACAATGTGCAAGAACCATGTCCTTCCCACTTGCAGATTTGTGTGTGGGGAACTGACCACCAGGCAGATCCATGGCCGACATGGACACGCTCTGCCTGGGCCTGGCCCAGGACCCTGTCTATTACCTGGCCTCTGGAATGATGATGCTCGAAATCTCTGGTTTTTAGTGTTAACTCACATCCAATAGTCCTTAACATGTCTGGTTGTGCCCCTGTCATCACCTCCAGTTCCCTAAGCACATGGCGCCCAGGTGCCCTTGGAGAAGGACCGAGGGGCCGTCAGCACTGCAGTTTGCCACCATGAGGTGGGACCTTCCTCCTGCAGCCTGGCCTCCTTTCGGTCAAAGGCCCGGAACTAGGCACCGAACTGTCATTTCCTGGGATGGCTGCCTGAGCCTCTCCTGCCACCCAGATCCCCTTTGGTTCTAGCGATAAACTCTGTCTTGTCCCAGGGGCACGGTGTCTGTCAGCATCTCACAGTCCTCGCTGGAAACAGACTCCTCGGGCCGCCAGGTGTGACCTCCGCTCTTGCCACGTGTTCCAGTCATCCCATGCACCTGTCTCTGGCATTGAGTGCTGTCGCCTGGCTTCTGTTACTTCAGGACCCTGCCACCCCTCAGGGTCAGGAGCACAGTTCTGTAACAGCGTCTCCCCCCAGCAGCCCTGGTCCAGAGAGGAGCCGCCACTGAGCTGCTCGCTGGTGCTGGCGGCCCCTTTCACAGCGCATGCCTTGGTCCTCGGGTGGACAGGTGTTCTCCAGGTCCTCCTGGGGACAAGTGCCTGGTGGCTGTCCAGTCCTCAGGAGTCTCCTCTAGCATGCCCACTTCTCTGAGCCTCTGACCCTGTTTCCCAGCTCTGCCTCACTTCGTGGGACCATGGCTTCCTCCAAGCTTGCATGAGCCAGCCCCATAGAGCAGCAGCGCCATGCCCAGCTCCTTGCCAGGTGTTACACCTGGACCACAGGACAGTGCTCCCAAACCAACCAGCTCCCTTTTCCCCAACTTAGACGGTGTACTGCTTATATGGAGAAAGATATGACTAGTCAGAGGTGCCAGTCCCTGTGGTCCTTGTGCAGGTGACACCAAAACAAAGGGGCCAAATGACAGCTACGTGGATGATGGTGGCTCCCACGCTAGGCTGCGGCCGTGCTCTGTGGGGGATAGAAGGCAGGGTTCTAGGTGGCCTGGCCCCCTGACCCCCACCCCTGCTGCAGTGCCCTGCATAGTCCCTCCCCTTGAATGTAGGCGCCACCCCTAAACTGCAGAGTGCTATGGGCAGGGTGGCATGTCCATACCCAGAATATGTGTTCACTTACCCTCATTCCCGATACTGCCTTTTACACGGACAAACCAGGTGATAGTGCAGAGGCTGCGACTCTCCAGCACTGCATCCCGCACATCTGTGGAACAAATGTCTGCAATGTGCCCCACGGCCGAGAATTGATTTTAGATTATTATCCTGGCTGTAAGAGGCTCCTTGAAAGACTCCAATCGGCCATTCTAACCAAAATAGACCTAATTCCTCTGGTCTAGGAAGTAAGACTATAACACAGGCCAGCAGAGTGTCTGTGCGATGGGCTCAGGCTGAGACTTGTCTCCCTCCTGCTCCGCTGAGCCTCTCTGCCCTGTGGATCACAGTGCTCCAGGGCGAGGCTCCAATAAGCACCAACATCCGCACATGTGGCTGCCAGTGAAACAAGCCCAGGCCTCTCCTCTCTTCTGCCAGGTGCTTATCAGGCCAGACACTGAGGGCCCTGAGCCCGTTTGCTCTTCTGTAAATTAAACCAGTTAACTGCCACATGTCCAAAACGGAAACCATCCCACATGCCACGATATTTTGAATTTACTTTAAAAAATCAATTTGCAATGAATATTATAAAAATAAATATAGTACTCACAATTCGGGTGTTCTTGAATATTTTCAGCTGAAAATTCTCACGAAAAATGATTTTAAAGTTGATCAGAGCTGCCACTTAGGGAAAACATTTTTTTTTTTATAGATGGGCGTGGGGTGTGGGGAAGGTCCACCGCTTGCGTCTACAGATGCTTATGGCGCACAGTGGGTTAAAGCCAAAAACTTTCTTCTGATTGTTTGGTGTTGGCACAGATGCGATAAGTTTATATGCCAAGTGCTGTACCTACTGCCTGGACTACAGCCTAACAACCATCAATAACATTTGCTTCTTCTGAAAAGGGTAAAAAGGAATAGAAGCATATATTACCATTTATCAGTGCACTGATAACTTATTTTATACATTTTTTAATTAATCCTCACTTATGTCCAAATTTTGCCATTTTTTAATAATGGAATTTAGGGAAGGAGTTTAGGACCAGGTCAGCCATCAGGT
Organism: Corynorhinus townsendii; assembly: GCA_026230045.1. Lineage (NCBI taxonomy): Eukaryota > Metazoa > Chordata > Mammalia > Chiroptera > Vespertilionidae > Corynorhinus > Corynorhinus townsendii. The sequence goes on along the minus strand of JAPDVU010000007.1, from coordinate 108,658,510 downwards.
TAAACAAATATTCTTACATGACAGGTGGAACAGTCAAGGCCCAGAGGATCAAATGACTTGCTTCTCGTTTTCAGGTAATTGAGCTACAAGATTTATCGCTTACTTCTTTTTATTTATTTATTTATTTATTTATTTATTTATTTATTATTTTTAAAATAAATCTTTATTCAGATTATTGCAATTGTTTCTCCGTTTTCCCCCCATAGCTCCCCTCCACCCAGTTCCCACCCCACCCTCTGCCCTTACCTCCCCCCCACTGTCCTCATCCATAGGTGTACGATTTTTGTCCAGTCTCTTCCTGCACCTCCCCATACCCCTTTCCCCCTGAGAATTATCAGTCCACTCCCTTTCTATGCCCCTGATTCTATTATATTCACCAGTTTATTCTGTTCCTCAGGTTTTTAATTCACTTGATTTTTAGGTTCGCTTGTTGATAGATATGTATTTGTTGTTCATAATTTTTACCTTTACTTTTTTCTTCTTCCTCTTCTTAAAGAATACCTTTCAGCCTTTCATATAATACTGGTTTGGTGGTGATGAACTCCTTTAGCTTTTTCTTATCTGTGAAGCTCTTTATCTGCCCTTCAATTCTGAATGATAGCTTTGCTGGGTAATCTTGGTTGTAGATTCTTGCTATTCATCACTTTGTAGATTTCTTGCCACTCCCATCTGGCCTGCATAGTTTCTCTTGAGAAATCAGCTGACAGTCGTATGGGTGCCCCCTTGTAGGTAACTAACTGTTTTTCTCTTGCTGCTTTTAATATTCTCTCTTTGTCTTTTGCTCTTGGCATTTTAATTATGATGTGTCTTGGTGTGGTCCTCTTTGGATTCCTCTTGTTTGGGGTTCTGTGCGCTTCCTGGACTTGTAAGTCTATTTCTTTCACCAGGTGGGGGAAGATTTCAGTCATTATTTCTTCAAATAGGTTTTCAGTATCTTGCTCTCTCTCTTCTTCTGGCACCTCCATAATTCTGATGTGGGTATGCTTGAAGTTGTCCCAGAGGCTTCTTACACTATCTTCAACTATTTGGATTTTTTTTTCTTTTTGCTTTTTCGGTTGAGTGTTTTTTGCTTCTTTGTATTTCAATTCTTTGACTTGATTCTTGCGTTCCTCTAGTCTGGTGTTGGGTCTCTGTATAATATTTTATTTTAGTCAGTGTATGTTTAATTTCTAGTTGGTCCTTTTTCATATCTTCAAGGGTCTTGTTATATTTATCGGCCTTTTCTAAGATATTCTTGAAAAGCCTTATAACTGTGGTTTTGAATTCTATATCCAGTTGTTTTTTTCCCTTCATTTCTTTTGTTTGTGATCTGTTTCTTTGTCGCCGCATTTTCACTGCTTCCCTGAGTTGGTAGGGTAGCTTTGTGTGCTAGGTTTCCTATATGGCCCAGTGGGTCAGCCTCCCAGTTACCTGAGGTGGACACTCTTGGTGCACCCCTTTGTGGACTGTGTGTGCAGCCTTGTTGTAGTTAAGCCTTGATTGTTGTTGGTGTCACTGGGAGGAATTGACCTCCAGGCCAGTTGGTTGTGAGGATCAGCTGTGTCTACTCTGGGAGAAGTTCGGTGCTGGAGACAGCCTTATAGGATTAGACTTGCCAAATTGCAAAAGCCTCTGTGTTCAGCTTGGATGGGGCGGAGTCTCAGGGCAGAGCAGACAGTCTTGGCTTCCCATCAGCCCTGCCCTTGTGTGCGCGCAGCCTTCCCAGGCTCCCGAGCCTCTGCCCGCCCGAGAGTCCAGATTCCCCCCGGAAGAGCATGGGTCCCCAGGTGCTCGCCTGGAACTGGGGTTCAGTGCAGTCAGGAGCTTCCGACTCCCTTCCACTAGGGAAAGCCTGTGGCAACCTCTGCAGTCTTTGTGCACACTCGTGCGCGCCCTTCCAGACCCCTGCCTGCCAGGGCTCCCCCGGCTCTCCCCCGAGTCTCCGAGTGCCTTTTTCTCTACCTGACAGTCCAGACTCCCCCTGTATGAGCCTGGGTCCACGGGGTTTCACCCAGAACTGGGGTTCAGTGCAGTCGGAACTGGGGTTCAGCGCAATTGGGGGCTTCCTCCCCTCTCCCGCCAGAGAAAGTCAGCCAGGCTCTCAGCCGCCCTTCCTCTCTGCGCACACAAAGACCCTTTGCCATACCTCAAACCTTTGCCGTTCCTCCAATTCTCCGTGAGCTTTTCTCTTTCCTTCTAGTTGTAGAATTTCCACTCAGCCAGCTTTCCTGTGGTTCTGGATGGTGTCCGTTCTGTCTTTTGGTTGTAGTTTTGAAATTGTTGTGCGAGGAAGCGGTTTAAGTGCTTACCTATGCCGCCATCTTGGGTTTTTTTCTATCGCTTGCTTCTTAACATTTAATCAGTATCCCTTGTTTAGAATTTAATTTGGAGAAGATTTTCAAAAATGTGTAAGACTAGAAAATATGTCGTGACCATAGCTGACAGGCATGTGACTTCAGGGAGCGTGTCTGTGGAGCCATGTTGAGGGTTGTTAGACCTCGGGCTTCTGGGCTCCGACTCTGCAGTTTCATCCCACAGACCTGGAGTGGGGCCTGAGGACCTGCATTTCTGCCAAGCTCCCAGGTGATGCGGCCCTGGCGCTGCCGGTCCACAGAGCGCACCCAGCACCACTGACGTGATCTGGCAACATGTAGTTAAAGCCAGAACAATAGTCCTCAGTTTCAACCCCGGGCAAATGAGGGGAGCAGCCCCACCCCAACACCTGCTTGGAAGGTCCCCAGGACTGGTCACAGCCCCCTCCTGGTGGCATGGGGCCAGCTCCCCGAGCACCCACCAGGGAGCCCCATGTTCATAAAAATCCACAAGAAAAGGCAGCAGGCTTTCTGGGGGAAGAGAAATGGGGGGAGGAGTGAGAGTGGGCATAACTTTTTAATGGCCGTTCAGCCCTTTGAATTTTTCCTACCAATTGTTAAGAACAAGACAACAGGCCCAAAATAGTCAGTGATGCCAAACCCCATGTCCCCAACAAAGACTTAATTAGTTACTGCTTTCCCAGAAAGGAATCTCAAACCAGTCAACCAGGAATCTCCCGACTTCCCCGAGGAAAAGTGACCCTCTCTGCCTATTAGGACTCGTTTCCCTCCCTTCTGCCTATGAAAGTCTTTCATTTTGCCCAGCTCCTCTGAGTTCCTTTCTGTCTGCTTAATGGGAGGCTTCTGACTTGAATCAACTTTTGCACACACTCTTAAAATGTTTAATATGCCTCAGTTTATTTTTTAACACTCTATATTTTATGTAGCAAATCCAATAGATCCCTATTTTTAATTAGGAAAAACAAGTTGTAAGGGAAATAGGCACAGAAGGACAAAACGTAAGGAATGCAAGCTTGTGATGAGACCTGAGACAGGCCTGAGGAAAAGCTGCTGTTTACTGAGCATCCTGCTGAGCTGCCCCATCGGAGCCAGGACACTTCAGGCCGACCTGGGCCCATCTTCTTTACAAGTGCCAAGTAATGACAGGTACTTCTTATGGGGGTGGGTCAGGGAGACAGACCTTTGGCTGCTTCCAGAAGGAGAGAATATCTCTAAATCCAATGAACTAAAGGCCAGATGAGAATCCGGGTGTCCAAAAGAGACAGAGGGCATGTTGAGAGAGAGAGAAAGAATGAGAGAGAGAAAGAGAGAACAAGAGAGAAGAGGAGAGCGAGAGAGACACAGTTAGTTCTGACATGATTTGAAAGTATGTTGGTGCGGAGTGGGGGACTGGAGGAATGGGAGAGCCTGCGGAAACACCTGTCCACAGAGGAATGTGCGGAAGAGGCATGATAACTGTCACTGCTCTCTGGAACAAAGCCCGAAGCAGTTTCTCCCGCAGGAAAGAGCTGACCTACTTATGTATCCAATAAATATTTACTGAGTGCATGGTGTGTCAGGCCCTAAGAAAAGTCATTTTGGCTAAACACAGAAGACTTACAGAAACTGTCTTACTAGAGAGCTTTAGAAGGCACTGATACCATCAGGAGAGGCCACACCCTCCCGGGAAGGTGGCAGGAAAGCGAAGGCCCCCTCTTCGCCTTCCCCCTCCACAGGTGCAGAGGAGCCGGGAGAGGGGCGCCCCTCCCCGCTGGATTTTCCAGTCGCCTCCGACCCCGCAGCAGCTGCTGAGTGTGCCCGGCAGAGGGCAGCCAGGGCCCGAGAACCAGTTTCCTAGCTGCCTACTTAGGAAACAGGGCAGATGGGTACGTAGCCCCTGGGATGCCCACTGGAGGTTGGGCAGGATGCCAACTTCCTGGCAGCAGCTGCCCTAGAGAAACAGGGCGCTCTGGGAGGCTGTGAAAAAGCTGCTTTGAATTCTCCCAGAGCTGTGTGGGTCCTGCCTGGCAGATGCTGGGCCCCGGCACCCTACCACACTCAACTGTGAGAGGATCCTGGGACGAAGGGTTGCTTGCTTCTCACCCCAGTGCAGGCTGCCTCTGTTCAGAATCTGTTTCTTGGCTGATAGACTCCTGGAGCCCCATAGCAGGAAGGGACCTGGGAGCTGCTAGCCCAGGGATTGCCATTTGAAATAACTTGCAAGGGACCCTAAATTGTGAAGCCCACTTAGGGTGAGATGGGGGAGGAGGTGCGGGCAGGGTGGCTGCAGTGGAGGGGAGAGACAAGCCATGTGCAAAAGCTCCTAAATGCAACTGCTTCTCTGACTGTGCAAAATGCCACATGGCCATGGCCTGGGTTGGAACACTGACTCCAGGTCTCCCCTTCATATTAAACAGCGAGCTGCAATCTGTGGGGTGACCTGGGCTTCCAGGTCTGCCAGCCCCGGCTGCTGCGCTTCCTTCCTTGGCCCCCGATCCTGTTTGGAGAAAGCGGCGTCTGGAGCACAGGACACTACTGTTCCGAGCAGTGAGTCAGCCTCAGAGCTGGCTGTGGGCAGGGCGACTCCGAGACAGGCCTTCCGTCCTCTGCGTTTCCTGTGAATTCCCGCCGCTGTGGCGCCCGCTTCCTCTGCCCACCTCCCTGTGGCCGGGAACCTTTATTGACTTTTTTTTTTTCCTCCTTGGAAGGAGGTCCTACTAATAAGCACCCAGGAGCCCTTCAACCGCGACCACTCACATCTCACCAAGAAATGACGGGAGGAGCACGAGGGGGTTGCCCATCCCGTGTGACCTGCAGGGTGCAGCATGAGGTGGCTTTTAAAAACTTCATCCCACAGGCAGGCAACCTGGCTCTGTCCCCGCTGTAGGAAGATCAGCGGCCACAGGGGGGCGCAAAGCGAAGTCTCGGCCTCCTGAGGAGCGGGAACTGGGCTGTGGCCCCATTACCAGTCCGGGTGACACCATGGGGACCCAGAGCGAGTGCTTTTGGTGGAGCCAGCCACGTGAAGACATGAGCTCAACCTCACCGTGACTAACCCCATTGTCCCGGAGCTCTTGCTCGCAGCACCTCCAAACCAGCGCGTGCAAAGGAGCCTGAAACTCCAGGCTCGAGAATCTCATTGGAGAGGAGGAGATAAGGGCATTTACCCCTTCATTGAAGGGAAAAGAAACAGTGGATGAAAAAGGGGCCACGCACTAACCCTTACAAGTTCAGGGGAGGCCTACACGTCGGCCTTACAGACTCAGAGACCTAAAGTGACCACAGAGGATGGTCTGAAATGAAACCTTTTTAACTAAAGCTCCTCATGAGGCCCTGGCCGGGTAGTCAGTTGGTTCGAACGTGGTCGGATACACCGACCTTGTGGGTTTGATCTCTGGTCAGGGCACATACAAGAAGCAACCAATGAATGCATAGATAAGTGGAACAAAAAATTGATGTTTCTCTTCCTTTCTCTCTCTCTCTCAAAATCAATACATAAAAATTTAAAAGTAAATACTAAAAAAAAAAAAAAGCAGTTTGTGTCCTAGGCCGGTGTTTTTCCCTAACAAAGGTCAATCTTTATTTTTCGACTGAGCCTGTCTGTTGTCTTTTTTTGCATTTACGATAACATACCTGATAACATACCTTTGGAATATCAAAGTAATTTCCTTTTATTCAGACTCCTGAAAGCATAACCACCTGCACCGGAGCAGAGACCACAAATCCCCTGTTGTTGTCATTATCATGTTAATTGTGAGCTGTTAACTACCTGGTACCCACCTGTAGAAAGGAAGCATTTGCCTATTCATTTTATGCAACCCCAGAGGTTTTCCCTGCTTTGCTTTCTCTCCTCCCTAATCTATCACCTAGGGCTTTCATGTAACTCCTCAGCCTCCACTCTGATTGTAATGTATAAAATAAGGTAGAAAACTGCCTTTCTCTGGAGCATTTTCTCAACCCATTGAGAAGTTGCCGTCAGTTTGGCTCAAATAAACTCATAAAAACTCTTACAGGTTTGACATTTCTTACTTTGACAAGAGAAAGAAAGAAAAAACACACAGAGACGAATGAGGTCAGCCACCTGCGGGGCACGTTGGGAACAGAATGGGGAGGACAGAGGGAATGGAAGAATATTTGCTGAAATATCTTTTTGTTCTGACTTGATATATGGAGACATTTTGAAGTTTACGTTTCAATGATAAATAAAACAAGGATGGGCAAAACCTAAAATTGAATATACACAGAAATAAGCAAATAAAAAAGAATGCACTTTGACACCTATCTTACTAGTAAAAACAATTGGCCCCTTGCTGCACGTTAAACATTTTCTTACGGTTTCACTTAACATCTGCAGCATCTCCAAGTGGTAGGTACTGTTTCTATCCTAGTTTTATGGGAGGACAGCGTGCCTCAGTGAGATCAAGGAATGTGAAGGGACTTGAACTCAGATTTTGTATCTGATCTGTTTTAGGTCTCGGTACCGAGATCAATGGCAGGCACAGAAGTGTGATTTAGTGTCCCTGGGTTCCAGGAATCTACAGTCTCAGAGATAAACAATATCGGGAAGCGGAAGCCAAGGGAAAGAATAAGTCCTTTACCGGTAAGATTTAAAGGCCACAGAGATCTTAGGAATTCTGAGCACTTGTGTGGGTTGGTTTCCTGGAGGATATGAGATCTGAACCAAACCTTAGGCAGGACTGAGGCAGGAGTGGGAAAGGGCTAAGGAATTCCAAGCAGGAGACTCCGCCGGAAGCAGAGGTGTGGAGGGGTCTGTGTGCAGGAGCCAAGGAGACCAGCCTTCGCAGATGGACCACACCGAGGGCAACCGTGTAACGCTCTCAGGGACTCAAGGGGGGGGGGGGACCCTGCTGGGAGGAAGGTGTCCACATGTGGCTGGGTGCGCTTGGTGGATTCCCAGCCCCTAACACTGGCCCTTTGCAACTGCACATTGAGACGATATTTGCCCATCCCTTCGCAATGCCTGGGCTCAAAGACTGCGAGGGGAGGCAGACACTGTACTCTGGGTCTACAAAGGGGGAGTGAAAAGGAAAGGGCTCCTTCCGTTGCTCTGGTTTGCTCTTCCACCTCTACTTTCTCCGCAGAGACTAACCAGCAGGAAGAGGCCACTCCCCGTTTGCTGAGCTGAGAATGCCCCGTAGTTTCTTTCTAAATCCCCGGAAAGCTGCCCCAGGGGTTTGAGGAGCCGGTGGAGGAAGCACATTCTCCCGGTCTCGTCCCCTCTCCGGCCAGCCGGCTTGACGCTCAGCAGGGAGTGTGAGAGGAAATAGAGGCGAGAGCAGGGAGAGAGCAGGGAGACGGGCCTGGCTGGACAATCAGGCGGAAGCTTGAAGAAAATCAAAATAGGAATATTTTAACAAACCTGGAAAAGTCCTTGAACAAAGAAACACTGGCCCTCAAGTGCTACCCTTCATATCATCCCCCACTTCTTTTATTCAATGTTAACATTTTTAAAATTTAAAATCTTTAGTATTGACAATATTGCAGATATCCCCCCACTCCCCCACTTTGCCCACCCTCCCAGCCCCGGACCCCTTCATTTGGCCCTCCCCAACCACTGTCTGTGTCCATGGGCTATGCATATATGTTCTTTAGCTAATCACCTCACCTTCCTTTATCCAGGGCCCCTACAGCCCTGCCCTCTGACAGCTGTCAGTCTGTTCCATGTATCCATGCCTCTGCTTCTATTTTGTTCGTCACTTTATTTTGTTCATTAGATTCCACATATTAGTGAGATCATATGGTATTTGTCTTTTTCTGACTGGCTTATTTCACTTAGCATAAGGTAAGAGTTCTTTTTACAGCCACGTGGTATTCCATGGTGTAAATGTACAACAGCATTTTTATCCATTCATCTACTAATGGGCACTTGGGCTGTTTCCAGATCTTGGCTATTGTAAATTATGCTGCTGTGAACATAGGGGTGCACACATTCTTTCTGATTGGTGTTTTGGGTTTCTTAGGATATATATCCAGTACACATATGAAAAAAATGTTCAAAGTCACTAATAATCAGAGAGATGCAAATTAAAACTACAATGAGGTATCACCTCACACCTGTCAGAATGGCTACCATCAATAAATCAACAAACAGTGCTGGCGAGGATGGGGAGAAAAGGGAACCCTTGTGCACTGCTGGTGGGACTGCAGACTGGTGCAGCCACTGTGGAGAACAGTAGGGAGTTTACTCAAAAAATTAAAAATGAAACTGCCTTTTGACACAGGGATCCCTCATTGTCCCCATTTAAACGACAGCAATCGTCCCAGAGGATAAAGCCATCATCTAGCCCCATCGAACCTTTTCATCTCTGTCACCAGTGTCCCTGTGCCCTCCCTCTCCCACAAGCCCGCTCCCTCCCCCACCAGCTCTGTGTTTCCCCTCCTGGCCACCCTGCAGGACCAGCCAAGGCCACCTCCTCTGGGAGCACTGGGACCCCTTTTCCAAGGTGGCTGCCACATCCTGTCCCCGTGCCACAGTCTTTTCACCCCCGACTCAGAGCTCCTGAAGTGCAGAGCCCAGGCAGGCTCTTCTTTACCCCAGAACAAGAGATACAGTCTTGATGATATTTGTAATGTTGGGTGAATGGGTGTCTGCCCCTTAAAGCAACGTTTAACTTTTTAAACCACAACCCTCGGTAAGAAATATTTTTTACTTATGACCCAGTTGACACTCTCTCTCTCTCTCTCTCTCTCTCCCTCTCTCCCTCTCTCTCTCTCTCTCTCACACACACACACACACACACACACACACATGTAACAGAAACAAAAATGACAAGAAATAATACTCATGGTGGATGCACTCAAATTTCCTCTTTTCATTTATTTTTTAAGTGTTTGTTGGGCCTGGAAGGTGGAAAGCCAGGCCCTCAAGCACAAAGAGGAGCTCTCATTGCAAACATGGGGCACATTTCCCCTCCCAGCGGGTCAGACTGTGTTGAAGCTATAAAAGAGGAAAGGCCCTGCTCTGATGTGTGAGTCTGGCCTTTCAGCAGCACGTGACAAGGGCCTGGGCTGCCTTCAGTAGTTTTCCTGTTTGGGCCTTTTTAAAAAAATGTGTTTTTATTGATTTCAGAGAGGAAGGGAGAGGGAGAGATAGAAACATGAATGATGAGAGAGAATCATTGACTGGTGGCCTCCTGCACGCCCCACACTAGGGATCGAGCCCACATCCGGGCATGTGCTCTGACTGGGAATCAAACTGTGACCTCCTGGTTCATAGGTCGATGCTCAACCACTGAGCCACGCCGCCGGCTGGGCCTATTCAGGCCTCTGTAACTTTCCTTCATGCAGTCATCCTGCCCCTCAAAGCATTCCTCAGCTGCTTGCTGCCTGCTCATGTTCTGTGCCACCCTCTCTGATGCTCATCTGGGCTCTGATGCAGGTCTTCTTAATGGGTGGCTGCTTGCAAGAGCTCCAGGAGGGGAGGGTGCCCAAGGTGGGGGAGTGGCCGGGGGGGGGGGGGCAGGGGAGCCGGCCAGCAGGCGTTTGCTGAATGACAAACGGCTGCACGGTTGGGGTTTGCATGAGCCTGTCTGCCCCATCCTTCCCTGGGCAGAGAGGCAGGCCATGGATGCTGCATGGAGCCGCCTGGGCAAGGTGACGGGGTCAACAGTAGGTTTACAAAACCCAGTCATCTATCTCTTTGTATAGAAACAGCACAATTAAAACAAACAAAACTGGGATTCAGGGTAAGCGTGGGTAGACGTGGCTTTTAGGGCTGGAGCTGCTGGGGAACCAAGGAGAATGGCAGGTGACAACCAACCGAGGGCAGGGCACCCTGAGCCCAAATGTGACCTTTGCTGCTCCCTGCAGAGTCACCAACCTGTGCCTCGGAGCACCTTTCCTCTGGCTGGGCCTTCCCTGACCGCCCTGACCATGTGGGAGGGTGGTCACCCCGCCCCTGCCCCCCACTGCCGTTCCAACAGGTCAGTATTGCTGGAGGAACACTGTCAGCAATGACAGGCCAGGAAACGTGAATCTCATCACACTGGGGATGCGAGCTGTGCTCCTTTGTCCTGTGATGGTGGCAGCCCCACATCGGATTCGATAACGGGCATGCCACCTCAGAGAGGACCCAGGTGAGACCATCCCAGAAGGTCCCCGCTGGTCTCTGCCTGGGTCCGGGCACCGCTCACTAAGTGTCTTGTCCTTTCAGCCTACCGCATGCCTTTCAGGAGTACAGCACTGTGCTGTCTGCCAAGGCAGGTGTGGGGGTGGGGGGAGACGTTTAATTTGTAAAGTGAACGTGAGCAGCTCCATAGGTTAGAACTAAACGAAAGACGAACAACTGTTCCTCCGGACTGTCTTCCTAGCCTTGCTCTGGGTCGCACACACTGGCATTGTTTGTCACACAGAAGCCAACGCGGCCCTGTTCCCAGGAGCTGACCTCCTCCACGCCAGGAAAGCAAGAAGGCCTGACAGCGCAGTGCAGAGGCTCGCGCTGAGCTGAGCCTGAGCCCGTCTGTGGAATAGCTGACTGTACGGCTCCCCCCGGGCTGCGGAGCACTGAGGGGACAGCTGGCACTCCTGAGGCAGGGGTAACTGCTGAGGTGGGCTCTGCACATGGAGGGGAGGTGGAGGTGACGAGCCCGATGGAGCCAAGGAAATTTTTCCTATTGGGAATCAGTGGGAAATGTAGCTGGTGGGCAGAGGAGGCCCCATCCTGGATTTGCCTTGCAGGCCAAGGTTGGGGGGGGTGGGGGGCGCGGGCGGCGGGGCAGGGGGGAAGACTTCGTGAAAGCGATGGCTTTAGCAGGTGAATGTGGCTCCTGTGAGGCTGGTTGCAAAGGGGTTGAGTTGGAGGCTGGGGAGTAGCTGAGTGGTTAGGGGTAGGGGGTCCGAGCTGGACATAGAAGGCGGGGCAGCAAGGGGGGAGCTTTAGGAGGACTCTGATCGGGGTCCCCACTGCATCCTCCTCTTTCTTTGCTTTTCTCCTTGAAAGATGAAACAGAGGGCCGAAGTCCAGGACACAGGCTTTATTAGAGGAGAAGACCCTGCCGGGCTATATTCCAGGTGGAAAAGAGCCTACGTGCTGGGATGGAGGCACCTTTTGAAGGGAAGAAAGGGAAGGGATGGGGCTTCTTGGCACACGCTGATTGGTGATTCCATATAAGGCACACAATTAGGGACTTTAGAAATCGGGGTTCAGGATATTTGGCAGGTGCTGATTGGTGGTTCAATGTTTAGTCCATATAAGGTGCCTGGTTAGGTGTTCAGGAATGGAGTTTATGTCATTCATTGTCCATCAGTTGGGGGAAGGGAGGATCTATCATTCCAGGCTTCTGGTAATATTTAAAAAAAATTGAGAGTCCGGGCAAGGTCAAGGGATGAAGGTCCATCTTCCATAGCTACTTCCAGCTGAGAGGGGGTGTCGTTAGGGGCGTCTACCCGGGGTCTCAAGGATTCTGGTGTTAGGTTCTGAATTCAATGCCAGATAGATCTCTCCCACCTTCTGGTTGGCGAACGCCTGCATTCTGTCCTGCAAAAAACTAGTGAAACAGTGCATGAGACAGGGGCCAAAGAGCAAAATTAAGAGTATAGATACCAGTGGGCCTAATAGTGGGAGGAGCCATGGAGTAAGTGAGCGAAAAACAGGTAGTGTTTTCCATGCTGGATGAGGGGTGCAGCAGCATGATTTCCCCAAGAGACTGGTTGGTGAAGTCTGGAGAGCGATCCCGTTGAGTCACTTGGGAGGTAAAAAGCTGGTCCTGAGGCTGCCACAGCGTCACTTGTCTGGTTTTGCTGCTTTTCTGGAGCTGAAATACAACTGAGACCTAGATGTTATTTTTAGGGGGAAAAGAGTAGGGGTCTCAGTTGCCTCACTAGTGATATGAAAGGGGAGAATAGGTTACCCTGGGGGTAAGGTCCCAGTTTTTCCCTTTGCTGGGCATCCACATGTTTCTTGAGGTCCTGAGACAGGTAGAGCAGTGGTTAAGCTCCCTATGGCAGTTCCAACCCCTGCTGGAGGGTTAGGAGGAGAGGGATTATCTGGACTCCTCTTCTGTGTCAGATATGATGGGTTTTGGGGACAGGTAAAGACTGATCATTGGGGGCTGCATCTACACTGGGTGAGAGATAGATGAGAGTACAGGTTCCTGTCCAGCTGATGGGGAGACAGATGTATGTGTTTTCCCCACAGAGGAAGAAAAATCCCTGATCCCAAAGACAAGCTGATAGGTATAAGAAGAGGTGGACTAAAGGGTATGAGATTCCTTTTTCTAGTTCTGCACTCCAAGCTGAGAGAGCAGTCACCATGGTGCTACCAATAAGGGGTGACAGATGAGTGATTGAGATTGTGTTGCAGTGAAAATGGGAAGGAATATTAGAATGGGCTGTTATCCAAGGGAAAAGAGAAAGGGAAGGAAAGGAGCAGTGGAAGATGAGGCTGGAGAAAAGGCAGGGGGAGGAGGGAGCAGGCCTCTAGCCGCTTGAATTTTAAACCACACATTTTTCCTAGAGATAATGATCATAGAGGAGATAAGGAGATAAGGCGTTTACAATCCAAGGAATGGCTCGGCCTTGTGGGGTGAGAGAGTGAAACTGAGGTAGGTGACTGTGGTTTGGGACAACTGGGTTTTATGAGGGGATGCATGGTGGTCCTGGCCAGACACCGAGGTAGAATGAGAAAAGAGTGAATGGGGAATTTAGTAAGATGCAGTGTAGACGTGAGGTGGCTAATGGCTGTGAGACTAATCCATCAACCCCCATAATAGAGACTGAGGAGTGGACAAGGGTCCCAGCGAATTTGGAGAGGGCAGAATAAGTGGCCCCAGTGTCAATTAAAAGGAGATCGGCTTACCTGCCACCACAGTTGTTACCCGAGGCTCCGTCCTGGTGATGTAAGTCTGTGGGGCCCTGTCAGGGCCTGGGCAGCTTCTTCCGTGGCCAGTCCCAGAAGGTCTGGGAGCGCCAAACCGGATCCAGAGGGCGGCCATGCTGGACTGGCTAAGGCCAGACCCAGAGGAGCCAGACCACAGTCTGATTTCCAGTGGCCTTTCCTTCCGCACCTTGGGTAGGGCCCAGGCGGGGGTCTTGGGTTTGAGCAGAACTTGGCTCAGTGTCCTTCCTTGCTGCATTTGAAACATGGGCCCGGAGGAGGCTTAGCCTCTGACTTACCCGCGGTTGGAGGACTGGCACTTTGTTTGGGGTTTGAAAGTGGTGGCTAGGAGCTGGAAGGCCTCCTACTGGGCCTCAGCCTTGGCCTGATCTCGCCTTTGATTTTGGATTTGGTTCTCCTTGTCTCTATTATTAAAGACCTTAAAGGTCAGGTTAACGAGGTCTTTTTGAGGGGTTTGTGGAGCTGCATCTATTTTTTGAAGTTTGCGGCGTATGTCGGGGAGTAAAGGTGGTCAGGTCAGTGGAAAAAGAAACCTGAGATGCCTCTCAATCTGTGAGGATGGACATAGAGAATGGGACGTGGACTCAGGCTATGCCCTCAGTTCCTGCTGCCTCCCTCAGGGGTAGAATGGACGTGGGAATAGAAGAGGCTGTTGCGGAAGGCAGTCTTTGGGTGGCCTGAGAATGAGTGCTAGATGGGAAAGGCTGTTTTGGAGCTCAGGGTCTCAGGATTTGGGCTCTCAGGAAGATCAGAAAGTGAGAAGGGAATGGCCAGCCACCTGTGAATTTGGTTGCTGGTGGTCACAGGGGCGGAGATTCGGGGGAGAGCACGCAGGAGCAGGGGAAGGCGGGCGGTTAGAATTCTCAGAGGTAGGGTGTGGGGTGCGGATTCTGCGGCAGGGTTGTAAGGAGGTGGCGGGAGTGAGACATGTGGAGAGGAATGATCCGCTGGGTCAAAAGAGCAGTCAGAAGACAGAGAAAGGGGTTGAGGACAGGTTTGAAAGGGCAAAGAGGCCTTTGCAAGGAGGATCTGATGGGTGGAACAGGAGGAGTAAAGCGAGGGGTGAGAGCGGAGGAAAAAGAAAGCCTATACGTAGGGAATCTCGAAAGCTTTCCCTGTCCAGTGGCAAAAATTATCTAGATCTCGGAGGATATTGGAATCGAAAGTGCCATTTTCAGGCCACAGAGAGACATTGTTGAGTTTATATTGTGGCCAGGTAGAGCTGCTTTGGTTTGATGTAGCCAGAAAGACCAAGGGTCGAGAGATTGGCTAGGAGACACCCTAAAGGTGTGTTACGAGGGGGTTTGGAATGAGAGGTTCCCACGACCAAAGAGAAGGGCCACCGGAAAGTTGGAGAGGAAGGAAGAGCATCCTCCTTTTTCCTCAGCCAACCTGTAGAGAGAGAGAGATGAGAGAAGATTCCAAGGTTGTCACCCCGAAACCTTTCCCGTGGAGTAGAGCAGAGTTTTCCCGGCCAGGCGCCTGGGCTTTCGTAGAACGTGGAATGTAGAACGTAGAACGTAGAACATAGAACGTAGAATGTGTAGCCGAGTAGACGGGAAAAACTCTGAGGCCCTTCCAGGTCAAGGGAATGAGGGGGGGAGGGTCGGGAAAGTCCCTGAAGCCTACCGGTAAGAAAGCGACGAGATTCCCACCTGTCCTGGTACGGCAGGGTTCGAGAAGTGTTCTGAGCAGGCCAATCAACTCAGAACCATGCCACCGAGCAGAGCCAGAGAAGGAGTCAGAAGCTCAGGGCTAGGTCCGAGGATTGTCCACACTCACCCAGTTTTCCCGGGTTTCGGCACCAGATGAAAGATGAAACAGAGAGTCGGAGTCCAGGACACAGGCTTTATTAGAGGAGAAGACCCTGCTGGGCTATGTTCCAGGTGGAAAAGAGCCCACGTGCTGGGATGGAGGCACCTTTTGAGGGGAGGAAAGGGAAGGGATGGGGCTTCTTGGCACACGCTGATTGGTGGTTCCATATAAGGCACCCAATTAGGGACTTTAGAAATCGGGGTTCAGGATATTTGGCAGGTGCTGATTGGTGGTTCAATGGTTAGTCCATATAAGGTGCCTGGTTAGGTGTTCAGGAATGGAGTTTACATCATTCTTTGTACATCAGTTGAGGGAAGGGAGGATCTATCACTCCTCCATGTCCTCTGCCCTCCCCCGCCCCCCACCTCTGGAGCAGCCCGTGTCCTTCTGTTTGGGGTCAGTGTGTACAGTGGTTCAGCAAATGTTTCAGGGGAGGGGTGCGCAGCCGGCATCCGGGGTGACTTGCTTGGGCTGCTTTTTTGGAGTCATCAGCAGGAGGACTTTGAGGGAGTCATGAGCCCACATTTTCTTTAGAATGTGAGTGAGAAAAGCTGCTGGTTAGACCTCACAGGATGCTAGAGCCAGTGGGGGCGCCTGACACCAGGTGTGGCACCGACAGTGCTGGGCGAGAAGCGGAAGTGACTCGGCTGGGCCCGGGACTGGTGCTCCTGCTACTCCAGGCCAAGGAAATCGGGTCACCCTGCCCCCCTACAGCCTGCCAGACCCTGGGGACCCCCTGCTGCCTCTGAGGGATCAACCCTAAAGAAGGGCCATGGAGCAGCCATGGGCAGCCTCTGGGCGAGGACCCCAGCCTCTTCACCCTGCAGATGGGTTTTGTTTGGTCACCTGCCCTCTGCAACGCCCCCCCCCCCCCCAATGTTACTTACGTCCCTCGCTCTGCTCCCTTTCTACCTCATGTACTTGCCTTCCCGTTTCATCCCTGAGCCTCCCCATCCCGGCAGGCACAGAGAGATTCGGAGATGCTCCGGGCCCTCTGACAACAGCACACAAGCCAGGCGGGCTGGGCAGCCAGACCCAGCTCGGGGCGGACAGCATATGGTGGAGGGAGCTGAGATAAGCGGTCTACTCCCACTGTGGTCCCCGCGGAAGGGTGTGTGCAGAAGGGTACTGGAAGAGGAGGATGAGGAGGAGCCAGGGGGAGTTCCTGATGGGAAGGTCTGCAGCGCTGGGCTGTACTCCATACACAGGGGCACCTCCAGGGTGTGCTCAGGAGTGAGGATGAAGGACAAAACCAGGAGAGGTGGTGCGGGTGGGAGCTGACAAAAGGCACCCACCTGGGAGAAATTTTGAAGGCTGTAAAAAGTCATGCAGCCCTGGCCGGTTTGGTTCGGTGGATAGAGCGTCGGCCCATGGAAGGGTCTGGGTTCGATTCCGGTCAAGGGCACGTACCTCAGTTGCAGGCTCGATTCCTGGCCCTGGTTGATGTGTCTCTCTGGCATTGACTTCTCTTTCTCTCTCTCTCTCTCTCTCTCTCTCTCTCTCTCTCTCCCCCCCCCCTCCCTTCCTCTCTCTCTCAAAATTGATGGGAAAATATCCTGTGGTGAAGATGAACAAAAAAACAAACAATACAAGGCAACTCCTGCAGTGTGTGAGCTGAAGGGCTCAAAGGAAGACCTCCTTCCCTGCCAGGTAGCTCAGCTGGTTAGAGCGTTGTCCCAATATGGCCAGTTCAATCCCCAGTCAGGGCACATACAAGAAGCAACCAATGAATGCATAAGTAAGTGGAATAATAAATCGATGTTTCTGTATCTCTCTCTCAAGTTGATTTTTTTAAAAAGGGAGCCGTGAAGTTTCAGAGCCTCTTAGAGACACAGGGAAGTCATGGGAGGCTGCTTGGGGAGGTGTGTGAGAAGCTGAGACTCTGCTTTAAATGTGTGACATTTGCTGGAATTTATAACTGTGGACTGAGAGGTGGACGTGAGGATCTAGGGTAGCAGAGGGTGAGGCGAGACTGGAGGGAGATGTGGAGAGAGGCCCTGGGTGGGAGGCGGAGCCAGGGAAGAAGACTGAGTGCAGCTGCACAGGGCCCCCAGGCAAGACAGCCTTAAGGAGGAGATCTGCAGGCATCTTCTACTCAGGCTGTGGGCAGAACAGGCGGAGCAAAGGCAGGGGGCGGGGTGGTGGAGCTGGAAGTGACAGGGGTTTCTGCTGCAGGTGGGGAGGGCCTAGTGTCAGGGTCAGGGGAGCGGGTGGAGAGGAAGGTATTAGGAACAGACCATTATCTCAAGGAGTGGGGGGCAGGCAAATGTGAACGTGGGAACCAAAGGAAGCCTGTGGGTGTTGAAGGCAGAAGGGAACAGCTGTGAGAGAAGTACTGCCCCTGCTGAGGAGACAGGAGAGTGAAGAGAAAGGGCCAAGGGCCAGAGGAGGTGGAGGGGAGATGGAGATGCTGGTCTTGGGTTTCTCAAAAGGCAGCCCCCTGCACCGCTCTGTCTGTGTCAGGCTCTGGGCCGCCACTGCCTGTGGTCCTCTCTTGCAGTGAGGCAGCGAGAGAAGTCAGGCTGCTGGCCAGGCTGGCTCTTTCTGGGACCCTGAGCACCAGCAATTCTGCCTTTTCCCCTTCCCCTTCTCTCCTTTCCCTGTCACAGGGCCCCTCAGAACTGGGAGCTAGAAATGGGCCAGGGGTTGTGAACATTAGTGACGCCCTTGGATGGCAGGTGGGGACAGGCCTTGTAGGTGTCAGACACAAGCAGACAGAAGGGACGTGAAAGTGGGTAACTGCGAGGGAGGGTGAGGACTGAGTTAATCATTGAGTTCTTGGCAGCCAGCGCTGAGACGCCCAGTAACTATGGACTTAAAGTTGTGAGTGAGTCTGTATCTTCAGGGTCTGGTTACCCACGCAGGCCCCATAGCAACCACTGTGCCTACAGGCCTGTGGAGGGAGGAACACCAGAAGCCAGGATATGACGGTGAGAGTGACCTCACCAAGAACTCGAACATGCGCCTGGGGGTGGAGGTTGTGGGGTGGAGGTGCTGGCAGCCAGGCTGGAACTGTGCTGGATGGACTAAGGAGAGGACTTCATGGAATTGGGAGGGACAGTGTGAAGGGAGAGACTGGTTAGTGAAGGAAAGATAAGAACAAAGGGGATGAGGAGGAAAAAGTCTTCCCCTCTGAGAGTGAAGAGGGAGGCTGGTGTTGATAAAGGAGCTGTGAGTGGGCAGGAGGCTCTGACCACATGTGACCCGACGATCTGGGCACCCCCAGCCTTGAAACTCGTCTACACAGGCTGGGTGTGTAAGCTGGCATGGTTTGGCAATGCCAAACAAGTGGAAACATTCTCAGAGCCCGTGAATCAGCTCATGATCCTCACGCTAGGACACACACACCTTCTCATGGACTGCTGTGTAGACGTGAAGAGACAAGAATCAGGAGCTCTGTGAACGGCGACAAGCAAAAGCTTCTGAGACAAGGGCAAGTGAAAAGAGCAAGTTGCATGCCTGTGCACAGCACAATTTCATTTGATGGAAAAAGAAAAATGGCGTCTAGTACAGGAAAATATACATACCTTATGTGTTGGTCTATGTGCATTAGAGGAATTTAAAAATTATTTTATTTATTGATTTTTAGAGAGAAGAGGAACACAAACACACACACACACACACACATACACACACACACACACACACACGAAGAGAGAAAGAGAGAGAGACATCAATTTGTAGTTCCACTTACTATGCATTCATTGGTTATTCTCGTATGTGCCCTGACTGGGAACTGAACCCACAATCTTGGGGTACTGGGATGATGCTCTAACCAACTGAGCTGCGCAGCCAGGGGAGAAAAATTTTAAAAACCACTTTACTGAGGTGTGATTGACATACAAAAATCTGCACATATTTAAGTTGATGAGCTCACAAGAACTGTGAATAGCTGTTTGGGGGTTAGATTAGGAAGTTGGGGTTCTAAGGAAGGGCACTTTGAACTTATATTCTTCTGTATGGTGGTGTTTTTAACACAAGCACAAATCAGAGAGCCTGATAGTTCCAGTAACCACGTTGTATGAACTAAATAGAACATAAGTCTGATAAATATGCATTCTTATAGAGACAATGGGACTGAATGTTTGCAATGAGGTCATCCCAGAGAGTGAGGGACTCTTTCCTTCCTTCCTCTCTCCCTTATCTGGCCTGAGTCACTCCCATAGTTTAAATCTGGAGGCAACACAAGGCTGTGGGAAGCAGGCTGGGCTGGGGGTCACTCACTCTCTGAGTGCCTGCCGGAGCCCCCTGTGCCAGGCCCAGGCGACTCCTGCTCACAGTGTGGCCAAGGGCTTTTGGTGCTCACTTTCCGGTAAGATGGGTAAGAACCCTGGCTCTGCCTACATCACCAGCTGTGAAGGGAGATGGACAATGCTTTGAAGGTACCTGGAATCAGGAGGGGAAGAGCCCTATACACAATTGAAGGTTTTTATAAATCACAGTCAGAGGCATTACCCAGGGTCACAGTTTAGAAGCCCAATTCCCTGCCGATGGTGGGAACAGCCATAAAATGGATATATTTTGGGGTAACAATGAGTTGCCCCAGGAATAAAGTCACTTTTGGGAAATAAAACTGGGAAGGATCTGCACATAGTGAATGAGACCACCAATCACAGAAGCACTTCGTCCTAAAAGATGGTAAATGTAGTTGATAGAAAACCTGGGGACACCCAAACCCAATTAGCACCCAAATGTATTGCTTGCTTGCGAAAGGCCAGGTCTTGTACTAAGCATGTTACTTATTTAATCCTTGTGACACTCCGTGACCTCCGCTAGACTGAGGAGAAATGTGAGGCACAGAGAGGTTCTATAATTTGCCCCAGGTCAGAGCAGTAATGGTGGAGCAGGATTCCAACCCAGAGCCACGTGCTGAACCTCTGCTTAGCTGAAATGGTAGGAGTGCTTGCTCAGGGAAATAGGACTTCATAGAGAAAGGTGGTGGTTTTTCAACATTTGACAGAAAATAATGTGGTAAGGTAGCTTCTAAACTTACTAGGTAACAAGAATCTTTATTCTTGTACAGTCATGCATTTGGGTCAATAACTTACTGCATATAGAGTGGTAGTCTCATAAGATTACAAGGGATCTGAAAAATTCCTGCCCTAGCCAGTTTGGCTCAGTGGATAGAGCGTTGGCCTACTGACCAAAGGGTCCCAGGTTCGATTCTGGTCAAGGGCATATACCTTGGTTGCAGGCTCCTCCCTGGCCTGGGCCCTGGTCAGGGCGTGCACAGGAAGCAACCAATCGATGTGTTTCTCTTATATATCCTTGGGTGAGGATTAAAACAAAACAAAAATTCCTATTGCCTAGTGACACCAGCTATTGTAACGCCTTTGCTCCCGTGGGTGTGGGGATGCTGGTGTAGACAATACAGAGCTGACAGTCATATAAGAGTGCTGCACACACATAATGAAGTGCAGTGCATAATACTTGGTAATGATAATAAACAACTATTTAATGGTTAATGTACTAACTATACTATAATTTTATCATTATATTAACATGTACACTTTCTACTTAATAAAAAAATGTGCTGCCATGGCCCATGTTGCTCAGTGGTTATAGCGTTGGCCTCATGCACAGAAGGGTCATGGTTTCAATTCCTGATCAAGGGCCCATACTTGGATTGCAGGTTTGATCCCCAGCCCAGGTAGGATGCGTGCTGGAGGCAACCAATTGATGTGTCTCTCTCATGTCTGTTATTTTTTTTTCTCTCTCTCCCCTCTCCCTCCTTTTCACTCTCTCTTAAAAAAAAAAAAAAATCAATGGGAAAAATATCCTCGGTGAGGATTTAAAAGAAAAAAAAAAGTGCTGTAAAACAGGATGCTGTGTTATACCGGCACACAGGAGCCCATGGCTAAAGAGGCAAGAGAAAAGGAAACTGTAGAACCCCCAAGAAAAGTCACAGTAAAGGATTTTGCAGAAGCTTTTGCAGACCTCCACAAGGTCCTTAGAAAGTATGAAAACATGGACCTCAAACTGAAAGGTTTTTGTTCATATAGAGGAATGTGCATGGAGCAGTATCTGCTTACAGAAAAGCTAGGATGAGAAGAGGGGAAAAACCAAGCCAGCCACCTCCCCAAGAAGAGCCTCAGGCAGGTCCCTCAGGAGGTGTTCCAGAAGAAGGCCTAGTTTTCAGAGGAGGTAACAGCTCCCAGCCTGCTACTGTGCCTGAAGACCTTCCAGTGGGACTCCATGTGGAGGTGGAGGACAGTAACACTGGTGAACCTGACCCCGTGTAGCCCTAGGCTCATGTGTGTGTCTGTCTTAGTTTTTAACAAAAGTTTTTAAAAAGTAGAAAACAGCTTATAAGAATATACATAAAAAACATTTTTGTACAGCTGTATAATGTGTTGCACTTTAAGCTGTGTTATTACAAGAGTTGAAAAGTTAAAAAAATGTAAAAGTTTATAAAGTTAAAAAGTTACAGTATACTGAGGTTAACTTATTAAAGAAAACTATTTCTTATGAGTTCAATTTAGTCTAAGTGTTCCGTGTGTATGAAATCTATAGTAGTGTCCAGCAACGTCCTAGCCTTCACATTCACTCACCACTTCTTCACTGGCTACCCAGCAACTTCCAGTCCTGCAAGCTCCATTTTTGGAAAGTGCCCTGTACAGGTGTCCCAATTTTTATCTGTTATATGGTATGTTATAGTACCTTTTCTACTTTTTTCTGTTGTTGCTAATCCTCACCCAAGGATATTTTTTCCATTGATTTTTAGAGAGAGTGGAAAGGAGGAAGGGATAGGAAGAGAGACAGAGACAGAGAGAGATATGAGACACATTGATTGGTTGCCTCCCATTTGTGCCTCAACTGGGGCTGAGGTTCGAACCTACAACCCAGATATACTAGTATGCCCTCGACTATAAATCAAACCCGAGACCCCTCGGTGAGTGAGCTGATGCTCTAACCACTGAGAACACTAGCCAGGGTTTTTCTGTTTTCAGATACACAAATATCATTGTGTTACAGTGACCTACAGTATGCAGTACAGTAACAGGCTAAAGGTTTGTAGCCCAGGAGCAATAGGCTACACCATCACCCCAGGTGTGTAGTAGGCTATACCACCCAGGTCTGTGTAAGTGCACTGTGTGATGTTCATACAATGATGAAATCACCTAGCAACACATTTCTAGAGCATATTCGTCATTAAGCATGACTGCAATTGCTTCTCAATCTGCAATGTGCATGTGAATCACAAGGGGACCTGGTCAAAATGCAGATTCTGCTTCAGTAGGTCTGGATGGGGCCTGAATTCTGTAAGCTCCTTGCTGCTGGCTGGTAGACTACCCTTTGAGCAGCAAGGCCCAAGGCAGGGATTTCTCCACGGAAAATGAGGAAATTAGATTCTGCTCAGAACTGTAGTCACCCATGAGGCAGTTCCCAACAGTTCAAGTCCCTCCTTGAGCCCTCAAACACCTGCATTTCTGGCCCTGCAAAGCTGAGGTTCAGGCCCAGACTCTGGTAACTCCCCCAAGACAGACAGTTTTTCTCCAGTTTTGTCCATCAAACCATGAGGGGCTGTCCTCAGAGAGCTTTCTTCAGCTGAGGGTGCAGACGAGTGAGGGACTCTAAGCTGGTAGGGGGTCCTGTGGAGAGCAGCGTGAGTGGACTGTGGGACGAGTGCCCTGGCACAATCCCTTGTGCTCTGGAAATGTTTGCTGGGAGAGTGAAGGATAAGTAAGGATGCCCTGGAAGATGAGCTGTGTGGTTGGATTCAGGAGTGGGCGGTCTGGTGGGAGAGGAAGGTTGACTTTGCCTCCTTGGTGGTGATGTTTATGGCTGGTCCTCAGTGTGACATTCCAGGTGGAAGGAGTTTGTGTTTTGTGAGGGCATTGGCTGGTCAATCCTGTTGATAGATTAAACCCATAGCAGACTATTTGTTGAATGAATGAATGAATGAGTAGAAGAACTAGGGGAAGTGATGGAGTGCCTGAAGTTGTTACCCTCTACCTCCTCCTGGGCCGACGGTGGGAATGACTCACGTCCTGCTACCCACTCACTTTCTCAGCTGAAAACCACATGTCCTGGGTGTGGTGGCAGTAAGCTGACCCTCCCTGTTTCCCTCCTTTCCTGGTATGAGCTGAGAACCCAGGCTGGAGAAAACAGGGTTTCAGTTTAGGTCTCCAGAGAGGTCGTTCTGAAGATGTGTTCAGGAACACAGGAACACTGGACTGTCCTTAAGCTGGCTCAGGGGGACCAGAGGCGTCCGGGCTGTTTCAAGCTCTAAGAGCTGTGCTTCTGCCCCATCTGTCTGGGTCCTGCAACACATCACACCCATATGTGTGAATTCAAACCCCAAAGGGCAGGGACCAGGCGATGAGCAGTCAGGGAGGAGGTACATAAAGTCTGGGGCAGGTGGGCCAGCCCCCCACGCCTTGTGTTGCTGGAACAGACCAGTTTGCCTGGCACAACCAAAACCCAGCTCTTTTTTGCTGTGGGACGCTGGCCTGAATCCACTCCAACCAGTGAGTTTCTGCATTACAGCTTGGCTGTCTGGGTGCTTGAAAGTGCCTCCCCCCACACGCTCTCTCTGTCTGGAAATTTCAGTGGACCTTCTGGGGCAGAGCCATGGACACTGGGTGCCCAGTCCTATTTCATGGGGAGTGAGGAATGTTTGAAGACAGAGGCCGGCCACACCCAGGGCAGGTGGGAAAGGGTGGTGGTGGTGATGATATGTGGTCCTTGAGGCAGTATTTTGAACCTACTGCCTGTAGGATTTGACCATAGGTGGGTACAAGACAGATTTCCTTTTTTGAGAAGTCTCAAAAGAACAGTGACTCTAAGACATGGTCCAGTAACTCTTAGACATGGTCAGGCCACTGCGTCAACTTCGCTTCTGAAGAGAGCATGTGCCCTGGCTTCCTCCCTCTTCTTACTGGGAAACTGGGGACAATCTTGGAGTCAGGCCTCCTAGAAACACCCTTTTCTATTCCAACACGGTTTGAGGAGGTTTAAAATATAGTCTGTAAAAGCAACAGAGTAAATTAACAAAAATAAGGAGGAAAGAAGAGGAAGTAAATGTGTTACCTTAAGTGCAAATAAGAGTTAACACCCAAGGGCATCACATTTGCCTCTGTTCTTACTGACACCCAGGGGGAAAAGCACTTAGAAACTTGAACTTTGCTAGATTACTCACTGGTTTAAAGGTTGCTTCATTGTCTGTGCTTCAGGTTCTTTGCCTGTAAAGTAAGGTAAAAGAACATCATCAGAGGTATACAGAGAATGTTACATGAGGTAATGCACATAGAGCACCTGAAGCAATGCCTGGCACAGTAGGCATTCAATTGCATCATAGATATAGTTATTACTACCTCACTCATCGGGGGCTGCAGTCAAGTGGACGGCAGGGATGGGTCTAAAGGCTCCTACCTTCTCCTCCCTGGTTATTCCTCCCCACCTCCTCCTTGCTCCCACAGTCCTAAGGGACAGCCTCTGAATTGCCTTTG
Source organism: Corynorhinus townsendii (assembly GCA_026230045.1). NCBI lineage: Eukaryota > Metazoa > Chordata > Mammalia > Chiroptera > Vespertilionidae > Corynorhinus > Corynorhinus townsendii. Next base: position 108,634,097 of record JAPDVU010000007.1, on the reverse strand, counting down.
ATCGTGGTCTGGCTCCACAGCATTCCCATCCCCAATCTGGAGCAAAGTCTACTGTTAAACCTTTCTTCTGGATCTTGCTTTACATGCAGTTCTTCAGAACATGACTAACATATTCTCTTAATCTTTGACTATAAGCTATGTGACAACCAAAGCATTTGAAACATTTGGTTAAAGCCTATCTATAATAATAAAAGCATAATATGCTAATTAGACCGGATGTCCTTCCAGACGAAGCCAGGGCTGTGGGGAAAGCCAGTGCCAGCAGCTGGCAGAAGAAAGGCCTACTCTTGCATGAATTTCATGCATCAGGCCTCTAGTACCTATATGTTAACTAAGAATTAAATTATTTAATTCTAGCAGCCAAAAATATTAGGGGCATTAAAATCACAAGGGGCTTTGCTATAGTCACATGACTAGTGAGTAGCAGAGCAGGTGGTCTGGTTTTACCGTCTATGTGTTTAACACCAGACCAAATGGCCTCACTAAGGTGTTAGAAAGTGTGTGCCAACACCTTGATTCTAACAGAGAAACATACTCTTAGGATCTCTGCCCTCTTTCCCATGTTCAGCCATGAGGTCAGAAACCAGGGTCACCGTGTCCTCAGACCTCCTCTTTTTTTTCCCCTTTCAAGGCACTATAACTGCTCTCCACAGGCAGAGCCCCACCTCTCATCCCTTAGGGGACGATGAAGGCATATGGACCAAGGCAAATCCAGGTCTCTAATGGCATTTTCCCCCAAATGAGGCCATCAGGACCCACCTCCAACCTCGCTTCCCCTCTTGGCCCACTTGGCAGAGGTATTCTGACTTGTCCCAGGAAGGAGGACAGGATCATTCTAGAGCCTGAAGACGTGGACAAAATTCACTTGTAACGCAAGGGGATTCCCGTTGAGTCTCCCATTCCCTCAAGCCCACCTAAGGGGCTTGGACTGCTCTCACCTTGGTGGATTACTCATTTACCTGCATGGACATTACAATGGCTGGCTGCCCCACTGCCTCACACAGAGGTTGTCCAGTAAGTTTGCTAACTTAAGGAGTTAATACCACAGACCCACGGACAGATGAAAAAAAAAATACTGGGAAGAGTTCTAGGCAAGTTCCTTATAAATAACTGCTTAAAAAATTGTTTTAAATGGCAGAACTCTAAGGACCTCTAACAGATGAGTCCTTTTATTCAACTTTAAAAATATATATGTTGTTTTTATTTCAGAGAGGAAGGGAGAGATAGAAACATCAATGATGAGAATCATTGATTGGCCGCCTCCTGCACGCCCCCTACTGGGGATCCAGCCCCCAACCCAGGCATGTGCCCTTGATGAGGATCAAACCCAGGACCCTTCAGTCCACAGTCTGATGCTCTATCCACTGAGCCAAACCAGCTAGGGCTCAACTTTTTCCTAACCTTGAAATGAAGCAAGGGTGGAGGGAGGAGGGTGGATGCCAGAATTACATCTGAATTGCCCGCTAGGGTCAGTGATCCCAGACATGCACTTCCTTTTTCAGACATGACCTTGGGCTCTGGAACTTTGTAAATGACTCACTACAACTCCACCACAGCTAGGTCAGGGGATGCTCAGGGGGAGTTTAAGCCTCCATAGGTGGTTCAGACATATCAATGACTTATAGCTTTGTGTATTTGTTTCTGCTCTTCAGAGCATGGCTGCTAGATATGGCAAAGGAAGGGGGAAGGCTCTAGAACATTCTAAGCCTGGTAGGTCATTCTGGTTGGATTTTTTTTTAAACTATATTTTTACTGATGTCAGAGAGGAAGGGAGGAGAGATAGAAACATCAATGATGAGAAAGAATCCCCACTGGGGATTGAGCCTGGAACCCGGGCATGTGCCCCTGACTGGAATGGAACCTGGGACCCTTCAGTCTGCAGGCCCACGCTCTATCCACTGAGCCAAACCAGCAAGGCTCTGGTTGGAATATTTTAATCTACCATCCTGACAAGAGACCACTACCTTACTCTCCCATGGCATGATTGGTTGTCTGATTCTCAAGCTGTATGACAAAATGCCACCAAATGTGCAGAGCCAATGTTATTAATGTGAAAACCACACTACAGACCACGTAGGGATCAGAAGTCAATTTATCTTCCGCGATGGGATGCAAAGAGAACATGGCGTCCCAACCTTTCTACATCCCAAAACACGTATATTCAGGTAAAGAGAAAACGGTAATTAGTATTTACTGAACGCCGAGTTCTAGTCACTCTCAAACACAGTTACATTGAATTCCAGCCACAAGGCAGTTACTGATCCTAAAAATGCACGTTCGGGAGGGAGCAGTGGGATATTCTGGGACTTGTTCCCGGTGACGCAGTGCAGCGAGCAGGAGCTGGGACCGGATTCCGCATGGGTGTCCTCCTCCTCCTCCCGCCCCCGCCAGAAAACATTGGCGTCCGCGGGGGTCAGTGACCTGGAGCGTCCTGGCGCCCCCGTATGCTCTTGGGGACGGCCTGATTCTCGGAATTGACCACTCTGCCTCAATCCGGTGCGCGAATGCGGGAGCGAGGCCAATGCGCCTCTCTTCTCCGGGGCGGAGCAGTGCCTGTCTGGCCAAGGGCATCACAGGGGCGGCAACGTGCGGGAACTGGATTCGCAGCATCACGGGTCAGGTGTGGCCTGCCGACGCGGCCGGTTACAGATGCACTCGAAAGTGTGGATTGTGGCGCGGCCTGCTCCACAAATCGGGGATCGCGGGAGGAACCAGGAACGACCGTGATCGCGGCCTCAGAACCCCACAGACAACCCCCATTGTCACCAGGCGGCAAGGACCGGCGAGGCGGACACCTCCGGCCCAGCCCCGCCCCTCGTCTCCTCGGGTAGTGATCGGCTGCCCGCGTGGGCGTGGCCTCCGGCGCTCGACGGGCCAATGAGCGCCGGCGTCGGGCTTTTCCCGCTGGGTCAGACAGGCGGGCGAGAGTGCGTCACCGGGGGCGGAGCTCCGAGGTGGCGCGCGCGCGCGACGGGTCACGTGGGCCACGCGCCTGTTATAAAGTGCGGCAGCGGCGGGTGCCGTGAGAGTGATGGCTGCTGGCTAGCGTTGCTACTTTTTTCTCCTTTTCTGAGGCACTGCGCTGCTTCTCGGAGGTTCCAACCCCGCCCGTCGTGTGCTCGCCGCCTGGACCTCCCCGTCTGCGTCCGCCCTCGTCTCCAGTGGTGAGTGGGGCGCCGCGGTGAAGGGTGCTTTTTCTCCGGGCAGGCGGGATTCCTGCCTCGTGCGTCCGCCCGCCCGCGGCCTTTTTGGAGGTCTCGGCGCGCGGGAGCGGCCTGTTTCGGTGTCCACGGAGGGCGGGTCGGGGGGGGGGGCGCGGGGAGGGGCCCGCCACGTGCTGGCCGCGCGCCCAGCCCGGGACTGTGGGCGTGCGCCATTGTGGTTCTCTGTCCCCCCAGGATGAGCCCGTGTCCCCGCGCGTCCTCGCCATGGCCTTCCGCGCCGCGCCGCTAGCCCCCCGGAACTCGAGGCGTCCCGGACCGCAGATGCCCGCGCGCAGCGTATAGCAGTGGCCGGCCCGGTGTCTGCCGCAGTTTACAGTATTTAATTTTATATAATATATACTATTTATTAGAGCGTCTGTGATACCTCATACTCATTCTGTTTACACGCTTGAAAGCTGCGCAGTAGTTCTTGTTAGTTAAGGCCGCTGCTCTGGGGATGGCGTCCACCGCGGCCACGCTGGTGGCCAGCACCGCGGCCACGCTGATGGTCAGCACCGTGGCTACGGCCACCGGCCCGCTGGTTAGATACCAGTGGATGCTGGTCCTGGGCTTCGTCATCGCCTTCGTGCTGGCCTTCTCCGTGGGCGCCAATGACGTAGCGAATTCGTTTGGCACGGCTGTGGGCTCGGGAGTGGTGACCCTGAAGCAGGCCTGCATCTTAGCTAGCATCTTTGAAACTGTGGGCTCCGTCCTGCTGGGGGCCAAAGTGAGTGAGACCATCCGGAAGGGCCTGATCGACGTGACCATGTACAACACGACGCAGCATCTGCTGATGGCCGGCTCGGTCAGTGCCATGTTCGGTAAGTTCTGTGCTATGTTGTCTCCTCCGTGTTGGGGGAGCAGATGCCTATCACATGATTTCCTTCAGAATGCACTGCATACATAATGGAATTTTGTCATTTACTAAATAAAACTTTACTGTGTTTCAGGTTCTGCCGTGTGGCAACTGGTGGCTTCGTTTTTGAAGCTTCCCATTTCTGGAACCCATTGTATCGTTGGCGCAACCATTGGTTTCTCCCTTGTGGCACAAGGACAGAAAGGTGTCAAGTGGTCTGAACTGGTAAAAATTGGTATGTTTAATTCAGAATGGCTTCTTAATTCTTGTCATGTTCCATGGCATTATGTATGGGGGGCATTGTGTAAAAGGGAGGGACAGATTAAAGTTCTGGGAACAGAATACTAAAATTTAAAGTGCGTATTGGTTCCTGACTTTCGTTAGTTGCTGATATTTGTTCTTAATGTGTTCTATTCCAGTGATGTCTTGGTTTGTTTCTCCGCTGCTTTCTGGTATCATGTCTGGAATTTTATTCTACCTTGTTCGGACATTCATCCTCCGTAAGGTAATTTTTCTCTCTCCCCTATTAGGACCTTTAGTGGGTCTGGTACTCAGACCAATAGCATTCTTGCAGTGTAATTGGTGTGTAGGTATATGGCCTTGGAAAGTTGAAAATTCTTTGTTCTGTGCACCTTTTGTATGTTGCTAAGTTCTCTGAAAGAAGCAAGCTTTCACCAAGAGGGTGTTCAGGTGGGAAAATTGAATGAGTGCTTTAGTGTGCCAAGGAATAGGAAAGATAGGGAGTGGAAAATCAGGGAAATGTATTTTAAGGTGGTTTTGCCCAGCTATATGCAGATTACTACTTTAAACCCCCATCATGTAAACTGTTTTGAATTGTAAGCTTGGGGTTCAACAATTCACAATGTCCCCTATGGCTTTTTCTTAGTGCCACTTAAATGGAGTAGTTTGGGTCTACATAGTTAATTAAGTAGAGCTGATTATCCTTATAACCTGTTTATAAGCTTCTAGGTGGAAACTCTGCTTCTCACTGTGACTTACACTCTTAATTCCTTAGAACTGTTTTGTTTTTCTGGGCCAGAAAAAAAAATCCAGAGAGCCATTTCATTTCCTGTCCACTTGAAAATGCCTTTTCAGGGACCTGATAGCATTTCTTTCATCAAGAAGTCTGATGCTGGCTCCAAGGTGGACAACAAGGGGTGTTGTCATTGGACTGAGTTATAGTGAGAATAAATGGATTTTTCTAAGAAAACAAAGTTGTCCTTTTTTCTGAAGTAAATGGCTTTTAGCTGTCCATTGTAAGTTCTTAAAAATGCTTCTAAGCAGAGGAAATCTGAGTGAAGGGAGATAAGTAGCTTTATCCCCAGGGGTAAGAATATGTTCAGACCTACTTGTTTGGTCTGGTTGTAGGCTTCTCTAGGGGAAGGAATTGTACCTCTTCTCTATAGAACGGACTAGCATTAGTATGGAAGAATAAAGCAGTTCAGTGCTTTGAAAACTTGAAGCATTTGTAGTCTGGAATAATTTGAGAGTAAACAGTTCATTGATATTAACTGTTTCAGAATTTGGTATTTATACTGCAAGCTGGTATGAGTACATCTACCTTCCCACTTCCCATAGCTGTCTCATGACAATGTGATGCTTAAATTGGAGGCTTGCTAGTAGTCTCAGACCAGATGTCTTAGTATTATTATTAGAGTCACACAGCTTTCTGCGCATCAGTGAACCAGGAGAATTGATAGAGAATCCATTATTAGGGATTCCTGCTTATATAAAGGTTTACACTGGGTCTCTGTTGATTGATTATTGGGAAGCAGATGCATCTGATACTGGACAAAACAAAGTCGTCTTCTTTACGGGGAATGGTAGTGCTCTGAGGTACAAAGAGAGATTTTTGAGATGCCAGACCTCTTGTTTGAGGAATGCATGCTAGGTACTTTTATCCCCGGTTATTGAGAACTTCAGTTAGATATATTAACTTCTTTAAAAAAAAGTGTTTTTATTGATTGTAGAGAGAGGAAGAGAGGGAGAGGGAGAGAGAAACATTGATCTGCTGCCTCCTGCCTGCTCCCTACTGGGGATTAAACCCATAACCTGGGCATGTGCCCTGACTGGGAATTGAACCTGTGACATTTGGACCTTGATGCTCAACCAACTGAGCCACACTGGCCAGGGCTATATTAAGTTGTATGGGTATGAGGGTGGACATGATCAAGAATAATTGAAATAGTGTTTAAACCAAAATTGACTTTGAGGGTCTTCCTCACCTCTCCCTTCCCCCACTCCTCCACCCTGGGGCATGCACTTGTGCACATACTCTGTGTCCATTCTGTCAATAACATGAGTTTTCAGGCAATGAGTGTGAATATTTCTGGTTAATTAGGTTTTAAGTCTCAAGAAATCATCCTTAGAGGAGTGACTTTTGGGGTTCTGGCTGTTAAGATTTTCCAATTTAAGATTTTGTTTTGGAAGTTGACACTGAAATTACTTTTTTAAAAGTTTCCATTCTCTGAATGTCTGTTCCAAGGGCGTTGAGTAGTCTAGTAGGAAAAAGCAGAATGGAGATGAGGTAAGTCTGTTAAGGACTGGGCAATAGCACTAGCCGGTTTGGCTCAGTGGATAGAGCGTTGGCCTGTGGACCAAAGGGTCCCGGGTTCGATTCCCATCAAGGTCATGTACCTTGGTTGCAGGCTTCTCCCTAGCCTGTGCCCTGGTCAGGGCTCATTTGGAAGGCAACCAATCAATGTGTTTCTCTCACATCAGTGTTTCTCTCTGTCTTTCCCTTGCCCACTCTCCATAAAAATCAATGGAAAAATATCCTCTGGTGAAGATTAACAACAACAATAAAAAAGGACTGGGCAATAAACAGGAATAAGGGAAGGGGAAGTTTTTCTGTTGAGTATTTAAATTCTAGTTAAAACGAGTCTTTCAGCATTTTCCTTCCCTCCTATTAGGAATCACATTGAATATATCTAGGACATCTTTTCAAAATCAGAGAAACCTTTTTCTTTAGACAAAAGCTTACTGGAACATTTAATATGTAAAACATGAACTGTTCTGGTTGAAGATGGGGGGTTATGGAGACCCCTTTCACATCCCACATAAATGAATAAAACACATTATTTCCAGATAAAGTTTTAAGGGAATGTTCAATGGGTCATTTGGTAATAAGTATTTCATAAAATTGTTAGCCCTCTTTACTTTTTAACCAGTGGGAAGAGGAGTGACTGAAAAAGTCTGGAGTAAAAGGGAGAGATAGATTGCTCAGGTCTTTCCTTTTACCTAGACTCTTATGAACTTTTTTTTTTTTTTAACCATGAGCCTGTTATTTCATAATAAACTAGTAGTAGTGTCATTCATTCCAGGTAATTTATTACTGATTACTTTGGCATTTGTAATTGAGCTATACAAAAAATAAATACAGCCCTAGCTGGTTTGGCTCAGTGGATAGAACATTGGCCTGCGGACTGAAGGGTACCCAATTCGATTCCAATCAAGGGCATTGTATGTGCCTGGGTTTCGGGCTTGATCCCCATAGGGGGCATGCAGGAGGCAGCTGATCTGTGATTCTCTCATCATTGATGTTTCTATCTCTTCCTCTCTGAAATCAATAAAAATACATTAAAAAAGAAAAAGAAAAAGAAATACATGGCTACTTCCTTTTTGACCAACCAAGTTTGATTGGATATCAAAATACCAAATATTATTTGAAAATCTGTTATGAGAAGTCCCTACTTAAGTCTGTAGAACCCGAATGGGTTTTGATTGGGGGGCAGAGCAAGGGGGGGTGTCTTAAGTTCCTTGGAGAGTTTTCTTCAAATCATGGATAGTTCTTAAAAGAAAAATGTATATACCCCTCAGGTTCATAACCTATTGACTGCCCTTGGGGTGTGACCCCCATTGTTGAGTTGCTCGGGGAAGCTTAACAGTCCCTAGGTTCTCTATGTTACTCATTGTTTTTATTTTGGCTATTTACCTGTAGATAGGGGAGCTAAAACTCAGTGCTTTTCAGTAAGGGCCTATCTCTACTGACTTGGAGTGGCACCTTTACTTTGTCTTGTTTCGTTGATCTTAAGCTAGTGCCTCCCTCTTCCCCCTGGTTATTCTGGAAGCTTTAGGATAACTTTTGGGTCTTTACCTTTCTCTTCCTCCCCAAGTTTTTCCTTTGGATTGTGATCAAGATAGTAGTAAACCTATAGGTAACATCTTTACAGGTTAGCCTTCCCATGTATTCAGATCCATGCTCTCATTCTTTAAGTGTTCGACTTCCGTCTTTTCCTGCAAAATTAATACACATTTGTTGTAAGTGAAGCTCTCCTTGTCTCCAGTCACACTGGCTTTTTTGCTGTTCTTAAACATTTCAAGTTTTGTTTCAGGGCCTTTGCACTCGCTGACATCGCTATCTAGAATATTCTGCCCCAGCCCTCCACTCCCCACCCCCATCCCACCAGATAGCCAGGTAGCCGGCTCCTTCTCTACCCCTAAGTGTGTACATGGTTGTTGACTTAAATATTCGTGTTTTTGCTTCACTGATTCTTCTTTCCATCCCCTTCCCTGAATTAAAATGTACCCCTCCGTCCATCATTTCTCCTTACCCTTCTTTATTTTTCTTCATAGCATTTGTCAGTACTTTACATTATTATGTGTTAGAATGTAAATGTCAGTTCTGTGAGGGCAGGGACATTGTTTTATTTACTTTTGTATTGCAGTCCCAAGAATAGTGCTTGGCACAGTCTATTGAATGAGGGATAATCTGGTGCACAATTGGTTTTTATTTTAGCACTTGGGTAAATCATTAATAATTGTATATTTATCCGATGTCTAGATAAGGTGGTTGTTATTGGTATATTCTACTACATAGTGTATTTTTAAGAAATCTTTGCAGGTAAGAAATGTTCTAACATATCAAGGTCTGTTTCTTTACATCTCTTAACAAATGTCTACTATGCCTTCAGATGTGTGTTCAGATTTACATCTGGAATCCTGAGTGTTAACCGATTTTTCGGGACATTACTGGTATAGTCAGTCTTGTTTTGATAAAACAAAAACTCAAAACAAAAAGCACATAAACTTAAATTCAGGTAGCTGTAAATTGGCCTTGATGAACAGACTTTGAGGAGCGCATGTAGGACAAACCCAACTGGGCTTGGGAACTACTGTGGAGAAACAGCTATTGGCAACAGAATTCCTGAACCTGCCCTTTTACAAGGTTCTATAGACATGGGTTAATTTCACAGCTTTCGGGTATTGATTGATCTTAACGTTATTTTACAGGCAGATCCAGTTCCTAATGGTTTGCGAGCTTTGCCAGTTTTCTATGCTTGCACAGTTGGGATAAACCTGTTTTCCATCATGTATACTGGAGCACCTTGTAAGTATATAACAAAATATTTAGATGTGAATTTAAAGTTGTTTACAAAACTTGCATTAAATGGCCAATTTACCCCTTTTTGCTTTACAGGGCTGAAATCTCCTAGAAGGTGGCTGGCCTGCACCCATTTCAGAAGGCTGCAGGCTAGTGTATGCTGAGTTAACCTAGATAGTTTTTCAACCAAAGAGACCTGCTCAGATTCTAAATCACTACAGACCTTTACTCTTTAGTCTTCATAGGATCCAAGATAATATGGTCTTTTCCCTCCCTTTCTCCTATCTATGCCAAAAATATTGGCATTGGTACTGGCCTGAACTGCTGGCTGCTGAAGAGTTCTTAGTTATATCTGGTTTTCAATAATCAGCCATTTAGCACTGGTTTGCTTGATATTTTCATTTTCTCTCCCAAATGGAGCTACTTTTATTGTATTAATTTACTCCCCCTAAACCTGCTTGAATGAGAAGAGTTGGGATTTTTAACACCTGGTCTAAGTGCATGTGGAAGAAGAATTCATGCAGCTAAGAGGAAAAATACTTTGTGAGGATGTAAAAATTGAAATATTACTTCATGTTGGGGCAAAGGCAATTAGTGGATTAAATTACGATGCATGTTTAATTTAGCAACTGGAAAGATTGACAACTTGTAACTTGTCGGCAGGGCTCTACCTGCCTTGATCAGCTTAGTTGTGCTGTGTAGGTTCATTTGGCATGAGGGTCTTTGACCATTAAGTCAGTGCTCCTGTCCTTTGAAATACAAGTACGTTGTTGCCCAGGACACATGTGCATGTAGTGAGAGAGAGGGGAACGGGACCTGGAACAGTATCTGGAAGCTACAATACTATGAGAATATTGATCTTCCTTATAGCATACTAGACACCTTACCAAATGCTGCAGGCACAGAAAAGCTTGCATGCAGCACTTCGTTGGTTTAAATTGAGTGGTTCATGCTAACCTAAGAAGTCTCCGAGAGGCTCTCAGCACTGGGGTTTATGTAGCAGCAGCAGAGCTCATAGTTCAGTGAAATTAGAAACTTAACATATTCAGTTGTTTTTGAAAAAGAAACTTGGATATTTTTGTTTTGCCTTTTGTAGATCATTTATAAGAAAAACCAGTTCCATTTCCCTTTTTAAACTTGGAATGTGGGCAAATTTAAATTGTGATGATATTGATAGAATTTCATGTATCTTATAGTTTGTGTGACTTTACATGATCAAGCTTGATAGCAGGAATTGAAATGAAAAGACTTGTAGTCATTATAAAACTTGTGTTTTGAAGAGTTCTCAATTTACATATGACTTTAAAATAGTAATCATTTTTGAGGGGCCAATAGAATTTTCATTTTATAAGTAATTTAATTCATAATAAGCAAAAGAAAGCACAACCATAAGTGACTAAGCTCTTGGATAAACTAGAAATCATAACATCTTTTAGGCTTAATAGATTCTGTGGTGTTTTGCTTCTGTCATAAATAATTCATTATAGGCTTGGAGCCTATTGACATGTCAGTGGTAAGCAGATGGTGGCTAATATTAATGATCCCCGAGCCTTATGAAAATGTAGACAAGTTTCTAAGATACAGCTTATGAGTGCAACTACCACTAAGTTATTTTCCTTTTGTGAAAGATTCCTTTGAACTGTTCTTATCTTTTGATAATATCCTTGTTTTCTGTATCTTAGTTTGATGAGTCTAAGATAATAATCTTGTTTTAAAGGATTTTGCTGGAAGATAGTACAGTGGTTGTGATAACTCCACAGAGAATTCTATCAGTATAACAGATGTGACTGTGGCACCTTCCTATGTAATGTGCCTAGCCACCATCTGGAGATGGGAGTGGGGTGGTTCCATTTTCAGAGCTAGTAGATTCTCAGTATAGTAATCCCCATTGTCTAAGGCAAAGAAAGGGAAAAGGCTAGTTTGTGAAGGCACTTGGGAAATGTCAGTCTAGTAGGTATATTTAAAGTGGGCCAGACTGGAGTGGGTGTCAGGTGACAACTAGATTTTCCTCCCAAGTCTGTATAGCCATGAGCACAGTAGCTCCTGTGGACCTAAAGCTGGCAGCTGCTGAAGGGCGATGGGAACCCGAGTCCCCACAGGAGGGTTTACACACTGTTGCAAGGGCTTTAGCCCTGGGGTTTTCAAGATGCACCATTTTATCTCCTAGTGCTGGGCTTTGACAAACTTCCTCTGTGGGGCACCATCCTCATCTCGGTGGGATGTGCAGTTCTCTGTGCCCTTATCGTCTGGTTCTTTGTATGTCCCAGGATGAAGAGGAAAATTGAACGTAAGTATCACATTGTAGCAGAAAATTTAACTTGTAATGTGCTATGTCTTTTTGTTTGGCCACCTATAAAATTCCACCATTTGGATATATTGACAGTGTCAAAAACTTTAAACGAATATTTGAAGCTATGGGTTTATCAACCAAAGTATATTCTTACTGACTTAAAATTATCTGAGATTGGTCAGAGGGAATGTTGGACCTATGCTATGGACACAAGCTGGGCATATATTAGTGAACTGTACCTTAATCAGTTTCCGTTAATAGACAAATAGACGGTGAAGTCTACATTAAGTGAGAATACTTAAGGGTTTCATAGAGGAAACATTTACCCTAATTCTGTGTGGAACTTCATATTTAGACATTCAAAGCTATGGCTAATATATATATCCTACTTTACAGTTCTCAGAATTATAGCACAAATTCTAGAGGTGAACATTTCCAAGTGTCATTTAGGCTTCTTTTAGGCCATTGCTGCACACAGTGTTGTACTGTAATTAAACACTAAATAAATTTTGGTTAGTCTTAAATCTTTTATTCTTTTCCTTACTGGTGGAGTTCTCTTAATATATTCTTTCTCTGCCCTTTTCACTTGCAAATGCTCAGTTGGTGATGTGGTTTGCTGTTTCCTCGGCAAGGCAGGCAGCACCAGCTGCAGTGGCCTTGGGAGCAGTGCTGTGTCATGCAGCTGCACTGAGCACCTGCGCACAGTGGGAACGAGGCTCTCAGTACTTGCTGACCTCGTTTCCCCTCAGTCTGGGAGAAGATGATACAAGTCTCGCTAATGTTTTATATCCTACTCTAGCTTGACTGTGATGCCTGAATGAGCATGTAAACTCTGGGCATTGGCTTGATAGGCAGAAGATACCCCTACCTGGTTGTGGAATTTAGTCATAGGCACATCTCTCCTTTATAGAAGTGGAAATTAGAGTTGTCATCTTCAGTTGCCTGCACTGAGCTGTGTTGCTTTGCTTGAATTCATGGAGGGGCTTTTGGAGGAATTCCTTTTTTAAAAACATGAACTAGATGCAGTCCAAATTTCAATCCGTTGCCAGCCTTGGCTTGAGTTACCTTTCACTATAGAACAGGTCAGCAGCGAACTAAGCATGGCTTACGTGTAAAGGATTGTAAAGGAAAGCACACAACAGAACCCACAAAGCTTTTGCTGTTGGGTCCTTAAGACTTTGCAGCCCCTGATACTAAGCGTCCTGCATTGCTGGTTTCCTCCCAGCAAATACAACAGACAGGAAGATTATTCTGAATTTTACTTAAGTTTACATATGTTGAGATGGACTTTTTTGAAGTGGGGGAAGGGGAGATGTGGAAAAAGTTGGTTTGGTCAAAACCAAACAAAAATTCCTTCTTTTCTAGGAGAAATAAAGTCTAGTCCTTCGGTAAGCCCCTTAATGGAAAAAAAGAACAGCTTGAAAGAAGACCATGAAGAAGCAAAGCTGACTCTTGGTGACATTGAAATCCGGAGTCCCATTTCTGAGGTGGGGCCTGCCACCGTGCCCCTGCAGGCTGTGGTGGAAGAGAGGACTGTCTCCTTCAAGCTGGGAGACTTGGAGGAAGCACCGGAGCGAGAGCGGCTTCCCAGTGTGGACCTGAAAGAGGAAACCAGCCTGGACGGGCCCATGAACGGTGAGTGGAATTTCCTCGGCGGGGAAACAGTTTCACTTTTCTGCTGGTGCAGAGGCTCACCGGTGCCTCCTGATGCTCTTTGTATTGATGAGTCCTTTGGTCTTGGCCAGGTGCTGTGCAGCTGCCTAACGGGAACCTTGTTCAGTTCAGCCAGGCCGTCAGTAACCAAATCAACTCCAGTGGCCACTACCAGTACCACACCGTGCACAAAGACTCCGGCTTGTACAAAGAGCTGCTGCACAAGCTGCATCTTGCCAAGGTGGGCGACTGCATGGGAGACTCTGGTGACAAACCCTTGAGGCGCAACAATAGCTACACTTCCTATACCATGGCAATTTGTGGCATGCCTCTGGATTCATTCCGTGCCAAAGAAGGTGAGCAGAAAGGTGAGGAGATGGAGAAGCTGACGTGGCCGAATGCAGACAGCAAGAAGCGAATTCGAATGGACAGTTACACCAGCTACTGCAATGCTGTGTCTGACATTCACTCAGCCTCTGAGATGGACATGAGCATCAAGGCAGAGATGGGTCTGGGTGACAGAAAAGGAAGTAGTAGCTCTCTAGAAGAATGGAACGACCAGGATAAACCAGAAGTGTCTCTCCTCTTCCAGTTCCTGCAGATCCTCACAGCCTGTTTTGGCTCATTTGCCCATGGTGGCAATGATGTCAGGTTGGTGACTTTGAATCTTAGCGCTCATTCTATTTTTAAACTGCTTATATTTTTATAAGGCTATGCTAGTGGCTGTGGTGCTTATACCATCTGTGAGACTGAATAGGTAGGATGAGGTAGTAGCAGTTAATTGACTTAATAAAACAAGCAGCAAAATTTTCTTGGGAAAGATTTCTGTGGGTGGTAAACAGGTATGTTCCGAGAAGCCTTTTTGTCTATGGAGATGGGACTCAGTTCTCTGATAATAAATTTTGGGCTGTAAGATGGAAAACAACATCATTGCCTTGTGACACCATAGAGTTTGCAGGCTATTGACTTTAGTTCTGTGATTCATAAACTGTAGGAGCCCAGAGTTGCTTTAGGCTCCCTGTGAGAAGACAGTCCCTACATGCATGGTGCCCCTCAGAGCAGCTCTCCTCCTCTTGTGTATATGGGTTCCATTCATTTTCTGTGAAACAGACTTATTTGCTAATTAGCTCCAGGCTTCATTCAAGACAACTATTAAATTACTCAGTTTTTAGCTCTGCCTGAAAAGTTAATCTTTTCCCTCATTTTTCTTTCAGCAACGCCATTGGCCCTCTGGTTGCCCTGTATCTGGTTTACGAAACGGGAGATGTATCTTCCAAAGTAGCAACCCCAATATGGCTTCTGCTGTATGGTGGTGTTGGCATCTGCATTGGTCTGTGGGTGTGGGGAAGGAGAGTCATTCAGACCATGGGCAAAGATCTGACGCCGATCACACCCTCCAGGTAAGTTGGGAAAGGGGGTCTTGTTCCTGAGGTACACACAGCTGTGGTGCTGCCACACTAATCACTCTTTAGTTAAAGTGACCCAGTTTGTATAACTTCTTGATGATCTCACTGTTGCTGTGAACTTTTTAGGTTTTACTTATTGTCTGGCCTTTAAACCTAATTTTGGTCAAATATTTATTCAACTCCAGTGGTCTCACAACAATAACTTTTTCTGAGGAAGATATATGATGGTCTGTTGCTTTTTTTTTTTTTTAAAGAGGAAGGGAGAGGGGGAGAGAGAGAGAAACATCAGTGATTTCAGAGAGGAAGGGAGAGGGGGGGAGAGAGAGAAATATCAGTGATGAGAGGATCACTGATCCGCTGCCTCCTGCACACCCCACACTGGAGATAGAGACTGCAACCCAGGCATATGTGCCCTGACCGGGAATTAGACCATGACTTCCTGGTTCATTGGTCAACACTCAACCACTGAGCCATGCCGGCTGGGTGCCTTTTGTTTTATTTGGAACCCAAGATGGACGTCTAACTAAAGTCTTCAAAATAAAAGTGAATGTTGTTCATGGGCTTCCATAAAACCTTAAAACCTCTCACGTTAGAGAAGAGGGAGAAGAGAATTCCCATGGCCTGATTGAAGGGAGATTTTAAGAGTTCTAGTCAGTTAAAGAGGTCCATGAGTGGGGCACAGCAAGTTGGCATTAACTTTGAGGTAGTGGTAGCTTATCAAAAAAAAACAAGTTTCATTCTTAACAAGTCATTTTGTGTCCACAGTGGCTTCAGTATTGAACTGGCATCTGCCCTTACTGTGGTAATTGCATCCAACATTGGCCTTCCCATCAGTACAACGCATTGTAAAGTAAGTGTTATATCGCGTGCAGTGTCATTTGAATGGTTCTGGTAATATGTAGGCTTTTAAAATATATATGTATTTGTATGGATTTCAGAGTGGAAGGGAGAGAGATATAGAAACATCAGTGATGAGAGAATCATTGATTGGCTGCCTTCTGCACTGGGGATGTAGATCCTGTAACCCCACACTGGGGATGGATCCTGTAACCCGGGCATGTGCCCTGACCGGGTATCGAAACGTGACCTCCTGGTTCATAGGTCGACATTCAACCACTGAGCCACGGTGGCTGGGCTAGGCTTTTTTTTTATACTTTGGTTTAGAAACTTTTATGCAGTGGAATCTTGAAGAGTTGTAAGTTTAGGACATGTGTCAAGAATATAAAGCCTTACATTTTATAATTTCTTTACTCTTATTTAAGCAGATAATACTTATTCTCCCCAAATTATGCAAAAGTCCTTTCATGTGGAACCGCAAGTCTGTGACGGTTGAAGGGCAGTTTATTTAGAGCCTGTCAGGACTGAAGCACTAAGAAGCCACTTGAGCCCTAGGGTTGCTTGGTGGCCTATCATGTAACTTCAGGGAAAGGGATAATCGCTTCCCTGTGAGTCACTCTTTTCTTCCAAGATCTCTCAGCAGGTGATCAGCTAATAGCCTCCCTATAGAAGGATCTTGGGAAAACCTACAACTTAAAAGTAACTTATAAATTATTATTGGTGCGAGTCATTAAATTCCAGTAGCTCAGAAGGAAAAAGGAAGTGTTCTTATCCTACCATAATATATCCCAGTTAATAAATTGAATGGTTGGGTTTTTATATTGCCTTCATCCTCCCACAGGTAATCTCCTTAACCTGTTATACACCAGCTCTCATGGGCTTGGTCTAGTTCAGCAGTCTGGGGCTCCTTACCTACGTCATGCGCCTCTTAACCAGAGTACCATTGGAACTTAGTAACCAGTTCTCTTGCCTGTTTCTCTCCTAGGTGGGCTCTGTTGTGTCCGTTGGCTGGCTCCGATCCAAAAAGGCTGTTGACTGGCGACTTTTCCGCAACATTTTCATGGCCTGGTTTGTCACGGTCCCCATTTCTGGTGTAATCAGTGCTGCTATCATGGCTTTCTTTAAACATGTCATCCTGAGCGGAAGCTATTTGGGATGAGAATCGTGCCAGTGTTTGGACCACCGCAGCATCCATGCTCCTCTGAACGATTACAGTGATACAGGAGACCCAGGACAATCTTTATAGTTTGGGAGCTGTGGGAGGAAGTATTACTTGTGCTACATTTGCTTTTGTGCTAAATATGACTTGTCTCAAAATTAGCTATTTAAATAGCCAGGTTTCCACTGGTTCCTATTGGCTGTGACTTCCTGTACATATTTATCTACTTTTTGTACCCGGCTTCAATTCCATTATGTTTTAATGTTGTGTCTGAAGATAACTTTTGATTTCTTTGTTTTCTTAAACACCATTCAGAGCCATTTGACATACAGTGAGTGTGCTCTGTTTGGGGGTGTCACCAGCTTCTGCCTGAAACCGCACAGGGACTTAACAACAAAAACATATCTGAAGCTTCCCTTGTAGTCTCTCTTAGACAAATAGTCATTTGCACTCTGCCCTTCTGTTGGCAGTGGCAGGTTTTGCTGGCATTTGTGGCATTTGTGGGGACGAGGTTCTCGGGCACAGTAAGAATTTAAATTAGTAACTTCCTGTAAGCAGTTGACTGACTTATTGCTATGAAGAAGTAGGAAGAAAAGCCTCTGGCAGTTGTGGTTTCTTTAAGATTTCTGGCAATATGGGATGGATGAATGGAGTGTGAACTTTGGGCAAGTTAGATTGGACAGCCTTCCATGTTCATCTGTCTACCTCTTAACTGAATAAAAAGGCCTACAGTTTTTAGATAATTTGTTGTCATGTTTCTGTTCATATGTGAAGCATCGGGGCTCCTGATTAGTTGGCCTTATCCATTAATAAGTGACACCTACACCCAACTTCGAGTTCCCCACTCCTCCCTGTTACGGTGCCTGTGATCTCACGACACATGACATCCTCCATGGGGACTATTGGAAGTGTGGCATATTTCCCTTTAAAAACATTACATTTTTTTCAACTACAGTTAACATTCAATAATGTATTAATTTTAGGTGTATGCATTTTTCCTTATACCAGCATAACCTAGACGTTTTCACATTGGCATATACAGATCTCTTCACTGTTTTTAACATCCACAAAGTTCCCTGTTTGAACAGAGTTTTTTTGTTTTGTTAATCCTTGATATTTTTCCATTGATTTTTAGAGAGAGGAAAAGACAGAAACATTGATGTGAGAGAAACACATCGATTGGTTGCCTCCTACACGTACAGGGCTGGGGAGGATCCTGCAACCAAGGTACATGCCCTTGACCACAATCGAACCTGGGACCCTTTGGTCTGCAAGCCAAAACTGGCTAGGACTAAATGGACTATTTTATAATTGTTTTCCAGCTTTGCTATTACAAAGAATGCTCGTGTGTGTGTGTGTGTGTGTGTGTGTGTGTGTGTGTGTGTGTGTGTGTGTGTATGTGTGTGTATTGCAGGCTCAGCTTCATTTAAAAATATTCAGTATTGGTTCCTTTAGTCCTGACCATTATCTCTGTAAATGGAAAGTGTAGCTTTGCAAACTAGGTTGATGGTTTCTGCCCCAGAGCGAGTTTTAGGAAGATGCTTTATGGCAACCAGACTGTGCTTGAAAGATTAGACTTGTGCCTGAGGGATTAGACCACTGGTTGGGTACATGCTCCACAAAATCGCTAAGTAAAGGTTCATCAGGCCCTGCACTAAGCTCTTTATGCACATTTAGCCCTGACACTTGCAGTAGGTCTCACCCTTACTTTGCAGCTGATGAAAGGGGCCTGGAAAACATCTGTGTCTTTCACAATACGCGCTAGCAGAGAGACGAGTTAGTCTTTGGGGCTGGCTGGAGGAGACCTTGTGTGGCTTTATTTGAGGAAGGAGGCCGGGCCTGTGCTAAAGGAAACCTAGTGCTACGCCCTGAACTGAGGTTCCTGGAGGAGGTCCTCTGAGTTTTGATACTGGCTTCCTCTCCTGGAGCAATATGACCTCCCAGAGCCGGACCATCTGCCCTGGGGTGAAATGGAGAATAGTAACCAACATTTTCCCAGTGACTCAGGAAAGGAGGGGTTGGGGATAGGGGGTGAGTTATTTTTAAATCAAGGTTATGTGCATATTAAGGAGTCAGGTGATTCAATAAGGCTTGTAACAACAATGGATCTGCCATCCTTGTTTTTTCCTATCCTAAACCCCGCCCCTCCTCCCTGCACACCCCCCCCCCCCACCCCACTTTCAACCCTGGCTCCTCTGTGGCTCAGTGATGTTAAGCCTTCCCTTCTACATACACAGACCCTAACCCCCCTCCATTACTGTATTACTGGGTCTTAATTTTGGTAAGATCAATATTCTGAGCATTTGAGAGGTAGTGCAGAACTGCTGAGTCATACAGTGACTACCCTGCTCACTTCCTGACATTTTGTTGTCTTGTTCTTGTCACTAACTGATCTCAAAACTCCCAGTTGTCTGTCTGATTTTGTCTTGGGACCATCAAAAGCGATAGGCATGGTCTCTCCATCACGGAAGGAAGCCTTCCTCACAGCTTCTTACCTCATCTGGACAAGTACATCTGTCCTGAAATCGTCCTCATCCTCTGGGCATTTCTTTTACCTCCTTTGTTAAATTTCCCATTTTCTGAGCCCATTTTTCTTTCTTTTTTTTTTTTTGGCTTATTACCTTGTTTTTGTGGAGAATGCCCTCTAACAGCTTCCTGAGAAAGAGCTGAGGAGGAGTCTTTTGAGACCTTGTGTGTCTGAACGTGTGTTTATTCTGTCTTCACATTTAATTGATAGTTTGAGTATAGAGTCTAGGTTTGAAATAATTCCCCTTCAGAGAACTGATGACACTGCGTTAGGTGGAAGTCTGAATCCTTTCTGATGACTTGGTGTGTGTGACCCGTCTTCCTTGCTAGGAGCTTGGGGTATTTACTCCTTAGTGTGGCAGACTTGACAGTGCAGAGATGGTTTACTTTTCAGTGGACTGAGCACTTCACTCCTTCAAAGCCCTTTACGTTGATATCCTCCACACCTTTTTCTTTTTTCCCTAAGCTACTGAACGCGTCCTAATTTCCCAGTTTTTTGCTCAATACATTCTTATTTCTCTGACCTTGTCCTTTATGTCCTATTTCATGGATGCAATCAATACCTTTTAAAAAAATATTAATGATAATTTTAATTTGTTAAAATAGTTCCCATTTGGCTCTGGCTTTTGCTCTGGTCTGTGTCCTGCCAAAGCTTTCCTTGGCTGCCTGGTGCTCTTTGATCTCACATTTAAGAGCAGACTGAAGTGCTGGTGGGAAGCTCAGTGCGCGGGGGGTGCTGGTGGGACAGTGGCGCCTTTGTCTCAGGCAGTGCTTTTCCACTAATGATTTTTGTGGCAATATATCAAAATATTGGCAATATTGAGATTTTTGGTTGTCACAGTTGGGGGATGCTACTGGCCAGAGAAATGTTGCTATGAACACCCTACAGTGTACAGGGGCCCCACAACAAAGACTTACCTGGACTGAAATGTCAGAAGTGTTGAAGTGGAGAAACCCTGGGCGAGGGTGACCCCAGAGGAGAATCAGGTTTTAGTGTGACTCCAATCTGTGGGGCTGGCAGGGAAGAGGTCACTTTACAACTGCAAATGTAGGTTTACAGCTGTGAGTATGCAAAAACAGTTTATTCTTATTACTTATTAACTATTGTTTATTTTCCATACAAGCAACTGTAAACCTACTTTTGCCCTACCCTGTATTTCTCTGTTTCCAGCACAGGTAGTTCCTGCTTTGTGGCTTCAACATGCACGAATTCTATACCACCGTTTGGGTAAATAACCCAGTCTCCCAGCAATGTGGTTCAAATTTCAGTTGCTGTGGCACATGTACTAACTCAGATGCTAGCTCTTCCGTCCAGAAAGCACATTTACAGAGCAGATACGCATCAGCACCAGTGACCTGCCCAGGTCCCTCCTCTCATCTGTTGGTGGCTGGTTGCTGTGCCCCTGTTACTCTGCTCACTCAAGATGACAGAGCTCTAGCGTTCTCCCAGCAATGGAGAGAGCTGCAGAGATAATGCCTTTAGTGCCACTGATGAGTTAGCGCCTCATTTTCTTAGAGACTTGAACGAAAGTGTTAAAGCTTGCATTTTTACCATCAAACACAACTCTCATCAATTCGGCCAGTGGACAAAGGTTATTTCCACTTTTCGTGGACTTTTGGACAGGCTATTGCTGCTACGACTGGAGATTTTACAATTTCTTTAGCTAAGGCTTGGAAGAAATTGAAAGCATTGTAGGAAAAAGTGACAGTAATGCACAGTGTGGCAGAATTAAAACTGAAGAGAAACTGGCTTGTATTTGACTGGAAAGGCTGGTGCTGCTGCTGTGAGAGGAAGTTGGCGAAGGTGACCTTGTCAACATGAGGGAGGAAAGGGTGCAGATGTCGCAGAGGAAGTGACTGACGGGATTTCACACGCAGGGACTTCTCAGAGATGGTTCACAGCAGTGAAAAAAGTTATGATGTGGGAAGCCCATCCCAAAACACTTCCATCCCAGTATTTCTAATGTACTAAGTAAATAGTAGCTTAACTGTTTTTTGATTTCCGTATACATTTATAACTGTCATTTAATGTTTTGAGAAAAAATTTTAAAGCTCATAGGACAACCATCTTACCTGGTTATTAGACCACCTCGCATGGTCACATTTGCGGACCCACAGCTACTGTGCAGAGCGAGGGTGGCCTTTATGTTACTTGCCCTCAATTCTGCCTACTGCTTCCCAACCCATGGGCCCTCCATTGCACCCTTTATAAAATAAACTTCCAGTCTGATACAACGCGGAAGACCATGCCTGACTGCAGCGTGGGGCACAAGCGTGATTTCAAATATGTATGAAAATAGAAAAGTATAATGAACCGCGGGTACCAGGTACCCTCCATCCAGCTCCAACAACAGTCAGCATTCTGCTCTCGCATTTGCTTCTCTTCCTCACACAGTAACATTTTTTACCAAACATCATCTGACCTGTATAATGCTTGAGACTATGTCTAAAGGTAATGTTTTGTTTTTAAATGTCACCACAGGTGCCCTGACTGCTTCCTAGACTTTGAGTGACAGCCTTTCAGGGGCCAGCTTAGCCTCGGCCATCTTGGTAGGTCCCTTGTTCCCACGTGCTATCCTGCTGCCACAGTTCCGTGGTTTTGTCTCCTAGTCTGATGACTGTGACACCGCTGTAATTGACTAGTAACTAGTAATAGAAAAGGAACAAAGGGAAGACCAGACATAGACATGGTCCCTGCAAAACACAGGGAGGGAAACAGAATATAGATGCATCTCCAGGAAAGTCGAGATGACAAAGGGAATACAATGTGCTTGTCAGTCACACCTGGGAACAGAGGTCATTGGCCAGAATGGGTGTGAGATATATAATCCCCTAAACAAATAAACTCACTCTCTTGGTTCCTCTTGGCATGCTTGGCTCATGGCTCATGCTCAGGCTACCTGGTATTTTCCCATATGGCCCATGACCACTCGGACCCCACACATGGTGGACTAATGGACTGCAGCTAGTCTGATGCTGTACTGGACCTGGCTGCCACATGGAATGGAAGCTCTGAACAACTTTGCTTCTAGCTTTACTGAAACCCAGATTATACTTCTATAACTGGAAATAAAGCTTTCTACCATATCTCATCCTCCTGTGCAAGTGTCAGAAAATTCCTTTTCTTGGGATATCGTAAGAAGTCTACTTCCAGCAGCACCCAGTGGGGAAGGGGCCCCCACTTGGTCTGGTAACAACTGTGTCTCTACAATAGTCCCTTACGGCCATTTTGGTGGTGTTTCAGGGGGAGTTTAAGGTAAATGTTTCAACTATTTTTATCTAGGAATTCTTGACTAATTCATATTTTAGTCATTTATTTTTTTTAATCACCCAAGGATATTTTTTCTATTGATTTTTTAGAGACAGTGGAAGGGAGAGGGAGAGACAGAGAGAAACTCTGATGTGAGAGACACATTGATTGGTTGCCTTCCACATGCCCCCGAGCAGGGCTGGGAACCTGCAACCGAGGTACATACTCTTGACTGGAATTGAACCCGGGACCCTTCAGTCCTCAGGTGGATGCTCTATCCACTGAGTACTAAACCGGGTAGGGCTTAGTCATTTTAAGTGAAAAATTTATTGGAATGTTTACATTGAAAAATTTTTGAACAATTAAGCATATAAGGTAGAGAATGCCTTGCATGCTTTCTCGTTTCCCTGTTCCATTACCCAAAGGTAACTCAATAGCTTGCATATCTTCTTAGGCATTTTGCCTGTACATGTGTGCACCTACGTGTGCATGTAGGCACAAACACACCACACACAGAATGTTTCTGAGAGATGAAGCTGCTGCTTCCTTGGTAAAGCCCCTTTAGTGTCTAAAAGTTCAGTGGAGTCAGAATAAGCAGGTCAGCGTTGAGCCACCTGGTTAACCACTGCAGTGGCTTATATAATCATGCTCTTGTTCACTGGCAATTTGCCATCGCCTTTGCAGGCTGGGCTAAGCTTTAGGCTACTGGTAAGCTGGGGCTTTCAACAGTTCATTTCCTGGTTGGCAAGGAAATAAAAGGATTTGTTCTCACCCTACCTTACTCTTTTTTTTTTTATATTTAATAAATCTTTATTGTTCAGATTATTACAATTGTTTCTCCTTTTTCCCCCCACAGCTCCCCTCCACCCGGTTCCCACCCCACCCTCTGCCCTTACCTCCCCCACACTGTCCTCATCCATAGGTGTACGATTTTTGTCCAGTCTCTTCCTGCACCTCCCCATACCCCTTTCCCCCTGAGAATGATC
This sequence comes from Corynorhinus townsendii, assembly GCA_026230045.1. Lineage (NCBI taxonomy): Eukaryota > Metazoa > Chordata > Mammalia > Chiroptera > Vespertilionidae > Corynorhinus > Corynorhinus townsendii. The sequence goes on along the minus strand of JAPDVU010000007.1, from coordinate 108,610,608 downwards.
AATCCACTCCCTTTCTATGCCCCTGATTCTATTATATTCACCAGTTTATTCTGTTCCTCAGATTTTTAATTCACTTGATTTTTAGATTCACTTGTTGCTAGATATGTATTTGTTGTTCATAATTTTTATCTTTACCTTTTTCTTCTTCTTCCTCTTCCTCTTCTTAAAGAATGTCTTTCAGCATTTCATATAATACTGGTTTGGTGTTGATGAATTCCTTTAGCTTTTTCTTATCTGTGAAGCTCTTTATCTGACCTTCAATTCTAAATGATAGCTTTGCCGGGTAGAGTACTCTTGGTTGTAGGTCTTGCTATTCATCACTTTGAATATTTCTTGCCACTCCCATCTGGCCTGCATAGTTTCTGTTGAGAAATCAGCTGACAATCGTATGGGGGCTCCCTTGTAGGTAATTAACTATTTTTCTCTTGCTGCTTTTAATATTGTCTCTTTGTCTTTTGCTCTTGGCATTTTAATTATGATGTGTCTTGGTGTGGTCCTCTTTGGATTCCTTTTGTTTGGGGTTCTGTGCGCTTCCTGGACTTGTAAGTCTATTTCTTTCACCAGGTGGGGGAAGTTTTCAGTCATTATTTCTTCAAATAGGTTTTCAGTATCTTGCTTTCTCTCTTCTTCTGGCACCCCCATAATTCTGATGTTGGTACGCTTGAAGTTGTCCCAGAGGCTTCTTACACTATCTTCAACTTTTTGGTTTCTTTTTGCTTTTTCGGTTGAGTGTTTTTTGCTTCTTTGTATTTCAAATCTTTGACATGATTCTTGTGTTTCTCTAGTCTGCTGTTGGGTCTCTGTATAATATTTTTTATTTCAGTCACTGTATGTTTAATTTCTAGTTGGTCCTTTTTCATATCCTCGAGGGTCTTGTTAAATTTATTGGCCTTTTCTAGGAAATTCTTGAAAAACCTTATAACCGTGGTTTTGAACTCTATATCCAGTTGTTTGTTTTCCTCCATTTCTTTCGTTTGTGATCTGTTTCTTTGTCTCTGCATTTTCGCTGCCTCCCTGAGTTGGTAAGGTGTCTTTGTGTGCTAGGTTTCCTATATGGCCCAGTGGGTCGGCCTCCCAGTTACCTGAGGTGGACACTCTTGGTGCACCCCTTTGTGGACTATGTGTACAGCCTTGTTGTAGTTAAGCCTTGATTGTTGTTGGTGTCACTGGGAGGAATTGACCTCCAGGCCAATTGGCTGTGAGGACCCACTGTGTCTATAATGGAAGCACTGCTGTGCTGGAGACACGCTTATGGGGCAGGACTTGTTTCAGTGGGGCTTTGGTGCTCACTGAGTCTGCCTCTTGAATGTGTCACTGATGGATGTGAATAGTTGAAATCTGGTATCGTCTCACACTGACCCCTAGATATACTAGCTTCTGGATCTCCAATGGGGTGCAGGTCAGCTACTGTCTGAGGCCACCCAGCAGGAGCTATAGCGAGAACTACAGTTTTCTCCTCTTTGCTTGGGCTTTGGAGGTTTTGGAGCTGTCTGACCAGAGCTGCAGTTTGTTAGGTTAAGCTGTGATAGGGCAGGCCATTTTATGCAAACGCTGCTGTGTGGAGCGTGGGTGGGTTTGTAGATTGTGCGGGGTGGGGTCTCAGGGAGTCACTAGACTAGGGCATGGCAAACAGCGATGGCTGCCAGTCAGCCGTCTCTGTGTTTCCACATTTCCAAGTCCCCACGTCCTGGGCTCCAGTGCAGTAAACAATGATTGCTGGGTGCACCTCTGTAAGAAAGTCACCCTCCCTTTCCGACCCGATGGCAGACAGTCCAGCTTCTCCCTGTAGGAGTTTGGGTCCTCAGCGTCTCCCCAGAAACTGGAGTTCGGAGTAATCGGGAGCTTGTCTCCCTTCGGTTGAAAAAAGCAGTGCACCCAGTCACCTGCTGCCAGCCCGATCCGCATGCCTCCGTACCTCACCTTTTCAGTGCTTGTGCACGTCTCAATGCTCTTTTCTCTTTCCTTCTAGTTGTAGAACTTCCACTCCCCCAGCTTTCCCGTGGTTCTGGGTGATAGACGTTTTGTCTTTTAGTTGTAGTTTTGAAATTGTTGTGCGAGGCAGCAGTTTAGGTGTTTACCTTATGCTGCCATCTTGGTTTCTCCTCACCCTACCTTACCTTTGACTTCAGGCAACTTAAAGCTGCTTAGAGTTCGAAGGTGATATGCTCATTAAAAGCTGAGCTGTGGTGTTTCCCATAAAATCCACTGGCCTGGGAACACCTGGTCTATTAACCCCTCTCTATTGTGTTTGTGCAGTACATATGACTCACAAATACCTTTTTTTAAAATAGGTTTTTTATTGATTTTAGAGAGAGTGGAAGGGAGAGGGAGAGAGATAGAAACATTAAAGATGATAGAATCATTGATGGGCTGCCTCCTGCATGCCCCCTACTGGGGATCGAGCCCCAAACCCAGGCATGTGCCCTGACCAGGAATTGAATTGTGACCTCTTGGTTCATGGGTCAATGCTCAATCACTGAGCCACACCAGCCAGACCAATTTGCAAATATATTTGCCAATGATTTTCTCTTGTCTCGCCTGATCTTGCTCATCGCTCTAAATTTCAATAAGGCTACTGAACTCCTATCCTGAGGTGTCAGAGTCATTTCTCTTTAGCCCTGTTCTTTTGCCTCTACTTGAGAGGCTGAGATTCTAATTCTTTAACAACCCACTGTTTCAGCTAGGACCCTGAGATGTCTGAAAGCTTGGAAGGGTCCTCTAGCTTGATATCGCCAAGGTGTTCCTCCCAAACTGTTACCTTTGTGGCAGATGGAGACATCAGACTATTAATCACTATTTAAAATAACTATGAAAATGAAACACCAGAGCTGCTGATTGGTCCTTTGCCTTTCTAACAATTAAGGCTTTTGTGCAAATGCCTTCTGTTCTATTCGGACATGATGCGGGTTTCCTCACCTCATCCGAACAGGCTGGGGTGCAGGGCAGAGTGCTGCTGCTGCAGATGAGCGAGACGGTGGTGTTCTGGGGACAGCTGCATTTCCAGCTCGGCCTCCCCTCCCAGGGTAGCACTGCTGAAGACCCAGATAGAGGCGCCTACCTCTCATTCATTCTATTTCTAGAAGCAAGCAAATGCTCTCTAATTGCAGGTTTGGGCGAACGCCTCAGCAGTGTTTCTTACTGTGCTAATTGGTAAAATATAATTTTCAACTCACTGTGTCCTGCTTTGCAAAATAATAGCTGGCAGCTGAGTTGCCAATTTGTTTCCTAAAGTGAAACTGCTTTTTAGTTTAGCATTAGGGATAATGGGCCTTTGGAAATCCCTGGGAGACCTTGTGCTGTGTACAAGGACCATTAGAGTTCAGATTTCAGCCTATGAGAACCAAGTGCCTATTGACTTGATGTCTTTTCCTGGGCTTTTTTACTAAATTAAATTTCAATGATGAATTTTGGGGAGCCGGCTTCTGGGAACATTAGTCAATACTGCCCGTTAGTTGAGTCCTATGATGGGCCTGTGTGTTCCTTATTGATTTGGAAAGGAGGTAATTTTCTTTGGGCTAAGACCTTAGCTTCTGGCAGGCTCTCCGACAGCCTCCATGTGGTTGGCCTTGCCAGCTTTCTGGAGATACTGTCAGCTTGTGAGTGTAAAGTTGGTGTGACACTTGGCTTTTCTTGGCTGTCGTGTCCACGGAGAATCGCTATCTGGCATAGAGAAAGGCTTTCGATTCAAAGATTAATCTCTCTAAGCTTCAGTTCCCTTGTCCAAAGATAATAATTGTACTTAATGTTACCAGATTTTCATGAGGATTAATTAAAATAATGTACGTAAAGTGTGCAGTGCCTGATACTTCATAAATAGCGTTTACTAACGAATATAATCATGCCAGTAAATATAGGTAACTTTTCTTAATATGGTAACGTTCAACTTGACACTGATTCCTTGACACTGATATCTTCTTTGACTGTAGTATGACAGGTAATTTTCCTTAATGATACCTTTATTTCTTAAATCTGAAATGAAGAATTTAATTGAATGGATTGCCTTTGAAGGCAAGTCTATAAGACACTGCATAAATTAGGATTAGGTTAAATCTAGAGGCAGAAAATACCAAGAACAGAGAAGACAGTTTATTTCTTGCTCAAGTGTAAGAAGCCCGGTGCTGTTACAGTGGTGCCCTGGTCTCCAGGGTAGGGAGGCAGGCTCCACCTTCAGCACGTGATGACCGCCTCGAGACCCCAGGCCCCAAGCTGCCAGCTGTCAATGTTTGTAATGTTAAGTCTGTCACATCAGAGTCCTGATGCCTCGTTAGGTAAAATACACATCAGAGGTTGGGAGATAAGACACACTCTTGGTACCAACCTCTGCATCAGAATCCAGTCAGAAGATGGGAATCACAGGTGTTTAACAAAAAAAATTTTAAAATATATTTTATTGGTTTTTTACAGAGAGGAAGGGAGAGGGATAGAAAGTTAGAAACATCGATCAGCTGCCTCCTGCACACCCCCTACTGGTGGTGTGCCTGCAACCAAGGTACATGCCCATTACTGGAATCGAACCCAGGATCCTTTAGTCCAAAGGCCAATGCTCTAGCCACTGAGCCAAACCGGTTAGGGCTGTTTAACAAAATTTAGTCAAAGAGTTGTTGACTAGGTGGAAAGTGTTAACTGGGTAACTGAAATGGCCCAAAGCAAACACTAAGGTGTCATGGAGGTGGGAACTATGAGGCCGGGGAAACAAGACGTTGGAGTTATTAAAACTAGGAGCTTGGCCCTAGCCGGGTTGGATCAGTGGATAGAGCATTGGCCCTCGGAGTGAAGGGTCCCAGGTTTGATTCTGGTCAAGGACACGTACATTGCTTGCAGGCTCAATCTCAGGCCCTGGTTGGGGCATGTGCAGGAGGCAACCAATCGATATGTCTCTCTCACATCAATGTCTCTCTCCCTCCCATTCACTCTCTCTAAAAACCAATGGAAAAATACCCTCAGCTGAGGATTAACAACAACAACAACAACTTTAGGAGCATGGAGGGGAGCCCTGTGAGGCTGATAGATCTCTGGGGAAGCAGCGCCGCATGGCTGGTGCTGGTGTCTCAGCTTGGAAGGGTCGGTTGGCCTGGGCCCATACCTGAGGAGGGCATGTGGCGGCTGGTGACTTTGAGAGACTGACTGTGAGGGCTGCCAATCTGCAAACAGGACCAACTGCTGCAGAGGAAGGAACTGCTGCATCAGAGTGAAGCAATGTGCGGTGACTTCACAGGGACAGGAAGCGGACAAGCAGGAAGTTGGTCTCCACAGGTTCCTCTCAGCTCCCCTGTTGCAGACCACAGCAGGGTAGTTTTACAGCTACCAGATTCATCCGGCATCCCCACAGCCCCCCAGCACCAGACTATACACTTAGCATAACGTGGGCCTTCATAACAATTTGATGTGAACTATTTCAGGCATAGGAAAGGTTATCTATATATAGAAAAGGCTAAGTGACCCACTGTCCATCCAACTGTTTGACCAGCCAGTACAAATGATTCACACTGGCAATTTAAAAATAAACGTTGACTTGCGTATGCACAATACCTATAAAGCTCTTGATGGCACCAATCGCACATAACACCAGAAGAATGTATCTGAAGACCAATTATTGGTACAACATACCTCTGAAGCTGAAAGAAAGCATCGTCATTGACAGCATATGTCTGAAGACCAACTATTTAATTTCCTTTCAATGTGCATGAATCCGTGCACCGGGCCACTAGTTTAGGAATAAAATAATGACCATTCATGTACCCACCACGTAGTGTACGATTTTAGGGCCTGGATTTGCTCTCCCCTGGTTCCATTCAGGAGGAATGGAACTACTGACTGAATTTAGTGCTCATTATTTTTTAGTTTTATGATGATACATGTATGTGTCTCTAAGTGATACATACCACTGGTTTGCAGGTTCTCAGGCTCTATGTAAATGATCTCACACTGTATGCATTCTCACACAAATTACTATAAGCGTTGTAGTTGTGCGATTCCTCTGTGTTTGTATGTGGCTCATTCATGACCACACACATGTTTATCTGATTTACTAGGCAACACTTAGGTGGTTTCAAATTTTTGAAAATTAAAAACAGTGCTACCATTTGCCTTCTCATATCGGTTTCCTTGGGCATCTGTGCAGGGGTTTCTCTGGGTCTAAATCAAGGACTAGTATTGCTGCATTGTACTATATGTTTACCTTTAATCTTATGAGATCTTGCCAAATTGCTCTCCAAAATTGAACCATTTTATACTCCCATCGCCAGTGTATCAGAGTTCCAATTCTATGTCTTTGTCAACACTTGGTATTTGTCAAACAAAAAGTTTTTTGCCAAATACATTATTTCTTTTTGGGGGGGGGCTAATGCTCACTCAAGGATATTTTTTCCATTGATTTTTAGAGAGTGGGAGGGAAGGAGGGGGAAGGGAGAAGAAGAGAGAAAGAGAGAGAGAGAGAGAGAGGGACAAACATACTAGTAGGTGAGAGACACATCAACTGGTTGCCTCCCAAATGCACTCGAACTGGAACTGGGTTTTGAACCCTGGGTATGTGCCCTGGTGGGGAATTGAGCCTGCAATCTTTTTGGTGCATGAAATGATGCTTCAATCAACTGAACCACCGGGCTGGTAATTCAGCTGCTAACGTTTGAGATAGTTTGTTAAAAATAGAAATCAGAACTGCAGCTAAGGAGACACTGGGGACAGGTATCCTTTATCCTTCATGGATATTGCAAAATATGTGTATTTAAACATTTCCCCATTAAAATGCCTGTTTGTGGGGTTTTATTGCCAGGGTCTTGGTAAGATTTACCATATCAATGACCCAACGTGGAGTGTTGGACTCAACACAGCCTGACTTGAGCATAATTATAAGCATTTAGATAATGCTGGCATTTAATGAACGCCTAGCACACAACTCCGGCATCCCCAGTGAACATAGTGGTCTCTGGTCACCTGGTCTACCCCGACTGCAGAGAAACCTTGATGGGCTGAGCCTTGGGCTGCCTGCTCCCCACTCCCTGTGTGAGAGAGGGAGCCCCCAGCCCACCCTGTAGAACTTGCTGTCAAACCACAGAGTTCATGGGAAGAGCTGCTTATCTGTGTGAGCACAAAACTGCTGTGATAGGCCAATAAAAACCGTGTTTTGGAAGGAGAGAGGCTTTGTGAAGCGTTGCTTCTGCAGAGCTGCTGGGCTGACACCAGGTTGGTGCCTCCTTGTTTGGTTCCTCCTGAGCCGCCCTCCTGGTGCTGAGGAACTGCACACGTGTTGGGGGGAACAGTGGCCCTGGAGGGCCTCCTGTGTCACTGGGTACTTCTTCCTGTGACAGTGGCAAATGGTTTCCTAGACAAAACACTGTTACATGGCCCCTGTCCCTAAGAGCTGTGTGCCCCTTTATTGAGGGGCTGGTGGAGCAGGCAGCGAGGACCTGGCTCAGTGTGATGTGGGGCTCTAGTTCCTGACATGGGTCCCCATATCCTGGGCCTGCATTTCTGTAGCCATATCCTGAGGCTGGTGGGGTTTGAGCCCTGAGCTTGGGAAGAAATGACAAATGATGTTATGAGTCTAAGAGATAAAGGACCAAGTTTCTCCAGTGACAAGTATTTCTCTCCAGACTTCAGGGCCTGGGTTCCAGGCTGTTTCTCTTTTCGTTCCCACAGGAAGCCCCGTGATATGGCCATGTGATATCTCAGCAGCCCCAGGTTTCTGGTAGGGACTTCAGTCCTTCCAACTCCAGCAGCTAAGACAAGCCAGTCCTAACCCCTCCAGGATGACATGTGAGCAAGTGTGGTCTCACCAGGGTGACCCTTAGGACTTCTGCTGGGGATTTTGGGGCAAGGAATGTCTGGGCGTCCCGGCCTTTACGAAGGATGCCACCAGCCATGGGGAAGGCAGTACCTAGCCAAGGGAAGAAACAGGTCCTCAGAACATCAGTGAGCTGTGGTGGCAAGCCTCCCCGTGCACTCCTCTGGAACCTGGGCCCAGGCATTTCTTTTACTGTTTAAGCCAGTTTGAGCCAGGTTTCGTTTCTTGCAACTGAAACCATCCTAACTGGTACCCTGGGGATGCCGATCACTTCTTTGATCTGAGCCGTGGTCCCTGATGTGTAGAGACAACTGGGAATTATCACCTGGTCCCTTCTGAGAACACCAGGATCCTGGGCTGTGGGCTCCGGGGGAGACTGCCCTGACCTATTTGTCCTAATAATCCTGATAGAGATGGACCCTCCTTCCCAGAGGTGAGGGGACATAAGTTTCCTGTCCTGAGGTATTTACTGTCAGTCATGTCCATGCAAATATGGTCCATCACTGGGCTTCAAGGGCGAGTCCCCTATGCAGAGTCTGAATACCTTGTAAATGTTCATGATGCCCTTTCCCCCTACTTAGTCATACCAGCAGTTCAAGCCATAGCCTCACCCTGGCCCATTCGGTTCAATGGATAGAGAGTCTGTATTTCGATTCTGGTCAAGGGCATGTTCCTCGGTTGTAGGTACATGCCCTGGGCACGGCAGATGTGGATTAAAACAACATCAGCAACAACAAAAAAGCACCACCAAAAAACCCCCAAAACACAGCCTCCGTTCCAATGTCTGTTTTCTGTAGCACCTTTCCTTTGGGTCTCACCATCTGACCCTGGGGACGTGGCTTCCAGTCGTGATCAGGCACTTTTTCTCCTATCAGCCCTGGGCAGCCAGGAGCCTGCCTGTCCCACCCGGTGTGGGCTCCTTAACATGAAGGTGGGGCCTCCTGCTCCCCTGAGTCTGCTTGGGCCTCTTTCGTTCCTTTCCCTCCTAACTGATCATTAAAGTTAAGTATCCTCAGTGAATGATTAAAAAAAGAGACTGGGCGAGCAAGAGCATAAACTGATTAAAAGTTAATACTCAGTTTAATGTTAACACTCAGTTAATTACAACAGTGAGAATAGTTTGGTGGTATTTTCCATATAGTCCAAAAATAGACATCAAATCATTGGGACTGAACAGACTCAAGTATATGTGATATGTAAGAATGTATTGTTGTGGAGTGAACACGAGTAAAGACCACTGGAGTCCAGACCAAATTAAAATTTAGGGAGCCTTTATTGCTGGCCGGTGACTACTCTCTCTCCATGCAGGGAGGTCAGAGAGCAGCCCTGACCCTTTGTGCAAGACCACTTTTAAGCACATTAATCACATCCTGTTTTTGCAGAGTAGGTAACCCAAGACAAAACAGTTTTTCCCAAATAATGTCAGGGCCATGCTATTGACGACCATGTTATTTACAGGGTTATCCTGTTCTTTAGAAAGCTGATAGCATTCTATCTTGCAAGGCTATTTTGTGAGGTGCAAGGGGAAAGGGGCCATGAGACCATATCTCAAGGCCTGGCCTGGTGTCAGCACTGACAACCCTATCTGGGGCATAGTCCACGGCCTCTCTGGAGTGCTCAAAAATTCCCACTCTCTAACAGTATGTGTGCTGCCCTGGCCAGTGTGGCTCAGTTGGTTGATGGCCTCCCCTGCACTGAAAGGTTGCTGGTTTGATTCTTGGTCAGGGCACATACCCAGGTTTTGGGTCAATCCCTGGTAGGGGGTGTGCAGGAGGCAGCCCATTGATGTTTGTCTCTCACAACTATGTTTCTCTCCCTCTATCCCTGTCCCTTCCTCTCTCTCTAAAAATCAATAAAAATAAAATGTTAAATAAATAAATAACAGAATGTACTGTCTGGTGCCTCCTGTGAGATGTGGCTGGATGAGCTTCGACTCTCAGCTGCCAGCAGCTCCCAGGACCTCCCAGCTGCTGCTGATGAGCTGACAGCCCTTGAAGATTTGAGCCCAAACTTGGCCAACTTTTCTTTTTCTTTTTATTAAATATGTTTTTACTAGAGGCCCAGTGCATGAGTTTCATGCACTGGGGGGGGGGGGGTGAGAGGGGTGCAGTCCCTCAGCCTGGCCTGTGCCCTCTCGCAGTCCGGAGCCCCTCAGGGGATGTCCACCTGCTGGCTTAGGCCCGATCCTCCCAGCCTAAGCCAACAATCGGACATCCCTCTTGCAGTCCAGGGCCCTCACAGTCTGGGACCCCTCACTCCTTACTGCCCGCCTGCAGCGGAGGCTGGAGAAGCTTCCACCACTGCCACTGAGCTAGCCAGCTGTGAGCCCAGTTTCTGGCTGAGCGGCGCTCCCCCTGTAGGAGCGCACTGACCATCAGGGGGCAGCTCCTGTATTGAGCATCTGCCCCCTGGTGGTCAGTGCGTGTCATAGTGACTGGTTGTTCTGTGGTTTGGTCGATTTGCATATCAGCCTTTTATTATATAGGATTGGTTTCAGAGAGGAAGGGGGAGGGAGAAAGAGATAGAAACATCAATGATGAAAGAGAGTCGTTTGATCAGCTGCCTCCTGCATGCTGCTTACTAGGGGGATGGAGCCTGCAACCTGGGCATGTGCCCTGACTGGGAATCGAACTGTGACTTCCTGGTTCATAGGTGGATGCTCAGCCACTGAGCCACACTGGCTGGGCTGGGCTAATTTTTCGTATTCATTTGCAGTTGGCAATGTGAATGGCCGTCCCTCACTGGGCCTTTGCCCCCAGGTCAATGCCAAGCTGGGTCCCGGGAGAGGGCGGCACTGGGCTTGGTGCTCTCCTGCCCAGGGCACGTTAGCTGGATTCTGCTGATCCCAGGTTCTTGCATGGAGCGGGAACCAGAGGCCTTTTTCACTAGGCCGCTGAGGAAAGCTGGGCGGAGTCTGAAGGGAAGGAAGCATCTGTTAGAAACACAGTTTCATCAGAGTTAAAGCTAATTTTAAGAAGACATTTGGAAGTGGCTGCTGGGACAGAGGTCCCTAAACTCCTGGGGACAGGATTGTCTGCCGGGTGACCATGAGGGGACGACACTTAACTTGCTCCAGGTCCAACTTGTTCTTTATCCCACTGTGGGTGGCGATTCTGGAGCAAAGGTCCCAGAACCTTACAGCTGAAAACTCCAGGACCGTTAGTGTGCTGGTGCCAGCCTTTCTGCGTGCACACACTCAGGGACAGCGGGGGAAGGTGGAGGAGCAGCTGCGATGACTGTCACACGCACTCTCTCCTGCCCTCCTCGTTCCGACACCAGCCCAGTGGACATTCAATCCCAGCCTAATGCAACTGAAATTTTTCTCAGAGCCACATTTTAAAAAGTGAAAAGACACTGGTGAAATTAGTTTTCATAATGCATTTGCTTTAATCCAAATATTGAAAATATGATTTCAACACATAATCAACATACAAAATTACAGTTATGGATAGATTTCATATGTGTTTTTGGTATTAAGTCTTTGATATCTGGTGTCGGTTCTATGGGGCTCAGAGAGGGAAGGAGCTGAAGGGGCGGGTGAGAAGACCAAGTTATCTCTCAGCCACAGGATAGCCTGGGCTGTGGGCCTTGGGGGGGTGGGTCTCCCAGATAAGTTGTCTCCCAGATAAGTTGTCTCCCAGACAACAGATTCCTGGAGCCCTTCTTGAGGACCCACCTGCCCATCTCCCGTGACCTGTGGTGTTCACCTGTGCAGGGTATTTATGTTCCATGAGGTTTGGCCCCCCAGAGAGGCTTCAAATGCTCCATAGAAAGAAGAGGAGTCACCTACAAATAGTGACGTTGTTGTTAATATTATACCATGACAGTACATGTGCACTTCCATACGATAGTTCGTATATCATATCATATGAAGACAGCCTCTGCCCAGGCAGTGCAGGGTCCCCAGCATCCCTGGGAGGCAGAATGGATGTAAGTTATTCCCCTGTTGGAGGCCCCTTCCCCCCCACCCCCCACCCCCCACCCCCCACCCCCACCATTCTCGAGCCCAGTGCTGCCTGCAGAGGGCTGCTGTCCAGCTGGCTCTGCAGGCTGGTTTTCCCAGGGTGTGGCCAACCAAGAGATTACTCAATGTGATCTATGAATTTAGGTGGTTTTCCTACCAAAAACTTTATTATAATGAAGGCAGTTACCTACCAACTAGGAGCTCCTAGGTCTACAGCAAGCATTTCCGCAGGAGACAGGAAAGGGCCTGGGTCACCCAGGAAGAGGCTGAGCCTCGAGGTGAGGGAGGGTGGGTGAGGTAAGAGACCATGCCAGCCTGGCCCTGCCACTCTCCACGGAGACCTCCCAGGTGTCCCTGTGAACATCGCAAAAACGCAGATATGCGCTGGGTGGTTTCAATAACGTGACCAGTTCCATGCACCCATGTCAAATGTTCCTCATTCCTCATGGATGGATTAGAGCTTCGGCGTGCCTTTCTGAGTTGATACAGAATGTCACAGCATGACCTTGGTGAAGAGCCAGGATAATATGTTTCCTGCCTGCACAGTGACTGTGAAGATCAAGTTAACAGTTTAAATGAAGGCACTGTGTGAACCTGAAGGCTATAGATACATGGAGGCTGCTATTCTGAGTAATCATTACTATTGATTTTTTTCTTAATCTCGCTGCAACTGGTATTCATCTTGGGGCTTCTGAGAATCTTCTCACCAAAAACCCTCTGCAGCCTTCAACTTCCTGGATAAGAACATGAACTTGCCCTCAGCCCACAGCCCAACTTCGCATTCGGACATCTCATTCAGTCCAGTGGCCAGGAACTGGCTGGAGCTGGAACTCACTCAACCTCTCCCTCCCTACCACTCCTTTTTTCATGACCAGATAAGAAAGGCATTCCTCACACCTGTCCTGCAGTCCTGTGTTCTGAAGTCAGGTGTTAAGGACAGTCAGGTGATCAAAAATGGGTAGGGACCTGGTGGGGACTCCTGCCCTCAGGGAAGAGGGAGCAACCGAGTTGAGAGCAGGCCCCAGGGCCCCCCATGGCCTCTGTCCCCACCCACAGGGCGGAGGCCTCACAGGGAGATGGAATGTGGAGCTGACCGCAGCCTTCATGGTTATTACTTTCCTGATGTTGCTTGTCTATTTCCCTGTAAGGATGACTCAAGATTTTAAATCTTGAAACTAAACTGGAGACTCCTGCCAGCCCCACACCTAGTGCTGTCCTGGGGAGAGGCCAAAGTCCCGGGCGGGCAGTGGGCCCTGCTGAGTGATGATCTAATGCCCCCTCCTCTGATGCAGGGGTCAGGGAAGGGCCCCTGGCTGCTTACCTTTGCCTGGCATTCCTGGGTGCCTGGGCTGAAGCTGTGAGGAGACAGAGGGAGGCTCTGTTACTTCTGCCTAATCATGTTCTGAATTCAAATGGGTAATGACAGAGCTGCCCCCTCCATTATTCATTCATAAACCACCAAGTGTATGCACAGCATAAATGTGCCCAGCATTCCGGTTCTCTCCCAAATCCCCTCCTCCACTTTTTAAAGATCCATTAAGATACTAGAGGCCGATACACAAAATTTGTGCAAGAGTAAGTAGGCCTTCCTTTCCCTGGCTACTGGCACCAGCTTCCCTCAGTCCCAGCTTCATTCAGAATGACGTTCAGAATGATGTCCAGTCTAATTAGCATATTACCCTTTTATTATTATAGATATTTTGCATAAAATAAAATGCACCCATTTAAAGTATACAGTGTGATGAGTTTTGACAAATGTGTACAGCAGTGTAAACACCAGCAAAATCAATTGTCAAAAATTCCCATCATATACAAAAATTTACTTTCTGTCCCTTCTGCTTCTGTCACCATAGTTCTGCCTTTTCTAGAACTTCATGTGGAGTCGATCCAGTGGTGTGTGCTGTTTTATGTCTTGCTTTCTCAGTCAGCATAATGTCTGTGACATTCTTGTACATTGCCACGGGTCCCAATAGTGTTTCTCTTTTCTCTGCTGAGTAATATTCTATTGTATGGGTATATCACACGTTTTAAAAATTTTCACTTAGAGTTTACATTCAATATTATTCTGTATTAGTTTTAGCTGAACAGCATAGTGGTTAGACATCATATACTTTACACAGTGTTACCCTGATACCATACATATTACAATATTATTGACTATATTCCTTATGCTGTACTTTACATCCTTGTGACTATTTTGTAACTACCAGTTTGTACTTCTTAATTCCTTCACTTTTTCCACCTGGACCCTCAATCCCAATCCCACCTGGCAACTATCAGTTTGTTCTCTGTATCTGTAAGTTTGTTTCTGTTTTGTTTGTTCGTTTATTTTGTTCTTTAGATTCCACATATACGTGAAATCGTGTGGTATTTGTCTTTCTCTGTGTGACTTATTTCACTTAGTGTAATGCCCTCTAGGTTCATGTATGCAGTCTTAAATGGCAGGATTTCATTCTTTTTAATGGCTGAGTAATATTCCACTGTATATATGTACTACATCTTTTTATCCATTCACTTATCAGTGGACACTTGTGCCACATTTCTTTTTTTTTAAATTTCTTTATTGATTAAGGTATTACATATGTGTCCTTATTCCCTCATTACCCCCCACATCCCATTCATGCCCCCACCCCCTTGTTGTCTGCCCATTGATTACGCTTATGTGCATGCATATAAGTCCTTTGGTTGATCTCTCCCTCTTACCCCCACCCTCCCCTACCTTCCCTGAGGGTTGACCACAATTTCTTATGTGCTCTCTTCTTTTTGACTTTGCAAGAGATGGTCTTTTCAGTCCCCTCTCAATGGGGGTGACCCTCTGGGCTTCAGAAGGTCTCTGTGTGTACTGAGTTTTACCTCCCACCTCTTCCTGCTAAACGAGGCCCTTTCTCCCACCCCTGTCCCTTCTTTGCCTTTGGCTTTCTGCAAAGCAGACCTACTCTTCTGCTGGTGGTTTAAGATTTGTGTTAAAAATAATCACTTATTGCACAAATGACATAAAATAACATCAAGAGATGCCAACTAAAATCTAAAAAAATAACATCAAGAGATGCCAACTAAAATCTAAAAAAATAAAGGGGGAGAACCATGTGCAGTTCCAGCAGCCCAGCATTTAGGATTCAGAACCCACTTCAGCAGACAGCCAGTTCCTCACCACCTGCTCTTGGAAACACTGTGCCTGTGCCAGAGGCGTATTTCGCTGTATATTTCCCTCATGCAGGCACTCTGTTATATTTGTAGATGAATCACATTTTTACATAATTATTTTAAACTTTTGAAACATAAAAAATAATATATGAATACAGTAAAAACCACCATTTTTTGAACAGTACAGAAACATGTAAAACGGAAGGAAATGTCTTCCTGCCATTCTCATTGCTCAGGCAGCCCCTGCGAGCAGGTTGGTGAGACTCGCCCCCAACATTTCAACGTCTGACGTGCATGTTGCTTAGCTCCCATAGAACCGGGCCCCCATGTCCTCGTCTTGGCTCCGTGATAAGTTCAAAGGAAACACACAGCTGGCTGCACTTTTGACAGCAGTGCAGGTCTTTGCTTGGTCTGCACGGAAGGTGTCTGAGGGCGATAAGGAGACAGGCACTTGGCACAGGTGTCTCTGTCAGGATGCTGCTTCCCGTTAGACAACATTGGTGCTCACTCTGTCTCTCACAGTGAGAGGCTCTGCAGGAGTCACAACCCCCCAAACCACCAGTTTCAGGTCACTTTCTGCTGCAAACACTGGGTGAGTCCCTCCCCTGGTGGAGCCACGTGTCCGTACCCTCCCTGCCAGGTGACTGGGGAAGGCAGCTTCTGATCTCCACTCCTGTTGCGAAGGGGATTCTGCTCTCTAAGAGGGGTTTCCCCTAACAGAAACAGAGGTTCACGATCTGGACAGCAGGAAGGAAGGCACTTGCCTCCTATGGTCCACCGGCAAAACTCCTTTAAAAGGTCATCTCTTGTCCCAGCTGCAAATAGCCCAGCCCTCTCTTTTTTCCAGACTCTGTCTCCTTGATTCTCGACCTCACTCCTCTCCTCTCCGACTTCCTGTGGAGCCTCTTCTCCTTGGAAGAAATGCCATGTGTGCACACTGTAATAATTTGTCCCTGCCATGTACACACGCGAGAAGGACCAAAGTATGTGTCCGGTTTCTACACCAAGTGGAAATGCCCCTGCGGGGCTTGGCACCTTGCTCCCACCAGTGCACATGAGATCATTCTGTTTAGTACAAACAGAACTAGCACGGGCTCATGCCTTCAATGGGGAGTGAAAGAGCCATGGCCTACTTACATTGTTCTCAACCTGTAGGACTCCACTGACTGCAGGTTGTTTTTTAAACTAATGGCTAATTCATTAACAAATAAAAGGCCCCTGCCCTTCAGTAATTTGTAATCTAATAATATTCTCAATGAGAAAAAAATAGAGACTTTCTTATTGATGTTAAAATGTAAGATTTTAAAAAATTCAACATATTTTTACTTTTTTAATTTTTTAATATATTTTATTGATTTTTTACAGAGAGGAAGGGAGAGGGATAGATAGTTAGAAACATCAATGAGAGAGAAACATCCATCAGCTGCCTCCTGCACACCTCCTACTGGGGATGTGCCTGCAACCCAGGTACATGCCCTTGACCGGAATCAAACCTGGCACCTTTCAGTCCACAGGCTGATGCTCTATCCACTGAGCCAAACGGGTTAGGGGGTCAACACATTTTTAGTCATAAAAGTAATACACACAATGAGGAGCAATCAGAACCCCAGTGCACTGGTCGGGAGTGTAAAAGGCAGCTGCTGTGGAAGACAGTATGGTGGGTTCTCATAACATTAAACATAGAACTACCGTCCCATTCAGCTTCTAGTGAACAGAACATCTGAAGGCAGAGACTCATGTTCACAGCAGCATTATTCACAACAGCTCAAACGTGGAAACCTCCAAGGGTCCCTCGACAGGTGAGTGGGGAAATGAAGTGTGGCAAAGCCCTACATGGAACATGATGTGGCTTTAAAAAGAATGAAATGCAAAAAAAAAAAAAAAAAAAAGAATGAAATGCCAATACATTCTACAACATGGATGAACCTTGAAAAAATTGAAGGTGAGGCAAAGCAGTCACAGAAGGACAAATATTGTATGTTTCCACTTGCACGAGGTATAGAATGGACAAATTTATAAAGACAGAAGGTGGAATACTAGATGTCACCGGAGCTGGGAGAGAGGAAACGAGGCGTTGGCGGTTCCTGGGGACAGTTTCAGTTTGGGGAGAGGAAACGTTCTGGAGTTGGATGGTCAGCATGGTTGCACAACAATACTTTGTACCACTGAGTTCTACATGTAAAAATGGTTAAAGAGGTAAACTTGATGTTATGCGCATTTTATCATAATAAAAACAGAGTGATACATGCACATGGTGAGCACAGTCTATTCAAGAAGGTGATCGTTTCCCTCCTGGTCCTCCCACCTCCTCCCCTCGCCACTGTCCCCGTCTCGCTCCTCCGTTACCTCTGGCAGATGTCCGTGGATCCTCCCAGACATTTCCTATGGCCATGCTTGTCCCTTATTATATTTTCTTTCTACATAGATAGAACCATGCTGTTTATTATTCTGTATAGTTGTTTTTCCACTCACTAACATCACAGCCATCTTTCCAGTTCTGCACAGACACACCCACCTCATTCTGCTCAGGTGGGGCTGCATGGAGGGGACACCGTGACTTAATCTGTTTTCTGATGATGCGCTTCTGGGTAGCTTCCATATTTTTTCTCTATAAACTATACACTGAGTGGCCAGATTATTATGATCTCTGAATGCATAATAATCTGGCCACTCAGTGTATATCCTATGTAATAAAAGGCTAATATGCAAATTGTCCCTTCAACCAGGAGTTCAACCAGCAGGCAGGCCAGCCAACCGCCCATGTGCCCTCCCCCTGGCCAGGCTGGCCGGACCCCACCCATGCACTAATTCATGCATCGGGCCTCTAATATATATAAAAGTACATCTTTCATAGTAATCTAAGTGGCCAGATTACTATGCGTTCAGAGATCATAATAATCTGGCCACTCTGTATGTTACGCCACATTAATGGTCTTTTACTAGTACGCAGCTGTGGGAATGCATCTACTGGGTAAATTCCCAGGAAAAGGATTTCTGGGTCAAAGGGCATGTATATTCAAAGTGTTGATAGATGCTGTAAAATTGCCCTGCAGAAAAGGTGCACCAATTTACATTCCTCCGAAGGGGCCCATTGGCCCTTCCTCCCTTCTTCCTCCTTTCCTTCCTCCTTCCTCCTTCCTCTCTTCCTTATACTTAACAAACAGACAAGCAAAAACCTTTACTTTTTCTGTAGTAACGTAACAGGAATAAAAATAAAATGTACATTACAACTTTAAAATGTACATTCCAACTCATAGTTTGGAAGTCGGCTGGTTCTCCGGCATCCAGTATCGTAGGCATGCTCTTCATTTTACTTTGTCACGTTGCCGTCTTAGTCCAGCACTTTGCGTGTTTCTATGACTCACCTTATCTTGAAATGTTTGAGTCTTATGCATGCCTTTTGTCTTGTCAAAACAAAGTTAAAAGTACATCTTTAATTCTAAAGAATGACTCTTGTGCTCAGGGTATAATTTTATTTTTGGTTGTGATCATGCTTTATATGATAATTTCCTGTAGTATTTAATTTAATTTTGGACAAGTAATACATTTACATGGCTCATAATTAAAAAATATGAACCCGTGTACTGTGCGAGTCTCTCTTTCCCATCACTAGTTCCTACCGCCTTCCCTCTCCTCTGAAACGCTGTTTTTAGTTTCTTATAGATTCTTCCAGAGTTTCTTTATGGAAATACAAGCAAATACAGCTATAGATTCTTGTTCTCCTCTTTTTTACACAGAATGTCGTGCACTGTCTGCCTGCCACCTTAATGAGTGGTCCTCATTAGTAGGTGGAGAATGTCCTCATTCTTTTTCATAGTTGTGTACGTGCAAGATGTTCCATTGTGGAGGGACCTTATTTATTTCACCAGCCCGTCATTGATGAGTATTGATGAGTTCTATCCACTTTACTATTACAAATAGTGTTGCAATGAGCATACTTGTGCACAGGGTCATTTTGGGTGTGTACAAGTCAATCTAAAGTGTAGAAGTGGAACTGTTGGGTCAAAGGATTTGTCTTAATTCTGACAGATGCTGCCAAAATGCCTTCCTAAAGGGCTTGTGCCAATTTACACTATTACAAAGATCATGTGAAAATTTCTCTTTGCCTACAGCCTTACTAACTATGTATTGGGATTTTTGCCAACCTGACAGGTGAAAATTGGTATCTGTAGTTTTAATTTGCATTTCTCATATGAGTGAGTTTGATGACATTCTTATACATTTAAGAACCATTGTATTATTTTCTTTGAATGATTTCTTCCTTTTTCTCTTACTGCATTATTGACATTCTTCTAGAGACTCTTTATCTATTGGGGAGATTTGACCTTTGCCTGTCATGAGTTGCAAACCTCCTTCCCTGCAGTCGGTCATGTCTTTGGCTTTGCGTGTGGTGCACTTTATCATTGGTTTTTAATTGTCATTGCTTTTATTTTTATTTTTTTAACTGAAAGAATTGATCATTTTATTTTCATATTTCGTAATTGTGAATCCTAAGGGGGAAAAAAGACACCTTCTGCACACGAGCCTCTCTCACACACACTATTCTGTCTTTGATAGAAAGAGGCGGTGAGTCTTCCTTGTTAGGCTGTTAAAAAGCACCCAGAGTCACAACACCATGCTCTCCTGGGAAGGAGAACAAGTAACGTAAACTGATAGAAAAAGGCTCCCCCTGGCTGGGTAGCTCAGTTGGTAAGAACATCATCCCCATGTGTCAAGGTTGCGGGTTCCATCTCTGGTCAGGGTACATTCAAGAAGCAACCAATGAATGCATAAATAAGTGGAAACAACAAATCCATGTTTCCCCCTCTCTCATTCTCTCTCTCTTGCTCCCACCTTTTCTTCCTCCCCTCTTCTGTCTCAAGGAAAAAAGAAAGAAAGAAAGAGGCTCTCTCTCTCCTTATCTGTCTGGTTGAGTCATTCCTGGGCCAGTGGGTACCATCATGGGATGGGTGGGAGGTCTGAACATTGGGGGCCTAGGCATCATTGTCATGGGTGTGGCCTCATTCCAGAAGCGGGTCCCCTGGCATCATCCCAGGAGGAGGAGGGCCCATCATTGTCATCACAGGGGCCCCTACATATGGGTGCTGGCATTATACCAGTGCGAGGAGGACCTGGGAGACAGGGAGGTGGGGTCATTGCCCCAGCAGGTGAAGGAGCGGAGAATGCAGTAGGAGGTGTCTTTTACTTGTTGAAATGCTGCCATTGTTTTGTCAATCAGATTTGGAGCCTGCTCTTCCATCCTTTTCTTTCTCTGTGTGTGTGTGTGTTTTGAGAATACATTTATTAAAACTGGGGACAGTGAAATAAGGAAGGGCCTGGGATAGAAGAAGCAACAGCAAGCTAGGCGGGGCTGCTTTCTCTAGAAATGTTATAGGAAAGAATGAGCCAAGGTGGGGCTGCTATCAGCTCCCTGGACAGTCAGAGAAAAGGGGGCCTTGGAGACAGGCTCAGGGGGTAAGCCCAGGAGGAGCTGCCCAGCCCATTGCTCCCTGGCTGCAGGTCTATGGATCTCCTGTGAGTTAGGAGATGCTGCATGTGGGGAAGAAGATGGGGAGGAAAAGGTGCAGGGGTGCTCCTGGGAGGCAGAGAGCAAGCACACTTGGTCTTAGGATTTTAAAGGCTGGGAGTTTCGGGGAGGTTTCAGGGAAGGATCTCAATAGAATACTCCTGAGCTTTCCCAGGCGTACCCTTTCAGGGTTGTGGTTTCCACTGATTGGTCATCATTAGGGCAGAGGGTCACTAGGCATTGCAGCTGGTCCTGGTGTTGCCAACTTGGTTTTGCTGCTTTTCTGGGCCTGGAACGGAAATACAATTGAGGCCTAGATGTTATCTCTAGGGAGGAAAGGTCAGGAGGTCTAAACTGCATGACCAGCAATATACCAGGGGAGGAAAGACCACCTTGGGGCAGGGGGGGGGGGGGGGAGGAGGGGTGTCCTGGGCCAGTTTTACTGGTTGCTAGGCAACAGAGCTTTCTGTTCAGTGACCTTCTGTATGTAGGTATAAATTTCTGGGCCAGTCTGCTTAGCTGTCTTAGTCGCCCCACACCACTTGCCAAGGAATGTTCCTAGCCTCTTGCACACCCCACACTGGGGATCAAGTCTGCAATCTGGAACATGCCCTTGATCAGAATCAAACCTGGGACCCTTCAGTCCTCAGGCTGACGCTCTATCCACTGAGCCAAACCAGCTAGGGCAATCCCCGAAATCTTTTAGGGGTGATGAGGGAAGTGGGGGGGCTCTGTCTTCAATAACTGCTTTCTGCTGACAAGGGTCCTGGTTCCTGCCTGCATAAGGTATGGAAGTGTCTTCTGCCTGATCGAAGGGAGACAAGAGACTGGGATCCTTGGAGACAGGTTCAGGGGTGAGCAGGAACAGAGAGGCTATTAGCTGATCCTTCTAAAGGGGGGATGGGCCAGGATCCCTGAAGCATCCTCATCTTGACATGGAATTGTTGTATCCAGAAGCAAAGTTGGTAATTGCCCCATATTTCATCGACTCAATTATTTAGTCCTGAGAATAAGTCCATTCAGTTAAATTGTCGAGTCTCCTTTCAGGAGGTGGCGATACAGGTGGGCTCTGCAAGTGAGACCTGGAAAGAGTGCGTGACCCCTGTGGATAAGCAAGGTCCCAGCCGCTTCCCCAAGGGGCCCTCATTAGCTTTCAAGTCAAGCTCCATTCCTTAGTGCTTTCTGGTGACATCCAGAGTCTAGGCATGTCCCTCTACAGTGTACACCATGACATCCCATTCAAAATCTTGGTTGATAAAACCATAATCAGAAACTGGCTTTCTGTGTCTGAGAAGGGTGATCAGGTGCCCCGAGTCTCAGCACCATATGTTCCGGTGATACTGCTGGAGAAACAGTGCCAGTTGCTACTGGTGGGGTTCCCAATTATGGACATAGGAGAAGGGAGCCAGCAGGGCTGCATAGGCTCAGGAAACAAGGTCCCATCTGGGTCACCAGAGAATGTTACCGGAAAAGGGACTGGCCTGGAGTGGGTCTGCCTCGGGCCAGCCAGTAGTGCATGGATTCTTGACTTCCTGCAGGAAAGATTTTATAACACGAATCCAGGTGACGTTGAGAGTACGTTAATGAAAGCTGGGGACAGTGACACAAGGAAGGGCCTGGGATAGAAGAAGCAACAGAAGAGAGACTGGGCGGGCTGCTCTGGTTCTCTAGAAACATTAGAGGAAAGAAGTGAGCCCAGGTGGGGCTGCTGTCAGCTCACTGGAGAGTCAGAGAAAAGGGGGCCTTAGGGACAGGTTCAGGAGGTTAGCCCTTTGATCTACCGCTGCTCATTGCTCCACTGGTTGCAAGTGGGGACCCTTAGAGTTTGGGAGATGCATGCCTGTGGGGGCAGAAGAGGGGAAGGGAAAGGTTGTAGGCATACTCTGGGAGCGAGAGCATGCCTCTGTCCATTTCTGCTAGCCTTTCACATTCTCCTCGTGGTTCCCACCACTGCAGTGTGTCTTTCTCAGAGATGGAGAGTCATGGGCAGTAGCCCCAATAAAACTTGGGCAGGCCTTTGGCCACTTCATTGCTTTCAAGTTTAAAAAAATTTTGAAATAATTTCAGACTTTCCCTCGTGCCCTTCTCCCAGCTTCCCCTCCCATTAACACCTTTCATAACAATAGAATTCCTGAAACCAGAAAGCTAATATTGTTAACAATATTACTGTTACTGTAACAATATTACAATGTACTGTTAACAAACCTGTGGATTATATTCGCATTGCCCTGGTTTCTCAGCTAATTCTTTTTTCTTTCCAAGGTCAAATTGGGGATCCCATTTTGCATTTAGTTTGCCTTGTCTGCTTCCATTGGTGACAGTTTCTTAGTCTTTTCTTGTCTTCATGACCTTGACAATTTTTAACAGTCATAGTCTGGTATTTTATGGAATGTCCCTCAATGTGAGCATGTCTGTGTTATCATTCTGTGGAGGATAACAGAAATGATTTGCTTTCTCAGCCCATCATATGGGGCACCTGTTGTTAACACTGGTCACTTGGTTAATTTGGTGTCTGCGGGTGAAGTTACTATTTTCCCCCTTTTAATTGACAAGTGTTAAGGAAGCTGCTTTACGGCTGTACAAGTATCCTGCTTTTCCTTAAACCAGTGGTCGGAAAACTGCAGCTCGCGAGCTGCGGTTTGCCGCTCTGTTGACTAATGAGTTTGCTGACCACTGCCTTAAACTTTCACCTGCTTGCAGCCAGGACTAGCTGCATAATTTGTAGGGCTCATAGCAAAACAAAAATGCAGGGCCCCTTTTCCAGAAATTAAGAATTACAAGGTAGTGGTGCTACCTTGAGTAGGGGTTAAAGTCGTTCTTGAGAGGAACGTCTCTGTCCGAAGAGAAAATGAGTTTAGCCCTGAGAAGTGAACTTGTAGACAAAACAAAGAGGGAAAAAAAAGAAGAGAACTCTCTGAAGAACAGAAACAAGAAATTAAAGATGCTTTTGAACTATTTCACATGGATAAAGATGAAGCAATAGGTTATCATGAATTAAAGGTGGCAATGAGAGTCTTGGGGTTTGATGTAAAAAAAAGCTGATGTACTGAAGATTCTTAAAGATTATGACAGAGAAGCCACAGGAAAAAGCACCTTTGAAGATTTTAATGAAGTTGTGAGAGACTGGATATTGGAAAGATATTCACATGAAGAAATATTGAAGGCGTTTAAGCTATTTGATGATGATGATTCAGGTAAAATAAGCCTGAGGAATTTGCGATGTGTTGCCAGAGAATTGGGTGAAAAGATGAGTGATGAAGAACTTTGGGCTATGATAGAAGAATTTGATAAAGATGGTGATGGAGAAATAAATCAAGAGGAGTTCATTGCTATTATGACTGGTGACATTTAAAGAATTACAAGGAAAAACACTAAGAACGTTGCAGTTATCATTTTATATTCTACTAGAGGCCCAGTGCATGAAATTCATGCAGGGGTGTGTGTGTCCCTCAGCCCAGCCTGCACCCTCTCCAATCTGGGACCCCTCGAGGGATGTCCGACTACCCATTTAGGCCCGATCCCTCTCACAATCCAGGACTGCTGGTTCCCAACTGCTTACCTGCCTGCCTTCCTGATTGCCCCTAACCGCTTCTGCCTGCCAGCCTCATCACCCCCTAACCACTTCCCTGCCAGCCTGATTGATGCCTAACTGCTCCCCTGTCAGCCTGATTGCCCCTAACTGCCCTTCCCTGCAGGCCTGGTCACCCCTAACTGCCCTCCCCTGCAGGCTTGATCACCCACAACTGCCCTCCCTTGCAGACCTGTTCTCTCCCAACTGCCCTCGCCTGCTGGCCATATTGTGGTGGCCATCTTGTGTCCACATGGGGCAGCCATCTTTGAACACATGGGGGCGGCCATCTTGTGTGTTGGATTGACAGTCAATTTGCATATTACTCTTTTATTAGATAGGATAGAGGTCTGGTGCATGGGTGGGGGCCAGCTGGTTTGCCCTGAAGGGTGGGGGTTCCCTTGAGGCATGGGGCAACCTGGGCAAGGGTCCTGTGGTGGTTTGCAGGCCAGCCACACCCCCCAGCGACCCAAGTGGAGGCCCTGGTATCTGGGATTTATTTATCTTCTATAATTGAAACTTTGTAGCCTTGAGTGGAGCCAAGCCTCCTGCAGCCATTTTTGTTGGGATTTATTTATCTTGTATAATGGAAACTTTGTAGCCTTAAGTGGAGGCCAAGGCAGGCCAGGGCACACAGAAAGCTTGACTTCCTCCATTGCCGGGGAAACCCAAGCCTCCTGCTCTCTCCTTGGCTGCAGCCATCTTGGTTGGGTTAATTTGCATACTTGCTCCTGATTGGCTGGTGGGCGTGGCTTGTGGAGGTACAGTCAATTTGCATATTATTCCTTTATTAGATAGGACTAGAGGCCCAGCACACGATTGAAATTGCGTGAAGAGGCACCTTGCCTCCTGCCATTCGAGGAGGCACTCCACGGGGGGCCGGACCCGCATCTGACTCACAGCATCCTCCGGCTCCCCTGCCTGTGTCCGTTCTGGGGCTGCCTGAGCTGCTGTGTTGGCTCAGGAAATCCCCCGTCTCTGTCTCCATCTCAGCTCTGGGCATCACCTGCACGCACAACCTTCTCCTGTCCGGTCGTGACCCATTACAGCGTCCCTGCCTAATTTACATATTACCTCTTTATATATATAGATAAAGTTTAAAAAAATTGAATCATGGTGAAAATTATTTGAAGGTTTTTTTTTTATTCGGCATTAGTCCCTTTTGTTTTGGTGTATGTGTTTTTCAGACTTTCATTAATAAAATGTTTATTTCATTAGTATTAAAAAAAAAGAATTACAAGGTAGTGAAGCAGAGTGTTAAACTAAGCACTGGACTTTAATTAAACCTGTGGGGTTTCCTATTTCCCTCATTACTTCTACATTTATTAATTGGTATTCTTCCATAAGGAAGAGCTGTCCCTTTTCCCCCATTTATTTATGAAGTCATTTATCCAATAGGAATTTGTGGATATTTACTGACTCTTTGGGTTATAAGTCAATACTGTTGTTTATTTTGCTGCTCACACTGTTTCAGCCGTGACTACCCGTACCACCACCAGTCTCTCGGGTATGTTCTATGCTCAGCAGCTTTGCTCGTGTAACCCAGTCAACACCGAGCTCAAGGCTTGTGCAGACACAGGCTTGGTTAGCACTCCAGATCCCATGGCATCTAGAAATCGAAGAGCTCCCCAGGACCCACCCCCTTCCTGGTGACTGTGCTCTTGTGTTATCTTTGACTTTAGCTCCTCTTCCCATGGGTGCTGCCCCTGTTCCACTCATCCAGATGGTGAAGCTAGCCCTTCAGGTTTCTATAAAGGGATCTGCTCACACAAGCTTGCAGGGGGCATGGGGCTTCTTTGAAGACCAGGAGCAAACGTGGGGATGTGAGGATGCAGAGGAGGGGCCCCGGAAGCTGGGGACATGGAGGCAGCCCATTGTCTTAGGGCTCTGTTTCAGTGTTCTTGGCTTGTGTGGCTGCTTTCACGGTGTATCCTCCTTTTCTCCCTGGTTCCCCACCTCCCTCACAGGAGCGGACTCCTGACTCACGCAAGAGAACCCAGCCCTGTCTTTGGATCCCACCTCACTCCAAGGTGCTTATTTGGAAGGCTACGAAGTATGGCTGGAGGACTAACTTTTTCTTTTTTCCTCTTCTTCTTTTTTTTTTTTTTTGCTTTGTAACTGTTATTATTTGTTCTTCTGGGTTTTCCAGAAAGTCTGCTTTCTAAGGCTCTCTGTGTGGGAATCAGGGCATGTCCCAGTGTGAGAGCAGTGGAGAAACAGGTGGAGACACTGTGACCTGAGTGAGAAAGGATTGGGAAAGGGTCGTTCTTAAAAATTTTAATTAAAAAATGTATTTTTGTTTGGAAAAGGCAATATAAACACAAGGGGGGAAAATGAATCTGTAAAAAGGAGAATATAGTGAAAAATAAGCCTCTCCTCCACCATCAGGCCCATAGTTCACTTTCCTAAAAGCCAATGTCACCAGCTGCTTATCAAGTTTTTTGAAATATTTTATACACATGTGAGCATATGTTATATGTATTGTGTGTATGCATATGTATTCTCTGCCTTTTCCAAACAAATGGTAGCATATTCCACATAAGGCTTTTCTTTTGCTTTTTCTGAACAGCCAGGTGATCTCTGCTCTGTCTCTTTGTCCTTGACCATGAGAATGGAGATGGGGCTATTCCTTCAGCCTGGGTTCCAGAACAAGAAGACCTTCGGAATAAAGGCACAGTTGATTCACATCTTCTGAGTAACGTGGGTGAGAGATGAAGCTTGCTTGTTGTAAGCCCTAAAATTCCAGGAATGTTTATTACAGCAGCCTAACCTAATAGAAACTGACTTGCTCAGGCACAAAGTCCCAGATGGCTCTGAGGCATCAGTGCCTATGAACCGTGGCCTCTGGATCTACCACCAACTGATAAAAAAAGTTCTGGTTATTATTTCAGGAATCAAGATATGTCACAGGCAATACGATATCCCATACTTGCTAGTGGCAGTGCCAATTGCTTTGAATATTTGGAAAGCCATTTGGCAATGTATAACAAGAGAACTAATAATTTTACTTCTGAAACTCTAGCCCAAGAAAATAATCAGAGATGTACAGGAAGGTTGTTGTGGAGTTATTTGAAAAACTGGAAACAATGTAAATGCCCCATCAGTATATGCACATTATTCTAGATGATGGATACCTATGCAGTGGAAAAATCAAGTAGCTAAATATTTATTGCAATGGGGAAAATGTTAGTGTTTTAGTAGTGAGTGAAATAAACAGGATTCAGAACTATATCTGTATGACGATCCTAATTTAAATAACAACATGGGGATGTGCTGTTGATACTTTGTATCTTTCACTTACATTATGTGACTAAGCATTTCCTCTCAGTGTCAAACCTATAAATATGTATAAAGAACTGAGAAGAAAGAAGTAAAAATAGTGGTTATCTCTGGGTAGCACCTTTTTTTCTGTATTTCTATATGTTCTATGATGAATATGTACTACTTTTATAATCAGAAGTAAATAACTGCTGCTTCAAAATAAGAATTATTTCGGTCACTTCTAGGGCTGTGCCTTTGCGCCGTGGCTGCCCAGGGACCTTAATTGGGCTCCTTGTCTAAGAATAAGCCCGTGTGTTTAATTAGGTCACTCCCCTGCCGACCTAGAATCTCTGCACAGGGCTTAGCTTGTGCTGCCTGCATGGTAGGCGATGCCCAGGAGGGGCCGGGAGCCTGCAGGTGCTGTGCCCCTTGCCTGCATTTAGTTCAGCCTGCCGGCTGAGGAATGTGTGCTGTCCCCGAGGGCATACCACCTTCATGCCTCACCGCTTCCATGACCAGGCCTAGCTGTCCCCCCCTCTCCCCCGCACCTTCCCTGAGGTGCGCTGTTTGTGGGGGGTGGGGATGTGAGGGGAGGGGCAGGGAGAGGAAAGGCCCAGGGAGTGAGTGAGGTTTCTAGAGCAAGTCTTTCCTGTCCTCGTCCGTCTGGGAGAGAAGAGGATGATAGAAGAGTAATATCTACATCCCAGGCTGAGGTGAGATTCCAGTGAGAGAGAGAACTGAGGACACCATCTGTGCTCAGAAATGAGGGACGAGATTCCCAGGCCTAAGAGGGGGCCCAGCCTTGAGAGTGCCCACAAGATCTAGTGTTGGCAGGACTTGTTAAATGTCTTTTAAAACAGAGGTCCTGAAATGTGGTCGTACATGAGACTCCCCCATTCCTGGGCCCCACTCAGGACAGTTGCTCGTGAATCTCAGGAGGGAGGGCCCGGCCCACGCACTGGGCTGTCACTCGCAGGCCACGGCCCTCCCTCGCAGGTCACGGCCCTCCCGGGCTTGAATGGCCCTCCCTCCTGTCCTTGCCTGGCTGGTGCTCACCTGTCCAAGGTTGTATCCCTCCCCGGCTGATTCAAACATGCAAACTGGTGCTCCACCCTGTCCTCAAAGGTCAGCCCCACACAGGTGATTCGGGCTCCTCAGGAATGCGGAATCCTGACTCCACCCACACCTGCTGAACCAGAAGCTACATTTTAACCAGCTCTGGGGTTGGAGGGGGGCAGGGAGGGGAGGTGTTCACGCACACTGAGGTCAGAGCAGGGATGGGGAGCTTGCGAGCTTGTTGGTGGGTCTGGGAGGTGTGGATCCCCAGCAGGTGAAAGGTCCTGCCCCTGGAACTCAGGCTCCGGAAGGGGGTTTGGAGGCTGCACAGCTGTGGCCTCTGAGCGGCGTCTCCCTGGGCTCAGGCCTGATGTAAGGTTCGTCCATCCATGTGTCCCCAGAGAGGGCACTGGGGAGCCACACTCCTCTGGATGAGGAGCCACGGGAAACCCTGAGCCAAGGCCCCCAGTCTGCACAGTGGCCCAGGGCAGGGCTGCTGTCCTGTGTGGTGTCATGGTTCCGGAGTTTGACCGAGGTTTTCTCTGCAGTGGGACGGAGGTAAGCACAGCCTTGTCCCTACAAGGGCCTGTTTTTGGTGAAACACAACTCTCCTGTATTCCTGCTTCTAAATTCTAAATTCTGCTCCTGAAGTCCCAGATCTGGGATGGAATGTTCTAGTAGGAGCTGGACTTCCTATGGGACTCCT
This sequence comes from Corynorhinus townsendii, assembly GCA_026230045.1. NCBI lineage: Eukaryota > Metazoa > Chordata > Mammalia > Chiroptera > Vespertilionidae > Corynorhinus > Corynorhinus townsendii. The sequence continues at coordinate 108,581,620 of JAPDVU010000007.1, read as the reverse complement.
CACTCAAGGTCGGGGAGTGACCTCTTCCTGCCCTGTATGCCTTCCCTGGCACCCCCACAGCTGCCGGGGCTCTGGGTGAAGTCACATGTGTCCTCACGACTGGCATGTTCCTGTCCCGGAATCAATAATCGAACTTGAGCCCTGGCCAGTGTGTCTCAGCTGGTTGGACTTCGTCCTGTGCATCGACTCCCAGTCAGGGCACATGCCTGGGTCGCAGGATCGATCCCCAGTAGGGGGTGTGCAGGAGGCAGCTGATCTGTGTTCTGTTCTCACATCGAAGTTTCTCTCCTTCTCCCTCTCCCTTCCTCTCTTTCTCTAAAAAAAAAAAAAAATCAATAAAGATATATATTAAAAAACCCTGAACAATTAAAAAAATTGAACTCGAGTCTAGTTCTGAGTCTTGAGCTCTGTCTCACCTTCTCATCCAAACTCATGCCAACGACTCAGGACTCCCCTCCCGCCCTGGCCTGTCTTCCTCACTGAGCCCAGCACAGGCGTGGCATGAGGTGATGCCTAATGAACGCGTGGTGTCTGACGAGATTGATTTATGTACTATGTGCAGGAGGTGACCGAAATAGGCACTGCTTCTGACTCTCCCCCGGCCTCCTGCTGCTCAGGACTGCACTCTGGCCTGTCCTCTGCTTGCCCAGACCCCGGCGAGCAACAGCCCATTCCCTGACTCAGGGTTGCAGCAAGGGAATCTGTGGTCTCTGTGCGGGGAGGTACCTGCCCCCCACTCCCCAGGCCTGGGAGCTGGCCCCATGACTTCCTTCTTGCCAAGGCCTGTCTCGGGCTCCTCAGCTCCTACCTGTGCCCACCTGGATGGCCTTCCCACGTGCCTGGACACAGCCCTCAAGGACAGGGCAGGCTGCCCCAGGCTGCTTGCCCTCCCCCCTTGCCATCCTCAGAGTCTTCGCAGACCCCTGCCTGCTGGGGCTGCACTGTGGGAAGTCCTGGCTTTCCAGTTTAGGGGTAAATGAAGTCTCACCCTCATGGGACAAATTATCTGATAGAGGATCCCCCCAAAGCCTTGTATGTTGCCACTGGGGGAGCTTGGCCCTGGCGCCCCTGCCCCAGCCTGGGTCCTGCGGGATAGGCAGGCCAGGCTGTGTGGGCGGCAGGAGCTGCAGGCTCCCTGGTGCTCCAGTGTGAGCTCAGGGCTCAGGTCCGGTCCCAGCACTCACACTCCCACCCACCTGCACGCGCACGCACGTGTACACACACACACACACACACACACACACACACACACACACACCACAAGCTCCAGCAACTTCCATTCTTCTGATGGAAGGAGAGACATGTTCTTGCCTCTCACCCCTAACCTGTCCCTTCTCTGCCCCCACTCATGGAGGGGCTGGCCGTTGCCCCGGGTGGGGCAGAACTGTCCTTGGCCTAAGGTGCCCGATGGCCCAGTCTCAGGCCAGGCCCTCCCAGTGAGTGGAGTCTAGCCTCTGGCCTCAGTCCCTGCCAATCCACACCCAGGACATGCCGTTGGCCGTGTGGCCACAAGAGAGTCAGGTGACCCAGGCTGGGCTCTGAGGGCCATTGCCCTGAGCTTGCTCCCAGCCTCTGCTGTCCTCAGCAATGAGCTTGTTGCTGCTACAAGAAATTCCTTCACGTCTAAATGAAAAAAATCCTGCATCTAAGACTCCGCTCTGTTTAAAGTCTTCAAGGTGCATTGCTCCCCGCCCCGCTCCCCCTGCCCCCGCTGCAATCTGCCTGTGCCAGCTGCCCGTGCCTGTGAGGAAGCCCTGGTTTCTGTTGGCCTCAGAGGGCTTCTCCAAGTCCAGGGGATGGACGGCACCTCCGGCCCCCGGCCCCGTGGCTGGAGTTGTAAGGCAGCTGTGGACCAGCTGTGGGCACTTGCTTCCTGCAGGTGGAGGGGAGCGTGAGGGGTGACAGGAACAAAGCCTCATGTGCTGGCATGGACTATCTGAACTGACACAGTTGAGGTGTAGAGTCAGGAGGAGACCTGCTCCTTTGCCACCACAGCCTCGGGGATGAAGCTGGGGGGGGGGGGGGTGCGGGGAGCTGAACGGGGCTCAGGAGCAGGTGGGAGGAGAGGCAGCTCCAGGACAATCCCCTGGGGCCTGGGGACACACACCCTCTATAGAAAACATAAATAATCTCAAGTTTATGAGAAGTTGTGAAAATTAGACATAGTACAAAGGACATGTGTTCTTACACCAGTGGCCAGATCTACGTCTTGTTAATTAACACTTCACTCCATGTGCTTATCATGTATCCTGGCCAGTGACCCATGCAGGCTCACTAAGCACATGCACAGACCTTGCCTGGACGTAAGTTGCACACATCACGACCTTTACCCTAAATACTTGAGTCTTTCCAAGAACAGGGCTTTTCTGACATCACCGCAGCACAGGGGCAACTTCATAGGTTTACACGGAGACAGCACTTGAATCCACCATCTCATCCCTAGTCCAGTCTTATGACCTACTAACGTCCTTAGCATCACATCCTCCTCCCTGAGTTAGTGCCTAAATGCAGATCTTGATCCTGTTGGCCGCCTCTTCAGCCTCCTTTAATCTGAACACATCCTCAGTCTTTAAAATATATATACTGGAGGCCTGGTGCATGAAATTCATGCACTGGGGGGGGGGGGGGCGGGGGAGTTGTCTCTCAGCCCAGCCTGCACCCTCTCCAATCTGGGACATCCCTCTCATAATCCAGGACTGCTGGCTCCCAACCACTCACCTGCCTGCCAGCCTGATCACCCCCTAACCACTCCCCTGCCAGCCTAATTGCCCCTAACTGCCCTTCCCTGCTGGCCTGGTCACCCCTAACTGCCCTCCCTTGCAGGCCTGGTCCCTCCTAACTGCCCTCCCTGCTGGCCATCTTGTGGTGGCCATCTTGTATCCACATGGGGGTGGCCATCTTTGACCACATGGGGGTGGCCATCTTCTGTGTTGGAGTGATGGTCAATTTGCATATTACCTCTTTATTATATAGGATATATATATATTTGATTTCAGAGAAGAAGGGAGAGGGAGAGAGAGATAGAAACATCAGTGATGAGAGAGAATCATTGATTAACTGCCACCTGCATGCCCCCTACTGGGGATCGACCCCACAACCCAGGCTTGTGCCCTTGACCAGAATCCTGGGGCCCTTCAGTCTGCAGGCCAACGCTCTATCCACTGAGCCAAACTGGCTAGGGAAGGTCCTCAGTCTTTTTCTGTCTTTTATGACATTGAGGAGTCCAGGGTCCTTGAGCAGAGGCAGTTTCACCCAGTGATTGAGAGTACAGATTTGGTGCCAGGCCTCTCAGCTCAGTTCCCTCTGCCACTTACTGGCTTTGTAACAGTGAGTGGCATGCTTAACTCTCTGGTAACTCCACTTTGTCATCTGAAAATTCAGAAAAACAGCAGGCCCAACTCATGGGGTTGTGAGGAGGCACACAGGGTTAGCTGTGCAAGGATGCACCTACTGTTTATGACAGCACACCTTTTCCTGAAGGGGCTCTGGAATGCAGCACGCCCCCAAGTGTGCCAGTGGTACAGGGTAAAGGGCCAAGAGGGCCTGTGACAGTCTGAGGACCTCCTGGCTAGACCTGCAGTCAGCCGAGGGGCTGGGTCTGGACAAGCGGCCACATCCTGGGGTGGCAGCAGAGACCACCAGCACACAGCAGTGTGAGGAGGTGCTGCCTTCCTAACGCCAGTGCAGGTCACACCAAGACCCTCCAAGGAGTGATGGGCAGCTGCCAGCCACCAAGTGCCAGTTTGGCTGGGCATAAACCCTGAACTGTTCAGTCAGCTTTAGGAGATGGCTAGGAGCGTACCTGGAGAAGTCACCTGAGAAACACTGAAGTGACTGAGTGATTTCCCTGACCCCCAAATTCAGCTACAGGGACAGTAAGTTACATTTCTGCACACCTGCCATGCCAATTCCCAGTGGGAGGGGTAAGGAGCTTCCCATAACCAGGTATTCCTCCTTCTGTTTCTGATTCAGAGGAAACATGCAATATGGTAAAGGGCACTTTTTAAAAGGTGTCCCTGAGATGAGCAGAAAGCACAGAATCATGGTTGAAAGGGACTGTGGGACTCTTCCTGACTGCTGAAGTTTGGTTCTCCCCTTACACCCTCAATAAAGGTTGCCATTTATAGTCCATCTCTCTGTTTATCCCATTATCCATCCATCCATCCATCCATCCATCCATCCATCCATCCATCCATCCATGTATCCATCTATCCATCCATCCATCCATCCATCCATCCATCCATCCATCCATCCTATCATCCAATCATCCATCCATCCATCCATCCATCCATCCATCCATCCATCCCTCCATCCTATCATCCAATCATCCATCCATCCATCCATCCATCCATCCATCCATCCATCCATCCATGTATCCATCTATCCATCCATCCATCCATCCATCCATCCATCCATCCATCCATCCATCCATCCATCCTATCATCCAATCATCCATCCATCCATCCATCCATCCATCCATCCATCCATCCATCCCTCCATCCTATCATCCAATCATCCATCCATCCATCCATCCATCCATCCATCCATCCATCCATCCCTCCATCCTATCATCCAATCATCCATCCATCCATCCATCCATCCATCCATCCATCCATCCATCCATCCCTCCATCCTATCATCCAATCATCCATCCATCCATCCATCCATCCATCCATCCATCCATCCATCCATGTATCCATCTATCCATCCATCCATCCATCCATCCATCCATCCATCCATCCATCCATCCATCCATGTATCCATCCATCCATCCATCCATCCATCCATCCATCCATCCATCCCTCCATCCTATCATCCAATCATCCATCCATCCATCCATCCATCCCTCCATCCTATCATCCAATCATCCATCCATCCATCCATCCATCCATCCATCCATCCATCCATCCTATCATCCATCCACCCATGTATCCATCCATCCTATCGTCCATCCATCCATCCATCCATCCATCCATCCATCCATCCATCCATCCATCCATCCTTCCATCCATCCAATCATCCATCCAATCATCCATCCATCCATCTATCCAATCATCCATATATCCAAACATCCATACATCCACCCACCCACCCACCCACCCATCCACTCATCCACCCATCCATTGATCCCTCTGCCCATTGATTCATCCAGTGAGGGAACACAGCTCCTGCAGCCTCAGACTCTTGCTTCGCCATCCTAATATGGTAGTTGCTCATCTGGCATTGTCAAGGAAGGAACTATTTAATTGAGTTACCCTTTTCTCAGATAATTCTTTTTCCTTTAAGAATGCCTAACTTCATTGAATTTAGCCATAGTAAACTTGTCTTTCTTTCATAAGGGGACACACCACTTCACAGAAGTCTTCCTGGATGATCCAGGTCAAAGCCCAGAATGGAAGTCATAAAGCCTGATTGTCAAGTCAGCATTGTGAGCCCTCAGGGCTGCTGACAGTGCTAGAGTAAATGGTTCCGTTTGTACTTTTCTTCTGTTCCTGTGGTTCTAGGCACCTGCCACTTTTTATAGCTCTTGGCATGTTTCTGAGCAATTGCTTCTTCAAATGGCCTTGGGCTAGGAGAATGGATACCAAGTATGTTAGAATTGTGTGTGAAGTAAAAGTCCTGGTTTGTTGCTTTGTTTGTTTATTTACTTATGACTCTTATTTGTTAAGTACCAGAGTCATTTGCCTTTTAACTCCAATGCTTGCTTCATTCTGGGTTCTCTGCTACGTTTGAGGTGGTTAAGGTCCTTGGATGCATAAGCCCTAGAAACAGAGGCAGCAGAGTATTGATGAATTGTTCTTTGATCATAGCTTCTTGCTTTCTTGAAGGGAGAGGATGCCAGAGATGGACCTGGCTGACTCCTCCTCCATAGGGAGGAGGTGGGGGCCCAGGTGGGGCCTGCTGGGTCCCTGGTGTCTCAAGGATTTGAGGGAGAGGGTAGCTGCTGGGCCCCACTAGTAGCTTGGGGTGGCCGGGGAAGGGACTCCAGGTGGCGACGGCCAGTGTGGATGAGAAAGAGCGAGGGACCCCAAGGGGAGCTGCGGGCCTGGTCTCTCAGGACTGGAGGAGGACTGGCCCCAGCGGTGAGATGGGCACTGGGGGCTGGGGTGGGGTCTCAGCCTGTAAACGTCCCATTTCCTGGCCTACCGCACACAGCACAGCAGCCTGAGAATGACTGCACTGATCACAGACACCTGTGCTTGCAAGGGGACCGCCTGTGCAGGTGGGCAGTGGCACGTCAGATGGACACAGACTTACACACTCTATGCCCTTTGCTTCCCTCCACACGGTGACAAGCCTGCCACCTGTGGACTTAGACACAGGGGCCTCTCAGGAAAGTGACGCCCCACAGTCAAGGCCTCCCTCTCAGTTGCTTGTGACACATGCCCACAGTGAGACACGAGCTACAGCCTTTCTGCACTGGTGAGCTCACACACACACTTACACACGCTCACACCCTTGTGCTCAGACACACTCACATGCAAGGAGGACACCCTGGCTCTTAGAGTTTGGGGGCTGACCCCAATGTCTGCCTCCCCCTTCCTGGGATTTTCACCAACCACAGCCTAGCGCTGGGAAAGATTCAAAGAGTCGCTGCTTCTGCTTCGACATGGACTGCACTCTGGCCAGGGGGGAGGGAGGGCGCACAGGGCACTGGGGGCTGGGGACAGGGGTGGAACCCACCTGCCTGGTCCTGCTTGCCCACAGCCTATTAGTCCCAGAGGCGCTGGTCTTTGAGCTGCTGCTGCAGGGCCTGCCCGGGTGCTCTAGTGCATTGGGTCCCGGCATGAAGGCATGAATCCTACGCTGTGCTGTGTACCACCCTGCCTTCCCACCAGGTGTGGAGCCGCCTGGGCGCACTTTCCGCAGGGCTGGTGTATGCTGGGCTCTATGGGAACCTGTTTCACGGCTTCTCCTTCCTCTTGGAGTAAGGTGGATGCAAGGACACCGGGGGAGAGGTGGGACCCAGGCACAGGACAGAGGGAGAGAAGGGGTGAGTGGAGGAGTAAGAAGGGCAAGGCTTAACAGACCCCAGCAACTGCGTTCAGGGGGAGACCTGCAGAGGTTCCACATCCTCTGCACGCTCTTCAACTGCCTGGGGAGGGGGGAGGAGGGTAGGGAGCGGATTCCCTGGGGCCCAGCTCTGGCCTAGGGCTGCTGCCAGGGTCCCTGGGCAGCAACTGACGGGCCTCCCCACCTCAGGGACTTGCCTCTGTGCCTGCCTGGTGGACTTCTTCTCTGGCTGCTCCCGCCTGCCTGGCCTGGGTAACCCACAGGACATTGCTGTTGCCAGGGGCCAAGCCCTGAAGTGGCGGCCCTCCTAAGGGGGCACAGGCCCCACTGAGGAGTTCAAGGGGCTTCAGGAGCTCAGCAGGACGACCTTCACCACAGAGCCTCCAACCTTGTAACTGGTGCCCCCCAAGGGGTGACCTCAGCACAGGGTGACACCCTCCCATGACTCTAGGGTTGGTGATCAGCCTTCCGTCCCCTCAGCTTGCCCCAGCTGTGACACTGGCTGTCAGCATGGGAGCCTCTTCAGTCCTTCCAAAGCCTTCTGCAGGGTGTGGCTGACACAGTGAACAGCGTCTGCCTGTTGGTGAGGCGCCCGGGACTCCAGGACTCTCAGGCATTGCCCTCACTCTCCTGGGCCAGGCCCCAGGGCTACAACCCCTCAGTTTCCACTGCTCACTGCTTCCTGCCGGGACTGTGGTCTGGGTTACCCCATCTTGGACACGCGCACACACACACACACACACACACACACACACACACACATATGCACACACGGACACATACGCACACACGTGCACATGCACAGCTGTGTCCCTCCTGCCGGCTGTCTCAAGGAGAAGACCCTGGAGGACCTGGAAAATACGTGGAAAAGGATGAGGGGCCAAAGACCCAGGGTCACGACCAGGCCTGTCCCTGGTCCCCTCCTCCTTTCCCTGGCCTCCTCCCTCAGGTTTGGACAGAGCCTGCGCCTGGCCTTGCTCTCCACTTCCTGCCTGTCCTGGGGCTCTGCTGGAGGCTGAGACCTGAGGGGCCCCCAGGGCAGCCCTGGGAGGCACCAACCCTGGAAGTTGCTCTGTGTTTCCTCCAGGAACAGATCCCTGTCCTGCTGGGCAGGAAGGCAGCTGGGAGTGCTCCTGGACACCACCAGCCGCTACAGCTACACCAGCGTGAGTGCATGAGCAATGAGGCCCTCGCTTCCTTCCCGGCTCTGAGGAAACTGAGACCCCATAGGAAACAGTGAGTGGGAGCGGGGAGCCAGGACCCTGCTACCCCCACCATCTGGTTGGCATTTTGGGGTCTGATTCTTGGCCTCTTCAGGTCTCAGTGGAAATGGGTGATGATTTCCTCATTGTTTTGCTCCTGTGGTTGCCAGTGGGTAAGGGCAGAGGGCGGCAGTGGCCCTGGCCCAGCCCAGCCAGGTGCTCTGGCCTTCGCTTTGTCCCTGCCAGGCCCCAGGACTGACCTGTTTGGCGCTGGTAAGGTGCGTGCCTCGTGCCTGGCTGAGGTGGCTGTGCCAAGATCTGGGAAGGCCAGGTGCTGAGGGGCAGCTCTCAGGCCCAGCCCTCCCCTCGAAGAAGAACCAGGTGTGGAGAGGGGTTGCCTCAGGGTGGGCGAGAGCCGCCGCCTGGCTGAGGACCTGTGAGCCAGGGCAGGCTTTCCTGGGTGTCTGCATGTGCCTCCTGCCCGCCCCGCAGGCCGAGGCCTCAGCCAGGCCCTGAGGTCCTACTTGGACCTGCTTGTGGTGGACACACAGAAGCACCACTTCCTTGTGGAAGGAGCAGTGCAGAGATGGGTCAACATGGTAACGACAGGAGCTGAGGCCCCTTCCACCATGATCAGTGGACCAGGCTGCAGGGAGGGAGCCCACCCTCAGGCTTGACCTGAGGCAGGAAAGCAGGGGGCTCTCTCAGACCCTCTGCCACCCTTCCTCCCATGCCATGGTCACCCGTGCTGTCCCAGCCCTGCCCTCCCAGACCAGGGCGCCCTCTGCCCCCTCTGGGACTTGGGCCAGCTCTGTGTGGGTACATCGACTGAGAGCCCATGTCCCCAGCCTGCTACCGGGACAGGGAAGGGCTGTGAGAAAGCCTGTCCTCCATGATGGGCAGGCCCATCTGATGTGTATGTGCAAGCTGCTTGGGTGCAGAGGAAGTACATCCTGTACACCGGGGACCACATCTTTGGGGACATCCTCAAGTTTTAGAAGCTGCTGGGCTGGTGGACATGCCTGGTGGTTCCTGAGCTGTCCCAGGAGCTGGGCATCTGGGCTGGAGAGAAGGGTGGGCCTTGGGGTTGGGAGCAGGCAGGGGCCCTGGCCACCAGTCCAGAGGTTGCCACATTGTCACCTTCTCCTTTCCTGTGCAGGCTGAGACCTGCCTGCTTTCCTTGCTTCTCTCAGCTGCCCACATGGTTGAGGAAGGTGTGTCTGAGCCGTGACCGTGATAACACCATTCTCTGGTTTACGAGAGCAAGTCTATTTTATATAGGAGGGAACAGAGACCCAGAAAGGTTAAGCATACTGCCCAAAGTCACACAGCCAGAAGGGGCAGAACTGAGACTCAAACCCCTGTCTCCTGACTCCAGAGCCAGGTGTGTTTCTGTGGCCTGGGGCTTCCTTCCTCACCTGACCCCCACCTCCCTCCCTACCTGCTCTGAGGATGGGTAGTGAGTGGAAGGCACACTCCCCACTGGGAATGACCTAAGTGTCCCTGGGGTCAGGAGTTGCTGTGAGCCTAGACAGCTGGAGTTTGAGTCACTGTGTGTGACCTGACCGCACTTGTCTGCAGGGCTTATGCTGTCCCTGCTGCTCTGGGCAGTAACTAATGTGAGGACATGATGTACACAGTGGCTTCCTGGGCTCCTGTTGACCTCTCCACTCTTACCACATGGCTCAGCTGGGCCCAGGGCCGATGAAGGGGGCCAGGGCTGTCACTCCTCCCGCTGTCCCCCATCTATTTTCAGAGAAGATGGAGGAGCCGAGGAGGCTGGACCTGGCAGAGCTGTGCCAGGGGTACCAGGGGGAGCCTGTGGACCCACGGGGAGCAGAGAAGATGAGGGTGGTGGCCCAGTGCAGGCCTGGCAGCAAGGTCCTGCCAAGGTTGTCAAGGGGTCGAGATCTGTTTCATGCTGGACTTCCCTAGTGAACTGGACCTTGGGACCCTTCTCAAACCCTGGGGGCCACCCACACTGTGACCTCTGAGCCCTTCCTCCAAGCCACCTAGCACGGACTTAGGGCACCTACATCTCACACACGTGCACAGGACCAGCGCAGTGTCCTCAGTGGGTGCCGCTAACCCCCCATGGGGCCAGGGAAGTTGTGCCAGGAGCCTGGAGGTCTGCCTCCTCCCCTCCTCTTGGGTCACATGGCCACTTGTGCACCAGCCACAAGGATGGGAGCATCATGGGCTGCAAGTCATCAGCTCCACCAAGAGGGAGATTCGGGTGCCCAGTGAGGAGGGAACAGCCCAGTGGGGCGGAGGTGGGGGCATGGGCCTCGCAGCTTCCTGTCCCAGGTCCCTGAGCCCAGTCATCTGATTCTTCAAACCGCTGGGAGTTTCCCTGTCCTTGTCAGGCAGCGCCCTCTGCTGGCCCAGGATCCCAGTGACAGCGCTGTGCTCTGCTGTGGGTGATTTGTGGAGAGTGGCCCTGTCCTCCAGTTCCACCATTACTGCTCCTGGAGAAGCACCTGCCTGATGGGTTGGGTCCTTCTGTGAGTGACAGGCAGCTCTGATCAGTCTGGGTCAAGCAGTCAAGGGGCCTGAGGTAATGGGTCCTGGGAAAAGGAGGCAGGAAACCATCCCCAGTGGCTTATTGACCAGCCACCAAGGGGATTCAGGGCACAGGCAGTTTTCCCAGCCTAGTGTCATTGTTCCCATCTTCAAGGTGTGAAGTCTGATGTTGGGGCCTGGGCATGAAGTCCGATCCCCGGGGATCCTGCCTGCTTTCCTTGCTTCTCTCAGCTGCCCACATGGTTGAGGAAGGTGTGTCTGAGTCTCTCCTGTGCTTCCTGCCCTGGGCTCGGTGCTTTATTTTGCTCAGAGCTCAGCATGACCCTGACCCTCGCTTACCACCAGCACAAAGGGAGTGCAGAGGACCTGCGAACTCACTGTCACCTGCTGGAGACTAATGCCAGGAATGGGCCCAGTGCCCTGTGCCCCCCCCCCCCCTCCCATCACACTGCCACATGATGCTGGGGACTGAGTGGTCACTGTGCAGCTTTGTCCATCTCTGGGCTTTCAGATGAGCAGAGAATTCCTGAGGGCAAACCTAGGGTCAGGCATAGTTATCTGTTCTGCCAGACACTACTGCTGAAGTAAAGACCAGACAGGAGAAGAAAGGCACCCGATTCCTGGCCGGTGTGGCTTAGTGGTTGAGCACTGACCTATGAACCAGGAGGTCACGCACGGTTTGATTCCCAGTCAGGGCACATGCCCGGGTTGCGGGGTGTGCAGGAGACAGCCGATCAATGATTATATCTCATCATTGATGTTTCTATCTTCCTCTCCCTCTCCCTTTCTCTCTGAAATCAATAAAAAATATTTTAGAAAAAAGAAAAGCACCTGAGGGAGTGGGGGAAACATTTAAAGAAACTGGCTCTTATGACATGCTGCCTCCCTCTCTGGACCACCCCCTCCCCGCCGGTTCCGTCTGCCACCTCGCTGGGCTGGGAGCTGCAGCTGTGGGCAAGGGCTGGCGTGGGGGTCATGATCACTGAGGACCTCTCCATCTGTCCCTGCAGATGTCCCACGAGGTGGTCACAGAGCAAGAACTGGCCCACGTGGACCCCACCTTCTGCTTCCTTTCCTGCCCTAGAGGGTGAGTGGCTGGAAGCAGCAGGTGGCTTCTTGCACAGCAGAGCTGGGAGGAGCCACCTGGCTGCAGCTGAGCTCCACCACTTGGGGCTACAGTGGGTTAGAATGAGTGTTCCCAGGGGAGGGCTGTCAGCCCTAGGGGTCATTTTGGAGAATTGTGGGAGTTTTTTTGTCTTCAAGTGTAGTCATTCCTGAGTATTTACATAGAAACATACTATTTTATTATAAGTTGATTTTCTTTTTATTTCTTCTATGTTATAGTGAGGATATATTTATTTTTTAAATTATAGAGACAGTAATTATATTATCTTTGAATTTCAATTTAGGATAGAAAAGGGGAAATTAAAATACTCTTAATTGGGCATTGGGCCCGATAGGGCCAAGAACCAAGGCTTTAAGCCCAGAGCAGCCCAAAGTTCTGCTCAGCCGGGCCCAGTTGATTGTTGGTGCCTGGCCCCCCTCCAGCCCCCTTTTGGCTGGTCCATCTGACAGACCCACCCCTGCTCTGGGAGAGGTGGCAGAACCACGAGAATGGGGGTCCTGCTTCCACCCCCTTGTTCATTGTGCTGCCTGAGCCCCTGAGCTGAGATCCTCGCTGTCACTGCAGGCTGGCTCCCTGGCTACCCAGGGATCCTAGGGCTGTTTAGTGTCCCTCTCATAGGTTCCCTTTAGCTGGTGGTTCCAGGTTGTTTGTGGAACTACTTCACCATCCCAACCAGCAGAGGGCTGCACACACTCCCAGCGGTAGCTGTGGCTCTCTGCCCCTCATCTCCATCCCAGCCCAGAGAAGGGCATTTGGCACCTTTCCTGGCCCTGACTGGGAGTCACCATGTGAGCTTGGGAGGAAAGGTTCCGTGACCAGTTTTCTTGCCTCCTGAGGACCAGCAGAGCTGCACCAAGGCTGACCGAGTGCGGGACCTGGGCCGGCACGGTTGTCTTCCACATGAGGTATTTTTCAGATACCAGGACAAGTATGGATGAAAGAAGAAGCACCATGTTGACCTCTCCCAAATGGGACAGATTTGGAGCCGAGAACACTTCTTTCCGGGAGAAAGCACTGCTTATCCGAGGCGTCCCCCTGGCCTCTGAGCCAGGGAAATGTAACAAGTTCCCCGAGCTGCATCATGCAATTTTATTTCTGCACATTTCTTTCTTTTTTTAAATGGAAGAAATTTTATTGGATGAGGGGATATGTGGGAGGCATAGGTGCTAGGCCAAGGTGGCACCCTGTTGGGTGTGGTGACCACCAGTGAAGCCACTGGTATGGACAAAGATGCAGCCAGGAACAGCACTGACCTGGCCTTGGGCCTCGCCTGGAAGACATCAGCATGGCTCTGGCAGGGGTCTTCTGGACAGAGACCAAATGTGGACCAGATGGAGCTCCTTGGGCATACAGTACCCACCACTTTCCAGCCTGGTCACTGTAGATAGCAAAGGCGATGGTCACCAGGGGTGACAGCCCAGATTCCAGGTGATAGAGATGCTCCTACCAGGGACAGCCACCTTTTGCCAGTTCTGTTGGGTCCACCTAGAATTTCTGGGCCAGGGCCTCTTCCACCCAGGCCTGTGCTGGCCGCCAGCTGTGCTGGTAGATTAGTCTCTGCAGAAACTCCTCTTGAACCAGATGCACTGCCCACTTGAACCTGGCCTTGGTGTGTTGGTTTGGCTGGTTCCAGGTGGGATTAAGCCAGGCAACCCTGGCATAGCATAGTGGTCAGCGCACATTGAGGCTGTCCCTCCTCCCAGAGCATCTACCTCCTCCACAAAGTTCTCCTTCATCTTGTCAGAGGAGGGGCCCACCCCACTGTGTTCTTTACTACTACTCAGCATCTGGACCTACAACTTGTGCTGATGCAGGTAGATGAGTCCACACTGCTCAGTTGGATCGGCCACGGCTTCCCAGGGGACGGGGAGCTCATGGTCTCTGTAATTGACCTCTGGTGATGACCATATTGGTATCTGAGGGTCATACTCACCAATCATGTCTACCAGGATATCACAAGAAGCCAAATTTTTGGGCCCTGGGTTGGCACAATCTTTGCATCCTGGTATTTCAGTAGGAGATATAGCAAGGGGGTGCCAGGCCCTCATCACAGTGGGAAGGGCCACTGTGTCTGGATTCCAGGGATGCCATGAGGTGCTTTGGGTCACTTGGAGGGCAGATGGACTCCAGAGGCAGGAGACTGCACAAGAAGTGGTGGCCCAATACAGCAGGGGGCAATTTCTTTTAAAAAACAGTATTTCTAAATTTAAGTCATGAAATCATAAAAATCCCAGAAGAAACCATAGGCAGCAAAATCTCAGACATCTCTCATAGCAATATGTTTACGGATACATTTCCTAGGGCAAAGGAAACTAAGGAGAAAATAAATAAATGAGTCTATATAAAAATAAAAGCTTCTGCACAGCAAAAGAAACCATCAACAAAACGAAAAGGGAGCCCACTGTATGGGAAAACATACTTGGCAATGATACATCTGATAAAGGGTTAATATCCAAATATATAAAGAACTCATACAACTTAACAGAAGGAAGACAAACAATCCAATTAAAAAATGGGAAAAGGACCTAAATAGACACTTCTCCAAAGTGGACATACAGATGGCCAAGAGACATAGGAAAAATGCTCAGTCACTGATCAGAGATGCAAATTAAAATGACAATGAGGTATCACCTCACACCTATCAGAATAGCTACCATCAATAAATCAACAAATGACAAGTGTTGGTGAGGTTGCTGGTGGGAATGCAGACTGGTGTAGCCATTATGGAAAACAGTATGAAATTTCCTCAAAAAATTAAATATGGAACTGCCATTTGACCAAGTGATCCCATGTCCAGGAATATGTCCAATTAGAAACAACGATCGGAAAGAATATATGCACCCCTATGTTTATAGACGTACAATTTACAATAGCTAAGATCTGAAACAGCCCAAGTGTCCATCAATAGATGAATGAATAAAAAAGCTGTCGCACATTTATACCATGGAATTCTATGCAGCAGTAAAAAAGAATCTCTCACCCTTTAAGATAGCCGGAGGAACCTGGAGAGTATCATGCTAAGGGAAATAAGTCAGGCAGAGAAAGACAAGTATCACACGATCTCACTCATATGTGGAATCTAAATAACAAAATAAACCGATGAACGGAGTGGATCCAGAGACAAGGAAGCATGGAACAGAGTGCAGAATCTCAGAGGGAAGGTGGGTGGGTGGGAGGTTATCAATCAAGGACCTTGTATGCATATGTGCATGGTCCATAAACACAGATGAGGCCATGCATATATGAGGCAGTGAGGGCCTGGGGCTGGTGGGTGGGCTAGAGGGGGTCAATGGGAGATAAGGGAGCATATGTAATATTTTTAACAGTAAAGAATTTTTTTAAAAAAAGTATTTCTGTGCACATTAATAATACATGATTGGCTGTAGAGGACCTCATTCCAGATCATTAGGAAGACAGTAAATGCGAAAGCCCTGATGTCCTTGAACTTGGTGTATTAATACATATGAGAAGTTATACTTGTGCTTTAAAAACATGATTGTGCCCTAGTTGGTTTGGCTCAGTGGATAGAGCATTGGCCTTCAGACTGAAGGGTCCCAGGTTCAATTCTCGCCAAGGGCACAGCCTGGGTTGTGGGCTCAGTCCCCAGTAGGGGGCATGCAGGAGGCAGCTGATCAATGATTCTCTCTCATCATTGATGTTCCTATCTCTCCCTCTCTCTCTCTGAAATAAATAAAAATATATTAAAAAAAAAGTGATCATACCCTACCTGGTACTCAGTGGTTAGAGCTTTGGCCCTTGGACTGAAGGGTTGAGGATTTGCTTCCAGTCAAGGGCAAATACCTTGGTTGTAGGCTCCCTGGCCTGGTCTGGGCGAATGCAGGGGGCAACCAATTGATCTGTCTCTCTTACATCGATGTTTCTCTCTCTCTCTCCCTCCTCCTCCCTCCACTTGCTCTAAAACTCAATGGGAAAAATATCCTCAGGTGAGGATTAACAAGAAAAAACATTAAAAAAAAACCACGAAAAACCACGATCATTACTTTGGTAGGAACTGCTCTGTGTAGTACTCAGCCCTGGCCTGCCTTGTTCTGATGTCACTGTCCCTTGTTGGTGGTTGCCAGCTGGGATATTTGGAGACTTAGAATGAGTGTTTCTGCATTTGAAATGACAGACGGACTTTTGACACAGCTCACTGGTGACATTTTCTGTGGATAAACAAGGGACACACTTGGAACATCAGAAGATAAATAAGGGGTAACAGGCCATGTGCTCAGAGCACTCAGTCATTTTTCACATCTGCATTTCAGGTTTGGAGCCCAAGACCTTTCCTTCTTCCTGGATTGACTTTGGGCCAGTCCAGGCAGGGACCAGGTATTCCTGGTCCTTTAAACACTAGATTCTTATCATGGGTAGAGGGTAGCATTTTATCAGGAAAGGCCCTAGGTCTCGCTTTTCTGGAAAGGTGCTGTAATATGTTCAGTATCTGAATGTACAAAAATCAACTCTTAGAATTTCCTTCTGGGGTAGGAAATGCAGAAAAAGCCTGAGGACAAAGAACCTGGAAAAATAACTCCCATTTTCATATTTTGTGATCCCTAGTAACCCCCACCTCCTCCCCACCGGGCATTTGGTGGTGTCACAGGTAAAGTGAGTCTGTCTAAAGGGAGGAAAGGGCTGGCTGTACACATTCCTGATTTTGGTTGTGGTAACAATCTACTTCTTAGTCTACCCGCACTGCGGCCGTTATAGCTCACTTTCATGAACCTTGTTATTATAAATCTGACCTAGAGATGGATCTGCTTCTCTTACAATGAATAAATGTGATTCCTGGGTGTGGCTGATGGTCAGACCCTGATCAAGGTCAGCTCTCCAGGGCAATCAATGTCCCGTAGGCCTCTGGAGTAGCCTATTGGTGGTTCCCCAAACAAACTGCTAATTCTCTAGGCCACACCATCATCACTGTTTCTTTTGTAATAAACAAGATAAATGAAGAAGGAATAAACAACATTTAATGTTTTTTGGTTAATACTTAAATATTAAGAAAGCTATATTGAACCAGGTTCCCTACATTATATTTACAGTGATTTGGATTTTACCTTCCTGAGAGCAGTTGCTCAGAAGGAAGAAAAGGCAACCCGTGGAGTCTCCGAGGCTCATACCACCTTCTCAGGCGGGGGTTTTCCCTAGCAGAGCAAAGAACTGAAGTGCAGAAGCAAGCATCCCCTCCCCACCTGATCCCATTTGTACTTTTAGTTAAAGCATTTTGAATAACAAATGCAAAAATTAGGTCTGGATATAACAAACCCAACGAACATCCTAATCCAGGATTGTTTCACTAGGAGACCTGGCAGAGAAAGGACGGACCCCTCGTCACAAGGACACGGTGACAGAAGGCAAAGATCATACATAAATCATTTATGATCTCTGAGCAAAGGCACGGTGAGTATAAATTCATCCGTAAAATGAGGGGATCTGACCAGGTGGCCTGTCATGGTCCACATGACCTAAGCTCAGACCGTCCACGCTTGGAGGACTAAGGTGGACACAGGAAGGAAGGTCTGCCTTACTGTGGCACCAACCTTCCATGTCCTTACCATACTTGTGGGATAAATTCATGCTCAATAGTGTGACATTTCTGGATGCTATAAAACTGGCAAACAATCACCTTAAACAAACAATCCAAGGCTGTCCTGTGTGAGACAGACAATTTGAAAGTGAGTCTTGCAGCTACTTTCCAAGCCCTGGTCTGCATCCACGAGTTTCCCCCAGGTCAGCTGGACGAGGGAATTTCTCATGGAGGCTCAAGAAATTATGATTCAAGGGTTTGAAACCCTAATGTTACAGGCAAAGCCTCATTTTTACGGAATACAAAACACTCTGTTTCTTCCACTTCTAACAGCTCGCTAAGAGAAGCCACCACTAAATCATGGTCCTGCAGCATCTCCGGGTAGCGGGACACGGCTCGCTCGATCCTCGCTGACCGCCGTACGGGAGTGATCAGCTTCATGTCCTGTACTTCTGGCATCCCACTTATTCTGAGAGACAAGAGAGGTATTTAGAATTTTATCGCTTCTTTTGAAATTCCACTTTGTCCTTATTTTTTTCTTATTCTATTAATAAGACACAATAGATATTTCAGTGTTGGTTGATAGTTCTGTCTAGAGCAGCTCTCGTCCTAAGATGGCCTTTTTCTGATTGTCAGAACGAACTGGGTGGAGTCCATCTGCTCTCAGATCATGAACAGAGATTGATGTGACATTAATGTTTCAGAAAATGACACTGATAACCTGACACAATCCCTTAAATTACTATGGATTCTGCCTTAAACTTACACTTGTTAAAAAGCCAATGGAATACCCCCCTTCCCCTCCTGTCCCCCCCAGTCTGTGCCAGGCTGGCAGGAAAGGAAGGTGGGGTCTACAACTGCAAAACCAGTGAGGGTGAAGAAGAAGGAGAAATCCACTCCCAAACCCTTGTGACTCCAGCAGCACCTTCCTCATTGCAGGCCAGTTTTCTCAGTCCATTCTAACCCACCCCTCACTGTCAGCTCCTTCCCTCAACGCCAAGAATGGATTAGACAGCCTCATCTTTCTATGAGGCAGAAGATGGGAAAACACTGACAGTACTTGGATCTGTGGAGTAGAACTGGGCCTGTGAGCACAAAGCCTGCTTCAGAGAGTACTTACCTGGGGATGGGGGCAACCTGTAATTTGATACCAGGGTGCCTATCCTGTTCTGCCTCGGTTATTTGGGGTGTTGACAGAACCTGTTCTCTCTCTTTTGCAGAAAGACAAGTCTTTCTTCCAGATTCCATGTCCCTGGCCAGCTCTTCTATGGGTGTTATAGTAGTTCCAGCAACCAAAGATTCAGAGGTAATTCCTGTGTACGTAAGGTCAAGAAGGAAAGCAAGATTTAGCAATTTAGTACTTATCCAAAATCAGTACAATGAAATCATTGAAACGTATATGATGACTTCCTTATGGACCCCAGATACAAAAAAAAGGAAACTGCTCTGAAGTGGAACTTATAGCCAGTCTTGCTGCTAAGCCCTGCAGCAGTGCCCAGCTACCTCAGGCTGCCTCTTGACCCCTCTTCTGCCCCCCACTTGAGGATGGGTAACTAAACATGGCCCCACCCTAGTCTCTTATTCACTCTCCAGAGAGCTCTCCTTTACCCTATACCATACCATGGGTCAATTTTCTTGACTCACTAGGGTTAACTCCCCTCCTTACCCAGGATGCCATATCACTATCGCCTTGGACAGTGGGTGAAAAATGTCTTGTGTTAACTCAATTTGCATGATAGCCCAACCTTAACAACCAAAATGAAAAGAAGGAAATTAGACTGAGACAGGCAGAAACTGTGACTGGAGGCTGAGACCCTAAGAAAGGTCAATAAGGGTGAACTAGTAATAAGACATGAATTCCTATCTCCTCTTTTCATCTCTTTGAAGAATATTGTCATATATTATAAACAAACATTTGAATTTTAGCATCATTCCCAGTAAGAGTGCCACTGAGCATATCTACTCTGTAACCTCATTCTCCAAAGTAATTCGTTAGTAGCTGTAATTTCACATGACTTGTTCCCCAAAGTTAATCTACTCTTAAAGGAAAAAGATTTGTTACCTTCCAATTTCATAAAAATAATCCATTTTATCTTCTGAAGGTAGCTTGAATGGATTAGGCCACCTGGTTCTCCATTCATATAACAAAGATGACAAGCAACAATAATGTGCCACTCACTGTACCTGTACAATGTTTCTCCCAGCAGAGTCCTCTAGAGCTTCTGACCCATGACAGGAATGCTTACCTAAGTGCAGAGGTAATTCTGCACTTACCTAAGTGCAGAGGTAAGCATTCCTGTCATGGGTCAGAAGCTCTAGAGGACTCTGTTGGGAGAAACATTGCATGGCTATTTTTAGAGGGAACGTGAATTTGGATGTAAAAGTGTTGGTGGGTTTGTTATGATTAAACATGTAACTTGAGCTGAGGCATCTCTCTCTCTCTCTTTTTTTTTTAATTGACACTATTGCAGATATCTCTATGTCCCCCCTGCTGGCATTTCTTCCTTCTGCCTCAAAAAAGCCATTTGTCTTAACCTAGGACTCTGGGGAAGCAGGACACTCATCCAGGCTGCTCAGTGCTGAGAAGTTTATTTACTTGTAACAACAGAAATAAGTCAGCCAACGATACTGGTTGAGAGGGCCAGGCCACAGAAACCAAGGGCGAGAGGCATTTCAGAGGACTTCTTTTACCCCTAGGTGACCCTCAATGACTTGTACTTGTAGGGTTAAAGGGAGTGAATTTCAATACAAAACACAGTACCGTCTCTGGCTCTGTTTTGGTCTTGCAAAATATTAAGAACAACTTCCCGCAACTCTTGTATTGGCTGGAAGGAAGGATGAAAAGTCATGAACAATATGAAAACATTCATGAAAAAATGATCTAAGAAACTTTGTGTAACATCAAGTAAACTTCTTTTTATAATAAAAATATTTTATCTTTTGTCTAAATATAAATAACATTTACAAAATTTCAGACTTATAGCTTCATGGAAAAATATAGGAACAAAGAAAATGTCAGTTAAATGGTGGCATGCTTGACTTTAATGGAGAGATGGGTTGATGGAAAACCGTCTATAATAAAATTTATCTAAAACAAATTAATTTTCTTATTGACTTACATGATCCCATTAAAGATGTGTTCCCATATAAAGATTCTGGCCCAAAGATATAAAGATAACCATACAAAAAACATGGCATACATTTTTAGAGTTGTCTTAGTTAATTTTGGTTTTTATCATAAAAGTCATATACCTCATTACAAAAAAAAGTTAACAATAAGTCAAACCTAAAAAAGGAAATCACCCGTAGTCTCATCACCCAATTACAACCTTTAGTTATCAGCACTTTGGACAATTTTCTCCCAGCCTTTCTCTCCTTTCATCTTTTATTCGGTAATATAACCTAAAAGCATTGCAAAAAGGTAATTTTCTTTAAAATTAGCTGAGAGAGCCTTCCTTTTCCAAAGTAGGCAAGCCAAGCCTTAAGGCAGAACATCACAAATGAACTGCACATTCTCATAGGAGGCTGGTCTTCTGACCTGGACTCTGTATCAAATAAATAATAGGTATGACCTGGTAACAGAGCATAAAAGCAAAGCTATCCATACATTTTTATAAAACCTAAAATGCTTTAGGCTTAAAAAGATGGAAAGAAATGTACAGAATTACACAAAACATTCATCAGGTGTCTTTCATGTTTTTATAGGCTTGTAGTTAAAGATGATGAATTGGAAATACATTTATTTTTAAACCCCCTTGAAACTGATAAAAAGAAAGGCGGTTAAAAGGAGGCAATAACCATATAAAATAGGAAAGGAGAAACAGCAACAAGATTTTGGAAGCTGGAATGTAGAAGGAAGAAATGGTCAACTGGATCAACTTGAAAGAGCCGACTTTGAAGCTGGCTGTATGGCCAAGAAACCACCTGATCCAGCCTCAGGGCCTCGGGAAGGCACAGGAATGGGTCAGGATCAGGAGGACTCTTGAACATCTGTCTCCCAGTCTACTTTGCACTCTGAGTTCCATGCAGCCTGGTGACTGTGCCCCACTCCTAACAGAACCCAGTGGGGGCCTTTTCCAGGGCCACGGGGAACATCATGCAAGACTGAAAGTGAGGTGCCTACTGAAAGGAAGGGATAAAGGAAAGTTTCCTGTTGAAGCTCAAGAATCCCACTCTCTTCTCCCCACAACACTGGTGGCCTGTTCCTGGCTCCCAGAAGGAAACTGGAAAAGTCTTCTCTAGAGAAGATGATTTGTCTAAGAGGAAGGACCCAAAACTACTGATAATGAGGGTCTTCAACCAACTGACCTAGCTAGATCACCTATGGTAAAACTCTACCCACGTGCCCAGGTTTTTCAAGAATCCTTTTCAAACCCACCTCTTATATGCCAACAGCCCAGTTCCACTAGCATCTGAGTAGAGCTTTTAATGAGCAATAGAAAACAAAACAAAATGAATGAGAGAGAGAGAGAGAGAGAGAAAGAGAAAGAGAGGGAAAGAGAGGAGAAAGCACTGGAGAAGAAACAGACAATTCAGGAAGAAGGAAACTTGACATGGTTTCTAGGAACTGAGATGTAAGGACATAAAGGGGATGTGACGGTGAAGGTGAGAGGAGCTCCCACTATAGTTCATGAGGACTGGGGTAAAGCTAACCTGCTGAGACTGGGGACAGATCAGAAAAGTATGGGAGAAAGGGCTCAAAGTAAAAGAAATAAATACAGGGTCCAACGTTTTGAAAGTATAAAGAAATTTAGACAATTAAAAAAGTGTGTGAATAATTATACAATAAACACTCAGAAAACCAAACAATTTTAGGAAAATTAGAAAGTTGTGCTTGAAAGGCAAAGTAACCATAGTATATAGTACATGGCTCAATGTACTCATATATTTCTAACACATTCATAACAATGAACGGAATATGGACTAGTGACCACAATTTCCATAACTCTAATGGAAGGAAGCATGAAGGATGACACAGGTATGCCAGAATCATAGGAATATGTGTGTGTTGGGGGTCTGTGCAGGTGTGTATGAAAGAGGTTAAATCCTATTCCTCTGTATTTGGAAGTCCACAATCATGTCTAAAACTAAAAAATCAGGTAATAGCAATGTCAGCATGTTATCTGAAATTATAGAGGTAAATATAAAAATAATCAATTTGTTCTGGGAAGTTGGAAATGGGAGGCGAGGGGAGCAGAGGCCTTATTGAAAGAACCTTATCAAACTATTTGACTGTTTAAACTATATGCATGTACAACTCTGATTCTGAACAATCATGAAAAAGGTATGTAGAATAAATACATGACACAAAAAGCAACATGCAAGTGAAGAGCTATAAAACTATTTGATATTTTTGTTAAAAATTATACAGAGATAGTAGTTTTACAATTAAAAGGAATTTCATATAATGGCTCTGAGTTATCGATTTATAGATATTGCTGTGTTGGAACTAGCATATGTGTAGGTTCTTTATGGTGAGGTATGACTTTATAAGTATTAAAAATTGATGTGATTTTATAACCTGCTAATACTTTCCATTAGTGCCTATTTATATAAGTACTATGTGAGACAAAGAAAAGTGACTCTGTTAGTTTACACAGCATAAATATTTTTTAAAAATATATTTTTATTGACTTAAGAGAGAAAGGGAGAAGAAAGCTAGAAACATCAATGATGAGAATCATTGATCCCTCCTGCATGCACCCTACTGGGGATCGAGCACTCAACCCGGGCATGTGCCCTGACTGGGAATAGAACCATGATCATTTGGTTTATAGGTTGACACTCAACCACTAAGCCACGCTAGTTGGGCAAGCATAAATATTTTAATAAAATGTTCATAAAGGAGATACTGAACTTTGCATTCTACGTATAACTTTATGAAGTGAATTAGAAGTTACATTACATATATAATGTAATATAAACCGCCATATTGCAAACAATAGGACTCATATGAGAGAATTTTCAGGAAATTACCCACCCAAGACAGATACTCACTGTTGCCCCATTTCTAATGGCCTCTTCGTACAGTCCGATAACATCAAAGGTGCCTTTACTTGCCAAGAACTTGGCTTTGCAGATCCAGAATTTAGCAAACTTTTCAGCCTCAGGAATACTGGACAATATGGTAAATACCTCATTAGAAAGTACACCCTAGGAAAAAAATAACCCAGAGGAAATGATTACCATCTCACTGTTATTCATGTCTCCTATTATTAACATAGCAGTTATGCAGAAATCAGTCTGATCAATAATTATTTTTAACTTTTAAAAACATTTCAATTTTACCAAGGTACAGTTTACACATAATAAAATGCACGCATTTAAATAGTACATTTCAATGAGTTTTGACATTGATTAAATTTTAAGAGTTACATGAGCCCAAACAAACAGGAAAATGTTTATCATAGCTAAAGTAAAAAATATGTTCTACATTTTTATGTGGTGTAAAACCAAACCAAACCAAAACAAACTGAGTAATCAATATCCACAACAATGTGAACACTGAATAGTGACCATAATTTCCATATGACTCTAACAGAGGCATAAAGGATGACACAGGTGTGCCAGGGTTATAGGGGTGTGCATGTGTGTGTTTTGGGGATCTATGCAGGTATCTATGAAAGAGGGTTAAGTTCCACAAAAAGGAACTTTAAAAGTGGCCGCACTGGTTTGGTGCCCTCCTGGCTTGTACCCAGAGCAGGGCACAGAAATGGACCAGGAGGAACATGCGCCAGGTACGGATGTACTGAGCCAGGCAGCACCTTCTACTCCTTGTGAGATGGGGGAGGGGAGGTGGGGAGACACAGAGGTCAGCTCAGAGTCAAGAATCACCAACACTACACGAGGAGGCATAAAACTCACCACCCAGAATAGACACTGCAGCTAAACGGCCGAGGGAGGGACGATGACTAAGTTTTAAGAGCACCGCAGTTAGTATCTTCAGGGTGATATGAGAATATTGCTTTCATGAAACCAGAATGGGCTGCTATGGAAGAGAATCAACACAAGGGCAGAACGGTGGCTTGAATGCTGCTGAAGAATAAACAGTGAGCTGAAAACCCAGGTGTGGGATTCTTCCAGAATCCAATGCAACAACAAAGAAATGGAGAGTGTATGACAAGAAAAGGTAAGAGTTCTGGAGGATATGTCTATTATGCAGGAATTTCAATATCGCCCAAGAGAACTTCTAGAAGGAAAAACAGAGAGAACAAAGCTGAACACACACTCAAGGCAGTTGTAGACAAAAATCTCCAAGAAATGACCAAGGAAACATGTTCAGACTGAAAGGTCCTTACTTAGAAAACTATACCTAGAAAACAAATGATAAAAAGAAAATCCTAAGCACCTCTAGAAAGGGAAACCAGGATTATCTATAGAGGAACGTGGATTAGATTGGCACAAACTTTAATAAATCAACAACCCCAGATGCAAGAAACAAAATGAAACAGTAATTTCAATACAACTCAAAAGACGGCCTTTTAAAAAGATTAATAAAGAACTCTTTAACAAATTTGATTTAAATAAAAGGCACAAAATTAGTAAAACTGGCCCAAGAAATACAAGCCCTAAGCAGACTAACGACCACAGACAAAACTGAAAAGATACACACAAAACTATCTCTCACAGTGAGTAATGAAATTTCTGTTTAGACAGAGGTTACCTCCCCAACACTTGAAGAAAAATGTCTCTGGGTCAAAGCTTTGGAGATTACCCTCCTCACTCACCCCTTCGATGAGCTGCAGACACTCGATCAGAGTGCTGTTAATTTTACTGGATAGTTCAAGCTGTGCTTTCCTTTCTTCCTCTTCTTTTTCCATGCTCTTCCAGAACGAAACATTCATTTCCTCTATTATTTTTCTTTTTGTTTTAAGTTCCATTGGAGGCCGCTTATACATTTTCCCCTTAGATTTCTGCCATTCTTCTAGCTGTTTCCTATTACGCAATTAGGGGCGAGGAATGGTTTTAGGTTTTTGGGTATATGGTCAAGCTTCAAAGTATATGCTATGCATGGATTTGAGTACTATCACTGAACACCTTCAAGTACAAAGTCAGGAAACTGGAATTAAAAGCAACTTACAAATGGGCAATGGCAGCAGTGGTTGCCCCTCCTCGGAAGGAAGTGGCATTACTAGGATTAGAGGTGACTAGCATCTCAGTCTTCAAATCCCTTGACATCAAGATTATACACGATTTTTCTCTGAAAACTTTCATTTCACTTGTGTGCCAACTCTGACACTTGACTTGAATCTCTGAGCTCACTAACTCAGCACTCCATTTCTCTTACCACAAGCTTGATATTTGCCTCTGACCAGACTCAACATACCACACTATGTTTTCAACAGGTGTTGGCCACTCAAAGTGACCCACCCTGCCCAGTTCCTTAGCCTGCTCCTGACCACACAAGACTCCCTTTATTCTAAAAAAGACCAATAATTTCAGGATTCTTTTTCAAAAGATGATGACAAGTCCTACTTCTGAGCAGGAGTGGAGATAGACTGCTGCTGGCGGAGGAACCAAGACATGTGGGCCCGTGTGTGGTTGTAGACTTGCTAGCTTTTTAAAATTATAACTAGTTCATAACTCACAAATGTACATTTCAGCCCAGATCTCTCCCTACAGTCCCAATCTTTGTAAAACCCACAGCCTGGTTGATATCTTTTATTTGATGTCTGGCAGGCATTTCAAATTTAATATTGTCGGAAACAATGCTCGATTTTCCTTTTTTTCTATTTAATAAAAATATTTAATGTTGCCAAAAAGTATAAAAATACAGAAGTGGCAGTACAATACAAAGTAGTCTCTCCTAATTTATTTCTTTTACATCTTTCCACATTTCATACATTAGATTAAAAAACTTAACAATACATCAAAGTAGAGAGTTCTGCAAAGTCTTCTGCTGGTGGTGTTCTTCTCTCCCTGGATGTAAAGTTTACTTTGTAAACAGACAAATGTGAGGCAATCTACAGGTTTCTTAAGCCTCACATTAGTTTCCGGAGTGGGCTTCAGGTCTTGCTTTGCACATCAATGGTTCAAAATTTATAGCTGCAGAATATTCTCAAGTCATGAATATTTAGGTATCTGTCAATCTTGGCCTTTTTTTTTCGTTCAGTCTCATTTAGCCTCTGTTTCATCTGCTGCACCTTCTGAGCCGTTAGCTTTTCTGTCTTCTCGAATTCGTTTCCGTAGAACACTCACTGTTCTCCTCCACAATATCTTGCATTTTAGAGGACAGTCCTGTATATCTGTCACCTGTCAATTTTTCTTCTTCTAGCCCTATCCTGTTCCCATTGTATTTTTCATTCATCAGTTTGGTTGGTCAATGATAAAAACAGGACATAAATCTTCTTTAGAAAGTTCTTTCCACCGTTTCTGTATATTTGAATCTCCCTTTAAAAATTTTGCTCCTTCTATTATAGATGAAAATCTGAGTTGATCTGGCGTCTGAATAAGTCCCATTCGATATTTTCTCATATTCAGTAACAGTTGTTTGATATTAATATCATCTCCTTTCTCCATCAGAACAAGACATGTATCTACTAGAGAAAAGGTGCCTGACCGCCCAATGCCTGCACTACAATGAATCACTGCAGGCCCATGTTCAGGATTCAAGGAACCAGATTCTCTCACTTTACATAAAAAATTCAGAAATGAAGCTGGTGATTCAGGGATTCCAAAATCTGGCCAGGTAGTATAATGAAAGTGAGATATTGTTCTGGTTTCACCACTATTGATATTTTCTAATTGCAGTAGATGTACTGTATAGTATGACTTCACATCTTCTGACAAGAACTTCACACTGAATCCTGTTTCTTTAAACAGCATCTCCCGGTCGTCTTTTGTTGGCCAGTACTGTGCAACATTTAACCGACTCTTTCTCTACAACTCGGTTTAGTATCACAATTGCTTTCGTCTTTTGCTGCCAAACCATGAGCCAGAAATGACAAGCTGTATTAGGAAGTGGACCCTGTGTTAAGATGTAACTCCTTTGCGCCTCTTCTATGTCAACTAAGCTGGCATTAATATAATCATTTTCAGCATTTTGTAGTTTAACACGACTGATCATATGGGCTTACATCTCTGTATCTGTTTTGATTTCTGTTTTCTGGAAACTTGGCCACTCTATGAGGATAGTTATGAGACTCATTTTGAATTTCCAAGTACAGCTGCTGCCAACGATTTTGAGCATCAACTCCTCAAACTCTCGCTTGATGGTGGCAGACATGGCTGTTAGAGCGAGCTACCATGAGTGGAGCTGTGCTGGCGGAGCCAATGCTCGATTTTCATCTCTAGATCTGTCCCTGCATCTGTAACAGTGTCCCTATCCACCCAGTTGTGAGGGGCGAAAAGTAGGAGTTGTCTTTGAGCAGTACTTTCTTTTCACACATCCCCACACCATCGTATGGACAGTACTGCTCCCACCTCCACCATCCTAGACCACTTCACTGCCACTTTCTGCTTGAAATGCTGCAGCTGCCTCCTAACTCATCTCCTTTCTTGATTCCATTTTAACCCTTAACAAATCTATCCTGTGGATAAGTATCTAGAGTGACCTTTAAAATGTAAGCCAGACTGAGTCATCACCAGGAATAAAATTCAAAATGTTTCCTATGGCGAATGGCAGTGTAACTTGAGTTCTGCCAGCCTCTCCAAGATTATGGTGCACCACTCTCCCTCCCATCCCTACCCTCTAGAACAGTGGGGCACACGCCCCACGGGGGAGGGGGAGCAATTTGATTTTTTAAGGGGGGGCAATTCGAGAGTGAGTTGTTAACAGTGAATTTTTTGCATTTCTTATGGTTCTAGGGGCCTCATATACAGTATATAAATATATATTGTGACATATTTATGCATTTCTCTATTATATGTTTTGAAACTTTATTTGCTATTTTTCATATCACTTCACATTAATATTATTTTTTTAAGAATATCTTAGTGATTTCTTCCTCAGTACTTCAACTTCCTTTCATTCTTTTGTTTTTCTCTTTCATGGATGCCATGTTCTGTGGAAGCTTGTTTAGACCTAGTTAATGGCCTTTTAGGCTTCCTCCATGTGAATAGGAGTTCACTTTTTTTTTCCCCCCCCAGAACAAAGGAAAAAAGGAATTGATTTATTTACACTTTATACAGTAGTTTCAAATAAACTTGTAGAAAAGATGGTATCTGGCTGCCCCATGTTGACTTGAATCCCTTATAATTCTTTCTTTTTTTAACATTTTATTTTCCTTATCCCCCCATTACCCTCCCCCCCATACCCCCCACTCATGACCTCACCCCCGTTATCTGTGTCCATTGGTTAGGCTTATATGCATGCATACAAGTCCTTTGGTTGATCTCTCCCCCTTACCCCACCCTCCCCTACCATCCCTCTGAGGTTTGACAGTCTGACCGATGTTTCTCTTGTCTCTGTTTTTGTTCATCAGTTTATGTTGTTCTTTATATTCCATAAATGAGTGAGATCATGTGATACTTATCTTTCTCTAACTGGCTTATTTCAATTAGCATAATGCTCTCCAGTTCCATCCACGCTGTTGCAAATGTAAGAGCTCCTTTTTTACCGCAGTGTAGTATTCCATTGTATAGATGTACCAGAGTTTTCTAACCCACTAGGAGTTCACTTTTTGAATAATAAGAATTATATGTCACAGTGAGGGGCACCAGGTTTTAGAGATGCTTACGTGAGGCATGGCCAAAAAAAGGTTGGGAACCACTGCTCTAGAAGCTCTGGTGTCCTTTTAGTCTTTTGACCCAAACTCATCCCTGCCTCGGGGGTCTGGCATAATCAGCCTTCAGTCCTTCCTGACTAGGAAATTATCCTATCTTATTTAACCAACTAGAGGCCCGGTGCATGAAATTTGTGTACTTGGGGGGTTCCCTCAGCCCAGCTTGCGCCCTCTCACAGTCTGGGAGCCCTTGGGGGATGTCTGTCAGACATCCTTAGCGCTGCTGCAGAGGTGGGAGAGGCTCTGGCCACCACCGCTGCACTTGCCAGCCGTGAGCCCAGCTCAGGGCTTCTGGCTGAGTGGTGCTCCCCTTTTGGGAGCACACTGACCATCAGAGGTCAGCTCCTGTGTTGAGTGTCTGTCCCTTGATGGTCAGTGCGTGTCATAGCAACCAGTCACAGTCATTCTGCTGTTCAGTCGAACTGCATATTAGCCTTTCATTATATAGGATGTGTTCACTTCCTGTCTTTTCCACTAGAATGCAAGCTCTAGGAAGGCAAAAATCCTGACTGTCCTAGCACAGTACCTAAAACACACAAGTGTTCAATAACATGCAGTAAAATTCATCTTCTTAAGAGTTCAGTTCTGTGTTTTAACAAATGTAGTCATGTAACCATAACTATGACTACTCCTGTCTTACTGACTTTCCAAAACTTTGCCCATTCCTTCTTCCTCGATAGCTTTTCTGGACTTAATCTCTGGTCTGCTTGACAAAGGACTAGCATCTCCCCACTTCCTCTCGGCTCTCTTCCCTTGCTGCTCAACCTGAAAGGACTTCTTGAGTGAGTCATCTATACCTGCAACCACAACTCTTTACTCAACCATCCTGCTTTAAGCACACAGAAAGTTAGAGAATATTTACTATATTTGCTTCCAATATTCTTTTTTCAGAGTTGAAGCTAAGAGTAAACCAGGAGCCATTATTTATGGCCTATTTTCTGACCAAGTACTCCTGATGGTCAATTTGCCTAATTATCTTAAATTGCAATTTTGGAATTAAAGCAACATACCTTCGATCCTCTGCTGTGATCTTCTTCTTAATATCCGGGTGAGTCTGGGTCCCATTTGGGACACTTCTTCCATTTACAGCTGTGCCACCAGCTTGAATTTTGGGAGCTGTCTTGTTTAGAAAGGGGTTTTGGGGAAGAGTCCCTTTCAACTTGGAGTCCAGGGTCTGTGCTTTGTGTTGGCAGCTGCTGCTGTGTTTATGCCCTTTGGCTATACTTGCTCTTATGCTTGGGGTATTCGGAATGACTGATGCGAAGCTGCCAACAGCCAGGCCAGGCCTTTGGCTCACAGCCTTGGATTTCTGCTGCACACATGACGTCTGAGGTCTAGAACAAGGTTGAGTGGGTTTCTGGTCTTGCTTAAGGCGGTCAGGTCCTCCTTGAAGTAGACTGGGGCATGTCCTGGGTCTGGTATGTTCTGCTTTTTGTTCAGTAGCAGCGTGTGACTGTAACTTAGCTGTACCTGGTCTTTCATATTTACTCCTATTAATATTTATATCCTTCAGGTCCTTGACCCCTGGTTTCTTTGATGCTTGAGTCCTACTAAGGGTCTGAACAGAGTGAGAGGGAACTATCTTTGGGGGTTTTCCTCCTAGTTTCACAAGAGCTGCTCCCCTAGGAAGTTGCTGTGACTTTCCTGGGGGAATCCTGGTTTGTGTTTCTCCAACAAATTGTTTATTAGCTCTGTCTTTCAGAACAGCACGATTCAATGAACTTTTACCTAAGGCTTGTTTAGGGGTCAAAATGCTCTTGGTTTGATTATAAGAGCTAGTCTTTGGCTCACTTTTGGTCCTTAACTGAAGATATGGCGTCTTCTCAGAGTCCAGTACAGTTTGGGACAAGTTCTCTTTGTTCACCTCTTTTAGAAAGTTGTTTGAGGACTCACTCTCACCTCGGACATTGTCCACAGAGTTTGCATGTGCAGTATTTCCTTGATCTGTCACCTGCTGCTTTGCAGCTTTCAGTTCCTGTATATTAAGTGACCCCACAGTTTTCCTCAACAGCTCTCCAGAGGATGCCCCAGCTTTGTGCTGTTGCTGACAGTTGCTGGGAGGCTTACAGTTTGGGAGAGAAGAAACACATCCTGAAGTCAGCCTTTTGCCCAGAAGTTTTGGTGGCTCCAACTTTGGCTTCTGGGACCCTGGGATAATGGCAGGTCTGGGCTGATGTTTAATGCTGATGGGTCTTGTAGCTTTGACAGGCAAAGCAGCATGGTTGGCAACATCCTTTTTGGGTCTAATAGTCTAAAAAGACAAAGAAAAATATCAAAAAATAAAATTTATGAGAATAACTTTAAAAAAAAATTAGTTATTTTATTTAGAATTTCACCAAGGAAGTTGAAACCTGAGAAAATAAAGGCTCACTAATAGAGGATTTTAATAATGAGTTCCTATAAAAATATTATCAGAATCTTTTAGCTTGATAGAATTAAGCAGAGATGCAGTGAACATACAAAACTTGCTGTTTAAAAAAATATGCCTCAACCAAACAAGTACTTGCTGAATGCCCATTAGGTCCCAGTGAAGTGTTCCTTTGAGGGACCCTGGAAAGATATACATACAGTATACTTAAGTTAGGGTACCACCCACGTTCTTCCTAGTCCTTGGTATGGCTACACTAATATTTTAAAGACAACACTGCCTTTGTAAAGGCCACAGTGTCACTCAAGAACCTTTGTCTCATCACTTGCAAGGACAGATAGTAGATGCTGGGAGGCCTGAGAAACTTTGAACAGCTCTCCATAAGCATCTAACATCACAGAAGTTAGTCATATTTGTGAACTCAGGATGGGATTTAAGATTAGATTCTATGTTATTAATAAATAAATGTTTCAGTCATGTGACTTAATTTTGGATAAGAAAGGTAGGACTAGAGTACAGAGAACTCTGAAAAATAGGGAGGGGAGTTAGAATTGATATGGTAAAGAACAGGTGCATCAATACTTAGCAATTACACAGGAAGGTTAATTTGCAGACATTTGTAAAACATAGGTTTCTAGGGGAGAATATGCTAGAGCTACTACTCTCTATGTTTCATTCAATAATATTGTCAAGAGTTCCTATGTAAACTTTGTGAGTATGTAAAGAAGTCTGAAACCAGAGCCACTTGGAATTAAGGGCGAGGCAATGTCCACTTACAGCATTGTATGGATATGTGTGGTGTTGCTGGGGTGGGAGCAGAAATAGATGGTACACCCACGTGGCTATAGCTGGGTTACTCCTTGAGCCACAACATTCATATCCACCTCTGATCTCTCCATTATCACTTACTGCTGAGGCATGGAGGTTGGTATGAAAGTGTGCTGTTCTTTTTTGTACATTAAAAAAAAAACTTGGTTGTTCTTTTTTGTACATTAAAAAAAAGAGATATAATTTGTATCTCCTTAAAATTTAAAGTGTACAATTCAGTGGGTTTTAGGTATTCAGAAGGCTGTATAATCATCACCACAAGTTCCAGAACATTTTCAACACTCCAGAAAGAAATCCATATTTGTTAGAAGTTACTCCCTATTTCCCTCTCTCCTCAGACCCTGGCAACCACTAATCTACTTTGTTTCATAGAGTTGCCTATACTGGACATTTCATTCGAATGGAATCACACAGTATGATGTGCTGTGGCCTTTTGTGTCTGGCTTCTTTCACTTAGCATTATGTTTTTGAGATTCAACCATGTTGCAGCATGTATCAGTACTTTATTTTTTAAGTAATGAACTTTAATTTTTAGAGCAGTTTTAGGTTCAAATCCAAATTGAATGAAAAGTATAGAGAGTATTATAGACTCCTTATACCCACACATGCACTACATAACTTTTTATGGCTTTATTCTGTTAAACCTGAAGTATGTTGGGGTCCTTTTCCATTATATCCACAATCTAGCTGAATGGAACTGATTAGGGAGCATATTCTTATTAAACAGCATTCCAAAGTAGTTGAGATCAATAGCTCTCAGCTTTGTCATTTAATAGCTGTTCTGTGACTCAGTTCCCTCATCTGTAAAATGGGGCTAGTAACAGTACCTATCTTATAAGGCTATAAGGACCTGCAAGTGAGACACATAGTAGGTGTTCAAAAATGTTTGCTATGAAGAGACCAAAGTGCACTTAAAGATTTTTTTTGTTAACAAAATTGAATTACAATATGTTGTACTTTTCAAAAAACAATTCTGTCCTGTCCCTTATACACTGTTCCCATATTTATGAGAAATATTTGTGCAAAACATTTTCTTTAGGTTGCTAACATCTTTATTATTTTTAGTACTAATCACCCAAAATGGACATTTTTTAAAAAGACTAATTTCTTAATAGAGGGATGAGGACACATACATAATACCTTAATAAATAAAAAAATTAAAAAAATATTAATTTCTACTTACAGATTTAGAAGATGGAGGATTTGGGCAATTATTCTTGGCTTTTAGATAAGGCCTATAAAAGAAAAAACAAGATTAATTCTTAGTACAGAAAGATCAACAAGGCTTGGAAAGTAGAGTGATTAAAAATGAAATTTTAAATCATTAAAATGTCTGTATATGGTAAAAGAATTAAAAATTATATTCAATGAAGTCTCCTTATCCTCCCTTCCTTAATCCCATTATTCTACTCCTCAGAAAACACAACTGCTCTGATTCACTACCTGTGATCCCTTCAGAGATGTCCTACAAATACACATAATATTCCAACAATTTTAATGCACTGTGCCAGGCACTGGAGATATAATGCCTAACAAGTTTAAAAGACTTGTTTTAAGTATCTCCAAATAGTGAATTATCAGGGGGAAAAGTGATACAACTAAAGAAAGAAACAGGCACATATAAAATCTAGCTGGTGAGACAGAAAATGCAAAAAAGGATAGGAAAGTAGAGGAGAATTTAGAAGGATTTAACCTCCATGGATCAAAAGCAATTGCCAAGCTAACAGGGACTTCAATCATGACTTGATCTTTGTTTCTTCCATCATGAATATAAGCCCTGGGAGGGCCAGACTGCTCTGTTTTGTTAAACAGCATTTCTTCAGAACCAAGAGAGATACATTACACAGGTATTAAATAAATATCTGCTGAATAAATGCAGTAGGTTTACTTAAACAAAGAAATAAAATTGAATAAAAACCCAAAGTAAAAATAAAATAAAATGTGAAAGCTAAATTTGTAAAAATTTGTTTTGTAAAATAAAAAAAGGTTTAGCTACCCAAGTGAGCATAAAATTGATCAATGCTCAGAAGAGGGATAAATAACATCACTAAGATATTGAGAAATGATAAAAGTGAATGGGTCGCATCATGTCCACTTCAAGAGTAAGTGCTGCCGGCCGATGTGGCTCAGTGGTTCAGTGTCAACTTATGAACGAGGAGGTCATGGTTCGATTCCTGGTCAGGGCACATGCCCAGGTTGTGGGCTTGATCCCCAGTGTAGGGTGTGCAGGAGGCAGCCCATCAATGATTCTCTCTCATTATTGATGTTTCTATTTCTCTCCCTCTCCATTCCTCTCTGAAATCAATAAAAATATATTAAAAAAAAAAGTGCTAAGGCAGCAATTTTCAGTGTTCCACAGCCAACACAACAATAGCTGTCTGGTATGAATGAATCAATATTACATTTTTTTTGGGTCAGATCAGCAAAAATATATTTTTCTTGGTGCAGCAGAATTTTGGTAATTAGTCTATGTATGCCATGAGATGAAAAAGATTAAAGTCACTGAGCTGAGAGAATGACCAAAGAGCAGGATGTTCATGTGCAGCTATGGAGGCCTGAACCAGGATCATTCAGCTCCTTGACCAAACACTGCCTTCACAAGAATTACGTTCCCAGGAAAAAAGCAGGGATAGAGGAAGCTTGCAGCAAGGTAGGTGATATTGTAGATCCTCCCCTTCTTCCTTTGGAGACTGTCACAGTAACAATGCCTAAGTCTTTGCCAATGTACCAGATACTGCCCAGAGGTTTTTGTCATGCTCGAAATGAAACGCCCTCTTTGAGCTACCATAGGATGCCAATGTAGTCAGAGCAGAGCACAAGCAAAAGGGCTTTCCATTGCCATTAGCAACCAGGGCAACGAGAGTCCCCTAACTGTGGGAGACAAACTCACTTGCTGTTCTGGCACTTTAGTTTTCCCTTGGCTGCTAGGTACTCCTGGAGCTTTCTCTGCCGCTCTTCTGCAAAACAGGCAAAGAACAGAACTTCAGCGCGGGATCTTAACCAGTTCATTTATATTCCTTTTCTTTATTTGGTTGTTAACCCTCACCCAAGGATATTTTTTCCATTGCTTTTCAGAGTGGGGGGGGGGGTAAGAAAGTGAGAAATATCCATGTGAGAGAGAAACATCAAATGGTTGCCTCCCACACACCCCCAACCAGGAATCAAACCTGCAACTCAGGTACATGACCTTGACTGGGAATTGAACCCAAGACCTAAGGTGCTCTGGCAGAGGCTTTAACCACTGAGCATGCCGGACATAGACAACGCCTCCAAGTGAATACCAACATTAATGATATCATTTATATGTCAGGCCCTACAGTCTGAAATTTAAAGAGGGTAAATGATATGCCCAAAGTTACCCAGCTAGTAAGTGCCAAAGCCAGGATCTGAAGCCAGTTTTATCCAACCCCAGAGCGCTTGCTCACAGGCACTGTTCTAGGCTACAACATATACTTTGCATGAGGAAATTCTGTTACTGGCCCACCTGAGCTGGTGAGCCAGGTCTGGTCTTATTATATTTTTTCCAACAGGGATGATGATTTTTGCTTACAAACCCTTCTTGGTTTCCTTTGGAACTAAGGACAAAATAGGCCAGGTTAGGGGGTTCATGGCAAACATGCCTATGGTGATTTTCTAAACAAGACATCTATGAGGGGTGAAAGTCAATATTTCTATTTTTAAATTTCAATGTGGAGATAAAATAAACAACAATAATTAGAACAAAAGGCAAAATCTAGGTGCCATGAGAGAGGGTTAAAAGAAAGAATTAAGGGAGTTCAGAGGCAGGGACTGAAGGAAATAGGTGGTTGGAAAAGGCTAATATTCAATAATGGCAAACAAAACAAAACAAAAAACATTACAGGGTGCAAATCTGCTCTCCGCCTCCCCTAACCCGAGCTGCTCGCGTGGCCCTCTGGCTCTGAGGCAGCTTTGGGAGCTGGACCGTGCAGACAGTGCAGAGCAGGGGCTGTGGGGCCTGACAGGCCGGCGGGGCCCTCAGTTCTGGGACGTCCAGTACGTTAACAAACCTGCTGCAGCTGAGCCATAACACCGGGACAGAGGCGCCCAACTTTAGGCGTTGGGTCGTTTAGTGAAGCGCCCAGGACGCTCAGGTCAGCAGAAGTCATCGCCGACACGGTCCAAACGCCGGCCCACCCGGGAGGTGGGGCCTGGGACCTGCGCCCTCGAGGCTCTGTGGCCGCACGCAGTGCAGGCTTGGGCCGGCGGGGGCCACTCTGGGCCGGGGGTGGGGGCTAGGGGGCGCCTGGCTCCTCTGGGACGCGCAACCCCGGCCAACCAGCCAGGGATCAGTGACGCCCCCGCGTGGCTGCTGCAGAACCTGCTGGGATAGTGCCTGCGGGGTCTCGGGACTCCCTGCGCGCAACGTCTCCCAGGTGTCCCAAACGCCGGGTGGGGACACCCAGGCAGGCAAGGGGGCCAGCAGCCTCCGCGGTACCGCCCGCCCGCCCGCCGTCCCAGAGCACTCACCCGCAGCGGCGGAGACACCAGATCGCACCATAATGGTCCCTCCGCGACAGTTGCTCTTCAAAGGCCGCGCCCGCAGTTGAGGACCCGCTCGGCGCCTGCGCCCGCTCTCATTGGTTCCCCAGGGTTTGAAACCCACCAATAGGAAGCGGGAGAGGGCGGGACTAGGCGTGCGGCTCAGAGCTTTTTGATTGGAGGAGCGGGTGCTGTGGTGATGGTAGAGCTTCCGGTCTCTGCAGCGCAGGCGAACTTCCGTGAACTTCACTCCTCCTGTCAGACCCCGAAGGAGAAAAGGATAAACCCCAAAATAGATGCAGAAAAAGCATTTGACAAAATTCAATAGCTATTCATGATGAAAACTCCTAACAAAATGAGTATAGAAGGAATGTCCCTCAATATAATAAGCTCATAAATGACAAGCCCATAGCGAACATCTAGGCAATGATGGAAAGTTAAAAGCTTTTCCTCTAAGATCAGGAACAAGACAAAGATGGCTGCTCTCATCATTTTTATTCAACATAGTAATGGAAGTCCTCCAGAGCATTTAGGCATAAGTAAAAGGAAACCAAATTGTAAAGGGAAAAGTAAAATAGTCTCTATTTGCAAATGACATCATCTATATAGGAAACTAAAGACACCAAACTAACAAACAAACAAAAAAACATAACCCAACAAAACTGTAAGTTTCAGTAAATTTGCAGGATAGAAAACCAATATACAAAAATCAGTTGCATTTCTATAAAGCATCAGAAAGAGAAATTAAGAAAACAATTCCATTTACAATTGCATAAAAAAAGAATAAAATACTTCGGAATGAATTTAACCAAGGGAGTGAAACATCTGTACACAAAAACCTATAAATAAATGGAAAGATAATCTGTGTTCATAGATTGGAAGAATTAATATGCTTAAAATGTCCATACTACTCTAAGCAATCCACAGATTCAATGCAATCACTATCAAAATTCCAATGGCATTTTTCACAGAAATAGAACAATCAATCCTAAAATTTGTATGTAGTCACAAAAGACTCCTAATTGCCAAAGAACCCTTGATAAAGAACAAAGCTGGAGTCATCACACTTCCTGATTTCAGACTATATTACAAAATAATTGCAATAAAAAAAACTATGGTATTGGTATAAAAGACACATAGATCAATGAAAAAAGGCAGGAAATGCAGAAATAAACCCATGCATATATGGCTAATTAATTTTTGACACAGGAGTCAAGACTACACAATGGAGAAAGGATAGTCTCTTCAATCAGTGGTGTTGGGAATACTGAACAGCACCAGAAGAATGAAACTGTACCCAATCTCACACCATACATAAAAATCAACGAAAATGGATTAAAGACTTAAATTTAAGACTGGAAGCTGTAAAACTCCTCGAAGAAAATAGAGGGTAAGCTCCTTGACAGTGGTCTTGGCAATGATTTTTTTTTTTGGATTTAACAGTAAGACAGATTCAACAAGCAAATATACACAAGTAGTGAGACCATATCAAACTAAAAAGTTTCTTCACAGCTAAAGAAATCATTAACAAAATAAAAAGGCAATCAATGGAATGGAAGAAAATCTTTTTAAGCCATCTATCCGATAAAGGGTTGATAGCCAAAATATATAGAGAACTCACACATTTCAACAGCAAAACAACAACAACAAACAAAAAAGAAAACTATCCCATTAAAAAATGGGCAGAGAAGCTGAATAGACATTTTTCAAAAAAAGCCATTCAAATGGCCAACAGGTACGTAAAAAGATAGTCAACATCACTAACCATCAGGGAAACGCAAATGAAAACTACAATGAGATATAACCTCATACCTGTGAGAATGGCTATCAGAAAAAAGACAAGAGAAAACAAGTGTTGGTAAGGATCTGGAGAAAGGGGAACCCTCCTGTACGGTTAGTGGGAATATAAATTGATATAGCTACTATGGAAAACAGTGTGGAGGTTCCTAAAAAAAATTAATAATAGAACTACTAGATAGCTTAGGATTTATATTTCAAGGTATTATAATATCCGAAGAAAATGAAAACAGAATGTTGAAGAGATCCCTGCATGGTCATGTTTATTGCAGCATTATTTATGATAGTCAAGTTATGGAAACAACTGAAGCATTCATCAGTGGATGAATGGATAAATAAATTAAATATATATAATAAAATATGTATATACATGGAATATTATGCAGACATGAGAAAGAAAGAAATCTTGATGTTTGCTACACTATGGATGGACCTTTAGGACATTATGCTAAGTGAAATAAGTCAGACAGAGAAAGATAAATACTGCATGCACTTATATATGAAATCTAAAAGTCAAACTCATAAAAGTCTTTGTATAAACTGGTATTTTGTTATGCAATCATACATTCATTTAAAAAAATCAGAAAAATATATAACCAAAAACTCTTATAAATCATTCAATCACTCAGAGGTAAGATTGTTAATATTTTGATGTATGCTTTTCTATAATCATTTAAATATAACTTGTAGGTATTTTAAATAAAGACAGGGTTACACTGTAAAATCTTTGTAATCCATTCTTTATACTCAACAATATGGTGTGAACAAGATAAAAATAAGCTCATCAAATTACAGATGTTATAAAACTGAGGAGAGGAAAACCCAGTGTTTATAAAAAATCAGAATCTGGAACAATCTAAAAAGATCTGGGGTCAAATTAACAAGTTTAAATTTAACAGAGATACATTTAAAGTTTGAACTTAGGCTGAGAATTGGTCTAGGTCTTAACTGCCTACAAATGTTATATGAATCACCAATTTCACTAGCTTTCAAAAAGCTAATGTTGCTTCCTAACAAAAACATGGTGTCTAAATAGGAAAGACAAAATCCTATTCTGGTTTCTGCTGGTCTGACCAAATCTTGAACACTACATTTAATTCTGGCCTACAAATTGTATAAAATATATTGACAACATTGGTCATGACTCAAAAGGACACTTTTGACAAGTGTATATAGTCATAAAACCACCATATAATCAAGGAATAGATATAGGTACACAAGCATATTTATACATACTATAATGATTATTGCTATCCCAACTATTTTCATCACCTCAAAAAGTTTGAGTGTAGGTATTTTTAAATGTCTGGGGATGACTTAGTGGGAAGAGGGCTAGGGAAATGTCCTTTGGATTTTTGTTTCTATACCCTGGACTTAAAGGTGGAGATTTGGCTTTTCTCTCATCAATTTGAAAACTGATTCATAAAGACCATCATAAAATAAATAGGGTCTAACAAGTTCAGTGCCAAGACTATTGAACCTCATCATTGTGACCTTATCATTTAGGCAGGGGAGATGGCAATTGCATAAACAAACAACAGTGTTCACCATATGCTTCTCTTCTCTTCTTTCTCTGATGTCACTTTTAAGATCTTACCTACTGTACACCTTCTGTCTTCCAAATCTATATCTAGTTCTAACTTCTTCTGGGTTACAGACATATTATCATCTGTCCATTCCACATGTACACCTGGGTGTCCTGCAAGTAGCTCAAATTGCATGCCTAAAATCGTACTCATCATACTGCATCCTGGTAGTGAGAAGAACTCCATATTTCTACCAAAAGTACTGATTGATACAGTCATTCACCTACTTCCCAGTAACAGGAAACAGAGAGTCATCTAGAACTACTCCTTCCCCATTATTTCCCACATCTAATTCCAAGTTCTCTTGATTTTAAGTTGCATTGGTTAGTTATTAATCTGGCTCTGTATGTGTGAGTTTGTGTGGATAGATGAACACATGTGTTATAAATTTGTAATGTGAACTCTAAATAAACCTGAAAATATTATCATTCTTAATGCCAGTTATGCTACTGGCTAGCTAACAAAGGGGGGAGAAAAACATAAACTCATGGTTTGGTTTGTAATGTAGTACTATAGATATTTATGTGAACATTTACCTTTTGTTCCTAGTTACCATCTATATATATAAAAGCCTAAGCGACCATTACGACAGGAACAACCGGAATGACTGGAACAAGTGGTCAAACAGTTGCTATGATATGCACTGACAACCAGGGGGAAAACACTCAAGGTAGGAGATGCCTCCTGGTGGTCAGTGTGCTTCCACAGGGGGAGTGCTGTAGTACTACCAAGCAGTCAGACATCCCCTGAGGGGTCCCAGATTGCAAGATGGTGCAGGCTGGGCTGAGGAACACCCCCCGCAGTGCACAAATTTCATACACTGGGCCTCTAGTGCAGTAAAATAATGATTAAGACAATAATTATTTGTCAGATTTACTTTTTTGTAATTTTTATTCAATTGTGATTGATAATGTATCAGTCCTTATTATTAATAGTGATGTGACACTGTGGTTTTAGCCCAACTTTTAGAACCTGGAAGTAACATTGCTTATGTTCCAGAAAGTTTAGATAACAGTTGTCCCATGATTGCCAAAGTCAAGTTCATTCATTTTAGCTAGCAGGAGTTGATAGCAGGTGAAATATAATGCCACACGAATGACAAAGCAAGTTTAAAGGCAGAGGAGTGAAAGATTTTGGCCAATTATCAGCTCAAACAAAGAAAATAATTAAAATATAAATTTATTATCATAGTTGCAAGGATCCCAGAATACAGAGCCTCATGGCAATAGAAAGAGCACAACTTGGACCAAAGTGCCTTAGTGTAACTACATCAAACTCACTCAGCCTGGAGAACACTGTCTATTGTTGAAGATACCTGGTCACTCTCACAAATAAAAAAGAATTAACATAAATATAATAATATGTTATAATTATCTTAAATTATATTTATAAATATTTATGTATATATAAATAATAACATACCATGCTTTGCTTTATTCTTGAGGCTCAGTTTCAAGAAGCATTTTACTGAAATGATCTCATTGGTTGTCATAAAATACTGTTGAGGCAGAAAGGACATTCCCTCCATTTTGAAGACTACTAAAATGAAGTCCAAGAAACTTACAGTATTTGATTAAGGATCTATCAGCAAATTAAAAGCAGAAGACAAGCAGATGGAATGAAATCCTGGGTCTATGGCTTCTCATTCCAACTGCCATTGTGGGCCTTTCTTAGTTTTTTTGTGCCTTAGTTAACCCGTATGTAATATAGGTAGAGTCTTTTTGATAGTCAGGAGCCCTGTTCCTCCAAGATTGTGATGAATAATAATAATTAAAATGATTGGTGCTTGCATAGTATAGGGTGTCCCTTAAATAACAAGCAATATTATATATTAGTGTTGGTTCCCTAGATCTTACTCCCTCTCTTATAAAGAGAGTAAACATTCATTTAGAATTACAAAGGCTTAGCACATGCTCAGCAAGTGACTAAGAGTAAAGGATTTGACTGCATCATGTACGTGGTACAAATGGACTGTCAACATTTCACAAGTAAGTAGACTCCAGAGTCAAGGCTAGTTTTCCAGTATCTGAAGGTCAATGATAGAGGGATGCCCACTTGCCATGTGCACCTGGTATTCTTGCTTTGTGGCAATAAACAACTTTGGATGGGCAACTGACTCAAAGTAGTCCTTAGAGCCTTGACTTTCCCAGAAGAAGAGGAGGTTGGTCTCATCTGTGATGGTTTTGGGTGTCTCAGGCATCTCCTAGGATAAGGAGGACAGAGTTGTTAGAGAATAAGATGCTAGAACAAAAATCAAAGTTCAATCCCTTTGGCATGTATCTTTAGTGAGAAACATAGCACTTTAGGATTCTGACTCTGTAATATTATGTAGGTTCTTCATTCATTTGTTCATTCAGCAAGCATTTATTACATGCTTATTAGATGTATGACACCATCTATTCTTAATAGTTGATTTCCTTAGTTAACTGGAGAGAAATCCAAATTAGTCATGAAGATTGCCAATGACACCAGTGTCTCACTGTATCCTGGCAGGTGGGGTCAAACGTTATTCTTGTCTTGCCTCCAACACAAACATAAGACATTTTGCATCAAATCTAAGCACTAGCAATTCTAAGACCTCTAAAAATTTTGACCTTTAAGTGTGTAAATCTTACCTTTGGGGAAACAATGTATAATGCAGAGATGTTTATGTATGTATTTGAATCAACAATTGAAGGTTGAAAAAAATATCAAAACACACACACACCTACATCCCCCCTCCCCCCCCCCACACCACCACGCAGGTATATTAGCAGCTGAATTCTTTTTATAAAATTGTTAATGATTGTGATCTCTTTGGACTGTATCCTTCTTGTGGTTATGAATAGAATTTAACAATACTTTCATGAAAAAGTAAAATTCAAATTCTAACTTGAGATACTTCTTCTCTACTCTTTTTAATCTAAAGGAACTAAATATCCTTTTTGAGGTTCCCTTGGGGTTTTTAATGTCAATAAAGATTGCCTTGTATGATGGCATGCTCCCCCCTACCATCAGCAGCTCTCATCTCACAGGGAACTCTATTCTTGCCTCTCTATCTAAAGATAACTCCCACTTTTCTTTATCTCAGTACCTTGTCCATTTGCTTTACAGCATCTTGCATGTTGTGCTAGTTGCTTGGTTTGTTTATTGACAGTGTCCCCCAGGAGACTAAATTCTATAAGGTTAGGGACTTTGGTGTACCACTGCCTATACCACTATTGGCACTATGCTTGATAGACAGAAGGCTGTTGGCAAATAATGCTTACTGAATGACTTCATGAATAAAGTTACTGACACCACTTTCATTTCTCTTGATCAAGTAGAGAAACACATGCACCACATAAATTCTAGTGGGGGTGGGGGTTGGATTATAAATTTACTGAATAAGAGTCACCTATTAATCAGTGGAGAAAACTCTAAGACTAAAGTGAGCATCTGTGTATTTGTGGAGGAAGGTGGTAGTGGAGAATAGGGCTGGAATGAAGGATAATGTGGGCACCAATGAAGAGAGAGAGGCGCTAGAGTCAGAAGGCCAGGGTTAGGGTGTTGGCTCCAGCTTTTTCCCTTGTGCTTAGTGGCACATGATTTATCCTCTCTGATCTCAGTTAACTTGTTTGAGTTTCTGGAGGCAGGCCCATCATCCTAAAGCGTAAATAATGTAAGCCAGGTAGTAGATGTCAGTAAGGATCAAAGGTGGATTGAATAAATGGATGTCTTGGGATGGGAGGTGAACAGGATCAGGCAGAGAAAGGAAAAAGAAGGAAGAAGGCAATTTATCTCTTATATACTCTTGCACCTTCATTTTACTCTCTCAAAAATTCTGCTTAGAATTGCCCCTGGGGATGGGTGAAAAGTAGGATGGGGCCAGATGAGCAGGTGGGGACTGTGGTAGGAAGAGAAGAGGACTGTGCACCCTACTAGGGGTGTCTGCTGCTTGGAGTCACTTACAAATGTATGAGAATATAAGTTAGAGACAGAGGACAACTGACCTTTAACAATACGGGTTCACCTTCATTTTGCGCACTCAAAAACAGTCGTGTGTCTGAGATTCTTAGAGTCACAGGATGTTTAAGATCATCTGATTTATAACCACCCATGTCAAATTTCACTGTGAAGAGAAAAGCCAAAAAGAAAGTAAATCTATGGTATTTGTATAGAATCAAGTGTTTATGTAGATACTCTGTATGTGCCTGTGTGTGTGTATTAGGTCCCTGATTATGGTGTAAGTGCCAGAAATGGAACCTGGCACATCGTTGTGTCCTTTACAATGTCTGCCATATTTACTAGGCAGATAGATACTTGGTTAATAACCTTAGAATCATCTAAGTTGAATGAATGCTTGGGGGCTGAGTATTTATTAAATCTTGTATAATTACATTAGTGGGATAAGATGCTGCAATTTGTGAGGTCATGAGCTCATAATGTCCTAAGATGGAGGGGTTTAGGGAAGCTGATACCCATGTTGCTAGTGTTAGTGACAAGCAGTTACATTTTTCTTAGAGAACAAAGCTTAATAAGACTTGTAGGGAGAAACCAAGATGGCGGCATAGGTAAACACTTAAACTGCTGCCTCGCACAACAATTTCAAAACTACAACTAAAAGACAGAACGGACACCATCCAGAACCACAGGAAAGCTGGCTGAGTGGAAATTCTACAACTAGAAGGAAAGAGAAAAGCTCACGGAGAATTGGAGGAACGGCAAAGGGTTGAGGTACGGCAAAGGGTCTTTGTGTATGCAGAGAGGAAGGGCGGCTGGGAGCCTGGCTGACTTTCTCTGGTGGGAGGGGGAAGGAAGCCCCTGACTGCACTGAACCCCAGTTC
This sequence comes from Corynorhinus townsendii, assembly GCA_026230045.1. Classification (NCBI taxonomy): domain Eukaryota; kingdom Metazoa; phylum Chordata; class Mammalia; order Chiroptera; family Vespertilionidae; genus Corynorhinus; species Corynorhinus townsendii. The sequence continues at coordinate 108,536,621 of JAPDVU010000007.1, read as the reverse complement.
CGGGTGAAACCCCGTGGACCTGGGCTCATACAGGGGGAGTCTGGACTGTCAGGTAGAGAGAAAGGCACTCTGAGACTCGGAGACCCGGGGGATCCCTGGTGGGCAGGGGTCTGAAGGTGTGCGCACACACAAGTGCCACAGGCTTTCCCTAGCAGAAGGGAATGGGAAGCTCTTGACTGCACTGAGCCCCAGTTCCAGGCGAGCCCCTAAGGACCCAGCTCTTGTGGGGGAAATCTGGACTCTTGGGCAGAGGCTCGGGAGCCGGGGAAGGCAGAGGTCTGGAGGCGCAAGGGTAGAACTGACAGGAAGCCAAGACTGTCTGCTCCGCCCTGAGACTCCACCCCATCCAAGCTGAGCACAGAGGCTTTTGCAATTTGGCAAGTCTAATCCTATAAGGCTGTCTCCAGCACCGAACTTCTCCCAGAGTAGACACAGCTGATCCTCACAGCCAACTGGCCTGGAGGTCAATTCCTCCCAGTGATACCAACAACAATCAAGACTTACCTACAACAAGGCTGTACACACAGTCCACAAAGGGGTGCACCAAGAGTGTCCACCTCAGGTAACTGGGAGGCCAACCCACTGGGCCATATAGGAAACCTAGCACACAAAGCCACCCTACCAACTCAGGGAAGCAGCGAAAGTGCGGCAACAAAGAAACAGATCACAAACGAAAGAAATGGAGGAAAACAAACGACTGGATATAGAATTCAAAACCACAGTTATAAGGCTTTTCAAGAATATCCTAGAAAATGCCGATAAATATAATGAGACCCTCGAAGATATGAAAAAGGACCAACTAGAAATTAAACATACACTGACTGAAATAAAAAATATTATACAGAGACCCAACAATAGACCAGAGGAACGCAAGAATCAAGTCAAAGAATTGAAATACAAAGAAGCAAAAAACACTCAACCGAAAAAGCAAAAAGCAAAAAAAAAAATCCAAAAATTTGAAGATAGCATAAGAAGCCTCTGGGACAACTTCAAGCGTACCAACATCAGAATTATGGGGGTGCCAGAAGAAGAGAGAGAGCAAGATACTGAAAACTTATTTGAAGAAATAATGACTGAAATCTTCCCCCACCTGGTGAAAGAAATAGACTTACAAGTCCAGGAAGTGCACAGAACCCCAAGCAAAAGGAATCCAAAGAGGACCACACCAAGACACATCATAATTAAAATGCCAAGAACAAAAGACAAAGAGAGAATATTAAAAGCAGCAAGAGAAAAACAGTTAGTTACCTACAAGGGGGCACCCATACGACTGTCAGCTGATTTCTCAAGAGAAACTATGCAGGCCAGATGGGAGTGGCAAGAAATCTACAAAGTGATGAATAGTAAGAACCTACAACCAAGATTACTCTACCCAGCAAAGCTATCATTCAGAATTGAAGGTCAGATAAAGAGCTTCACAGATAAGAAAAAGCTAAAGGAGTTCATCACCATCAAACCAGTATTATATGAAATGCTGAAAGGTATTCTTTAAGAAGAGGAAGAAGAAAAAAGTAAAGATAAAAATTATGAACAACAAATACATATCTATCAACAAGTGAACCTAAAAGTCAAGTGAATTAAAAACCGGAGGAACAGAATAAACTGGTGAATATAATAGAATCAGGGGCATAGAAAGGGAGTGGACTGATAATTCTCAGGGGGAAAGGGGTATGGGGGCGTGCAGGAAGAGACTGGACAAAAATCGTACACCTATGGATGAGGACTGTGGCGGGGAGGTAAGGGCAGAAGGTGGGGTGGGAACCGGGTGGAGGGGAGCTATGGGGAGAAAAAGAAGAAACAATTGTAATAATCTGAATAAAGATTTATTTAAAAAAAAAGACTTGTAAAATTATATATGCCTAGGAACCCAGGAGTTCCACTTTTGGGATATGCTCTTCTAAAGAAATAACCTCATAGGAAAAAATGTATATATACAAAGATATTTGCAACAGAATTTCTTAGAGAAAAGCCAACTCTCTCTCTAAACACACACACACACACACACACACACACACACACACACACACACACTCACACACACACACACACACACTGAGTGGCCAAATTATTATGATCTCTGAACGCATAATAATCTGGCCATTCAGTGTGTGTGTGTGTGTGTGTGTGTGTGTGTGTGTGTGTGTGTGTGTGTGTTTGTGTATGTGTATGTATTAGAGGCCTGGTGCATGAATTCATGCATGGGTGGGGTCCGGCCAGGTGAGGTCTGGCCATGGATGGGGTTGTCATTCAGGATGAAATGCCTTTTGATGATCCTCATGAAGTGGTAACTCACATTGCCCTGGAAGCTGTAAGGTTCTGACCAGGGGGCAGGGACATGGGTGGTTGGCTGGCCTGCCTGCTGGTCGAACTCCTGGTCAAGGGGACAATTTGCATATTAACCTTTTATTGTATAGGATATACACTGAGTGGCCAGATTATTATGCTTTCAGAGATCATAATAATCTGGCGCCACTCTATCTATCTATCTATCTATCTATCTATCTATCTATATCTATATATAGATATATATATATGGTCAATATGTAGGAGAATTGGTGAAAATAGAACACAAATAATTTGTAACTGTCATAGTGTGGGAAGCATGCTAGCTGAAGTCTAATCAGAGAGCCCTGCTGTTTACTGCAGAGGATCCTCTGTGGATCTTGGGAAATAATTTTGTATATGATGACATATCCTGAAGCTAACCATGAACATCGTGGAAATGGTGTGATAAAACTTCTTAGACACTAAGTTTCGTCCTTCAGAACATACTTGCATCTTATTGGATATTTTGCCTCCAATTATGTTATACACTTGAGATAATGGTTCTTTCTAATTTGGTGTTATTTGTAAGTTTGCTTGCCAGGCTTTCTAATGAAGCGTGATTGCTCCTCATTGGTGCTGCGTAAACTGGGTTGAGCCATTTAACATTTTTGAGCCTTAGTTTCCTCATCTTTAAAAATGAGGGTCAGATTGAGAGAACCAAAGGAGAAACTACATCAGGAAGCTGCACTCTGCACTGAGTGCTCTCAAGGACAGGACACCTGCTTGTGCGGCTCCCAGGTTTGGTTGAGGCTCCTGTCATTGCCGGGGGTTTTAAGTGGGGTGATATGCATCCTTATGTTGTAGAAAAATTGTGCAAAGCCAGGAATCTAGAGAGCTGTATTCTTTGAAAGTAGAAAGCTTGAAAGAAATACAGAAATAGGAGGAGGGAGGATGACCGAATTGTCTGTTTACCTGCTTGGTCCAGATTATTTAATGCGGCAGCCATGAGGAAGTGACCCGATGTATCTCGAATGATGCTTTGATGGAGGTTGTCATTCAGGATGAAATGCCTTTTGATGACCCTCATGAAGGGGTAACTCACATTGCCCTGGAAGCTGTATGGTACTGACATGGGCTGGAGGATTTCTGCAATCATTAGCACAAGCTCAGATTAGTGTCTGGGTGCAAACACATGACATGTCTGCTCTAATACAAGAACAGAAATGAGGAAACAGAGAAGTGGAATCACCCAGCAGTAGCAGAGTGGATTCTAGCATCATTTCTTTTTAAGCTTTGATGCCTCCATATTTTTTTTAAACAGAGATTATTTGTGCAATGTCCTCATTTTTGGTTGTTTGGAGGTTTCTAAGTAACCAAGAAAGTTCTTAGTATCCCCATCTATATTTTCAAATGAATGCACTCTGCGTAAAGAAATACATACATTAAGAATTTTGTATGTTACTGAGGGAGCAGGTCTAAATGTCTGTTCCCCTCTGAGCAGTGATATAAATCAGTATCTTCACAAATTTTCATAGCTCTGCATAATTCTACTTCTAGGAGTCTATTCTAATGGTGTAAGTGGTGATAAAAATGATGACTTATTGATATGGATGTTTGTTGTTGAATTATTCATATTGGTGAAAATTTGCACTCTAAAATGTCCTTGATATATTGCTACTTGAAAAAAATTGATATGAAATTGTGTATAGTGTGATGCTAACATGGTCATGTGTATGTATGTATATAGAAACAACTATCATAGTACTGGTAGTGGTAAACTCTTAGTGGCAGTATGAGTAATTTTTATTTCTTTCTTACATTTTCTTCTACTTCTTAATTTTCTAGGTGAACATGTATTAGTGTTTAGCTGTTACCTTAAACATATTTGGCTTTTGTTTCACATAGAGGGTTGTAGAATAAAGGCATGGGAGAAAAATCATGGTTTTTATAGTTACAACCGAATTTGGTTTAAGGCTTTCACATTTACACATTGTGTGACTTTGGGCAGGTGACTATCTCACTGAGCTTAGTTTCCTAATCTGTAAAATGAGAATGTAGAGTTGTTGCAAAGTGATAATGCAGCCATTAATCAAGTGGTATTGTTGGTAGTATTAATAAAGGCAGTAGCAGCAGTAGTAATAGTAAGAATAATAACAACAGCTGATATTTACTGGGTCTTTTCTATGTGCCAGGCATTACTCTAGTCAAGAAGCTTGCAAGTATTGATGCATTTAATCCTCACAATGAGTAGGGGCTCTGATGATCTCCATTTACAGTAGGGAAAACTGGAACACAGAGGGATGAAGTTATTTGGCTAAGGAGGCATAGTTAGTATGTGGAGGAACACAGCTTGCAAGCTGATACCCACTAACAGTGTATAAATGCTTTCTGCCAAAGGCCTGAAAGTCACACGACCTTTACAATACAGCCATGAAATGAGCATGTGAGCAAATATTTTAGACACAGGCCGCTGCTGCTTCCTCCCTGCTGGAGAAGGATATAATTTAATCTTTCTTCCTTATTGCTACCAGACTAGTGCCTGGTTGCCTTCTTGTTACTCTGACTTTAGGTTTTATTTGCCCCATACTCTATTGTCCCTACATTTGCTTAAAAATGGAAAACAAGGATATTATTGTACTTGACTCCCTACCTTCTTCTGGATCATTGGCAATGGTGTCCAGGTCATCATCGGTAATGAACTGATTGAAACTCAACCGTCTCTTCTTCAGAATCTTCCCACTGGCTGCCACCACCACCATACTCTCATTGTAGGTAAGCTGTGATGTCTTAGAGGTCTCGGAGGTACTCAGAGACAGGAATTGATCCATGCGGTCCTTGGGAAGTGGGTCATAGCTTGCATCATAGAAGGATTTCTGTGAGAAAGGGAAGTAGAACCTGAGAGGCTGCCTAAGGCCACAGAATGAGAGTCCTTTCAGCAGGAGTTTTATTCCACAGTGAGGAGGAGCTGCATTTTGGCCTTGGCTAACCAATGTTTCATCAGTCTTCCCCTCTCCCTCCCGCCTTCCTTCCTTTCAGGATTTCCTTGAAAGGACGTGACCTCTTGGCCGGTTATTGTCATCCATTGACCGACTAAAAAAATGAGATGTGATGAAATAGGTTTACAAGCGAGACCTTTGTGAATGATGGCTCTCCATTTAGTCCTCTCTCAGGAAGTTAGACTTCCACTGGTAGGGCGCAAAGAGTCTAGAAATATTCCTCTGAGAACAGCTTTTAGAGCCAGTACCTAATATACACAAGCAGTACTTGTGTGGTTTCCCTAGCAAAATCACACAGGTGGTGTGTGGCCTGCTTCCTCCACCTCAGCTCATGGGCTGTTACATTGCAGGGCTCTTGCTAATTTCTGGAGCTGGACTCAGAGAGGATGACCCAAACATATCTCTTTAGGAGACAGATCCCAAAGGGGCTGTCTCAGGATGGCATAACATTCTGATGAAACTTGGCCAAGAGTCTTCAGTTCTTGGGGTTCAAGATAGCTCTGCTCTGTTCTGGGAAAATCTAGTGAGCATGATGAAAGCCATCAACTCTCAGTGCACAGAGGCAGATACATGTCAGGGTATGACAGAAGCATCTAGGATTTGAGCCATTGTGGTTCTCTTCCGGAGGAGAAAATACGAGTGTCAGGATAGCAATCCCATAAGAATCAGTCTTTGGCTTACCTGATTCAGAGAGAGTTGGTCAATTTTGGAACTGTATTCTTCATTTTCACTGTCAAACAAGATGATAAGAATGTAATTGTTTGTTATATCATCACAGTCACTGGGCAACATATTTTAATGACCACATTATCTTTGGGTAACACACTCATACACACACACACACACACACACACACACAGCCACTACTATCATCTTAGAAAACGGAAGACTAGACTTCTATAATAGACATCCATACAGTGATTTGTCCCTCACTAATTTGGAATTACTGTAGTAATCATCAGGGCAGGCTTTGAACTTTACCTGGGTTTTATCAACAAAAACAGAGTTTGACTAACAAATTGAAGAGTTGTAATTAAATTTCAGAGAAAAATGTTAAGCTTCTCAAGAGAAAAGGAATACTTTGGAAGCATCTCACTTAATTTTAGCCAAATAGATGTTACATGCTGCTTTAATGTATTCACTAAACTGGATTTAGTCATTTATACTTGGCAGCACATCCAAACAACATCTGGATGGCCTAGTGTGTGTTAGTGCATATTAAGAGATAATGGGAGCACCATGCTAGCTTAAGGCTATAATGTTACCTTCTTATTAATTTATGTTTCTCCTATGTCTGGATGAGGTTGGACTGTGTGTAAGCACTCAAGTGCTCAGACTGCTGTGGGGCCATTTCCCCTTCCAGATTGAGATCAAGAAGTTTTCTGAGAATGGTTTCCCTCTCTGACAGTCCATTAAAACCTGTCACTGTCAGACATGGGAATCCAGCTGAGGCTGTGTCTGAGGAGATGTTGAAATTCACTAGGACTCATCAGGCCTTAAAAATAATTTTTCTATAATAGCTGTCTCCCAATGTCATCTCAGCTTAACATGCTGGATGCTTAGTTGCCCTGGGTCTTTGCTGAACCTGCCCTGATTTTGGAGCTAAGACACGTCTCTTCAGTGTCTGCTGGTCTAACCCCATGCTAGTCACTGTAACCCCCAGCTGAATTCTAATGTGCCTTGATCCCCTCATCGAATCACAAGAGAATCTATTTCCTACCTGTAGCAGTTCTTCAGATCTTCAAAGAGGTCAGGAACCTGAGCCATCTTGACTTCTGAAACAGAGAACACCAGGGGCTGTCAGCCCAGCCAGTTCCTCAACCAGATGCTTTCATGGGGAACCACCTCCGCTTTGTGCTTCTTGGGAAACGTAATGCATGACTTAGCCCACACTCAGCATTTTCCCCATTCTTCTTTTGACTCCCTTAAATGATTTGCATTGCATCTGCCTCCTCTACTAGATTGTAAATTTCTTTTAGAATCTTAGTATCCCTTATATGTCTAACTCAATGCATGTACATAGGCATTCAGTGAACTTTGGCTAAGTTAAAACACCACAAGAATGAGGTATTTGCCTTACACAAATGCAAGAGAGAGACAGTTTTTGGGAGCAGAGTTCCCTTAGAGGAAAGGCTTGCTCTTATATGAGACCAGTTTCTCTGTCTTCCAGTTCTCCACTGGGAGAAAGAATCATTTTCTGAAATCTGACTGTGATTCTAACTTACACTCCAAATCAGGAAAGGACAAGAAAGGAAGGAAAAGGCTTTAGCTCCAGAGAAGGCAGTTTGAGAGATAACAGTCAAGGACAAAAAGAAAAAAAAATATTTTAAAAGCTAAAGATGTGATAAGGACAATACCTTTGCTACTCAGTCGCCAGTGCAGTGACTCCTTCTCTGGCTGGAGACTTAGCCTGAGTCCCGTGCCTTTGCCTTTTGTCTTCTATGGAGTAGGCGTGGCCATGGGTGCGTCACAGGAAATTCACAAGGAAGAATTCTGCTTTGTATGCTTTTATGTTCCTTTGCCCTTATAATGGCAGATGATAAACTTGATAATGTTGTTTGCAGAGATTACCAGGGTTTTTGACTTGCTTTGTGTATGTATTGCTCTGCTCTAAACAATTATAATCACACAGTCTTAGAAAAAAAGGAAGAAAACATAGGACATGTAACAAGTTCCTAAAAATATATGATGGAAGAGGAAAGAGAACTCCTAAAATCAGAATTATAGGTGGCTAGAGTTGGAGGGGAGCTTTGGAGCTGTGGTTTGTGTTTTGGCTTAATTTGTTTATTGTCCCCTGTGGCTGAGTATGAATGGATGGGGTACTTGGCATCCCCTGGCAGCTGAGGGGTGGTCCTTAAGGGAAGAAGATCCATTTTTTTCTGAAGAAGGAGTTTGTTTGAATAGGAATAAATCACTCAGAGTATGGGGTGACAACCTGATGGCTAGGGCAGGTCAGAGGAGACAAAAGTGACATTCAACTACAAAAGTCTTCATCCTTTTACTCCTCTGAATACCATCAACCCATTTCCTACAGAAGTGACAGATTCAGGAGAGAACCCTGGGCTCTGGCATGTTACAGCCTCCACCAGAGCCCAAAGAGTGGTCTGGTCTTTTCCAGGACAAACCCCAGGAGTGTGAGGATAGCTGCAGACTCAGGGAGGTGTGGGCAAATCCCCAGCCAGAGCCAGAGCCCAGTGGCTAGATTGAAGAATAGAGGTTGGGGAAAGGAAGGGACTCATGTCTGACACTGACAGACTTTCTCAGTATTCTGAGACTAGCCCAGTTCCGGTGGTGCAACACCAGAGCCTTAGCAGATACATGTTTTAGGTTTCCTGGTTGGAATTGAAGCCACATAAATTTTAAATAAAGGAAATGGATGGAAGAAGAAGGAAGAAAAATAAGGTAAAGACAGAAAGGTGAGGCATGGCAACATGGCATAAAAACGCACTCAAGCACAGAACTGGGAGAAAGTGGCTTGTGTGAGTTGGGTAAAGCATTCTCTCTGGTGCCTTAAGGAGCTGGTTAGGTGATCATTATGGTCTATCCTAGGTGCAAAATGTCTGGTTCTGATTCCTTTGCCCAGTTCAGTTCCTCCTGGTCATAGACTTGGTGTTTCAATAGCCATAAACAAGAGCTACAGAAATAGCTGGCATCTTGAATTAGGCAGTGTAAATGTAGGGCCAAACTGGGGCAGAGGGTAGGTGTCTCAGTACGATCATTGTAAAAATGGTGTTGGTAGCCAGTTATTTATGTCTGTGGTTCCCCTTTAGGCAACACAGAAATGTTAACCCTAGTCACCCTTTTGCCTCACGGAGATCTTGTGAGGACTATTACTAAGAAGCGATTGCAGAGTACATTGTGAATGTGGGCTGTTATGGAGATGCAGGGAAACAAAAATAATAGCAATGCTAATGATGGCTCTGTCACCTGGGAATCTGTATAGTCATCATTGTAATGCCTTGGTTCACCAAAGGAAAAATAGTTCTTATGAAAATATTAGTTTAAAATCTTCAATGGGGAGGACATTTTCAGATGAAGATCTCCATTAAAACCATGAAGATATTTAGTTTCTGGGAAGAACATGCAACACCTCTTTGGTAATCCAGGAAAATACCGTTGGTTCCATTATCAGTGGCAACTCCCATCCTGGCCAATGGCATTCTCTGTTGCAGAGAATTCCTCATTGTGGTTGTTGAATTTCTCAAGGAGAGCTTGAATTTTTTTCTGGACAGACAACTCAGGTTGGGGTCTCATCTAACTTTTTCCTTCATGTGACCTTGGAAACCAGTTTTCAAATGACAAAATATGCGGGTGAGGTCCCTGCTGGTTTTGGGGAGCCTACTGTTCTGTGAGTATAAGCAAAGGTTGACTTGTAAGGAAGCCTCTGCACCAGGCCATCTTCTTCTAGAGGACAAAGAGAGGAATATACTAGGTAAAGCTCCACTGGATCCACAGTATGTTTGGGGCTGTCCTGTGACAGGGACTTTGGGTAGCAACATGCATCTACCTCCTGACTCTGAGGAGACCTCAAAAACCCTTCTTTAGTCATTTTCACCTAAATATTTCAGAAAAAAATCTGTGCACTTATTCTGTGCCAGGCATTTTGCTAGGGTCAGTGTTTTTCTTTCTTGATTCACAAAATTAGATATTTGAGATGAGATGATATATTTTGGTAGGTGAGTGGATATTCTTTATAAGCTCGAAGGTTGTGTGTCCAAATAGTCATGGCAGTGCTTTTCCTTTGAAAACTGCTTTACCGTTCACAAAGAGCTCTCACCTGCACGGTCTCACTGGTTCCTTCCTTCACCTATGAGAAGTAGTGATTACTGTCCTCTTTCATAGCTGGGGACCCCTGAAGAGGTTAAGTGACCAACCCATGGCCATAAAATTGGCAGAGCTAGCAATGGAACTCAAGTTTTTAAATTCCAAGTCCAATCTTCTCTTTTCAATGAATATAGATGCTCAAGTCTCTTATCACCACTAATGCCAAGTGAGAGGGCTGAAATAGATAATCCTTAAAGGTATTTCCTGTCTCAAAACCCTATCATTCAGTGATTCTACGATACTTTGGGGGGGGGGGGAGAGAGAGAGAGGGAACTTGGGTTAAAATATTTTCCCTCCCTTTCTTTCCTCCTGCAAAGAAATCTCATGTTTTTCTTTAAAAAATATTTTTATTGATTTCAGAGAGGAAGAGAGAGGGAAAGAGAGATGGAAACATCAATGATGAGAGAGGATCATTGATTGGCTGCATGCCCCTCATTGAGGATCGAGCCCACAACCCAGGCATGTGCCCTTGACTGGAATTGAACTTGGTACTCTTCAGTCCACAGGCTAATGCTCTATCCATTGAGCAAAACCAGCTAAGGTCTCATGTCTTTCTGTGACATATAGGAAAGGGTGAAAGTGACCAGTATAATTGAGTACATGGTCGGTGGTAGCTGAATGGGGACTTTAGTCATGCTCTTGCCATTGTATCATGAAGACAGAAAACATTTGCAAACATCTTTGGAACCAACTTTAAAATTATTGCATGTAGTTGAACCTCATAGGATTACTTGAAATGAGGAGAGAAATGCAACTCTGTGAATCTTCACGGATGCAAAGTTTGTTTGTTTGTTTGTTTTAAGTGGTAGAAAGCCTCTGTAGAGGAATAAAGTGTGCAGGAACCAAAACATGCAGAGACAACTGAGCCTTTGTCTCAACTTATGCCCTACTTAATTATAATCCACTTTAAAATTCCTTGACAGTCAATGGGAAGATGGAAAGGACCTAATATGTACTATAGACTTCCATATTCCCTGTATTATAATACATCATCTCATTTAATCCTCTAACCAGACCTGTGAGGGAGGTATGCTTATTACATTGTGCACAAGAGGAAGTCAAGGCTCAGGGACATTAAGCAATCTGCTCAAGGTTACAAGGTGACCAAATGCTGAAATGGGATTCAGACACAGAGCCCAGGCTCAATGAACCCCAGGCTCAATGAACCACAAGGCCTTCTCCCTTTCTTAGTGTGACCTCTTCCTTTCCTTTGCTTTTTAAAATTTCTTTCTCTCTATTTCTTTGCTTTGTCTTTTTAGTCTATTGAAGGACCTAGAATGTTATGTTGGAGAAGGAGGCACCTCAGATACTGTCTGGATTAAACTCTTACTTTATAGAGGAGGAAACAGGCTCATAAAAGGAAGTATCAAGGTCCCTAGGTCACACTGAGAGGCCCATATAAGAGTGGGAGCAAATATGGAAACTCACTCTTTCTTTCTTTCTTTCTTTCTTTCTTTCTTTCTTTCTTTCTTTCTTTCTTTCTTTCTTTCTTTCTTTCTTAAATATGTTTTATTGATTTTTTACAGAGAGGAAGGGAGAGGGATAGAGAGTTAGAAACATTGATGAGAGAGAAACATTGATCAGCTGCCTCCTGCACACCCCCTACTGGGGATGTGCCCGCAACCAAGGTACATGCCCTTGACTGAAATCGAACCTGGGACCCTTCAGTCCACAGGCCGATGCTCTATCCACTAAGCCAAACCGGTCAGGGTGGAAACTCACTGTTTCTTGATTTCTAGTTCAAAATATCCTACTATTACCTACTGATACTAGCTCTTCATTAAATAAGGGTAAGGTGAAGGAATCATCTCACCCATAAGTAAAAAGAGTTAAAAAGAGTGAAACTCCATTCAGTGGGCAAAACTAGCCATGATAGCTGCTGTCCTGGAAGAGGACAGTGAAGACATCCCTGAATGAGCAGATAAGCACACATTCAAATCAATGGAATAAGGGCATCTAACAGAGGAGCTCATAGACTGGGAGTGGGTAGTTTACTGGGGAGGGAAGAGGGAACATTTGAGGATGAGCAAAGGCCATATGGTCAATTTAATAAACATATGGTACAAGGCTGGATTCCTGAAAGGTGAGGGCTGAAGGGTGACGAAATGAGGCTGGAGAGGAAGGGTCATATGGGCAGGACCCAGTGCAGACCCACTAAGGCCTTTACCCATTTAACATTGGGTGAATTTTGGGTAAGTGCTCTGGGAACTCAGAGAGCAGAGGGATGCTATGGTTTGGAGTAGATGGAGGACTCAAGTTGGCAGAAATCGTGCTGAGCCAGCAAATCCCTGTGAAGCTGTGATCCCTTCTCTTTGCCGTAGTTCATTTGTTCTCTAATTTTTGTGCTTTGTAAAAAATTATTCCACATTCCCCTTCTCTCTTCTCTTAAGATGGTGGTTAGTAAGGGTGTGCCCCTCTTTGCCTGGCCCCTTTGCTCTGCGACCTCCTTTTCATCTTTCACAGATGCTTTGTGAAAATCATGAAGGGATTAGCTAAAGAACATACATGCATAACCCACAGACACAGACAATAGTGTGGTGAAAGCCAAGAGAGCAGGAGGCAGGGGCAGGGTGGAGGTGGGCAAATGGGGGACAACTGCAATAGTGTCAACAACAAACACTTAAATAAGTAAAAAAAGAAACACACACACACAGAATATCAAAGTTCATTAGAGAGCCTCCTGTGTGTCAGCAGGCATGTCTGTGCCCATCTCTCACTTTTATTTTTGCTGGCTAATTGTGACTGTCCAATCAGAAGTTCATTTTAAAGAAAGTCCCTTTCCTTTTGAGTCATTTTCCTCATTGGAGTCATAGCTATCCCTGGTCTGAACTTGTTTCTCAATTAAAAAAATAACTTGTATTACTTTTTTGGATTCTAAAACATGTTTATTAAATACTGCTAGGGGAAAAAAAAAACATAAAGAAGAGAGAAAACCCACAACCAGTGGAATAACTGGAGGTATTCACTATTACTATGTTAGTGTTATTTCCCTTCATTTTTCTTTTTTCACAGCATCTATAGATTTGTTTTTATGCAAATGGCATACTCGGAGCAATATTTGCTTCCTTGAAATCTAGGGAACATACGTGGTAGATTGTACTCATGAAATATCCATCTGCTCACTTGTGGGGTTACTTAATAAATGTCGGTTTTCATTTCCTGTCTCTCTGGCCATCAATTAGGGACGTGTGGCTTGCTCTGACCAGTGCACTGTGAGCAGGAAGTAGTATGTTCTGGGTTGTACTTCCAGGCTGATGCAATCAAGGCCCAGCGTGTGCCCCTGTCATCTCCAGTTTCCTCTGATGCAGCAACTTTGGAAGTCACCTATTCGAGATGGTGTGGCTGCAAGTGGTTGAGGTGTGGTTCCACTTGGGTGAGACTTGAACAACCTGCCTGAGACTTGGCATCAATGGGAAACAAAACTGGGCTAAGTCACTGAGATTTCTGGCTTTGTTTCTGTGGGATAACTTGACTTATTCTGCTACTATGAATGATTTCCCTTCTCTATCACAGAATGCAAGGTGAAATGCACTTTATGTCAAATTCCTCTTTCAGATAATTGATTGGATGAATTTTCCAATAAAGTAAATCAAGAACTTAATCAGATGCTTTCATTTTGGCCAATTTCCAATTCCAGATAAAAAGATATATTAGTTATGAAGATAAACTGTTCAATATTTAAGCTGGTACTGTTGAGATAACATCCCAGATACAAATCACATGATAATTACATTAAAAGCCTAACATAGGGTGCTTTGCAGTTTTCAAAGCATTTTTATAACCATTAATATAAGCATTCATTGTGATATGAGGTTGACTTATTATGTATGCAAATAGTCATTAGCAAAGGTCCTATGCCCAGAACACAGTTCTCCCCTTTTTCCAGACTCCTGGTTGTTGGGAAGGATGAGCCCCAGTTAAAGCAGTTGTGCCACAGGACAGGGAGTGGCAGATCTGGCGGGTGTGGCATACAGTGTGGTTGGGGAGGCAAGAGGTTTGGATCTGGCTCTGACCCTAACCAGTTGAGTGACCTACAACAATTCCTACATATTTTCAGGATTTCCTCATCTATAAAGGGAGGGGTTTAGACTGAATGACTACTAGGGTTCCTCCAACCCTGGATGTCTATTCCATATTTCATGACTACTTTGAATACGGCCATGGTCTTCTTCATGGCACCTCTGTGCTCTTGAACTGTTATGCTTGGTTACATAGGGCCCACCCTGGACTCATTCCTTATTGTCTTTTTGTAGAATTTTTCTCTGTCACATATATAGTTGAGTTACTTCGATACATACTTTTTTCATTACTTCAATGGCAAATTTGATTTGTCCTGCTGAGTATAAAAAGAGAAATAAGTCCCTTTTCTAGTACAGGCATGTAGGACAGTTGCTGATAAGTTGGAAGGAAATGGGGTAATTTACCCCTCTGTTAAGTGGTGATGACTCAGGCTTGTTTTCTAGAAAGCTTGGTTTAAACAGAGAATCATCTGGGCCCTTGATTACCCTCAGGGAAGTTTAAGTTTTTATTTTTATTTTTAAAAATTATTTATTATTTTTAAATTTATTTATTTTTCTCCCTGCCCCCATTTTTTATTATGGTATTATATGTGTACATATCTTACCATTGCCCCTCCCCATCCCACTCCCATACATGCCCTCACCCCCCAATGTTTTGTGTCCACTGGTTATGCTTATATGCATGCATACAAGTCTTTCGGTTGATCTTTTATCTCCCCCACTTCTCCCTAACCTTCCTGCTGTAATTTGACAGTCTGTTTGATGCTTTACTGCCTCTGTATCTATCTTTTTGTTCATCAGTTTATAATGTTCTTTATTATCCACAAATGAGTGAGATCACGTGGAATTTTTCTTTCATTGACTGGCTTATTTCACTTAGCATAATGTTCTCCAGTTCCATCCAGGTTGCTGCAAATGTTAAGAATTCCTTCTCTTTATGGCAGCATAGTATTCCATTGTATAGATGTACCATAGTTTTCTGATCCAGTCATCTGCTGATGGGCACCTAGGCTGTTTCCAAATCTTAGCTATTGTACATTGTGCTGCTATGAACAAAGGGGTGCATATATCCTTTCTGATTGGTGTTTCTAGTTTCTTAGGATATATTCCTAGGAGTGGGATTACTGGGTCAAATGGGATTTCCATTTTTACTTTTTTAGGAAACTCCACACTGTTCTCCACAGTGGCTGCACCAGTCTGCATTCCCACCAGCAGTGCACGAGGGTTCCTTTTTCTCTGCATCCTCGCCAACACTTGTCGTTTGTTGATTTGTTGATAATAGCCATTCTGACAGGTGTGAGATGGTACCACATTGTCGTTTTGATTTGCATCTCTCAGATAATTAGTGATTTTGAGCATGTTTTCATATGTCTCTTGGCCTTCCTTCTGTCTTCTTTTGAAAAGATTCTATTTAGGTCCATTGCCCATTTTTTTATTGGATCATTTATCTTCCTTTTATTAAGTTGTATAAGTTGCTTGTAGATGTTGGAGATAAAACCTTTATCAGTGATAACATTTGCAAATATGTTCTCCCATACAGTAGGCTTTCTTGTTGTTTTGTTGATGGTTTCTTTTGCTGTGAAAAAGCTTTTTATTTTGATGTAGTCCCATTTGTTTATTTTCTCTTTAGCTTCCATTGCCCTAGTAGCAGTATCAGTGAAGAAGTTCTTTTGGCATATGTCTGAGATTTCTCTGCCTGTGGATTCCTCTAGTATTTTTATGGTTTCCCATCTTATGTTTAAGACCTGTATCCATTTTGAGTTTATTTTTGTGTATAAGTTGGTGATCTAGTTTCATTTTTTTGCATGTATCTGTCCAATTTTCCCAACACCATTTATTGAAGAGACTGTCTTGACTCCATTGTATTTTCATGCCTGCTTTGTCAAATATTAATTGAGCATAGTGGTTTGGCTCGATATCTGGGTTCTGTATTCTATTCCATTGGTTTATATGTCTGTTCTTGTGCCAGTACCAGGCTGTTTTGAGAAGAGTGGCTTTGTAATACAGCTTGAAATCTGGTATTGAGATCCCTCCTACTTTGTTCTTCTTTCTCAGGATTGCTGTGGAAGTTTAAGTTTTTGAGTCTGAAAGGCTGGACCAGTTTTGGAGCATTTGGTTTTAAAAAACAACAACTTCCAAGGAAAAAGTATGTCTTTCTTTTTTCTGCACTCTGCCCTTTGGGGTCTTAGTGCTGTTCCCAGCTGGTCACTATACTCCCTGCAGGGTTTTTCAAAGGCACCGTGGCTCCTCTGGGAGGGAAAGAGCAGACTGAGAGAGCCTGGACTGGGGAGTAGGACCCTGGGGCAGAAGACAGCAGAGGTTCCCACAGAGCGAGGTCCCATTGAAACCTGCTTCCCTGTAAGGCGTCATAGCAGAAGCCAGGGGGAAAGAGGTGGGAAAGAGCTGCACTGCCCTTAATCAGTTTCTACCCTGTGGGCAGACCTGTGCAGATGCCTACCGTACATGCAGAGTGAGAGAAGTGCTGTAACAGGGGCAGAAGCACAGAGGGGAAGAGTGTGCCTGCAGCTGACACAGAGAATTAAGGAGCCTTCATGGAGGCTGTGTTAGCTGCGTCCTGAGGAATTAGATTTGGAGAGTGGTCATGGATATTCCAGGTGAGGACAGAGGGTGAATGAAGACATAACTTTTCATGTCTGTGTTTCCTACTCTGTGGGGCTGTGGGCAAGTTATATAACTTTTAGAGCTCCGGTTGCCTCAGCTGTAAAACTGGCCTGGTAATTCTTACTTCATGGGGTGTGGGGAGAATTAAATGAGGCTGTGCTTGTGAGCTTTTTCAGGTTAGAGTCAGTCTCCTTTCTCTTCTCCCCTGATGTCCAACATTTTCTATCTCTACCCTTTGTTCGGGCTGTTCCCCCTTTGGGACTTATTCCTCTTTCTTCATCCATGGAATTTAGACCTTTCTTTACTACCCAGACCCCTCCTTGATGTGGAATGGAAAGCACATACTTGCTGCAGATAATGCCAGGTGTGACTAGCCAGAAATCAGGTTGTAATCAAAGGAATTCTAAGTAGAATGTGAGCTTGTCTGTAATGAATATGGTAGGCTGGAATATTATTAAGCGTTCTCAATTCATTCATTCATATCACAGAAGATGGGGACCTTTAATCCAGGAACATGTTTGGCACTGAGGACTGAGTGGTGATGAAGATGAACATTGATTCCAATTGCACGGAGCATTTCAGCTCACTGATGAGCCATGCCTTGCACATATAATCACTGTGGTGGTATTTATTAAAAAAGGAGTGGTATGGGATGCTATGGAGATGCATGGGGGTGGTGAAGGGGAACCTAATCTAGCCTGAAGGCCATAGAAAATCTCTCTGATAGAGCAGCATAGTGGACAGGAAGAGAGGGTTTAGCCAGATGAAGGTGCAGACAGACCTAGGGAAAGAGATTTATGCCTCAGGTCATAGAAACAGGTCACTGTTCCTCCCAGTGAATCTGGTGAGGAGAACCTGGGCTGAGGGAGAAAGTGACACACCAGGTGGTGATGGGACAATGCATCTGAGAGGTGCACACAGAAGGGGAAGCTGACACTAGGGGTCCTGGCTGTGCCTGGCAGCAAAGAGAGGGCTAGAGAATGACATCAAGACCTGGAGTCTGGACACCAGAAATAGAGAAACCTATAGGAGGAAATGGTTTGGGGATGAACATGATGATTTAAACTCTAGATGGTTTTAGTCATCACAGAGGGTAGGCTTAACTGAGTAGATAAGCATTTCCCAGATTTCCCCACATGAGTTAGTTCCTCTTTGTCTGCGGGCCCTGGGAATTCCTTCAGAATGAAACCAATGGCCTTGCAGAGTTTGGAAAGAGGAATTTGTAGAAACAAAGTGAAAAGAAAGGAAGTGATATTCATTGTCTCATAGGTTTCAGGGAGGAAACAGCATCTTCTGACTTTCAATCAGAGGTAGCCTCAAAGGTCATGGATTGCACTTCACACAAACTTCCGATGTCTAAAACCAGATGGAGAAAGAGTGGATTAATTCATAAATTGTTGTTTGGGAACCAAGAAACCATTTGGAAAAATAAAAAAATGAAAAGGGTACATTCTCTTCTTTGTACCAAATTAAATTCCAAATAAATTAAGGCTTAACATAAAAAAGTGAAATGATAAAATTATCAGAGGGAAATGTAGGCAGGCTGGTGGCTGGTGTGGCCATGGAGACTGTATCTTGTCCTTTCACTTCAGGGAGAGTGCCTGGAACTGGGGATCCACAGTGTTTAAGACGGAAGTGCTAATGAATGGGGAAAAGGTATTTTGTTGAGGAAAACTACAGCAAATTCCATACGTTGCACAAAAAGCTTAAGAAATGTACTTAAACTCCAGAAATTCTGTCTAACCATGTTAGGAACTGGATCCAAAAGTCTTGAACAATGACGACAAGGTCTGGAAACACTTACAGGCTGTCATTTTAGAAAATGCAGAGCTTCCCAAGCTGTTTCTTGATTCCTAAGTGTGCGGCACTTACGTCTATGCCAGAGGCAGAGAGCTGTGGCTCTTGGGATGAGAATAAATCTGAAGAGTCAAGAAAATTGACCAGACAGACGTCACTGCTGTCCCAAAGGCAGGTTTCCCCAAACGTGATTATGGAAGGACTTCTCTGTGCCATCTTCTACCCTCATCTAGAAATTGTGCATCGCCAGAAGCTGAAGCTAGTTTCAAAACTGATGAAAGGAGACTTGACTTGGGGTGATGAACACACAATACAATATACAGATGATGCATTATAGCATTGTACACCTGGAACCTATATAATTTTATTAACTAATGCCACCCCAATAAATTCAATAAAAAAATAAAATAAAACCTGAGCTGGGGCAGTGTGAGGTTCAGGCCAAGCGTCTGAGAAGTAGAATGCAGCAGCCAGTGAGAAGGAGGCTGTAGAAGACCCTCATGAGCACCCAGTGTGACAAAACAAAGTGACTCCCAGCTCCAGCTACACTATTTACTAATTGAAAATCTTATCCTGAATCACACTGAGACTGATCCACTCTGGTAGCTTTTTGTTTAGGTTTTGTGACATGAGAATCTTTCATGATGAGAGTTTCTTGGCCAGTGACACATTCTGAGGTGCTAGCCCTGGGAGAATGCCACAGAAACACACTGCTTAATGTGCGGAAAGCACTAAACTGGAGATTAACTGATACTGTCACTCTTCGGGCACTTTTTGTTGTTGTTGTTAATCCTCACCCAAGGATATTTTTTCCATTGATTTTTAGAGAGACAGGACGGGAGGGAGGAAGAGCGAGAGGGAGAGGAAGTGAGAGAGAAATATTGATATGAGAGAGACACATCAATTGTTGCCTCCTGCACTCACCCCAACCAGGACTGGGGATTGAACCTACAACACAGGTTCATGTCCTTAATCAGGAATCAAACCCGTGACCCTTTGGTGCAAGGGCTGATGCTCTAACCACTGATCCATACCAGCCAGGGCATAGGGCACTTTTTTAATCATGGAATTTTAATTTACATTACAGTAGAGTTGTGTCGTACACAGGGGTAGCTTCTAATGTCAGTACATAAAATAAAATGGTACATTAAAGTTTCCTTGAGAGACCGTTAGAAAGATGCCATCTGCCACAGCAGTTTCCCCCAGTGTTGGAAGAAATGACTGTTGCTTTGGTTGAAGACCAATTGAAGTTGTTGGTGTTTGTTTAGGGGCTATTTTGTATTAAAAAAAACCACCAATAAGCCTTAGCCAGTTTGACTAGAGCATTGGCCCCTGGACTGAAGGGTCTTGGGTTCTAAATAATCAAGTGTCATCAACCAAAAATAACAGATAGAAAAGCATTAGAGATATTTCTTAAATATTTTTTGTTACCAGCTATTTTGAGCTAAAATAGAAACAAAGAACAAGAATAAAAAGAAAACAAAGGCAAATATTTATATAATCCTTGGAATAAAGTTCCTTAGGGATGAATTCTTAAAAATGGAATTCATGGTCCAAAGGTTTATGGTGCTTTATTGCCAAGCTGCCTTCTAGGAGGGTTGTGTCCCTGGCACTGCCACCAGCATCCCCACACTTTCTCCAGTGCTGGCTAGTTTTGTTTTTTAAAATGTTTATTAATTTCCTGTTAATAACTTTTACTCTTTTTGAAATTGAAGGTAGTCAACTTTTTATTGTTAGCTTTTAAGAGCTCTTCATAAAATAATGTAAGCCCTAGCCAGGTTGGCTCAGTGGATAGAGCGTCAGCCTGCAGACTGAAGGGTCCCAGGTTCGATTGCAGCCAAGGGCACATGCCTGGGTTGCGGGCTTGATCCCCAGTGGGGAAGAGGGCATGCAGGAGACAGCCAATCAATGATTTTCTCTCATCATTGATCTTTCCATCTCTCTCTCCCTCTCCCTTCCACTCTGAAATCAACAAAAGAAATATGTATGTAAAATAATGTAAAATCTTTGACACAGATGAAGTAATGAATGTGATTTTTCCAACTTGGTCTGCATTTCAGTGCCTGAGCAGTGTATGTATTATGATTCCATTTTATAAAAACAGTAAAACCTGTCTAGGTATACCAATATATCAACAACAGAAATAGTTTGGTAGTGGGATCACAGATCTTTTTAACTTTTTCTTTGTGCTTTTTTTATTTATTTTATTTAAATAGTTTGGCTCTAATCCATTTTTTAAAGAAATAATGGGGTCCCTGTTCCTCTGCCATAAGGGAAGCACCAGCTCCTGCGAGTTGGACACCAGCTCTCAGAGAGCCCTCCACTTTTCCTGTCAAACCTAATATTCCCTTTATGACCCTAAGTTTAGGGTTCTCATGGCATTACAAATCGTGGGAGAATCAAAGCCATATCATTGTGAGTCAATTTTCTTCTAAGGCAAGGAGAAACGAAACAACTTTTTGAGATCAGTATCCTACACCTCGAGTGTGAATGAATCTACATCCCAGGCAGGGTCTGCCCAGCCCCCCTCAGCCAGAGCTGAGTGAGCACCTGAGGCGGCTTCACCTCACTGCTGTGGGTAGGAGAGGGCAGGGCTGGGAAGGGGTGGCCAGACAGGAATCAGTCACCCAAACTCGTGAAACCTGCCAACATTTATTCACCATGATGTTGGCTCACTGGCTAAAGGTTCCCCACCTGGTTCTACAGTGGAATCCCAGGAAAATTAAGCAGTGGGCCCTTCCATTATCCAGAATCTGTTAGAGCAATTTATATCATGCTCTGAGTGTGCAAAAAAATAAAAAATAAAAAATAAAAAATAAATGCATGGCCACCTGAAGCTTCCCATGTAAGCTTCCTATGTTTGGTCCAAATGTTCATGCTGGGTGGGGAACTGAAGACACACGACAAATTGAGACTCTGCTGAGAGGAGCTGAGGGTAAAGGCAAATGCAAATCAAATCAGTCCTGAGCACCACTGTGGCCTTTCTCACTCACAAGGCCTTACGAGTGGAAGGGGGACAACAGGTCAAGGCAGGCAGGGGGAGGGGGAGGGTGCACGAAGAATACATGAAGGAGGGAGGGCGCTGATGCTAGCCACATTATCTTAACTCTTCAAACTTCAGGATGTGTGGCTCCAAGTTCAAAGCCCCAGTGATTTTCCCTTTGAGGATGTGATGGGTCTGCTGATATGAACTCAAAATGCCTTTCTCCAGCATGAAAGGCTGAGTCAGAAGGGGGATGGTCCAGAAGTCATCACCATCCAGGCTGCGCAGGCACTGTACCGGGACGGTGGCCGATTGGCCAAAATCGATGAACAAGACCACAGCCCAGGTATCCACCCGGTCCACTACCCAGCACCTGTTCCAGGCCCGCCCGTACGTGCCTAGGTGGTACTTGGCCAGACAGCGGGTCCCGCACTGCACGACTGCGTCCTGCAGGTAGGGCTGCTGCTCCTCCGCCTCGGCCAGGGTGCTGAACAGCGCCTGCATGTCCTGGTGCAGGGTCTCCGTGATGCGCATGTCCCAGAAGAACAGGGTCTGAGGGACAACACTGGTCACCAGCAGCCCCACGTCCCCGCCCGGGCGGCAGATGGTGGCCAGCCAGCTCAGGTCGCGGAAGCATTCCCTCAGGAGCGGCAGCAGGAAGGAGCCTCTCATTTCCATGGGGACTGCAAATAAGGGTGTCCTTGGTCTCGCTGTCTCTCGGGGGTCACCGGGAGCTTTAGGGGTGAGCTGTAGATAAGCAGTGATTTTGGCAAATCCTTGACCAGGAGCCCTCTCTAAAACCTGCAGCTCCTGGGGCGTCTGGGCCACGCCAGGGGTCCTCTTGGGAGCGCTTCTGTTGGAGTTCACATACAGTTTTCAATTGTGGAAGAGCGTCCCATTCAGCTCCTGGATGGCAAGCGCCACTCTCTGCATGGAGCCCAGGTCCACAAATATGAAGCATTTGCAGCCGCTCTGGATCCTGTGGACATGGAGAGGATTGAAGTCCTTCAGAAGGTGCTGAATTTCCTCCTCAGAGATGTCCAGAGGAAGGTTGCCAACGTACACCTGGTTCTCCCTCTTCTGGAATCTCAGAGACTTCTGCTTCTCCAACCCTCCCTTCTTCCCCAACGGTTCAGCTGAGGGTCGGAAGTCACTGCTGCCCCAGGACCCTGCAGCCCGAGGCCTGGAACCAACAAGCCGTACCTCTCCTGGGCCCGGCACAGCCATCCCCTCTTCGTGCTTTTTTTGATTAAAACATTTCTATAATAAGCATGTGTTACTTTTGTTATAATAAAGAAAAACATTCAAAATGTATTTCAAAACCTTTCTGTTCTTGGGAATATTCTGTTCTGGGCTCCTGAGCGGGGTACTCCTCTTCACTGGACAATAGGTAGCACATCCCTAAACCAGTCCTTCCTGCCTGTCTCTCTCCAGCTGGCTGGCCCATGCCCAGTATTACCTCACATTCTGGGAAATCACCCTGCTCAGCTCTCACCCCTGTAATTAAGCCAGGCCCTAGAACCCTTGGCTTTATTGCCGTCTACTTGCATTGTCATAATGCAATCTCTGTTAAGGTCTAATTTGGCATTTCCTGTCTTAGCTCTTCAGTTACATCAAACAGAAACTTGAGAAAATTCCTGGTAGGTGCCTGTGCCTTCTACCTGGAAGAACTTTGGAGCTGTCTTCCTAGTCCAATCTCTCCCCCAGGGAAGGACGAAGTGCCACTAACCTGTTGCATTCCTGCAAAGATGGGACAAGCCACTTTGTGAAGCTGTGCAGTTCTGTTACTAACAGGTTCTCCCTTCTACTGAACCAAAACCCATGAGCTCATCTGTGAGTCCCATCTGCTTGCACATGATGTGCCCTCGAAGGTGACAGAAGTTCTGATCCCACAGGAGAGCCCTCTGAATGGGATGCCACCCCTTATGTGCCCTTGAGTCTTCCCTAAGTGCTGGTCTCACGGCTTCTCTCTCAGAGCTTCCTGAGCTGGTTACTGTTTCAGTGCAGGTCCTGAGCGCCAGGCCCTCCTGAACAGGGCTGCATCCTGAGCACTCCACACGGAGGACAGGCGGCTGTCCTTTCTGCTCCTCCTGGATCTGGTCTTAGCCGCTCTCCAGTAGAGCAGAGGTGAACCAAACTTTTATTCTTTTAAATCCTCAGCAACTCTGTCTCCAGAGGCGAGTTCTGGCCCAACCACGTGGTTAAGTATTGGTTGAGGATGACTGGGGAAGACTATGATGAAGCTGCAGCTCTGGTCAGTTTGTGGGACAGAGTTCGCATGTGTGGGGCCCCGAGTGGTTACTGCATCTGTAGGGCACCAGTTGTGTCATTTCTCATCAGAGTAAGAAAAACCTGGGCTTTGGAGTCAGAAGGATTGAAGTTTCCTTCTTAAGTTGGGGGAGAGGGGGAGCTATAGTTTCCTATAAAAAATCAAACAAATATGAATTTCCTTGTAAAACATAATACTCAAAAATATTAAAATTCCCTTTCTTTGTGTCTGATGTAGTCCTTAAAATATTTGGCATTTGCACCTCTCATACAAATGAAACAACTGATGTATGTAATTTTGATCATCCATAAACTTTGGCAAATTGGTTATTCCTGTGTTCCCATTTTACAGATAATTAATCCCCTGGGAAGTTAAGTGAGTTGCCCATGGCTGAATCAGCATTTCACCAGGTGATAGGCCAGAAGTAGGACCATGTCACCTTCTCACCCATCCCTGCCCTGACTGCTGTGCCCCGTCTCAGTGTTTGTATATGTTCCTTCACTAGGCACAGTTTCACCCAGTGGAACTACCAGTTTGTAACTAATTCCATTTACTAGAAGACTGAGCAATCAAGCAACAAGTATTTTCTCTATGCTTATGCCTGGCACCATTCTGGACACCAAAGAAAATGCCAGTGCCACTTCAGACTCTGCACCTCTTTACATACACATAAGAATCTCTAAAATGAAAAAGCCTGCCCAGCTGGCCTGGCTCAGTGGTTGAGTGTCGACCTATGAACCAGGATGTCCTGGTTTGATTCTTGGTAAGGGCATATGCCCGGGGGTTGCAGGCTCGATCCCCAGTGTGGGGCATGCAGGAGGCAGCCGATCAAAGGCTCTCTCTCATCACTGAAGTTTCTATCTCTCTCCCTCTCCCTCTCTGAAATCAATAAAAATATATTTTAAAAAATAAAAATGGATAAGCCTGACCATGGGAGAACCAGAACGCATACACTGCTGGTGGGAGTGCAAAACAGCAAGATCACTTGGGGAAACAAAGAAGTTAAACTTACATCAACCAGATGACCTGCCCTTCTGCGCCTAGGTCTTTATTTTCCCCAAAGAAATAAAAGCAGGTGTTTATACAGGAACACTCTTGGCAACGTTATTGGCCATTTCAAAAAAGCAGAAACAACTCAATGTCAGAAACAGGTGAATGGGTGAACAAACCCTGACCCATTCATACGGTGGAATGCTACTCAACAGTAACATGGAGTGGACTAAGGCTACATGTAGCAAGGTGGATGGCCTTAAAGTAATTATGCTGAAAGAAGCAGGCATGAAGGCATACACACTCACGTACAATCTCTCGGGTATAAAACTCTAGAGAATGCAAACTAACCTGTGGGTACAGAAAACACCAGTAGTTGTCTGGTGTTGGGGGTAGAGTTATGCAGACGTGAGGGCACTTTAAGGGGTAATGGATACGTTCATTATTTTGATTGTGGTGATAGTTTCAATGGTGTACACTGGTCAAAACGATCAAATTATGCCCTTTCAATGTGTGTATTTTAAAAATGTAAGCTAAACTTAGATAAATCTGTTGAAACAAGACCCTCTGGGCGTCACAGCTGTGTGGGTGCAAAGGATCTGCAGTAGCCATGTAATTCTAAGTTCCCTGCTTCCTGTGCCCTCCTAACCAGGAGTTCAAGCTCACCTGCTTATCTCAGAGTCCTCGAAGGCTCTCTCACATGCCAATCAGCTTGGCAGGGAGCTCGTGAGGGCACAGCACTGGCCATGCGGCCGGGAGCAGTAGAGAAGGCTGAGGTCCATGCTGGGGCCCACCTCTCCCAGAGGGGCTGTCCTCTGAGGACTGCGTGTGCAGGTGCCAGGCGTCTGCATTAGGGCAGAAGAAGGAGGAACACGTCCTATCCCCTCCCTGTGTATCGTGGGCACTTTACATCACACCTGACAGAGTCTCTGGTGATAACTCCTCCAAGTCCCTTTCTCTGTCACTTCCTGTGCCGAGCAGAGAAACCGTCTCAAGAAAGATGCCTTAGTGTTGCCTCCTGGCTGTTCCCCTGCAGGTTCTCCTGCTGCCACATGCAGATCAGCTCATGCCAATGAGGGACTTCCCACTGCCTACCCCACCTGCTCCCCACATCTGTTGGACTTATGTGTCCAAGCCCCGGCTTCAACCAGTTACTCCTTCCCTTCCCCCCACACCCTCTGGGAAGCTTGGTCTGGCTGGCAAGCTCTAGAAGGGGAGACCTAGTTCCCTCCACCTTTTCCTAGGCTGCAAATCCAGGGAGGCAGGAAGGGCAGAAGAGGGAGGGGAAGGGCATGAGTGAAGGGACAGACATGGTCTCCTGCCCTAGGCTGAGGGTCAGCTAAGCAGGGGCAGGAGAGAGGCTCTTAGATGTGGATTGCTCTTCCCTCCTCCCCACCCACCCCTCCAGTTCCCACTGTGAAGATTGTCAAGGTTCAGACAAGAGTGTGCACATTGAACATCTGCACACTCATCTTCCTAACACAATGTTTTGTCACGCTTGCTTTACACACACAGACACAGAGAGACATGCACAGACAGAGACACACAGATACACAGACACATACACACACACACACACAGGCTAATGTTTCTTTCCTCTTTAAATGCTACTTTTTAGAGTAAAGATGGTGTGATGGTTACATGTGAGACAGAGTTTTGATTTTGAATGTAAGTTCGAAGCTTTGATTGTGGCTGGGTGGACTAACCTGAAATGAGTTTAGATTACTGAAATAAGATTGTTGATACTTTTTTCTTTTCCTTTTAAAATCTAGTTTTGAAAAATTGCAGTTTTATTATTTTGTGTTTAAAAAAGAAATTAAAGTTCTCCATGTAAAGAGTCAAAGAGGTCTAAGATTTGTTAGCAAAACCATCTGTCCCATTTGGTATTCAATCCTCATTGGGTAATGACATGCTTGAGTTAGTACTTCTTTAACTTTAAGCTTTGGTCTTTAATAAGATCTTGCCACTGGAATGGGAAATGAGGATTTAGGTTCTTTGCCCTGCCCCAACCTCCACCACACACATCTACCTTTCCCACTTTCTGGTCCTCCTAATACAGCTATATCTTCATTTTCTTAGATCAATAATTAATATATATTATTATGAAGGTATACACGCTATTCAGAGCTGAGCCATTTAGTAAAGTCACTACTTTTCCTTTCCAGCTTAACATTTTATTTTCTCTTAAGTTAATAATTGTCTTTTTTCATTTGCTTAGTTTTTATGTACTTATCATTAGGGCTGAATGTAGTTCCTATTGGTGAAAATAAAAAATAAATTACAAATATAAAATTAGGCACAGGGCCTTGAGAAGGAATCTTGCAAATAAAGAGTCCTAAAATCGAAGCTTGATTACCTTTATAGTAAATCCACCTCTGATGATCATTGATTCAACTCTAAAACTCCCACTAATTGTTTAAATTTCCCCTTCAGATATTCAGATATATACGGCAGTTTCTCTTATCTTAGGGAAGGAATATTTCCTAGAGCTTTCTGAGTGCTCCAGCTTGGACTGCTTGGGCAGCTTCCCCAGGCTTCCTCACCTTCAGGGCTCCTCCCATCTCCCACCTGCCTTCGACCCCCTCCTTGTTTCTATGTATTCATCTACCGTGGTTTATACCCTTTAGTTGATTCTTAGGGAAAGTTGTTTAAGAAGTAAAGATTTTTTCAGGGATGTGCATGTCTGGAAATGTCTTTATTCTACACTGATGTTTGGTTGATAGTTTGGCTGGATATAGAATTTTAGGTGGGAATTAATTTTCCCTCATGGTTTTGAGGTGTAGCTCCATTTTCTTCTAACTGCCAATATTACCACTGAGAAGTCTCACACCATTCAAACACCCAGTTATTTCCACGTGATTGTTGTTTTCTGTCGGGAATATTGTAGGATTATCTCTTTATCCCCAGGGTTCTGAAATTTCATGGAGTGGGTACTTTTTATTCATTATGGTAGACACTCAATGTACCATTTCAATCTGGAAACTCATGTCCCTCAAGTTCTAAAAACTTTATTAATTGATTATTTTATTAAGTGCCTTTCCTCTCTGTCCCCCCCCCCCCCCATATTTTTCTCTGGATCCTTTGTTTTTAGTGCCCGAGTCTCCCGGACCTGTCCTTGAATATTTTTATTGCTTCTATCCTGATTTCTAAGTCCTTTTCAGTTTGCTTTACTTTTGAGGGGGATTTGCTTAACTTTACCTACCAGTTCTTTTATTATGTTTTCATTTCTCTTATTGTATTTTCTTTTTCTTTGGAATATTCTCCTCCACCCCTGTAGCATTTTGTTCTTTCATGGTTCTACTATCTTATTACTCTGAGGGCATTCCTAATAGTGTTTCTATTTTTTTAAGTTTCCTTCTCTTAGCAAAGTCTCTTTCTTCCCCGGATTTTTGTTTTGTTTTGATTTCTGTCTGACTAGAAACTTTCTGCAGATGCTTAGTGATCCCAGCTTTTCTGCTTCTATGTGAGAGTGTGTAACTCAAAAGCTAAGTGGAAGGTCTGAGAATATGGCTGAGGCCTATTGGTTGTGAGGGTTGGCATTCTACCACCTGGTAGGGCCATTGGATCGGAAAACCCCACTCTCACTGTTGGCCTCATTCCTGGGGTGGGGGGCTCCGTTAGTGCCATGGGAAGAATAAGGCCCACTCCCACCCTCTGAGTGGTGGTGGTGGGGTCTCTCGGCACCGCAGCTTCCATGAGTCATCCCCTTCAGCACTTCCTCTGCCTTCACATGTGCTTGCGGTCGCCAGCCCAAAGACCCTCATTGTACACCTTTACAGAATAAAGCTGCTGTCTTCTGCCAGTGTGGGAACTGTGTTCTGGGGGTATTACTATTTGTTTTCCCCTGTTAATGTTACTTTATTTTTACCCAGATGTTTAGTTATTATCATGTTGTTCTTGAGTCAGCACAAATGAGAATGTCCTCACAGCCTTGCCAGCACTTTTTTTCCCCAAAAAACTCTACACCACTTTATTTCACCTTTTATCCAAAAATGTAAAAAGTGTTTAAAATGTGTAGCAGTCATGAGCCTCAGATGCTAACCTCCAACCTCAAAGCAAGTAGGGAGAGAGGATCAGACAGTTCAGCATTCCACTCCTGGAGAAAAGGGAAGCCCCTGACATGGTATAGAATTAGAAGAACATCAGGATCCTATGGAGAATGGGATCCCCCTTCTCCTAGCACCAGCCCAAGACCCCATCCCAACCCTCCTCTTCAATGAAGAAGACATTTCAAATTCTTGATACTTGTACAGCAACATGGTACATGGCATATATGGCAGGCAGCTAGCTGACCAAGGAGGGCTCTGTTTCTTGGCAGGCAGAATGGGTCACAATTCAGCTTCCTCGTTCTACTCACTCCCCTCTTCTTCGCTCTCTTCTTCCTCGGAAACACTGCTTATAGTAACAATCTGGGGCCATCCAGGGACTTGCACAGGACCAGAGCCTGACTTCAGGTGGGAGGCTACAGGTGGTTGCAGCTCGCAGTCACCCACACTGAGCATGGGTTGGCAGGACAACCTGAGGTTGGCCACGGGGACTGCAATCTCCTGGTGGTTATTGTTATGGGCCACAACTTCTACCACATTCCGCTCCTCCTTGGCCCCCTCAGTGAGGCAGAGCATGGTCCAAGCCAGCACGTGCTCCGCATCCTCCTCTTCCTTTACCTTGAAGGTGGATGAGTGGGTATGGCCAGAAAGCTCGCAGCCGAAGAAAAAACTGTCGAAGGTGACCGGAGCTGAGGCCTGCAGCCCCCCCCCCCCCTTCCCGACACCTCCAGCCTGGGCTTGGCTTTCCGGGCCCCAAAACGCTAATGCAGCAGGCACTCCGCTGCCAGCACTTTTAAAAAGCAGCTTTATTGAGGTAAAACTGTCATATAACAAACTGCACACATTCCAATTGTGCAGGTACACATTTTGACAGTGAAACCAACACCACAATCAACAGAGTGAACTCCTCATCCCCTCATAAGGTTCTTCTGGTCTCTGTGCACCCCTTCCTCCCTCCTCATTCCCAAGTAACGCTGACCTGTTTCCTGCCTCTACAGATTAGCTTACATTTCCTACAGTTTTATATAAATGGTGTCATGCAATGTGTGCTTTTCTTTGGTCTCTAACTCTATCATCTCCCAAACAGCTTCCTTATTTCTTACCCCCAGGCTCACCCGCCAAGGCCCCAGCTGGCTTGTCCACTGCTCACCCAGGATCCGCTGCCACTTGTCCAACTGTTTTCAAGGCCCTCCCCCTCCCCCCGCCTTTTAAAAAAAACAAAAACAAAAAAAACTCCCGTGTGAGGCTGGGAACGCTTGAATTTCTGTTGTGAAAGTGAACTCAGAGAGGTGCCTGCCAGGGCATTTCCTGACTGATCAGAAACCCCCTACTACTGCTGTTTCCTCTCCTGCTCTCCCATTCTCGGGGATTTGTGCCCTTAAAGACTCCCTTTGTGCTATTTGAATGGGGTGTGGGGAGAGGAATAGAATCAGGGGAGAGTTTGCATCTGCCACCTTCCTGTGGCCCCAAGGCTGCTCGTAGGTGATGGTCACCAGAAGTCCTGCTCTGGCTGGAGAGGTCAGAGAGGTCTGACAGCGCGTGAGACCCCGGGGCTGGAGGAAAATATAGTCATCGCTGGTCTGTGATTCACTAAGTGGAGTAACTTCTCAGGAGGAGACTGCCAGCCCACGGGGCAGGGAGATGTCTGGCACAGGTAAGAGATGCTGCAGGTCAGTTCAGGACGTGGGATGGTCAATGGAGATCTCTCAGGAGTCAGTTAGAGATGGGGCTTTCTGTCTAGGAGGAGGAGAAGGAGAGGGAAGGAGCCTCAGAGGAGCCTCAGAGTAAAGGCCTGCAGCCCGGAGGAGAGGCCTTTAGGAGGCTCTGCTGAGGAGGAACAGCCTGAGTTCTGCAAGGAGAACTTCTTGGTGACTAGGTAGAATGTTCCTTCCTCACACAGGGAGGCCAAGCGGCTGACAAATGAGAGGTGGGGGGAGATGATCTGGGACAGCCTTGGGGAACAAGCTCAGGTAGGGACTACAGTGTTCTTATGGGTGAGTCCTTTCATCCCTGGTCTTGGGATCCCTGATCTTTCATCCCTGGACATGGAATCCAAGGCCTCCTGAGAGTGGAGGGTTGGTGAAAGGGGTGAGGGGGAGTGGGCGCCACCCTCAGCGGCTTCTGTTGAGGTCATGTGGAAGATGAGAGAGTCTTAGCTGACTGAATGAACCTTATTATAGCATTTACTTCCTTCTCTTTCGGTGAAAGGTCACCATTTTTTTTTTCTTGCAAAGGAAGTTTCACAAATATTTCATTCCCAGCCTTAGAAATAGCCAGAAGTCAAGACAATCGCAAACTCCCTGTGCTGGGGAATTTCCAAGGAAGTGAGGTGGGTTCTGGTGGAGACAGCGAGTTCAGAGCGGTTACTCAGTAGCAGCAGCAGGACCAGAATTTCCCTGCACGTGTCTCAGGCTCTCATTTGCCAGCTCAGTCCTGAAGTATTTCTACTGACAGAAAAAAAAAAAAATAGCTGTGGGTGAAGAATTCATTCTCCAGATGGAGCCTCCGCCAGCTGCTTGCTCGGAGACTGACTTTCCCTGCTCTGGGATGGCAGATGCAAAAGTCGTTGAGGTCATTACCAGGAAAGGGAAGCACACAGGTGTCTATGCTTGAGTTCCATCCACTTAGGGCGATAAGCAGGGATGAGTGCCAAGTGTGTAGGCATCCTCCAGACCAGTGGTCAGCAAACTGCGGCGCGAGAGCCACATGCGGCTCTTTGGCCCCTTGAGTGTGGCTCTTCCACAAAATAACATGGCCTGGGCGAGTCTATTTTGAAGAAGTGGCGTTAGAAGAAGTTTAAGTTTTAAAAATTTGGCTCTCAAAAGAAATTTCAATAGTTGTACTGTTGGTATTTGGCTCTGTTGACTAATGAGTTTGCTGACCACTGCTCCAGACTATTTGAATCTCAACATGTCACTTGCGAGGAGTTGGCCAGGAATGTGAATGGCTCTGGGGTGTCTCCCCTGCCCCTCCCTCCCCCCCCCCCTTCCCAACAGATAATCCGGAGCTCATCGGGAGCTCACTTTCTATGGATGGAGGGGCGGTGGTCACAGGTGAGGAATGCTGCTGTACTGGAGCCACGGAGAGTAATGTGCTGGAGTCTCACATTATTCATCCCTGTGAATAGCTGTGGTGTCACATCTGCAGGAACAAAATTTCCTCACCGGCCCAAGATGCTTCTGTCATAGAGAGGCATTTGTGGGGGACCAATATGTTACTAACATTTTATGTTGGAGAGAGAGCATTGTGAATTAGGGCAGGATCTGAAGAACCAATACAAAGAGATGGAAAAGTTCGGGGTACTGAGTACAATTACTTTCAGGGGAGAGGGCTAAACAGGAGGGACAAGTGGTTTCACCTTTGCCCAGCCCCACACCCAGCTGTTCTTTACCAAGGCAATTGGGCAGGAACTCTCTCTTCCCACCACGATGTGGAACCCACCTGCTTTACCTTCTGCTGCGGTGGACGAGGTGGCCCTGAGGATGACCCTGGTCTTGGGCTCCAGCCTTTATTTCCCTTTGCCTGCTTAGGACTCCTCTCTCACCGACACCACCAACTCCTCCCTCTCTCCCAGCATATTGCCATCAACTGTGAACATGCCCAAGTGTCTGCTGCTGTGATGAAGAGACCCTCCTCTGACACCACCCCATATCTGTGTTCCATCCCGGAGACTCGTATATCTATTTGTTGTCTCCATGCCTGCATCACCCGGTTCTCTCTACAGTCTGTAGCCGCCATTGCCCTGAGCCCCTCAGGTCAAGGCCGCCATTGACCTCCATCTAGTGGCCACGTCTATGTCCTCATCTCTCCCTATCAGCAGCACAGGAGGCAGGTGAAGGTCCCTCCTTTAAGAAGAGCTTCCTTGCTTTGGTTTCTATGATGTCCACACCCCTGGTTCTCCTCCTGCTTTCCCTCTGCCCTGGCTGCCCTTCCAATCACCTTTGCTGGCTCCTCCTCTTAAAGCACTCAATGCCAGATGTTCCAAGCTCAGCTCAAGGTCTGCCTTCTTCTCAGGAGGCCTGATGTTGTCCCATTGCTTTCAGTACCTCCTGTGTGCTGTCCATTCCTCAGTTTACATCTCTAGCCTGGGCATTTTCTCTAAGCTACAGACTTACATACCTTTCTGTTTGACATCTTCACTTGAATATCGAATCGGTGTCCGCAGTTGGCACACAACTACAAAGGCATCTGCGTGCTTCTGCACGTCTAGACTCGGGGTCACAGAGTGCTCTAGCATGCCCCACCCTCAGGTGAAAGTTTTTCCTTACTGAAGTCAGTCCATAGACTCTGAAAGAGGTGACCTCTTCAAATGCACAGTCACCTACACAAGCTACAGGGATCACCACAAATCAGCAAAACATGAGACCAAAGAACACTGCAAACTTTTAGTAATTGACCCCAAGATGTTCAATCCAAAATGTTCTTCTCCAAGACATATTATAATAAGACTAAAGACATATTATATTGAAATCAAAGACAGAGACTTTTAAAAGCAGTAAGAGAAAAAAGTCTCTCATACAAGGGAACCCTCCATAAAGGTATCTGTGGATTTCACAGCAGACACTTTGCAGGCCAGGAGGGAGGGGAAGGATATATTCAAAGTGCTGAAAGAAAAGAACCAACAAACAAGAATACTTTGTTCAGCACAGTCGTCCTTCAGAAATGCAGGCAAGATGACTTTCCTTAACAAATAAAAGCTGAGGGAGTTTATCACCACTATACTTGCCTTATAAGAAATGCTGAAAGAAGTTGTTCAAGCTGAAATGAAAGCTTACTAGTTAGTAATGTGAGGACATGAAAATATACAATATACTGGTAAAAGTAAATATACAGTAGTCCTCCTTATCCATGGGACATATGTTCCAAGACGCCTCCCCCTGCCCAATGAATGCTTGTAGCCACAGGGAGTACCAAACCCTATATATACTATGATTTTTTCCTACATATGCATATACTTTACAGCTTCTCTTTGGCATATCTGAATTGCTAGCATCACTACTCTTGCACTTTGGGGCCATTACTAAGTAAAATAATGGTAACTTGAACACAAGCTCTGTGATACCAGGGCAGTTAATCTGATAACAGAGATGGCTACTAAGTGACTAATGCCAGGCAGCATACACAGTATGAATATACTGGGCAAAGTGATGAATCATGTTCTGGGCAGAGCAAAGCAAGATGGCACAAGATTTCACCATGCTATTCAGAATGGTGTGTAGTTTAAAACTTAGAAAGTGTTTAAATAATTAACTTTATTACAATTATAAATATAAAAACTGAAGTTTTCTTAACATTTTAATTTCAACTACAAATCTTGCTATTCTATTTATATGGCAATATTTTTGATATAATGATGAGAAAAAACACTTTCACCTTTTGTCTATTTTTTAAAATTAATTTTACAAAATCAAGGACATTCTCTTATATAACTGCAATGCAAATGTGTCAAAATCAGGAAATTGATAAAGCACTATTATTCAGCCCACAGATTTAATTAAGGTTTCATCCATTACCCTTCTTGTCCTCTGTAGGGAGGTTGGGCGAGGGGGCTGTAAGAGACCAACCGAAGGACTTGTACGCATGCATATAAGCACAACCAATGGATATAAGACACTGGGGCGGCGGGGAGGGCGGGCAGGGGAAGGCATGTACTGGGGGGTAGGGAAGGTCGGGGGGAGATCAATGGGGGGAAAAAAGGAGACATATGTACTACTATTTGTAATACTTAAAACAATAAAAAAAATGGTAAAAAAAAATATTTCAGGTCCAGGATCCAATCCAGAATCACCTGTTGCATTTCAGTAGTCATGTCTCTTTAGCCTTCCTTCATCTGGATCAGTCTTAGTCTTTCTTTGTCCTCTCCACTTGACATTTTGAAGAGATGGGCTCAGTTATTTCAGACAATGTCTCCCGATTTGGAGTTGTCTGATACTTCATTAGATTCAGGTTATACATAGGTGACAGGAATACCCTGGAAGTGAGGCTGTGTTCTTCTCACTGATCCTATTAGGTGGCAGGTGGTTGTGACTTGTTCCCATGTTGATGATGGTAACTTCAATCACCAAGTCCTGGACATGTCATCCAAGTTTTTCTCCTGTAAAGTTATTATTTTCTCCTTTGTAACAGAGAACTAAACTGTGGGGAGATTATTTGAAATTATGTGAATATCCTGTTCCTTATAGTACACTGATGGCTCTTGTCTGAATCAAATTACTATAACAATTGCCAGATAGTAATTTTTAAATTCTATCATTTCTTTTGCATTTATTAGTTAACATTTGGCTGTAAGGGTCTTTCCTTCTCCCCTATTTATTTACTTTAGTCAACATGGATTCTGATTTTATTCAATCGGTTATAATCGATTATTATAATTACTAATTTTGATGCTCAGATTATCCAAGATTTGGCAGTGGGAGCTCCTTCAAGCTGGATCCTGTGCCTGTCATTCTTTGAGCACATTCTCACTTCTGGCACAAGATGGTGCAGGCTTGCTCTCCCAGCTCCAGCCCTGGACCCAGCCATTTTTCTAAGGATCCCTGATTCTTTTTAGTGGGGAGTGATATTAGAAGCCAAGATTGGAAGGTAGGTGTGCTCATTGCCACTGAGGTGTCATTGCTCATGTCCTTTCAGTGGATAGACTGGGAAAACAGATACTCCTATCATTCTTGCCTTTCACTATTTTATATTTGTAGCTCCTTTCTCTCATTGTGACAAGCCTGGCTCCCCCCCCCCCCCCAAAATCAATATATTTACCCCTTTGCTTAATTTTACACTATACACAAACTTGTTTCAGAATCACAACAACCCACACAACACGGTTAACAATAAACCTACTAAACTACTAAGTCAAATTTAAGTTTCCTTTGCAGTTCTTTTGGTCCTTTTATCTTCAGACTGAGAGGAGTGAAAGTACTGTAGCTAAAAGTTACTTGGAATCTTTCTTTTTTCATTTTTCTTTAATATGATTGTTACACATTTGGTGTATAGTTGAATTTATTTGTTTTTGTTTGTCTTCAACTTGGAAGTTAAAAAAATTCTAGTTGATTTATTTTTTGGTTTTTTAATTATGACATGACTTGATGTTGCCCTCTTTGGATCTGTTTTATTTGGAACTCTGTGCTTCCTGGACCTTCAAAAGGATGTCTATTTCCTTCACCAGGTTGGAGACATTTCAGCCATTATTTCTTTAGGTAGGTTTTCTATCCCTTTCTTTCTCTCTTCTCCTTCTGGGACACCTATGGTTCAAATGTTGGTAATCTTGATGTTGTCCCAGAGGTCCCTTAAACTATTCTCATTAAAAAAAAATTCTTTCTTCTTTTTGCTGTTCTGATTAGGTATTTTCTGCTACTTTGTCTTTCAAATAGCTGATTTGATTCTCTGCTTCATCTAATCTGCTGTTGATTCCATCTAATATATTCCTTCATTTCTTGACTGGTTCTTTTTAATGTTTTCTGTCTCCATTTTTATGTTTCCTATCTCATTGTTGAAGTTCTCACTAAGTTCATCTATGCTTCTCCTGGGTTAG
This sequence comes from Corynorhinus townsendii, assembly GCA_026230045.1. Lineage (NCBI taxonomy): Eukaryota > Metazoa > Chordata > Mammalia > Chiroptera > Vespertilionidae > Corynorhinus > Corynorhinus townsendii. The sequence continues at coordinate 108,500,285 of JAPDVU010000007.1, read as the reverse complement.
TTAAGCATCCTTATAACCAGTGTTTTGAACTCTTTATCTGATAAATTGCTTGTCTCTGTTTCATTTAGTTCTTTTTCTGGGGCTTTGTCCTGGTCTTTCATTTGGGGCTTATTTCTCTATTTCTTCATTTTGGCTGTCTTTCTGTGTTTGTTTCTATAAATTAGGTAAAACAGTAATCTCTTCTGGTCTTGAAGCAGTCATGTTGTATAGGAGCACCCTTTTGCAGACTTTGTGTGTTGGGTGTCTTTGGCAGGCCAGCTGGAGCTGGAGAATGCATGGGCCACAAGGATTCCAGGGGGAGAAGCCTTTCCCAGGACCTGTAGCTGTAGCTGAACTGGGAATGGGCCAAGGGATGTCTTAGGGGCAAGCTTTACTGGGACCACCTTGGCAGACTGGTTGGAGTTATAGCTGGAGTAATTTCAGGACATGGGTAGTCCTGGGGTAAGCCACACCAGGACTGAAGCTAAAGCTGGAATGGGTATGAGTTGTATGGATACCTTGACTGGGGCTGTAGCTGAGGTGAATGTGGTCTGCAGGACATCTTGGGGACAAGTCACCCCTAGGTAGGAGCTGTAGCAAAGGGCAAGCTGAGGGGAGTCCCGAGGGCAAGTCACACAACTGGAAGCTGGAGTTAAAGCAAGCTGCAGGGAGACCCATTTCTATGTGTCCTCTTCCTTGTTGGTTGTGTAGAAACTGTTAAGTCAGCCCTCAGTTATTTTTCAGTGGGAAATGCCCTGTGTGTAGGTGTAAATTCAATGTGTTCCTGTGAGGAGGTGAGTTCAGGATCTTCCTATGCTGCCAGCTTAGACCAGAAGCCCACTTTCACTTTTTTAAATTAATGCTCAGTTATTTCATTGCTTACTATATTAAACCTCACTAAATGTTTAACTCGTTTATATCATAGTTAATTGAATTCCTTTAAGTATTTTAAATGATAAATTTAATGAAACTGCAATTTTAATATATCTGATTCTTTTAAACACTTCAAATGTCTGCCAGGGCAAACTTAAAAAAATCTAATGAGCAAGATTTTTCTAAGCACCTAGGTAATGCCTATAACTCCAAAAATAAGCAAATGAAAAAAAAAAGAAGTAGTAAATCAGGCTTTGAAAATTCAAACAGTTTTTACAAATGTACACAAATTATTTTCTACCCTTCAAATTAGAATCCAATCTAATATCAATTACACATTTCAAGTTGAAATTAAAAAGTTAATATTTCAGATATTTGAGGTTTTAGTTTATTTACATTTTTTTCAGACACATTAAAAAACAAAGACAGTTTGTCAGGAAAATCTTAAAACTTATTTCTAAACTGAATACAAAAGTGTTAAAGCTATGGGTTTCGTTTATCTCATTACTCTATGTTTTTCTTTTTCCCTTTAAATACTTTACTGGTGTTGTAAACCCACTCAACACTGGGCTCAGATCAGATTAACCATCTCAGACAGCTGCTAGGTAAAAGATTCTGACCCTCAGGTTCCTGGGTCAAAGATTCAGGAACTTGATTTGGGCTATTGCCTTGAGAATCTGAGACAGGGTCATTGGTCTCTTCTCAGATAACATGACACAAACCATAGAGTAACACAGTCAATTCTCAGAGTTGGGGTCAGGCTGCTAAATCAGTGGAAGGCTTTCTAGCTGTGAGTTAGTTTTACAACTCAGCCCCATGGATATCTTTCAAATGACACCTTTACTCCCCACCCCTCTTTTTAATCTTAACTGCTTTCAATTTAATCTCAACTGATACAGATAGGTACATAAAATCATGCCTCTTATCTTTCATTGCTTTATTGAACTCAACTAATTTCTTTAGTACCTGATTTTTTTTCAATATTTGCTGATGGTTATAATTCTATACTCATTATACTGATTAATGAGTGATTGAAAACCTCAGCATTCTTATGCATTTACTGTTTACAGTGGCCACTGCTCTCAGCAGCATATAATAATGAGTAATGGGAGATGTCTCTGAGACTCTTCTAGGAGGGGTTGAAGATGCACTACAGCAAGTTTGGAGTTTGGCAGAGGATTATTCCAAAAGAATGTGCCAGGGCAGCTCAGCCTGCCTGGTCTGAGAGTGAGAATGACCCTGCTTAGGGAGCCAGGAGAGGAGAACCAGTCTGCAGGAACAACCACCTCAGATTGAACGCACACTAGGTGCTATTTCATTCTAAAGGGAGGAGCAGTCTAGAAAGAGCTGCCTAATATTTCTACCCCAGGAATTACTAACCTACCTGCATCTGTACCCAACTACATCACTTCTCTCACCACCTTCTCCACCGACTACTCAAGGTTTGGTTCCTGTAATCCTCTCTTTTCTCTCCGGCTTATTTCTCTCTCCCACCTACCGAATGATTCATATGAACCTACCAATGTGCTATAGCAACTCCACCTCAAACATAAAAATCCTTATTTGATCCTCTAGCCCCCTCCAGCTAACATGGGATTTCTCTGCTTCCTTTTTGTACTCACTTTTATTTCACAGCAAAACTGCTTAAAAGAGTCTTGTTTGTACTCAATGGTTCTACTTTCCTTTCATTCTCTCCTTAAGGCATTCCAGGAAGGCTTTTGTCCTCAAGCTCTGTCCTCCCTTTTGTTATGGCCACCCACAACCTCCTTCTCACAGAACCCAGTGGCCATGTACTTGACCCCCTGATGGGGGTCACCCATTCTCTACAGCTGTCCTCTCCCTCTCAGGTTTTTATCTTATCTCCTGGTCATTTCTCTCCAATCTCATTTGCAGGTTCCATTTCTTCCTTTCAGCTTCTTTGTATTGCTGTACCCAAGGCTCAGTCTTGGGCCATTCTCTTTTCTAGCTATACACTCTTGTCAGGTGCTCTCATGTGGCCCATGGCATGTGACTTTCTACATTCAAGTTACTCCTGAGTCTGATCTCAATGGAGATTCAAATTTTATATTCTCATGTATGTCGAGTAGATATCTAAAATATAACTTGACCAAAAAACAACTTTTTGTCTACCCCCACCCCCAACACAATGCCTGCTTCTTCCTGAGGCTTCCTCATTTCTGTTACATACCCCTATGTACCCACTGACCTGTGAGTCCTATGATTACTCTCTCATCTCCCACGTTTACTTTAGCAGCCAGGTCTGTTGTCTCTGTGCCCAGAATACATCCCTCACCACCTTCTCTCCTATTACCCTCATCCAAGATACCATTATCTCTGGGGAAGATCGTTGCCATAGCCTCTTAACTGATCTTTCAGCTTCCACTCTTTTCTGTTGTTGTTAATTCTCACTGGAGGGTATTTTTTCCCATTGATTTTAGAGAGAGTGGAAAGGACAGGGGGAGGGGTAGAGAGGAAAGAAACATCCATGTGAGAGAGCCACATCAATTGGTTGCCTCCTGCATGTGCCCTAACCCAGGTATGGGGACCTGCAACCCAGGTATGTAGCCTTGACTAGAATGGAACCTGTGACCCTTCAGTTAATGGGCCAATGCTCTAACCACTGAGCATGCCAGCCAGGGTTCTTGACACCCTCTCCTCCTGCTCCAGGGTCCATTCTTCACACAATAGCAACAGTGATAAAACATAAGATCATCCTTCCATGAGTAAGAATCTCCATTGGCTTTGTATGAGAAACTCAGTCCAAATCCTTATATAGAGACCAGGCCCTTGCCTCTCTGTTCTTCTCTGCAGCCCATTCTCCTTTGACTACTCTGCTACAGCCACATTGGCCTTTTTGCTTTGCCTCATTCATTCAAGCCTACTTCCAATCTAGGGCCTTTATGTCTTGAGGTTCCCTCCTCTTGGCACCAGCTCTTTGCAAGATTGGCACTTTCTGTCAAGCCACATTCTCACAGGGCCTTCCTTCTCTGACCACCTCACCTAAAATAGTACCTTTGATTGCACCCACCCAGTTATTCTCTATCCTACTCCCCTATTAGTTACTTTCCTACCACTGATGCGGAACTGAACCACAAGTGCTAGAGCTGATCACCTGACCCCGCCCCCACCAACATTATCACAGAAGCATTATTACTGAGGTCAGAGGTCAGAATGAGCCCAGGCTTCCCACTTCAACCTTCTACCCCTTTTCTGTGCAGCAGGGCTCAGTTTGGTGTTGTCACTGCAGTCACCTGACACCCTGACATCAGCTGAGTTACTCCAGGCATTCATCCAATCCAGGGAACACAGCGGCCACATGAGCAGTGGGAAGGAGGCTGGAGTGACCTTGCCCTTCTCCTACTCACCAGAATAGATGGGAACAGCAGACTTCCCACACATTCCCAGTCCTAGGAAGTTTATTGCCCTGGGGTGTCAGAGGCCCTGGGGCACCAGACAAAGGGACTCTGGCAGCTCTGTTAGTTTCCATTTCTTCCAACAAAACTGAAAGAGCCCTGGCCTAGCCAATTTGACTCAGCAGATAGAGCCTTGGCCTGTAGACTGAAAGGTCACAGGTTTGATTCTGGTCAAGGGCATGTACCTTGGTTGTAGGCCCCGGTTGGGGCATTTGTGAGAGACAACCAATCAATGTGTCTCTCTCACATCAATGTTTCTCTCTCTGTCTCTTCCCCTCCCTTCCACTCTCTCTAAAAATCAATGGAAAAATATCCTCGGGTGAGGATTAACAACAACAACAACAACAACAAACTGAAAGAGGACCTAAATAAGTTGTTGGTTAATAAATCATTAAGTAATGATTTAAATTGATGATAGATGACTATGTGATTTTGACAAGTAACTCATAAAGATTTCAAAGGGTTGAGTGACACTGCTGCAATGAAATTCCTCTCATTCCCGTTACTCATAGTTTATATGTACACATTTTCCCAGCACTTACATTTGAAAAACCAAAATAAGAATAGGATCAATGTTGAGCCCTCATTCTAATTATGAATAACATATAAATATACAAAATAATTTTTAAAAGCTCTATCTCATCAAGATATATTGCTAATGAAAATCAACATTTGTAATAGAGCATATTTATGTATTTGTTATTTTGATCAATTGTGTGCTAACAATAATTATAATGATGACACAATGTGGAAGAATTTAAAAAATCTAACATCCTATTGTTACATAAAATATAATAAATTAAATTTTGATTGAATACATTTTTATTGTTGCAAATAAGTATCCTAGGATGGTCAGTAAAATGTTTTTAAGTATAATACATATTATCCTAATAAAAGAGTAATATGCAAATTGACCATACCTCCGCTACAACCACAAGTCATGCCCACAAGCCACACCCACTAGCCAATCAGGAGGGAATATGCAAATAAACTCAACCAAGATGGCTGTGGCCACAGAGAGCAGGAGGGAGGCTTGGGTTTCCCCGGCAATGGAGGAAGCCAAGCTTTCTGCCTGCCCTTGCCAGCCTTGGCCTTGGGCGGAGCCAGGCGATCGAAGGGAGCTAGGGGTCCCCTGCCCAGGGCCGGAGGTTTTAGGCTTTGGCAGGGGTGGAGCCAGAGATCAGAGGAGATAGGTGTGAACTACAGAGGAAACACCTTTTCTGACTGCTCATTGGCTAAGCTCCCTGTATGCCACTGGTAATATTCTTAGTAACTTGGGTATAAGAATCCAAAAAGGTGATCTAGGACTTTTCCACCACATTCCTGGAGAAAAAAACGAAGGTACGAAGGTCCACTGCTGGAGGGCTAAGAAATGTCATATCCTGCCCTAGGTGGTTTGGCTCAGTGGATAATGCCTAGGTTTGCCAACCGCAGGGTCCGGGTTAGATTCTGATCAAGGGCATGTACCTAGGTTGCAGGCTCCTGCCTGGCTGGGGCCCAGGTCAGGGCTCATGCAGGAGGCAACCAATCAAAGTGTTCCTCTCACTTTGATGTTTCTCTCTGTCTTTCCCTTTCTCTTCCACATTCTCTAAAAATCAATGGAAACATATCCTTAGGTGAGGAGAAAGAAAGAAAGAAAGAAAGAAAGAAAGAAAGAAAGAAAGAAAGAAAGAAAGAAAGGTCATATCCTATGAAAGACACATCTTGAAAATGCCTAAAGAAAGTTGTCATTTTTTCATGGTGAAGGGACCGGAGTCCGTGTTAATGAAAACACCTTGGTGGCTGTGGTGACTGGCAGTGGCTGCAGCAGTGGGGTGATGGGGCTGGTGCCTTTCCCTGATCAGCCCTGTCGCCTCCCACAAAGGGAGGCCAGACTGTGGCTTAGGCCCATTCCCCACGAGGAGTGGGCCTAAGCCATCAGTAGGACATCCCCTGAGGGCTCCCAGTATGTGAGAGGGGGCAGGCTGGGCTGAGGGGACGCCCACCCCCCCCTCCCCCTGCCAGTGCACGTATTTCATGCACTGGGCCCCTAGTTTTAGTATAAAATTTCATGGGGGAAATGAGGGGAAATACAGTTCAAGGAGAAAAAGGAATGCTGTAAATTTTTTGACCATTAAAGAATTTGCTCATGTATTTTTAGGTGGTTGACAGTAGGAAACAGTCACTACACTACTGGAATTTTATTGGATGCATTTATGAAAGGGATGTAACAGTTTTATTTTTAAATGTCAAATTTACAATATTCTAGGGATGATAACATTTGCAATTAACTATTTAAAGTTATGTTGACAAATGTTAGATTCTACCCTAAAACATATATGTTGGTGGAGAGGTGAAGTCACAGTTTTAAAAATTTCTTGTACGTGGTATGTAAGCTACAATATGGGAAAATCACCACCTGGCAAGGATTAGGGCCCTGGAAGGGCCTTCAGGGGCAGGGACTGGATTTGTTGCTGTGACAGGGAGGCAGGTGGATGGGTATTTGGAAGACATTGTCTACTTGGGACAAGGGTCTCTCCGAGGCTGGAGGCACTGAGGCTCAGCTCCATGCTTGACGTCTTCTCCAGGTGTTCCTGATATGTTTCATTTGAAAGCCAAGCCATATTGTGTGTAATGCTCCTATCTGTACCTGGATTCCATATACTGTATTTTTCCGTGTATAAGACGCTATTTTTTTCTAAAATTGTTAGACTAAAAATTGAGGGGCATCTTATACACGGAAGTCAGCCGAAGAGGGAGCCACGTGGGTGTGTAGTTGCCCATATCTTGTCAAACAGGCTTCCTCCAATCAAGAGCCTTATTGTTACTGATGTCAGCTGATGCTGTAATTGGAGGTGGAGGTGGAGGTGGAGAGTGTGCAGACACAACAGGGACCAGAGTGTTCTGAGCCCATAAAGATGTCAAAAAATAAAAAGTTAAATACTGGTAAGTGATTGTGTAACTGCAAAATTCAAAATGAATATAACCAGCTGTGCAAAAGAGCATGGAAATAGAGTTGCAGAGAGACAATTTGGACCTCCTTGCACTGAGTGAATGATCAGACAGTGGAGAAAACAGGAAGAACAACTCCTTAAGATGCCAAAAAAGAAGGCCTTAGGAGGAAAACCACCAAAATGGGCAAACTTGGAGCCGAGGCTTAAGACTTGGATTAGTGCCAGAGTGGCTTATGTGTGTCAACCACGCTTATTCAATGTCAGGCAAGAATGTTTGCAAGTGAAATGAACATTGTTGATTTTACAGGAGAGGCAAAATGGTGCTTCAGTTTCATGAAGAGAGAAGGATTGGCCATGAGAACATGAACAAAATTAAAGTGGTATGTTGCATAATATCATAGTACTGGTATGTGAACATTACATGTGGTCATTACTAAATAAAAATGTATTCTGTTTTATGTTTAAAATATTGAGTTTTTAAAATTTTGGGTTGGAAAAGTTGGGGGCATCTTATACACGGAAAAATACAGTATCCTCCTGCTACAAGGACTCATGCCAATCCAACATTCACAGGCAAACTACATGGCTCGAGCAGCCCCACTTCCCGCTGGACTCCTCTCTAGGCTGAGGGGCAGAGTATCGGGATGCTCAGGTGTTGGCAGGGAGTCCTCAACCCTTACTTCCTGATTCTGGTGGTGGCTGAAGGATTTCATACCTAATTTTTGCTTCTGCAGGCTGATGGGATAGGGCTGCAGGGGATAGAGGAGGGACATGGAGAAAGAAAAGCAGTGACCCTCTCAAACAGCCTGTGGGACCTGGCTCAGGACCTAGAAGGGAGTGGCCGGATACCAGGCACAGCTCACATGTTAGCCAGTTTCCTTTAGCAAGTGTCAGTAGACACTTGGGATATTTCCCACTTTTTGCTATTACAAGTGATGTGCAATGAGTAATTTTAATCATGTATCATTTCACAAGGGTGTATGTCCATCTGCAGGATAAGTCCCCAGAAGTGCAATTGCTGGGCCAAAGGGGATATGCATTTGTAATTTTTATATTATTATAAAATTTTCCTCTGAGGGAGTTGTACCAGTTTATACTCCCACCTGTAATGTTTAAGAGTGGAGGTCTTCCCACAGTTTTGCCAACAGCGTGTGTTGCTAAACTTTTGATATTTGTAATCTGATAGAGCATTGGCAGCCAAAGTGCTATTACTTCATCTATTATAAGTAGTGCTGAGCACCTTTGATTCTGCCCAAGATCTAATAATATTCCTTTTTTTTTTTTTTATCCTCACCCGAGGATATTTTTTCCATTAATTTTTAGAAAGAATGGAAGAGAGAGGGAAAGACAGAGAGAGACATCGATGTGAGAGAGATGCATCGACTGGTTGCCTCCTGCACGAGCCCTGACCGGGGCTCTGGCCGGGGAGGAGCCTGAAACCAAGAGAAGTGCCCTTGACCGTAATTGAACCTGGAACCTTCAGTCCACAGGCCAACCTCTATCCACTGAGCCAAACCAGCTACAGCTAATAGTAGTTCCTTTTTTATTGACATATTTTTGCCTATTGTTTTGATCTTGTTTCTTTTAACATTTAGAGGGAACTCTTTATATACCAAGCAAATTCTTCCTTGGTCTGAGATATGAGTTGCAAAAGTTTCTTTTAGTGTCTTGGCTTTGCTTCTGGTGACTCCTGCAATCCGGAAAGTGCACTCCTGGCATCATTTATTCTCATTCCCCCATGCCTTTGCCACACTGGTCTGTGTCTTTTTCTTTCTTTTCTATTTCTAGGTGGGGGACCGCTGCTCGTCCTTGAGGCCTGACTCGTATGTCGCTCAGTGACCCTCGTCCTTCACAGCAGATCTGTCACTCCCCCAATACTGTATCACCTCTACTTGTCGTGTTGCCTTCGTTTGCTTGTGTATCTCTCCTGTCTAACTAGGAATGCCTTACTGTTCTTGTTTTTGTGCTCCCAGGCCCTAGTACATAGCATTTAAAATTTTTAAAAAAAAATGTATTTTATTGATTTTTTTACAGAGGAAGGGAGAGGGATAGAGAGTTAGAAACATCGATGGGAGAGAAACATCGATCAGCTGCTTCCTGCACATCTCCTACTGGGGATGTGCCCGCAACCAAGGTACATGCTCTTGACCAGAATCAAACCCGGGACCTTTCAGTCTGCAAGCTGACACTCTATCCACTGAGCCAAACCAGTTAGGGCCCTTAGTACATAGCATTTGTTTTATAAATGTTTGTTGAGTAAATGAACAGAGAAATTGTTAGCAGCCGTTTCCACAGCCCTCAGTCCTATAATGCTTCAGCTGATCCTGTTTTCAGATGAGCCTTTTGCACCAAATACCCTTTTATTGAAAAACAGAAAATGAGGGGATGGGTGGAAGGCATCTCTGCTGGGCAGGGATGTTTCCAGGTACTTGGTGGCCAGCACTCCGTGAGGAGCGGGCTGACAGATCCCCCACCAGGCTCCCGTGCCCCCATTTATCTTCCCTCTTCTGTGTCAGACCCAGGAAAAGTCAATCACCACATGGGAACAATTTCATTTTTCCATGACATTTATTTCAGTATTATTGAAGCAGTGTGATCTTACTTCTCACTCACAAATATTCCTATAAAAATAATCTGAGCTTATTCAGCCTAGTGAAAGGACTTGATATAAAGACAGCGCACTCGTTTAAATCACATGGGCTCCTTAGATATTGCAGACTGGGCCCTTTCACAGGAACGGCTGCTTCCTGGCCCCTTGAGTGAAATTAAATAGACGAACCCATAATAAATAAATAAACAGATAGTTAAAGTGGTTGCTTGTTGGAAGCTGGGTGCAAAGGACAGAGGGATTCTGTGAACTGAATGTGCAGTGGTTTCTGCCTGGCTGGCGTTGTATGAGCAGAGAGGAGAGAGGATTGGCCTTGGGAGGAGGGGACTGCTTCTCCCTAATTAATGTGGGGAAAGCAGCTGGGCATTGACTAGGCCACAGTGAAGTACAGCCCCCGCCATGTTCAAATCCTTCTGTACCCTTTCTGCAGCCCTTGCGGTGATTTAGCATAGGTGGGTGCCCTGGGTACAGGTCTCTTCAGCGAGTCAGGATTTCCATAGTGAAGTCAGTTATATCCTGGCCACCTTTAGTACTTCCCAGGAAGACTGGCATCTGTTCTGCTTGCGAGGTGCTGATGTACCAGTTGGGGTACAAGGCAGACTCAAATTCTACCTTGTCCCTGATTTCTTTCTTGTTGAAGATAAACCGCCTGTCTATCTTCTTCTTTGACTGACCGTGGGGGTCAAATGTCTGCAGCAAAATAGAAGGAAGAATTTCTGAGAGGGAAGGAACAGAGAGACTCTGGTGAGACCGTTCTCTGGGTCAGTGAGAGAGGAAACCGAAAAGCCAGGACCAGGATCCAGACGCCCCAGGGATCTTCGTGACCCCAAATTTCCATGTGGTGACTGAAGGAGCTCTCAGCCTTTTCTAGAACTGAGTGTCAGATGGTGGGGAGCATAATATAGGTGGGCATTTTTTAAAAGTGAAAATTAGGTTAAGGCTGCCAGGAGTGCCTAGTTTCCAGGGATTTTTGCTGTGTTGTGTGTGTGTGTTTTTTTTAAATTAAAAATTTTAATGGCCTTGGCTAAAATGATTTCAACTTGGAAATTAAGCTTTAGCTAAGAAGGCTGGAAAGTGGGAAGGATTGTGATGTTGGGAGTAGAGTGGAGATAAAAACAGGTGACAGCTCTCTTGAATTGATTAATTTCCCAAAGTGTCATGTATCAAATGGAGCAGCCCTAACACTGCATCATCTGTTGGGTGTTGACTGGGCATAATAACATCAGTGACATGATTTAATTTTCTACAGTGGAAGTTAAAGTTGCATGCATTTAGCAATTGCATATTTACAGTTCCGCAAAATTGTCAAGTAGGTCTGCCCCCAGGTTTTTGGAGGGCGGGGGTGGGGGGGGTGGGAGGGGAGAAGGTGGTTGTCTTGGAAGTCAGTGATGGCTAGGGGAGCTTCAGGGGAGTAGAGAAGGGCCTTTGGCTGCTGGTGCTCACTCACCTCCAGCTGCAGGGTGGGCTTCTTGTCCTTCACCACACAAGACAGGTACAGGTTCTTTTCCTTGATGCCCAAGGCCACGGGTATCTTGTCGATATTCTCGTCTCCTGGCACGAAGCTCATGCAGAATACCACTGGAGAAAGAAGAGGGGCCTTGTGCTCAGGGATGCACAGCAGGGTGGGGTTGGCCCAACCACTGGATCCCAAGCCCAAGACGCGTCTAATTTAGCCTCCTCTGTGGGAACCTCACTATGGATTCTCACAGATTATAGCAGGGTCAGTTAGTTAATTCCAGTTTTTCCCAGAGAAGGTCTGGGGACTTCCCAGAGCCTATTACAGTGGCAGTGAAGAATTAAGGGGTCTAATTTCTAAAAACTGAAGGAAGGAAGGAAGCCATCTTGTCATGTGGTGATGGGACCATCTCACGAGCAGAACAATTTGACCAACGTGAAAGGCAAGCAAAGAGGTTAAGCTGGGCTCCTGAAAGAAACCAGGCACAAATCTATTCTAAGATGTAGAGCAACAAGTGGAAAGAACTTGGGCGAGGAGAGGCTTAGCTGGGACAAGTGGCTGCAAAGACAGACACTCATGTTAATGTTCCTTAGTCACAATGGTTTCACTTGGAGGCCCTAAGGTCATGCTCACAACTCAGTTCTAAAGAAACAGGATTGTTCTGGCCTGGCTGGGAGCAGGACGCTTCCCCCAGGGGTCTCTCTCTCCAAGGCCAGCAGCCCTGGAAGGGAACACACTGCTTCTTTCAGCAGCTCCTGTGGCCACACCCCTGCACACAGGGCTCAACCATGGTGGCAGAGTGCCAGGCAGATCCCACAACTAATGGGCTCCCCAGACTTGGAAGATTTGCCAGTTACAGCAGAGAGATAAATGTTTCTGCTTGTCAGTGAAATTTCCCTATAAGGGCCCATCTGGTGTTGGGTAGGAAGGCTGTTAGGGGGACAGAGGCAGGGCTGGAAATGGGAGTGAACACATTATCTCTTCACCATTCTACTTTCAATATCAACCACAGGAAACAAGAACCCACAGGCAGTTAGGTCATGTCCATCCAATGTCCCCTTTCAAATGGAAGCATTGATATTGTACTGTTGTTAAATGACCTGGCCGGACCATGATCCTAGGTATGCTTGAGCAGTCTAATTTCTTAGAGTTACATCTCTTGCCAGAAAATGAATGTGCTAAGGGAATCAATCTGGTGTCATTGCTGGAACCCCCCTGCACCCCCCCCCCCAAAACTTACATGTTTTTATAACATGCTGTTTTCACTGATGTTGATAATTTGCCTTAATATTCTACTTTGTTGAAAATGTGGATGACTAGCAAGCTACCAGGGTGCCAAGAGAGGAATCAAGATTTCCCACTTACCTTGTTGGTTCACATCCTGTCCATTCAGGTGAAGAGCCTGCAGCTCATGTGGTCCAGACAGCACCAGGGATTTTTGGTTTATGTCCCGGAGTCTGCAGTTCAGTGATTGTAGGGCTGCATCACTCTCGTAACTGTCATCGCACATGTAGTCGATGGATTCTGAAATGTGGAGTACATGCGTTGTTTAGGTACAAAGCGAGCAGGGCAAGCCTGATGAGAGGCATTGGGCTTGTTGGAGAACACACACAGCTCAAGAATTTGTAACACAGTGGGGAGGAAGTTAGGACGGGAAAGAACATTGGATGTGGCACCTTAAGACGGGTTCAAGCTTCAGCATAGTTGCTTGCTATGGGTGAGCAATAGAGTGACTAAAGTAAAACGGTGATCCAATAATACTAGGCCAACAAGGGCATGAGATGCGCAGGAGAAAATGTAAGCGAGGAAGCACTCTGAGAATGACGGATTGATTTGCAAATGTGAGTAGTTATCAAGGTCTTATTTTGAGAACAGTTTCAACTAAGAGATGATGAATTTGGTGTCTAGGCTTCACTCTCTTCCTCTCACCGATGGGCCTAATATTGTAAAGGGCAGTGATGAAGGAATGTTCAAAGAGTTTATCTGAACCAAGAATTTGAGGACATGCCCAGAAGCAAGATCTCAACAGATTGAGAAAGTGCTCCAGGAGAATGACAGTTTGGCAGCTCCTTCTGTACACATTAGAATCAAAGGGCCTTTGAAGTTTCCCCTTTTATGGTAATTTTTTTCCCCTAAGGTATTGGTAAGAAGAAGGAGAAATGCATTCTCAGCATCCTCAGAGCAGCATTGTGCTTGCATCTATTTCTCTTCTTTTTCTAAATCCCATTTCAGTTTTCTACAATCCTTAAGGTGCCCTGGCTTTCTACCATAGAAGCACACTCCTTCCCCTGTTAAGGAGGCCTTTGGTGAGACCTGGCCTGATTGCTTAGTTGCTGGAACTATATATTCACCATTTTAGTAGCTTTATCTCCCCCCCTTACCCTCTTTTTGGATAGTTTTAGATAATTGATCAGTCATATTACTATTTTCATATGTTCTAATAGTTAAATCAAGGTCCTTTGTTAACTCATCAGAGTTTTGGAGGGGATCAGGGAGATCTTTAGTTAAATTATTTAATTCTGTTCTAGTCCAAATGTATACCATTGCTGGTTCCCCTGCCTGCACTGGGTTTCCCTAAAGGAAGCTGCCAATATTTCTGGTTTTCCCAGTTTATTCTAGTCTTGCTTTCTATTCTCAGTTTCCTGTAGGCCATTAGGGAGTGGTGGTGGAGGAGACATAGGGGCAAGAGAAGAGAGAGAAAGAAAGGAGGGCAAGTCCATGTAAGGAAGCTTGGAAAGCAGAGGACAGATTGGAGCAGCTTGAGACAAATGCCATGTGATTTCACTTATATGTGGAATCTAAAAAACAAAATAAATGAACAAACAGAAACATAGATACAGAGAAAAACTGATGGTTGCCAGGTGAGAGGGAGGTTGGGGAGATGGGTGAAAAAAGTGAAGGGATTAAGACATACAAATTGCCAGATATAAAAACAGTCACAGGAGGTAAAGTACAGCATAGGAGATTGTTAATAGTATTATTATAACTATGTATGGTGGTACTAGACTTATGGGGATCACCACATAAGGTATTTAAATGTCTAATCGCTATGCTGTACACCTGAAACTAACATAATTTTTTATGCCAGTTATAATTGAAAAATAAATTTTAGCCCTAGCTGGTTTGGCTCAGTGGATGGAATGTCGGCCTGTGAACTGAGGGGTCCCAGGTTCAATTCCTGTCAAGAGCACATGCGCAGGTTGTGGACTCGATCCCCAGTGGGGGGTGTGCAGGAGGCAGCCGATCAATGATTCTTACTCACCATTGATGTTTCTATCTCTCTCTCCCTCTCACCTTTATCTTATAGTACTACCTCAAGGGTTTTCTAATAACAGCTCAAATTAAGTCAAGATCTACAACCTCAAGCAAAAGGAGGCCCAGGATTCTAAGAGGAAACTCACCCAAGATCACCTGATGCGAAGCAGGAGCCCATGGGCTCAGTGGGCCCCTGCTGGTACCTAGCTCTGGGTCCAGGGTCTCAGGGTGGTCCTTGGTGGCCTTATTTAGAATCCTGTTGGCTATGCCAAACAAGTGTTGACAAAAAGAATGTCCAATTCTGTAGAAAGCTTTATAAGAATTTATCTGAGCCCTGATGTTGAGGACATGCGTGAAGCACAATGTCAACAAATTGAGAAAATGCTCTGGAGAATAGCAGTTTTTGGTTGTTGTTAATCCTCAGCAGAAGATATTTTTCTCTTTGATTTTAAGAAAGCATGGAAGGGAGTGGGGAGGGGAAGAGAGGAGCGAGATCAATGTGAGAGAGACACATAGATTGGTTGCCTCCCACAGCCGCGCCCCTCAACTGGGGTCGGGGATCAAACCTGCAACCCAGGTACATGCCCTTGACTAGGAATCGAACCCACAACCCTCTGGTCTGCATGCTGATACTCTAACTACTGAGCCACAATGGCCAGGGCAGGAGTACTTTTGCAGCTTATTTCATGCATTAGAATCAAAGGAGATAATGTAGGGAAGATTACGTGAAATCCATTGGTGGTAGATTTAGGGGGCAGGAGAAAGCAGAGCAGGATATCTTTGGGATTAGATAAAAACAAAATGGAGAGACACACACTTCCTTTACCTTGGTGGCTATAGGACAGTTAATAATTACCATTTACAGCACATAGAGACATAGAGATGGTATGTGATAACAAGAAGACAACAAGGGGGTCTGTGGTCTCCTGCTTTGGTGTCTATAGTTGTGCCCCTCGGGCATAGGGAAAGAAAATTACTCTGACATTTCAAAAGTGTGCTCTCCTAAGAAGCATCAGAACAATGGACAGGGTTCCTTAAGGCAAAGAGTGACGTTTGCTAAGGAAGCTACAAGCTTGGGACTTTATGGCTTACATGACCGCCAGTTAGCAATTTGTAATCAGACCATCCTGGGTGGTTCCTCTGGGTTACCAAGCTTTCCAGGCCTGCATGTGGCCTGAGCTTCTCGGGTCTACTATGTCGCCCTTTTCATTCACCAGGATTTCAGCTCTGAGGGAGTTTAATTGATGAGTTATGGACACGGAGAAGGAAGTGAGCAGAGATCTGTCTGCCCTTAGCTCTCAGAAGTACCTTCTTTAAAGATGAAGAAGAAGAGGCTCCGCAGGTCGTCATCTTGGAGGTCCTGTGGACAGACCATGGGCACTTTCCTCAGCTTCTCCATGGCAATGATGACTGACACGGCCCGCCTGAAACTGGAGTTGTAGAGCTGGTGGGAGACTTTCAGCTGGATGCCCCCGTCTCCCAGAGGGATGAGGTCCAGGTCTTGGAAGGAACACTGTGGGAAGACCAGGAAAGGGAGCATGTTGAGTTGGCCGGGCCAGAAAACCGTGTTGTCATCAGAGTGGTGGGAGGGACCCTGAGATATAACCAAGCTTCTATGGAAAGACTGTCATCTCTCTAAAGTCCAGAGAGGGCAGGTGGCTTACCCAAGGGAACCTGGCAGGTTAGAGGCCAGAATGTGGGCTTTTTGATGCCAAATGTGGCATTCTTTTTGAATAAATCCTGTTCGTACCTTGTGTATCTTTTGCACAGCTGCTCCACTAACCATAAGTTCCTACCTTTTTACAGGTTACACCTTTTTGAATCCCTAATACTCTAACACTATGCATTTAAATTTTTATGTCAGTGGTGATTAAAATATCTTCTATACATCTATGTTCATTCAGCAAATTTTTAATTATTTCTTTATTTTCCAGAGCTGTTTCATAAGCATTCTGCAAATATGATAAAAGTGGTTGCTATTGGTAAAGTATGTGACCACTTTGCTGTTATTTGGAGAAACTGTGTAACTGTGATAAGGTTTACCGAGGTTGTCCTAAGGTGTGACAGTGGTTTAGAAGCTTGAGAGACAGTTGAGAGACCTTTAATGGCACAGAGGAATGCTGACTGTGTGACCCGTGACTGACAGTCAGGTGGCTGGGAGAGGCAAAGGACCAGAGGGAGAAGCCACGCTCCACTCTGGGCAAGACTAAACCAGTTATGCTGGTTTTGAAACTTTTCAGGTGAGACCAAAAATGGTGAAATGACTTGTTTAAGATCAAACAGCAAGTGAGTGATTTTCTTTCAACTCCCAATTCATCATTTTGGTTACATCATCTACATCTCGTCACTAACTCCATGCCAGGGAGCAAAAAATTCTTCCACCTCAAAGGGGGGCAACATGTTAACTCTCGAGGTTATCTCCTCTGGGTCTCAGAACTTGGCTCCAGGGAGTATGCAGGCTGAGCCCCTCTCCTAAAAGGAAAATCAAATTTGTGTTGAAGCCACTTGAAGCCTTGGCTGTCTTTCTGACATCACACAGCAAATCTATTACCACTACCGTGGCCCTGGCCCTTTGCAAGCATGGCGCCATCACCAAGCTTTAGTGAGTGACGGTGTGGTGTGGGAGCTGCACAGTGGCTAGGACAGCATAGCCTGCCCTGGTCTCACTGGAAGACATGACAGTCATTCTATCACAAAATACCACAGTCCCAGACCCTTTTCCTTGAGCATTTCCCAACTCAAAGTCCCTCCATGGGTTGAATCTAAGCTCCTGGTCTTACCTTAGTCTGTTGTGGGCCATCAGTCTCAAAGAACAGATCATTCTCTTTGTCACTGTAATAAAATCAGAGATACTGCTCAATTATGTCTCCCAGACAAGTTTATTTTTCCTTCCTGCAAACCATCATTACTGTTCATAGGAAACTACAAGCAGAACGTTCCTATGGCTGCTGGAAGCTGGCAACTCCCGTGGGGATACGCATGGGACTTCCAGGTGGCAGGTCAGGTGTGGGTGCTCCCTGAGGGATCCTCGGGCCTAATGCCCAGGCCCTCAAATCTGAGCCTTCCCTCCCACTGAAGCCAGACTTCACCCTGTGCCGCCCACCTGGCATCTTCTCTGCCCTCCTGCTTTCTGCAGGAAGCCCGGCAACAGCACCGGGATGCCTGTGGGTCCCCAGGCCAGATTTGCTGGGGGAAATCAGCATTTAAACCAGGCTAATTGAAACCCTGCTTGCCACTGAAAGGTGCAGTGTGGCGACAAATCTGGTCTCCACACACAGAGAGCACGTCTCTCTTGAACGTGGAGCCCTGCTCCCCCACGGGTCTCAGTCTCCCCACTGACCTGTAGTAAGCCATCATTTCACTGGCGAGTTCAGGCACTGCTGCCGTGGCTGCTTCAGAAACCTGTGGGAAGAGGGAAAAATGAGAGGCACTTGCCATGCCCCGCCTGTAGGTGAGTTTCCCTTAGCACCTAGTACATGAACAGCAGGCAAGGAAACAATCTTTGAGTGAACGAACAGAAGTATGAAAGAACCTCCCTTTGGTCCCAGAGGGAAACATTTGCTAAACCAAACCCGAATCAGGAGCACATCTATTGGGAACAGAGGCTTTGATCATGACCTCTCAGGGGTCAGCTGCTATAAGCAGTATTCACTTCCAGAATACTTCACAAACCATAGCATAACAGTACCCCTGGCATTTGTGCAAAAAACTTAACCCTCAGGCAGCGAAGGAGGGAGAGAAGAAGAAAGAGAGAAGCAGAGAGACAGAGAGAGCCCTTAGGACCTGATCATAAAAGAGGTGGTTAAAGTCATACCCGAGCAATGAAGACTGGCGGAGAGAACAGAGTTCTGGACTAGCCCGTCTGGCCTTGGAGAGGAATGCCACCTGCCAATTTCTCTCTCAGTTTTATGGCCTTCAAAAGCAGAAGTGGCAAGATGAGAAATTTCCTCTTTGGTTAACTGGTGTCACAACCAAGTTTAAAAAAGAGGATGATGGTAACTTCTGGGAGAAGACAAACTGAATGAATTCTCCAGTCTATGGAAGGGCAAGTGGCCATGAGCTGAGACACATAAGCACACGTGTCCTCATGCAAATAAACATTGTCTTCTACAACCATTATGCAGACCATGTCACTATTATTGCGGGGTTTTCCTAGGTTAGGGAATGTTTTAATTGGAATTTTGGTAGGTATTGCGATGAATCTGTAGATTGCTTTGGGTAGATAAATATGTTAACAACATTAATTCTTCCAATGCATGAACATAGGATATCTTTCCATTACTTTGTGTCTTTTTCAATTCCTCTCATCAATGTCTTATAGTTTTCAGGGTGCAGCTCTTTCCCTTTCTTGGTTAAATTTATCCCTATTTTGTTATTTTTGGTGCTATTGTCAATGGGATTGTTTTCTTTACTTCTCTTCCAGATATTTTGTTGTTAGGATACAGAAATGCACCAGATCCCAGTGCAGTGCCTGCCTCGGGACAGCCCTCACATTTTAGAATATGAATGAGTAGCTGGCTCACAACCAGTGCATGGAGTCTAGGAACAGGGCCTTCCCGACCCACTTTGGCCCATCTGTATTATCGCACGCATCACAGCATTGAATTGAAACCTTGCTCACTCATGTGGTATCGCAGGAGGCTGTGAATCTTTTGAAGCTGGGTCTACTACAGTGCCTGGTATGTAAACTCAGACAGTGAATGTGTGTTGCCTGAGTGGGTGAGCGGGAAATTTGACAGTGTTTTCTCTCAAATAAGTGTGTGCCTACAATGTGCCAGCTGCTGTGCTTGCTCTGCACTGTCCAAGGAGAGGGCCTCTGACTCACAGGCAGGAGAGTGAGGGATTCTACTGCAGGGCAAGAGCAGCCCAGTAGGCGAACTTGCCAAGTAGCCTTTGGCTCCTTTTAAAAAAAATTTATTGTTGAGAGTATTACAGATGTACCCCATACCCCTTTATCTGCCCCCCACCATTTGCCCCTCCCAAGGCCTTCACTGCACTATTGTCTGTGTTATGCATATAGGTATATAAATTCTTTGGTTAATCTCTTCCTATCCCCTCCCCCATTCTCTCTGATTCATCAGTCTGTTCCAGGCTTTCATGACTCTGGTTCTATTTTGTTTGTCAGGTTATTTTGGTCATTAAATTCCACATATAAGTGAGATCATGTGATATTTGTCTTACTCTGAACGGCTTATTTTGCTTAGCATAATACTCTCCAGGTCTCTCCATGCTATCTCAAAGGGTAAGATTTCCTTCTTTTTCATAGCTGCTTAGTATTCCATTATGTAAATGTACCACAGCTTTTTTATCCACTCATCTACTGATGGGCACTTGGGCTGTTTCCATGTCTTAGCTATTGTACCAAGCACCTTTTGACTCTTAGCTTGGCTCCTAGTGACTTTATATCAGGAAGGCAGACACACAATTCCATCTTTGGTAAGTAACATATTTCACGGGAATCTAAAAGTTGCATATTCAATGCATCAATTTCTTGTGAGTTTCATAAGCAGTAGCCTATTCCCAACTATGAGCCCTTATAAAATTGGCTGTCTGGTTCTGCAGACTCCCCAGAGGCCTCATCTAGGGAGTCTGGTGAACTCTTGTTTTGACGCCATAGTATCCACTCTACAAAGTAACCACTGGTCCCCAAGTCTCACTGATGGAACTACCCCTTTCCTCGGAGTCTTTGTATTGGAGTCAGCAGGATCTGTTGGTCTGGAAGCTCTGTGGGCTCTCCTGACAGAGAACATGAGATGCTCTCAATCTGTAGATGTGATTAGAAGTTGAATGAAGAATGAAAACCAGTGACAGGAAGTGAGGTATGCCAGGGACTGGAGCACCACGTATGGGCTTACGATAGAGGTCAGAAGCTTGAATCTACTTCTCCATCTCCTGGTGTCGAGGATATGAGTCTCATTCTTTCTGCTCCAAGGGAATTTTGGAGTCATGGGGCAATGACCCTTGACGTTGTTTTCTACAGTAGTCTCTATGCTTCATCCCGACCTTGTAGCCTGCACGCAAAACCTGGCAGCCGCCTTTCCCACTCAGGAAGTGAAACATCTTGTGTCACGCAAGCAGCTTGCACAATACATGTATTAAACGTTGCCTCTGCAAGACCACTCAGGTCATAGCACTTCCTTCTAGTCCCCAGAGCAGAGAACATCTCACTACAGAGACAGTTGCCTTGAGCTGGGGGCTGCGAGAGCGATGATAACGTAGAAGGCGATGCAAATCCCAGGAAACAAAACCGGCAGAAGTGGGGGTGGGGAGTGGGCAATGTCAGGAGGTTGTGGGGAGCTCCAGCTTTGGGGGAATTATTCAGCTCTTGTATCGCTCAAGCCCTTGTCAGATGCAAGTTATCCTCTACCTTCCAGCCCATTCCTCCAAGAGAGAAGACTGGCATTTGTTCAGAGCAGCAAGTGCCATGTTACCATCTTATGTCAGATCTTGGGCTCCTACCCTCTCTTATTAAGATTGGCCACACCCAAATGTTCTCCAATCATTTTGAACAAGAAGACAAACAAAAAGATCATGGCTAGTTTCTTACATTATCATGGGTGAATGGAGTAATGTCTGCTCTTTGCCACGGGCCAGTCCTTTAGTGTTCATTCTCTTGCTCAGAACAGAACTAAGCCAGGATGTTCCCTGTCATTTCTCCAAATCCCATCTCATCCTTGGCACTGATATCCTTATATTGTTCTTAAGAGTCTGCCTGGCCTTCCATAATTTCTATGGTTTTTTTGGCATCTGAAAGTATAACTGTCCTGTTATAGCCATGTCTGTCTCCATGGCTACCTCTCTCCTTTGCTTTCTGCTTCAAGGATTATTTGGGATTTGACAGTCTGATTTTTTGTTAGAGATCTCTGCTCTTCATTTTATAGCATCATCTCCTTGGGCATGCATCCTCTTGCACCCAGGTCCTCTCCCCCAGTCTAGAACAAGGAGGGCTTAGCTACATGAGCAGGCAGCTGGGTCTGATGGGATGCATGAACTCCCATGGCTTCTCCACCTCTGGGAGGCCAGTGAAACCTCGTCCTTCCTTTGGATCCAGCAACAAAGACCCTAGGGTAGGTGAGGTGGATGCCAGGACCCTCCTACTCTGTGTCTTTTCTCACATGAGACATTGTAAGAGTCGGCCACAAACACAGGGTTCTGGTACACTTACATCAAGAGTCTGGAAATATTATCCATATAGGGCCCTAGGAAAAAGGCTGCCACACAAGACCCAATTTTCAAAATAGGTTTTCACAATGAGTGATGTTTGATCAGATAGTTCCAGAAATGATCTGTCAAAGTTAGCCAATGCTGTGCACAAGCTCAAAGTTATATATTAGACCTTGTAGTAATTTAAAAAATAGAAAAGGGCCAGAGAGTAAATATTTTAGGCTCTGCAAGACATACAGTCTCTGTTGCAACTGTTTAGGGTCAGTCCTTGTTGTGAGAAAGCAGCCACAGGTGACACATAGGTGGACAGCGTTAGCTGGGTTTGTCCTGCAGGTCGTGGCATGCAGGCCCCCTACCACACCATTGTATTATACATTTTTCTTGGATACAAACTTAAAAACAATACTAAAAAAAACAAAACACCCACCTGTCCTTTACTGAGCACCTACTAAGTGCCAGGCACTTTTGTCTCATGATCTTATTTAGTCTTCACAGTAAACTTTAAGGTATATTTCACCTACGGGGAAACTAAGGTTGGCAGAAGTGAGTTATCTAACTAAGACCATACAGCCAGTAAATATTGGAACCATGATTCAAACACAAATTAGTTAAACCCAAGCCAGATGGTTTTAAAAATCACTTTTAATTGTTTGAACATTTATTGTCCCCATCTTGTGCTGTCCATGCTGCCCTTTCTCAAGCATCTGATTATATTTTAAATGCCATCTGGTCATCAGGTGTATGAATCTCGGCAGCTCTGCCCCTACATGCTTCCACGTGGCCCTTTCCACCCTCCTCCCTGACCCTCCACCAGGCTGTGATGTGTGTGTGAACTTTCTTCTTTCTCCTTCTCTCAGGGCCACACTGGGACTTTCTAAACAGGGTTTTCAGCTCTCTCTCTTCCCTTTTCTGAGTCTCTTCCTTATTCCTCTTTCCTTTCTCACCTGCTACTGGCAACTCTGTCGCTGGATTTCCTTTGTCTTTTCCTTTTCCCTCCGAAGGCTTTGTTATAGTGCTGTCCAAAAAATCTCTTTAGGGTTCTACCCCTGGAATTGTATCTATTTTTTTTTTTTTCTTAATTAAATCTTTATTGTTCAGATTATTACAGGTGTTCCACTTTTTTTCCCCCCATAGCTCCCCTCCACCTGATTCCCCACCCCACCCCATGCCCTTACCCCCCGCCACTGTCTTCATCCATAGGAGTAAGATTTTTGTCCAATCTCTTCCCGCAACCCTCACACTTGCTTCCCCTGAGAATCGTCATTTTTATGATGCTAAAAAATTCTTCTCTCCTAATATCTATGATAAAATGCTTCTCTCCTAAATTGCCTATTATGTCTGATTCTACTAGCGGGTTGTTACATCACCAAAGGTGATTTGGCCATTTCCTTCCAGGATGTTGCTAATTTCACTTCTCCAGTTGCTTCTTCCTTATTGGCTGGAACTGGGTCTTCTATCTTCTGGAAGAAGTTCTCACAAGGCTCCTCGGATTTGCTGGGCATGTTGTCAAGTCTGGGACCCAAACTCTCCCTAGCCATTTCTGCAAACTCCTGAGCAATGTGGAATGAGGAAGCAGCAGCGTCATACAAATTCAGCCCAAACTTCAGTACAATGAAAAGATATTCCAGAATTCACCTACGTCTGACTTGGGTTCCGTTCTCTCCCTGACATTAGAGATTTGAAAAATCTTCCAACACTTAATAATGAATCTATGAGGCAAACACATAGGACCTGTTTCAAAATAGGTTTTCCCAAGGAGGGACGCTTGGTATGGTAGTTCCAGAGCTCTTTGTCACAGTTAACGAGCGATGTGTGCAAGCAGAAAGTTACATGTTAGAACTAATAGTGGTTTAAAAATATCCTTCTTAGGCCCTGACCAGGTGACTCAGTTGGTTGGAACATCACCTTGTACACCAAAAGGTTGCAGGTTTGATTTCCCTGTCCCTGAAAGTCTGCCCTGCCTGGGCATCTGGAAGGTACGGTACTGAGCAGAAGGAGGTATAAAGAAATGGGTGTGGGGCTCCTGTATCATGATGTGACATGAAGGGGAGTGACCCTGGGTGCATCGGAAGGAACAGGAGGGCCCTGAGCGCTTGGGTGGCTCAGCCTGGCTGCTCCAGGTGGCTGATGCCACCTGCCTCCAGCTGGGGGCCTGTCCACGTCTGTGGTTGTAGGATGCTTGTGGACTGGAGAGCTTGTGGTTCACAGCTGTGCTTGGGAAGGCTCCCCATTTCTGTGGATTGGGAAAAGCCATGGCCTCAGCATGCCCCACTGCAGTTCCATGGGGCAGTTTAGACGGGTCTTCTTCTCTGAGGCCCCATACCAGCCGGCACTTCTCACCTCTCGGCCTCTCCTCTTGCTCACCACACCCAGCACACAGGCTTCCTGTCTGATACAGAACTTGAACATGCCTATCTCACCCCTGACAGAGGGACAATGGTTTATCATTGTTGAGTGAACACTGGTCAAATGAGCCCTCCCTTGAAGTTCCTGCTTCCTGACTCTTGCTGGCTCCCATCTGAGGTTTCACTGCCTGTTCCCCAAAGAATGCGGGTCCTGGAAGGTTAGTCACTCAGTTCAACACCTTTGGGTGGATGGCTCATGAACCTGGGTCCTGCCTGGTGGGCTGTGCTGCTCTGGCTAACTGGAAAGCTTCCCTGCCCTTTCTCACTTCCGAGTGGGGTTCCTGAAATTGCTTATTCAGTCTAGAGAATGACCTTGGCCCTCAGGGCTTAAGGCAACTGAGGCCTCCAGCTCCCATCTCCTGTCCTGAGCCCCCCAAGGTCAGGTTGTAGCTGAGGGATGAGACTTGTCCTAGGGAAGCAGCAGATCTGGCAGGTAACAGACTCCCACAAAGGTGCCCAACTTCTGGCTCCATTTTTCCTACCCACACTGTGTGTACAGATGGAGAGAGGGCAGAGTGCTGCCCTGTGCCCCTGGGGACCCCCAGACTGAAATTTCAGCATCAGCAGGGGCCACATCCTCCAGAAGACCTTGCTCAGCCAGTCCTGACACTAGGAGCTGAGCCTGACTGCCATTTTACAAGTGGCTTTATTGATAAGGAGACTTGGCTTAGTGCTGACTGATTGTTGAACCACTTAGTGCTTAAGTTCTGTAGACAGCTGGCCTCAGGGATCAGCTGGCCTTAATTTCCTAGGAAATACTTTTAAAATATGTTTTATTATTGATTTTAGAGAAAGAGAAAGGGAGAGGGAGAGATAGAAGCATCAATGTCAATTGGCTGCCTCCTGCACACCACTGCTGGGGATCGAGCCCGCAACCCAGGCATGTGCCTTGGCCGGAAATCGAACCCATAGAATAGAACCAGTGACCTCTAGGTGCATGGGTTGGTGCTCAACCACTGAACCACACTTGCTGGCCTCCTAGGAGACACTTTTTAAGAATCAAGGCTAGCGTAGGATTCACCTCATACTCACCTTGTCCTGGGAAAGAGAACTTGGCTCCAACTTCCTTCAAGTTCTAGTCAGGAAGAGAGCAATCCTGCAGGTGGGCAATGAGCTAGTCATGTCAGCACTGGAAGAGGATGTTTCACCTGAGTTTGCCCCAGGCAACATGCCTCCTGGCTGGTCCACAGGGAGCTGCTCTGATGTCACTGTGGGGACACATCTGACCCTCCCCACTGCTCTGTAGGCTCCTGGAGGTTGTGAGCCTCCTTCCTGACACCTTGCTGTGGGAATCACTGGGTACACAGAGCCAGTTACCACTGGATGCAGGATTCTGATAGGCACTCAGTGGGTGAATCAGAAAGACCGAGTTGGGGACCAGATGGAGCTCTGTCCCCCTAGCCCCAGAAGCCACTCACCTGGCCTGATGTCCTTATGTTTAAAATAAGGGCAGCAGACCTATCTCTCAGGCTTATTATGAACAAGGCCCCATATGTGAAAGCATCTAACAGAGAAGGACCAGGGCTGATATGCAGGACATATTGGTTTGCCAGCCTCCCTCTCCTCCTTATTTCACTGCATTTCCCTTGAATCTGCTGGGTGGGAGTGAGCATGTGTAGTGGAAATTGGGTCCCAGTTGCCCTGGGGCTGCAGTGAGGTGGGAACTCTGTCCCTGTGCATCACTGTCCCTTTGTCTCATTGGTTCCCTGAGGTCTGTGTCCACAGGGAGACCCTCAGGGGTTCACCACACAGGGGTTTCCTGAGTTTTCCAGCTTCCTCAACAATTTAGCATCATCTATTCCACAGGAAAATTTCAGTACAGTTAGGAAGTCAAAGATAAGTTAAACATAGACACTTCTCTTCAGGGAGCTTATCTTGACCACAAGGAATTCCTATTAGGGGCTGAGAAGAGGCCAGTGCCTCTTGGGAAGGCTCCACTTGGGCAATTGTGCACACAGACATTCTCCTCTTGACCACAGCCTTCTTGCATCCTCCCTTCTATTCTTTCAAAGCACCAGTTCTTACCCCTTCCCAGGGCTTCCTGCCCACAGACCCTTCCTTGCGACCTGCACTCTGCTTTGGCTCTCTTGTCCATTCTGTTTGGTTCCATGCTCCGTTCTTCAGCCATTTCTTGCTGGTCTTCTCACTTTCTCTTCCCAGCTCTCACTAGACAACACCCAGGCCAGGTGGTGGCGATCGTCTGCTTCCTCTGCATCTCTGTCGGGGCTGTGAAGGGCTGTGGGGAAACCTAGCCTCACAGATGACTGCCACCTTGATGCACTGCCACCCTCTGGGCTCCCACACTAACCCACAGTGCTAAAGAGCTTTCCTAGTCTGCTGTCCACAGCAGTGATTTCCAATGTTCACCACTCAACTTCTGGCCCAACTGTCCCTCACTCTTATCCCAGGAAAATAGCCCCCATCATATGGGAGGGCTTCAGCATTTCCCACTGCCTCCTGGCCACCCCACCCAGCTGTTCTCCTATTGCTGGAGGGTAGAAGCTGCTCATACTTGCTGGGCTCTTCCGTTCACCCAAGCCCTAAACCTCCTGACCTGCCATTACATAATAAAGATTCAATCTGGCCATTGTCGATGATTCTGGCAGGAAGCTTCTGAAGCCCCTGGAATTTCCTCAGTGACAGATATATGACTAGGTATATGACAGATGTATGACTGACACTGGTAGGGTCCCTAGATAGTTTTAGGATGGTGGCCGGTCTCCAGAAAGACCAGCCACATGGTTAGAGGGTTGGGGCTTTGAGTTGCAGGATACCAGCCCTTCCTCCTGCCTCCTGAGAGGGAAGGGGACTGGAGACTGAGTTTGATCACATGACCAATGATTTAATCAATCATACTCACATAATGACATCCCCTTAAGCTCTGGAGTTTGGAGGAGCTTTCTGGTTGGTGCTGGAAGGTATCACCTCCTTATGTATCTTGTCATGTGTCTGGTCTTCATGATTTGTATCAATGATAATAATAATAATAGTAACAACAACAACAACAATAATAATAGCACTTTGCTGAGTTCTGTGAACCTTTCTAATGAATTACCAAATTTGAGAGGGTCATGAAAACCTCTAAATTTATGGCCAATCGAAAGTGAGGATGGCCTAGGACCCCTGAAGTGCAACTGGCATCTGAGGCAAGGATAGTCTTGGGGCCATGCTTTTAACTTGTGGGGTTTGCACTAACTCTGGGTGGTTATGGCTACAGTTGAATTGAAGTACACCCAGTGGGAGTGAATGAAATACTGTCTTCTCAAGGATTTTGCTGTTTTGATATCTCTCTCTCTCTCTCTCTCTCTCTCTCTCTCTCTCTCTCTCTCTCTTCTGCTGGCTCCTTCTCCCCAGATCTAGTCACGTCTTGCTTATCTAAACCAAAACAAGGAAGACAACACCATTCTTTACCTATTTATTTGTTTCTCTGGGAAGAGTGCTTTCACTTGTTTCTCCCACCACTTGTCACCCCTCAATGGTTTTGCTTCCTCCCAACACTTGATTGAAACTTTTCCATGGGTCCTTTTTAGCCGTGTTTTTTTTTTTTTGGTTTGTTTTTTTAAACCTTGGCTTCTCAGCAGCATTTCACACTATTGACCACTTTCTTTTCTTCTTAAACTAAAACCCCCTCTAGCACCACTTTCTGCAGTACTCTACTGGTTTTCTTATGGCCACTCCTTAGTTTCCTCTACAGTCTCTGTATACCCCTTACTATTCCAAATGTTGCCTATGTTCACTCTTACCCTCCTCTTTGATTCCTAGCCCATGGAAGTCTCACCATCTGGCATGAGTTATCTCAAAACCTTCTTCTCACTCTCCACTCTGCCCCACAGCTAATCAGCCACCCCATGTGGCTCCTTCTCCCTCCCAAATATCTCATGTCTCTGCACTTCTGGTCTCTGCCTCTGCTGCTCCCTAGTGCAGAAGGCAGCCCAGGCTCCTCCTCATATTCCCCTGTTCTCCACCCTCAGCCTCATGCAAGCCTCTGTGGTAGAGCCACAGCCTACCTACCTGGCCTGTGGCTGGTGCCAGTGACTTTCTGTAGAATGAATGAATGAATACATGAATGAATATTATGTCTTTGCTTAAAACCCTTACATAGTTTCCCATGGCCCTTGGAGTCCAAGCTCCTGGACACAGTTCCATGCCTCCTGACCCACCCCTTGCATGCTCCTCTCTTTGGCCTTGAATGTGTCACACTCACCTTCCCTCTTTCTGTAACACCTACCCCTTTCTTGGGCTCAGTGACTATTACTCATCCCTTACATCTCAGCTTTCATGGACTTTTTCCTGTTCCACCTGCTGTATGTTTCTAGTTACTTCCGGCCCCACCTACTATATACTTATTACATTTTATTGAAATTGTTTGCAGTGTCAATAACACACCGGTTAGCAGTATCTCAGTACCTCCCTCATCCACATTCTTGGTGAGACTTGCCACAGCCAGACTTTTAAAGTTTTGACAATCTATTTGGTGTAAAATGCATCTGATTGTGAATTAATTTCCATTTCTCTCATTTTTAATGAAGTTGAACATCTTTTCAGGTGGTTTTACTCTTCTATGAAACTCTTTCTTGCTGGATTTTTTTTTTCTTTTTAAATTATAATTTTATTGATTTCAGAGAAGGACGAGGGAAAGATAGAAACATTAATGATGAGAATCTTTGTTGTTTTTTTTAAAATAAATTTTTATTTAGATCATTACAATTGTTTTTCCTTTTCCCCCCCATAGCTCCCCTCCACCTGGTTCCCACCCCACCTCTGCCCTTACTTCACCCCCACTGTCCTCATCCATAGGTGTACGATTTTTGTCCAGTCTCTTCCTGCACCCCCCCATACCCCTTTCCCGTTGAGAATTATCAGTCCACTCCCTTTCTATGCCCCTGATTCTATTATATTCACCAGTTGATTCTGTTCCTCAGGTTTTTAATTCACTTGATTTTTAGGTTCACTTGTTGATAGATATGTATTTGTTGTTCATAATTTTTATCTTTACTTTTTTCTTCTTCCTCTTCTTAAAGAATACCTTTCAGCACTTCATATAATACTGGTTTGGTGGTGATGAACTCCTTTAGCTTTTTCTTATCTGTGAAGCTCTTTATCTGCCCATCAGTTCTGAATGATAGCTTTGTTTGGGTAGAGTAATCTTGGTTGTAGGTTCTTGCTATTCATCACTTTGTAGATTTCTTGCCACTCCCATGTGGCCTGCATCTTTCTCTTGAGAAATCAGCTGACAATCGTATGGGGCTCCCTTGTAGATAATTAATTGTTTTTCTCTTGCTGCTTTTAATATTCTCTCTTTGTCTTTTGCTCTTGGCATTTTAATTATGATGTGTCTTGATGTGGTCCTCTTTGGATTCCTTTTGTTTGGGGTTCTGTGCGCTTCCTGGACTTGTAAGTCTATTTCTTTCACCAGGTGGGGGAAGATTTCAGTCATTATTTCTTCAAATAGGTTTTCAGTATCTTGCTCTCTCTCTTCTTATGGCACCCTCATAATTCTGATGTTGGTACGCTTGAAGTTGTCCCAGAGGCTTCTTACACTATCTTTAACTTTTTGGATTTTTTTTTCTTTTTGCTTTTTCGGTTGAGTGTTTTTTGCTTCTTTGTATTTCAATTCTTTAACTTGATTCTTGTGTTCCTCTAGTCTGGTGTTGGGTCTCGGTATAATATTTTTTATTTCAGTCAGTGTATGTTTAATTTCTAGTTGGTCCTTTTTCATATCTTCGAGGGTCTCATTATATTTATTGGCCTTTTCTAGGATATTCTTGAAAAGCCTTATAACCATGGTTTTGAATTCTATATCCAGTTTTTTCCCCCTCCATTTCTTTTGTTTGTGATCTGTTTCTTTGTCGTCACATTTTCACTGCTTCCCTGAGTTGGTAGGGTAGCTTTGTGTGCTAGGTTTCCTATATGGCCCAGTGGGTCGGCCTCCCAGTTACCTGAGGTGGACACTCTTGGTGCACCCCTTTGTGGACTGTGTGTACAGCCTTGTTGTAGGTAAGTCTTGATTGTTGTTGGTATCACTGGGAGGAATTGACCTCCAGGCCAGTTGGCTGTGAGGATCAGCTGTGTCTACTCTGGGAGAAGTTCGGTGCTGGAGACAGCCTTATAGGATTAGACTTGCCAAATTGCAAAAGCCTCTGTGCTCAGCTTGGATGGGGTGGAGTCTCAGGGCGGAGCAGACAGTCTTGGCTTCCTGTCAGCCCTACCCTTTCGTGCGCGCACGCCTGCAGATCTCTGCCTTCCCCGGCTCCCAAGCCTCCGCCCAAGAGTCCAGATTCCCCCTGCAAGAGTGTGGGTCCCCAGGGGCTTGCCTGGAACTAGGATTCAGTGTGTCAGAACTGGGGCTCCATGCAATCAGGAGCTTCTAACTCCCTTCTACTAGGGAAAGCCTGTGGCAACCTCCGCAGTCTTTGTGCACACTGGCGTGTGCGCCTCCAGACCCCTGCCCGCCGGGGCTCCCCCGGCTCTCCGAGTCTCCGAGTGCTTTTCTCTCTACTTGACAGTCCAGACTCCCCCTATATGAATTTGGTCCATGGGGTTTTGCCCGGAACTGGGGTTCAGTGCAGTCGGGGGCTTCTTCCCCACTCCCGCCAGAGAAAGTCAGCCAGGCTCTCAGCCGCCCTTCCTCTTTGCGCACACAAAACCCTTTGCCGTATCTCAACCCTTTGCCGTTCCTCCAATTCTCCATGAGCTTTTCTCTTTCCTTCTAGTTGTAGAATTTCCACTCAACCAGCTTTCCTGTGGTTCTGGATGGTGCCCGTTCTGTCTTTTAGTTGTAGTTTTGAAATTGTTGTGGGAGGCAGCGGTTTAGGTGCTTACCTATGCTGCCATCTTGGTTTCTCGTTGATGAGAATCTTTGATTGGCTGCCTCCTCCATGCCCTTTACTGCGGATTAAGCCCGCAACCTGGGCATGTGCCCTGACTGAGAATTGAACCATAATCTCCTGGTTCATAAGTTGATGCTAAACCACCTGAGAGATACTGACTGGGCTGGATTTTTTTCATATTTATTTGCAGGATTTCTTTATATATCCTGAATATCAATGATTTGTGAAATATATATGTCACAAATGTTATATTCCAGTTTGTGGCTTGTCTTTTTTAGTTTTTAATGGGATCTTTTAATAAAAATGTTTTAATTTTAAAAATGAAGTCAACTTGATCAGTGTTCCATTTGTGGTTTATGCCTTTGATGTCATTTTTAGAAATATCTCCCTGTCCCAAAACACAGAGACATTCTCCTACATTTTGTCCTAAAGTTTTGCCTTTTTATCTGTGCCTTTAATTGCCTGGTTTTTCTGTTGGAGAGCAAATACACGAGGTCAGGGGCATTGGTCTTATTCCTTTTTGTCTGTTTTTTGTTAATTCTCACCGGAGGATATTTTTCCATTGATTTTTTTAGAGAGAGTGGAAGGGAGGGGGAGAGACAGAGAGAGAGAAACATCGATGTGAGAGAGGCACATCAATTGGTTGCCTCCAACACACACCCTGAGCAGGGCTGGGGATAGAGCCTGCAACTGAGGTACACGTCCTTGACTGGAATGGAACCCAGGACCCTTCAGTTCTCTGGCCCATGCCCTATCCACTGAGCCAAACTGGCTAGTGCACATCAGTTTTGTTTCATGTTGACCCCAGACCCTGTGTGGTGATGGGCACCCAGTAAAGGGTCAGTGACTTACTAAGTGAGTGATTGAGTGACTGAAAGTGGAAACAAAGTGAAATGGAATTCAGAGAAAGCAAGAACATCTGTGAAAGGTGAAGGAGGAGATAAAGTAGGACTGAGGTTCTTAATCTTGGGTCCAACCTAGAACCCTCTGGGAAGCATTAACATGTGCTATGGGGGCTCCAGTCCAAGAAGTTCTCCATGACTGGCCTGAGGCATGGTCTGGGCACCAGGTGACCCCAGTGTTGGCTCAGGGCTGACACCACTGGGTTTGGAGGTAAAATAATGCAGTGGTCAAGGATCAACAAATTTGGGCTTGCACTTCAGCCTTGTCACTGACCAGCGGTGTGCTCTTACCTCTTTGCTCACCTATGAAGTGGGTATAATAACACCTGCCAGCCTCCGTGACTGTGGGAGTTAGAGAAGATAAATGTGTTCTTGGAATAAAGGGTGTTCTTAATACCTTGTAGTATGTTGATTTTTTCTTTTTTTGAGGAGGTGGCATTTGAGCCAGACCTTGATGACTGGTTCAGACATAAATGTATAGTGATTGGGAGAGAAGCACAGTTCAGGTGGAGGGAATACAGTGGTTAAAGGGGCAGTGAGAGAGAGCAGGGCTACTAGCACTGTAGACAAGGCAAAGAAAGAGGCTGGGGGTGGGAGGAGAAAGGTGGCCAGCCAGGTGCAACCCAGCTTCTCAGGGTTCCCATGGACACTGTCCTCCCAAATGTCCAGCCAAGCCATAAGTGAGCAAGGGTTCTGGTCTCTCCCTCTCTCTTCTTCATTCCAGGAAAGACCAATGTCTGGTGTTTA
This sequence comes from Corynorhinus townsendii, assembly GCA_026230045.1. Classification (NCBI taxonomy): domain Eukaryota; kingdom Metazoa; phylum Chordata; class Mammalia; order Chiroptera; family Vespertilionidae; genus Corynorhinus; species Corynorhinus townsendii. Next base: position 108,467,720 of record JAPDVU010000007.1, on the reverse strand, counting down.
GGAAGAGAGTCAAGGAAAAGGAAGTGAGGGTTAGGGGAGCAGAATGCGAAAAAGGAGGTCCATGCAGGTTGGCAGAGGATGAGGCTTTAGGTCTCGAAAGGAGGAGCTTGGAAGCAGGGAGAAGTCCACCTTAGGCCAGGTAGGATGCATTTCGTGAAAAATAGTTAGCTTCCTGAAGTGCCATGCCTTTTTGATTGTCTTTAAAAGCCACAGAGAGGGGTTTTAAATCTGGCTTTCAACTTTCTAGGTTATCAATATAGCAACGATTGGAACAATAATTAGGTTCACAAGGGGTTGGCTAATAATCCCTATTTATGATTGTACTCTTGGATGTACTCTTGGTTACTGGAGGTGACTTAGGAGGAGCTCCAGGTTCATATCTTTGACTGCTCACCTGGCATGATCACCTGGCAGTCCCATAGGCATCTTCATTTAACATGTCCTGAATAGAATGAGGATTTCCCTGCCCCACCTGTCTTCCCCTGACACTAAATGGTCCAAGGTGCTTAAGTAAAAATCTTAGCCTTGGTCCTGGATTCCTTCCTGTGTCTATCCTGTCACAGTCCTCACCCCATTTACCCAAAATTGCTCTGCCTTTGTGTTGCCAGCTCACTCCATCCCTCCACACCGCTCCCCCCGCCCCCCAGGTCCACTGCCTGCTGCCTAACACTCTCCATTAACTTCACGAGTTCCTAAATGTAACCCATACAACTGGTGGAGGAGTGTGTGCACATTATCCTTCCTTAATCATTTTGTATTTATGTGTGAAAACACACCGTCTTTCTTCATTTGCCAGCTAACATACTTTATTTGTTGACAAAATTAGCTGATAGCTTTGGTACTAATACAATTGTTTTTGAACATTAAACTTTCATCATTCTCACTATTGTATATGGAGCTAGTCTTGGGGAAAGGTAGTTTAGTTTCCAAAACAAACAGACATTTGGGCTGTGGCCACAGAGCCTGATTCATGGAATTATATTTTTAGAAGTAACTCAGCACTGCCATTAAAGAGCTTTGACAGATGCCTTGGGGAGTGTCTGCCCTTTTGAGGGGTCACTGAGGTGCGAACACTTGGCTTCAGCATCCTTGTTTATACATTATGAGCAATAATGAGGTTCACAAGGGGTTGGCCAAAAATCTAGAATGCAACGCATTGCATTTCCAGCGGAGGCCATATTTACAAAGACTATGTAGTCAAGTTCAAATTAGGACTAGAGTCCCAACAAATATGTAACATATGTGAGAAGTATTGGATTGAATATTTCTAGAAAAATCCAAATTTGTGATTGCCATTGACATACCTTTCTGAGTACAAGAGTTAACAACCTCTATTTACATTTTAAAAGAAACTTTACTATGTTTTAGATGAACTGTTGGTTGGATAAGCTGATAGAGCTACCATTTGGGGGATGGTAGGCTGTTGCCCTTAGTGGTTTGATTTATTTCAAAGTCATACTATTTTTCTTGTGAACTATTTTATATTCTTAAAAACAAACAGTTGGGCTCTATTTTGCTGGGAAGTACTGAGCCGTTTACCTGAAATGGGTGGGCTCAAGAGGTAATCTGAACTCGTCTAGAAATGGACACAGCTGACCCTGCCTTTGTCCTAACTGGCAGCTCACAGACGGAGAGAAGGAGAAGAGAGAAGAAAGGATTCAAAAGTCAGTGCTGAGCTCTGTGTGGACTTGGTCTATGTCCTGGGGAGGTTGGCCCAGTGAACCACAGGGGGTTCCTTTCCATTTTCCAAACCACTGCTCCATTAGACTAGCAAAGGGGCCATCTACCCTCGCCGCCCCCCCCCCCCCCGAGTTCTCTGCTAATTCATGGGCGTGGGTTGTTAAACCTTGTATTGCTAGGGATGAAAGTGCAGCATCAACCTCCTATCATTACACATACTCCACACTTTACTGCTGAAATCATATCTAGGGTTCATAGGTTCTTCCAGGTCATTCTGCTGGTAACATCTAATTGCTCAGCTATTCCCTGGATAGCATCTCTAGTGTAATTGACATACTCTGCTGATTATAATAAATATATTTTATCCAATCTACATGCTTATTAATAGTTGCCCACCAGAAGAATACAGACTCAAATCCTGCTGCTATATGATTCCTAGCTTTAAGTTCATTAAGGACTCCTCCTGGAACCCCAATGGGATCCATGTAAATCTGGGGATCAAAGGAGCCCCCAGGACTCTCTCTCCTCTTCCTCTTCTAGTCTGTCTGTCCATTGAAAGAGGTTTACGTTAGGCCAATTGTATCAGCATACAAGTTCCATTCTATTTGCTGGGTAAGGGTCTCCCAAACGACCACCTGACATCAGCAAGGCATATCAGCCACTTCTGAGGATACTTGGCCATTTATGCATCTGGATAAATGTCCCATAAACTCCGAGCACTGTTCCCCTCCTTGAGAGACAAGAGGTATAGTTTACATAGGAGGACGGGGCCGGGTCGTTTTGAGGGTCCTTGTTCTTTGCCTCTGTTGAATGGGAACAACAAGGAGAGAGTCTTACAGGAAACATTTCCTCAGGCAGTTTCCTCCTGGTACAGGACAAGCACACATTCCATCCCGTTACTGTCTGAGGTCCATCCAAATGGGAATGGGACCACTTGGGCTTCTAGCCTTCCTGCCACACAAGCATAACAGTTGCTTTTATTTAGGGTGCATACAGAATATTTAATTCATTCCACCCAGGCATTCGTTCCCTTATATCTTACTTCTATTTGCATGGTGGAGGCAGTGGCCTAGGGGATCTTGTCCTGTGACTTCTACTCCTAAATCTAGTCCTAGCCAATCTTTTGGCCAAAAGGCTGAAATATCCAATCATTCAAGTTATCTGTAACCAATAACCTAACTGGGTTAGCATGATCTGGCTTGTACACCTTTCTCCAGCCCACATTGTAAGCTCCTGCAATTTTCCAGAGCCCTAAGGCAGTGGTCGGCAAACTCATTAGTCAACAGAGCCAAATATCAACAGTACAATTGAAATTTCTTTTGAGAGCTGAAAACCGACTTCTGCACATGGGCCATGAAGTTTCAATTGCACTTTACTGCCCGCATGTGGTATTTTGTGGAAGAGCCACACTTAAGGGGCCAAAGAGCCGCATGTGGCTTGCGAGCCGCAGTTTGCCTAGGGCCTAAGGCAACTAGAACCCAGTACATGATGGTTATTAACACAGCTCACAGTTTTTAGTGTTAATTTCAAGGGGATATGTCCTGGTATGGCCGTCCAAGTTGAGGTATGTCTGACCTTAACCCATGTGTGATGGGTACAACCTCACTCTGCAATCCAAACAGCAGCCTCAGTGGTAAGCAAGACAAGGTAGGATCCTTCCCAGGAGGGTTCCAACTTGCTTCCCTTCTAAGTCTTTTTTTTTTTCTTAAATAAATCTTTATTGTTCAGATTATTACAGGTGTTCCTCTTTTCCCCCCATAGCTCCCCTCCACCTGATTCCCCACCCCACCCCATGCCCTTACCCCCCGCCACTGTCTTCATCCATAGGAGTAAGATTTTTGTCCAATCTCTTCCCGCACCCCTCACACCTGCTTCCCCTGAGAATCGTCAGTCCACTCCCTTTCTATGTCCCTGATTCTATTATATTCACCAGTCCATTCTGTTCTTCAGATTTTTTATTCACTTGATTTTTAGATTCACTTGTTGGTAGGTATGTATTTGATGTCATTTTGTTGTTCATAATTTTTATCTTTACCTTTTTCTTCTTCTTCCTCTTCTTAAAGAATACCCTTCAGCATTTCATGTAATCCTGGTTTGGTGGTGATGAACTCCTTTAGCTTTTTCTTGTCTGTGAAGCTCTTTATCCGATCTTCAACTCTGAATGATAGCTTTGCTGGGTAGAGTAATCTTGGTTGTAGGTTCTTGCTGTTCATCACTGAATATTTCCTGCCACTCCCTTCTGGCCTGCATAGTTCTGTTGAGAAATCAGCTGACAGTCGTATGGGTACTCCCTTGTAGGTAATTAACTGTTTTTCTCTTGCTGCTTTTAATATTCTCTCTTTGTCTTTTGCCCTTGGCATTTTAATGATGATGTGTCTTGGTGTGGTCCTCTTTGGATTCCTCTTGTATGGGGTTCTGTGCACTTCCTGAACTTGTACGTCTATTTCTTTCATCAGGTAGGGAAAGTTTTCTGTCATTATTTCTTCTAATAGGTTTTCAATATTTTGCTCTCTCCCTTCTTCTGGCACCCCAAAAATTCGGATGTTGGTTCGCTTGAAGTTGTCCCAGAGGCTCCTTACACTATCTTCATATTTTTGGATTCTTTTTTCTTTTTGTTTTTCTGGTTGGATGTTTTTTGTTTCCACATATTTCAGATCTTTGGTTTGATTCTTGGGGTACGTTGATCTACAGTTGAGTTTCTGTATATTCTTTATTTCAGACAGTGTATGCTTCATTTCTGACTGATCCTTTTCCATTTTTTTGGCATTCTCATTAAGATCCTTAAAGGTCTCATCAAGTTTCTCAGCGGTTTTAAGAAGATTCTTGAGTAACCTTATAAATGTGGTTCTGAACTCTATGTCATCCAGTAGTTTGCTTTCCTCTGTTTCTTTCATTCGTGACATGTTTCTTTGTCTCCACATTTTGGCTACTTCCCTGTGTTGATGGAGTGGCTTTGTGTGGTAGGTGACCTATAGGGGGCAGTAGCTCAGCCTCCCCAGTCACCTGATGTGGATGCTCTTGGTACACCCCTTTGTGGGCTGAGTGCAAAGTCTTGGTGTAGGTAAGCCTTAATTGCTGTTGGTACTCTGGGAGGAATTGACCTCCAGGCCAATTAGCTGTGAGCACTCCCTGTGTCTATAATGGAAGAAGTGCTGTGCTGAAGACACGCTTATGGGGCAGGACTTGTTTCAGTGGGGCTTTGGTGCTCACTGAGTCTGCCTCTTGAATGTGTCACTTATGGATGTGAGGAGTTGAAATCTGGTGTCTCACACTGACCACTAGGTACACTGGCTTCTGGATCTCCAATGGGGTGCAGGTCAGCTACTGTCTGAGGCCACCCAGCAGGAGCTACAGTGAGAGCTACAGTTTTCTCCTCTTTGCTTGGGGTTTGGAGGTTTTGGAGCTGTCTGACCCGGGCTGCAAGTTTGCTAGGTTAAGCTGCGATAGGGCAGGGCTTTCTTATGCAAAAGCCGCTGCTTGGAGCTTGGGTGGGTTTCTAGGTTTTGCAGGGCGGGTCTCAGGGCGTCACTAGGCTAGGGCGTGGCAAACAACAATGGCTGCTAGTTATCTGGCTCTGCGTCCCTGTCGGCAGTCCCATGCCCCAATGCAGTAAACAATTATTCCTGCGCGCAGCTCTGCAAGCAAGCCACCCTCACTGGCAGACAGTCCAGCTTCTTCCTGTAGGATTTTGGGTCCCCTGTGTCTCCCCAGAAACTGTATTTCAGAGTAATTGGGGGCTTGTCTCCCTTTGGGTTGAAAAAAGCAACGCCTGCCGCCAGCCCGGATCATGCGCCTCCGTACCTCAGCTTTTCAGCACTCGTGCACGTCTCAATGCTCTTTTCTCTTTCCTTCTAGTTGTAGAACTTCCACTCAGCCAGCTTTCCTGTGGTTCTGGGTGATAGACGTTTTTTCTTTTAGTTGTATTTTTGAAATTGTTGCGGGAGGCAGCAGTTTAGGTGTTTACCTACGCCGCCATCTTGGATTAAAAAAAAAAATCTCCCTTCTAAGTCTTGATTAGAACAAACGTAATCTCCTGATTGATGGAGATAAACCAGAAACTCAAGAGGAGGGCATTGGGTTAGGATGTCTCCTAACCTGAGACATTAAAGTAGGAAAAAAGTTTAACTCCATTTGTCCTTGGGTGTGGCCAGGAAATGACACTAATTGGATATCTGCCATCTGTCTTCCTGAGTATGTTGATGTAAGCTATTTGCCCTCTGGTTAGGTAGGCAAAATGCAAATCATTTACTTTTAAGTGTCCTTGGTTTAGGAAGATGGGATTTACTTGGTTTAACCATCTCTGTTTCCTTATTGTACTTAACCAGGCTTACTGGCATGTGTCATTGACATAACTTCCTTTTAAATTTCTCTCTCTACAAACCTATAACTTTCACAAACATTCTTACAACTTTAAGTTACTTTTTTCCCCTTCAAAATGAACGTCCATGCCTGATGTCTTCTATTATCAAAACCATATAATTTCCTTCCAATTAGAGAAACCTTAAATTTTCCAATGATAACCAAAAAGTAAACAGCCAGCATTTCTTAGATTGACATTTATGAGCACTTGTACTTTCAAGAAACACACCTTAAATCAAAGACATTACATTAACATTTCCAAATCTACTTCATAGATTTTCTCAAACAAAAGCTAAAATCCAGTGAACTTAAAACTTGTTGAAATATTTAGATGTTTATCATTTAACCCAGCAATGCTCCAAAGCTTTTAAATTACCAAGTAGGCACATGAGGCTGGAGAAAAGGCAGAGGGGGTGGAAAAACAGCTTTGGGTTTTATTCTGTGGCATTCACAAAGAGAGTTAAGCTTAGCTCAAAACTATTTAAAATTTGAAATCGGACAGTGCGCACATTTGTCTTGAGGCAGCTTTCTCTCTTTACAAGTACAGAGATCCTAGACACATTCCTAAATTTTGTAAAACTTTTAAATCATGAACTGAGAAAAAACATGGAGATGAGACTTTTCTTAGCACACTTGGGAGTGGGCATCCATATATACAGGATCACCACATGTCTCTCTACCTCCACATCCTGTTTGTTTTGGGAAAATTTAGCAACTGACCTGGCCCAATTTCTTTTCTTATTAAATTAAAGGCATGCTTAATAGATAACAATAAACACATTAAACCAAATAAAATGACAGATCCTGAATCTTTTCCTGTTCTGCTCTCCACAGCATTGACTAGCTTTTAAAGTTATTTTTGCCAAATTCTGCCTGTCCCAAGGTATCCGACACTAATTTTTAAACAAAGCATTAGAGTCTCCCTTCAAGAGAGCTGATAGCTCTGCCCTCTCTAGCTGCTCTCGACATCAGAAGCAGAGGATTTGGCAAGGTTTTTTTTTTCTTGTTATGGACTTTAGATTCTCAATACAAATTAGGTATTTTGCAATTTGAACAAGAAGCCACATAGTTAAATATGACAATGGCACTCTTTTTCCTTGAGCCTGGAAGTTACAAGTTTGTAATGACATTTTTGCCTTTAAATTGAATTCTTCCCCATTATAGTCTGATTTGAAACAAAAGACTTTCTTGCCCACCTTGGCTTGCAACCTCCAAGGCTTGGTGTAAGCTGTATATGCAGTGAATCTCCCCACCGAATTTACCAGTGGACCCCCTCACCTGTTACTGGTGATTAACTTCTTTCTTCACTCAGGCGAATAATCTTCTTCTCCAGATGTCCTTGTTTCAGATGCCATAAATGCCAGGGTGTTTCTCAGCATCCAGAAGCGTTCAGGAATCTGGAGAAGGGGCTACGAGTAAATGAATAAAGAGACTAGAAATAGAAATTTGGAAGGCATTTTAGGGGGCCAGAGGAGACCTAACTTCAGTAACCAAGTTCTCTGAATCTCTGGACCCCTGGCTTTTTATTAATACAAATTGCCCTAAAGCAAAGCAGATATACATATCAAAGGTAAGGCCTGGTAAACAATAAAGGACCATCAGCTTGGGGGAACTGCCCTCAGCTGTCTGGCAGCAGGCAATAACAATGCAAGTCTTCAGCCCTGCTGAAGCTGTGCATTAACCTTTTGATGGACCTCCTGCATTTATTATGCTAACTACTGTTCCTAGCCTCCAGCAGGGGTCTAGCCCAGAGTACTTTCCTACTTGATCTTTTAGTCTTGGTAAAATTTGTAAGGCCCTCTTCTTTGCCTTATTTAATATTAAAGGCTTTATTTAGATTCTGAGACCAGGGAACAGCTTCCATAATCCCTTTAATTATTAGTTCCCTGAGATCCCTCATGTCTCCCCTAGGGGCCTCATTAGTATGGTCCCACTGGGGCTCCCAGTTTAGAAATTTTAGGTCTGCTGGAAGGTCCAGGGCCAGCCAAGTGCTCTCTTTCCCAGGTAGCCAGAGCCGATCTTCAAATAATTCCCCTTTCTTCTCCTGAGAATACTATTCCCAAAATAGACATTACTTGGCCCACATATACACTTGTGGTCCTAAAAATGGGTCTAGCTGGTCAGTTAAGCCATGTGGGTCTTCCAGCAGAGGCTTTAACTCTTTTTTGTTTGTTTGTTTAAGTTCCCTCACATCAGAACTGGTGAGTGGAGCATTTACAAAGCCTATTCTCCCTCTTCCCAAGGGTACCTCTCTTAAGGGATAAATCCATTGGGAGGAGGTTGAAATGATGGGAAGGGTAGGCTATGAATGTCTTTTTTTACACTGCTCCAACTCCTTTTGAAACCTATAAAAGGTGGTTTCTGGTGGTGCAGAGGTCTCAGGGCCATTTAGAACCTTATCAGGGCAGCCCACCTCCTGAGGGGGAGGTTGGGATTGGAAATAGGTTATCTTAGATGTTTCCTCAGATTGTCCCCAGGTCACATAAGGAGAGGAAGACAAGACAAGGGATCCCATTTCTCAGTCTACCCTTGTTCTCTTTTAGGCTTCTCTGCCTTTACAGAGAGAAGGATGACTGGCCCTTTCCTCCAACAGAGAGCATAGTCACTCTTCTTGAGTGACTGGACTTTTAAAATTAACGTACTTATAATTATCACTGAAAAGCTTTATCATAAACCCTTCATTTTAGTTACATCTATTTATTATACTCTAACAACTTTGAAATTTTAAAGCCAATTATTATTACTCAAAGCATTTTCTTGACAAAAATAAATGACGATTATTTTTTTAAACAGGGATAACTTGCAGGCTTATTCTTCTTTACAAAATGGGAGTGCCTGCCCCCCTACCCCCACCCCGCCCAACTATTTCTTCAGTGGCACATAAGTTCTGAGTGGCACAAAGTCCACACAGCACAGAGATAGAGGATTCCCTATGTTCATAAAATGGTGAAGAGCAAACTAAGCTAGCAAAGAACATCAGTAACCAAAATTACATTACAGACACACAGACAAAAAGTCTTTCAAAATTCAAATGTCAAATTTCTGGCCACTGATGCCTAAATTTCCTGCAATCCCTGCCATGTGTTCAGCTTGCCCACAAGCAACTGGGCCCCCAGCAAACTGGGACATGCCCATCTTTAAACAGGTAAACAATAAAGAGACACAAAACACCAACAGAAACACTATTTATTTATTTATTTATTTATTTTATTGTTCAGATTATTACAGTTGTTCCTCCCCCCCCCCCCCCATAGCTCCTCTCCACTTGGTTCCCACCCCACCCTCTGCCCTTATCCCCCTGCCCCCCACTGTCCTCATCCATAGGTGTACAATTTTTGTCCAGTCTCTTCCAGCACCTCTTTCTCCCCAAGAATTGTCAGTCTACTCCCTTTCTATGCCCCTGATTCTATTATATTCACCAGTTGATTCTGTTCCTCAGGTTTTTAATTCACTTGATTTTTAGATTCACTCATTGATAGATATGTATTTGTTGTTCATAATTTTTATCTTTACCTTTTTCTTCTTCTTCCTCTTCTTAAAGAATACCTTTCAGTATTTTATATAATACTGGTTTGGTGGTGATGAACTCCTTTAGCTTTTTCTTATCTGTGAAGCTCTTTATCTGACCTTCAATTCTGAATGATAGCTTTGCTGGGTAGAGTAATCTTGGTTGTAGGTTCCTGCTATTCATCACTTTGAATATTTCTTACAACTCCCTTCTGGCCTGCATAGTTTCTGTTGAGGAAGTCAGCTGACAATCGTATGGGTACTCCCTTGTAGGTAACTAACTATTTTTTTTATATCTTGCTGCTTTTAATATTCTCTCTTTGTCTTTTGCTCTTGGTATTTTAATTATGATGTGTCTTGGTGTGGTCCTCTTTGGATTCCTTTTGTTTGGGGTTCTCTGCACTTCCTGGACTTATAAGTTTATTTCTTTCACCAGATGGGGGAAGTTTTCTGTCATTATTTCTTCAAATAGGTTTTCAATATTTTGCTCTCTCTCTTCTTCTGGAACCCCCATAATTCGGATGTTGGTACGCTTGAAGTTGTCCCAGAGGCTCCTTACACTATCTTCATATTTTTGGATTCTTTTTTCTTTTTGCTTTTCTGGTTGGGTGTTTTTTGCTTCTTTGTATTTCAAATCTTTGCCTTGATTCTTGCAATCCTCTAGTCTGCTATTGGATCTCTGTATATTATTTTTTATTTCAGTCAGTGTATGCTTAATTTCTAGTTGGTCCTTTTTCATATCCTTGAGGTTCTCACTAAACTTATCTGCCTTTTCTAGAAAATTCTTGAAAAACCTTAAAACGGTGGTTTTGAACTCTATATCCTGTAGTTTGCTTTCCTCCATTTCTTTCATTTATGACCTGTTTCTTTGTCTCTGCATTTTGGCTGCTTCCCTGAGTTGACAGAATGGCTTTGTGAACTAGGTGTCCTATAGGGCCCACTGGCTCAGCCTCCCCAGTTACCTGAGGTGGACACTCTTGCTGCACCCTTTTGTGGGCTGTGTGCACAGTCTCGTTTTAGTTAAGCCTTGATTGTTGTTGGTATCACTGGGAAGAATTGACCTCCAGGCCAACTGGCTGTGAGGATCAGCTGTGTCTACGCTGGGAGAACTTCTGTGCTGGAGACAGCCTTATGGGGCAAGACTTGCTTCAGTGGGGCTTCAGTGCTCACTGACCCTGCCCCTTGAGTGTGTCCCTATGGATCTGAGGAGTTGTAATCTGGATGGTCCCACTCTGACCACTGGGTACACTGGCTCTTGGATCTCCAAGGAGGTGCAAATTTAGCCGCTGCGCAAGGCCACCCAGCAGGAGCTATGGAGAGATTTGCAGATTTCTCTTCTTTGTTTGGGGTTTGGAGATGCCCAGATGAGGCCCAGCTGTGAAGCAATGCAAGCTGCTGTGGAGCCTTGGGCCTTCTTTTGGAAGTTCTGGCACTCTCTGACCCAGCTGAAGTTTGTTAGGTAATTTTAGATTGCAAAGGGCCAGGCCTTTCATATGCAAAAGCCTCTTCACACAGCTTGGATGGGGCGGGGTCTCAGGGAATCAACAGGGCAGAGCAAACAGCTATGGTTGATCCTCAGCCCTGCCGCAAGAGGCCCCCGGGTTTCAGTGTCCCCTCAGTAATTGCTGCAAGCACCTCTGAGAGAAAGTCGCCCTTGAGTTCTGCCTGAAGCCAAACAGTCCAGTTTCTCCCCGTATGTGTCTGAGTCCCCAGAGTGTTGCCTGGAACTGGAGTTCAGAGCAGGCAGGAGCTTGTGTCTCCCTCCTGATTGAAAAAGACAACCGGGTACTCAGTTGCCAGCCCTTTCCTTGAGTGTGCCTCCGTACCCCTGCCTCCTGCAGCTCCTCTGAGTCTCAGTGTGCTTTTCTCTTTCCTTCTAGTTGTAGAATTTCCACTCAGCCAGCCTTCCTGTGGTTCTGGATGATGCCTGTTTTGTCTTTTAGTTGTAGTTTTGAAGTGGTTGTGTGAGGCAGCAATTTCAGGTGTTTACCTATGCTGCCATCTTGGTTTCTCTCCCAGAAACACTCTTATGTACAATATTTATCGGCATGCACAGCCCACAGACACCACAGAATGCCCAGCATTAAAAAACAACAACAACAACACAATGTCTCCTGCCCCTGGTTTGGGGACTGCTCCTCCCTAGAACCCCTGCATTCTCCCAGTGGACTATTTTGGGGGAATGTATTCCCTAAGCCTAGAATTTTTGTTTCTTGTCCTCAGAAAGTTCCTTGTGTTTGTTCGTGCTCAACCTCCCTTACTGGAGATTTTTTGCACTCACCAAGATCTGCTTCATCCCTCTCTGGCCACTTCCCTCATGGGAGCACAGAACTGCATATCAGAACTCTGCACTCACTTCCCATCTGGGACGCATCTTATTCACACACACAACCTCTGGGATATCCCGACCACCAAGGCCCTACTTACTTCCCTTTGAAGATTTTCTGTACCTTGGTCTGTGCATAGAGTGGCCTGGTTTCTGTGGTTTCCTTTACTGGGTCCTTCCCCCCTGTGTTGCTGATGTACCTTCAATCTGGAGTCTTTGCTGGCTTGGAGTGTCATAGGTTTCTCTCTTCCAGAAGCCACCATAACAAGATGGGTTGGATACACCTCCCCTAAGTAGGGGGTCCAAACGACTCTCGTGAGTGGTGAAATCCCAGACAAGCCCCGAAATTGTTAGAAATGCTTGTCAACAGTGTCGTGGGAATGAGATAAACACTTGAAACTGGATTGGCAAGGCAAATTTACTTCTGCAGAAGGGTGCAGGTGCTGGCTTGGAAATCATGGGCGAAGCACCTGCACTGAGTCTTAAAGGAGGAGCAGCACACAGGAGGGATGGGGAGTGTCAGGCACAAGGTCTCTGCAGGGAAATAATGAGAGATAAGATGGGACAGTCGGCACCTTGTGTACTACAATGACACAATCAGATTCACATTTTAGCAAGTTCATTTTTGCACTATAGCAGGGAAAGCACTGGAGTTGGGGCAGCAGCTTAAAGCAGGCAGACAGAGAGTCTGGGGGAAGTGATGAGGCCCTGAAATAAGGCAGTGGTGGTGAGGAGGGAGGGGAAGGGACTGAGCTGAGCTATTTCCAAAGCAGAAGCAGAACAGACTTAGTGACCAACTGGACATGAATGCAGGTTGAGGAAGAAACATTGAGGATAACTGAGACTTCTAGGTTGACCCATTGCAGTGGCATAATTTATCCCCTCTCCCCCCCCCCCCACCCCCCCCCCCCCGCCCATCCCTCCCAGAAAACCAGGGAACCATCAGCTGTTCATTTGCTTGCTTTGGGGAGAATGATATAGGAGGAGTTACCACAGTGAAGCTGGGTGTGTGAACTTGGTTTGCCTTTGGGATATACAGGTAAATCTCTCTGGAGAGCAGGATAAGGAAATAAAAGAACAATTTGGCTGGTGATGCACAGTTACTGGTGGTCATGGTTTCCTAGAACTTAGAGAGAGTAGCTTAATGGAAAACCCCCTCTCCTTGCAGGAGCTGGCTGAGGAGCTAGTGGAATAAAAGCTCTCACCTGCTTTCTTGACTCACCTTGGATTCTGTAGCCACAGGTGAGGGAACATTGCATTTCCCATACATACTGGGTGGGATAGGCAAGTCTGAGTCCTGTCAGGAGACAGATTGGCCCACTTGCAGACGTACAGACTGCTGTTCAATCACATTTATTTTTTCCAGGACTCCCAGCCAGGAGCCCTCAATGACTGAAGTGAAAGAGGACTTGAGGCAGGCCGCCTGTGAGTCAGGCTAGCACAGATGATGGGTCTCAGTCAGGGTCCTGTCCAAGGCCTGGATCTTCTTTGCAGCTGGATCTGACCCCAGCTGGTAAAGGGTAATTTCCTCACACGGCTGCAGGATGCAAACACAGGCAGGTACACCATCACTTCCCCTTTGACACTGGGACTATGTTGGGCTGCCTTGGCTATGGCATGTGGGGAAATAGGCTGTACTTAGTACATAAAGATAAAGGGCTTGAGGGGCCCATCCATCCGGTGACCATGCCCACCCCACAGATATTCACAGATGCCTGCTCTTCTACACCAGGGCCCCGGGGAAAGCTTGGGGACTTATTCACCTATGACATCCTCCAGCTAATGAAGGACCCCCATCCTCTCCACTCTCCCTCTGCCTCCAGCCCGTGGAGCCCCTGGCCCAGGCAAGGAGCAGTGACCACTAGAGAGAGCTCACCAATTGGCATTCCTTTGGGACATGAAAGGGCTCTTTGAGTCACCTGATCCCCATTCTTGTTTTCTGGCCTTGGTCCCAAAGCTGGACATACCATGGAGGAGGGGAGGCTGCGTGGAGATTCAGGAAGGAGATGTGCCATGGTGGCCTAAACACCTGCCCCACCAGAGAAACGCCCGGTTTGACTAACGGTCTGTGTTAGATCCTTGTTGTACTGACTCAGCTCTGTTTAATTACATAAAAACCCCTTTCCTATGACAGCAGGAGCCTGGGGCTCCTCACTTTCAGTTTATGCAGGTTGGATAAGAAGGGTGAGGAATGTGGGCTAATGGTCCAGGAAGAGGAATCAAGGCAGACAACCCCGCAGCCCCTGGGTAAGGGAGAGGCTGCACTTTGCTCTACATCTTCTCCACTCTGGAAATGTGAGCCAGGCACCAGGGCTAGGGCTGGTTTTCCCATTGTGGGTGATACTCAGCCTCTGGCAGAGTGCTTCCCAGGACCAGCAGGCTCATCCCTTAGTATCATAGACTGCAGCCCACCTGCCAGGAACCACTGAAAATCATGGGAGGGGCAGTGAGGTCGACTGCTTGAACCACCCACCTGGGGGAGTGCGGTTCCTATTGAGGGACAGAGAGGACACACCTGTGCCTATGCCCACTTGCACACCAAGGATTGCCGAACACAGGCTGTGTCAGGAACACCAGCGACATTTCCCACTCAGAATTGCAAGAACAATAGAAGTGGGGCCCTAGCCAGTTTGGCTCAGTGGATAGAGTGTCGGCCCACAGACTGAAGGATCCCAAGTTTGAATCTGGTCAAGGGCATGTACCTGGGTTGCAGGCTCAATCCCTGGCTCTGGTGGGGGCTCGTGTAGGAGGCAACCCATTGATGTGTCTCTCTCACATTGATGTTTCTCTCTGTCTCTCCCCCTCCCTTTCATCCTCTCCAAAAATCAATGGAAAAATATCCTCGGGTGAATATTAACAACAACAAAATAATACACGTGGGAATCCAAGGAGGGACCTGGTAGGGAGGGACATGGGTGGTGGAGCATTTAGGAAGGGACGATTGAAGAAATAAAGCCACCACTGAGCCTCTTGTTTAGTTATTGGAGAAAAGATCAGGGTTGGGTTCCTCCACGACCTGAGCCTGAGTTCTGGGGCTGAAGTCTCTGCCTCTGATGGTTTCTTGGGGTCAGAAACATTTGGATCTCACTTCCTTAGTTGAGCTGCAGTGGAAACATGTAGGTGGGGTGGGGACCTGAACCGCTGCAACCCTCCAGCTGGAAATAGTCTACACTGCGAGTTACATTCCCCACTGGGCTACTGTTTATTCACAGAGAAGGAGGCTGTGGTCGGTTATTTTTTACATTGCTAAGATTGGAATGTTAGCAGTTGATGCACACACAGAAACATTCTGTTAATTTGGTTTACTTATATGTTTCTGGAGCGAGGTTTGTAGCTAGTTTTGAATGTTAGAAAACAAAATAATTATCTGATTATTTGGAGAGGCCTTTTAACCACAAAATGGGAATCTTACTACCTGCCTCACAGAAAACATTGAGAACACTTTGGTGATCACTGAGCTCACTTTTTTCTTTTTAAACTTTGCAGCCTATGTCCTGAGTAGTGACTTTCCTGCCCTCTGTGCAAGGTCCAGAAATAGGAATCAGCCTGCGTCCATTGGTAAGAATGTGGATTTGGGCCATTTCCCAGGCAGTGAACACATTTCATGGATGACAAACTCAGAGGAAAATAACAGAGCTTTTCTTTTTTTCCTGTAACTCCCCTTAAACTCGGACTGAAGCCCTCATTTTTAGTTTCTTTTGAAACAGTGTGGAAATGTAACCCACCCCAGCATTCTTTTGACATTGGTTCTGTAAATGCTGACTCTGACTAATATGTAGCTTGTAGATAAAAAGCATGTTTGCCCATCCCATTTTCAGAAGATTTGCTGACCTTCAACCATAGAACCAGGATGATGCACATGAAAACCAGGATGATGCACACCATACTTGACCAGTCTTGAAATCCTTATCTGAATGGACTGTGCTGGTCTGCACATAGATAACTTTTCAATCCCTTCCCGTGATCTCTGTGTTCTACTTTCCCTCTCCCTCCTCATAAAAAAACTTTTCCTGCACTGAGCTGTGGAGATGGGCTTTGGACAAGAGCCCCCCATCTTCTCGGTGACTGGCACTTGAATAAACCTCTTTCCTTTTCCATTAGCACCTGTCTATGAATTTGGTTTTTGTGGCCACAGGTAGCCAACCCTTGGTTTCAGTTACATGTTCAGGTAAACTCAGGTTGTTCAATAATCTCATAGTCATTTTACATTTAAATTCAGCTAAGCTCATTGTTCTCCCCATCCCCCTCTTGCTCCCATGGGGGCACCCAGATGTGATGGGGTATTCATAGTATATAGCTGCTAGTGGGAAGAGGGAAATTCTGTGGTGGCTCTTCAGAACTGCAGAGCTGAGTCTGGCCCCATCTGGTTTCTGGTCATTGACCTCACTCCTCAGTTTCCACTGCAGGATGCTTTACGTGTCCTTCATGACTCAACCACAGGCTGTCAGGTCCACAGGCCTATCTTGCTGTTGAAATGGAATGACGGCAGCTTTCGAATGCTCGAAGCTTTCCTGGGGACACTGGAAACTGCATGCATCTGTGTGCTTTGTCCAGACCTTTCTTGCTATGTTTGTGTCATTTCTAGTTTTTTCTTTTTCTTTTTCTGTTTTCAACTTCCTTGGCCTCCCTTAGATGTCAAAATTTATATGGGTTTTGTCATCTACCTACCACAGGGCTCAACCTGGAGGCTGTTGCTGGGTCTCTGCTTCCTCCTGAGCTACTTCTGTCCACCCCAGGGTGTCCTGCTCTCACCTGGCCAGAAGACTGATCTGGATCTTTACATAAAGTTGCAGCACTAAGGGGTACAGGTTGGAATTCACGTGGAATCAAAGTTCTCCTTGGATATCCCTTGGTAGTTGTCACACTGATACTAACATCTGACCTCCTTAAGTCCCCAAACTAGTTTTTCCTGGGACAGTTTGAGAGGCTGGACAGAGAGGGTTTATAGAGAGCAACTGAGAAAGTGCAAAGGAAAATAAGTGGGTGTGTGTAGGACCCAATCTTTAATTAAATTCTCAAATTTTACCTGCCACCAAGGCTTCCCTGCTCCCCATTCCCAGATTTGGGTTCATCACCCTTATGTCAGTCATTTCTCCATAAGAAGAAGCAACGAGATGACAAGTCCTTCATCCTAACACGGCTGTTAAAAGGTGAGTTGGATGCTGTCTAGGCTCTGGTACGTTAACGAACAGGGGCTGTACGTGTGAAGGAAGCAGCTTGCCAGCTGAAAAATGACGGCTGTGCTGGAAAGTGTCTGTATTTAGAACCCTGAGTCAGAAACATCTTCTAAAGTGAGTTTGCCAAGAAGGTGTTCTTCTGAAATGTAGTCTTTTCTTCAGGATATTGGCATGTTCTGGAGGTTTTAACAAATGGATTCTGCACTTACTGAGAGCTGTTGACCCTAAGGGCCCAGAAGTCACCTCACCTGTAGCCAGAGACCTTCTCTCGCCACCCAGTGGCCACGTGCTCACATGTGAGGGGAGCACCTAGGCGGCACCAGTCCAGTGTCTGTCATAGACTTCAGCAAAGAAAAGCTCAACTAAGTAAAGAAATAGGGGGGAAACCCCAAAAGTGTTGTAAGAGAGATTTGGTGTGTGTTTGGGTTTCAGCTCCAAGTCGATTGATTGCTCCTGTAAATGATGCTCCTAAGTGTTGGGCATTAGTATAAAAGTGAAAATACTTGTTAGATGTGCACAGCCTGTGGACATCGAAAGACAGATGATATGAATTTTCTAGAGTTCATATTTTCTGGTAAGATGCAGGAGGTCTATGAGGTAGCATTCTAGAGTGCTCAGAGCACCATTCCTGAAGGAAGTGCTGAGTGGCAGTGCTCAGGTGGACTTGGTACATGACACGGAGACAGATGAGTGAGTCCGTGGGCGCTGTCTGCCAAGGTGACAGCTGGGGATGAGGAAGCAGAAAGATAGCTCTTCTATCCAGGAAAGAAGTAATGGCAAAAATGACCATCTTTATTTAACACGTGAGATCAGAAACCACAGCATTAAGTGTTCCCAATGAATTTGACATTTTCCACATTTGGGAGTTTTCTAAGCAGCTTTTGACCATGGTTCTGCACATTGTCAGAGGAGCAACAGAGGGTGGAGGATGGCTCTTCCAGGTTCCCTCCTGCAGTCTGGGTCACCACACATGGAGTTAGAAAGCTTGACCTGGAATCCTGTCTGCCTCTGGTGTGATGGAACTCGGGTTCCATCATCTTTTCCACCTCCTTCTTCTTCTAAGTTTTTTTTTTTTAATTCAAACACCTCAGAATTTGTAGAAGAAAATATCCATGGCCTCCCCGCTCCCCCCTTCACTTCTCCTCACTCCTAAATACATTTCTTGATCCCACAAAGGTATTGCAGTGGGTTGGTGTCCTTCTAGGTTAAAGCTTTCCTTTGCATGTGCACAGAGATACACAGACACTATTTTTTCTTAAATGAGGTCATACTTAGCCATATCATTTAAAAAAAATCAATTTTATTAAAATATAATTTATATACAATATAACATCCTTTTGGGATAACACTGGTTAATAAAATTAGGTAAGTTTCTAATGTACTATATTATGATACATCATCTCCATATTGCATTGTGAGCTCACTACCCATAGTCTAGTTTTCCCCTGTCACCATATAGTTGACCCCCTTGACCCTCTTCAACCTCCCCCTCTGGTACCCATCATTCTGCTTTCTGTGTTTATTTGTTTGTTTTGTTTGCCCATTTGTTGCTTACTATCAATAAAATATCCATTTTTAAATGTACACCTTGATGTGTTTTAACAAATGAAAAACGTGTGAAGCTAATACCTTAACCAAGTCACAAAATATTTCCATAACCCCCTTAACTTCCCTTATGCCCCTTTGTAGCCAACTCCCCCCTCTCCCCGCAACCAGGATCTACTTTCTGTCCCTACAGCTTCAACTGGCCCTTCTAGAATTTTATATTAATGGACCATACTTCCTATAGTTTTTGTGTCTGTCTCCCTTTGCTCAGCATAATGTTCCTGAGAGCTGTCTGTGTAGTTAATTCTATTCTACTGCTAGGCAGTTTTCCATTGTATAAATTGTACCATAATCTGTCTATCTGTTCGACTGCTGACGGACATTTGATCTTTTTCCAGTTTCTGACAGTGACGAATAGAGCTTTTTCTCATACAAGTCTTTGTGTGGACTTGTGCTTTCATGTCTCTTGGTCGAGGAGCATGAAGCAGAATTGCTGAGTCACATGGTAAGTCTGTGTTTAACTTTGTAAGAGTCGCTCTTTGTAAGAGTTCTTTGTGAAGGTGATGCCAGTTTGTATTCCCTCCAGCAACGGCTCTGAGTTCCAGTGTCTTGACCCCTCCTTTTTGCTTTATTTAATGTTAGACAACTGATTATGTGGAGGTATCTAACTTTCTCCTGATGACCAACACTGTTGAGCGTTTTTTGTATCCTTATTGACCGTTCACATATCTTCTTTTATGAAGTTTCTTTTCAAATCTTTTGCCCATTTAAACAACTTGCTGGTTTGTCTTATGATTGTGTTGAAATGTATGAGATAATAGAAAATATATACTAGTATATTGGTCTCTGTCCTTAGTTCCTAACAGAGAGCTTTTGTTATTTCCTGGTGATAGGAGCATTTTTGTCTTAATGAGGTGACACTGGCTAACCCCTGGATGTTGGCTGCTCACAGGAAAGACCAAGCCATGATTAGAAGCTTGGAGTCACCCCCTCCCGCCGCCCCATTCTCCTGAGGGAAAGAGCCTGAAAATGGAATTAATGTGTCTGTGATGAAACCTCTAAAACCCCAAAGTATGATGTTCAAAGAGCTTCCAGGCTGGCAAATATACCCACTGGGAGGGCATATTCACCCCAACTCCGTAGGACAGAAGCTCCCACATGCAGGACACCCCCGACCCTCACCTTGTGTGTCTCTTCATTTGGGTGATCATCTGTCTCCTTTATCCTATCTTTTTTTTTTTTTTTGCCAAGCCTCACCTGAGGATATTTTCCCATTGATATTTTAAAAAGAGAGAACAGAAGGGAGGGGGGTGAGAGAGCGAAACATTGATGTGAAAGAGACACATCGACTAGTTGCCTCCTGCATGCACCCTGACTGGGGCCAGGGCTTAAGCCTGTAACTGAGACATGTGCCCTTGACCGGAATCAAATCTGTGACCTTTTAGTCTGCAGGCTGACACTCTAACCACTGAACAAACCAGCTAGTGCTAGCCTATCTTTTTAAAAAATATATATTTTTAATGATTTCAGAGAGGAAGGTAGAGGGAGAGAGAGAAACATCAATAATGAGAGAGAATCATTGATTGACTGCCTCCTGCATGCCCCTACTGGGGATGGAGTCCGAAACCCAGGCATGTGCCCTTGACCATAATTGAACCTGGGACCCTTCAGTCTGCAGGCCGATGCTCTATCCACTGAGCCAAACCAGCTAGGGCTATCTTATCTTTTAATAAACTGGTGTTTCCCTGAGTTTTGTGAATTGTTCACAATTCACAAATTAATTAATCAGACCTCAGGCACAGGTATTGGAACCTCTGATCTGTAGCTGGTCAGTCAGAAGCACAGGTGATAACCTGATCTTGCAACTGGGTCTGAAGTGGGAGTGGGGAGACAGCCTTGTGGGACTGAGCCCTTGACTGTGAGATCTGACACTACCTCCAGGTAGCTAGAGCCAGAATTGAGTTAAATTGTAAGACATCCAGCTGGTGTGGCAGAGAATTGCTTGGTGGGTGTGAGGAAACCATCCCAACCTTATAATTGGGTCTTAGAATCATGACAGAAGAGTTTCATATTTATTTTTCATTCTTTATCCATTTTGTGTTCAAGCCCTTTGTCAGCTCTAATGATATCTGTTGCATCCTCATAGGAGTGGTCAGATAAGATAATGAACAGCAGAGTGCTTTGCAAATGGGGTGCATGATTTAAATGCTATGCATTCTGGGCACAAGGTCCTTCCTGATTGGTCACAGAAGCTGTTCTTTCCTCCTGCCTTCCACAGACCAGCTCCTCTGTGCTGGCGGCCATTGTCACCCAGAGGCCTTTCTGTTTGACTTTTCTTGCCACACCGTTCAACTCTGTGACACGTAATCAACCACAACAAGTGTTTTTGGTTGTGACACTGGCCTGGGAGGCCAGGCTTGTGTGAAGTGGTTTTCCTGATTTTGCAACAACTGTGACTTTTGTGAGTATTATTACTGTATCATCTGTGAAAACAGATTCATGGAAGCCAAGCATCTGGCTAAATACGTGGAGACCCTCTCCTTGCTTTCTGCTCTTGAGTTCTCATAAATATAATATTTGTTTGTTCCCTTCTCTTAAAAGCAATTCAAAGCTAATTGAGAAAATTTGGAAAGGTAACACCCAGGGAAAAATTACCATCACTTCAGATCCTCCTTGTCTTCTCGAGTCAAGTATGGCTTCTGGCCTTTCAAAGGTCTCTTTTTTTGCCATGGTTTGCATGTCTGTGAGAGCTGGTCTTTAGGTATTTGTGTCTGGTCTGTAAACCCTCAGAGAGACAACTTCAGGGGAAGCCTTGGGGCCTATTAACCTGTCCAGTACTGTCCTTGAATCTACAATAGACAGTCATGGATGACTTTCACACATCTGACCAAAGGGGTTGGCCCACATGGAGACCACACCTGCCCTTCTCTTAACTTAACTTCTTTATTTGGTTCTTAATTTAACAATCTGATAAAAAAAAACAAAAAAACAAAAAACAGTTACTGACTAATTACTCTTTTTCCTTAGGTATAAGCCCTCCCAGAAATGCCATGGAAATTCAGACTTGCATTTCTTGCGGTTTAGTCAGCGTCACACTGTTCCTCCTGACTCCAGGCTCCTCCAGGCGTGCCCAAGCCTATCTCTGTCTTGTTCTGCTTTCCCTGCTCTTTGTCTTGGGCAGATGGCTCATTCCAGTTAGAGGCAGGGACAGACCTGCACCACCTGCCTCGCTCTGCTCCTCAGTGCCTGCTTCTCCCCAGGCCCTGCACCTGCTCAGGGTTCAGGTGCCCTCATTCCCTGACTCGTTGCTCAGCTTCCTAACTTGTCTCCAGCTCAGCCCTTCTCTTTCCACATGGAGCTTTCACACTGCTCTGAAAGGGAGCCTCCTACAAGGACAACCTTGGGGCAGTCTCTCCTGCCTGGAGGGTACATGTGGCTGCCAGGCTGCTCCTCTGCCTCACCTCCAGTCTAGCGCTGTGCTGAGGCCATGCCCAGGACAGGCAGCATCTCCTTAGCCCCTGGCCTGGCTTTTGCCACTTTCTCTGCTGGAAAAGCCCTCTTCTCCACACCCCTTGCCTGGCACTCCCAATGCTGTGAGTGCCATGAGGGCACAACCATGCTGATGACTCCCCACGTGGCTCCAGCACCAGCTTAGTGCCTGGCACACACTACATAGAGATGAATGAACTGTGAGCTGCCCGCGGAGATCCCGGTGGCCCAGGGCTTACGTGGTCATAAGCACTCTCCCCTCCAACAGGTGGGGTTTAGGGAGGGTTTTTGCAGGTCTTTGCCCAGTTGTCAGACACCCAGAAGCCACAGAGCCTCAGCACAGCCATGGTGATTGTCTCCATCAGCTTTCTGAGCTGCTGATCTCAAGGGTCCTGGAGCTTTTCTCTTCTTTCTGCTCCTCCCACACCCAGGGAAGCCCAGGCCTGGACCCCAGGCAGTAGGTACAGCCAGTGTCTGCCTGGCTCCTGCTAGTCAGAGCCTGGCTGCTGGTCCCAATTTCCCCTTCTCTGAGCTGATTTCCCAAGTTAATGACCAGACACAGGTTTCCAGTAAATGACCAGAGGTCCTAGTTACCCAGGTAATATAAGGCCTTTGCAGAGAAATGAAGAATATAAAAAAATGGAGGAAAAGCATTATTAACTGCACCTTTCAAAAGCAACCACTGCTACTATATTTTTTTCCTGCGGTATTACAAAGCGCCCCTTAGTGCAGTTTCACTTTCTGCATCTTCAGTTGCCCACAGTCAACTGCGGTTCAAAAATATTAAATGGAAAATTTCAGAAATAACTCATACGTTTGAAACTGCATATATTCTGAGTAGTGTGATGAAATCCTGCTTCATCCCACCCAGGATGTGGCTCATCCCGTCGTCCCACTTCTCCATGCTGCGCACGCTCACCACCCATTAGTCACTTACACTCATCTCGATGAGCACATGGACATCCCCATATGCAGTGCTTGCGTTCATCACCCGTTTTCGTTAGTAAGGGCCCTAAAGCCATTTACATAACTTCCATTACAGTGTATTGTTGTAACTGTTCTAGTTATCATTGGTTACTGCTGTCCTTAATTTATGAATTAATTTTGCCATAGGTATGCATTATAGGAGGAAGCAGTATATACTAGTATAGGGTTCGGTACTATGGTGGTTTCAGGTGTCCACTGGGGGTCCTAGAAAGTGCCCCTCCACAGATAAGGGGGGGCTACTATACCTCTTCCTTATAGCCATTTTTTATAGGAATTTCCAGACCATAGTCATGTCTGAGGTTCTTAAATGGAAAGAATATTCATAAAAAGAAAAGAATTTTCATTTAGCTGTGGAAACCAGGACAAACATATCTACATGGCCAGAGAGCCACAGAGAGCCTGTAATATTCTTTCGTTTAACCAATATTATTGGGCATCTACTGCGTGCCCCCAGGTGGCAATATGGACAAGGTGCCTGCTCACAGAAAGCTGTGATTTCATAGTAGAGAAAGCAAGGGGCCAGCTCAGTTACAATAACTAATTATGAAAATATTCAGATAGTGACATGTTCAATGAAGACAATGAACAAGGTGATGTGGGGCGGGTGGCAGGTCTGTAATCTGGAGAGGTTGGTTGGGGAAGGTGATGAAAGGGTGCCTGTGAGAAGGAGCCTGAGAAGGTCTGGGAGGAGCCTCCTCTCTGGCAGAGGACCTGCCAGGTCTGAAGAGGTAAAGGAAGCCATGGAGCACAGTGTGTGAGCCAGAGCAGGAGAGGGGTGCACAAGGTGGGGCCTTATCAACCTCGGTGAGGAATTTGGATTTTGTTTTAAGGGAGACAGGAAACCATTGGAGGGTTGTTTTTTTTTTTTTTTTAACTGAAGAAAGCTGCACAATGCCTGTTTTCTTCATATTTCTTTTTTAAAAAGTATGTATTTTTATTGATTTTCAAGAGGAAGAGAAAGGGAGATGGAAACATCAATGATGAGAGAGAATCCTTGATTAGTTGCCTCCTGCACACCCCACACTGGGGATCCCAGGCATGTGCCCTGATCTGGAATCGAACCATGACCTCCTGGTTCCTAGGTCGACGTTCAATCACGGAGCCACGACGGCCAGGCAGGAAACCAATGGAGAGTTTTAAGTGGGGAGCGATAGGATCTAATTTACACCTTAGGAGGATCATCTTATTGAAGGCAAGTCCAGAGGAAGAAGATGCCTTGGGGCTGGGTGGTAACCATGGGGACAGAGAGAGATAGACAGGCTTGGAATACACCTCAGAGGTAAAGCCACAGGGACAGGTTCATAGACTGTGGAGGGATGGCAGGTCAGGGTACAGATCCTGAGGGGAACACTGGAGAGGAAGCAGGTTTAGGTGACAGGGAATCGAGAGCTTGGTTTTGGCCATTTGCAGTTTGGGGCCAGGTGTCAATGTCAAGTTGGTAGTTGGATAACCCAGTCTGGATTCCATTGGAGAGGTGAGGGTGAAAGACATAAAAATGGGAGTCACTGGCTAGCAGATGGAACTTTTTGTAATGTCCTGAGTATGCTGGCTCCTAGTCATCAGCTTTGGACAGTGAGGGCATGACCAAATCCTGCCAACCACGGGGACTGGAGGGTAGGGTGGAATTCTGCTTGCAGGCTGGGTCCTCCAACCCACGAGTGGGGTGTGGCTTGATTAGGAAGCCACTGGTACTGCTCCCACGTCTTCCCCATCCCCCCTTTTTAGCTCACATGTTTTCCAGAAGCTCCCACACTCTACCAGCTGCCACACCCAACTGGGCTTCAAGGCCCAGACCATGTGTCCAATGGTCCTCATTTCCATATTGTCTCTATGGATGCCACATCCTGGTGTTGCCTCTGTCTTTTATGACTGACTGAATAAAATTCCCATATTGATATTACATGGCATCCTTCCCAGTCCATATGAGGCCCTTCATCTCAAGAACTGCAAGTTTTTATGCCATTTGATCTTCATTTTGAAGATGGGAAATTGAGGGCCAGGGAAGAGAAGTGACTTGGCCAGGGTTACAAAAAGGAATCAGCAGGAACTGTGAGGCCAGGGGCCATTAGTGCTGTATCTTGATCATTATTTACAGATGTGAATTCCAAGAGCAAAATGGGCCTTTTAAAATGAAATGATACAGGCTTTTAAAACACTTTTTAATTTGAAATAATTCTAAATTTGCAGGAAAGTGCAAAGGAAGGTACAGGGAGGCCCTGAGCATCCTCCCCCACAGGGTGTTTTGTTAGAATCTCAATGTTTAGTCTTTAAAGACCTGACCTTGTAGAGCATATACTTTCTCAAGGAAGCTTATCTTGCTGATTGTATCTAGAGGTTAATTTTAGTTCAAGCTGTGATGATAATAAAAGCCAAAGGAGGGAGGCAAACAGGGCTACTTGGAGGTGATAGCCAAGTAGTGCCTTAGCCATCTCTTTCACAGAAACGTATGTTAGAGTAATCCATTCATTTGTCATTCAGGGTCTGCCGGTCAGCCCTGGCAACCTTCTTCATCAGCACCACCATCATCATTGTTACCATCCATCTTCAACACGACCACCTTTATCATCATCACCATCTTCACCATCCTCATCATCGTCCTCATCAGAACACCTGTGGACTCCCCACATGCCTCAGGTCCTGTGCTCTGTGCTGTACCTCTGATTTTAACAGCTGCCAGAGTTAGCCAATATGATCTTATTTACAATAGGAAGAATTGGGATGAGCAAAGCTGAGGTGAGCCAGGTCACAAAGCTGGGACAGATGGAGCCAGGATTCACAACCAGTCTCTCTGCTATGTCAGGGTTCCTGGTCTTTGCACCACTGACAACCTCTCCAACCCCACAGTGGATTTTTGATGAATTTTTATAAATAAACTGCATGTACTAAACAAGAATTAGTTAATGTTTTAAATCACCTACTAAAGCCATTCAATGATCAATTACAACTTTTGCTCAGTACAAGATTATCAAATCACAGCACAGAACTGAGGTAATTCCATCTACTAATAAAAGCAGACAGACCAAAATTCCTGAGTTAACTGGGAAGGCCTTCATGTGGTTAAATATGTAGTTTTTTTCTGAAATTTTGAAATACTGAGAAGAGCTCATGACTCCTTCACCTCATAGCTCCTACCTTGGTGCATTTCAGGCCCAGTGTAATTCACGGATCAAGGAAAAGAATAAGATGAGCCTTTTTTCCCTGTCTGTTCTTCTCAGGTAAGAATGAGGTGGAGCTGGGGATGGTATGACCACTGCGTGAGGAACAGAACAGAGTGTCAGGGATGCTCTGGGATGTTTAAAGATCAGAAGTCAGCTCAAAATTTCAAATTTCCAGGGAAGGAATTCAGAGTGGTAGAATGCCCAGGGCATGCCCAAAAGCTTCATCTTGTATGTAGACCTTCCTGAGCAATCTGTCTTATTCACCACTAGGAAACTGAGTTTATGGATGCCTGAGGAGGGGTTGGGGATGAAGGAAGGGGTGCCATGAGCTCGATGTGCCTCTGGGGCAGTGGCCCTTCTCCTCTCCCACAGGAGGGAAGTGTGAAGATTAAAGGCCCACAGATGAGGTACTTGAGCCCTGAACTGCCAGGCCCCCATGGGGTCGTCATTACTCTACCTTTACTCTACTGCTGCTCATTCTAATATTAAGAACAGAAATAATTATGACCCCAAAGGATCCCCCCCCTTCTTTGGTTAGTTAAAAACCATGTCCTCTTCAGATCTTAATTCAAGAGTCCCATCCTCAGGGAAGCCCTCCCTGCCCTGCCTCACAGCCCTGCTGCTGCTCTTGCCCATGTTCCAGACGACATTTCCTTTCTTGGTTGCAGCAGAATGCTGACTGTGGTCTGGATTTGAGGTTACACTCCGCACTGTTAGTACACTTGCTGGGGCCCAGTCACCCCAAATAGCTCTCAGCTGTGTCGCACATGTTACTGTGTTTCAAAGAAAACATGTCAGCAAGAGGTGATGTTCCTCAAAGTGCGAGCTGGAACCGCCTGCACCAGAACTGCTTGGGGAGCTTTGTAAATATGCACATTCTGGGCTTAACCCTGGATCTGCTCAACCAGAATCTCCAAGATGAGATCTGAGAATTTGCATTCATTGTTATTATTTTTAAAAAGTAGGATAGGTAATACAGCCACATGCTCCAATCTCCAAACTCTAAAAAGACATTCAGATTTTATAAAAAACATCCTCCCAATGAGAGGAATACATCTGCCCTCATGGACTTGTATGGAATACCGTACATACCGTCTGTGGAATATACACTGAACATTTGCCTACAGACAATGGTGGGAAGTGGGAGGTTGAAAGAGAGACAGACGGTCAGGAGATGTTCGTTAATGGCAATGATTATGGGATTGCAGCCATGTCTTCACTGGCTTCTAAAGCTTTTATAGCAAATATGACATCCCATCCTTTTCCCACCTTCTGACTCGGTGTCCTGATCAGATTTTGTCCTGCTCACTGTTCTGTGGCCCCTTAGAAGTTACTGGCCTTCTGAGGCCCCTGCCGCTTGCTGATGGCCTCTCAGATGCTGGGCGATGCCCAGCTGGGTGTGCGACATCATCTGACCCAGATTCCTTGTCCCTCCCACCTGCTGGGCCTGGCTGCTGTCTGGGTGGGACCGGCTCCCGTCTTACCTGCTGAACCCTCACAGACACACAGCTTCTCCTGCTCCCTCAGGCCTGTGCTCCGGACATTGGACACCGGACACCGGACACTGACGGAACGTCTCCTTTGGGCTTCCACAGCGGGTCAGTTTCCCAGCACTGCCCAGCCTCGGTGTGGCTAGCTCCAGAGAGGACAGCGTGCCTGCCGCCGTCCTGCTGTGTACGCCCGGGCAGATCCAAGAGGGGAAACCTCTGTGTGACGCCGGATGGAGGAGTCAGCCTCCAGCTCTTGACCTTGGGCTGCAGAACTTACACTTAGTTGGGCTTCCCATCACTCACCCGACTGGGGCTAGGCCTCGGACTAGCTGCCCCACTGAGCATTGGTCTGCCCAGCAGGTGTCCCCCCAGGACTGTAGGCCCATACCATGTGGACACCCCATGTCCTTCCAGGAGGAGCATGCTTCCAGATGTGAGGCTTCATGACCCCCAGTCAGGAAGGAGGGAGAAGCCATAGACTGAGAAGGGGCCCCCAACAGCCTGGATGGCAGACTTTCTGTCTTCTGGGCCATGGGAGCAAGTGGAGAAAGGAGAGGACGATTCTCCCCATTTGCACGGGGAATGCCTTTCGTGCTGGGACAATAGGAGTATATTTCTTGAATGTACCCCCTCAGCTCCAGGCTGGGCTGTCCCTCATCCTGTCACAACAGAGATGGGGCTCCCTCTTAGACACCACACCCTTCCTTTCTCCCACGGGCTGAGCCAAGTGTGAGGTTAAATACAGAGCTGCCTCTGGAAAGCAACTCTTGTCAACAAGGCCAGTCCCCGGTGTGGGGGCCTCCCTCACAGCTGTGGGGTCCATAGCCCCACCCCTGGGCTCTTGAGTCGAGTCCCCGAGTCCCCTTCGCTGCTGCGCATCCCACTGGTCCATGCCTTTGATCGTGCTCCTACCATTCTCTCTCTAAAGGTCTGGGTCTTCCTAGAAAGACTCTCAGAGCAGGAATCTTTCCAGTCCTTCCACACAACCCCTAGCTCAGAGAAGGCGCTCCGGGACCCACAGGAGGCAGATAGCTTGGGGGTGGGGTTGCCCCCCTCCCCCCACCGACAGGGCAGGACAATGCCCATCTGGCTTCTCCGGGTTGTTTGCAGAGCGGCTTTGAAATGTCCCCCGCTCAGGATCAGAGCTTCTGGTACGTTACCTAAACACTGAATGTTGTGGGACTTTGGTTGTCATCAGAACCAGGATCCATATGACCTGTGAGAGGAGGCTGAGCTGACTCTCACTGTGTCCGTTGCTCTGCAGTTTAGTGAAATGCTTGAGACCTGCCTTCTTAGCCCCTGGGCTCTGGAGTTAGGCAGACGTGGGCTCAAACCTGTGCCATCTCACACGAGGTGGGCCTTGTATCGTCACACCTCACAGATGTTATGTTTGTACAATTGAAGGCAAGACCCGCCACCAGAAAACGATTACACGGCTTCCCTGTGACGCTCGCTTTATTGTGGTGGCTGGTGACCGAACCCACACCCGCAGCACCCCCGAGGGGGGTCTGCTTGAGCTAGGTTGGGACCCAGAGCACTTTCTAAATTCTCCCCCCTCCATTTCCTCCTCTACAAAATGAGGGTGGTCGCAGGGCTGACCAAATAGGGTTGTTCAAAGAATTTAAAAAGTTATTTAGTGAACAGTATTTAGCAAGATGCCTGGACCATGGCGAAAAGATCAATAAATTGTTTATTATTATTGTTGTTCTTCTTCTTCTTAAGCCTCCATCCTGTGCCCTCTCCTGGGGCAGCAGTAGGACATGTCCTGGCACTGGCACGGCCAATGGAGGGGCAGTGGCAGGTGGAGGTGGAGGCAGGAAGCACAGGAGGCCACATCGTGAGACCAGCTGGCCCTGCAGGCCTGTCAGAAAGCAACAGGGCTTGAGCCTGGCCTTTGAAGAACCTCCCTGAATGGGCAGGACCAGCCGCAGCCATGGCCAGGGCACATCTCCAGGGCAGGGCTCCTAAGAGAGCATTCAGGCCAGCCCTGCCCGCAGATGCCCTCCCCACTGGGCCTCTGCACAGGTGGCATGCCCTCTGCGGGGCTCAGGCACTTGATGGGTGGAGGCAGGCGCCCATAGTGGGCCAACGGATGGTGGTTGTGAAATGTCAGACAGGGCAGTACAGTAACCACTGCACCGAGTGATGCTATCATGTAACTATCTGTGACGGTAATTAACCCAGAGATGAACTCAGAGGCCTCACTCTCCTCCCATCAGTAAGACTGTCTGTCTCCTCCCACCCTGGGAACAGGGACTCTTTCTGTGACACTGGCTCTCTGTCGCCTCCTCCCTGGAGCCCTCCTCAGCCCCTCTGTGTGGAGGGTTCCTCCCTGGGCGGTCAGAGTCCGCTGCAGGCACACCTGTGGCACAGGGCTGGTGTCCCTGTCTTGTCTCCTTACAGCACTGGAAGGTCTTGAGTGCAGGTACCTGTCTGACCTGGCACAGTCCTCCTGGGCCCCAGCATAGTGCCCCAAGGGTCATGGACACTCGGTGCTTATGGCAAGGATGACATCCGAAAACATTCTATAGTGACAGCATTTCAAAATGTGCTTATAGTCAGGGGGTGAGGTGCCCTTAGAAATCCCAGGAAGAGAAATTTGTGAACATTCTCTTCAGAGTGTTTTCTGTCTCTGTTAATACTCACAGCCTATGGCACATTTGCAGGTGGGATCCCTCAGTGGGGCAGTGGCCTCAGAGTGTCACAGAGTGGCAGCGAGGATGGCTGGGGTCCCCGGGCTGGCAGCTGTGCAGCTGGCCACTTCACAGTTCTCAGGAAATGATGGCAGGATGTCCCAGGAGCTTCTACACCCTGATCGTGGGGCTGGTCCGAAATGGAGCCTTGTAATTCTGCGCACTTGCATTTGGCCCAACGCCCTGGAAATCTGATATGGAAATTTACACTGAGCCCTGTCTGTGCTGTACACACACCAAGGAAGGGAAGGCTGCCCCCAAAACATACACATAAAAACATGCACACACCACCTGGCTAGCGTGGCTCAGTGGTTGAGCATTGACTCATGAACCAGGGGGTCAAGGTTCGATGTCCAGTCAGGGCACATGCCCAGACTGCAGACTTGATCCCCAGTGTGGGGTGTGCAGGAGTCAGCAGATCAATGATTCTCTCTCATCATTGATGTTTCCATCTCTGTCTCCCTCTTTCTTCCTCTCTGAAATCAATAAAAATATATTAAAAAAAAAACACGCACACACCAACAAAACATGCACATACAACACACACACAAAATACCCATAGCATATACAATACACACATAACATATACAACACAAAACACAAGCACACAATAATATAAACACACAAAGTACAACACACATACACATAAAAGACATAAACACTTTATGAAAACATACATGTACACAAAGTATATACACATAAAACATATAAACACCCCTATATACACACAAAAAATAAATGCACCAAATACACACACAGGCAGAAAAATATTGCATGTCAAAAAGTCTGAATGGTGATGGCTTTGTAACTGGTTAAGGAGTGGTTAGATAAGTGAAAAAAAGATTTATTAAATTAGATTCATTAAAAGTCTCTAAGTCCTGGCCAGTTAGCTAGAATGTTGTCCCAATAAGTTTGATCCCTGGTCAGGGCACAAAAAAGAATCAACCAATGAATGCATAAATAAGGAACAACAAATCAATCTCTCTCTCTCTCTCTCTCTCTTTTTCTCTCCCTTCCTCTCTCTTTAAAATCAACAAATAAAAAATTTTAAAATTCATTATATGATGCAAAATTTTTAAAAGTATGTAAGGAAGATATGTATATGCTTTGACCCAGCAATTACACTTCTAGGAATTTATCCCAGGAACATTGTCAGTGATGTATGCAAAGGTTTAATACCAAGCATATTTAGCATGGCATTGTATATAACAGTGTAAAAATGAATGTTCGGAGATTAGTGTAATAAGGTTTATCCACAGGTGACCCTTGTCCTCTTCCTCAACCTCCAACAAATAAAAACGCAAATGAGCAATCAGAGAGCATCCTGTTGTGCATCAACGGTGACCAGATTACAAAGTTCATTGAGGTTGTTTGGGGGGCACTACAGGGACTTTGCAGTGAGTTAGCCACACCCACGACAACTCACCCCCTTGTCTAGGTGACCTCCGTCTCCACTTCCTCCCTCTGGAGCCCAGTGCAGGGTCTCTATAGGCCTATTTCCTGCAGACTCTACAGGGCTCCTCCCACCCCATCTCCTCCTGGGCCCTGGGAACAGGAGTGCCTGCCTGGGAGGCAGTTTAGCGGCAGTTTAGTGACTTTGCTTTTCCTTCATCTTTTCCTTCACCATCTTGTCCCCATCCCAAAAGTTTATGAAGAAATTCTCCAAAGATCTTTCTTAGGAATTTAACAGACAAAATAGGGATTTTAATTCCAGCTCTCAAGGGAATAACCTTTTTCCAGGCCTTTAGCTGAAGAATGAAGTAACTTGCAGCGATAAAAAATCCTGTTGTAGAACAGTATTGATCATATGAAATGACCTGGGGTATCATATTGAGTAGAAAAAGCAAGATGCATTGTTAGTAGGAAAGGCATGTTACAAAAGGATCTACAGATCTACAGAACACTTTTCTGTCTGCATGTATGTAGATGTGTGCATGGAAAACCATAGAAGGAGGGGCCATTTAAGGGACGGAGCCGCCACACGCTCATAAAGGTATGTGCTCTACTCCTGTGCTATTGGAACTAGATGTGTGATCAGAGGTTAATTGCTTACCCCCTTAAACTACTCTGTCTTTTGTCTGGAAAGCAATGAGGACAGCGCCTCCGAGCGGATCGTCAGAGAATCAGGAAGATGAAGACAGAAAGCCCTAGGCTGGGCCCAGGCCCAGCAGGTGAGAGCACACGTGGCCACGACTGTGGGTGTTGCTTTGTTCCCGAATTCGGTGGTGCTGGTGGTGGTGCCCAGAAGCTGTGATCTTACTTGGTTGTGTGGACTTTGATCTGAATTGACTGGCTGGTTTTGGTGTTGTGAGGCTCAGCCATACTTGTGAATGGACAGGAGCAAATACAACGCAAAGCACATGGGAACTCACTGGTCGTTGGGGAAGCTTTGCACATCCCCGCTGAAGGAAAGGTAGAGGGAGGTGTCGGTGACGTCCTGGAGTGCATCTGGAGGAGAGATACCAGGAGGGCCTTTTTCTCGGAATATGGGCGTTGCACCTGGGACTGGGGCAAAGAACCCATGTGAGGGCAGGGACTTCCTGCAGCACCGGGCCACTGCCTGCCCTCCACCTTGCGTCTCCCTTTCTTCCCTTCAGGTCTCGTCCTCACTCCTCTGTTGTGGGTATACATGGGCAGCCCCACCGTCTGTCTCGAGCACCTTGAAATGTGTTGAAGGGAGGTGGCCCAGTCCTTGACAGAGTGGCACTGCCCTGTAGGAATTTTGCTTATGTGCACACATTGCAAAATGGCATGCGATTATGACTGATAACCTAAGATGCTGTTATCATTGGCTAAAGGAATGCTGCTGTGGCTTTTGTATATATACTCCCAAACTTTATTCATACTAAGGGTAAAGCCTGGTTCCACCACGTCAGAGATTCTGAGGACAAAGACCAGAGCTTCAGGGGCCCAAGACAGAGCCAGAGATCACGGGGATCCAGGTAGGTGGTCCTCCCCCTCCTTCCCGACCCCCCCCCCCCCCCCCGGCACAAGAGGCCAAAAGACAAGATAGGGAACCAGATGCCCTCCCCACCCCCTCTGCTGTTTCAGCCCAGCAGCCATGCGCTGTCTCCTAGGATGGCTTCCCCAAGGAGCAGGGCCTTGCTGCAAGGCCAGGCCCACACGGAGCTTAGGACACCTTAGGGAGACGCTGGTACCTGGTCTGAAGGCTGAACTGATCTCCAAGTCTGGGAAGTACTGGACTTCAGAAAGAGATACTGGGCCCTCATATTTTGAGTGTCCCTAGGTGGACCCCACTTGCACTGATGTTGATGTAGGTGGCCCCCATAAGCAGCTCCCAGGGACATTGGGGGCCTCCTTCCTGGGCGTCACCCTGTTCTCACCCAGCAGCACATAATTGGGCACCCACATTTCTGCTAGACACCTCTTGTCTGATGGTCTGTGGCTGCTAAATTCTCTCCCTTCTTCTCTGTGTCCCTTATTTATCCCCCAAACTGCAAAGGTAATTGTGCTTTGTGGGTTCAGGAGATGCAGAGAGAAACCAAACATAAAATCAAACAGTGGATACCTGTGCCTCCCTTAAAGCTCCTCCAGGTCCCCCCACCCCAGCACCTCAGTGACCATCCTCAGCTTTTCCCACAGTTCTGGTTGCCGGGCCCTGGAGCCCTTCCTTTTCATGTTTATTTTTTGAGAAACCATTTACTTCCCTCTGTCACACGCCGAAGCCCTTCTTGGAGGTTTGGTTTTCCATGTAAATTGACCATCTACAATGTTCTAAAAAATATATTTTTATTGATTTTGAGAGATAGAGGAAGGGAGAGGGAGAGAGAGAGAAACATTGATCGGCCACCTCCTACCAGGGATCAAGCCCACAACCCGGGCATGTGCCCTGGCTGGGAATTGAACCGGCAACCTTCTGGTGCATGGAAGGACACCCAGCCCACGGAACCACACTGGCCAGGGCCCCTCTGCAATCTTAAAAGTGGCGTGGCCCTTGAGAAGTTGCTCAAGGCTTTCTTCTTGAAAACTTTTCATCTTGAAGGTTTTCAAGAACAAGAATTCTTGCCTCTGCCCTCACAGTGATGCCCTGAGCCGAAGCTGGGGAAGATTCTGTGTGAACTGAGTGAGAAGTGACGCATGATATTGGGGAAGAGGGGTCTCTGGTGTCAGCCTCCTTAACACAGCAGGAGCTGAGCCTCCTGGGAGAGTTTGGAGGCTCCGTTTTCCATGACAAAAGGCTGCAAAGAAACTGCCTTTCTTTGCAAAGATTCGACTGCGAGGAGGTTGGGAGTGTGTGTGTATGTGTGTGATTTTTTTCTGTAAAGGTTGGGACAGTCAGCATTATAGGCTTTACTACCTTTCCTTGAATACTCATCTCTGCTGTGTAGCTAGAGAGCAGTCACAGATGACATACAGATGGCTGTGTTCCCATAAAACTTTATTTAAAAAACAAGAGTGGGCCCTGGCTGGGGTGGTTAGAGTGTCATCCCAATATGCCAAAATTGCGGGGTAGATCCCCAATCAGGGCATGTACAATAATCAACCAATGAATGTAGAAGTGGAACAATAACTTGATGTTTCTATCTCTCCCTTCCTCTTTCTCTAAAACAAAACAAAACAAAACAAAACAGGAGGGGGATGACTTGGCCTATGGACTATAGTTTGCCAGCCCTGGGATTCGAGCAATGAAGTTTGAACTGTCTATGTCATTTTTATAAAATGTTGCCAAGATCCATAAAAATGATATTGTGACCCACAGGTTGGAAAGCGTCACTTTATAGGGGTGGAAATCAAAGGAGCACTGAAGGGAAGAGCCCGGTCAGCTGGGCAAGGCTGCCCCGATGTCGCCAACAGTTCTGGGCAGAGAGGGCGGTTGGCGGCCTGCTGCACAGGCAGGGCATGGACAAGATGTCCTGGGCCAGACTGTGCCATGACAGTGTTCTTCCTGTCCCCTCAGGTCCTGCCCTTCACCCCGGGCCCCGGGTCATTTCATCACCCTGACGATGTCCTTCCAGGAGCAGAGCGCAGGAGTGCAGGTGGAATCTGCAGACGGGGAAGGGGCTGGAGCCCAGGGCAGTGCAGAAGGTGAGGTGCTTGTGAAGATCCCCTCGCGCCCCCCCCCGTCCCCTCCCCCCCACCAGGAGCTGTACACAGGCCCCTGCCTCCGGGACCCTGCATAGTTGAATTCGAGGACAGAAATCCTCAAGGGGAGATGAAGCTTAGTTGCAGGCGACTGGGGCAGCCGGTGGTGGATAAATGGGTCAACTTTATCAGCAGCTTGGGGCATGACGACCTGACTCACCATCGCCATCGGATGATTTTGAAACCTCCACTGGCACTTGTGCCCCTGCCTGCCCAGCCCAGCCTTGGAGGGGTCTGCGTGGGGTCTCTGCATCTGGGTGGGCAGTGACCCAGCACCTCTGAGCACTCCCGGGAGGAAGCACTGGGCACTGGCTCAAGGGAGACATTAAAAGCAAAACGCTGACCCCATGGCTGTCCAGTGCACGAGTGTGAGGGGTGGGGCCCGGAACATGCCAGAGGCCACGTCCCTGAGCTGTGGACTCACACTTGGCTGTCACAGTTCGAAGCTAAAAACCAGGACTTTGGCCTGACAACTGTGGGTCCACTAAGGGTAACAACAGGGAGATCAACACCCAGGCCCGCTCTTGGTGCAAGGCTGCAGGTGGCTTCCACTCACTCTGCCCTGCAGTGCGGGGAGTGGGTGCTGGGCAGGCCTGGGCCCGGGGGACTTGGAGTGACAACACTGAGCTGTGTCTTGCGCTGCCTCTGTCATCAGTGCCCTCTGCTTCTCGGAAGCCCGGGGCTGTCCGAGCCAGGGGCACGTGGGGGCACGTGGGGACATGCAGCTCCGGGTGGCGTGAGACGGCCAGCGGTGGCCCAGCGGTGGCAGAGCCAGGCTGGCAGATCCTGCTCGCAGAGCAAAGGCCGGCTCTTCTCCCCCAGCCCCGTGTGCCCTGCTTCTGGCTCCTCCCGGCGGGCGCTCCTCAGGCTTGGTGAGGGATGCACTGCCCTGAGCTGTGCACGTGCTACGGCGGGTTCAGCACTCAGCTCCAGTTCACCTCCGTTCCCGAGCATTTTCGACCAGAAAAGTTATTTTTAATGTCATCCCTGCCTCTCTTCTTAGTGTTGCTGAAAATAACACAAACAAGTAAGGCATTAAATGGCCCCTGGTGCTCCTGGCCCCTGAAACACCCCACCTCACTGTCTCTCATTCCAGACCCAGCCCACGGCGCCATGGAGCCCGGCCTGAGCCTCGCCTCCCTCAGCTTGGCCAATGCAGGTATGGCCCGGGGCCTGGACAGGGTGGGGTGGGCACAGGGCTCTCTCAGGGGAGGGGGAGAAACAGAGACGGGGGACACCTATGGGTGCTGGGGTGGAGCTGATGCTTCTCCTTTGTATCTCAGCAGGGCCAATAGGAAAGCTGGGCTTTGGTTTCTGCAGAGAGAGAAGGTCACACAGGCCTCTGAGTGGCTCAGGAGAAAGAAGGCTTTGAGCCTGGGAACCTTTCAGGTTCCTCTTCTGACTGTTGCTGGCAACCGTGACTTCCCCACAGCGCCTATGAAAACCAGGGACTGGGCAGGAGGGGCACGGGGGACCCACACCATGGGTGCCTTGGGCACACTGAGCTAGGACCCGTCTCACAATAACCCAGGAAAAATGTTAGCATCACCACGTGCCAGGTGCAGACACTGAGGGAGAGAGGGGGCTCCCTGCCCAGGCGCACAGGGAGTCAGTGACAGATGCTGGGGTCTGAGGAACTAGAACATCTCTCTGCCCAAGTTAGGTTTCAGGCTTCCACAGCCTTCGCCCTGGCACAGGGCAGAGTCAGGAGCCCGTGGCCCAAGTCCCAGCTCCGCCGCAGGCCATGGGGGCACACCGAGCCTCGATCCCTCCTGGGGAAAGGGCAGTGAGCCCCACAGGAGACGAGGTGCACACGGTGCTGGGATGGCCCCGTGTCCCTGGGAGCCACAC
Source organism: Corynorhinus townsendii (assembly GCA_026230045.1). Classification (NCBI taxonomy): domain Eukaryota; kingdom Metazoa; phylum Chordata; class Mammalia; order Chiroptera; family Vespertilionidae; genus Corynorhinus; species Corynorhinus townsendii. The sequence continues at coordinate 108,430,355 of JAPDVU010000007.1, read as the reverse complement.
TGCTGCTGCCTCGGGATTTGGTTGGGTTTGGCCCTGTGGGTGGAAGTGTCTGCTCCTGCTCCGCACTGTGCCCAGCTGGTGCCCCCACCCACCTGGGGGCAGAGGTTCTCAGGGTGTGGTCCTTGGACCAGCAGCAGCAGCTCCTGGAAATCTGTGGGGCATGAAGGGTCTCTGGCTCCACGTAGACTCTCGCATTAGAAACTCGGGGTCTGAGGCTCAGGAGGCGGTTTGCGCAGCCATCAGGGTGACTGTGCACAGCAGTGGCGGCCACTGCTCGGCAGGGAAGACACCAGCCCCTAGAACATGACGCTGTACCGAGGCCTCTGGAAGGACATCGGAAGGATGGATTGGGGTCAGGAAAAATGCGAGAGAGGACATCACAGACCTGAAGGCCCAAGTCAGGCTGTGGCAGGAGGGAATAGAAGTAAGAGGACAGATTTAGGAAAGACAGGGGGTCCCAAAAACGTATGCACACTTTAGCGGATGATAGTTCATTTTGAAAACGAGATCTATTTTAATAATCACTGCTTTCATTGTTAATCAAAGTGTGTGCGTGCATTTTGGGGGTTACCCTATATTTAAGAGTTAAACAGCACGATGTTAGTGCTAGAAATGCAACTTACATAGCTTGTCTAGGTGTCACTCTGGACCAATTGAATCAGAATCTCAGGGTGAGGCCCCAGGCATCCATGGTCTTAAAACATCACCCACCAGATGGTCCAACGTGGAGCAAGGTGGTGCTCAGACCAGCAGCAGTGCCAGCCCCGGGGCTGATGGGAAGGCAGAGTTGCAGGTGAGGTTAATGTTTGAGAAGTTGGAAGGTTGAGAGTTTATCTGGTTTCATGATTCTGAATCAACCTGCATCAGTTCTATGAACTCAGAATGTCTGGGGCAGAGAGGGCAGAAAGCTCCTGGGGAGATTCTAGTGTAAACCGGGTTGTGACCCCTGGACCTCACATGACCTCCGGACCTCACGTAACCCCATGTCATTGCAGTTACTTAGGGTCTGACTTGGGCCACCTACCCTTCAGAAGCATCGAGTGTCCATGACCCTTGGGGCACTATGCTGGGGCCCAGGAGGACTGTGCCAGGTCAGACAGGTACCTGCACTCAAGACCTTCCAGTGCTGTAAGGAGACAAGACAGGGACACCAGCCCTGTGCCACAGGTGTGCCTGCAGAGGACTCTGACCGCCCAGGGAGGAACCCTCCACGCAGAGGGGCTGAGGAGGGCTCCAGGGAGGAGGCGACAGAGAGCCAGTGTCACAGAAAGAGTCCCTGTTCCCAGGGTGGGAGGAGACAGACAGTCTTACTGATGGGAGGAGAGTGAGGCCTCTGAGTTCATCTCTGGGTTAATTACCGTCACAGATAGTTACATGATAGCATCACTCGGTGCAGTGGTTACTGTACTGCCCTGTCTAACATTTCACAACCACCATCCGTTGGCCCACTATGGGCGCCTGCCTCCACCCATCAAGTGCCTGAGCCCCGCAGAGGGCATGCTGCCTGCACAGTCAGAGGCCCAGTGGGGAGGGCATCTGTGGGCAGGGCTGGCCTGAATGCTCTCTTAGGAGCCCTGCCCTGGAGATGTGCCCTGGCCATGGCTGCGGCTGGTCCTGCCCATTCAGGGAGGTTCTTCGAAGGCCAGGCTCAAGCCCTGTTGCTTTCTGACAGGCCTGCAGGGCCAGCTGGTCTCACGATGTGGCCTCCTGTGCTTCCTGCCTCCACCTCGCACCCGCCACTGCTCCTTCATGGCCTGGCCAGTGCCAGGATGGGTTTCCCTCAGGCACTGCTGGGTGCAGCAGAGGGGTTAAGAAGAATAACGATGAACATAATAATGATTAACAGCTCTCTGTCTGAGTTCTTTCCGTACTCAGACACCTGACTAAATGTCGTTATTTGTGTAACATTTTAATCCTGTCAACACCCCTGCGAGGTAGGTGCTGTTCTTACCCCATTTTACACATGAGGACATGGAGGTTGGAGAGAATAGGTGACTTTTGCTATGTACTGGAGTAGTAAATCACAGAGCTTGAAGTTGAGCCCATGTGTCAAAATTGGGAACCCATGTGCTCACACATGTGCTGAATCGCTGGTCTGGAGCAAGGCAGGGAGCCTGGGGAGGTCTTCAGTGGGCTGATGTCCGAACCCACAGGCGGGAGAGGGGCTGGGCTGGGACCCTCCCCATGGCCTAAGAAGGATTGAGTTTTCCATTTTCAGTGTGAAGTGTTGACATCTGGTTATATTCATCTAGATCCAAAAGTGAAGAACCCAGAACCACAGAAATTTACCTTTCACGACCGGGACCAAAAAGTATTGGTGCTGGACTCCAAGACACTCATAGCAGTTTTAAAAAAACCCTGCATACACCCAGGTGACTCTGATACTGTCTCTCTCTCTTTGCTGTTTTCTGTCCCCCAAGTCCTTCCAGCTGAGGCTCAACTCAGGCTGTAGGGCACCTCCAGCTCCAGCAGGGGGCAGGCAGTGGGCGGAGGAACCCCAGGGACTGCTGGGAATGCAGTGGTGGAGTGGAGCGTCTGTGAGGATACAAGATCTGAGGGGAGTCTTTCTGGTCTGTGGGGGAGGAGGAGGCTTGCACCGAGTGAAGGAGCCTGCAGCCCCACGGATAGAAGGCTCATGCCTGCTTTGAGGACCATCCTGCTTTTTGTGACTGTCTTTTCCCAGAGACCTTCTACGTCTTAGCCTCTTACATGAGCTCAGTGGGTGACAAGGGAAACCCCGTTTTCCTGGCCGTCTCAAAAGGAGAACTCTGTCTTTGCTGTGAGATAGACAAGAAGAAAGGCCGGCCGGCCCTCCAGCTGAAGGTGAGCATTCCCACCCAGCGTCCTGTCCTCTCAGCCACCCCAAAGGGGAAGGCCAGGCCTGGCAGTGCCCCTCGCTCCCCACTATGCCTCTCCCCTTGGCCAGCGCCACAGGAGCCCCTCCTGGGGAAAGCCAGCGAGAGAGCTGCTGGCTCTCCTTGGCTCTGAGCTCCAAGATCCCACAGCTGAGGTTTCCCTGGTCAGAGGCTTTGCTGCTGACCACTCCCTTCTACCTCACAGAAGAAGAAGATCACCCAGCTGGCTGACTCAGTCACAAAAGATGTGAAGGGCTTCACCTTCTACAGGAGGAAAAGGGGCTGCTGGAACACACTGGAGTCTGCGGCCCACAAGGGCTGGTTCATCAGCACTGGCCATGAGAATGAACCTGTCAGAATGACAGACAAGCTTGGGGGAGAGGAGCTCACCGACTTTGCATTTATTTGAGTCAGCAAAGCTCCAATGAGCCCCAGTGAGGTCAGCGAGTAGGACAAGAATCTGATAACTTTCTAGTTTTGCATTCGGCTGCTCAGAAAATAAAGAAATAATACCGGAAAATTAAATGCTTCACTTTAAGGAGATGGTAGGCCTTTACTGCTTCACATAATCAGGTCTTCATAATTTTTGTCATCTGCATTTAAAAGGACATTTCCCAGTTAGTTGCACTGAAAATCTACAAAAATAAAGCGTGTGGTGAAAAAAATGTACCAATATGCGTTTCATGCATTTACTGCGAAATACTTTCTTGTAGTCAATAAAGATCTGAATATGTTACAAAATAAATGTGTCAGTCATATAAAAACAAACTATTAAAAACTAATTTGCTGAAGGTACAAGGACCAAAAGTTTAATTAATCAACTAAATTTAATTTTGTCAAACTATTTTTTGCATTTACTTCACTATGAAATACCTTTAGTCATTAGATTTTGGCAGGTTAATATTAAAAGTTGGTAATAAATATACATGTACATGTGCACTGAACTGCAAGGTAAATGTATTTCAAAGAGTGCATTGTAGTAAAAGAGAAGTTTGAAAAGCATGATTCCCTGGTTATGAAAGAGCTCGGCTTGTGGTAACCAACTGCTTAGCAGCTTGGCCCAGGTGTGGGCTCCGAGGCTGGCACGCACGGTCACTCAATGTCTCTCGGTGTCATGGCGCCCTCTGCTGGTCACAGAAGGCAGAGCGACTGCTGCGCAGCTTCCCCAGGGACAGGTAGTAAAGGTGATTCATGGTCTCTGGATGCCCTGGCAGCTGGGCCCTCTCTGCAGCAGGACCCACGAGGATGGTTCTTTAAGAGGTTTACGATGAGCCAAACACTTCCTTTTTTTCCCTAAATTTTTTTATTGATTGTGGTATTACATATGTGTCCTTATTCCCCCATTACCCCCAACCCCTCCCCCTATTCATGCCCTTACCCCCTTGTTGTCTGTGTCCATTGATTAGGCTTATATGCATGCACATAAGTCCTTTGGTTGATCTCTCCCCCTTACCCTCACCCTCCCCTACCTTCCTTCTGAGGTTTGAGGTTCTGATCGATGTTTCTCTGCCTCTGGATCTGTTTTTGTTCATCAGTTTATGTTGTTCATTATATTCCATAAATGAGTGACATCATGTGATATTTATCTTTCTCTGTCTGGCTTATTTCACTTAGCATAATGCTCTTCAGCTCCATCCATGTTGTTGCAAATAGTAAGAACTCCTTTTTTATAGCAGCGTAGTATTCCATTGTGTAGATGTACCACAGTTTTTTAATCCACTCATCTGATGATGGAGCCAAACACTTTCATTTGTGAACCTAAGGTGAGCAAGGAGGTGAGCAGCATCAGCTCATAACAGGTCTTAGGGTCTCACTACAGAGCTTTCGGGGTAGACAGTGTGGAGGGCTGTACTCAGGGGAGTGGTGTGAGGAGAGGAAGGTGAACAGCCTGGAGCGGGGTGGACAGTTATGGGCTGGCGGGAATCCAGTTGCTGTGTACCCCTGAGCCTCAGGTGGGGTGCCCTGTCTCCACCTGCCCTACACCTGTGAGACTGACCCTGTGGCCAGCTTCCAAGGTCTCTTGTCCTATCTCCTAGTTGTGCTCAGGCCACAGGAGATCAGAGAAAGGGGAGAGTTAGGTTAGTGTAGCCCCCTTGCTAGCTCCAACCCTCTCCTATCCCGTCACAGCCTACCCCCTGCCCCTTCCCGTCTGGAGGAAATGATGGACTTCAGCGTGGCAGCTGGTCCTTCTCCATCTCCCAGGATTTCTCTGGACTGGCCTGTACTTTTGCGCACACTCCCTCACACCCTGTGAATGTGCCCCTGTCCCTAGCCAGGGCACACGCCTAAGAGCTTGCACTTTATTGCTTCAGCAATAGGGAGTCATTGAAGGTTTTAGAGAACAGTGCAAGAGCAGATGTGCATTCTGGAAAACTCTGTCTGACTGAAGTGAATAGGATGGCCAGAATCAGTGAGGGTTGGAGGCAAGCGAACCATTAATCGGCAGCAGGGGGAATCCAGGTGACACACAGTGGCCTGAGCCCCACAGCACTGGGTCTGGGGGTTAGGGATGTGGAGAAGCCGAGCCATCAGATGAGCAGGCCAGCTGCACATATTCCTTGGTAAGTAACTTTAAAAAGCTGGGAATTCAATGTTTATTTTTGGGTTTGCGAAAATCAGTGTGTTAAACGTGTCACATCGAAATGTGCTTTGCCCTGTCTCTCAGCTCCTGCCCCATCCTCACTGGCTGGGAGTCGGCTGGGAGGGTAGCTGGGCCCTTCAGTACACACTGTTCCTGGGTCTTTCTGGCCCCATAATTCACTCTTAGACAAGTGTCCAACATAAGCATAACATGAAGCGCAAATGTGAGCCATGTAGGGAATTTTAAATTTTCTCTTAGGAATATTAACCAAAGTACAAAGAAAGTATGAAACTTAAAATATACAAAGATCTCTTAAAACTCGTTCATATGAGAACAAACAACCCAAAACTGGGCCAAAGAAGTTGAACAAGACACTTCACCAAAGGAGATATGCATATGAAAAGATGCTCCACATCCTATGTCATCAGGAAAACACAAATTAAAAAGCAAGGGGATAGCACGATGTACCTATCAGCATGGCCCAAATCCAGAATACGGACAATACCAAATGCCGGTGAGGATGTGGAACAACGGGAACTCTTAACTATTGCTGGTGGGGGTGCAACACGATATAGCCATGTTGGAGACAGTCTGGCAGTTTGTTTCTAACAAAGCTAAACACAGTCTTGGCATATGATACAGCAATGGCACTCCACACAAACATTTGCAAGTGAATCTTTATAGTAGCTTTATTAATAAGGGCCCAAACCTGGAAGCCATTGAGCTGTCCTTCAGTAGGTGAATGAACATAACGCTGATGCCCTTTGAAATTTCGCTTGGAGCATGGAACACGTCTTGTAACCACGGAGGAAGAACCTGGACCTGAGATGTCCTTTGATATTTCGCTTGGAGGAGGGAACATAGCTCTGACCCATGGAGGAAGAACCTGAGGAGTAAAGGCTCAGGCTCTGGTGAATGTCTTCTAATCACCCTTCCAGATCTGCAGGAAGGACCCTGGAGGGAGGGATGAGTAAGCTGGGGTTTTTATTCCCGGTGATTTTCCTGTGGGGTCACCCCAGGATGACTACTTCTCCTGATGAAGACCCTGTCTCCTATCTAGTGGTCCTCTCCACAGAGCTCTCTCTGATCTGGTAACCACCCTCCTTGTGTCCCCTCAGGCCTCCTGGTGCTAAGGGGAGTACCCTATTGTCACTATCCCTGGGTTCTGCACTCTGTCTTGGGATTTCCATATACTTTGTCCACGTCTTTGTAAATGACGCCTGTATTACACTTACCTCGAATTGCCAAGTTTGAACATCACGTTTCTTGCTAGAGCTCAAATGACACAGCATGCCTCCCAAGCATGGCTCAGAGCCCAAGTTGGCTCAGACAGGCATGGAAGGCTTTAATGTGGAAGAGACATCTCTTTCTTGCACGATGTAAATGAGAGAGCAATTCTGACCACCACTGGTAACGCCTTATAGATGTGGAGAACCTGGTCTTAAATGATGAATGTTGGTTTAGAGAGTTAGAACAACGCTGATCCCTGCTGACATCGTGTAACTATTAGATCAGCAACCCTGATCCTCTACCACTTCTGGACTGCCAATGATGTGACCTAATTACTGTTATTCGTTTATTGACTTTGAATTGGATTTTCCCAGCTTTTGAAGTGGAAAGTTACTTAACAGGTAGATTCTTTTTTTTTAAAAAAAAATGTTTTTATTGATTTCAGAGAGGAAGGGAGATGGAAAGAGACAGAAACATCAATGATGAGAGAGAATCATTGATCGGCTGCCTCCTGCATGGCCCCTATTGGGGATCAAGCCCACAACCTGGGCATGTGCCCTTGACCAGAATCAAACCCGGGACACTTCAGTTCTCGGGTGGATGCTCTATCCACTGAGCCAGACCAGGTAGGGACACATTTAGGTTTTTAATAGCTTTGTGAAACTGTTTCCTCATCCACACTATGACTGTTTTCTCACAACATTGCCTACCACCTTTTTAATTTGTCCTCCTGATGGCCAGAAACTGAATCTCATTATTGCTTTGATTTGAATTTTGCTAATTACTAGTACAGCTAACTGTAATTACTTCTTTTTACTGGATATTTATATTTTCTTCTCAGTGGGATGCTTTTTACATCTATTCCTCATTTTTCTATAGAGTTACTTGCATTTTCCTTATTGATGAGTTGAAAAACTTTAAAACTTTGGCTAGTAATTGTTAGCTTGTTAGATGTATTGCAAATATTTTCTTTCAAGTACCTTAGTTTTTAACTTCATTCCATGATAAATTTTGTCCAAAGGTCGACAATGTTGATGGTGTTCAGTTCCTTACTTTCTCATTCATGGCATGTGTATTTTGAGTGATGTGGCTCATTGAGTGAAGGCCAAAAGTTGTCTGTCATTTGCCTCTTTGTCCAGGAATTTTAAACTTTAGGCATTAAACCTACAACCCTCCCTTAAATTTTGTACCATGAGCTGAACAATTAAGGCTTTAACTATTTTTGTTTTTTTGGTTGCACATAAGTGTCCAATTTGGTCAAAAGCTGTTTTAAATTTAGAGAAATGTATCCTTATGGTGGTCCTGTAGAGCTGGGTTCTTCTGTCTTAATGCTTTTGAAGCTTCTGCCATTTTGGTGAGTAATTTATGGGTCATTTTTGTTAATTTGTCCTTCATTTTTACATGAGGGAGAGGAGGTTAAATAGCACGTTGGCTCACACCCTACAATCTGGGTTTCACGGAGAAACTAGCTTCAGGAAGATGTGATGGTACAGCCCACAGGGAAGCAAGGCATATGCGATGGGCTTGGGATGCCTGGGAGGGGGCAGAGTTTTGGTGCAGTTACATCCCCCCACCCCCACTGGTAATGGCTGCCCTGTACAGGCAGCTAGGATTTCCTTGGCATTTTCCCAAAACATATAGGGTTCAAAAGGCCCATGCTCTTCTCTGTGGTTCACAGCACACATCTCTTTGCCCCCTTGGTTGAACAGAGATGGGTACCGGTTGCCATGCTCAGGCCAGACCCCCAGCCCTGCTTGCAGGTGGCCCAGGATAGGACCTGAGCTGCAGTGGCATTGGTCCTCTCAGAAGTCCCAGAGGAATTGGTGAGCTCCATGACAGGATTGGGGGTTGGGAGTTGTAGATTCCAAGCCCAGTTCTACTATAAATTTGATTCTGTGTAGTTGTTAACTGTGGGGGCCAGATAACTTCTCCTACTTCACAATTCCTTCTACTTTATTAGTTGTGACTGTCAGCTTGGTTACACAGATAAGTTATTATAGAAACTGAGTCTCCATGACAGATTCTGGAGATTCCAGTGGTGAATGGTCACCCTCTCTCACCTCACCTGGTTCTCACGGAAGGTCCCTCAACTCAATGAGATCATGGGCAGGTGAAGTGAGCAAGCATGTGACCAAGCAAGCATGAGTGATAACATTGGAGAGCTTGAAAATTAGAATCTGGATTCAGTGATCTCTTAAAAATTATTCTCATGTCTAGGATCTCTGGCTTAATTGAGTACTTGTAGTCAGTTCAAGCCACACTTAATGATGTACACAATTTTCCTTGTTCTACATGACAATAAAGCATTAATAGAAATAATCTAGCAAACTTGGTGATGTTTATGTAGAAGAACCACGTTCCTTCCTTTTTATAACCAACATAAACATTGAAAGCCTTCTCAAACACAGCTAAGGTATCCCTTCTACCCCAAGACCAAAGTTATGGTCCATTTCTTCAGTAGATGGGCTCTCTGCTCTTCAATTATCCATCCTAATACTTCAGTTCTTCCCTCTAATCACCATCACCCCTGTTTCCTCTAATTCCTCTGGTACTTATTCACACTAACATTTAAACTGGGCACTTCAGAATGGATGCCGACTGCTGGGGAATCTGGGAATACTGCATTCTCTGAATGTTGGGAAGCTAGGGCAAGGTCAGGATCAAGTGGGACAAGAGCTGAGGCAACGAGGACGCACAGCCCATAATGCACAGATTTCTGCAACCTTCATCTGAGCATGAAAAGTTCAAGCTACACCCAAAGGCTCTTGAATCAATGAAGATACAGCTCTCTGGGCTGTGCCCCTTGGGCCCTCTGAGAGCCTCCTGGGCTGGCCCTTCCTCTCCACCTCTGCGGCTCATGCACCCAGCACAGTACACTCTATTTTCAGTGTCCAAGTATTGGTGTGGCCAAGGGTCCCTCCTGATATCTGGACATCAGTCCTACAAGGTCCCTCCTTTGAGCTCCTGGCTCTTTTGTTCCCAGTTTCCTTCCTGCAGTTGTTACTATCTGAAATTCATCAACAACATGGCTTTACTCCTCAGCCTTCTCACATATGTGCAACCAAAAGTCCTTGTGCTCAGTTCTCTTCATTGGCAATTTCTCGTGGGCTTCTGCTCTCCAGACTGGATCCCGATTGAAACAGAGACAAAAAGATTGTGGGGCCTTTGACATGCTGTCTTGTGGGAGTATTCCAAAAATGGGATACACTGACCAATGCATACTGGAGAGGCTGGTCAGCTGGGCAGAGGGGACTCGAGTGAAGGGGACTTGAGCTTGGCTTTGAACAGAATATGTCTGAATTCATTATCATACTGTCTCTTAGGGGAACAGAGAAGATGGAAGCCAAAAGTGATGGGATTGGGGACTCAACAGGAAGAGGCTATGTCCTGCCAAGATCAAAGAGGAGATGGGCTGCAAAGTATGAGGGGGTGATCAAGGAGACTCTTTTCAGAGCTGGGAAGAGGGGTTCATGGAGGGGCTAACCTCGAAGCTCCTGTCTCATTCTCAACACTCTTCTCCCCAGCTAGACAGGTGTGTGTGTGGAGTTGTAGGTACTTCTGGTATGCCTCCTGACATTCACTTTAGTCAGGTTGACTTGGGCCTCAGGAAATTGCTATGCTTGACCTCAGCAGATGGGATAGTAGATGTTTGGTGGTGGTGGTGATTATAATAAACATGATAGAAAAATAAACTGTTACCATTTATTGCGAACCTACAAAGGTTTGCATCAGTAGAGCAGAGGGTGGGGGGTAAGTGGGAGCTGCTCAGTTTTTGCAAAAATCATTACTGGCCTTTTTTAGAACTTAGTCTGTTTTGGAGTCCACTGTATTCTGAGGGCACCAGGGGCCAGGCCTCCCTCAGTTAGGAATGTGGTTCTCAGTGCCCGTGGCTCCAAGGATATGGTGTTGTGTCTCTGAGGGGCTGAAATAGTGAAGGTAGGGGGCTTTCAACCTGACCCTCCATTCAGGGTGGCAGCGCTGGAGTGGATGGGTGACCTGAAGCACTCAGCCAATTTTGTAATCACAGGACCCCCTTCATGGGACTGCGGAGGGCCAGCTCCCAGGACCTGGAGATGGACTCCTTCATCAGAGCCTGGCAACTCCAGTCCCAGCCCCAGAGGGACAGATAGGAGACTGCACTGGGGGAGGCCACTCAGGCTTCCCTGTTTGAGAAACCCAGTGTCTGTCATTAACCCTACTTCCTCCTGGGGCTCTGTGTGGGGATCACTTCTCAGGAGCTCAGGTGAGATTTCTTCATTGGAGCCTCATGGGACCTTCCCGTAGGAGGAACTGGCTTTCTTTCCCACCTATGGTCGTCACACCCCAAGGAAGCTGGAGCCTCCTGGTGCCCATCGGGTACATGACTCAGGCTCCGTCAGAGCCGTCACTGTTCCCGCAGGCTGCCAAGCTGTGATTCAGCCATAGGACATGCAGGAGAGGCACTTCCTTGCCGTGGGAGAGCTGGGCAGCCCTGACCGGGAGCCCTCCCTCTTTCCTGTGCTTTGGAGTTGGCCTGCCAGGATGGTTCTGCATCGAGTCCTGTGGTTCTGTGTGGGCCTGGCTACTTCTCAGGGCCCTCTGCTCCAAGGCAAAAGCAGATGCCAATAGATGGGGGATGCTGTGAGGAGACACAGGCATCAGGAGGCTGTGGGTGATTTCAGTCAAAAGTCATACCTGCACTTTGGACTTCTAGGGAGATACTATTATTGGCCTGCTCTCCCATCCCTGAGGCTGCCTAGAAGTTGTTTTTTTTGCCCCACAAGAAGCCATAATTTTATTAATGATAGAAATAGTACAAATTTCAAACCAAGCTGCAGTAACGCTTTTGAAACACACAAAAAAAGGATCCTCCTTTTTTAGTTGGTTACATTGTTAATCCCATAATACATTTACAATATCACTAGAAGCCCAGTGCATGAATTCGTGCATGTGTGGGGTCCTGAGGAGTGGGGGGCCAGGATGTGATCAGCCTTCTAGGCGGATGCCCTTGCTGGTCTGAGATCCAGATCTATCCTGTTGACATTCCCACCAGTTGTCGGGAGTCACCTGGTGGCTGCTTTTATATTGTTTCTTCCTTGTGGAGCATCTAGGGAGGGAAAGAGGCCATGGTACCTGAGACCAACTTCCAGAAGGCTGGAGGTGCTGTTGGGATCGTGCCAGCGGCTGTCATGCCTGGCCCGTTCTCCAGAGATTGGACCTGCAGGACTACTGAGGGAGTGAGTGGCTGCCGCCGGGCTGGTGGGCTGTTGAGCTGCCCAGATGGGTCGGTCAACTGAGGGGCTCTCCCACTGTGAGAGCACATTGACCACCAGGGGGCAACTCCTGCATTGAGCATCTGCCCCCTGTTGGTCAGTGCACATCATAGCTACTGGTCAACTGGTTGTTCTGGTTGGTTGTAGCAGTCGCTTAGGCTTTTATATGTATATACTAGAGGCCTGGTGCATGAAAATTCATGCACTTGGGGCGTCACTCAGCCCAGCCTGTATGCTCTCACAATCCGGGACCCCTTGGGTAGGGTGCAGTCCTATTGCAGCATGGCTCTGGTTCTCCGGGCCTGCGGGCCTGGGAGGAGGGACCAAGAGGCCAGTCCTAGCCTGGTGTTCGGTTGTCCGTCCAGACGTGCAGGTTGTGATGGACCCTGGCTCTTTATATATTAGGATATACTAGAGGCTTGGTGCACAAAATTCGTACACTGGTAGGGTCCCTAGGCCTGGCTGGCGATCAGGGCTGATCAGGTTCCCCACCTCCTCACCTCCCTGCCTCCTCCTTCCCTCACCACCCACGCGCTGCCACCACATGATTCCCCGCCTCCCTGCCTCCCCCCTCCTCCTTCTTTTGCTGGCTCTGTCTACCACCACTCACCCCAGTTCCCCATCCCAGCCTGGGGCCCACCCTAATTGGGCAGTTGGGACCTGCTGGCCAGGGGGAGGGGCCAACCTCCACTGCAGTGGGTTGGCAGTGGGCCAATCGAGGCCTGCCAGCTGGGGGGAGGGACATGGGAGGTTGGATGCCAGCCCCTAAGAGGGAGCCAGCCTTTGCCCCCCTGGGAAAGGGGCCTCATCCGCTGCCATCCACCCCCAGTTCCCTGTCACAGCTCAAGGACCCAGCCCCGATCAGGTGATCGGGGCCCGTCAGCTGGGGGAAGGGACCAGGAAGTTGGCTGGCAGGCCCCATCAGTGATTGGGGCCTGCAGCCTGGGGGCAGTTCCTGCGTTGAGTGTCTGCCCCCTCGTGGTTTGGCTTCTTAGGCCACTTGCCATCACCAGAGCCCACAGCTTTATTGCAAAGAAACGCTGGGCTGCTGGGTCCCTGAGCGCTGCCAGTTTAGGTGTGTAAATCCAAGACCTTTCTCCCTGGAGGGCCTGGGTTAAATGATCTTCTTCTAGCATCTCATAATTGTAATTCATCCTTATTCTTTGTCATTTAAACTGTAGTGAGGGAAGTCCCTGACTTGAGTCAACTGATGTGGATTCTTCAGGGTCAGACACCGTGAAAGTTCCATGGAGTGAGAGTGTGGCTCACAGAATGACAGTGTGGCTCCTGTGGGTGGTCACACTGTGGCTGCTCCTTCACAGTGTGGATTTACAGAGGGGTAGGAGAATGTCATTCCTGCCTGGGAAGGGTATTGAACTGAGAAATTCTTCCAGAATGTATCATCAACAAAGGGTTATCAGGGAGAAGCCTGTCTGGGACCAGGGTAATGAAAGCAGAAAGGGTGAAGCCAAAGGGCTACTGGCAAGGTCTGCCTGGCTTCAGGATGTCCTAAGAGGACCAAACGGGTGGACGGCAGAGAAAAGCAGATTCCATATCACATTAGGCAAAACTTGCCAAGGTGCCAAGGGACCGAGCTCTTCAAGGATCAGAAGGACAGCTTGGGATTGGAGATTTCCACCTCCAGCTGCTTTAACCATGGTGTGAAAATCTCAGAGACAAGGTCTGCCTGCCTCTGCTTAACTCTTGTGTTTGCTCCATTTTCTAGGGCAGTGACTGGCACATGCTGTGAATGAAAGAAAGGATGGATGGATGGATGGATGGTTAGATACGATGGTTAGCCATTTATTAGGCCTGGGGTAGCAGGACTTTCACTCTTAAGGTCTCTTCCAGCCCCACCTGGAAGACACAGGTCTCTTCCTGAATTCTAAAGGACATTGATAATACTTCCCATCCCATCTTTTTAGCTACTGTCAGTATTTTCTCACGCAAGTTTCCAGAGTCTCTTGAGCAAGGCAAAGGGACTCCCACTTATTTGGGACTCCAGAATCCAGAACTGTGTCTGTCTCATGAGGACACCCTAGGGCAGCTCACATTGCAGGTGATGGTCAGTGATTAAGAAAAATATTGTGAAAAAAAAGCCATTTTATTATAGGAAATTTATTTGGCAGAAAATCTAATTTTAGAATTAATAAAAGAAATATTCGCCTCCTCTTAAGCATCGTCATTCCTCGCGCTGAGTGAGTTACTTCGTGCAGTGACCCTGCCCCCTCACAGTGAGGCCGCTTGGCTTTCTTGATATTGAGATGTCTCAGCCATTATGCCTTCCAGCATGTTCTCACCTTCCTCCCGCCTTTCTCTCCCCTTGGGATTCCTATTCACCAGCCATTGGAACTTTAGGTCTCACTTCAGTATCTCATCTAACGTACCACACTCTCTATCCACTGATTGTTTTCTGTTTTTTTCCCCCCTTTTTAGTGAATTTATTGGGGGTGACACTGGTTAACAGAATTATATAGGTTTCAGGTGCACAATTCCACAACAAGTCATCTATACACTGTATTGTGTGTTCACCACCCCATGTCAAGTTGTTTGTTTGTTTGTTTGTTGATGATACATTCTGGAAGAATTTCTCAGTTCAATATTTCAGGTTATGACTACATGTTAAGTGTTTTGGGTCTGGTCCTGTCTGCTAAACTCTCCTTCTATTGTATTTTCTGAAATTTCAATCTTTGCTAGGTAAATTCTCAAGTTCTCTTGTTTTTGTTGTTAATCCTCACCTGAGGATATTTTCCCATTGATTTTTAGAGAGAGTGCAAGGGTGGGGGAGACATACAGAAAGAAACATGAATGTGAGAGAGGCACATCATTTGGTTGTCTCCCACACATGCCCTGACTGGAGCCGGGGATTGAGCCTGCACCTGAGGTTTGTGCCATTGATCGGAATCAAACCTGGGACCTTTCAGTCCACAGGCTGATACTCTATCCACTGAGCCAAATCAGCTAGGGTGGTGGTCTTTTTATAACTACCTGTTATAAAAACCTTGATCCTTAAACTCCAGCTCTATGTACTTCAGTTTAATGTAATGCAATTTAATTAAAATCAGTTTAATTTAATGCAATTTAATTCAGATCAATCCAATTCAATCCAGAGAATGTGTGGGTTCTTACTGGCCATCAGTCAGAGAATGGCGTGGAAATGCTGGTGAGTATGAGGGAAGGAAGAAGACAGGTGTGGCCACTACCCTGAGAGGCAGGAGAGCAGGAATGAGGGGTGCGGTCAGGCTTTCCCCAGGAGCAGAAGCTGTGGGTCTCAACCTGAGGACACGGGACCTAAAGACAGCAGGGTGTTCTCCTGGGGCTGGAAGTGAAGAAACTCTAGAGCTTGTGACTCTCACCCAAGGTCAAGAGGGTGCGATGAGCTGGAGCCGATCTTCGTTTTGGTTTGGCCTTGTGTGTTGTTTTCCTATTTGGATGACATTTCCCATATTCTTTATGTAGCCAGTACACCTCCAGGTGTGCAACCTATCTTTTTAAGGTTGAGAAACTTTTAAAGAAAAGTAATTCTGGATAATAATTAAATTATTTTTTCCTAATTCTAATGTGTAAACATACAGCTAAATATCAGCTTCATGTGTTTGTACAGTAAAAATGCTAAAGCAGATATAAAGTGAAATGGAAAACAAGGAGAAGAGCCCGAGACCAGCCAGAGTGACTGAGTGAGGAATCGCAGTGGGTGTGCTGGGACTGGGCGGAGCTGGGGGAGGAGGGCCCACTGGTGGTGACCGGGTGTCTGTGGTGACAGGGTGTTCATGGTGACAGGGTGTCCATGGTGACAGGTGTGTGGGACAATGAGCGTGTAAGAGAACACTGTTCTATGACCACGTTCTGTGCAGTCTCACAGCCTTGATTCCTCTAGTCTTCTCCATCCACATGGCCCTTTAAAAGCTGCAGGTGAGGAGCCCTCTTTTGGGAACAGAGAGCCCTGCCCTCCCACCAGCCAGGCTTCAGGTGACATTTTCTGATGAAACTGAATAACTGATTGTGGCTATAATTGTAGGGAACTGTAGCTTAGATCTGGTTCTGTAGAGAATAGATTTCTTATTTTCACTCTGATACTACACATGCAGAATATCCTGTTTGCTTAAATAAAGTCTTCACAGTGGCACAGGTAACTAACATTTTTTATTTTTTCTGACTTCTGGATAATCAGAACACTCTCCAAGGAAGGCACACAAGTAAGCAGTCAGTAAGCACCGGTTTAATGCAATGTCTCTTCACTCTTGGACATTTTCTTCCTCAATTAAATATAATTTTAGCATTTTAGTTTTATACAAATCAACATTCACATGGGTACTAAACTACTTTGTCCAGGAGTATGAAGTAGAAGAATTAATACTGGGCATTTACTGCTATGTATACTCGCTGATAATAAGTGGGGGCAGTTTGGTACATCTGCCCATTTACATTTATACATTGTAAATTGTTACAGCTGACAATTGGGATCCAGAACACATCTGCTTGTGACATGATTAGATTCTGAAAGGGCAGCATCTCTGTCCTGCCTCAGGCAGTGTGCTGATTCAATGTCTCCACCTCCTTTATCTACCAGGAGCACTTTGTCCATGCAGCCAGCGTAACACTGGATTGTCACTCGGCACAGATGTGAGCACAAGCAAAAGCTCGAATGTGAGTCCTGGTGTCATGTGGCTCCAGAATAAGGTGGTGATCCTGACTGTCCAGAAGAGGTTCTGATAACATGTAGAGTGCAATCAAAAGAAAGATATAACAATCTTTAAATTTTTAAAAAATATATATTTTTATTGAATTTGGAGAAGAAGGGAGAGGGAGAGATAGAAACATCAATGATGATAAAGAATCATTGATTGGCTGCCTCCTGCACACACTGTACCGGGGACCGAGCCCACAACCTGGGCATGTGCCCTTGACTGGAATTGAACCCAGGACCCTTCAGTCCACAGGCCAACGCTCTGCCCACTGAACCAAACTGGCTAGGGCAAGACATAACAATCTTATAGCTGTGGAACCAGAGAGCCTCCATGGACCCCTGGCTTCCATCACACTTGAGAAATCCATAATGTGGCACAGTGTATGAAGTCATGGAAGGCCCCTGGGTAGCAACAACCTTGTTTTCAGGTGATTGTCTGGGTTTGCACACATTTGCTGTATCAAATGCTTTGCATTTGAGTTGCATGAGCTACATGTGTTTGGGATTCTTCTACACCCAGTAAGTTAAAACCCATTCCCTTTGAGATTCTAACTTACTAGACTTAGATCAGGGCTTAAGAATCAATATTTGGTCTGGCCAGTGTGGCTCAGTGTCAACCCATGAGCCAGGAGGTCATAGTTCAATTCCCAGTCATGGCAAATGCCCAGGTGGCAGGGGGCTGGATCCCCGGTAGGGGACATGCAGGAGGCAGGCAATCAATGATTCTCTCTCATCATTAATGTTTCTCTCTTTCTCTCTCTCTCCCCCTCCCCCCCCTTCTTCTCTCTGAAAAAAAAAATCATTATTTGGTCCCATCTGGGACCAAATTTCCAGTGAGGACACACACCTAGGTTGCTGGTTCAATCCCTGGTCAAGGTGCCTATGGGAAGCAAAAGATCAACGTTTCTCTCTTACATCAATGTTTTCCTCTCTCTCTCTCTAAAAAATCAATGAAAACATACCTTCAGGCAAGGATTGAAAAGAAAAAGAACCAATATTTGACTAAGGTTCTAGCGGGTTTGGTTCTGTGGTTAGAGTGTCAGCGCTCAGATCAAAACGTCAGGGGTTTAATTCCTAGTCAAAGGCATGTACCTCAGTTGCAGGTTACATGCCCAGCTGGGTCAGAGTGTGGGAGGCAACCAATCAATGTGACTCTCTTATATCAATGTCTCTTTCTCTCTCTCTCTCTCTCTCTCCCCCCCTCCTCTCCTTCTCTCCCTCCCTTCCACTTTCTAAAAATCAATGGAAAAAAATCCTAGAGTAAGGATTAAAAAAATTTTGACTAAGGACCCTACGGAGCACTGATGGTTAACCACACTTGGGATGTACTCTTGTGGACTTCCCAGTGGAGTTTTGCTTATAAAAACTCAGATTAATCATGTTTGTGACAAGTTATGTGCTTCTACAGAAACAAAGAAATACATAGAAATGTATATTTGTTACTGATTTGATTGACATTTACTTTGCTAAGATTGTCCTCACTTGAGTGACTTAAAAGCGAATTGAACAAAATGACTTGAATAAAAACTTTCAAACTCTCAAATAAAATTCCTTTATCTCTAAGATGGAAAGGACCCAAATTTCCATTAACCAGTGGTGGTATATTCATACAAAGAAATACTGCTCAGCAATAAGAGAAGATGAACTACTGGGACACATTCAACTAGAATCTAGTTACCAGATGAATGTCAGAAACCTTAGGCCAGACACAAGGGGTTCATATTGTATTATCTCATTTATAAGAAGTTCAAGAATAGGCAAAACTAACCTATGATGATAGAAAAACAGAACAGTGGCTGCTTTGGCAGAGGTGAGAGCAAATAGAAGATTCTAAAAGTTGTAATAGAGCTAAAACTGATCACATTCAAAGAATTAAAAAAAACACACTGGACACATTTAGGTGAAACTTTTGTTTCTGGAAATGCAAAATCAGAGTGAAGAGGACTAGTGAAAAAATTTTTTTTTCTATATGAAAACTCAGGTTGTGTTCAGGGTCTCAAAAATAATGTTGTCAAGTACACCATCAGTTGTCTAACCCTGAATATTTGAATTAAAATAATTTTCTTTTTTCCCCAGTACTACTCCTGTTTTAAGCCAGTTGTGAATTTGGGGCTACAGACCAGGGGAGAGGTCCTTCCTCTGGAAGAGGTACTCCGTCCTGAGCTTTCTGAGATTGGCTCACGTTCACAGAGAGGGACTAAGCATCTTCCTTCTTCATGGATCCATGCCTTTGGATTGTAATACCTGGGTATTTATACTTCAAACTTTCATAAATACTTCTAAAATATATTTTCTCTGTAAAATTTAGATGCAAAAATTTCTGGCTTTCTCATATAACTGAATTCATTTTTTCCTCTCTCTTTTTTTTTTTTTTACTGATGTCTGATTTATTTCTACCTTTTAAATAGTTAACATTTTAGCTTGTTTTGTTTTACATATGGCTTTTAAAATGTTACATTTAACTTTTAAAAGATTTTTTTAACTAAGGAATAAAATTGTGGAAAAAATAAATGATAGCTATTGTGTTATTATATTCAGAAAATCTCTTTAGGACCCATTATCTATGTTTTAAAATAAATATTGAGTAGGTTTGAGGGAATATTAATAACAACTATGTCCTAGATGTAAATAAATGGTACCCACATGAACTCATCACCCAGCCAAAACTAGGACCTTTGGAACCCCTGTACTTTCCTCTTCCATCCGGCCCCCTCCCTCAGATGTAACTGTCATCCTAAATTTCATGGTTATTATTGCATTTTGTTATACTTTCACCACATATACATATCTCCCCCAAATAGTTTAGTGTTGCCTGCCTTTACATTTTATAGAATGAAACCATACTGTTTGTGTTCTTGTACAGCTTGCCTCATGTCCCTGGGTTCACTCTTGGTTACATCATGTCCCTTTGGGTGCTCTGAAGAGAAGATGCCACAGTGAGATTAGACAAGCAGTGATTGTGTTGGGAGAAAAGCACAGGAAAGATGTAGGAGGGAGGGATCAGGAGGAGGCAGGCAGAGCCTTCAGGCCATAATGCAAGTCGGACACTAGCAATGGGGAAGAGAGGAGTGGGTAGGAAGAGCCTCCGGCTGCACTGCAGCTGTGACTACCCTGAGGAAGTCTTAACCTGACTGATGGGGATCTCCAGGCAAAGCTTACCTGTAGAGGCTCCCGGTTCCAGGAAGGGCCTGTGCTGCTGTGCTCAGTCATGGCCTGGGAGCAGCCCAGGGTTGTGGCAGCCTGAGGCTGTTGGTCAGCTCTCCTCAGGCAGCAGCTTCTCCTAAAGGGAGATGTAAATCTCTGCTTTTCCCAGCTTTGCTGAGATACAATTCACATACACCATTGTGTAACTTCAATGTAAACAATGTGGTGATTTTAGACAGTTTTATTTTAATGTGTCCTGGAGAAGATAATCTGGGGTTGAAATTTCAGGGGCATCGATAAACTTCATGAACTTGAATGTCCAACTCTCTCTTCAGGTTTGGGAAATGCTCAGCCATTATATTTTAAATAAGCTTTCTGCTCTTTTTCTCCTCTCTTCAAATTCTAGGGCTTCAATAATGCATAGATTCTTTCTCTTGGTAGAATTCCATAATTCACATGGTTTTTTTCCCCACTCTTTCCTTTTTGTTTCTCTGACTGAATAATTTCAAATGACCCATCTTCTAGTCCATTAATTTTTTCTTCTGCTTAATCCAGTCTGCTATTAAATTCTTCAGTTTATTCATTGCATTCTTCAACTGAAGGACTTCTGTTTGTTTTGTTCTTAATGGTTTCTACGTCTTTGTTCATGCATTGCTTTCCTAATTTTGTCTAGTTGTCTGTTGCTAAATTTCTTTAAGAGGATTATTCTGAATTCTTTTTTAGGCAATTCATTGATCTTCATTTCTTTAGGGTCATTCTATGTAGCTTTATTAATTTCCTTTGGCGATTTTATGTTTCCTTGATTATTCATGATTCTTGTGTCCTTCATTGGTGTCTGCACTTTTGAGGAAGAAGGCATCTCTTTCCATTTTTACGGTCTGTCTTCAGCAGGAAAAGCCCTGACCAGTCAGCCCATACAGATATTATGGGTGGGCTGGCTGTGGTATCTGTGGGAGGGCTTGCTGCTGGAGTCCTTGGATGGGAAGATATGGTTTCTGGGTCAGCATGCAGGCAGGCCTGGTGCTTGGGTCCACAGGGGTTGGCTGGTTTCTGGGTTCATTGGGACAGGGCTGGTGCCCAAGTCTGCAGTGGTGGGCCTGGGACCTTCATCTGTGTGAGCAGGCCTGGATCTTAGGTCTGCAGCAGCGAGTCAGGTGCTGGGGACTACTGAGGTAAGCTGGCATCTGGGTCTACAAAGACTGGCCTGGTACTGGGGCAGGCTGAGAGCTTGGGTTTGTGGGAGTTGGTCTGGAGTCTGGGGCCATGGGGCCTACCCTGACACTGGGGTGCCTAGAGTCTGGGGGCTTGGATGTTGGCCTGGAGCCTGGATCCATGAGGATCATGGGGGACCAGCCTGGAAGTTGGGTCCATAAAAGCTGGTCTGAAGGCTGGGGCTGTGGGAGCTGACTTGGTGCTTGCAGGTTGGGAGTTTATGTCTATAGCAGCCTGCCTGGAGCCTGAGGTCATCAGGGCTGTCTTGGTGTTGATGAAGGTCATGAGCCTGGGCCTGTGGGAGCCAATTTAGAGCCTAAATATATGCAGGCCTGGCACTGGAGAGGGCTGAGAGCCTGGGTCCATGGGAGCTGGATGGGAGCCTGGGACCCTAAGAGTCAGCTTGGCACTGGGGAGTGCTGGGAGTCTGGATCTGTGGGAGCCTGGGGGTAATGAAAGCTGGCTAGGTGTTGGGGTGGGCTGAGAGTCAGTGGGCCAGCCTGGTGCTGGTGCAGGCCTGGTGCTGGGGTCTGCGGTGAAATTGGGTGCTCATGTAACTCTTTTGCACCGCACAGAGAATGTATCTCTTTCCACAATGGGCTGCCCTGGCTTGGGGGAGGATGAAGGAAGTTTTATGAAACTCTCTCCTAACCTCTTCAATGCATTTTTCTTATTCTGTACTCCACCCAGGTTCCATAATCCCTCACCTAGAATTCTTAGCTCAGGTGAAGGCATTTTCATATGTGCATAGTTGTTCAAATTAATGTTTCTGGGAGGAAACGAGTACTAAAAATTCCTACACCTCCATCCTGCTGGTGTCACTCTCTAATTCTCTCTTCTGATGTGAGTGGTCTGTTGCCAAATGCAAATATTGGATATTTTATTTTCCTTATTATTATATTATATTATATAGTTCTAGAGGTGCTATTTGACTCTTTCAAATTTGCCATTTTTTAATAGTTTGCTATTTTAAAAATATTTTCATATTTGTCATTTATTTCTTAAACATGGTTAAGATAGTTTTTAAGCTCCATGTATAATCATTGCAGAATCCTGCTAGCTTACTTTGTTTGTTTGCTTGGTTTGTTTCTCTTTTTGGTTCCTGTTCTTATGATCTGTTTACTTGTATGCCTAGCAATCTCCAACTACTGCGGCTTGCCATCTTAGTAGAATTGAGTGGCTGTGCCCTCCTCTAGAGAGACTTTCTCTTGGCTTTTGATAACAAATGTTTGGCTTCTATGAAACCAATACCTTTTGAGAGTTCCTGTCTACATCAAGCTGTACTTATGCAAAGTAAAATTCCTGTGAGGACCTGTGCATGGCTTCAGCCTTCCAAGAATGACTGATTCTCTTGACACCCTTGCCTCTCCCCCTTGGCTCAGTGCCAAGACAGCTTAGAATTTGCAGAAAGGTGAGGTTGGTCTAGATCTGGCTTACTTGCCCCCTCCCTGCTCCAGGCAGATTTCTTTCTTTTTGTGGTGTGTGACTAGAATACTGGCATGGCATATGCCATATCATCACAGAACATATAGTGGCTTTACTGTCCCTTTATTTGAGCTCCTGAGTCTTTAAGTTTGGGGAGGGGCCTGAGATTCTGCATTTCTGACAAGCTGCCAGATGATGCTAATGCTGCTGGTCCATGGACCACACGTTCAATATCAAGGATGTTCATAACAAGGACAATTCCATATAATAATTTGCCTCTATGTGAACACTACCAAGTTGAATCATGAAAATAATGCTACAGGAGTTGGGAAGGATTTGTAGGCTGAGGTGTCTATGTTAGACCTTGACCTGAGTGGTGAAGAAGAGATACAGTATGAATGGACTAAAGCAGTGATTTTCAACCTTTTCCGTCTCATGCCACACATAAACTGATTACTAAAATTCTGCGGCATACAAAAAAATATATTTTTTTGCTGATCTGACAAAAAATAGGTATATTAAATATATATATACTTAAAAATATATATATATATAAATTTCAGAGAGGAAAGGAGAGGGAGAGAGAGATAGAAACATCAATGATGGAGAGAACCATTGATTGGCTGCCTTCTATGCACCCCCTGCTGGAACCTAGCCTGAAACCTAGGCATGTGCCCTTGACTGGAATCGAACCGGGGACTCTATTCCGCAGGCTGATGCTCTCTCCACTAAGCCAAACCGGCTAGGGCAAAAATAGGTATAATTTTGATTTATTCACACTGGATGGCTATTGTTGTGTTTGCTGTTGTCATTTTTTTATTTCACAATCTAAAGGAAAAGAGGTCAGTGCCCCTGAGTAAATAGGTATTGCATTTGGAGGGGACAAGGCCTGCAGGGGAGGGCAGTTAGGGGTGACCAGGCCTGCAGGGAAGGGTAGTCTATGTGAACACTACCAAAGGAGGGGCCTGAGATTCTGCATTTCTGACAAGCTGCCAGATGATGCCAATGCTGCTGGTTGATGGACCACACATTCAACATCAAGGATGTTCATAACAAGGACAATTCCATCTAATTGGTTCTCCAAAAATTCTTATGGCTCACCGGTTGAAAATCACTGGACTAAGAAATGAAATTCCAAAGCAGATCTAGTTTGGCAACCTGAAGAAAGAGGGGGCACTTTATCCACAGACTTTATCCCTACGGAGTCCTTTTCTTGCAGAGAGAGAAGTTTTCTTCATCATATTTGACACAATGTTTCTTCTCAGGAGACTCTATCCCTTTTATAGTAAAGATGTCACCTCCATACTAGGGAGAGGTAAATATAGGCCTTGGACTATTAGGTATCACCCCCAACAACTCTTTCCCACCCCATCACTCTGGATTAAGTGCCTGGCCACATAGAGCTCCGTGTGTTTACAGGATGAAATGAGGAATCTGAAAGGACCCTCATGTGGTATGAGTGAGTTTGCATTAATTCCAATGTGTCCTGGATGCTTGCTTCTTAGTGCCCAATGGCAGAAAACTGAACCCTTCCCCTCAGATATCCAACTGGGTCAGTCCTGTCGAGGGAGCACAGCAGTGATGTCATAGGCTCCTTCCTAGAGCATGGAAGTGAGCTCACGCTAATGGCCACCTGGGACAGCTCTTCTTCCTAGGCCCAGCTGGATTTTGAACCCGAGTTCTGACTCAGGGATATCTGCTGTACATTTACCTGTGGGGGCTTTATGATTTTACACTCCCG
The DNA here is from genome assembly GCA_026230045.1 of Corynorhinus townsendii. Lineage (NCBI taxonomy): Eukaryota > Metazoa > Chordata > Mammalia > Chiroptera > Vespertilionidae > Corynorhinus > Corynorhinus townsendii. Next base: position 108,406,228 of record JAPDVU010000007.1, on the reverse strand, counting down.
AGGAGGAGGCTGTGGGGCCACCCAGGACAAGAGCATAATGGCCATTTATGCTCCTCTGCAGCCAGGATCCTGGGGAGGTTACAGGTGTGAACATGAGGGTGTCTTTGTGTGGCCAGGTAGGCTGATGAAGTAGCTCAAAGGTGAAGACTAGGATGATCCACTGGTGGTCATAGCCAAAAGGCCGGTAGTGGCAGTGTGGGGTCTGGTGACACATGTGGGGGCCTCACTAGGCCAGTTGCTCTGGTAAGCTGTCATGTTTGGGGGTCTGCATAGTGTCCTTTAACCTGCACAGTCCAGCAAGGTGCACTACCATCACGGAAGTCACCTGACCTGATCACAGGTGTCAAAGAACTTTGCCAAGGATACACGTCTGAAAGTTGCAAAGCCAAATTTTGAACACACATCATTTGAATATAAGTTTCTTGCTTTTGACACTGAACTGCTACCTGAGTGTGAATTGTCCGCAAGATAAACCAGGGAACTCATTTAGGAGAGGATCTCAATGAAAGCCAATGAATTCTAGTGCTGGTCAGGGCTGTGGGCAACTGGGGCAGGGAACCCTCTGAGAAACCCTGGCATGGTCTCACCAGAGGAGGGGAGGCTGGGACACTTACCTACCACTCCCTCTCCCCTTGGTTCAGCAGCCCTGGAGGGGTGAGGCTGTGGGGGCTGGGCACACCACAGGGGCAGTGAAATCTGACAGCATTGCTCCAGCTTCCTACCTGAAAGACCTACTGCACATCTGCTAGCCCAGAGCCCTAGAACATTGAGCCAGCTCCCTTCACTGACAATCTAGAGAAGTGATCGAGGGTCCACATGGGCAGGGTGCCAGGAGCTGGCCTTGCCAGGTAAGGTGCTCTTGAGTGGAGAAACAGCTTGCACACTTCCTCTGAGGAGTTGGAGGACTGTACCCTGGGCTGTTTTTTTCCTGGTGTGAGGCTGGCAGATAATATACTGCTTCTGGACTAGGAGTGGCAGAAGCTGCACAGTCTCAGGATGTCCACCCCTGCCTCACCTACTGAAGGCTTCGCTCTTAGGAATAACTTTGCTGTGTGTCATTTTGTAGCATCAGCATCCAGTCCTTGGCCCTGGGGCAGTCCCCTAAAGTTTCTTTCCTCAAACTCAATGCTGATGACTTACTTCCTGGTTTTGCTCTTAAAGGTGTGGGCGGCCCTCCTTGCTCAGGCCTAGTTTGTGATCCTCCTATCACTTTAAGTATTTTTTAAATAACAGAGACTTGCAATTATTGAAATGCTTATTATGAAGAATTAACTTTACACACGTGGGGAAGGAAGGAGGTTCTGCCTTGTGAGGGCTGCTTGATGCACTGGTGGAGCCCATGGATCCCTGCTGACTGAGGCTCAGTGAGGCTTTCTGTGAGGAGAATGTCAGCTGCAGCGGCCATGACTTGTCATACACCCTGAGCACGGATTGCTGAGAAGGTGGTATCTTCCCAAACTCAGGTTTCTGCAGGCCTCCTACTGGGAGGGGTTGTACAAACAGGGCTTCATGATTAGAAATCACACTCCACACTTCAGTGCATGATGCTGGCACACAGCTCACTGAAAAGTAATTGCCCCATCCTGGTGGGGCCTCTGACATCACCATGGGCTTTCCAGGAACTCACAAGCCATAATTCCATATGCCTCCCAGCCATTGGAGCATATGATTTTGAAGACTTATCTTGTCTAACTTTTGATGGAACAGGGTCCTGCCCACATGCCAGTGAACTTTGTTCTCTGCAGTGTGGTTCCTTAGACATTTAACCCATGTAGTCTTTCCTTCACATTTCTACTTGTCCCCAAGATGTGAAGAAAGATGTTGGGATACTATTTTTCCATACACAGTGCTGACTCCCAGGGCCCACAGGCATTGTCCCAACCTCCTCCCCCTCTGCTGAGATCTGCCTCCAGCCTCTGAGTGACCATGTTGGTATCAGAGATTATATTTCTTCCTGGCAACAGCATGACATTCCCTGAGCTTTCATCTTTCAGGGTTCCTACAAAATTGTGGAACTGCGTCTCTTCTGCCTTTCCATTGTCAGTAATTTCCCTAGAGTTGTAGACATGGAGGAGAATGGAAGGGGCTCTATTAATAAGTACACCGGAGTGATGGGCACCAACATGGATGCTCTTGGACCAACTGGGATATATGGCCTCCTGGGTACAAGGCTGGAACCATGTCAAGTTTGTCCCAGATGTCCCTCTTCACACCTGGCATTGGCCAAGGAGCCAAGGTGAGCCCAGAGTTCTCTCCAGTTGGAAACAAAGCAGCTAGTCTCCCCTACTTGTTTGACAGGTTCTCCCAGGGCACTTCAGCCCTGAAATGGGGTGGAAGAGCATTTCTAATCCCTTACCACAACTCCCTTTTTCTCCTCCCAGTTTTCCTATTTTTCATGGGAATACTTCATTCAGTCCTTTGTATATTCAACAAATATATTTTTTTAATTTCTTTATTGATTAAGGTATCACATATTTGTCCTCATCCACCCATTCCCATCCCCAACCCCTCCCCACGCATGCCCCCACACCCCTGTTGTCCATGACCACTGGTTAGGCTTATATGCATGCATACAAGTCCTTTGGTTGATCTCTCCCCCTTACCCCCACCCTCCCCTACCTTCCATCCAAGGCCCGACAGTCTGATCGATGCTTCCCTGTCTCCGGATCCATTTTTGTTCATCAGTTTATGTTGTTCATTATTTCCCCCAGATGAGTGAGATCATGTGCTATTAGAAATACACTTATAAGAACTGAAAATGAGACAAGCAATAATGGTTAGGCTGAGAGGCAAATGAATCAGTCTGTGGTGAGTTTCTTTCTGGGCCAACAGTTCTTTTGAGTCCCAATTTCAATGTCAAACAGTTCCTTATGTGTACATGTCAGCAATGATATTTCACTTCTGGATGGTGGACAAATGGTGGTAATGCAGGTCCGACCCTCTCTGGTTTGGTCCTGGGCAACCTGCAGTGATGCACAGCTGCTGACTGCTAGTATGGCAAGGTGTCGTCAGCGTCTTCCATCTCTGGACTGTTTCTCTTCTGTCTTCATGGCTGGAGCAGTCCTGTTAATTCCTCTCTGTTGCAGGAATCCACATGGTCTTGGAGTTGTTTTCTGAAAATATACAAACATATTCTCGACCAAAAGTTAATAAAGGAATATTTTCTATAAATTTGACTTGGTATCCTTTTTCATTTTTTGCTTAAACAATTTTCCTTTGGCTTGTTTTGACACCATGTGTGTTTTTCATGGGTGTCTTGCTGTTAGCATTACAAATGAAGGTTAATTTTCTAAAGTAAAAATTTTCTAGATGTAATTTACTTACAGGATATTTTTCCTTACATGATATTCTTCTACTATTCCCCTTTTTTGATTTAAATATTAGGAGGCTTTCAGAAATTTTATAATGTAGTCTTGATAGCTTTTAAATTTTAATTTTTTGCACTAAAATATGACCTCTTTAGGTTCATTACATGTTACACAATTTTACCATGAGATGAACTACCAATAAACTTTTTAGTTAACACTTTAGGAACAGCTTTTTGTCCAGTACCATTAATTTTTCTAGACTATTTGCTTATTTCAATTAGTCAATTTAAATTAGTCTGAAAACTTGACTACTATTTTACTGTCAAATTTAATACTCTAACAACAATCTTATTTTACCCTGTAAATATTAGTGGAAAGGATTATTTGCCTTCTTGAGTAGGCCCTGAGCATTCCTGGTGTTAGGCTGGATTTGGATATCAAAAACCCACTTCCCTACACCGTGGGTACAAAACAACTCAAACAAGTCCTGTTGCAGTGAGAGGGCAGCTGCTGTCGGCCAAGTCTCTGTCTGTTTCCTGGGTCCCGATTTGAGCTGGGCATGGGAAGCGAAGCAGCCATGGGGGCAGGAGATCTCCCTCAGAAGGGGTGAGAGTTCAGGCCCCTGTAAAGTTGGGGAGGTGAGGTTCTGTGCCTCACCTCTGTTGACCCCCAAGTTCTCGCCTGATGGCCCCTCTGCGACTGTGCCTGTCTTAGGCTTTCCTTCCCTGAGGAATCTTACCCGTCTCTGGCTAACCAGACATCCTCCGGGGCCAAGCAGGGTGATGTAAGGTTCAGTTCTGTCTCCTTGGTAGCCTATGCCCCCATGGCCTCCATGCTGAGCACCTGCCTTGGGATCCTCTCGCCTGCTGGTGGGGCCCTGACACCAATCACATATCTTGGGGAACCCAGGTTTCTTCTTCAGGGAGGGCCCAGCTCACCCCACTGGGCTAGAGACAGATACATGGTACCAGCTACCACGAGGCTTCAACCTCAGCATGAACAGAAAGCTCAGGCAACAGCTATGGGCAATTGGATTGTGAAAAGAGGATCCCTCTTGGCCAAAAGGGCAAGAGGGGCCAATATAGAATGCTCAGGTGCCTTTCCAGGGGGCCCTCTACACAGTGGAAGGGATTAAATCCCTTAACGTCCTTTTTAAATTGCTGCCAGACATTCAAAGAATTAGTTTGTAAGTTTGTTTGGGATAATTGTACATTATGCTATTGTAATTCTAAAATATCAAGAGGTGTGTTACCTTTGTGTCAAGCACCATAAAGATGATTTTTTATTGATTCCCAAGGGTGCGAGGTACTATTATAGGTAAAGGGGGTAACACAAATCTGGGGAAAATTATAATGACATTGTAGAATAATATCATGTAAGGATATTCTTTGCTCTAGGCCATGGCAATTCCATTTCAAGCTGGCTGTCAATTTTTTTTTTTTTTGTATAGACAAGGTCTTAGTTACATTTTCTGCACCTCTCCCAGGAGCAAGTATTAATAGTCCCTTCCTTTGGTGTTCACGCAAGCCAGAAACCTCTCTTTAATTTTACACACAAAGGAGCAGTGGTTTGATTTTGTGTCATACAGAAGGGAAGCTGGGTGGCGACCCCTGTGTAATTATACTTCCTTGCCCCACCCATGATCCTCCTGGATGACCAAAGTGTTTGGTATTATTGGTGACTACATTAGGCGGGGGATCAGCCCACATAAGGGCTATTCAACAAATATTAATGGATTCTAATAATGGACCAGACATCATTACTGACACAAAGCACATAGTTAGTAAGACAGACAAGTGCCCTAGCCTGATGGAGTTGGCATGTAGGTGATAAGATCATACCTCACACGTGCATTTTAATTTGCATCTTTCTGATGATTAGTGATGCTGAACATCTTTTCATGTGTCTATTGGCCATCTGTATGTTCTCTTTGGAGAAGTGTCTATTCAGATACTTTGCCCGTTTTTTTTGTTTGTTTGTTTTGTTGTTTGTTTGTTTTTTAATTGTGTTGTTTGTCTTCGTGGTGTTGAGTTGTATAAGTTTTTAAATATTTTGGAAATGAACCCCTTATCAGATGTATCATATTCGCCCATGCAGTGGGACTAGTTTTTATTTTGTTGATGGTTTCTTTTGCTGTACAAAAGTTTATATCGCCTCATGCCTGTCAGAATGGTTATCATCAACAAATCAACAAACAAGTGTGGCACGTGTGGAAGGCAACCTATAAATGTTTCTCACACTGATGTTTCTCTCTTAAAAAACAACACACGATTTTGTTAATGGCACTATCTTTTGACCCAGTGATCCCACTTCTGGGGATATATCTGAAACACAAAACACTAATTCAAAGGAATATATGCACCCCTATGTTCATTGCAGCATTATTTACAGAAGCCAAGATCTGGAAACAGTTTAAGTCCCATCAGTAGATGAGTGGGTAAAAAAGCTGTGATACATTTACATCTTAGAATACTACTTGGCCATAAAAATGAAGAAAGTCTTATCATTTTTGACAGCATGGATGCACCTGGAAATTATTACTCTAAGCGAAATAAGCCAGTAAAAAAAAAGATAGCCGAAACCGGTTTGGCTCAGTGGATAGAGCTTCAGCCTGCGGACTGAAAGGTCCCAGGTTCGATTCCGGTCAAGGGCATGTACCTGGGTTGGGGCACATCCCCAGTAGGGGGCGTGCAGGAGGCAGCTGATAGATGTTTCTCTCTCATCGATGTTTCTAACTCTCTATCTCTCTCCCTTCCTCTCTGTAAAAAAATCAATAAAATATATATTTTTTAAAAAAAGACAAATACCAGGTGATCTCACTTATATGTGGAAGATTATCAACAAAATAATTTAACAAACAAAATAGAAACAGAAGCATAGATACACAGAACAGACTGACAGCTGTCAGAAGGGAGGGACTTGGGGGAAAAAGATAAAAGGATTAAGCAAGAAATAAATATAGAGGTATGACACATAGATACAGACAACAGTATGGTGATAGCGTAGCTGGAGAAGGTAGTCAAAGGGGCAGGGGCAGGGGCAGGTGCAGGGGCAGAGGTGGCCCATGCTGAGGGCTTCAGTTACTACTCTGGGTGTGATGAAGCCATTCGAGAGTCCTGACAGCGGAGTGATAGGACCACACTATACCTTTGGCCCTGATCTTGGCGGGGGCACATTTCACTCTGCGGGTGAGAACAGAGGCAGGGAGACCAGGGAGGGGCTATGGCAGTTCTCTGCGGGAGAGAGTTAACAGTGGATTTCAGAGAACAGAACCAAAGCCAGTGGTTGTAAGTTTACATGGAGGCAAATTTTGGCAGAGAACGAGTAGGATTTTTGAACATTTAGGGCTGACCAACAATATTGGGCTTCAAGGGTAATGATTCCCTTCTATGCCATTGCTGAGGCCGAGTCTGATCCCCAGTCAGAGCTGGGAAGCCACAGGCCTCCCAGGTCCCTCTGGCCCACGAATCCCCTGCGTTGGACATAGTGCAGGTTTCAGCACCCACCATGGGCCACAGGCTGGTGTCTCAGCTGCTGGAAACATCACTTAGTGGTTAAAAACAGAGACATCCAGCTTGTAACTTGGCCATGTGATTTTGGGTAAGTTTTGTCATCTCTCAGGGTCTCTGTTTTTTGCATCTATATTATAAAAGGCCAGTGACCATAACGCCCTAATGACCAAAAGACTGGTCACCAGGAGGTGCATTGATGGGTTTTGAGGCGCGGCGGGTCTCGAAGCGCAGCAGGTTTCTGGGTCCCGCCGGTGGTGTGGCGGGTTTCTGGGATTTTGCACAGTGGGCCTCTAGTAAGAAATAAAGATTATTGGCCCCTCAAGGGTTGTTGTGAGGATTAAATGATTAGTCAGGTACTTAGCTTATCAACATGGAATAAGCTCTGGATATTGGTTGTATAAAACTCCTGAAAGGTGTGAATGAGGTGTGGCTCAATCAGTGACATAAGTCACACCTTTGTCCTCAAGGCAGTCCCAAGGAATTTTCAATTACAAAGCACTGGCCTCATCCGTGTTTCTTCACCATTGTTTCCTGGCTTCTGATCTGCTTTGGTCTCTCTCGGACCCCAGAACGGCCACACATGTGTTGCCTCCCAGTCACCCAGTGACACTCACGGGACCTCTGTGCCAGACCAGCCTTCTTGACAACGGGGCACACCCAGACCAGGAAGTGACCCAGTCCTTAAATGCTTATTAGAAGGCCGGGAGTCCTGGTTAGCTTTCTAGAGGAGCCCTTGTATGCGGTGGAGCCTAAGGTTGCTTTGGCCCAGGGACAAGAGCATCTCTTTGAGCAAAGGTAAGCCACATTTGAGCAGCTCTCTCAGGGTCCTGTGTCTAGCCTTGAGGAGCCTCTGGGGCTGAGGGGCCCGGGGTCAAAGGCTCAGGGCATTAGAGCAGCTGGACTGCTTCCACGAGTGTGGGTGGCTGCCTACTCCCCCTGTAAGGATAACTGTAGAAGGGTGGTGAACAACTGCTTCTCACTATGGGGAGTTCTTCCTGCTGCCCTGACCAGAAGCCCAGAGACAGGTGTCTTATGACCTGGAGCCTGTGGATGTCCATGGCAGGGTCCTTAGAGATGCTTGTTTGGATGGGGAACAGAAGGATATGGGGGCAGAGAGACAGGCTTGCTGCCAGTTACTTAGGATGTTCAAACTTGAAGTCAGGAGAAGTGGTGACTTACCAGCTGTGGAGGGCTAAACAGAGATGAACACACCATCTCTAAACCCAGAAACTCATCCTAGAAGGTGCCTAGGGGTACTCTGGAACCTCCTAGCAACCCCAGATGTGATGGGTGAAGAGTACCCCAAGGCCATCACTGTCTGGAAAGCCAGGACCATACAGTCCCAATAGAAATGGGAGCTTCTACTTGGAGTTGTCTGGCCTGGGAACATGCTCTTCCCATCCTCAGTCTCACATGTGCAGCTGGGACAGGATCTCAAGGCAGCTTCCCTCCAAACAATTTTTACATACATTTCTAGGGGGAGGGCAGGGCAATGAATAATATGTTTTTCTTCCCTCCTTCCTTCATAAGGCCAGATGATGACAACCTCCTTGCCACCATCTGATCTGCCTTATCTTCTTCACAGAAAACCTAAAGGCAGCATGGTCACCCCAGGAAGTAAGTGGCAAATTACAAACCAGCATGGCGGTCTCCATCGGACCTCACCAAGGACAATAGGGCACCAGGTCCTTTCATTTGCTCAGCTACAGATGTATTTGCTGAAATACTCACATCATGAAAGCTGCACTTGAAAATCTCAGAGCATTTAGTTCTCATCTTATGTGTGTTTAGAATTGTTTACTTAGTTTGATAAAGAGGTCAAAACAACAACAACAACAAACAACATACTGATGACCAATTTTTTTTTAATTTTTATTTTTAGTACTCAGATACTGTCAATCAGAAAAGGACAAATTACTGATAACCTTTGAAAATCTTTGGGGACCATGATTTCAGACACTTTGATCCACAAAACAGCCCCTCCCTTTCTCCTTACAGCCACTCTTTCTCAGAACAGTAAATCTATCCTAGAAATTCATAAGCCAGCACAGTCGCTCGCCCCCCCTCCCCAGCCCCAAATCTGAGGGAGATATGTTTCGAGATCCTCAGCAGATGCCTAAACCTGCAGATAGTACCAAACCCCATATATATTATGTTATTTCCTATATATCATATGCCTTTTCACTGAACGGAAGCACCTTACAGCTATTCTTTGACACATCTGAATTGCCAACATAACTACTCTTATGCTTTGAGGTCATTGTTAAGTAAAATAAGGGTGACTGGAACATAAGCACTGTGCTACCACAAGAGTAGATCTGATAACTCAGACGGTTATCGAGTGACTCCGGGGTGGGACTATATACAGCGAGGACACGCTGGACAAAGGAACAATTCACATCCCAGGTGGGATGGAGTGAGTGATTGAGGTCCCATCACAACTTTAGAATGATATGCATTTTAAAATTTATGAATTATTTATTTCTGCAATTTTCCTTTTAATATTGTCAGACCACAGTTGAGTGTGGGTAACTGAAATCAAGGGAAGTAAAACAGTGAATAGGAAGGAGGGGTGGGGGTGGGGGAACCACTATATTACAAGATGCAGCCCAAGTCCTGAAAGTTGATAGTAACCTCACGTGTGCTTTGTACTTTTCCCCCATCACCTGGAAGGGATAGGACATCCAGGAACCTATAGTATTCGTGATCCTCTACAGATGGTGTGGGTGCTGGAGGGAAAGTCTTTAATCGCAGTTCCTTCTGATGACGACAATGTCAAACCTGGTGAGTGACAATGTTTGCTTCTTAAAGGGATACCAGCTCCACTGGGGATGGGGCTGACCTTATATGGGCTTGGCTGTGGCCTCTCCTACTTCTGGGCATCAGCTCAGTGTCCACAGGAAGGCAAGAAAGGACAAGGTGGTTCCCTCCCACAAAGGAAACCCTGTACCTAGAAACGAGGAGTGAGGGATGGGCAGTTCTCCTTACCCAAAGAAAATGTCTTCAACAAGACGGGGTTGTCCATTCAGTCAGCAGCCAACCTTTTCCTCGGAGCTTCTCTCCTTTAAATTTCATCCATTGCTACCCATGTCCTCAGATTAAATTCCTTCACCTTCCACCACCAAACTGCACACCCTTCTAACTTGGTGTCCTCTCTTCTGGTAATAGGAGAATATCATGCTTCAATGAAGCTGTGGGAAGAAGTCAGTGCAACTCAGCTCTTTCCCCTCCCTCTGGGATTCAGTGTTTGATCCCATCCCTCTGTTCCCTGCATATCCCACCTTTGTCTATCTATTTATTGGGTCTTTTCTGTCACTGACAAACATGCTGATATAATATTTCCAAGCTTAATACTAAAAAGCTCTTCTTGATGCCAACATTTCATTCCTACCATTGCTCTGTTTTCCTCTATACAATGCACCATGCTATATGCCAACCACAGCCAAGTTCCATGGAAGCGTTGACTACACAACCTGTCTCCATTTCCCCTTCCGTTCATGTATACAGCATGTGAAAGAAGCCTGAGGCGGCTGAGGCCAGTGTGATGAGCCCATGGTGCCTTATGAATCTCACAGTCACGCCAACCATCTCCTAAGTGTAGGAAGACACAGGATATATAGAAGGGGCTCAGCCCTAGCCCATTTGGCTCAGTGGATAGAGAGTCAGTCCACTGACTAAAGGGCCCCAGGTTCGATTCAGGTCAAAGGCATGTACTTCAGTTGCAGGCTCGATCTCCAGCCTTAGTCAGGGCATGTGTGGGAGGCACCCAATCTATGTGTCTCTCTCACATCGATTTTTCTCTCTCTGTCTCTCCTCCCTCCCACCCTCTCTAAAAATCAATTGGAAGATAACCTTGGGTGAGGATTAACAAAAAAAAAGGTACAACTTCCAGCTGAGTGAGCTCCCCTTAAAGGACATTCTTGGAAATCCCACACTACACTTCCACTTAGAGTTCATGGGCTACAACTTAAGGTCTGGTCAAAGTTAGCTGAAGTGTGGAGGGGAATTTTATTTTTATTTTGGGGAAACTGGGCTCTGATAGGAAGGAAGGAAAAAAGAAATGGGTTTCTACCACCCATCTATGATGGAGCAGTTCTACCCCCTGGCTAATTGGGGGAGCCTTCTGGGAAAACCTGGCTGGTCAGCACCAGGCTGGGAAGAGCAACTGAGTGTTGGCAGGACCGGCCTTTCTGCCTCCTGGAGCTGATGCCTGTTTCCATGTCCCTATTCCCAGCTACTATTTTCTCAGTGCCATGCACAGACCCGAACATCTCTAATGAAAAAGGCAGTCCAATATATTTGGGAGTCCAGGAAGATCTCTGTCTGTTCTGTGCAGAAATTAACGGCCAGCCTACTTTGCAGCTTAAGGTGAGTGGTTGTGCAGCTAATGAGAGAAGTACTGTGACTTTTCATTTAATTTAATATATTACTGAGTAAAAATAACATTTTTTCAACCCTGGATTATTCATTGTAGGAAACCTGACTTAGTCCCCAAGCCAATACCTGCCCCCTTTGCAATGGGTGTAACACTTTAATGTCAGAGCATCCTCTGAATGCCAGAAAGGACACCACAAAGGTATTTCAGGAAGGCCAGGATGGCAGCTTCTCCATTCCTCATCCTCTTTAAATGCCTCCCAGAAACCCTCTGAGATGTTGGGGCACTCCCATGTGAGCTCAGGCCACTGCACACAGAGGAGGGAAGGGCAGATTCTGAGTCTGGATTCTGCAGATTTCATGTCTGTGGTCCCTGCACTGAAAGCAGCATTTATGGTCATGAAGCTCGTTCTTCTGCTGTGATGGACGCTGCAATGTGCAAACCCATTGGAGAATGGGAATCTCGTGAGACTGGTCTGAACCTGTAGATGGGTGCCTAGCAGGAGCATCTATGACACTCTGTTCTGGGAAAGATGGTATTGTCTCAAAGAATCAGAAGTACCTGGTGTTGTGGGATCTCAGAGAGCCAAGCTGTTGGGAACCGAAGCATTGCCTGTGCTGACACCTGGCACCCTCCTCACATCAGCCCATGCTCCTCGCTGTGGGCAAAGCAATCACTCCTGAGGCTGAGTTAGTTGAGCTCCCTCCTCCCAGTAATCCTCTCTGATTGGCCTCTTTCTGCTCCTAGGAGGAAAGCATAATGAAACTGTACGAGGAGAAGAAGGCGAAGAAGTCCTTTCTCTTTCTGCGCAGCATAGAGGGCTCCACCTCCACCTTCCAGTCCGTCGCCTACCTTGGCTGGTTCATAGCCACTTCCTCTCAAGTGAGACAGCCTGTCATCCTCACCAAGGACAGGGGAAAAACTTACAACACCAACTTCTATTTCAGTTCTTTGCAGCCTGGGCTGTGGGTGGCTGATTCTGGGACAGAGAACCTCTAGGTCATGGTCCACCTCACACCTGTCAGAATGGCTGTCATCAACAATAAACGACAAGTGCTGGAGAGGATGAGGAGAAAAAGGAACCCTCCTTCACTGCTGGTGGGAATGCAGACTGGTGCAGCCACTATGGAAAACAGTATGGCGTTTCCTCAAAAAATTAAAAATGGAACTGCCATTTGACCCAGTAATCCTACTTCTAAGAATATATCCCAAGAAAATAGAAACACCAGTCAGAAAGGATATATGCACCCTTGTGTTCGTAGCAGCTCAATTCACCATAGCTAAGATTTGGAAACAGCCTAAGTGCCCATCAGCAGATGAGAGGATTAAAAAACTGTGGTACATCTACACAATGGAATACTATGCTCTTATAAAAAAGAAGGAATTCTTACCATTTGCAACAGCATGGATGGACCTGGAGAGCATTATGCTAAGTGAAATAAGCCAGTCAGTGAAAGAAAAATACCACATGATCTCACTCATTTATGGATGATAAAGAACATTATAAACTGATGAGCAAAAATAGATACAGAGGCAGAGAAGCATCGAACAGACTGTCAAACTACAGTGGGAAATCTGGGGAGGATGGGAGGGGTAACAGATCAACCAAAAGGCTTGTATGCATGCATATAAGCATAAACAATGGACACAAGACACTGTGGGGGGTGTGTGTGGGGGGGTGAGGGCATGTGCCAGGGGGTAGGGGAGGCCAGGGAAAGGTCAATTGGGGGAAGAAAAGAGATATATGTACTACTATTTGTAATACTTTAAACAATAAAATAAAATTTTTTAAAAAAATTCAAGAATAAATGCATTAGAAGTAAAAAAAAAAAAAAAAAAAAAGGAGAGACCACTGAGCACTGATGTTCATCCACAGCCCACCTCATGGTCAGCACCCAAAGCCACCTCCTCTAGACATGCACTGGCACACCACGCCTCCCAATGGAATGTTGTTCCAGTATCAAAGCCGAGAGTCACTTTAAAAAATATATATTTTATTGATTTTTACAGAGAGGAAGGGAGAGGGATAGAGAGTTAGAAACATCGATGGGAGAGAAACATTGATCAGCTGCCTCCTGCACACTCCCTACTGGGGATGTGCCTGCAACCAAGGTACATGCCCTTGACCGGAATTGAACCTGGGTCTCTTCAGTCCACAGGCCAACGCTCTATATCTATTGAGCCAAACCCGTTAGGGCCGAGAGCCACTTTTTATTCTTTCCTGATCTTGTCCTATTATCCACTTTGTTGTAAAGTCCAGTTGCTGGAAACCAAGATCAACAGTAATTAATATAAACGTGAGAAGTCCATCAGAAGGCTGACCTGGGCTCCTTTGATATTCACAGGGTGAATTTGAATTTTATTACCCACTGCTGACTCAATGGCCTAAAGCAGTGCTGGGCAAACTCATTAGTCAACAGAGCCAAATATCAACAGGACAATGATTGAAATTTCTTTTGAGAGCCAAATTTTTTAAACTTAAACTTCTTCTAACACCACTTCAAAATAGACTTGCCCAGGCTGTGGTATTTTGTGAAAGAGCCACACTCAAGGCGCCAAAGAGCCGCGCATGTGGCTCACAAACCGAAGTTTGCCAACCACTGGCCTAAAGCAAACTCCCCCCTAACCTGATAATCTTACTGTTTACTAAACAATCACCTTTGATATGTCTGTTTGCATTACTAAAAGGCAATTGTGTATTCTAGTAAATAAAAGCAGATGGGAACGGAGACTCAGTGGAACTTGACTACTACAGTTGAGTTTTCCCTGGTTTCCCCCCATAATTTCCAAATTATTATTTCTTGCCTTGTGTTTTAATTTGTGCATCAGCTCTTTTTCCAAGCCTTTGAACCCGAAAGCCATGCTGGCCGTGGGTTTTCACATCCAGTTAAGTCAACATCCCAAATGCTCTTTGTACACACCCTCTCCTGTTCCTCCAACCCATGGCCTAGAGATGTGAATTGCAAACATTTTTGTTCATACCACTCTTTCAATACAAATACTATTTATTAATTTTATACATGTTCATTATAAATATTAGAAATTTACTCCCAAAGAGAAATGTAAATAATAAGATAAATATGAAATAAAAATTTTACATATTCATACTCATGATGAATTATTAATACCATTAGTTAATAATTTGACACATAGTATATACTTTGGTTAAAGATGAATTGTTAACATATGAATGCAAATTAACAATATGAATGCAAATCAATTCATGTTTCAAAGAATCACTTATATTAGTTTCAATTATTTTTCAGGCAACTTCTCAAAATTCCTTGTTTTTACTTTCTAAAGTGGCTGGAAGTAGGTCAGCTATGACATTTTCTTGTTATTTTTTGGAATTTTAGTAGAACCTTCAATCAACCTTTCTTTATTGGGATGTCTTTAAACCCATTGTCCATTTTGTGAAGGTGACTTTAGTTAAAGCCTGTAATGAAATCTACAAATTCATGTCACCAATCACATATAAGCTGCAATTTGCTGTAATATCCTGGACATGAATGTGAGTGCAATGGGCTCTCCTCTCAGGATACCCTGTCCTTCTTTGCACATGACAAGTGTGATCATCAGGTTTTGCAATGGGTATCAATTGCTAACTAAGTTTGCATTTCTCAGCCAGGCATAATCTGTTCCATGACCTGTCCTTCTGGCATTACCTCCTGTTGCTTCACTGCCCAGGATTGTTGGTGATAACCCTTGAACCTCACCTTACACCCAGCCTTTTCCTCAGTCACTGCTGTGCTTTGAGAAGTCATCTCTGCTGCACCAGCCCGCTCTGGGGTGCCTAGGATACCTGAGGGAGGACACTTGCAGGGACCTGCTTGGTACTCATGCATGCACACATCTGGAAGTAAGAGGGAGCTGTTCCAGAAGAAACCTTCACCAGTGGGGGATGGGAGTGTGTGGGAAATGCTACCTCTCCCATCACTTGGTGGACAGTTCTGAGATGCATTCTATCTACATGGTTCTCAGAGGGTCCCAGCAGGACTTGGTCATAGCTGCCCATGGCAGTGCTGAGCCCAAGAACACGTCCTCATGTTGGCTGCCCTAGTGTTCCTGCTTCTGTTTTCCCAGCCCCTACTCCTGTTCGCTTCTTATCACCCTTCATGCAAGCCTTGTCTCAGGCTCTGCTTTGTGGTGTAAACTGAGGCTGAGACAGATTCAGAGTGAGCTTCTTTTCTCTACTAGTTACTTCCCAGCACATGGGCTTTCCTCCCCCCACACCTCCTCTCATGCAAACATCTCAGACACGTGCATCCCTGTGTATCTCACTGCCCATATCTCTAACATCCTACATGTCTGAAGTGTTGACTGACCTCTCCTTATCTCCCCAACCAAATGCAGTATCTGGTCTCCTTTAAGGTCCATAACATTTTGCCTTCTCATGTGACATTTCTTTTGCTAGACTTTGTGCTCAAGTTTTTCTTCTTGTCTTGGACCCTTTGCTCTCTTCTCCTCAACTAAATTCTAGATACATAGAGAACAGAGATTGTGTCTTTTATGCCTACTTACTCCCTTTAAGTGCCAACTATTGCTTCTTATATAACAGTTTCTCAAAAAATATTGTAAGTTTTTTTATTTTCAAGATACTGGCAATCTGCCTTTTGATGTGGCTTTTCCAATTTATAATCCCAACGATGTGTTTCTCCTTCCTCCCCTGACCAAAACCTACTTTTAAATGAAAAACCATTGTTCATCCAGTGTATAAAGAATATTTTGCTGTTACTGTAATTTGTATGCCTCTGAGTACTAGAATGCCATTGACTGCTCAGCACATTCTAGTCTTGGCTTCTAACTTCTCCACCAAAACATTTTTTTGAGCATCACCAATGACATCTCTGTTGCCAAATCCCATGGACATTCTGCTGTCCTCATCTTAATCAGTGTTGGACACAGCCTGCTGCTCTGCCTCATTCTTACACTCACATCTAGGGGTGATGGCCACAGAGCGTTTCCCAATCCCAGTGGCTTTTCCCTCTCATTCCTTTTCTCCAGTTCCTCCTCCTGTGACTTCAAAAGTTGAAGTTCCTCGGGCCTCATCTCTCCTCTGTGCTGTCTCCCTGGATGACATTACTGGTTCTCATGAATGGAAAACTGTCCTGATGGATGGGGCAGTTTGATCTAGCCCAAGGCTCTTGTTGGAATACCAACTTATGTTGTCCTAGAGCATGCAAATTGAATATGTCCTAAGTAGTATCCTCAATAATTGTCCAACATGCCCACTCCCACACCCAGTTACTCAAGACAGAAACCTAAGACTCATCTGTGATTCCTCCTTTCCCTGAAGCCCTACATCCAACCCATCAAGTCTATCCTCTTTTCCCTAAAGAGGTTTATCTTCAAAATACACCTCAACTCCACCCATCTCTCTCCAATGCTCCTGCCACCCACCACTGCATATAGAGCAACTGCCATCACTCACCAGTCTGTAAATTATAATCCTGGTTGGCTGTCTCCATTCTTCGTGAATTAGCCAGGATTATCTCTGTAAGTGGAAATTTAACTGTATCATTTCAATATTTAGACTCCTCCAATGCTTCCACTTGCACTGAGAAGGAAATGCAAATCCCCTATCTCTGTCTCCAACCCCTTTTGCAGCTTACTCTTTCCCACTATTGTTCTCTTCAGTCATGCTAATCCATCTCCATTCATTTTTTGAACATGCCAAGCTCCTTATAGCCCCAGAACCTTTGTATCTGCCATGCTCTTATATATCCCTGTTACCTATATTGGTTTCTTTTTATTATTTGCCTTTCTGGCTTCTTCAAGTTACTTCTTCATATGTCACCCCCTTAATAGGCCTTTTCTAACCACCATGTCTGAAGTAAGCTGCTGCCTCTACCTCCTGAACTTTCTATCTCCAATTTTTTATTGTTTCCTTCACATAACTTGTAATGACTTAATTTATTTATCTTTATCTTTCTTTACTTCCTCCTTTTATTATAAAGTTCCAGATTGCCAGGAAGTAGCAGTTGTCTAGTTCATCATTATATCCCCAGCCCTTAACACAGTGTCTATGTTTAATAAATACATGTTGAATAAATAAATTATTCATTAATAAATTGATCAGTGAGTGAACGAATGAGGATCTGACCTCCTCCCCAGGCAGCCAACCCTCCTTAGCAGGACTAGCCTCCTTCGGAATAAAACCTACCTTCCTGTTCTTAAGCCTTGATGTCACAGAGAAGGGAGCGCCAGTGTCCACAAAATTCTTCAGCTTGTGAAGCAGCTCTTTGGCCCTCTTTTTTCCTTGTTGTTAATCCTCACCTGAGGATATTTTTCCCATTGATTTTTTTTTTTTCAAGAGAGAGTGAAAGGGGTGGGCAAAGAAGAGGGGGTGAGAGAGAGAAACATTGACATGAGAGAGACACACTGCTTGGTTGCCTCCCACACTCCTCAGACCAGGGGCAGGGATGCAACCCAGGGACATGCTTTTGATCGGGAATCAAACCTACCAGTCTTTGGTATGTGTGCCAATGCTCTAATCACCGAGCAACACTGGCCAGGGCTCTTGTGGCGCTCTTTAATGTCCATTCTCCTCTGACGGAAACTGCCAGAGGGAGAAGAGTGCTTCCCCACTCCTGATGTCCCCTTCTGTTACACACCTGGCCTTCTTCCCTGCCCTCACCCATCTACCCAGTGAGCACCTATTATCCTCCCGCTCTCACAGGTGCCACAGTCTGTGATACATTATGTGCTCATCCTAGTTATTAGAACCTGGGGTGGTGTGGCCCAGCCGCTTCTTACCTGCCTTCCAACGGGAGCCAACTGAACGAAAGAAAGTGTGCATTCTGATCTGCTCCTCTGTGACCTAGGTTCTCAAGGCTCATCCTCACACGAGGAGGTGTGACAGTCCCGCTGCCAGTCACTGGATGTGAGTGAATCTCATGGTCTTACTCTGTGCTTCACTGGTTTGCAGAAAGGAATCCACACTCTCCAATATCAACTTTATCAATGATAAACTTATCATTCAATAATACATATTAGACTTTGTTTTTTAAAAAGTAATTTATCTTTATCATTGAAAATATTGCAGATGTCCCCCTTTGATCCCCCCCGCCCCACCCAAGAGTTTGTCTTAATCCTCATTTGGTTCATAACTTAAGTGGGAAAGACAGTGTATTTATTACTCCTACTCTTAAACAACTAACCTGGCAAAAACTATTCTCAACTCACTGCCAGGGTCATGGGTGTCCCACTCCAGAGAGACCTTGCATTGGGGACAGCCTGAAAGGACAACGGAGCACAGCCGCACAAGAACACTGGTGAAGGGGGAGGCTGGACATAAGCCGGGCAGCCGCACGAATGCTGGCCACCGATCTGGAATATCATGACATATGCTTGGATCTGCTGTCAGGGTCAACTGTCAAGGTCCCATGACTGATTCTCACCTGTCCCTGCCCCTCAGCCTAAACCACCAGGAATAGCTCTGCAGGTTGACAGCATTAGGTTGCCATGAGGGGGACTGTCTCCCAGGAGCAGTGGCTGTCTCACCAGACAAAAGAAGAGAGAGTTATTGTCAGAACTGGGGCAACGGTAATGTTTCGGCACAATTTAAAGCAGTGTTTCAATGGGCCCAAAGCAGAGGCGATGTGTGGGAAGGGGTTGTATCAGGTCAGAGTGTGAAAGGACCCAGGTCTGTGTTCTCTGAAGGCACAAAGCGAGGCAGACATAGAAGGTTGTGTCCAGACCTCTGCCTGGACCTGTGCTCAGGGTGGAATGGAGGCTGCTCTTATGTGTTCATGGGACTCATAATTCAAACTGATATAATTCAAGCACCACATTTCGGAGAGTCCATGGTTTTAAAGAACAAAGTCTCTTAGAAACTGAGAAAGCAGCAGCCATTCAAAGAAGGGAGATGTTATGGCACTTGGGAGAAGCCTTGCTTCCTGTTCATGTGCTGCTGGCTGTGTCTGTGTCCTGCCGTCTAGCCATTGAACGGCTGGGAGGGTTTACTCTCTCGCTGCCTATGATGTCTCTCAGTGGAGCTCCTCCTCTTATTCCCTAGAGGAACATGAAGCTCAGGAAGACTTATGAAGCCCGGGAGAGCACACACATGGAAAGCAGACCCACCAGCAGTCATGGGCTCTCTCAGCCTGAATGACCACAGAAGGACCCCGAAGCCTTTCCAATCAGTAGCTTCTCTGACCCAACCACAGCGTCAAAGGGACTATTCTGTGATGGGCTGGGGGGAGAGCATCACAGAAGGTGAGTGGGTCCACTTGCTTAGAACTTGCCGTGTCCTTGCCCTGGATGAGCATGCCCTCCCTGTCCCACTCAGGACAGCAAGCGACAAGTCAGGGGATGACATTGTCCTCTCTCAGAGCTCAGAGTCTCTGAGCCTGTCTGCTCCCAGGGGGCCCAAGGCCACTTCAGAGCCAATTCCTTCAATGCCCGTCTTCTCTGTCTCCAGCCCTGCTGTGAAGAGCACATAGAGTCCCAGCAACCTGCTGCCCAGTGAGAAGCATCCATCCCTTTGATGCGGCACAGGTCAAAGGCACAGCAGAGCTTGGGCTCAGAGGCCCAGACCCTGGTGTGGATCAGCATCTCCAGCTCCTGTGGACATGGCCCCCTGTACTCTGACCGGCTCAGGCTTGGCTTCTGAGCATTTAGCCACAAAAGCACTTGGAAGCTCCTCTTTCTGGAAAGTGGCTTCCTGGTGGGGCTTTGGGTGGGCAGTGATAGTGCAGCACAGGTCCGACTCCTTAGAGCTACTCAAGGAAGAAATCCCCAACAGTAAACACAAAGGTAGGAAGTGACAGGGAGGTTTTGTGGGACTGTTCTGAGTCAGGTCCTGGGGCCTGTGCTGTCTGGTCCTGGCAGCTGCTTGGGACCGGCGGGGAGTGGGGGGCCGGCGGGGAGAGGGGGTGATCCGAGGGCTGGATGAAGGTGTCTGGTGAAGGTGTTCCACCTGCTGGTCCTGGCTCCTCGGGGCCCAGCACAGGCCACCACTGCGGGCCTCCTGGCCCTTGAAGGAGGACTCAGAGCCCTCAGCTAGTAATCCAGAAGAGAGAGGCATGTTCTCCGTGGCAGAAGCCTGGCCTGCAGCATTCCGCATCCCCAGTGCCTGGAAAGTGTGGGGTGTCCTGGAGATTTATGAAGATAGAGACTCCAGCATTCCCTCCACCAGCAGAGATAAATGGAGTGTGGGTGCCATCTTGGGAAGCAGCGAATGGAGATTCCCACTCCACTCAGAGCTCTGATATGCTCAGGGTGTGTGGTTCTGGTGACTCCACATGGAGAAGCCTGAGGTGGGCAGAAGGCTTGGACCATGGGGTTTTGCTCCAAGGGATCAGTGGGTCAAGTGATAAGACATTCAACCTGGAAAGAGTTTGGGCACAACGCAGGTCCCTCTGTGGTGCTTGGTGACAGGAGAGGCAAGTAACACTGGTGGTCACATTCTCTCAACAGCTACACACCCACCTCCTGAAATCAGAGAGACCAGCATGCCCCAGAGAGTACGGATCCTCACTCCAGTGCCTAAGAACTCTGCTTCTCCTCTCCTCGAGTTTTGTCCCCAACATCTGGCCTGGTATCAAGAAGGGGACAACTTCCTCAGAGCCAAAACAGCATCCCTCAACCCCCTACCCCACATTCTGAGAAAAATAACAACAAAGTTGTGCCACTTGGACTGGGACATTGTTTGGGAACCGGATTGATACCCAGTGGAAAAGGCGAGTATATGCAGCAGAAGCTCAAGTCATGATTGCAGATAAGGGGGAAAAATGTTTTGATATTTATCCCTAGAAGGTTTGATTGCTCTTGTAAATGGGTTAGAAAGGGAAATAGCCAAGAAGAAGAAAAACCCAGGGCCACTGGAAAGGGACTTTGCTGGGAGGTGCCTGGGGCTCCTTTCCTGAATGACCTGAGGATTGGGCTAAAGAAGGACAATGGTGGCCTCCGGGGGTAGGGGTTGGTGGGGGTGTGTGTGAGGACTCTGGGAAGGTGTGGCTGGCCTCTATTATTTGTAGTTTTGCATTTTTTAATTCTATCTGATTTTAAAGCAACACACACATATCACTCTGATGAAAATGAACTAAAATAGTCTGATTCTGGGCCCTTGTTTTCTCATCTGCAATATGGGTTTTTCCACTGGGGAGGGAACTGAGTTCCCTTTAAGGAGATAAACATGGAAAATTGGGAAGGTTTATCCAAGTCACAAACCATGGCATCTTTCCTCTTTCCTCTCACCAAACATCTGTGAATGCACTTGAGAGCTTCAAGCCCGTTCTCCATGCCCAGGTGGGAAGTTCTGCCCCTATCCCTGGTCTTCCTGGTGACAAATGACGAGTGGTAGCTCAACGACATCTCCTGTCCCCAGAGGAGTACATTTCTATGGGTGCCCAGACAGGTCATTCTCAGTCCTGAGCCAGAGAATGAGTAAGCTCCTGCCCCTGCCCTGAGTGCCTCATCCTGACTTCTCGAAGCCGAGAACCCAGGAGCCATTCCTGTCCTGGTTTAGAGAGAGGTGGATGATGCGGGAGGCCCAGCTGTAGTGATTCAATCCCAGGAGGCTCCATCTGAGCCACAAAACCGAGGGCTGTGCCTGGGCTGATGGCCAGCCCTGCCTGTCTTTCTGGGTACCAGACCTAGTGCCTTGTGAATCGTGAGGCTTTGTAGTCTGCCTGGTGGGAACAGGTATTGCTCCCTCTAATCCTCGTGTTTTTTTACCTGCAGCTTTGAGTAGGTCCCTCACCTGCATGCACTGCTCAGGACTCTGGTGATTTTTGCAATGGGGACCCCTCTGTAGACCTCCTGGGTTCTTTTCCATGAAGATGCCCCCTCTCTGCACTCTGTCTGTGATTCCTAACTACAGTTATCTGTTGACTCTCAGCTCCATCTCCTCTACTTGGAGAGAATGCTGGGATTTCTCCTCCAAAGCTGGGTAATTAATGGGAGCACTGTCCTTTCCTGGTTGATGCTCAGTGCTTTCAGACCATTGTTTCTCACGTTTTATTTCCTCCTCCTCCTTCTTTGAGTAGATTCAGGTGGGAAGTTAACTTTGGTTCTTGTTACCCCATCTTTCTGGAAGTGGATACAGAAGCCAAGTTGCATGCATAGAAGGAGTCCCCGGTTAGCCTCTGTGTGACGTGGTCAGCCAGGCTCCCAGTGTGCCTGACGAACTGGTCTTCTTGGGATTTTACTGTGTAGCTGCAGAGATCATTCACATGCAGATGAAGCCGTTACCAGAAATACCAGATCGAAGTTAGGATGCAAGTGATAATGCCAACTGATGTTCATAGCCTTCTGGTCTAATTTATTTAAAGCACATAAAATTGGTCCCGAGTTAGGTCTTATAGACCTAACATGCTGAATAATAAAGATAAACTTAAAAAATAAATTTGGATACATATATAAAAATTTAAGTAAACCATTAAAAAATAAAAATAGAATTGTATGCCTCTGACACATTATCAGAAAATGAAGTGAAACAAATAAAAAGAATAAATAAATTAAACAAAAAGTGTGAATATAACAAAACCAAAATTATGGGAGGCAGAAAACCTAAAATAAAATGATAGGATAAGCCCAAATATGTTAATAATCCCAATAAAAGAAAATGATTAAATCTATTATTCAAAGTGGCACACTTTTAAAAAGCACATGTGAAGATGAACTCTTAATTCTTATGCTGAAATAACAGGAGTAAGACTAAACTGTTCCCAGCAAACTGGGGCATATTGCTAGGGATTAGGGGTTGGGTGGAGGCTACATTTGGCTATAAAGGAGGCCTTGTATGATGGAATATTTCTGTATTAAGATTGCATGAAGGTTGTACAAAGCTACAGGATGGTAGCATTGCAAACGTGTGTGTGTGTGTGTGTGTGTGTGTGTGTGTGTGTGTGTGTGAATAGAGAGGTCAGTTTTCCAAAAAGACATAATAATCTCAAATGTGTGTGCTCCTAATAGCAGGTCTTCAGAATGCGGCAAAAATGAATGGGATTGAAAGGAAAAAGAAACTTATATCCAATGATAGTCGGAGAATTCAACACTCCTTTCTTCATAATTCCTAGAACAAGTAGACAGAAAATCACATATAAAAGACCTGAAAAACACTGTCAACCAACTTAACCTAATTGACATTTATAGAACAGTCTTCCCTCAAACAGCTGAATACACTTTGTTTTTCAGTGCATACAGAATATTCACCAAGGTAGATCATATTCTGGGCGGTAAAACTAATCTCAATAAATCTCAACAGAATGGAGATTACACAAAGTGTATGCTCAGGCCATAAGTGAATTAACCAGAAATCAATAACATTTCAAAGCTTAATACAAAAGTGTAGTAACCAAAATGCTGCAATACTGTCATATATAGACAGACGTATAGGCCAGTGGAATAGAATACAGAGCCCAGAAATAAACCCACACATATGGTCAAATGATTTTCACAAGAGTGTCAAGACCATTCAATAGGAAAAGGACAATCTTTTCAACAAATAATATTGCGAAAACTGGCTATCAACATGCAAAAGAATAAAGTTAGACCCTTACCTAACACCATTTACAGAAATTAACTCCACATGGATCAAAGAACCAGAATGTAAGAGCTACCCAATAAGACTTTTAGAAAAAGACATAGGGGAAGAGCTTCATGTCATGGGATTTGGCAATGATTTCTTGGATATGACACCAAAGGACAATAAAAGAGAAAATAGATGAGACTACATCAAAATAAAAAATTCTGTAATCAAATGTCCTTTAAATGAAAGAATGAAAAGATTTCCACTGATTGGGAGTCTTTTTTATATCTGTTAAGAGGTTAATATCCAGAATATACAAAGAATTCCTATAATTTAACAAACAACTATATTAAAAAACCGGCAAAGGACTTGAATAGTCCTTTGAATTTCAACAAAGAAGATAAACAATGGCTAATAAAAACTTGAATCAGTGCTCAACACACTAGTCATTAGGGAAATGCAAATCAAAACCACAATGAGACACCATCTCAACTTGTCAGGATGGGTATTAAAAACCACAAAACAAAACAAAAAAATAAGCATTGGTGAGAATGTGGAGAAAATGGTGCATGGTTGGTGGGATTGTAAAATACAGTCGCTGTGGAAAGCAGTGTAATGGTTCTTAAAAATATTAAAAATGGAATTACTATATGATCTGGTAATCCCCATTCTGGGTATATATACCCGAAAAATTTGAAAGCAGGGACTCAAACAGATATTAGAACACCCATGCTTGTATCAGCATGACTCACAACAGCCAAAAGGTAGAGGTAACTAAAGTATCCATCAATAAATAAAAGGGAAAGAAAAAAAAATAAACTAAAACAAATAAAATAATAAATAAAAAAAGGAAAAATAAGGTATGGTCTATCCATACAATGGAATGTTATTCAGCCTTAAAAAGGAAGGAAATTTCCATACATGCTACCACATGGGTGAGGATATTTTGTTGAGTGAAAAAAGCTAGTCACACGTACACCCAAGGCTGAATTATTCCCCTTATATGAGGTACTTAGAGTAGTCAAATTCAGAGACAGAGGTGGAATGGTGGGTGCCAGGGACTGGGGACGGGCGATGAGGAGTTATTGTTTAATGGGCTCAGAGGTTCAGTTTTGCAAGATAAAAGCTTCTGGAGATGGATGATGGTGATGGTTGCACACAGTGTGAATGTACTTAATACTGCTGAACTCTATGGTTAAGACAGCAAATAATATGTTTATTTTACTACAAATATCCTACCAGTATACAATAAAAGCCCAGTGACCATAATGGCAGAACAACCAGAACAACTGCTCTACCAGTCACTATGAGGTGCACTGACCACCTCTTGGTTCCTTTCCTCTGCCAGCAGGCTCTGATCACCAATGGTGAATGGGGACCCAGGATGGGTGGCGGAGGATGCGGGTGGCACCAGGCCAAGGCCTCCCCCCCTGCTCTCCCCCCACACCTGGTTGCCCCACACACAGAGGGTGTCTGGCGGCTGGGATGGAACTGGAGAGCGGGCAGGAAGAGCCGACTTCTCGGTCCCTCTCCCAGCCATCAGGCTCCCATTGCAGGATGGCCAATGGGGAACTGGGGTGGGTGGTGGTGGGGGGTGGGGCTGGCTATCAGCGGCTGGGCAAGATGGCCCTGGTCACAGGCTAGGCCTAGGGACTGTACCTGCACACGATTTCATGCGCTGGACCTCTAGTAATAATAATAAATTAGAAAAGACATATGTACAAACACCTATGTGATAATTATCAAACACACACACACACACACACACACACACGATATTAATTAAAAAAGAATGAACAGTCCCTGATCTGAAGGAGCTCATGAAAGAGGATGATCCCACCTTTTGGTGCCAGCATCACTCACAGAGGAAGGAGGGCTGGGTCTCCGCTGGGGGAGCCTGTGCAGCTCTCTTTGCCTGTGTGGTGCTGCTGTCGGGGACTCACTGCTCCTTCGTGGAGAGAGACAGGAAACAGGGGGAAAGACCTGGTAGCTGTTTGGAAGATATGCATGCAGTGTGGCCTGCCCCATCCAGGCTGGCTGAGAGCGCCCTCTTTGGTGGGTCACAGCCGTGCATGCAGAACCTGCACTCTGGTGGACAGGCAGGGATAGTGCAGTCTGACCAGCTTGCTGACCTTCCACGTTAGGCTTGTTCCAACAGCATACCCAGCTCCAGAACCTGCTCAAGTCCTCCCTTGAGGTCCAGCAACAGCCAAACCTCATAACTCTGAGAGGCGAGACCTTGGGGTTGGGAGGCCTCTGAGGAGCAGCTGAGGGAACCCCTGGGCCTGCCCTGGAGGGTCTTTCACTGGGGTTTGAGGTGAGGAGGTGGTGGGTGGCTCTGGCCCTGTCCTCAATGACTCAGTTGACAGCAACTGCCTGTGGGTGTGACATATGGAGCCTCACCCTGCCTTGTGGGTTACCCACAGAGCTCCCCATCCCAGCTTGTAGAGCAGCCCTCCCCAGCCCACACCCAGGAAGATGTCATGGTACTAAGCAAACACATCCAGGCTCAGCCCTCAGCTGTAGCGCCCTGACCCACAGCCTCCCTGTAATTTCACAAGGATCCTGTGTTTCTCAATTGTGCTGTGAGCTAAGTGGCACCTCTCCATGACACCCGTACAGTGACCCTAGGCTATGTCTGGGGCTAGGACTGGGGAGAGGGAAGTCCCTGTCCACTGACTGATCCCTGGAGGCCATGTGTCCTTGCTTCTCTCCCATGCCCACTAACAAAGTCTCCTCAAGGAGCGGAGAATTCTCTGTGCCCTGAGGTGGCCACTCTGTCTTGGTGGAGCCTGTGTTTCTGGCCCAACTCTGTTGGTTTCCATGGTCTTTCCTGAAGCCTGTCCTTCTCAGGGAGCCATTGGTCCTTCCTGCACACAGACTCCGGGCAGGGAGATCAGCCGGTCTGCCCTCACTCTCTGCTGCTTGAATCTCTAAGCTTGCCATGGTGTATTTGTTCGCCTTGGGGAGTGGGGTGAGTCAGTGTGGAATTTAACTGCCAGGGCACCAATACCAGCTCCATCTGTTACTCATCTGTACCTTGGGTGACTTACCCTCTCCAAGTCTCATTTTGTCTCACCAGTGAAATGGGATGAGAATTGTGCGTACCTCGCACATTGTGGCACAGTGTCTGCACCACTTTTGAGCGAGTGCCTGACAGCGAGTGTGTGCACACGTTAGCCTTCCCTGTGAGTAATCTGAAAGCCCCACTGCATATGCCGCAGTTGGGCAGGCAGCCAGCCGAGCTGGCCTCCTCCCCCTCTAGGGCAGGTGAGATGTTTTAGCAAGTGTTTGGTCTTGAACCAGCCTCAGATTTAGGTCAATGTGCAACTGGTCTCTGCCACGTTCTCAGTGTCCTCTTGACACACCTGGGAGGAGTGCAGGAGGAGGGGACACATGGGGTGCAGGGAGCAGGTGTCTGTGGGTTTGTGCTAAGTGTTGACCCTGCCTTTTCCTGGAAGTGAGTGGGACAGTACTGTCCTCTTTAGGGAGAAACAAAAACAAGGCAAGAGAAATCATCAGATCAGAGCGATGAAGCATTTCCCAAGGCCCCGCAGCTGATGGTGACAATGATGACGATAAAGCATAGTAAACCCCTACTATGTGCCAGGCACTGTTCTAAACACTTTACATGACTCACTTAATCTTTTTTTGTTGTTAATCATTACCTGAGGATATTTTTTCTCTTGATTTTTTTTTTTTTTTGAGAGAGTGGAAGGGAGGGGGAAAGTCAGAGCGAGAGAAAGATCGATGTAAGAGAGACACATCAACTGGTTGCCTCCCACACATGCCCCGACCAGGGCCGGGGATTGAGCCTGCAACCCAGGCCTGTGCCCTTGACCAGAATTGAAGCCGTGACCCTTTAGTACGCGGGCCAAGGCTCCAACCACTGAGCCAAACCGGCTAGGGCCATGGTCGGCAAACTGTGGCTTGCGAGCCACATGCGGCTCTTTGGCCCCTTGAGTGTGGCTCTTCCACAAAGTACCACAGCCTGGGCAAGTCTATTTTGAAGAAGTGGCATTAGAAGAAGTTTAAGTTTAAAAAATTTGGCTCTCAAAAGAAATTTCAATCGTTGTACTGTTGATGTTTGGCTCTGTTGACTAATGAGCTTGCCGACCACTGGGCTAGGGCAACTCACTTAATCTTAACAACAACCCCTGAGGAAGTACTATTTTGTCCCCATTTTACAGACAATTGCGAAACACAGAATGGCTAAATAACTTGACCAAAGACACATGCTAATAAGTGACAGATTTAGGACTTGAACCATGATAGTCTTGACTGGCATTCAGCAAACATTTTCTTTAAAGGGCCGTGTACTAACTATCTTAGGCTTTGCCAATGATGCAGTTTCTGTCACAAACTTCAACCCTGCCATTGTCACACTGATGCAGTCATAGACTATGTAAGCAAATGAGCTCAGCTGTGTTAGATGTGTTCCAATGAAACGTCATTTATAAAACAGTGGGCCCGTCTTAGCCTACACGCCACAGTGTGTCCACCCACGGTCTAAATTCCACATTAAGAGGGTGAGGACCCAAAAGCATCAAAGCTGTCTGAGAAATAAAATCATAATTGTGAACAAAATGTTGACAGTTCTCTGGCCTTGTCAATGTGATAGTGTACAGTTCATTCAGTTTGATGCAACATTATTTATTGAAGACAGACTGCACACCAGGCACTACCTTCCATGCTTGAACAAAACAGACTGAACCCTCACCCCCCCAAGACCCCCACCCATTACCTTATCTTCCTGCACAGCCAGGCGTGGAGCTGGTGAATAATATTTATCACAAGTGCACACAATACACAGCTGAGTTATACAATGTCCAAATAGTGAGGTCTGGAGAGAAGCGGATCACAGTGAGTGATGTGGGGGCAGGAGGAGAGGCACCGGAAGGTGAGTCGGTCTCACTGAGTAGGTGACATTTCAGCCAGGACCTTAAGGACGTAAAGAGGTGAACCCTGTGGGTATCTTAGAGAAGAGCTCTCCAGGCAGAGGAAACAGCCAGTGCAAAGGCCTTGAGGTGGAGCAAAAGGCCTTCGTGGTCTGGGTGTCCCGCACAGGTGGTGAGAGGATGAGGCCAAGAGCTAACAAGAGCCTGATTTTGTGATCCCAGAAAGAGCAAGCAGGAGGCTGCCGTGCCTTTATGATTTGGCCTCTATCACATCATGCTCTTCAGAAGCAAGTCGCCAAGTTCCCTACGCTCAGGGGAAGGGATCCAAGCTCCACCTCTTGAAGGCAGGATATCCCAGAATGCATGGGCACATTTTAAAGCCACCACACAGGGTGTGGGAATTTGAGGCAAAATAACCATGTCTTAGGTAGTGCCAGTTTAATCTTCTCAAAGTCTAAAACATGATGCCCATACAAGTACATAGTGAGCACATGTCAAAGATTTATCACGATTAATAGATGAAGGGTGATAAAGCTGATTTAAAAGATAAGTTAGGCCTGGCCAGTGTGGCTCAGTGGTTGAGCATTAACCAATGAACCTGGAGGTCATGGCTCGATTTCCAGCCAGGGCATGTGCCCAGGTTGCAGGCTTGATCCCCAGTGTGGGGCATGTAGGAGGAGGCCAATCAATGATTCTCTCTCATCATTGATGTTTCTCTCTCTCCCTCTCCCTTTCTCTCTGAAATCAATAAAAACATATTTTATATATATATATATATATATATATATATATATATATATATATTAAAGGTAAGTCAGGAACAGAGGGAGAGAATAGTTGGGCTAACTTAGGTTAAAAAAGCACTACCTGCTTAAATTGCAAGGCAGTAAAACTGCACCTTTTGGGGCTGTATCTTTTGTATCAGGCAACAATAATTTGCAAATGATCAATCTTCTTTTAGTTCAAATCTAACATCACAGAATCTGGTATCTTATTAGTAAGTCAAACAAAGATGTGTGTTTCCTAGAGAACTGAGTCATTTCTGCTCAGGCTGCCTTACCACGCCCCAATACGACACCGAAGGCACGTGCAGCCATCATTTCGTCTTTTTTTCCAGGTTTGGAGAACTTTTCTTGATAGGGGGTTTATTTGATCTTCCTCACTTCCACCTTCTTAGCTCATCCATTTGTTCTTATTTGTCTCCATGAAGTCCGGTTGACCCTGCGGAGCCCTCAGGGAGCCTCCCCCGCAACCCCTCCTACCCGCAGCACTGGCGTCACTCCTTTCTAGGCAGAAGGAGGAGAGAGAGTGAAGCCATGGCATGTCCTGGGCACATGGTGCAATTTACTGGGGCCAGGGACTCGGAGCAGGCAGCCTGGGCAGATGGCATTTTACCTTTTTAGGTGAAATAATATCCACTTCTGTATAGTCACTTTGCAATCAAAAGCCTGTTTGCTTAAAGTCACTTTGCCTATAGACCAATGCCTTTGGCATTTCTTTCTGGTTTTATTACTTTTTGCACTATTTCAGTGTCATTTTTGTTTGGCCAGTTTAATAATTTTGTAATAAGGTAACTTCTACACCTTTTATTTTTCTGAAAGGGGTTTATCACATTAGGGGCATTACGCGAATGATAGAAGATTATTTTCTAACTTTTGAACAACTTCATGTTTTATTTATCCTTGAACACTTTAAGGATCATTTAGCCCATAAGCCTGAACACAATTAAAAAAATTTATGCCTTAATAGTCGATGATTATCACTGGTACTCAAGACATAATTAAACTGTTTATTATTACGCTTGGACCCTTACCTTTCATTCAGATCGATCATAGAGAGTATATGGACGAATGAACACTGCCTGAATCATTACACAATCACATATTATTTTACCGGTTAGGGACTGAAGAAAGAAAGATCAATCACAGAGAACATGAGATCGATTTTATTTCCTAAGGAAATCCTCAGACAAATGAGCCAAGAAGCTGATACAAATATGTTTGTCACAACTTGATTTCCAATAGCAAATGATAAGCACAATGCAAAGGACTAATGATGATTGATTACTATAAGTACATGATGCTGCCTCTATACAATGGGATACTAAACAGCCGTTGAGTGCGAGGACATCATTATTTACGTTTGGTATGGCAAGGTACTCTGCGGTTTCGCTACATGAGCAGCAGGTTGAAGAGTGTAGGTCCTGTGATGCAGGTGTGTGAAGGCCACGGGCAGCTCCCCAGTGTGCAGAGGAAAAGCTGTGCGTATGGGGTTTCTGGTCCTGCTCCAGTAGCGAAGGCACATGTTTTTCTTCTTTGCTGACCTGGATTTTCAAGTTTTTCTACAATGAATATGCAGACTTAAACATCTAAGCAGGAGAGCCCCACCTCCAGCACCTTCCACAGGCCTTGGGGATTGAGGGGAGGAGGGAAGGAAGGGAGGGAGGCAGGGAGAGAGGAAGGAAGGAGAGAGGGAGAGAGGGAGGGAGAAAGTAGGGAAGGTAGGAGAGAGGGAGGAAGGGGGGTTGTTAGTCTACTTTCCCTGAGCTGCTTCTGTGCTGACACTTTTGGGTCTGGAAGGGCCTGAGGTCCAGGAAACCAGTGTTCAGGGGGAGCTGGAAACCCCGGAAATGTTCAGAATTGCTGGGAGGAAGACGGTTTCTGAACCTTCCTTCCCTGGGAGAGAGGGGGGTGTGAAGCCGTGTGGGGAACCCTGCTCATCCTGTCTGGGCCAGTTTCAGGCCCCTCCCTGGCATGTTATTAAAGGCCAGGCCTCCTGTGCTGCCTGGTCCCCACAGGAGCAGGCAGACTTGGTGGCCCTGCTGGGAGAAGGGGGTGCTCTCAGGTGTCCCTTGGAGCTCGTTCCATCCTCCCAGGAGGCCCGGGGTTCTCTCCTGACTCCAGACCAGGATCCCCTGCTCTGTGGGGGCTGCTCACATGCTGGGGGTTGGAGGCCCTTGCCAGCTCAGCCTGTCTCCTCCTAACACCAGTTATTTCGCGACAGGACGGTCTGCACGCCAAAGGGCAGGATGGTTCTGAGCGGGGCCCTGTGCTTCCGGTGAGTATGAGCCTTGGGGCTGGCCGTGTCCTGGGGGACAGCGCAGGTGCCTGCTGTCCAGCCTTTTCTGGGAGGGACGGGCCTGGCCCAGCAGAGCTGCAGCTCCCCAAGCAGGGTGGGCAAGGGGCCATTGCGAATGGCTCCCCCCTCCCCCCGCCCCCCCCCCCCCCCCCCCCCCGCCTAAGACAGGTTCTTCCAGCCTCTCCTGGGGCAGCCCCTCAGGGGGCTCCTCTGTGGGCAGAGGGAGAGGGGCCCCCTGTGTGGAGCTCCAGCCTCCTGGTTCCATATTGAGATGGAAGTCAGGAGACTGCCTGAGCGCTGCTGTCATGCCCACAGCGTGACCAGGCATCCCTGGCCCCTGCCCCACTGGTCCTGCTGCCTTCGGAACAAAATAACCACAGCAACAAAACAACTGTCAGGCAGTCTGTCTGCCCTCGGGCGTGCGCCGACTGGACCCTCGGTCACACTCTGGACATTGTAGCCGCGAATGACACTCGTCCTCATTCTCATTGCACTCAGAGCCTCGACAGCTTTTCCCAAAGTGTGTTCAGTGGAGCCCAGTCCTGCGAGCCACTGTACACAGGGGGCTCCCCGACAGAGTGAGTGTGGGACATGCTCTTTATGGCTCCTTGTGAGTGGCAGCGTCTGAGGAACTTTGAGGAAGAGATTTGTCCATATTAACTGACACTGAGCCAGGTGTACACAGTGCACTTTATTCCACATGATGTCTGGGGAACCCCACTGGACACACTTTCACCTCACAGGACGCCAGGGAATCAGCTGAGCTCACAGATGAGAAGCACATGTGAAAAGTAAAAGGAAAGCATTTTACATGAAAGACATTCTGACGGCGGCAGGGCGTCTGTGGCCGAGCAGAAGGAAACCCCCTGATGTCTTTAGTGACAACTGAGGGTGGGATTTTCATCTGGGAGAGCCGGGCATTTCAAACTCGCTGTCTTAGCGTGTGATGGGCAGACCGGGCCCTGGGGTGAGCGGTTTGTCCACTGCAAGTCAGCAGCCGTGGTGGCGGAGCAGGACGGGGACCTGGGACTCCAACTTTCCAACATGACACACAAGGGACTGCTTGGTGTAGGAAAGACTGAATAGGGTAAAGGAGAGAGCCCCAGGCTCTGTGGGAGGCTGTGGGGCCAGTGGGGCTAGAAGAAGGTCGTGCCATTCCTTTGGCACAGCTGGCAGAGAAGGACAGTACCTGGGACTGGAGAACTCTGGAGAGAGGCAAGCTGGATGGAACCCGCGCCCCCCGCTTCCCCCTGCCCACTTCCCTGACTGAGTGTCCTTATCCTGATGTTTCAGAATGAAGGATGCAGCATTGAAGGTGCTTTATCTGCAGGATAACCAGCTGCTGGCCGGTGGGGTGCATGCAGGGAAGGTCGTGAAAGGTAGGTGGCAACAGACCCTTCTTCCTTAGGGCTCTGCTCTGAGGGGAGGGGCTGGGAGGGCTTAGAACAGCCTTGCAAGACCCAGACCTGACACAGTAGCCAGGGCACCCTGAAGCCCGGCTCCTCGCAAGGACAAAAAGAGTGACACCTCCCTGCAACGCGAGACATGTGCCCAGTGCCACCTGGTGCCGCTGTGCAATGGGGGGACTGTTTCCTAAGACAAATGCTTTGTCCTGCCCTCACAGCTGGACTTAGGCCACACATCCTTTTCCTGGGACACATCCAGTGCTGGGAGAACCTGGCGGGCTCCCTGGGCCTTCATTCCCACGGGGGCGGGTTTCTGTCCCTTTACCCTGGGTCCCCTCTGCTCTATGGGACCCCTGGTCACTCAGAGTGGCAGGACCTTGAGAGCTGGTGGCACCCCTGGCCTGGTGCTTACTCATTCTGTGCCACACACGACGAGCGGCAGGCCCTTCTCTCTGCAACAGCCCTCACCTGCCCGCCTGGGACAGGCTCGCCAGGCCTGGGGCCAGGCAGACCCTCTGCGAGGCTGTGTGTGTGCACGTATATGTGTGCATGTATCTGAGTGCCTGTGTGCACACGTGTGCATATGAGGGGAATGGCACAGAGGATCGAGACCCTCTCCTGTTCTTAGGCATCTCCCAGGGGGTAGAAAAATGTTCAAGTAACTGAGGAGAGGCCGAGTGTGGAGGGGTATTAAAGGAGGAGGTCAGGTATCCTGTGAGGGCTGGTAAAGGCTTGAGGATTTGATCGTGGGTAAGAAGGTGGGCGAGGGGGTGGGAGGTGGTACAATGTGCTGTGTGCCTTGATGTCTTCGGGCCAGCTGGCAGGAGAGCACCTTTCCCCACATGACAGCTGCTGAGGCTCGGGGACAGCATGCCTCACAGAGACCTGCTCCCCCAAATCCACGATGGGTGGGTGGGAGTAGGGGGAGAGTGGGAGGGAAGGCAGGCAAGGCCCTGCATCTGGCTTCCTTCGTCTAGGCGAGGAGATCAGTGTTGTCCCCAATCAGTTTCTGGATGGCAGCCTCTCTCCAGTCATCCTGGGCATCCAGGGAGGGAGCCAGTGCCTGTCGTGTGGGACTGGGCAGGAACCGACTCTGAAACTAGAGGTGAGTCCTGTGGGCTCCACTGAGCAGGTGATGCTGGACCCCTGGGTCCGGGTTCCCGAGGCCAAGGCGAGCGCCTCTCCCACCAGCTTCTGTTATTGCCCTGTGTCCCAAGCCCTCATTCCAGCCCTCCTGGCCACTCCACTCACACCCTCACCTGCTGTGCCCTCTGCCTGCAGCCAGTGGACATTATGGAGCTCTACTGCAGCCCCGAGGGTTCCAGGGGCTTCACCTTCTACAAGCGGGACACGGGGCTCACCTCCAGATTTGAGTCGGCTGCCTTCCCGGGCTGGTTCCTCTGCACTGTGCCCGAAGCGGACCAGCCTCTTAGGCTCACCCAGCTCCCGGGGGATGCCAGCTGGGACCACCCCATCATGGACTTCTACTTCCAGCAATGTGACTAGGGCAACCCATCTCCCAGGACCCGGGGGCAGAGCCCACAGGGGTGAGTGGAGAAGGAGGAGACCCAAGCGATCATCCTCCTCGGTTCTTGGGCCCCCACTTGACTGACTTGGCACATGGCCACTCTCCCTTCTCCTGGTTACCAGTTTGGGTAAATCCTTCTAGATTTGGCGATTAGTTCAGCTTCTTTCCCTGCTGGGTGGCGCTCCTGGTGTGGAACCTTGCAAAGATGACAAGAGGTAAAAAAGGGGAGTAGTGGGAATCCTCATGCTTCATGGTACCTTGCCCAGTGCCCCTGAACCCCACAGGCCAGCCCTGTCCCAAGTTGAGCCTATTAGGGCCACTGACATGGGATACCATCACTACCCCTATGCAGGGTAAAGGGTTAGGGACCCAAGTCCCAGTCCCTTCCCCTTCCCTTAATTCAGGTACCATCATATGTGCCTTCTCCACCCCCACCCTCACGCTCTTACCATGGGTACAGCAGGGTGGTGGTGCCCAAGGGCATGGCTCCAGCTCGGAAGACCGAGGATGAGCAGGCAGTCACTCCTTTTGAAACCCAAGGTACAATTAAAATCCAAGTTTCTGGTGTCTATTCACATGGAGATGCTCGTGACACATTAACCAAGAAGAGCAAGTTACACAGTGGCATATCTTATAATTCCATTTTAATTAAAAATACATATTTAATTAAAAATATAGGAAAAAGTCTTCAAGAGTTTACTTCAATTTTAGCAATGTCAGGCTGTTGGTATTAGGTGACTTTTTATTGTTGTTCTTTTTATTTATTTGTATATTCTAATTGTTCTACACTGAAGATGGATTACCTGTGTCATGATCAGAAGAATTAATTTTGAGGTGAGCAGAGCAGACATCATTTCTAGTTGTCTTCAGCTCCCACTTCCTGGGAGTGAGATAGGGTGGTTGCCTTCTGCTGCTTTGGTTGTCAGATCTCAGCAGGCTGGAAAGGAGGGCCTGGTGTGTGTCTGTGGCTGGAGTCTCCTGGGGAGGGAACCGACAGAGAGAACACCCTGCACTTTGACCAGGAGTGGTCACGGTCCCTGAAGTTTCAGGGTGTGGGATTCAGTCTCCCAGGATCTCCAGTGCTATTTGAGTATGTCCCCCTAAATCCATGTCCTTCTGGGAACCTCAGACTGTGTGACCTTATTTGGAGATAAGGCCTTTGCAGGTGCAATTGGTTGAGGCCATGCTGTATTGGATGGGCCCCTCACCCATCCAATATGCCTGCTGTCCTGGTAAGAACAGGAGGTCCAGGGAAGAAGGCTGTGTGGAGACTGAGGCAGAGACTGGGCAGGAGCGCCGTGGCCCAGGCACCCACCAGGAGGCGGCATCGTCCTGCCAGTCTCCCCAGCTGAGAAAGAGCGCTTCCCTGGTGTTTTAAATCACCAAGTCTGTGGTAATTGGTCATGGCAACCCTAGGAAATGAACGTTCCAGTCTCCTAGGGTCCCTCCCACACTGTGTCCCCTCCCACATTGCACCAGTCCTCTCTGTGACCAGTAGAATATGGCAGAAGGAACGTGGTGCCACTTCTGAAACTCCCACCACATCTATGTTGGTCTCTCTCATTTCTTTGTTCCCTTGAGCTGGGGAAGCAGCTGCTTGTTGTAAGCAGCCGATAGAGACCTGAGTGGTGAAGAATGAAACCTCTTGCCAAGGGCTACATGAATGAGCGTGGAAACGGCCCCTTCAGCCCTGGTCAGGCAGCCATGTCTCTGCTGAGTGCAACCTGGGAGGACAGTGACACAGAACCACCCAGCCAAACTGCTATAGGCACCCCCAAGATCATGTGAGAAGATAAATATCTGGTGCTTTAACTGACTAAGTTTTGAGGGGTCACTTGTTAGGCAGCAATAGATGACTAATACATAGGGAAGAGAAGTAAATGCATTTATTTTATTGTGATTGCAATTTTCTCCAATATTTTCATTTTTCTTCTCAAAGTGAACATCGACCCCTTTACTTCTTTAAACGTTGTATTTAAAAGTTGGTCATACTAAATTTGCCTAATATTCTCTGTTTCTGCAAGGGTTAGTTCTTCCTTGACTACCTTTGCACCTCCAGCCATGTGTGCCAGGACTGTGACCCCAGTGTTCCCACCTAAACCCTGGGGATGAGAGCAGAGGCCAGGGAGGGGCTCAGATCTGAGCCAGGTGTTACACCTGCTCCTCACCTGTCAGACCAGCATGGATTCCACTGAGGATTAGCATGGGGTGATCAGGCCAGAGGGTCTGCCTCCTAGACCTTCAGCCACAGCTTCCCAGGCCTTAGTGCTGAGAATATGGCTCCAGGCACCAGGCTATTTCTGTAGACCCAGTTCACACTCTTTGCCCACTGGCCCAGCCATGTTCCCTGATTGTCACCTCTTCTGAGGAGCTCCTGCTGAATTGAGATCCCTGGTCATCTGTTCTGACACCATCTTACATGTACCTCTATGTGACCTTCCCCTTATTGTAATAAGCTGACTTGGGGTCTCTGGTCCCTAATTTGACCTCAAAGTCAAGGGTGCATCAGCTTGTTTCCAAGTACTTTGCATGTTCTTTGGCAATTGGAATTCAATGAGTGGGATGTGGAAGCCACTTCTTACTCTGGAACATTCTCTTTCCTCCTCCATCTAAATTTCAGCTGCTCCACCCTTAGGGAGCAGCTGAAATTCCTTCATTCCTGAAGCTTCTCCATCCTGAAGTGGCTCTTCATCATTTATAGGATGATAAAAATCAAAAGGGATTTAGCAAGGATGTGCATGCAGCAGGGGAATTGTAACCACCCCACCATTCTTTTTACATTGTTTCTGTAAATGCTGACTTTGGTATGTTGTTTGTAGATAAACAGCATGTTTGTCTAAGGATCCTAGGAACTAACTTTAGAAGATACAGACTCCAACCTTCAGTTGTCCCTGACCTTCAACTGAAAAACCAGGATGATGTGAAACCAGGATGATGCACACCAGACTGTCACTTGACCAAGATCCTTATTGGAAAGGACTGTACTAGTCTGCACATAGAATGACTTTTCAACACCATCTCCTTGAACTCTTTGTTCTGCTTTCCCTCTCCCTCCTTATATAAATGCTGCCTGCACTGAGATGTTGGGATGGGCCATAGACAAGAGTCCCCCATCTTCTCAGTTGACTAGCACTTGAATAAACCTGTTTCCTTTTTCACCAGCACCTGTCTCACGAGTTTGGCTTTTGTGGCACCAAATAGCCAAACCTTGGTTTTGGTTACAAGCTGACATGTTGATTGAAAAGGAAAGAATGTAAAATGTTGTGTATGTGAACCAGAGGCCCTGGTATCATGACATTCAAATGGAACAGGTCTCATTGTTTTAGATTTCTTCCATTTCAACACAAGCCCCCAGCCTCAGCCAGTATTTACAGAGGTATATATACCCATGACATAAGTAGTCTGTGCCAGTTGTCATTACTAAGGATAATAGTGTGTCCTGAAGAGCAGAGAGGGTCCCAGAACATGTCTCAGGGAAGAAGCAGAGGTGCTGAGGGCTCATATCCTGAAGAAGCTGTACAGGGAGAGTCCTCCTCAAGCGCTCCAAGACCTCTCAGTAGGAGAACACACTCATTCTATGTGATTCCAGAACACACAGGACCAGTGAATGGGTAGAGCTGTTTTCCTGTGTGACCTGAAAATTTTAACCATAATGACCATACACACTGTTAGGGTTTGTCCAAGAGGTTGTGAGGTGTCTGTCCCTGGAGGTATTGAAGTAGAGCCTGATTAGCCTATTACTCAGGGATGCTGTAGCACCCATTATGTCATGCCTAAGACCCTTAAAATTATATAAATTTGGTTTCTCACTCAAGAAAATTGTTTATCTGTATTGTCTCCAACACAATATGCCCTTGGCCCACAGATTGGAGTCTGGTCTTCTTAATTGACTTTTCAAGGGTTTATGACTTAGCTCCCCAAATGGACTATAAAATTACTTAACAGTGACATGTAATGAATGTTCTTTTCATATAGCAGTGTGAATAAGCATTCACTGATTGCCTGGAATCATACTCCACACTTTGGCCCTTTACACAGAGGGGCAAGAGATTGAGAGAGGGGGTCAAGAATGACTGCTGGCCTTAGAAAACAGAAATCTGGTCCTGTTCCTGCCCATCTTCTCTTATCTCTCATTCTGCAGGTATCTAGGTATTAGACTGACCTCTCCTACTTCCTTCCTGAGCCCTGCATGGAACTTTGCAAATGTCCTGAGAGGAAGAATTACAATAAGGCATTGGTCCCCAGAGAACTCTACACCTAAGTGTTCTGCCCCTTGTGAGTGGGTAGCTGGATGAATGGATGGACAGATGTGTAGATGGATGGACTGAGAAAGGTTCTGTCAGTTAGGGGCCGAGTGTTTACCCTGGCCCTGCTCACACCATGTCATGTGCTTTAGTCATCCAGGGCACATGGCACCTGGTTAGTTCAGGATGATCTAAGTTCAATGTCCTTTGAACGTGGATTTTCTCAGATGTTCTGTTTCGTCAAGTTGATTCCAGCTATTGGATGTCCCTCCCATCATTCCAAACAGGGTCACACTCATATGTGCTCAGGCCCCACTTTCACGCTGCCTGGCTTCAGCCATCAGAGGTCGTTCTGCCCTTAGGCCCCTTGGACTCACTCCACTTGTCTCTGCCACCTTTAAGCCTAGAATGGATCCCATGGGTAGCAAAGGGAAGGCAACATGAGGACATCTGATCCCAGCATTGTTTATCTAGTAGCCCAAACCACCAATAACAGTGTCAATGACAGTAGCCATGAGCAGGGTCCCAGCTCTGGGCTTCTGCAAACAAACATTCATTAATACCCCCACCTTCTCATTACCCATACTTGCTGTAGTCATTGTGAAATCCCCAGGTTCTTCTTCCCCATCCTGGAGCCAATTTTAAAGATGCTGCAGGCCCAACCCACCAGATCAGACAGTATAAACCCAGGCAGGTGCCCTGGAGAAGTCAGTTGGCGGTTCCAGGCACCGAGGATCTGCAGGTCAGTGGTGGGCAGGCAGTGTTCTTTCTATTTTCTTCTCCCTTCTATCAACATCCTCAATATGCCCCTTTTCTTAACTCCTCCTGGCAACTGTCTAGTTGACAAGATGTTCTATCCACAGAACACCATGGGATGCTGGATAAGTCCCAGGGCACATAGAAGGAATTGGAGGAGAAGGTTGAATCAAGATAATGTTAATATTTAGAATTATAGACTTTAGAATGCAATGCCAGAGGAATTTTTCTAGGCCAGTGGTGTTCAGTAGTGCTTGGTGAGGTTTGGGCTCTTTAGAGATATCCCAGTGCCTACTGTAGTACTCAAGGAAAATGCTTGCATGTTCTGCTGTCTCCATCACACCTTGCCTCAGCAAAATCAGGCTCCTTTTATCCATTTTACGTTCAAGTTTCTGTGTAAAACTTAGTTTTTAAAAGTACTGCTTGGGTCAGCCACTCAGTCCAATGATAATAAGTTGGAGGCCCAGGATAAAGGGGACTATCCAAGGTTGAATACAAATGAGTAGCAGCACTAGGTCTTGAGCCCACCTTGCCATTTAAATTCGCTGCATGGTTCTGTGTCCTGCCCATGAGCACTACTTGTGTCAGAAGGAGATTGGAAGGAGCTACAAGCCATGCTTTATGGCTGCAAGATCGTGTTAATTTTTATAAGGGAAACAAATGTCTATAGATAGAACAATAAACAATACAGTGAAATTTAATAGGAGTGCAGAGTAGGGTGCGATAGTAAAGGAAAGATTTATTAAACTCTGAGTCACGGCATCATAGATAGTTTGATCTGATTCTTAATAACCACATACTCTAACTTCATGATTTTATAGATGCTGAAACTGAGGGTTTAGGTTAAGTGAACTTGTATGGCTTGTTACTCTGAGCTGCCAATTAACTTGGCAGAACTAGACATTTAACCTATAGATAATGATTCTATGTTCAGTGACCCTAATGCCACAGGTCAGAGTGGACAGCAATGAGGAGGAATGACTTTTGAGGCAGGGGAAGCAAAGACAGCCCTGAGTGTGGCCATTGGGAGGTAGGAAGAAGTCGTATGCCTGGAGGGGTGGCTCAGTGTCAATGGAGAAGTGAGACATGCTCATACAGGTAGATCTGGGCCAGAGGGTGGTGAAAGGGCAGCCACTGTGGATTGTAGAGCTGGGCGGGGATGTGTGAGAGCAGTACTTAGAAGATTAGTCCATGTTGGTCTGGATTGAAGGTAGAAAAACCAGGAACACAGGCAAGGTCTAATGGCTGTTAAGAAAACAAAGTTACATTTTAAAGAATAATCTATCAGAACTTGTTAATAAATCAAACATAGAGTCAGGAGATGTGGGCGAAATGGTCAATGACCCTCAGGTTTTTGAATCTCACTGGCTGGAGGAAGAATGTGTAGGTGGGAGAAATGAAACTGGGAGGGAGATTGGACTAGGGGTGAGTGGGCAGGAAGTTATCAATTTGACCTTAGAGATATTTGGTTGGGTGTGATGGCAAGATATCCAGAAGGGGGTGTCCTGTAGCTGCTGGAGATAAACTGGGGTGTTCAGTCTGGACTTGGGGGTGTAGACTAACATGATCATTGCAGTTATGGAAATGGGTGAATTGAAACTCTCTGGGAAATGAAAGAGAAGTACTCAGGACTTTGACTTGTGGCTTCCAGTGTTAGCGATGCTTCCAAAGGAAGGGCGAATCTACAACATCCGAGAAGAGGACATGGAGAGGTGTGAAGGGAGGCAGTCAACCAAGGGTTCCAAGGGGCAGTGGCCAACTATCAGAGGACTGAGAAAGAGTCTAGATTTGGTGCCACAGAAAGAGTCTAGATTTGGTTCTCTGTGGGTCTTAGAGAACATATTCATGTGTAGGAGACCGAGGAGAAGATAGGATGGGGATGGTGTGCAAATAGCATGGAGGATGTCCAGGGCTATTTGGTGCTGATATGTGACCCAGGACAGGAGAACTGATGGGCTCTGTGACAGCCAGAGACGGTGTTTAAGGAGAGGTACGGGACAAAGTCCAGTGAAAGGCCACTTGGGGGCAAAAGAGAAGGAAAAGCTCTGGGGATGGAGTGTGTGGCACACTGGGAGGGACTGAGGCCCCTGGACTCCCTGATGGACTAGACATGGACTTCTCCCTCTTCCTCACTCCATCACAGTGTAGCCAGGACCCAGGCAGGGACTGATGTGGGAGCCTGTAGGGGAGATACTAGAATTTGGGGCTATGCCAGGACTGGAGGCTTCTGGGGCTCTAGGGGATTCAGCTGCCCTGAATTTCTGCCAGTTCTTTGAACTGATAGTGACTGTGGGAATCCTGATGGTTCGGCTTCATATAGGGCCTCCACTGGGTCTGCCCCAGCCAGACCTTGGCACAGCTACCAGGATGTGCATACTTTTGTTGCCACAACCAAAGGATCCTCCGTAGTTTGGCTGAGAGAGAGAGAGCACAGCATCAGGTGGGCTTCGTCAAGGCCATGCTGCTGCAGGCCTCTCTAGGCTGGGGGATCATCTGGTGCTTTGCTACTCAAAGTTTGGTCCAGGGACCAGCAGCATTGTCACTTGGTTGTGAGTTTGAAATGCAGAGTCTCAGGTCCCACCCCAGACTGAGGGAATCAGAATCTGCTTTTAGCAGATTCTGCCAATGAAT
Source organism: Corynorhinus townsendii (assembly GCA_026230045.1). Lineage (NCBI taxonomy): Eukaryota > Metazoa > Chordata > Mammalia > Chiroptera > Vespertilionidae > Corynorhinus > Corynorhinus townsendii. The sequence continues at coordinate 108,364,017 of JAPDVU010000007.1, read as the reverse complement.
GACATGTTCACCAGAGAGAGAACTGAGCTAGCCTAGTGGTCCAAGCCTGGCTGATCACTGGGATCACGCCAAGCCCAGGAAAGACTCATCAAGAGCCCCCAGGTGACTCAATGGGCAGGCACTTTTGGGAGACAGTGACATTATCTGAACGTCTCACTTAAAAAAATTAAAACTGCCTTAGCCGGTTTGGCTCAGTGGATAGAGCGTTGGCCTGCGGACTGAAGGGTCCCAGGTTAGTTTTTGGTCAAGGGCATGTACCTGGGTTGCAGGCTCAATCCCTGGACCCAGGTTGGGGTCCTACCAATCAATGTTTCTCTCTCTCTCTCTCTCCCCACTTTCCTTCTACTCTCTCAAAAAAAAAAAAAATAAATAAAAAAGGAAAAATATCCTAGGGTGAGGATTAAAAAGAAAATTAAAACTTACTTTTACTAAAACTGAAATTCATATTTATATAGGAAGAATCTTAACATCTTAAAAAAATAAAAACCATTCATGATCCTGCTACTGCAGGTCAGTGCTGTAGCGATGTGGGCATCCTTTGCTTCTGTGTCTTCGAATGCTTTTGGATTTCAGTGGCATCATAACCCATGCATGATTTATATCCTGCACTTTTCACTTGATATATTTGGAACAATTATGTCATAAAATCTACTTCTACAATATCATATTTAATGTACACATACTTTTCTTATTTACTAAATTTGCCATAATTTTTAAATCAATGGCCTATTATTGAACATTTAGATTATTTCTAACTTCCTGCTATTGTGAAATTGATGTAGTGAAGATCTTTTTGACTAAATGTTTGGCCAGTCTCTTATATTTCATTAGAATGAGGGCAATGGATGAACTTACCAAGCACGAAGGCTTCTTTAATACTTTGATCACATCACCAATATCTCCCAGAATTGCAGTCCTGCCCGGTGCCCTGTTATCCTTTACTCCCACCAACCCTCACTCTGACCGCAAAGCCCAGAGACAGGAAATGGGCTGAGGCAGATCCAGCACTAAAGGTGTCTCAGTCTCACCTCCTTCTCATACTCAGGCCTTGGAGCTCGGTGCTGCTGCAGTGGCTGGAGCCCACCATCAGCATCAACCTGTCCTCTCACCTGCCTCTATGCACCCTCAGTGCCTCCCTCTCCCTCTCTGAGCCCTGCTCCTTTCTGCCGCCTTTCTTCTCCCACCCCTTCTATTTTCTGCTCTCTTATCTTATTTCTTCTCTTTCCCCTTCTTGGTGAGAATCTTACCTGCTTGGTAAACCTCAGCCCTAGCCATCCTTGCATTTTACTTTTCTGGGCTATTTTTCAACTCTTACCACACTCAGGCCCTAATTTGCTCTGGTTCTTTTCAAGCTAGATTCCAGACCAGCCCTTTGGAAGGTCATTTTAGGGCAAAGCTCTGGGGCAGATTACCTGGCTGGAAGGAGAAGCTTTGTGGTCTGGGGTTTATATGGGGCACTCATCCTCAAAAACACAAGTGTCTCTACCTCGAGCCTGTCCTGTTTCCACGTGGTGTAGTGGCGGGAGTTTGTCAGGGTTTGGATGGTCTCTCTTCCACAGTCTGGGCAAGGCAATCAGTCCCTCGGAACAAGCTGTCTCACTCTTCAGGGCAGGGTCCACACCTCCTGCTCGGAGGGGGAGGGTGGTTGTGGTGACTATGTCTCTGGGAAGTGGGGCGAGGTTCCAGTGAGCCCATCCTCAAGCTGTGAGGCTCCAGCCCACCACCCAGGCTCAGCTATGGGAAGTGCTCCTGGAGAAACCATTTGGGGAATGTATTCTCTGATTTCGCAGGGCTGGCATCAGAGCACGTTCTCAAGCTCACAAACCTACCAGCTCAACCTGTTCCCAGATGCCCAAATGAGAGGGGTCAGCACTGCCTGGAGTGTATAGGGTTAGGGAGACCTCGGTGGACTCGGAGGGCCAGTTATGGAACAGCGGCCTGGTGGGACCTGCCACCCTGTGCCTGGGGATTTGGGGCACACGGGGTGTCTGCCCCCAGCTCCACTGCCCTCCTCTCACAGCCCTTCTCTCTTTTCCCTCAAGGACCAGTCACCTGAGATTGGAGGAATGTGCTCTCTCCCCATGGCAAGATACTACATGTAAGTCCTCCCTTTCTTGGTCAGGAGCCTGGGGATGACTCGGGAGAGGGAAAGAGGCCAAGGCAGAAGGGCAAGCCTCCTTCTTACCCTAGAAACCTCAAATGCCCTGTAATTAATCTTAATCACCACCCCAATAACAATAGTCTCTTTCCTGAGCATCTGTAAGATGCCAGCAATTTACTGTCTTGTCTCCATCCTAAGAAATCCATGAAAGGTTGTTACTAAGCCCATTTTACAGATCGAGAAATAGGCTCAGAGGTTAAACAAATTCCCGGATGTCACCCAGAGCCCTCTGTGCTGCTCCATCCTCTCTCTGAAAGCTCAGGGACCATTCTGCGTCTCAGTGACAACACCTCCATATGCTGACCTCTGTGGCCTCACTCCTAATCCGTGTGTCTGTGTCTTACTTGCATTTTATCTTGTTCGACATTTGGGTGTTTACTGACAGTTTACTCTTTACTGCTATGACTTTCTATGTAAATTACCCCAGCCCTTAGGGAAGGTGATGGGATGTAATGAAAATAAAATACACTGGCCACTGGGGTGCCCATCCTCAGCTCCTGCACGGACATCCTGTCCCGACATGGGCCATTCGGGGCTCCAGGAAGTCACAGCGCAGCTGGAAGTCAAGACACATGCACAAAACATGCAAATGACAAGACAGATGCCTACCTTGGGGTATCTAGCTTGGGTTCAGGTCTCCAAATAGACTCTGGCCGGCAGATGCATTACACACTGTCTTGGAGGACCAGTTGGCAAGCCCAGGCTCCTCAGATGTTTATTTTTTATTGTGTAAGTGAACTTGCTTTAAACACATAGTCATTAGCGAAGGGTATTGTAATTAGCTGTTATTGAGAAAGGAAGCTCTTCTGGAGGCAGCGGCATTGGCCCTGAGCCTCTGCCCTGGAAAATAAGGAGGTTCCTCGGGCCTGAGAATGTCTGACAAATGTCTCTGAAACCAGCCAGGCAACTGAGCTAATAGCCCACACAGCTCTGAGGTTGCACACACTCGCTCAGCATGGTTTCTCAGCCCCATGCACGCAGTTACCCTCCCAAGCCACAATTATCACCACGGCCAAGCCCAGCGGCTGTCATCAGGCTGCTCCAGCTTTCTGCCGACCTCCTTACTTGGCCTCCATAATATGGGTGTCCCAGAGCTCACCTGCTCGGTACAGGGGACCGTGTGGCTTATTTACCATCACATAGAAAATTTTTTCCCAATTTATGGATTTTTTTTCTATTAAAAAGTGCTTAGATAGCTGAAAAGCAAATCACACTTCAATATACACTCAATTGATTCCTTTAATAAGAGAATAAACACCTATGGATAACTGGGGCAGGCCCAGAAAACCCAGAAGACTCACTGTATTCCAGAGACATCTCAGCCTCCTGAGGAGATTTCTCCAAAAGGTGGTGGAAAAGGGCTACATCATCCAGAAACTTCTCTACCCCCCAGTGAGATGGCACCCGCTCCCCTCAATGTCCTGAAGGCCTGACAGAGCCCAAGCCTTGTAAAGGGCGAAGTGCAGCCTCTGAAGAGATCCAGGAGGCCTTTCCTGCCTTAAGATGACCTGGTCCTTACCTGCCCCTTCTCACCTGTAGGAGGAAAACAACCCCAGATACTTAGTATGTAATCAGATTGTAGGGTTGGGGCTCAGTGGTGCCATCAGCATTGCCATCTGTTCCAGAATTAAGGATGCCGATCAGAAGGCTCTGTACATAAGAGGCGAACAGCTCCTGGTGGGAGACCCTGATGTGGACAACTGCTGTGCAGGTGAGCCTTGAGCCTCCGCTGCCAGGACCCGCCCAGGCTCCATCTGCCACATGCTCTCCCTTTCCCCCCTGCCTCTGGGGACAGTGAGAAGAGACAGGGAAAACTGAGACCCCCTCCTAGTAAGAGGGCATGACCCTGAAGGTGTCCTAGTTCATCCTGCTGTGCCCTGGCCCAGTTCCTGCCCAAATGCAGCTCGTCCAGAGCTTGTGATGTGGGTTCCCTCATGCCCTGGCGTTCTCCTCTCTTCTTTCCCAGAGAAGATCTGCATACTTCCCAACAGAGACCTGGACCGCACCCAAGTTCCCATCTTCCTAGGGATCCAGGGAGGCAGGCGCTGCCTGGCCTGTGTGGAGACAGGAGAGGGGCCTTCCCTGAAGCTGGAGGTGAGACGCATCCTGTTCTAGGGGACCCTGCAGAGCTGCCTGTCCTCCAGGGCACTCTGGCATCTCTGCTCCCACCTGTGGGTACCCTGCCAGGTCCACATGTCCCTCTCCTGCAGGTTTCCGCCAAACCCCTCTGCACCCCGGGCTGAGTCCCTTGTCCCCCACAGCCCTCAGAAGGCCGTTCCCGGTAAAGACCCTCCCTGCCCAGTCCCTCACTGGCTAAGCCCTGCGGCCTCCAGAGCTGACTGCCTCCTCCGCAGCCTCACCCTGCAGCTGGTCGCTTGCCTCCCCCCCTCCTCCCCCCCCCAAGGATGTGAGCATCGAGGACCTGTACAAGGGCGGCGACCAGGCCACACGCTTCACCTTCTTCCAGAGAAGCCTGGGCTCTGCCTTCAGGCTCGAGGCTGCAGCCTGGCCCGGCTGGTTTCTCTGTGGCCCGGCTGAGCCCCAGCAGCCGGTTCGACTCGCCGAGGAGACTGAATCCTCCATCCGCACTGAGTTCTACTTTGAACAGAGTCGGTAGGGAGGCAGCAGGCAGAGTGCCAGCTTGGTGCCCCCAAAGCAGGCTCATGTGCTCAGGGCCGGTGGTAGGCAGAGCAATGTCCACATCCTTACACCCAGCACCTGGGAATATGTCACCTTACAAGGCAAAGGGAACTTTGAGTAAGTTAAAGGTCTTGAGATGGGGAGACCATCTTGGCTTATGGGGTAGAGGGGGGATGAGCAATGTCTCACGGGGTCCTCATAAGAGGGAAGCAGGAGGGCAAGAGTCAGAGAGAGGTGGGAAGATACTGTGCTGCTACCTTTAGAGAAGGAAAGGGGCTGTGGCATGAGTGCAGGTGGTCCAGAAGCTGGACGAGGCAAGGGAACGATTCTCCCTTAAAACCTCCAGGAGGAACAGCGCTGTGACTACTTGATTTTAATCCCATGATGCCATTTCAGGCACCTGCCATCCAGAGCTGTCAAATATTAAATGTGTGTTGTTTTCAGCACTACAATTATGGGGTTTGTTACAGCAGCCGCAGGGAACTGATACAGGGCCTCAAGCCCTGCGTGCTGTGTCCAATGCCAGGGAACCTTGAGGTCCCCAGAAGGCCGGCCACGGCTGCTCCTCTAGTCCATCTGCTCCAGAGCTTCCAGAACAGCCAAGACACTCCAGGAAGAACCCAGCTGTCCTCCTCTGTTCACGGGCAACGCCTTGGACAGCTAACTGTTTCAGCTTTAGTTCAAGTCTTACAATTTTTCTATGAGATACTTCACAATGTGTCAGTCACTCAACTGATGATCGGTGCCTTTATCGTCTGCTGGTTCTGATGAGTGAGGAACAAGGAGGGGCAGCGAGGGATGGGCAGGGGGGTTCTACAGAATGGGGTGAGTTTAAGGTTCCAGTGGAACCGATACGTTGAAGTGACTGTTAGAGCTGGGAAACAGGCTGGAGACTTTGCAGCCAGACTGACACTTATACTCAGGGCTCGGTCTCTCTCCACTCACAGAGGATGTGTGGTAGGGCTCCAAGGGGGTGGGCTGCTGGCTGGCACCATTCCTCTCGTAAAATCGCTCCACATCCGTGTGACAGGTGCCATGGGCCAAGGAGTTTCAGAGCACTATGATTTCACCTGGAGTGACCCACAGGGGAGGCTCCTGACCCCCTTCGACAGGCGAGGAGGCATGAAATAACGTGCTGCATGTGGTAGAGCATCTGACGCCAATGGCAGTCCTCAGTGTATTCCCCGCTTATTCCAGGGGCTGAGATAGAATGGGGAACAGAGCCGAGCTCCCTTGGAGCTGAGAATTGAGTGTGAGAAACACTAAAGAAGCAAACAAACAAACAAGAAAACAAACAAGGGCAGTTGACCTGATAGAGGGTGGTAACAGCTCGGTGGACAGGGAGGTGACTGACTTTTTTGAGGAGGTGACATATGAGCTGAGACTGAGGGATAGGAGGAGTGGGGTGAGGAGTGATCCTGGGGAGGAGTAGCCAACACAGAGGCCCTGGGACACAGGGGGCATGGTGTTCATTTAGCAGCAGAAGGCCAGGTGGGTGAAGCACGGAGAGTGATGCAGAAGGTCAGGAGGTGAGCAGACCACAGGGCTGATCAGAGGGCCTCAAAAGCAGAGTAAGCGCTTTGGTCCATTTTTAGATGTAAAGGGAAGCCAGAGGACAGTCATGCTGGGCTTCATAGTTCTGACCAGTCTAGCTTCTCCCCTTGCCTCTCCATGACCTGGTGTTTATGTGTTGGGACTGCCCTGTGGCTTTTTAGGGCTTGTTCTGTTTAACTTTGGTTCACCAGTACCCAGAGCAGCTTCTGGTACACCGGGAGGTGTGAGCAAATACAAAATCTCCAACAACTTGGTGGGTGATCACTTGGTTCCTGTCAGGTCAGCCTGAGGAGCTGGAGCAGCAGGGGTCGGCACCGCTGCAGCTGGAGCTGGAGCTGGAGCGGGCGGCGGGGCGGGCAGGCTTCGCGAGGGCAGGGCCTTTAACCTGGGCCTCTAAGAAAAAGGACTTTTCCAGACAGCAAGGGAGGGGCCCTGCAGGCAGAGAGGACGACTCAGGGAGGTGATGACAGAGCGCCCACCCAGTGCGAGGTGTCACCCGCGGGCTGGGGCCCAGGGCTTGTGGCTGAGGAGCTGCTGAAAACTTAGGTGAGAAGGCAGGTGGGGGCTGACTGTGAGTGCCGTGGAGGGAGGTTAGACTTCATCTAGGAGGCCCGGAAGAGTCATCCCAGGATTTCGAGTTAGACCTGGGCCTTAAGCCTGGGCCCTGGAGGTCCACACCAAACCCACCTGTGGCTGCCAGTGCTTCAGCTTGGCTCGGTTTCCTGCTCTCTCCTCCGCACCCACAGGCCTTCTGCTGGGCACTGCCCCGGGTCAGTGTGGCACTCTGGCTTGACCCATCTCTGGCCACAGTCCCTCATCTCCTTCACTCCTGGTAATTCACCTGACCCAACCTGAGCAGAGCCCATGCGTGGCAGGGGACGTGGGTCTGCCTGGTGGCTATGGGCAAAGCTCAGAAGAGAAGGGCCAGCCAAGTGAACTGGATCAAGTTTTCTACTCACGTGAAACACCATTTGCGCACCTAATGTCTGCTGGTTCTGCATTCGTGCTCAGGAGAGTGAGAGGCGCACCTAATGTGTGCCGGTTCTGTGTTCATGCTCAGGAGAGTGAGAGGCTCCGTGAGATTGAGAAGACACAGTGTCACGGGAGCCTGCCAGGCTCTGAGGAAAGTGATGGGTGCTCTAGGGGCTCTGGTCCTGAGGATTTCAGCGAGAGACATGAAGTGCCTTCTGACAGGTGCAGGTCAGAGATGCCACCTCCCGAGCTGTCCCTTACATGCCTTCTCCTCCCTGGTGACCACATCAGAGGCTTCATCCCACCACCAGCCCCTCAGCACTATCCTCACATACATTCTGGGAGAGGCTCACTGTGGGTCTTACCCACAATTCACATCTCAGAGTGAACTGGAAGGTCAGAGCCAGAGACAGTAAGCTGGTGCTCAGAGCGCATGGTGACCGCTCCTGAGGGTCTGGGAGGTGTGGGCAGGGCAGGAGGTCCAGGCAGAGGAGATGGCCCAAAATGGGCCTGAAGGAGGTGCTGTGTGTGTGTTAGTGCATGCATATATGTGCACACATGTGTGTATGGTGTGTGTGTGTATATATGCATGAACTTACCTGTGTGTATGTATACTATGTGTATGCATGAGTGTCTGGGTGTGTGTATGTGCTATGTGTGTGCGTGAGTATCTGGGTGTGCGTATATGTGTACATGAACTTGTGTCCACCTGTGTGCACATGGACTGTGTGTATGCATGAGTGTCTGGTGTGTGTGTGTATTGTGGGTTCCACACATGGGCAGTGGTTGATACATAAAAGCCCATGTTTTTATTCCAGGAAGCTCTGGAGCAACGTCATACAGAGGGTGATGTGTTCAGGGTTTCCTGTAACCCAGGTGTCACTCCAACCAGAATTCAAAATGTAGTTACATTCCCTCTGAGCACATTGTTATCTCATGATGCCCTACAACAACAACTGCTCAAAACGTCGGCCACTAAGCCCACTGTCTGCACAGCTCAGGGCAGTGCTAGGCAGGTCCAAACTCAGATTTAGGGAGGAAAAGTGAAAGTGAGAAAGAAAACTTAATGGGGCACAACTTTTCCTGGGTTCCGTTCTGCGAAAACATACAACCATTTCTGAAATGAACATGACAGAAATGAACAAAATGACACCAACAGAGAAGTTTGTCTTGGTCAGAAGCACTGGTATTTGAGTATTTGAGTTCACTTCCTGTTGGAGTTTACATTTGTGTAACTACTGGTAAATAAAGGGTTTGCTAGTATTTTACCAAAACAGAGCCTATTTACCCCCAAACAAATTCCAGTCTCTGCCCCTAAAAGACTATTCTGAAGCCAGGAACCTGCAGCTCAGCTTTCAGTCTGCAGGTGGCGACAAAGATCAACTTCTGCGGCATGTGGGGGAGCAATTTCGATGAAGTCTTATGTCATGGGGTCAGCCCCGTGCCCCATATCTCCACCTCACTTACAGTAGATGCATCTATCTCAGACGATGTGCAGATCCGAATCACGTGACAACTCCTTCCTTCCCACAGCAGCAGATTCCTAGCAACCCCTCACAGGAGGAGCAGACCTCCGAGCCTGGGAGGGAAGAGAAATGTAAGCACACTTTCCTATGTTTGTACCTGTGTATGGAGGAGCAAACATGCCGGACCCCCCTTCTCCTGTGACTGAGTCTGCAGTAAGTCCTTTGCTGTGAGTCCTCCCACCCTTGTCCCCTCTGACACGTTTGGGACACTGGTCCAGGGCCTGTGATAGCAGGTGAAGGCAAGGAGACTGCAGCCTGGAGTCTTAGCCAGGTCCTGCCCTGGAACCTGTCCATGACGTTTTCTGGAGCTCCAGAGAGCAGTACTGGTCATATGACCCATGTGCTTGGAGGACCGCAGACTCAGTTTCTCCTAATCAAGTACTTCCCACACTGATGCCAGGGAACAGGCTTCCTGGGAATGCTCATGGGTTTATGGGGAAAATGGGGCATTGTGGTGGTTAATCTTATGCAGCAACTTGACGGCTAAGTGATACCCAGAGGGCTGCCAGACACTGCTCTGGGTGTGTCTGTCAGGGCGTCTCCGGAAGAGCTTACACTTGGATCAGTGGCTGAGGGAAGCGGATACCTTCCCAGTGTGGGTGGGCACCATCCAGTCCACGAGGGCCCCAGCAAAGCAAAAAGCCAGAGAAAGGGTGAGTTTTGTCTCTTTTCTTGAGCTGGGATGTCCATCTTTTCCCATCCTCAGACTTCAAAGCCCCTGGTTCCAGGGTGTTCAGACTCAGACTTTGGAAGTCTTACTTCCTCCATGAGGCCACTCTGATCACTTGGCCTTGTCCCACACACCTCTCTCCATGTGTCTGTGCCGCTGGGTGCCTGATGGCATGATCACGTGCTAACACACTCTGACCCCAGTGTGCACTGAACTCCACCTCCTCCAGGTCAGCTGATGGCAATGAGAGCCCAGTCAGTGTACGTGACGCTGGGATGCGTGTTTCCATGACACAAAGGGAATCACTAAAATAGGAAGCTGACAATCAAAACATAACTCTCCTACAAAAAGCATGTGCTGCAAATGTGACCAACGTGTCACCCCTGCTGGGCCTGTTAGTCACCGAAGATCATGGAACAACTCCCTCATTCACAGGCTGACCGTCAGCGATACCTCCCAACACCCTGAGGGGCGCAGGGGTCACTGCATGGAAATCCAGGGGTGCCAATTCTGGGAAGTCCCTGAAGCAGACTCCAGTGGGTAGGAGGGCTTTGCCGGGGCTGGCTGGTGGGCAGTGGGGGCATGGCGTGGGTGACATGACCTCTGTCCTGTTCTGGAGGTTGGGTGTCTCTTTACAGTGTTGTCCTTGGTGCAGTGGCACTTTCCGGGCTGGCCAGTCACTCAACCAAAGGGATGGGAGCTCCTGCTCTAAAGGGACCCTGAGGAGAGAACATGGGGTGGCAAAGCCCGTGCTGCTCACACAGACTCTGCCAGCAGAGAGGGCGCTGGCCTTTTATTAGCCTCTCATTCATGGCACTGACCTGTGCGCTATGAGGGGCAGACCAGCCACTCACACATGAGCACAGCGCTGCCGGGATCCATGTGTGAACGTGCAGGTCCCACTGCCTGGTTCTGGGGCTGCCCACGTCTTGATTCAGACCTGAATGTTTATTACGGCACTATGTGACAGACAGCGGGCAACAAAGGACCCTGTGCTAAAAAAGCCAGTATGTTTAATGACGTTCTAGCCGATGAAAATAAAATTAGGAAAGGAAGCCTTTTGTGATTCCCTTCAAGGGGCCACAGGTGGCTGGAGCAAAGAGAACAAAGAAAGGGGGTGAGGGAGAGACGTGGCTCTGAGGAAAATGTGGGCATGTTAGTGGCCTGGTCCTTAGCAGGAGGGTAACGTGGGGACCCCTGAGTGATTTCAAGCAGGGAAGTGACAGGTCCAACAAGCCTCCTACCAGCGGCGCCGGGTGCTGCCCAGAGAAGGCGTGATAGCATGGCCTCTGGTGGCTTCCTGTCCTCCCACTCCCCAAACCGCACCCCACCCCCGCCATCTGCTCACCTCCAGCGCAGATGAGAACTGAGTGTCTAGTGGCCACTGTGGGGGAGCTGGGAGAGGTGAGTGGATGTGAGGCACAGTACGAAGGCAGGGTTGGCAGATCTGGGTGATTATATGTAGAATGGGGTTGACGACCAGTGTTGTAGTTTTCAGCATTGAGCTTGTGGGGGAATGAAATGGGGAGACCGAGTCATTTGAAAGAGCAGATGGCCCTGAATGGAGAGGTATTTGAGAGTCGGGCAGAGGATGCTGGGCCTTCAGTGGAGGCTTAAAGGCAGGGCTGTAGATGGACAACCAGGAGGTGTGGAGTGTGGACGTCTAGGGAGGCGAGGGCTTCAAAGTGAGTCAGTGGGCGGACACCACAGTGCGAGTCCGGCCAAGTTCAGAGTGTCCATGGGATCCAGGAGCTGAGAGGCCCTGGAACGCTTACAGGAGAGTGGCTGGGCCAGATGAAGGGTATTCAGGAGTGATTGAAAGGTGAGGACATGGAACAGTGAGCACAGATTATTTTCCAATAAATTTGGTTGTGACGTTGGGGGAGAGACATGTGTGTAGCTAGAGGGAGACACAAGGCTGGGGAAGAAATTTTCAACACGTGATAGGTTTAAACATGTGTAAGGTTGGGATAAAGGGGGAATGCACTAAGGGTTCGAGGTTAAGTGCATGGGTTGTGGAGAAAAGTTATCTGAGCTTAAATTTCTGCTCTGCCATTTCTTATCTGAGTAAATAGAATGAAGTAGACACACTCTAGTTACCTTTAGAATTCTAGCTTGTTGGCTCAGTGGATAGAGCATCAGCCTGCGGACTGAAGGGTCTTGGGTTTGATTCTGGTCAAGGGCACATGCTTGGGTTGTGGGCTTGATACCCAGTGTGGGAGTGCAGGAGGCAACCAATCAATGGTTCCCTCTCATCATCATTGATGTTTCTCTCTCTCTTCCTCTCTGAAATCAATATATATTAGAGGCCCGGTGCATGAAATTTGTGCATGTGGTGTGTGTGTGTGTGTGTCCCTCAGCCCAATCTGCACCCTCTCCAATCTGCGACCCTGCTCACAATCCAGGACTGCTGGCTCCCAACTGCTCGCCTGCCTGCCTTCCTGATTGCCCCTAACCGCGTCTGCCTGCCAGCCTGATCACCCCTTAACCACTCCCCTGTCAGCCTGATTGATGCCTAACTGCTCTCCTGCCAGCGTGTTTGCCCCTAACTGCCCTCTCTTACAGGCCTGGTCACCCCCAACTGCCCTCCCTGCAGGCCTGGTCCCCCTCAACTGCTCTCCCCTGCAGGCCTGGGTCCCCCCCAACTGCCCTTCCCTGCAGGCCCAGTTGCCTCCAACTTCCCTCCTCTGCTGGCCTGGTCACCCCTAACTGCTCTCCCCTGCAGGCTTGATCATCCCCAACTGCCCTCCCTTGCAGGCCTGGTCCCTCCCAACTGGCCATCTTGTGGTGGCCATCTTGTGTCCACATGGGGACAGCCATCTTTGACCACATGGGGGCAGCCATCTTGTGTGTTGGAATTATGGTCAATTTGCATATTATTCTTTTACTAAATAGGAGGATTAGATAAGATTAGGCCTGGTGCATGGGTGGGGGCAGGCTGGTTTGCCCTGAAGGGTGTCCCAGATCAGGGTGGGGGTTCTCTTGGGGCATGGGGTGGCCTGGGTGAGGGGCTTGTGGTGGTTTTCAGGCTGACCACACCCCCCAGCGACCAAGCAGAGGCCCTGGTATCTGGGATTTATTTATCTTCTATAATTGAAACTTTGTAGCCTTAAGCGGAGCCAAGCCTCCTGCTTGCTCTGTGGCCACAACCATTTTCATTGGGATTTATTTATCTTCTATAATTGAAACTTTGTAGCCGTGAGTGGAGGCCTGGGACTTCCAGCATGTGCTGAAAGCTTGGCTTCCTCCATTGCTGGGGAACCCAAGCCTCCTGCTTGCTCCGTGGCCACAGCCATCTTGGTTGGGTTAATTTGCACACTCGCTCCTAATTGGCTGGTGGGCATGGCTTGTGGGTGTAGTGGAGTGATGGTTAATTTGCATATTAGTCTTTTATTAGATAGGATATATATTTTTTTATGTATTAGCCCAGCCAGGGTGGCTGAGTGGCTGAGTGTCAACTGATCTATGAACCAGGAGGTCATGGTTCCATCATTGATGTTTCTCTCTCTCCCTTCCTCTTTGAAATCAATAATAATAATAATAATAATAATAAAAATTCTAGATGTAGCAGTGTCTTAAGCTTTTATATTTCCATAATGCACCTGGGAAAAGAGAGCCAATGACCTTCTTTAGACTTAGTGCCAGTACCATTTAAGGATATGAAAATGCTGTCTCAGTATTATTTCCAAGGAAACTGTTTCATTCATCTTTTGTGAAATAAGCCATCCTGAAACCTCTTTGTTTTAAAAGAAGACTATATTATATTTGTGAATCTGCAGTTGACCAGGGCTCAGTGGGGTCACCTTGTCTCTTAGCCACCTGTGTCTCAGAGGTCTGCAGGTGACACTGGCTCTGCACTGGGACCTCACGGGGACTATTGGTCCCAACACCATCGCTTGTCCTCTCCAGGAAGCTAGGGCTTCCCCATAGCACAGGGGCTGGATTCCCAGAGTGCGTGTCTGTAGGAAGAGAGCCAGTAGGATTTTGAGGACTTGACTTAGGAAGTGATTCAGCATTGCCTTCTCCTCACTCTGTTCATTAGAAGTGCATCATTAATGTCAATCACCTTTAAAGGGGCAAAATCAGACTCCACCTCATAGTGAGAAAGCCTCAGAGAATGTGTGGGCTTGTTTTAAAACCACAGTAGCAATATAGTGCCAATGTAGACAAAAAAATTACAATGACAGGATTTCTCAGGGTGTTCTCCCGAAGCTGTCAGTGTTCTATGACTTTCTTGTTGAAGCAATACTTGCAAGGGCATATTTATTTTATCTAAGAGCAGAAAAGCTGGTGATAGAAATTAATAATCCATACAGATTTTCCTAACACACAGGGGGAAAAAGCAATAGTCTTGTGGTCATTCTCAATTTATTGCTCCTTGAAACAACTGTGTGAACTAGTGTCTGATGCAGTTTGTGAGGCAGGCACGTATCTCTCCCACTGGAGCGGAGAGGGGAGGGAACGGCTCCTGCATCGCTGAGGCTGTCTATCTGTCCTTATGAAGACTAGCACTACAGGCAATGGCACTCCTATGATAAGCAAACAGCTGGCCTTTACATGTAATGTTGCCCGCAGGAATGGGAAAAGGATGAAATCACATTTTATCTCATGAGAGTGGGTAAGGCACATGGAGTGTGTTTCTCCCACCAGATGTAAACTTGGGCCAGTGGAGTGGGTGTGCTGACAGCTGTCAGCACATCACAGCTTTATGGGGAGGACAGAGAAAGCTGAAGCTGGCAGAGCCCTGAGCGGGACCTGGCACAAAGGATGCTCACTAAGAACTGAGAATCGCCCATGACGTGCGAACCTTGAGGAGGCTGAACAAGATGGGACCTTGGATAAGAGTATGCTACTGCTTCTGCTGGATGAGAGGGAAGAAGGAAAAGGTTTAGGAGGTTTCAGTGCGGGTTGATGGGGACTTGAGGATGTCTCCTTCTACTAGTTATGTTATTTTGCTGTAAGTGAGTAGAGAGGAGGGGGGACAGGAGACTGAACAAATTTGGGAACATTTGAAATATTTTCTATGAAGATGTGACATCCAGCAAATCAAAGATACATGGAAGGGCCCAGCCGGTGTGGCTCAGTGGTTGAGCATCAACCTATGAACCAAGAGGTCATGGTTGGATTCCTGGTCAGGGCACATGCCCTGGTTTTGGACTCCATACCCAGTGTGGGGTGTGCAGGAGGCATTGATTTTTCTATATCTCTCTCCCTCTTCCTACCACTCTGAAATCAATAAAAATACATATTTTAAAAAGATACATGAAAGGGTTGCTAAGCAATAGAAAGGCCGGTAGGACATTGGGAGAGTGGAGGGGGCAGGCAGTGGAATATTGACAAAAGGATGGACCAAGTGAGGGGATGGAAGGAAGTGAGACAGCAGGAGATGGTAGAGCAAAGTTGACTAAGTCGAAGGACTGGGTCCCTGGTGGTGAAGGACACAGCCACAATGGGGAAATGCAGAAAAGTGAGGAACGGAGGGAAGGAAGAGGGAGGGAGTCCAGGTCATAAAGATGGGCTGTTATGATCAGAGGATAGGATTTTGAACTTTTAAAAAATGTTTCTTTCAATTCTCACCCAAGGATATATTTATTATTGAAATTTTTTTTTGAGAGAGAGATACATTCATGTGAGAGAGAAACATGGGTCAGTTGCCTCCTGCACGTGCCTCAACCTCCTGACTGGGGATGGAACCCGCAACCTGGGTATGTGCCCTGACCTGGAATCAAACCCACCACTTTTTGGTGTATGGGATGCTCCAAACAACTGAGTCACATTGGCCAGGGCTAGGATTTTGAACTTTTTAGAGCAAAAGAAGTTCTGATTGATGACCAAGCACAGGGTGTGGCTGTGGGAGTGGACAGAAAAAAGAGGGTAGGAGTGGAAGTCACTGGAGGTGAGAAAGACAAGCGACTGAGAGGTCCTTCGGGGATCTGGACAAAGAGGAAGCTGTGGTTCCGGGTACCAAATATTAATTCATGGAGGGGGCGACAGGAGGCCAGGAGGTGAAAGCTTCAAAGAGAGGTGTAAACGTCAAAGGGCTGGACCTCTGTTTGTTTTAATGGGCTGTTTATTTTTATGGAGGTCACAGTCTGATGCCAGTGGGCAGGTGACCCACTGTTGGTCCCAGCTTCCTGTCCTGACATGTCTGGGCAGGAGGTCTTTGTCCCTGAGGAAGCTGCAGGGAAAACATGTCCCCAGAGGAGAGCCAGGAGTCAGCCAGGACAAGAACCCAAGAATAGGGGAAATATTTGGAAAAGGGAATGGAAAGATAGATTCATTCATTTACAAAATAACTATTGTGCACTGCTGCGTGTATGATACTGTTTTGGGCTTTGGGTATATTTGTAAATAAGAGTAAAGAAATTGATATTCTGGTGCAAGAGACAGAGCATAAACACCCAGGTAAATACACACACAAGGTAATTTCTGATAGTGATATAGACTGGGAAGGAAAATAAATGGGGCAATCAGATGGAGAACCACTGGTGTGAGGAGGAAGTGAGGATTCATTTGTCACAAATGGTGTCCCCACAGGAGAAGGGCACAGTGGGACTTGTGTCCATGGTAAACCTAGATCGACTTTGTTGGATGAACATTTGCTGGAACAGACAGTTCTGCTTAAAGCAGATGGAAGACAGCATGTTGAGGGTTGCGAACCATCGCTGGGGGACAGGTGATTTTGCAAAATAATAGCCAGGGTTTTTATAGCAGCTCTTGCCCATGGCCTCCACGGAAGCTGCCCATGCATGACCCTGTTTGGTCTCAAGGGCAGTGACAGTCGTTTATCACCTAGGCCACCACTGTCCCACACTGGAAAGCAGAGGAGACGCTGCTGCCTCGGGTGGGCAGCTTGCGTGCAGCGCAGGAAGCAGTGGTTCTCGAAGTTGAGCAAAGGGAAGTGGCTAGCACTTCAGACATGACACTCCTTGAGGCTTAGAGAAGACCTTTTTAGGGCAAAGAAAGGGAAGTTTTATTTTACCAGAGGTTGGTAAGCACAGGAAATTTACTTCCTTCGTAGAACTCGAGCTAAGGTTAGTGGGAGACCAGCAACAATACTGGGGACATAGCTGTAACTGTCTGGTAATGAGAACTGGGGACTTTGGAGGGGTCCTCACCCAGGATGACCCCAAGAACAGCAGCTTGGGCTCCTGTGATGCTGCCTGGTGATGTGATGGCCAGGGCATCAGAGACATCACTAGTGTGGAACCCATGACCCTAGCCCAATCCTCCTGCATCTTGCATCCTGCAGTCCTATTCCCTCATTCCCTCCTCACCTGGGCTACTCCCAGAGATCGTGAGGAAGATACAGTTTTTTGGCTGCAGTGAAAGCCCTTTCCTTTTAAAATGACTAAACTAATTCATTAATGATTGATTTACTCCAACTTTCTGAGCTCTTACCTTTATTCATGATACTATTGTAGAAAATAAACTCAATGATTAAAATGTGACAGTTCATAGTCCAGTGGGGAGAACTGATGGTTTTTATAAATGACACTAGAGGCCTGGTGCAAGAAATTCGTGCCCTTGTGGAGGAGGTCTCTCAGCCTGGTCTGTGTCCTCTCGCAGTCTGAAAGCCCTCGGGAGATGTCTGACTGACGGCTTAGGCCCGTCTGCCACCACTGCTGCACTCACCAGCTATGAGCCTGTCTCAGGGCTTCTGGCTTAGTGGTGCTCCCCCTGTGGGAGTGCACTGACCACCAGGGGGCAGCTCCTGTGTTGCGCATATGCCCCCTTGTCAGTGCGTGTCACAGTAACTGGTCATTCTGCAGTTTGGTCAATTTGCATATTAGCCTTTTATTATATAGGATTACAAAACAGCACAAACTAAAATGTCACCCGTGCTCTCTCTTCCTCAGGCCTCACCAGTCATGTACAGAGCTTTCATCTTCTGCACCATGTTCTCTTCTAGATTCCAGGTATGTAGGTTCAGCAGACACCTGGGATGGGTGTCCCATCTGCACTTCAAATAACACGTGACTTGAATTGAATGAACTGCCTTCCTCCAATGCCCCTCAGAACAACCTCATCCTTCTCCTGTGTCTTCTTTCTGAATAAATGCTGCCATCCCTCATTTATCTAAGCCATAGACAAGAATACCCTTGATCTCCACCTTCAGTCCTCACTAAGTCTTGTTGAATTTACCTCCTAAATACTTTTAGGGCCTTCTGTCCATCCTGATGGTTATCTCCATAGTTCAGACCTTTTCTTCTCATCTGTGGGTTACCTAGGCAACCCTCAACTAGCCTCCTTACTGCATTTGCCTTGTTCGAAACCTTGGTACACTGCTATCAGGGCGGTCCTCTGCCTCTTCTTCTTCCATGGTTCCCACGTGCTTTTGGCAGACAAGATCCCTCATATTCTGGAACCCGTGGCTCCCTGTACCCACAACATGTCACAGCCACTGCCAGTCTCCTGTGGGTGCTCCAGAAGGCTGTGCTCTCGCCCAAGCTCAATGATGGCATGTGCTGCTCCTGGAGAGAAATCATTCCTTGGGGCTCAGCTCAGGATTCAACCCCTCAGGGAAACAACATATATCTGACTTTCACAGGAAAGTCACCCAGGTAAGTGGCCAGGGGTTAGGAGATGTACTCAAGCTTACTCAGCTAACAACAGACAGAAGCGAGGTTCACGTCTCGTCCAATCTGATTTTAGACTGTGATTTTTTTTTTAATCATTTTATGATGTTATTGTCCCACTGCAGTTCTGAGGAAGGAAGTCAAGGCAGTTCCTGACAGATGTCTTGAGTCTTCTCAGTAACACAGATGAGGTCCCCCTGACACAGTTAATGTCAGGGTTAAGGGGTCACTTCAAGAAGTTAGAGGTGAGTAAAGCTCAGAGCAATGGCCGTAGGAGAGGAGACTAATCTTTGTCATCTGGAGGAGATGCTTCTCAGATGGAAAGTTTCTTCACGTTATGAGGTCACAGGCTCCCAGACCAGTGGGTGTCACAGTGATGATAGCAGTGACTCACTCTCTGTCTGCTGTTCCAGAAGAGGGAGGGAGTGAGAGGCTGGGCAGTGGTTAGGGGACCTGATTCTTACCCCTGCAGTGGTCTGTTCCTGGACCTCCTCAATGTGGGCACAGGAGGAAGTGTGTGAAGGGGTTTCCCCAATGTCTGAGGGCTCCAAGGGGACAGGAAAAACAACTGCTAATTTCCAGACTCAAAGTTGGACACTTGTTGTCAGGGAGCTGGGGTGTTCTGTGCTTCCTACACCTCCCCCAACCCACTTGGTGTGGCACTGAGCTGGGAGCAAAGAACCTGGTCTTGGTCCACTCCTTTGCCCCATAGCCTGTGTGCATAGCTAACATTTATTGGGCACTTAGCATATGCTAATAGCTTTCTGAAACAGGTTTCTTTTGACCCTTCTTGAACTAATAAAGAAACAGAAGTTCAAGGAAGCTCAATAACTCATCCAAGGTCACAAAGAGAGTCAGTGGTGTGGCCCAAATTTTTTAAAAAACAGGCTTATCCAACTTGAGATCTCAGAAGGAGAGGGAGGTCTCTGAGGTGTATGGTTCTATTTGGTCCATTTTCCTATGCATTAAACAAGGTTCTTATTTCAAGAAACTCGAAGTAGCAGTGAGGAAACAGATGAAGTCTCAAATGTATCCTAGCACATTCAGCCATGTGGAAAGAGAGGAAAGAGCATGGAAGCCCTGCGGAAACTCTAACGCTGATGGGGAGTGTGTGGGCGTAACTCTCAGAGGAGGTGGCCTCAGAGTTCAGGGTGAATGAGTTTCTGGGTAGAAGCAAGGTCTTCTGAGTAAGGAGAAATGTGCAAAGGCATGAAGATAGCGGGCATGTTTGGGAAGAGTGAGTAGATTAGTGACCATCATGATGAGTCAAGAACTTGTGACATCAGGGGACACTATTGGCATGATGATGATTGAAGATCCTGTGAAAAGAAAACCCTTAACTCTTCCAGATGAGCCCTCCTCAGAACCAAGAAGGTGAACATTTGGGCATTCTGCTCTGTGATCGTTATGCTGCTCATTCAGTATGTGTCAGGATAGCATTTTTGGTGGGATTTGTTTGCTCAGGACTATAAAGTCTATGCGTGTAGCCACAGGCTTCTTGGTTTGTTACTCATACAATGTGGTCGTCAATGATGAGGCACAAGCATCTACTCAAAGTTTTTTAAGTGGAGGAAAGTTTGCATCCTCATTCCATCTCCTCTGAGAACCGTGCACCTCAGGGACCTCCCTCTCCTTCTGAAGGCCCAGTGGATGACATGGCACAGTGTGTAATAAGCACTTCTCAAGTTGGCTACCCAGTCTTTAAAATTAAACATTTAAATTAGCTGCATAGTTTTCTAATACAACATTATTAATTAATATTCCTTCTCTTGAATGCTGAAGTTTCTCTTGGTATTTTGTTGTTTTCATCTTTGCTGAAACAATGGTGTAGCTTTTATATGTTGTGTTATTTTCTGTTAAAAGGTTCCCTGAAATGGGATGAATGGGTCAAAGACTCATCATATTTTTATGGGTTTGGATACAAGTCACACAATCACCTTCTGAAAAGCTGGAACTGTAGCCTGTCACTGGCATCAACTTTCACTGCAGACTCACAAATGTTGGGAAATGTGCTTTTCCTAATTTTCGCTAATTCATTAGGTGTAAATGCCTATTCTAACTGTGATTTCCTTGTTAATTACAGAAGTTAAGCATTTTCTATATTTGTTTTACATCTTATATCAACTTTTTGCAAATTTCCCTTTGCTCACTTATCTAATAGAATTTTTAATATTTTTCTTTTCAAATTGTATGAGTTCAAAATTACATGTGGGAAAATAGACAAAAGGCTCTCATAGAAGCTACATAAAGATGGACCTGGAGCCAGAACAACAAAGGGGTAGTGAAGAAACATACAAAGTAAGAGCTTAGAGTTTATCTTCATTTTTCAAGTAGCTCCAGAGTAGTGATTCTTAACCTTTTATGAGTCTACTCATCCTTTTGGGATATGGCTCCTTATCCCCAAAATGAACCTAACCTATTACATAGAATTTAAGTGAGTTCATGGACCACTTGAGGCCTGTCCACAGATTCCTCTCAGTCAAGGTCCTTTGTTCTATAAAAACTGCTTTAACTAAAATGTTCTTTTAATTATGCTTATTAAAAAAATATTTTTATTGATTTCAGAGAAGATGGGAGAGGGAGAGAGAGATAGAAACATCAACGATGAGAGAGAATTATTGATGGGCTGCCTCCTGCATGCTGCTGACTGTGGATCGAACCCACAACCCAGGCATGTGCCCTGATCGGGAATGAAACCATGACCTCCTGGTTCCTGAGTTGATGCTCAACCTCTGAGCGACACCAACCAGGCTAATTATGCTTATTTTTAACCAGTCTGAACAAAGGACTAAGTTGTTATGTTTTGTTTGAAGGTTAATGTTATAAATAATTCAACGTAGTCTTCATTTCTTTGTGTGCGTGTGTGTGTGTGTGTGTGTGTTGTTGTTGTTGCTTTTAATTTCAGAGAGGAAGGGAGAGGAAGAGAGAAATAGAAACATCAGTGATGAGAGAGAATCATTGATTGGCTGCCTTCTGCAGTTCCCACACTAGAGGGTTGAACCCAAAACCCGGGCATGTACCCTTGACCAAATCAAACCTGGAATCCTGTAGTCTACAGGCTGACACTCTATCCACTGAACAAAACTGGCTAGGGCTAGTCTTTATTTCTTTCTTTTTTTCTGAGAGTTTTGAGGTTATAGCTGGATGAACTTCAATGTCCCAGATAAAAAACTTGGCCTCACGTTTCAGACCTCCAACTTCAGATTTGACAAAGTCTCAATGATGTGGAATCCAGGTCCCTCCAACAGTGATATGGGAGCCTCTGAGTTTGAAACAAAAATAACAGATTGAGGCTCCAAAGACCTAAGATTTACCAGATTCAAAATTTTAAATTACTGTGTTTGAAAAACTTAAAGTGAAAAAAAACACACAACAATCAAAAAGTAAGCAAGGGAAAAGTATAACAAATGATCTGGCAGTTTTGAGGAAGTATTTAAATTGAGCTTTTAGAAATAATAAATACAGTTTTTGAAATAAAAAACTCAGTGGTTGGGTTTCAACAGCAGAAGGAATGCATTGTTTAAAAAAGGAATTATTGCCCTGGAAGAGTCCAAAAACATTACTCAGCATGCAGAACAAAGAATCAGGGCAAGTCAGTGTGGGACAGACATGTTCAGACACTGTGAGGACAGAGTGAGAAGGTCTAGCTAATCTAGTCACAGCCTCCTAAGGTGAAGTAGAGAGCAAAGAGAAAACAATGCTCGAAAAGTTGGCATCTTAGAATATTCCAGAACTGGTAAATAAATGAATCTACAGATCCAGGAAACATAGTTCATCCCCAGAAAGATAAAGATAAGCTTGTGTGCAGATGGCCTGCAATGAATCTGTAAATGAAGTTGAAGAGATTATTTTAGAAGTGCCTGATGGATGATGTCACGACAGAAATGGAAGCCACCTTCTACGTGCTGAGAGAATTAACCCTTGTTACAGAATTGTGTACCTACCAAAACTAATCTGTTAAGAGAAGGGACATAATAAAGATGTTTCCAGATAAATAATAAATAACTTTACTATCAACAAGCCCTCCTTAAAAGAATGTCTAAAGGGTTTTATAAAAAGAAGAAAATTATCCTAGAATGAAAGTATATTCCTTTTTAATTAGCTGCTATAACACACTGCCACAAACTTAGTGGCTCAGAACAAGACAAAATTATCATCTTCCCTTTCCGCAGGTCAGACTCTGACACAAGCCTCACAGGCTGGAATGGGGTGTCAACGGGGCTGCCGGAGGCTCTGGGGAGAAGCGCTTCCTAGCTTTTCTACCATTTGATGGCTTCCTCTGTCATGCTGGGCCTTCCTCCTCCTTCAGAGTTAGCAGCTGGGATAGGTCCTCCTCCCAGCACATCACTCTGACTCCTCTCCTGTCCTCTTCCACTTTGAAGGGCCCTGTGATTCCACTGGGCCCATCCGGATGACACAGAACAACACCTCTGTTTAAAGTCATCTCATTAGCAAAGTCATTCCATCTGTAACCTTAATTCTCCCTTTTCCATGTAACCTGACACATTCACAGGTCTGGGGATTAGGCTGTAGATGGCTTTGGGGGCCATTCTTCAGCCTATCACACAAGATCTGGGATGAAGCAAGAATGGTGAGCCAAGAAACCAGTAAACACGTAGGAAAATCTAAACAAACATTGTAAAAAAAAAAATCTAAATGTGGAATTAGAAAAAGGACAGACCTAAAATGCCATCAACAATGTCTTACAGGTTGAGCAGGAGATGATTGAGGTTAAAAATGCAAATAGAGCCATGAATTTTGGGGGAAAGAAGGTTAACTATTTATTACCTTTAGTAATATGAAGAGTAAAATATTCCTGGTAAAATTTTAATAGTAATCACTAAAAAAGCAGAAACAGGTTATGTAACTTCTAAACCAGTAGGGGAAATAAAAATAATAATAACATCTACCCCCCCCCCCCCCGCACCCCTAAATAAGGCAAGAAAGGAGAAATAGAAACATTGGAAAGGGTTTTAAAAATATAAGTAGTAAAGCAAGTCCAAATATAGTAAAGATTATAACAGGTGAACATGAACTAAGCTTCCTAGTTGGGGGACAGAGTATCAGGTTGGATTTTAAAATCTGGCTCAATGTTGTTTACAAGAGACATGCCCAAAATATTAAACAGGAAAGTTGAAAGTGTAATAATGAAAGAACAGAGTCAGGCACTAATTAGCAGGGCGTAGGGCCAGTCCATTCA
Organism: Corynorhinus townsendii; assembly: GCA_026230045.1. Classification (NCBI taxonomy): domain Eukaryota; kingdom Metazoa; phylum Chordata; class Mammalia; order Chiroptera; family Vespertilionidae; genus Corynorhinus; species Corynorhinus townsendii. The sequence goes on along the minus strand of JAPDVU010000007.1, from coordinate 108,340,715 downwards.
TTCAGAGCAGAATTTCTTTGAGAACAGGAAGGAGATGGCCACCCTATAGTGATCAAGTATTTAATTCACCACAAGTAGATAACACTGAACTTGTACGACTGTGAACAAAACAACACATCCCAAAACTTCAACATATATAGACTTTGGAAGAGCCATAGCCACTAGGGGACACATGCTTACTATGTTCACGTGACTCTACTAAAAGCTTTGCAGGTTCATCAAAGTGCTAACATCATTCCCACTTTACAGAAGGGAAGCCTTCCCCACAGAGGATGGGGTTGGACCTGGGCCATGGTTTCTTCTGGGCTCTGCTCCCTCCTCACTGGGCCCACACTTCCCTTGAAGAACTTGGCATCATCCATAGGGCCACAGTCACCAATGAACAGGTTTAGACAGATCTGGGTGGACCTTCCCTAGTTGCAACTGATTAAAGAGGCCCCAGGGTACATCTACCCAGGTCAGTCACAGCTCACACATGGTACACGCACACGGGCAGACACAGCCCTCTCCAGGCCTGACGGTGGTCCTTCTCAGAATCTCTTTAAGGAGCCACTGCCGTGCTGGGGCTGCAGGAAAGCCTCCTCTCTGTGCCCTTGCCCTTGCCCAGCGCTTTCTTCCTGAGTGGGGGGCTCGAGTCCTGACCTCAGCAACCTGCTACTACTCACCCACATCAGGCCCCTGCATATTAACCCCAGAAGAGGCCTCAGGCCAATCCCCAAATTAAAGAACAGGTCTTCCTGTAAGAACTGGAGGTTCTCCCTCTATCCCACAGCTTGAACTTCTATAGAAACAGTTCTCATGCTGGCCAGCCCATGAAGCTCCCAACATCCCCTCAACTGCAGCACTGAAGCTAGCATCTCGCCTGGCAGGTGGCAGTCAGGTGTGTAGGAAAAGGCCAAGGTCCTGCACCTTCCCGGCTCTGCGTTCTTAGTAAGTCACCTCCCACTTTCAAACCTCTGATTTGCTGGTCAACAAGTGCCTTTGGCTGTTGAAGAGATGCAAACATTAAACACATAAAGCACCTGGCAGGGTGCCAAGCACAGGTAGGCATTAACAAATGCTGCCTCCTTCCCACGTTGCTTAGGAGGTCCGAATGCTCTTGGATGGGCTAGCTCTTATTTCCGTAGTGGCTTCAGAGCCATATCAAGGCCGTGTTGGACATGGAATCTGGAAACAAATTCTTCACCTAAGTTCTGTCCACAGACTTCCCTGTCACTTGCCTCCATTTCTCCATTTGCCAAGTGGAAGCATTTGTAATTGGCCTCTGCCACTTGGCGTTTCCAAAAGGCCTAGGCCCAGGGTCATCCTCAGAGGCTTGTGGTGGGCTTATGTTGCCACCTCTTAGGTCACGTGTTGCCCTTCTTGTGGAATAAGAATTCCATTTTATACGCGTATAGGGTTAGCAGTTCACCAAGCACTCCCACTTCATGGCCCTGTGTTAATTGGTCTTGGCAATGACACTGCAAGGGAGATAAAAGGCAGGTCAGGTGTTCTGATCCCCATTTCAGAGCTTGGGAGGTTGACTGTCAGAGAGGAATAAGGGCTTGTCTGGGACACCGTCGATGGGTAACTGGAAAAGCTAGGTGTCCTGACTGCTAGTGCTTCCTTCTGAAGGAGACGTCATGGTGGTGATAAGGGCTCTGAGTCAAACAGCCCCGTGCCTCAGTTTCCCCAACTGTAAAATGGAGATAATAAAAATACATCCGACGATTGTTGTGAGAGTCAGGGAGAGTGTGTGTGTGACAGCATGATGGCTGCTGTGGTCATTGTTACTATGGATGCCGAGTGTGCTGCCCGGACCCCTCCCTGCCCATGGGAACGGCCACTGCGGAGAGGTCACAGCTCGTCTCAAAGGGAAGCCTGCACCCAATGGCCAGTCAGTGGGGATGGAAAGGCCTGACTCCCTCGACAGGGCCACCCTCCCTCCAGATGGGCGGAGGCCTATGTCTGGGCTGCATCACAGTTCAACCTCACTTTCTGCTCTGTCCTTCCTTCTTCACATCCCAAAATGGCTCCCGAGTAAATGCCTTGCATGCTAATCTCCATGGCATGGTAGTCTTGTGCAAGTATTGAAAGCATCCTCTGCCAGTCAGGCATGAACCACAAAGCGGGTGACTTTGCATGGAACCATCACACAGAGTCCTGTCCCACGGAAAGCATCTATGAACTTGCAACAGACCAAGATGGGAAGGCCCTCCCCCATCTAAGTCCATGACCTGGCACCGCGCTGGGACCCAGCAGCTGGGGCAGCCTTCTTGCCTGGGCAAGCCTGACCCTGGGCTGTTCTGTTCCGGACACAGCCTCCTATCCCCAGTGATGCAACCCTGCCACCCAGCACAGAGTGTTCCTGTCACCCAGCACAGAGAGGCTTGCAGCTAGCCGTCTGCCCAAGAATCTAAAGCACCGCAAGACCCTGTGGTGGGAATGCTTCTACTTTCCCCTTGAAAGCCCCTGGCCTCAGAAAAGGAAGCATTCCCAGGTGACCAACATTTGGGGCAGGGCTTCCCATGCTCAAACCCCTGTGACACGAAACAACCAACAGAGACACCTGATGGCTCTAGTTTCTCATTGGGGGATAAGACGCCATAATTATGAATAGCTCCCCAGAGAAGCGTACAATGTAAGAAGAAAAACACAAACTGAAGAGTTACTAAACTTGTTCCCACGCCTTTCCTATGGGAAGTCCTGGCGCCCCTATTCTGCCCCAAGTCCAGGGTCCTCAAGGGGTAACCGGATAAGGGTGTGCAGGCCAGGCCCCTCACCCTGTGGGCTCCTCGAGTTGCCTTCTGCCCTGACCACTGCACTTGGTGCTAAGCACTCAGGCCTGCCTGCACTCCAGCCATGCTCCCTCTCACTTCCTCTTGCCAGGCTGTCCCATCTCCCTCTGAGACCCCACCCCAAGCCCTGTGGGTTGAGTGTTCCTGTTCTGTGCTCCCTGTATCCACGTCCACAGCACCCTGTGATGCGGTTTCTGGAGGTGTGGACACTGAGCCTGGGAGGACAAGGACATGCCCACCACACTCACCTCTGTCCCCTCAGGGTCTCAGATCACACCTGGCAGGTGCATGGGGACCAGCTCACATTTGGTTTTGTTGTGATCGCTGGTTATCCGTGCAGCTGACAGATGGCTGCACGGATAACCAGTGGCTGCTGCGAAAGCAAGAGGCACCACACCTTTTTCTTCAGCCTCAGCTCCCAGGACACCGGGAGGGTCGATTGCTCTGACCTAGCTCTGCCTTCTGTTCTGCACTGTCTGAGGATGGGGGATGCGGGAAGTGAGAAAAGGAGGAGCGGGTCTCCAGCACAAGGCAGGTGCTGGCAGACCGATGGGGTCCTGTCGGGAGCTGGGGGTGGCCTGTGGTCTCAGATGGGGGAGCTGCTGTGCCTGCCCGGAACCCATCCTCTGCATTTTCATTTTCATTTGCCAGACTTCTCAGTCCCCCTTGCATCACTTGCTGGTTTTTACAGGATTATCTCATGCCTGGCTCTTGTTGCAGGAAACAGACTTGCTTGAGCTTCTACTGTAAAGGAGAGTTTATGAAACAGGACACCGTGACAGGAAGCACAGCCGGATCTCAGGAGAGACTGTAACTGGGAACAGGAAGGTCATGGGCCACAAAGCAATCATGATGGTCTGTCCACTGCCCCCTCACTTCTGTGTCTGGGCTTCATTCTGAACCAGTCTGTGTGACCCTGAGGACATCTGTGAAACCGGGGTCAGGCAGTGCCCACCTCGTGGGGTGGCTTAGGATGGAGATGACCAACGTAAGGTGCTTGGAAGACAGGAGGCAATAAGTGTGAACCTCTGGGAGCCAGACCCGCCTCTTGGAGTGGCCCTCTGATGTGACAACAGATACAGACACCACGGTGTCTTGCTGGCAGGTGCCCTGGCTGCCCCAATGCCCAACTTTCCAGGTTTACAAAATCTAGATCCTGACTGGAACAGATATTTCTCTACAGAAGCTGCCTCAGAAGTCCCCCGCCTGGCTCAGAGGCCTTCGTGCTGCTGTGAGCCCAGCTGAAGAGCAGGAAGTAAAGGTGTGGGAAGTCCCTGCGGTCGGTCGGAACACCCAGGATGGGGTTCCACCTGCCCCCTGCACCTCCCAGCCAGACCTCAGGCCTGTGGGCTGAGTGAAGGGACTCTGGGAGTGAGTCCAGGCCCCAGAGACAGGGTTAGGGGACCAAGAAGGGCTCAGCAGACCCCTCCAGACATGTTTAAGGATAAGGAGTGAGCGTGCCCATCCTTCCCCACGGGAGAGACAATCTTGACGGCCGCCTTCAGAGGCAGCACCAGACATGCCTGACTCTCCCTTTGCTTCCCTATGCCCTAAGGCAGTGCCCACACAAGGCTCTCTTTCCATGCACTCCGGGTATGAAACACTTTACAGCCTGCCCATCATTCCTTGTTAGCTTGCCTCTAATCTAAGATGGGGTGGGGAGTGTCGGCCATTTTACAGCTATTGGACTGAGGCCTAGAGAGCAGAGGGGATGTGTCAAGAGTGCAGACCTGGGGACAGCAGCCAGGACTTTCATTCTCTCAAAAGAGCCCTTGCCTCTGTTTCCCCAGGTGTCAACCCAGATGGCTTTAAGAGTTCTGAATTGTCTTCCCTTGATGGCAGGGTCCAGGGACATGAAGCCAGAGAGCAGGTTCTGGATGGTCAAGAGGAGAAGGTTCAGAACACAGGGTCCTCCAGCAGAGGCGGGGAGAGCATCTGGCCTGAGGACAGTGTCACACAGACACCGTGAGTGTGGAGCCCAAGGTAACTGGAAAAGGCATGGACGCCCTTTGCTCCCTAAGCCATACCCCAACCATGTGATCCTCACATCACGAAGAACCACACACACTTAGGAGCCTTCGCGATTGCTGTTCCCTCCACCTGGAACATGTTCCTTTTCCTTACCTCACTCAGGTCTCAGCTCAACGTCACCTTCTCTGAGAGGCCTCCCCTGACCACTTTCCCTATAACACGCACCCACCTGGAGGTCCCTCAGAAACATGGTGTTTTGACTTCCCTCACAGCACTTAGCATCATATAAAGTTGGTTTATTTATTTACTTCTTTCCTGTCTGCCTTCCTCCATTAGAATATCAACAAACTTGCCCAGCTAGCATGGCTCAGTGGTTGAGCATCCACCTATGAACCAGGAGGTCATGGTTTGATTCCTGATCAGGACACATACTTGGGTTACGGAATCGAACCCCAGTAGGGGGCGTGCAGGAAGCAGCGGATCTCATCATTGATGTTTCTATCTCTCTCTCCCTCTCCTTCTTCTCTGAAATCAATAAAAAATATTAAAATGTAAAAATTAAAAATAAAAGAATATCAGAGAACTTGTCTGGCTGGAGGAGTAGCTGGCACATGGTCCATATTGTCTGCATGTATGGACCCATGCATGAAATGGTGGCAGTCGGGTGGGGTGGGCACACAGGTCCAGCCCCACTGGTCCAGTTCAGGTCCTCACATGACCTCCATTCTTATGCAGATAAGAACTAGTTTGGCTTCTGTTAGCCTGAGTCACTGTTCTGGCAGCAGGGCCTGGCCAGCCTGCCTGGGTGTGTGGAAGGCAGCTGTGCTCTCCTGCCTTTCCCCAGGTCTCAGGAAGAAGCACCAGCTCCCAGGAGGCAGTGGTGCACAGGTACCGCCCCACATCCTTTCTACACAGAAGCCTAGGCTGGAGCCAGCGGGCTGGAAGACCTCAGAAGACCTCGTATTCTCTCAGGTCCAACCATGGCTTCAGGTAAGCTCCTTCCACTCTTGTATTTTTCATCTGAAAAATAGGGAGGAAAATGTCCACTATTGGTTTTGCCAAATGCTCTCAGACTCTGAGAAGCAAGCTTCCAGGGAAATGGCAGGGGCGTGGAGCTACAGGCCTGCCTGGGCGACCTGGCCATTGCAGAGGCCACAGTGTCACGGGGAGACCACACGGTTGTGGTGCCACCAGCAGGTGAACAGAAAGCTGGTCCGACGGGAAGAACACCTTGACGCTTCTGGAGTCCATTGCTCATTTCCCCCTGTTGATAGAGACATGGGAATTGGGGAGGTATTTATTTAAAATGAGAGGAAGGACAGTGTAAGCTCAGAGGAACACTGAGAGAACCTGGGATTGGCCACAAGATCTGAGGGGTAAAAGGGAGGGTGTCAGCTGTCACCAGTTAATTACAACAGATGCTTGTCCCATGAGAATGCGGGCCCAGGTAGACAGAACTTATTTTTCAAGAGTCAGAGATCCTGATTTTGGTATGTGTAGTATTTTGATTAAATAACGTGATCAAATAAAATAGTCTATGGGCTACTGGTTTGCAAGCTCTGGTTAGGATCTGTGTGGGAAAAGAAGTGCTAACTTCAAACTGAAGTATGGCTAATAGAAACAAAACCACTTACAATTTGTTTTATATTATAATAAATATTGATTAAATGATGGGTTCCTTAAAGGCAAGTATTATAGGTTCATGTATTTCTTTTTACTTCTGTTGTTTCTATGTCATGTTAGTCTTTTAAGCTATTTATTCTGTTAATAATAACTCATAAGCTAGAAGAACAATAATAAAACAGCTAAAATCATAATATATAAAAACCCTGGGTTGTAATGACCCATAAGGACCGAGGCTCGACCAACTGGAAGTCAGTCTTGCAGTCAGTCCTGACTGCTTCTGCTGCAGGCACGGTGCCCCAGCACTGACTGCTGAGGGGGCTGAGAATCAGGGCCAGAGAGAGGCCTGAAGAGAGAAGCAGGGACTGATCTGTTGCCTCTGTGGCAGCTTTTGATCAGCACTTGCCTCTCTCTTTCTCTCCCAGTCTGGCCAGAAGTTGGGCCTCCATTTCTCTCCAGGCCTCCACTGAGGCTGCTGATCAGCCTTGCCTTTCTGATCAGGCTCTGTTGATAGGCCCAGAGATACTGATTGGCATAGAAACTGACCAATCAGAACCAAATCTGGGTGAAATGTGAGGAACCAATGGCTACCTAGGAGGCAGAGCTTTTGATGCTGACTGGCATAGAAACTGACCAATCAGAACCAAATTGGCTGGCAGAGGAGGGCAGTTGGGGGTGAGATCAGGCCAGCAGGGGAGGGCAATTGAAGGTGAGATCAGGCCAGCAGGCAGAAGGGTTAGAGGCAATCAGTCAGGAAGGCAGAGGCAGTTAGGGGTGATCAGGCAGGCAGGCAGGTGAGCAGTTAGAAGCCAGTGGTCCCAGATTGTGAGAGGGATGTCCGACTGCCGGACATTCCCCAACGGGTCCCCGATTAGAGAGGGTGCAAGCTGGGCTGAGGGAACCCTCCTTCATGCACAAATTTCGTGCACTGGGTCACTAGTACATATATATATATATATATATATATATATATATATATATATATATATATATATATATATATATATATATATATATATCTGTGTTGGGCACAGAAAATATCTTAGGATTGGTGGTCTGAGGACGCAGTTTCCAATTCTAAGTTGGCCTCTAATGAGTAAACTACTTTTCCTTCTGGGTCTCACTTGCTTCAATGTCAAGAGGAGGTAGGCCAACCCCCAGGTTTCATGAACCCAGTACATGTGTACCTCGTTTTACGGTGCTTCACTTTGTTGCACTTTGCAGCTACTGCATTTTTTTACAAATTGATTGTTTGTGGCAACCCTGCATCCAACCGGTCTGTCGGTGCCATTTTTCCAACAGCTTTGTTTGCCTCATGTATCTGCGTCACGTTTTGGCACTGTAATATTTCAGACTCTTTATTTTCATGTGTGTTATGGTGATCTGTGACTGGCAATATTTGATGTCACCATGGTCATTGCTTTTGGCACCACATATAAGACATCAAAATTGATAAATGTTGTGAGTGTTCCCATTGTTCCACCGACTGGCTGTTCCCCTGTCTCTCTCCCTCTCCTTGGGCCTTTCCAGTCCCTGAGACAAAACAATATTGTAATCAGACCAATTAATAACCTTACAATTGCCTCCAAGTTCAAGTGGAAGGAAGCATCGCACACCTCCCCTGGTGACGATGCTGTGAAGATTATTGAAACGACAACAAAGGATTTAGAATATCACATATGCTCATTGGCAAATCAGCAGCAGGGTTTGAAGCACTAACTCCAATTCTGAAAGAAGCTCCACTGTGGTCACATGCTATCAGACAGCTCTGCATGCTACCGAGAAGCTTTTGTGAAAGGAGGAGTTGGTTGATGTGGTGAACCTCATTGTCTTATTTTAAGAAACTGGACAGCCACCCACCTTCAGCAACCATCACTGATCTGTCAGCGGCCATCAGCATCGAAGCAAGACTCTACACCAGCAAAAAACTTTGACTTGCTGAAGACTCAGATGGTGGTTAGCGTTTTTAGCAGTAAAGTATTTTTAACTGAGGTATGTACATTGTTTTTTAGACATAATGCTGTTGTACCCTCAATAGAGTATAGGAGATACATAACGTTCATATGCACACATAAAAGAGAAAAGTTTGTGTGCCTCACTTCATTGCGGCGTGTGCTTTATCACTGTGGTCTGGGACCAAACCTGTAAGATCTCCGAGGTGTGTCTGTTGTAGCAAAAGTGTCCATTGGGTTCACTGCAAGCCAGGTGCTCTGCTGAGCTCTTCACATGATTTATCTTATTTAATCCTCATAACAACCATGTGGGAAGGGCTATCATTGTTCACATTCCATAAGAGGAAAGTGGGGCATAGAGAGGTTAAGCAATTTGCTCAAGACCAGGCATTGCTGTAAGGGAAGGAGTCTGGCCTGACTGCAGACAGTCTGTCTCCCCACTGTGCTATGCTGCAGGGGCCTGAGACAGAAGGAGACCATGGAAGGAGAAGTGCTTTGTAAACCACAAGGGACTATTCCAAGGGAAGCAAGCCCCCACCTTTCCCCAGGGGGTGGAGCAGTCTTTAGAGTGATGTGTTACTATGTTAGGCCTGTGCATTTTCCCAACGTGTAAAGGACGGTGCTGGACCCTCCAGACTGTGAAAAAATTACTATACTGTGAAAAAAATCACTATATTGTAAAAAAATCACGGCACCTAAAAATGGTTCTTTCCAAAATATTTTAAATGGACACATGGATGCTAACTAAATGCATTTGCACTTGAATTGAATCGAATTCAGGAGACAGTGCATGTAAGCCCAGTGAGGACACCATTTCCTGGGAGGACGAATCCCTTCTCCATCTCAGGTTAGGGGCGTGGGTGGCTCCTCTGTGGCCATTCAGAGGACAAAGCTCTGAGGAGAGAGGACATGGAGAGATGCTTGGTTTGACTAAAGAGCCGGGAGAGCAGGGACAGAGGAGCAGATTGCAGATGGGCTACTCAGTGCACAACTTGGGCAAGTCACCTACCTTACTGGTCCTCCGGGCCTCCCTGTACTACTGACTCAGGATAAGTCCTTTTTAGGACCCAAGTTTGAAAACAATGTTAAGCTGCTAGATATTGACTATATAGTGATTACATAGTTGGAGGCAATTAAATATGAATTGATAAATTTAAAATTAATTGTTCACTACTGTATCTACTATAGTCCCTTTTCTTGAGTGGAAAACTCAAATTTGGGGGGCACTCTTGTGTGCTTTATCTATATGTCTATTTATCTAATAAAATGGACCACATCTCTGCTGCTCAAAACACGCTGAACAACCCTAGCTGGTGTGGCTCAGTTGGTTGGAATGTTGTTCAGTGCACCAAAGGGTTGCAGATTCAATTCCTGATCAGGGCACATACCCAGGTTGGGGGTTTGATCCCCAGTCAGGTGCATAGCGGAGGCAACTAATCTATGTTTCTCTCTCACATCAATGTTTCTCTCTCTCTCTCTTCCCCTCTCTATAAAAAATAAGTAAAAATATATCCTCTGGTGAGGATTAAAACAAAAACAAAACAAAACAAATAAAAAACTCACGCTGAACAGGCAAGATAACAATGCTTGTGAATTGTACCTACAATTTGGGACATCAGCCACCAGATGGCGATAGCACTTTTTAAGGGCTCATGTAATGTGGTGACCATATCAGTTTTCCAAGGACTGAGGAGTTCCCAAGATGTGCGACTTTCAGTACCAATAGTGGGGAAGTCCTGGAAAGACCAGGGCAAGTGGCCACCCTAGTCTGTAAGCAGGGAAAGAGCTTTTTCCTTAGCACATGTAAGGTTTTAGAACATCCTTTCCTTATACCAACACAAATCAAAACATTAACATTTCAAAGCAATTATGGAGTAAACTGCTGGTCTGTAAGATATGAGTTGAAACTGAAAGGAACACCGTAAGAACAAATGTAATTCTTGCTTCTGTGAACTGTGAAATGAAGCAGAGAAGAAAAGCCAGCAGCTGCACTGGCAGGGCAGTGGTGTGGGGAGGAGAATAGGAACTGGGTTCAAATCCTGCCTCAGCCAGAATCTGGGCAAGTGATTTAATCTTTCTGAGCATTGATTTCTTATTCTACAGAGTGAGTATATGTATTTGCCACCCTCAAAGGCGTATGTAAACGTGTCCGCCTTGCACAGCTTGTTATTGTCATGTTTTGAGGACCACGCGAGATTTGTATGAGAGAGGAGAACACAGAGCCTGAGCACAGCAGGCAGAGACGGCTCTCCCCGCCCCAACTCCCCATCCCTCTCCTTCTGCCTGGGAGAAGCTGCCTTATAAAGTTTATCATCGGAGCCAAGACGGCAAGAGCAAACATGTCCCTCTGGAAACCTGAGATAACTAGGTTTAAAAAAGAATGACGTTCAGTGCAGATCCACATCAAACCCAGAAGCTGCTGGACCAAACCCATCTTGGAAGAAGCTGAGCAAGGACTCACTGTCGGTTGACCACTTCAACCTGGAAGGAGAGAGGGTTCCTATAGCAGAGATTGTAACAGTTGGCTTTACACACACACACACACACACACACACACACACACACACACACACGCTCTCGATTGCCCTTCACCGGCTGGACAGCAGATATGGTCACCCTGATGCTGCAGCTTGGTGGGCAGAGATGCCCAGGAGAATCTGACCAGCTACTGTAGGGAGCTTCCAATAAGCTGCTGATTTGGTGAAAATGGACTTGGCTACACGGCAGGGCTGGGGAGTTGACTGATGCAGGGATACCTCTCCCACCTGGCAACTGTCAAAATGTTCTCTGTATCTATTAAGTCTGTTTCTGCTTGTTCGTTTATTTTTATTTTTCAGGTTCAATTGTTGATAGATATGCATTTATTGCCATTTTATTGTTCATCTTTTTTATCTTCTTTTTCTTAAAGAAGACCCTTTAATATTTCATGCAATATTGGTTTGGTGGTGATGAACTAACTACTTTAGCTATTTCCTGTCTGGGAAGCTCTTTATATGTTCTTAGATTCTAAATGATAGCTTTGCTGTGTGGAGTAATCTTGGTTGTAGATCCATGCTTTTCATCATTTTGAGTAATTTATTGCCAATCCCTTCTGGTCTGCAAAATTTCTGCTGATAGTTTTATGGGAGCTCTCTCGTAGATCAGCAGTTGCTAACATTTCGTACTTCACGAATTACCAATGGTTCCCGGACCAATGGTTGGCGACTGCTGTAGTATAAAACTGTCTTTCTCTTGTAGCTTTTAAGATTTTCTCTTTGGCATCTGCCCTCACACTGAAGGGTCTCGGGTTAGATTCCCAGTTAAGGGCACATACCTGGGTTGCAGGTTTGATCCCTGGCCCCTGTCGGGGTGTGTGCAGGAAGCAACCAATTGATGTGTCTCTCTCACATTGATGTTTCTCTCTCTCTCTCCCCCCACCCCCCATCCTTCCCTCTCTTCTACTCACTTTGAAAATCAATGGAAAAAATATCCTTGGGTGAAGATTAACAACAACAAAAAGATTCTCTCTTTGTCTTTAACTTTTTGCACTTTAATTATGATGTGTCTTGGTGTGGGCCTCTTTGGGTTTGTCTTGTTTAGGACTTTCTGTGCTTCCTGGACTTGTGTGTCTTATTCCTTCATCAGGTTAGGGATGTTTTCTGTCATTATTTTTTTCAAATAGGTTTTGAATTTCTTGTTCTCTCTTTTTTCCTTCTGGTAGCCCCATGATGCAAATGTTGGTACACTTGAAGTTGTCCTAGAGGCTCTTTACACTGTCTTCATTTTTTTGGTATTCTTTTTTCCTTTTGCTGTTCTGATTGGGTATTTTTTGCTTTTTTATATTTCAAGTAGTTGATTTGAATCTTGACTTCATATACTCTACTGTTGATTCCCTGTAAATTAGTCATCATTTAAGTTAGTGTATCCTTAATTTCTGACTGGATCTCTTTTATAGTCTCTATGTCCTTTTCATGCTATTAAAATTCTCACTAAGTTTCTTAAAGTTCTCACTAAGTTGCTTGAGCATCCTTATAGCCATTGTTTTAAACTCTGTATCTGGTGGCTTGTTTGCCTCCATTTCATTTAGTTCTTTTTCTAGAGATTTCTCCTGTTCTTTCATTTGGGACCTGTTTCTTTGTCTCTGCATTTTGTCTACTTCCCTATGTTTGTTTCTATGCATTAGGTAGAGCTGCTATGTCTCCCAGATTTGGTAGAGTGGCCTTGTAAGGTAGGTGTCTTATAAGGCCCAGTGGCACAGCCTTCCCAGTTACCTGAGCTGGGTGCTCCAGGTGTGTCCCTGTGTGAGCGGTGTGCACTGTCCTGTTGTTGAGCCTTGATTGCTGTTTGAGACACTGGGAGGGATTGACCCCCAGGCCAACTGTCTGTAAGAATTAGCTGCAATGATAGCGGATTGCTCCTGTCCAGGAGTTGACTCTATGAAGCAGGACTTGCTTTAGTAGGGCTTTGGTGCCCACCAAGTGTACCCCTTGATGAGTCACTCATGGAGGTGGTAGGGTTATAATCCAGTGTGGTCAGAAGTTGTCCACTAGGTGCTCCGGCTTTGGGGCCTCCTGGGAGGTACAAGGTCAGCCAGCACTTGTGCACTACCCAGGCCACCCAGCACGAGCTACAGAGCATTCTATAAATGGCTACCATTTGTGCTGGGCTTGGAGGTACCCAGACAGGTCAAGTTATGAACCAAGGCTACTACTGCTAGTGCTGGGCCTGGGGCCACATAGCGAGAGGTACAGGGCATGCCAAGGCCAGATGTTGCTTATTAGAAAGATGTTAGGAGAGTCCAAAGCATGAGGCAGGAGTGGCCATTTGTATGAAAAAGCCACTGGAAACAGCTTTGGTGGGCCCACAGGTTAAGTGGGGCAAACAGCCTGAGCCAGGTAGATGAAACTCAGATATTGTGCCTGCCTGTTGGCTCTGGGGTGGTGGTGGGGTCCAGAAAAGGAGAAATGGCTTCTTCTAGCACTTTTGTCTGGCAGAAAACTGACCTGCCCGCGCCCCCCGCCCCCTTCCCGCCCAACTTTCACCCTGATGCCAGACAATTCGGTTTTCTCCTGTATGTCCCTGGTTTCATTCAAATTGCTGCCCCAGTGCTGGAACTCAGAGGGAGTGGGTCCAAGTAAATCCATATATGGGCCCTTTGAGAGGAACTGCCTGGGACTCCAGCAGCCTCCATCTCAGCCACAATCCCCACTGGTTTTTACAGCCAGAAGTTATGGGGATTTCTCTCCCTGGTTCTGGAATCCTAGGCTGGTAGGCCTGGTGTGAGGTTGGGACCCCTCACTTCTCAGGAGGGACCTTCACAGCCAAGGCATCATTTCCTATTTTATTTTATTTTTCTCTTTTATTTTTAAAAATATTTTTTTATTGATTTCAGAGAGGAAGGAAGAGAGAGAGAGAAGCATCAATGATGAGAGAGAATCATTGATCGGCTACCTCCTGCATGCCCCACACTGGGTATCGAGCCCACAACTCGGGCATGTGCCCTGATCAGGAATTGAACTATGACCTCCTGGTTCATAGTTTGACATTTGACCAATGAGCCATACCGGCCAGGCTGTGGCTTCTTTAAATCCCTAGTTGTAGGACATCTATTCAGCTAGATTTCAGGTGGTTCTGAATGATGGTTGTTCTGTAGTTCAGTTGTAATTTTGATGTGGATGTGGGAGGATTGGAGAACTGTATCTACCTACACCACCATCTTGACCAGAAATGTTCTGGCCAATGCTTTGAGGAACTGCAAAGGCCCAACGAGTTGAAGCTCGGCATCAGGGCCTTTACCCCGTTTGCTGCGCTGAACGCATTTGCTGGTTTCAAAAGCTGTGGCTGGTCTTTGAACAGACTCGTGGGGCTTGGGGATGAGGAAGATAACATTTGCCTTTATCTCCCACTGAGGAGGAGAGGCCTGGATAAATGTTGCAGGTTTGGGCTGGGACCCTGGAGAATGAGGAGTGGATAGAAGTGGAGCAGTCCACACAGTGACTGTGTCATTTCCAACCCTGCCTGGGGAAAGGGCACCTTGGCTGCAGCGCCCTGGCCTCACTGCCCAGTGGAAGCCAAAGTGAATCGTCTCTGGATAAAGACAACTTCATCCAGAGCCTCATGTGATCCCAACAGTGTTTGCTATACGGTGTCCAGCAGTCAGCAACCTGTTGTCAGGCACCGACAAGGCAACCTGCGCAGGAACAAAACAGACAATAAAAGGAGGCCCAGAGGAGCTCGAATGAGCGAGTTATCAGGAGCAGCCTTTACATGAACCATAAATAAAATGTTGAAAATGTCAAAGACAAGATGGAAACTTTTGGCAGAGAACTAGAAACTACAAGAAAGGAACCAACTGTAAACTGCAGAATGGAGAGACACAATGAACTGAAACTGAGAGAGAGATGGCGTTCATGTGAATGTCGCCGTGCTGAACGCTGTATGGGTGTCAACATGCAGGTCTCCCCCTGGAGACTTGCCTACTGCCCCTCCTGGGACTTGGCCAGCCTGGTGTTCCTGTCTCTCTGTAAGTGGGACTTGTCGTTCCTGCTGTCACAAGTGTTCTGTCAGGGAGGACTCAGCATGGAAGGCACTTGACATACCTGTGATGCCTGCAGCTCAGAGGGAGGGACAAGAGGCAGCTGGGAGGGCCAAGCCCACTGTGTGATGTGGTCATTGGACTTAATTCAGGAAGCAACGTGAGGGACTGAGCACTAGAACTGAGAATAAGTTTAGTCAGAGGTTTCCTGTGGGCAGAAATTGTAGGGACATCAACTGTCTTAAGACGGAACCAAGAGTGGAACTGTGGCCAGAAGCGTGAGTAGAGGAGGGAGCTGCCCCTCCCTCTGCTTCCTCCCACACCAGGGAGTGAGGGCTGGAGTGCAGGGCAGTGTAGATGGTCAGGGGCATTGTGATTGCCCTCACCCACTTTACCTGGGATGAAAAGCACACTCAATAACAACCCATTGTTTGAGTATTTCCTCCGTGACCAGGTTAGGGCTAAGGACACCATGTACAGCACCTCAGTCCTCATAGCAACCCATTGCAAGGCATCTGTTAGTAGCCCAGCTAATGGATAATGAAACTTGGACCAGGAGAGCTTGGGCACATAAATGTCCTGGTGGTCCAGCTCAGGAATGATGAAGGAGTATGAAGCCAGGTTGCCTGACTTCAAGCCAGGCCCAAGGAATGACCACCCAGACCCAGAAAGGCCTGTGGGCCACTTCTCAGGTGCAGTGGGCAAAGGGCACACATGTGGGAAAGATGGGAACCCAGGCTTCGGCTCTCCAGGAGATATCTGTCTCTGAACTTGGGTTGGGGGCCAAGGAACATACCCGGGAGCCAAACTGTGGGCAGGCCCTTGACTGTGGGTTCATACACATCACTTCCTTCAAGAAGCCCTCCCTAAAACTAACAAAAGCAAATCGCCCCCTGGCCCTCAAAGGCAGATGCCATTTCTCAAGCATTCTGCAGAAAGTCAACAACTCCCACCAACTCAAAAGCTGTGGCAACAGAGCAGGGCACATACGAGCCATCTGCCGCCCCAAGCAAACGCTCAGGGAGGTGATATGGTTTTTGCAGAAATATTCCATATTCCATTTGTTCTCATGAGGAGCTCTTTAAAGAGTTGGGAAATTCTTTTGTAGCCTTCCTCTTTATTTTCTTATTGATGTGTGATTGACATATTGATTTCGGCTGTAGGACACAATGATTTGCCTGTCACTGCACATGGCTATATAATTTTTTTCCTGTGATAAGAACTTTTAAGATCTACTCTCTTAGCAACTTTCAGATATACAGAGTGACCTCCCCTTGGAAGGGTTTACCATCATTTGGACATAGACTCTGATTTGTTGATTAAAAATAAAGTCAGACTCATCACATCGACGGCTTCAGGAGGCTGGCCCTGGCTGGGAGTCCTATCTGTGCCATTAACGAGCTGTGTGACTTAGGCAGGTCCCTTTCCTTCCTGGGCCTTCTGGGTCTTCTTCCAAACAGTGACCAGGAGATGGGGGGACTGCCGAGCTCTCCCCAATCCTGAGACGCTGAAACCTGTTTCTGCACTGACATCTACTCCCATCACTCAGGCCACGGAGAACCCCTCCTGCCTTTGTTCTTTCCATAAATACTAGTGTGCTTACCTTTCCCCTAAGTCTCTAGGATGCAGTAAGGAAGGAAATTTATGTTTATTACTGCCCACTCTGGACCTGAACTCTCCCTTCCCTTCTTTTCCCCTCCCCTCCCCTCTCTTCTCTCCCCTTTCTTTCCTTTTCCTTCCCCTTCCTTCCTCTTCCCTTCCTTCCCCTTCCCTTCCTTCCTTCCCTCCCTCCTCACACTGTGGGGAAGACATGATAGGCCTCATTCTGCATGTGAGGAGGCAGAGCTGAAATTAGTGAAGTGACTTGTTCAAGGCCACACAGGTGGCTATGGGCGAGGGGCAGGGGGTGATTTGGACCCACTTCTGACCCGGTGCTGAGTTCATCCAGGGTCCCAGGACCATAACCTCAGAGATGTGAGGGCAGGAGCAGAGCTGGTGTCAAAGCCCCTCCAGGCAGCTGGCTCTGGAGCAGGAGTGGCAACCTCCAGCAAAGCCACCGTGTGTTTCTGTAAATAAGGTCACACGGAACTCACCAGCTTGTTCAGTGACGGACTATCTACTGCCTTTGAATTACAACTCTGAGTTGAGAAATCACAGGACTGTGTGGCCCACAAATCCCAAAATGTTTACTATTTGGCCCTTTTTACAGGACGTTCAGAGCCCTGGTCCAGAGTCCAGCTAGGCCGTCCCTCCTTCTGTGGACACCACATGATAGGAGACGGTCCCTGTGCTCGGCCCTGGCACTCAGCATTAGGAAAGGGGACATTTTTACTCGGATTCGTGGTTTTTTAAAAATTGAATTGATTGGGGGGACATTGGTTTGCAAAACCATACAGGTTTCAAGTGTACAACTCAACAAAACCTCCTCTGCATACTGCATTGTGCACACAGCCCCCCAGGCAGTCTCTTTCCCTCCCCATCCCACCCCTTTGCCCACCTCCTCCCAGCCTCCACACCCACCTTCCCTCTGGCCATCACCACACTGTTGTGTGTGTGTGTCCTTGGGCTACGCATATATGCTCTTTGGCTAATCCCCATCACCTTCCTTCATCAGTCCCACCTCCTCTCCCCTCTGACAGCTGTCCGTCGGTCTGTTCCATGTATCCATGCCTCAGGCTCTTCACATTTGTTTTAGGTTGGCCAACAGTCTCTGGACACCTGTCAGGCAGATGACAGTGTTTGGTTATGGTTGTGCTTTTCTTCCCAGGAACTCAGTGAAGGGAAATGGAGATCTCCATTTTGGGGAAATTACACCGGGGAAAAGGGGAGGGTTGGTTACAACACTGCGTTGCAACACCAGCAGGCCTGACCGTGACAACAGCAAGCGTTTCTCTTTTTGGAATTGTGAAGGCATTTCCGTTTCTGCTGGTTTGGTGAGTGGCTACCTTCTTTATAAGCAGCTCCTCTGGCCCAGAATGGCAGTCCTTGTTGCACGAGGCGCCCCAGGATGGAAATCTGCAGGTGCCCCCTCAGTCACCTAATCTCTGTCCTCCTCTTCCTGTTCCCTTCAGAGACAGCCTGCCGCCCCTCAGGCAGGAGGCCCTGCAAGATGCAAGCCTTCAGGTAAGGCCCATGGAGGAGGTGGGGGACGTGCCACAGCCGTCCCATCTCTGTCGGGTGGGAAAGGGATGTCCATTATTGCAAAAAGGGGCGGCCACGTGCGGAGCCTGCAGGGCTTGTGTTTCAAAATGTCCCAGAAGTGCAAGTGTGACTGGCTTTGAGGCCTGCCTGACTTTCCCAGAGACCCTGGCAACTCAGCACGTGACAGACCCGTGCCCAAGAGCCTGGCTGGGGTTTGGGCTGAGTGTGCTGGGCAAAGAAGCAGAGAGGGCGCCAGGGGCAAGGTGGCCCCAGGTTGTAGATGATGGTTACCAGTGTCTGTCTGTGCTCATGATGGAAGATCTTGCCCCCTGGGGCCTCAGTTTCCCCACCTGTGACAGGGGGTTTCCAATAACTCCCTGCCTGCCTAACAGAGAGGCTGTAAAGGTCACAGAATGACTGTGCTCTATGAACTATAAAGTGCCCCAAAGGGTTGTGATTTTTAGCGATTGGGTCAGGGGCTTTGTGAGACGTCACTGACCATCACTGCTGCGAAGATGACAGGCTGCGACATGTCTGCACACGCCCTCTGCCCTGCTACCCAGGACTGAGCTGGTCTGGGTGATTTCACCCCCAGTGCTGGGTGTCTCTGTCTGGGGCTGCAGGACAGACTGTGTGTGTGCGCATCCAGAGGTGGGGAGGTTTGCTCTGCCTCCTCCTGTGGGCAGGGAGCTCCAGGAGATGCCCCCGGAGGCTCCAATCGAGGCTGTTAGTTACTTCAGATGGACACTTCTCCAGAACTAGAGTAATTACAAAAGGTCAATTGCGTCCACGTGCAAAGAACTTTAGTTTGCCTGACCACCCACCCAGCTCGTGGGCTCCTCAAAGCCCCCTGGAGAGGTGGGGCTGTCAGCGGCCCTTCATAGGACAGGAGACCTGGCACAGGCCAGGGTCGGGCTGGTGGGCAGCAGGGAGTGGAGGGCCCTCTAGTGGACAGGCGCTTCACCAAGAAGAAAGGACCAGGAGCCAGAAACAGGCTCCTGGGTGAGAGCTGGGCGGGAAGCTGACTGCCCCTGCCAGACCCAGCACAGGCCCTGGTGGTGGAGGACGGGCTCTGGGACAGCCCCCGGTCACTACCAGGTCCTCTGTGCCTTGAAACACAGCGTTCTGTGGTGGCCACTGGTCTCAGGTGACTGTAAGTGTACATTTAAATTAATAGTTAATAACCTTAAATTAATAAAAGTAAAATCAAATTAAAAAATGCAGATCCTCAGACGCACCACCTTCCAGGAGCTCAGTAGCCATGGTGGCTGGTGGCCTGTGTGGGGCAGTGGACAGACTCTGTGCCCCCGGCAGTCCTACTGGCAGGGGCCGCCCCAGGCTGAGGTCCAGGCGCTGGTCCCGGGAACCTGTGGAGGAGAGCAGGGCAAGGAGTGAGCCTGTCTTCTGACAGCAGTTGCCTCCTCATGCTGTGGGTGTGGGAAACACCCCTGCCTGGCAGAAAGTTGGGTGCAGACTCAGTGAGCTCTGGGGACACAAGAAGGGGCTGAGCCCAGGGCCGGGCACAACCTTGTTCAGTACAGCGGGCCCTTTCACTTTTCAGAATCTGGGATGTTAACCAGAAGACCTTCTACCTGAGGAACAACCAACTAGTTGCTGGATACTTGCAAGGACCAAATACGAAACTAGAAGGTGAGTGGCTGCCACGAACGCCGATGTGTGAGCGCTGGGTCACGGCCTGGGACTGTAGCACTGTGGCTCCTGATCAGCTGGGGAGGCCGGGCCACTGGAGGGCACAGTTGAGGGCAGGGAGGGGAAGATATAGCTGGGGAGCCTCCACCTGCAAGCACCGTGGTCGCAGGGCCACAACTCTGGGGGTAGGGGTGGGGGAGCGGGGGCAGAAGGCTAGGTCGAGCCTTGCCTTCCTCCTGCGCCCAGTCAGCCTCCAAGTACCTGTGGTTTAAACTCTCACTCACTCCCACAGTGAACACAGCACACACAGCTGGGCTGGGTCCCTTCCTTGTGCACACAATCAGCAAGTTCCGGGCCAGGTTCCAAATAAGCCGGGATGGACTCGGGCAGCCACCCCAGCCTATGCCTCCCTTTAGTACCATGAGGGCGGGCGGATGATGTGGTGGGAGAGCGTCAGCACCGGCCTTCTGGGATGCTTCCACATGCTGTCGGTGGACTTGGCATCCCCTCCATCCCCTCCCGCTGCCTCCCCTGCTCTCCACTCTCCTCCCCTCCCCGCACTCCTCCTCTCCTTCCCCCCCTTACCCCCCCCCCCCCACCTCCAGGGCAAGACCCGCCTTCTCAGTCCTGGTATTGCTCCTAATAAACACGCTGAAGTGAGGCCCAGAGACATTGGGGGGAGAGGTGGGTTCAGAGCTGCCAAGCCCTGGGGCCCCTCTCAGGACCTCATGCGTGCTTTTCGCTGCCCATAAGCAGCACACTTTGACCTGGCGCGCAGGTCTCCGGGGATCGAGGGAAGATAGACAGGTGGAGCAGAACCTAGGCGACTTGGTCCGGAGGAGCAGCTAGGTGGCTGCTCTTGGTTGGATCTTCTGCTTGGATGCAGACCAGAAAGATGGGGCCCCACAGTCCTTAAGACCTTGGGTTTAGTTAGGAGGGCAGAGGATCCCCGGGAAGCATCCAGGGTCTCTCCACCAGCGCCTCCTCTTATCCACAAGCTGACCTTGCCCTCTGCTCTTCCTCAGAGAAGATAGACGTGGTGCCTGTGGAGCCCCACGCTGTGCTCCTGGGCATCCATGGCGGGAAGCTGTGCCTGGCCTGCGTCAAGGTGGGCAATGAGATCCAGCTCCAGCTGGAGGTAAGCACCTGCTGGTAACAGCCACCCCAACCAGGGCCTGCAAGCAACGACATGTGTTCTTTCTGTGGGCTGTCTGGGGTCCGCCGGGCTGTTCTGTTTCACGTGGGGTAGCTGGGCCGGTCCTGCAGGCGCATCCTGCAGGGAGCTTGGCTGCTGGCTTCTAACAGGGATTATTCCCAAATCACACACTTATTAAATGTCTGCTTGCATCACACTGCTCATATCCCCTTGGCCAAAGCCCATCATGTGGCTGAGTCTGCCTCAGTGGAGGAGGGAGTTTTATAGGGGTGGGCGCCAGGAAGAGGCTCATTTAGGGACCTCGATCTCTGGGTGCTGCTCTCTTGTCCAAGGGCCTCCAACCTATGAAGACCTGGCCTCTTTCAGTAAAGCCCCATGCAGACCTCTCTCTCCCAGTCCTTGTCTACTCAGACCCATGGGCTGGCATGCCATCTAGGCCCTGCACTCCTTAGTTCCATGCAGTGTTCACGGGCTGCCCTCAGAACAGACGGCTCTGTCTCGGGAGAGTGCTGGGACACATCTTAACCCAAATGTAACCTTAGCCCAGTGGCCATACTGTGGCACTGTCTCATCACTCCACTCACGTCATGGCGACTGCCTGCTGTGTGGAGTCGGGATGGCGTCATCAAATGGGCAACAATGCTCTGCCCACCTTCTGCACTGCCTCCTCCTTGGAGGCACAGACCCAACAGAGCTCAGCCTCCACAGGCCTGGGCCCCCGCTGATGGGGCCGTGTGTTCATTAAACTTTCTGAGCCCTGGCCAGAGTGGCCAGATTTTCCCAAGCCAAGGTGTGTCCATGGGCCATGTGGTCTCCCACAGGCGTGCCAGTCAGCGTCCCCCTGGCATGTCCTAGGCAGCCTAAGACCCCTGTGGTGGGTGGAGGGGCAGGCGGCACAGGAGCCCTCACCTGCTCACCTCTTGGCTTCCAGGAGGTCAACATCACTGACCTGAGCAAGACCACGGAGCAGAACAAGCGCTTCACCTTCATCCGTTCGGATAGCGGCCCCACCACCACCTTCGAGTCGGCCGCCTGCCCTGGCTGGTTCCTCTGCACGGCCCTGGAGGCCGATCAGCCCGTCAGCCTCACCAATGCACCCCGGGAGGCCGTCAGGGTCACCAAGTTCTACTTCCAGCAGGACTAGCAGTGCTGTCACCCTGCCCTCGGCCAGCACATGCGGGCTCCAGATGCCCCTACGCCCTGCCCAGGGTCCCGGCCTGGTGGGGCCCGGGGAGCAGCTGTGGCAGGTGGGCCCCCTGAAGGAATTGAGGAGCCTGGTGTCCAACTCCGTCTGCAGCCCCTCAGCTGCCGCAACCTTCATGCCACCCCGAGGGGTCTCTCTAAAGAGCAACTGGAACCGCAGTGAGGCTCCATGCCCCTCCTGCAGCGTCACCTGCGCCTCCGACAGCACCCGGGGCCACCTGCCAGCCTGGACACCCTCTGCTCCCCCTCCTAGCTCCCCGCCTGCCCACTGTCCACGCCCAGGTCCCAGAAGCCACCCACTCACCTCCCACCAAGTGGCTCCCAAACCTTGTTTGCCAACCTTGGGATAGCAGCGCTTTTAGGGTCTGTGGCCAAATGAAAAATAAGGATTTCACGGTATTTTCAAAGCCCACTGTATCCAATTTTAAGAGGGCTTTCTTTGGGGACTGTGCCCTTCCTGGAAGGGGGTGGGAGAGCAAAACATCCATGTGTTTGTGAAAAATTTTGATGAAAACAAGTCTCCTTTTTGTGTTTCTTTCTTATTGTTGTAATGCCCTTAACCGGTAAAATGAGAAGTTAATGTACCAAGGTCCCTACTTTTTTCTTTCTGAAATGTTCCTGTAAGTCTGGACCCCACTGCCCAGGCCTGAGCACCATCTGCACTCCAGGTCTCCCTCAGCGGCTGGCAGTGCCCCCCAGCACAGCTGGCCCTGGTCCTCCTCCCTCCCGAGATGAGAGCACTTCCACACGGAGGCTGGTCAGAGATGCCTAGTGTCTGGGTGCTGCCAGGCTGGAGCAGGGACGGGGACTTGAGTGTGTGTCTCAGGTGCTCTCAGGGCTGAGTGTGTGCTGGCCCTTCAGTGCTGCCTGTGTCCATTGGAAGTTCCCTGTTCCCTGTCACTCTGTTTAACAATAAATGCATCAACTTTGCTGGCTGTTTCCATGGCCCCTGACTTGGGGCAGAGAGTGTTGGGAAACAGGATCTCCAAGGGGAACATTGCATTTGGCTCATAAGGTGGGTGCGCTAGACTCTAAGAATGACTGCTCATCAGATGTCCCTCAGCTAATAGTCAGGCGAGTGGGGAGTGCATCCCACTCCTGCCCAGGGTCCTGGACTTAGGCCCCAGCTGGCCTGGCTGCTTGCTTGGTCCAGGAGAGTGGTGGCTTAGATCCGGTTCCAAAGAGGGCTCCTTGGGTCCCTCTCCCAGGTGCCTGCTCATAAACCTGACTTCCTCACCCTGCTCATAAACTTGACTTCCCTCCAGCTTTATTTGAGGAGGAGCCTCGTTGCTAAGAACAAACTACATTCAGCAGGTTAAAAGGCAACCGATTGGAGAAAATCGTCACGATATTGTCTAGGTCTCAGATCCTGTGTGTGACAACAATGAGGCCAAGGAGGTTTGCCATCTCAGTTTCTCTTCCTTGTGTGAGAAGGGGACTATACAAGGATGAATTGAGATGATGTGGGTGAAATGCTGTGTATGATAAAAGGACGTGGGGGGTTAATATGTCTTCTGTCCTGATAAAAGGGGGACGTTCAAGACAGAAACCCTTCAAGGCTGAACAGTCACAGCAGCAGCGAACACGTGACTCTGCAGCCATCCTGCCCTTCAGAGGCTTATGTGATGAGGTTAGTTCAAGGCAAGACAGGGAGCATCCATGCATATGAGCCCTGGGACTCTGGAGCCACTTGCTGTCTGCATGTGTGCCCCTGGATGAGATAAGGTCTTGGAGCCTCAGTCTCCTCATTGCCAAATGCTGATAACCTATAGCAAATGCAAAGGGCTGCATGACCTCATTTAACCTTTGCAACCACCTTCTGTGGTAGGCACTAACATGATTTTTACTAGTATTGATGCTGGAAGAGTCAGCTCTCAAAGCAATCCACTTTAAAGTCTTATTGCTCAAAGCGTGCTTCCTCAGACCACCACCAGCAGCAGCAGCAGCAGCAGCAGCATTCGGAGAGTTAAAATGCAGCACCCCAGACCTCATACCAGACTCACTGACAGGATCTAATCCTAACCAGTCTCCAGGTGATTCTGCTTGGGTTAAAGTGTGAGAAGCTCAGCTCTAAAGCACAGCACCTCCCATTAGCTCACTGCTGACACCAAGACCTCCCCGTTAGCACCTCCTGGCCCAGGTGCAGTGTTCCTCTGGGCAGGAGAAGCTGTGAGCTGTTGTCATCCTCAGACATCAGTCTACACAGGCAGGGGTTTCCATGCAACTTCTGTGATGCATCTCAGGTACTCAGATGAGTGTGTGGTATGGCCTGGGTGCTCAGTAAATATTTGGTGAATAAATGAATTGGCCACTGATAAGTCCATAGAAATGAATGTACTACTTGGGTCAGAAAATTTGAGAAGACAGGGACCTTGGGCTAGCAGAGTTTTGCAGGAAGACTAGAAAAGGGGAAAAGCCCAGATGTAGGAGGTTCTCAGGACTTGCAGCTATCAAGGAATGAAGTGTGAGCATAAGGGGGCAGTGGCACATGAAGCTTGCTGGGTGATGCTTTCACAGGCTACTTTGAGGCGGGGGGGTGTCACAGTAGGAATCTGGCCACTCGGTGATGGCTGCTGCTTAGAGGAGAGGAGGGCACAGGGCTGGGGAGGGGAATGGGAAAGGGGGCCTGTGTGTCTGGGTGATGCACTTAGCAGCACAGTGAGAATCTCGGGAACATGGGGTGCCAAAGGACAGCAGAGCTTGGGGGCTTTGTGGCCTGGGTTATCCTTGGCTGGCAGATGTTGGGTACAGTTTCATGGGGAATGTAAAGCAGGCAGGCTCTAAATGGCTAAAAATCTGCTTGTTTGGGTGATGTGTAAAACAATTGGATGTGGACAGATTTGAGTTTGGCATCAGGTAGACTACTGAGCCTGAATTAACCACCCAGGGTTGGTACGCAGAGGCATCTATTTGCTCATTGGCCTGACTCAGGGCCTGGGACCATGGCCAGGATCCCAGGCCTGGGCAGCATGCTGCAGCGGGGCTTCTATACAATTAGGAGGGGGTGTGCAAGGGTGACAGGAGGTGGGGGTCTCAGGTGAGAGAGAAAGCACAGAGAGGGAAGGTGGACAAGCATCTCAGAGGAAGGTGGCCTTCCTGTCACTTCAAGGCCTGACCACATAATAAGGCTACAGAATCAGAGAACAGCCCCAACGACAGTTCGAAACTGGAAACACGGCACTCCAGTCTTCAAGGCGTTCCAGCACAGTCAGGGCTTCCCCACTAACCAGCGAGGTGACCTTGGTCAGGCCACCTCCTCTGTCTAGACCTCTTCTGTCCCACTCAAAAAGTAGGGGATTCGACTAGATCTGTGTTCTCATTGAGCTCACCTGCAAGTTTTAAAAAATGATGCCAGTGCCCAAGCCCTCACCCCAGGCCTGGCTTGTGGGTGTTTGGGGGATAAAGCCAGGATATCAGCATGCCAGGGCCCATACCCTGAGACCAGGTGGCTCCAGACTCAAGGACCCTGAGGTCAGGTCCTCCCCGCTGCTCCCTCAGGCCCCCGCCTGGAGCTTCTACAAATGCAAAGGAGGGCGACAGTTCTTTATTACATAGAAAGGTTCCTCCAAGTCATGGTGTATTCTGACTACCCTTTAATTTGGGCTGAAGGCAGAAGAAGATTTTCCACTTTCTCAGTCACAAGGCTGGTTAAGACGCACTTTGAGCTTCACTTTTTCTTTTTCTTTTTTTGGTGTGGCATAAATTGTGCTATAATCACAGGTATTTAAGTTGTGGTTAAAAGCTCACAAATCTTGAGAAAACCAAATAATTTTGTGTTTTCTCTTCACAAAACGATGAAATTTCTAAGTCCTGGTGGCAAAATGCAGCATGCTTGGTAATAAGCCCAGTGCTCAGAAAAGACTGAAGAGATAGTGAAAAACATGTGGGGGTTTTTAGCCTCAAACTAAAAAAGCTTGACTAGAAGGATGGTCAACTTCCAGAGGAATGTGTGGCCTCTGGGTCTTCTGCAGCGTCCAGTGTGTGGGGGTAAAAGGCAGTTCAAGAATTGGCCAGAGTGGGCCAGATGGCAGCAGAGCAGGTGAAGTTACACTAGCCTCCTCTCAGGGCCAATTAACTTGAGTAACCATCTGAAGGCTAGCTGAACAGAGGCCTTATAAGTAAGGATTTACAGAGGAACCTGCGTGGAGACTGGCGCTGAACCCATAGGCAGCAGGTGAGAGTCCAGAGGACTATCTCACCTGAAGAGGATTCTGCTGAAGGAGCGAAGGGCCTCAGCCTCATGCCAGGGTCCCTAATCGAGAGCACTAGAGCTGGGAAGAGGAGCCCACACAATATCTGGCTGTGAAAATCAGAGGCGAGTCCACTAGTCCTGGTGAGAAAGGAGTGGCTCTCTTGAAGGGCCAGTGCACAGAATCTTAGTTGAGACACTCACCCTGGGTTCTAGCAGGGGATGGCCACTCAGAGTGAACTCGTGTCATAAAGAGAGAAGTTGAGGCCTTGGTGGGGCACAGTGGTTAGAGCATCAGCCTGTGTACCAAAGGGTGTCGGGTTCAATTCCTAGTCAAGGACACATACCTGGGTTGCAGGTTCAATTCCCAGCCCCTGGTCGGGGTACCTGTGGGAGGCAACTAGTCAATGTGTCTCTCTTATATCGATGTATCGATCTCTCTCTCTCTCTCTCTCTCTCTCTCTCTCTCTCTTTCTTTCTCTCTCTCTGTCTCTCTCCCCTTTTCCTCTCTCCCTCCCTCTCTTCCACTGTTTCTAAAAAAGAAAAAGAAAAAAATAATAATCGGGTGAGGATTAACTAAAGAACAAAAACAAAACAAACAAACAAACAAAAAAAGGGAGAAAGTGAGTGGTGTGGCTGTGGGGAGAGGGCTGGTGTGACAGCAGCAAGTGTCCCTGTGCTGGGTCTCTCTCCCACACCACCCACAGATGTCATCTTTCCTGGGTCAAGCATTCCCTCCATACAACATCAGCCTAGGGAGTGGCAATAGCCCCTCCGTGCTGACTCCTGGAGGACTTACCCTGCAGGGATCACTCCCAGTGGAAAGTTCTTTGGAGGACTCCAGCATGAGCCTGCATGCAGATCTTGTTGAGGAACTCTCAAGGAGGATTGGGCAGGCTTGAACAGTGCCAGAATCACATGAAAAGAGATTGAAGGTGAAGTGAGAGCCATTTTTTTCCCCCACTGTGCCTGAGCATGCCTCCATTCCTGTAAGAAGCTCAGGTTTAATTTAACCTATTGAATGCTGTTGGCCTCATCCTGATGACTCCCAGAGACCCTGCCCCATCACAAAGGTCCGCAGTTCCTTTTGGTGGGGTCTGGCTTTGGTGTACCCTGAGTCTTTTGCTGAGTGGCCTCAGACCCAGCACTGGAACTGAGTTTGAATCTTTATCAACCTGGTGAACACAGCTCACCCACACCTGATGACTCACTGAGAATCTATCTCATGCAACTCACACACCGTCAGAAGCTCTTCCAGTGACTGAGCCTAATAGGCAGCAGACAGGCAAAGGCGGATCTCTGGGTGCCTTGAGCCTTTTGCTGACCTGCTCTTGAGCTTGGAGCTGGTGGAAACCAGCCTTGGTATACAGATTGGTTCTCCCATGTGCCTCCAGCTCCAGCAGAGACAGCCACAAACTGTGGATTGTTTGGTAGCCCAAGGCAGGTTACAGGCAGTATCTGTCATTGACCTGCACTGGAGTCCCTTTCAAGAGGGCCCAGAACCAACATTCATGGTGGTGAACTTCAGACCACACCAGACCCAATTAGCTCCACAAGTGGCACAGCCAAAGGGAGAGTTTGGCAGGCACCAAACTCTACTGGGGCAAATTCTGCTTCATAGGGTCAGCCCCACACAGCAGCTCATACACTATGGTTGGGGTCAATTCTCATAGTCAGCCAGCCTGAGGGTCAACCCCATCCACAGACAGGGCAACAGTAATAAAGACTCATTTACAACAGTAGGGCTCACATAACCCACACAAGAGACTTTCCTGGAGCACCTAGATCAGGTGATCAGGGAGGTTGCACCACCAAGCCCCACAAGACACCTACTACATAAGGCCATCATACAAAGACTGGGAGACATAGCAGATCTGCCTAGTACATAGAAACAAATACAGAATGGCAGCCAAAATGGGGAGACAAAAAAAAAACAAAACAAAAACATGCCTCAAATGAAAAACAAACAAACAAAAAAACAGGAGAAATCCACGGAAAAAGAAGTAAATGAAATGGAGGCAACCAAGCTACCAAATATAAAGTTCAAAACAATGATTATAAAGATGCTCAAGTAATTTAGGGGAAGAATAGATGAAATCAGTGAAAACTTAAAGAGATAGTAAGGACATAGAAACCATAAAAAATAACCAGTCAGAAGTGAAGAATACATTAACTGAGATGAAAAATACACCAGAAGGAATCAATAGCAGTTTAGACAAAGTAGAGGATTAAATCAGCAATTTGGAAGACAGGTAGCAGAAAATACCCACGCAGAGCAGCAAAAAGAAAAAAGAATTTTAAAAAATGAGTATGCTAATCCTGTCCAGGTAGTTGGTTTGAGAGTTGTCCTACTATGCCAAGGTTGTGGGTTCTATCCATGGGTCAGGGTGCATACAAGAATCAACTAATGAATAAATAAATAAATGAAACAACAAATCAATGTTTCTCTCTCTCTCAAATCAATCAATCAATCACTTAAAAAAAAAAAAAGAGGATACTCTAAGGAACCTCTGGGACAACATCAAGCATAATGACATCTGCATCATAGGGGTACCAAAGAAGAAAAGAAGTAGCAAGGGATTGAAAACCTATTTGAAGAAATAATGACTGAAAACTTCCCTAACCTGGACACATAAGCCCAGGAGTGCGGAGAGTCCCAAACAAGATGAACCGAAAAAGGTCCACAATGAGACACATCACAATTAAAATGGCAAAGGTTAAAGACAAAGAGAATTTTAAAAACCACAAGAGAAAGGTAGTTATCTACACTGGAGCTTCTGTAAGACTGTCAGCTGACTTCTCAAAAGAAACTTTTCAGGCCAGAAACAATTGGCATGAAATATTCACAGTGACAAAAAGCATGGACCTACAACCAAGATTACTCTACCCAGCAAGGCTATCATTTAAAGTTGGAAAAGAAATAAAGAGCTTCCCAGACAAGAAAAGTTAAAGGAGTTCATCACCAACAAGCTGGTATTGCAAGAAGTGTTAAAGGGACTTCTATAAGAAGAAAAAGGGGGGGGGGGAAGAGGAACAATAATTATAAAGAATAAAATGGCAATAAATACATACCTATCAACAGTCACTTTAAATGTAAACAGTTTAAATGCTTCAATAAAAAGACAGGTTAGCTGAATGGATAAGAAAACAAGATCCATATATATGTTGTCTATAAGAGACCCACCATGGAATGAAAGATGCACACATACTGAAAGTAAAAGGATGGAAAAAGATATTCCATGCAAATAGAAATTAAAAATAAAAGCTGAGGTAGTAATATTAATATCAGACAAAATAGACTTTTTTTTAAAAAAAAAGGCTATAACAAGAGAAAAAGAAGGTCATTACACAATGATAAAGGGAGCAAACCAACAACAGGATATAATCCTTATAAACATTTATGTACCCAACATATGAGCACCTAAATATATAAAGCAAATACTGATGGACATAAAGAGAGATATCAACAGTAACATAGTAATAGTAGGGGTCTTTAATATCCATTACATTTTTTACTTTCCAGACAAAATAATCAACAAGGAAACAAGGGTCTTAAGTGACACATTACACCAAATGGATTTAATTAATATTTTCAGAGCATTATAACCCAAAACTGCAGGAAATACATTTTTTTTCAAGTGCACATAGAACATTTTCCAAGATAGACCACATGTTAGGCCATAAGACAAGCCTCATTAAATTAAAGAGAACTGAAATCATTTCATGCATCTTCTTAACCACAGTGGTATGAAACTAGAAATCAATGACAAGAAAAAAACTGAAAAACACACAAACACATGCAAGCTAAATCACATGTTACTAAATAATCAATGGATTAACAATGAGATCAAGGAAGAAATCAAAGACTACCTTGAGACAAATGAAAATTCATAGCAATATAGGTCTACCTCAAGAAATTTAAAAAAAGTCAAATTAATAATCTATCTTTATTCTTAAAGGAACTAGAAAAACAAACAAAGCCCTAAGTGAGTAGAAGGAAGGAAATAAGATTAGAGCAGAAAGAAAAGAAACTAAATCTAACAAAACAAAACAAACAAACAAAAAATAAATGAAACTAAGAGCTGGCTCTTTGAAAACGAAACAAAAGATGGATGAAATTTTAATCAGACTAATCAACAAAAAGAGAGAGGACCAAATAAATAAAATCAGAAATGAAAAAGAAGTAACTGCCACCAAAGAAATACAAAGAATTATAAGAAAATACAAGATGTACAAACTGGAAAGGAAGAGGTAAAACTGTCATTATTTGCTAATGACATGATCCTACATATAGAGAATCCTGAAGATTCCACCAAAAAAACCACAACTAGAACTGACATCTGAATTCAGTAAAGTATCAGGATACAAGATAAATATTCAGAAATCAGTTGGATTTTTATACACCAATAATGAACTATTGGAAAGAGAAACTAAGAAAACAATCCCATCTTCAATTACATAAAAAACCTAGAAATAAATTTAATCAAGGAGGTAAAAGACCTGTACTCAAAAAATTATAACACATTGAAGAAAGAAATCAAAGAAGATACTAATAATTGGAAGCATTACTGTGCTCATAGATAGAAAGCATGAACAAAAGTCCATACTACCCAAAGCAATCTATAGATTCAACACAATTCCTATCAAAATACCAATGGAATTTTTCATAGAACTAGGCAAATAGTCCAAAAATTTATATGGAAACACAAAAGACCCCAATAGTGACAACAATCTTTAAAGAGAACAAAGCAGGAGGTATCACACTACATGATAATAAGCTATACTATAAGGCTACAGTAATCAAAATTGGTACTGGCATAAAAACAGACACATAGATCAATAGAACAGAATAGAAAGCCCAGCCTTAGCTGGTTTGGCTCAGCGGATAGAACATCAGCCTGTGGACTGAAGGGTCCTGGGTTTAATTCCAGGCAAGAGCATATGTCTGGGGTTGCAGGCTTGATCCCCAGTAGGGGGCATGTAGGAGACAGCCGATCAATGATTCTCTCTCATCATCGTTTCTATCTCTCTCTCTCCCTCTCCCTTCCTATCTGATATCAATACAAATATATATTTTTTAAAAAGAATAGAAAGCTCAGAAGTAAACCCACACCTATATGGTCAATTAAGCTATGACAAAGGAGGCAAGAACATACAATGGGGTTAAGATAGTCTATTCAAGAAATGGTGTCGGGAAAATTGGACAGATACATGCAAAGAAATGAAACTAGACCACCTTCTTACACCTTCTGCAAGAATAAACTCAAAATGGATTAAAGGCTTAAATGTAAGAACCGAAACCATAAAACTCCTAGAAGAAAATATAATCAGTAAAATCTCAGACATTTCTCATAGCAATATTTTTTCTAACATATCTCCTCAGTTGAGGGAAACAAAAGAAAAAATAAACTAATGGACTACATCAAACAAAAAAGTTTTTGCACAGCAAGAAAAACAAAAGGAAAAGACAGCCTACTAAATGGGAGAACATATTCACCTTTGATACATTCGATAGGGGATTAATATCTAAAATTGATAAAGAAATCTGAAAACTCAGCACCAGAAAAACAAACAATCCAATTAAAAAGTGGGCAGAAGACCTGAATAGACACTTCTCCAAAGAGGACATACAGCTTGCCAATGGACATAGGAAAAGATGCTCAATATCACTAATCATAGGAGAAATGCAAATCAAAATCACAATGAGATACCACTTCACATCTGTCAGAAAAACTATCACTAACAAATCAACACACAACAAGTGTTGGTGAGGATGTGGAGAAAAGGAAATCCTGGTGCATTGTTGGTGGGAATGGGGAATGGCAACTGGTGCAGCCACTATGGAATAAAGTGTGGAGATTCCTCAGAAAATTAAAAATAGAACTACCATAGAAATTTTGACTTCTGGGTGTTTATCTGAAAAAAACCTAAAACAGTAATTCAAAATTATATATATATCCCCATGTTCATTTTAACCTTATTTACAATAGCCAAGATGTGGAGAGAGGAAGGGAGAGAGAAACACAATAAGAGAGCATGCTCCAGCATGCCCCCACAGGGAATCAAGCCCACATCTCAGGCAAGTGCCCCGACTGAGATTTGAACCAGCAACCTTTTGATGACCCAACCAAGTGAGCCAAGATATGGAAACAACCCAAGTGCCCATCAATAGAGGAGTGGATAAAGAAGATGTGGTACATGGTGCATACTATATACAATGGAATATTATTCATCATAAATCAAGAATGAAATCTTACCATTTGCAGCAGCATGAATGGCCAAGTGAAATAAGCCAGAGAAAGACAAATACAATATGATTTCACTTATATGTGGAATGCAAAGAACAAAATAAATGGACAAACAAAATAGAAACAGATTTATAGATATAGAGAACAAACTGACTTGGGGAAACAGGGTATAAAAACAAAATGGTGATAAGATTAAGTACTAATTGGTAGTTACAAAGTAGGCAGGGATTGTAAATTAAAGCATAGGGAATACAGTTAACAATATTGTAATAACTATGTATGGTGCCAGGTGGACACTTGAACTATTTGAGGAAACACTTTGTAACCTACACGATTGTCTACCTGCTGTATTGTACACCTCAAACTAATTCAAAAAAAGTGTTGAATGCAAACGGTAATCCAAACATAAAATTAAAAAATAATGTCCACCAGGGGTCAGCATTTTCCTTATGATAATCCACTTGCAGGCCTTTCCTCTCCCTTCCATTGAACCTCCTGCCTGGATGGTTGAAATGTGGAATTACCTCACACACACCTGGGATAATACATGCCTACCTCTCCAGAACTCAGCACAGGAGCCCCGGGACCACTCCTGCATGGGAAACACACACTTGGCCCTGCTGGCTGTTGGTGGATAGAGCTCACAAAAGACAAACAGGTTCATTGGTTGATCTCTTCACACCCACCCTCCCCGCCTTCCCTCTGATGTTCGACCGTCTGTTCCACGCTTCTATGTCTCTCGATCTATTTTGTTCGTCAATTTGTTTTGTTCATTAGATTCCACATATGAGTTAGATCATGTGATACTTGTCTTTCTCTAACTGGTTATATGCATAACCCATCTACACAGACAATGGGATGGTGAGGTCCTAGGGTGGGGGGCGGGGGTGGGCTGGAAGAAGTCAATGGGGGAAAGGGGGGGTTTATGTAATACTTTCAACAATAAAGATTAAAAAAAAAAAAAAGTCAAACAAAAAGGCCAAGACAGTCAACGCAGTGAGGACTGGATCTAAGTGAACAGCCATGCCTGGCTTTTCCCGTGGAGTCGGAGCAGAGGACAACCTGGATGGCCAGTGACCTCAAGCTGCAGTCCCTTGTTATTTCACCTCCCCTGTGAGGGTCTCCCTGTCAGGGGACAGGACTATCCATGTCCAGTGTCAGGCGCCCTTTCCTGAGCTGTGAGGGGGTCACTCTGACGCCTTCTCTTTCTGCTTGGCAGTGTTCCTGGTTAGTCGTGAACGTTTCTATCCCTCTTGGCTTGTGGCTGGAGCACAGGAACAGGGCAAAGTCAGCAGGAGCAAACCTGCTGGGCCCAGGGGTGATGGTCGGGGTTATAGTCTATGCGTGGAGCGTGGACAGGCCTCGGACACTGAAGCCTGAACCATCACCGCCCCTGCCCCACTGCGGAGTGTGTGCTCTCCTCGGCACCACCTTTCCCTACTCAACCTTCAAACTCAGGCTCTTGGGAATTCTTTCCCTTGGAGATGGCGAGACGGTCCTACCCAGCCCTTAGTGACCCAGCCTGGAAACCTCCACCAGTACGGTGGCCCAGACCCTGGTTTGCATGACACAGTGAGGCCTTCCCAGGGCTTCATATTTGAACCTTTAAGGTAGGGACTAAGCCTTTTGCATTTTGCAACCTCCAGAGCAGCTGGCCACTTACATGAACCTGATTAAAACTCATTCCTGCACATTCTGAAGTATGTTAACTTCGTGTACATTTTCCCCCTGCTTAAAATTCTCCTCCTCCTCCGGAGACGCAGGGGACTCACTTCCTCCCTTTCACGGAGTTGCTGCGACATACCGGGCCTAATCAGGAACGTATTTTTCGACCACATCATCTAAGATAGCATCTACGCCCAAAGCCACCCGGACCTTCTTTACTTGCTGTCTCTGTATCTTGCTTTATTTGTATCCCTCACAATACTACCTCTGATATGTTATGTAATTGCTTGTTTACTTATTGACGTCTATTATGGCAGGAATGCTCCCCCACATCACTGTCCATAACTAATTCAGCAGCCTTCCTCATGAAGCACCAGCCCTGTGTCAGGTCCAGCAGTGGAGACAACACACAGAGAGCCCCTGAGCAGCTTAGCCAGGAGTGGAACCTGTTCAAATTCACAGCGTACTTTCTGTTTGTTTGTTTGTTTGTTTTTGGTCTTCTTTTTTGTGTGTTGTGGGTTGAAATGGGAAAATGATGATTTCTTCTCCAGGGGTGAACATGGGGGCCCAAAGGAACTAAGGGAGTGTTTCTGTCTCCTTGTCCTGAAAGCCACACACATCTCGTAGAGGGGGTGTGGAGGACTGAGTGAAAAGGAAAGGAAAGGTTGGTCATAGCAAATACACCTCGAGCTCCAATTAGAACAGAATAGGAGACTCCACTGCCCTAAACATTGGCGGCCTTGCCACCCACAGGCTGGGTCCCAAGGCCTGGCCTATTGCCTCGTTCTCAGCCCCTTTATGTTTCCCTGAAGACCAGCCACTGCTCTCCAGCCGCCAGCCCTTGAAACCCACATTTCTGTTGTGTTTCCAGGAAGGAACTCCCCTCTCCGACTTCCCCTATCGGGCAGGTCCAGGCCCACCTCTGAAAATGCAAAGGGACAAGGGCCTGTGAGCTTCTGGAGGGAAAAGTTCTCAAGTTCATGGTCGTCCTTAACATCATATTCTTGGGCTCCCCCTGCAAACCAGACCAAACCCCCTGGAAAAAGTACATTTTTATCCCCATCTGAGGCACACAGTCAGAGGTGTGCGCTGCCCGAAGCAGGGATGATAGGAGTCAGCAGCAGGGACAGCTGCTATCCAGATGGGCCACCTTCGGGTAGAGGGGATGGCATAAAAAACAATCTCTGGCCCTGACTGAGATTCAGTGTTGTTCAGTGGTTAGAGCATCGGCCCACCCACCAAAGGGTCTCAGGTTTGACTCTCAGACAAAGGCAGATACCTGGATTGCAGGTTCAATACCTCTCCCCAGTTGGGGCACATGCAGGAGGCAACCAATCGATGTGTCTCTCTCACATTGATGTTTCTCTCTCGCTCTCTCTCTCTTGTTCATTCCTACCCTCCCTTCCACTCTCTCTAAAATCAATGGGAAAAGTATCTTCGGAGGAGGATTAACAACAACAACAAAAAACCAAGTCTCTGATTTGAAGTCAGAAAGGCCAGAAATAAGGGCCAGCTCCACCATTGGTAGTTGGATAATTTTTTTATTGTTTGAAGTATTATATATAGTAGTACATATATCTCCTTTTTTTTCCCCATTGACCTTCCCCCAGGCTCCCCTTCCCCTGTTGCACGCCCTCATCCCCTCTTCCCCCTGTGTCTTGTGTCCATTTGTTGTGCTTATTTGCATGCATACAAGTCCTTTGGTTTATCTCTTTCCCCTCCTCCCCAACACTCCCCAGCCTTCCCGCTATAATTTGACAGTCTGTTCGGTGCTTTACTTCCTCTGTATCTATTTTTTTATTCATCAGGTTATAATGTTCTTTATTTTCCATAAATGAGTGAGATTATGTGGTATTTTTCTTTCATTGCCTGGCTTATTTCACTTAACATAATGCTCTCCAGGTCCATCCATGCTGCTGCAAATGGTAAGAATTCCTTCTTTTTCATAGAAGTGTAGTATTTCATTGTGTAGATGTACCATAGTTTTCTAATCCACTCATCTGCTGATGGGCATTTAGGCTGTTTCCAAATCTTAGCTATGGTGAATTGTGCTGCTATGGACATAGGGGTGCATATATCCTTTCTGATTGGTGTTTCTAGTTTCTTGGGATATATTCCTAGAAGTGGGATCACTGGGTCAAATGGGAGTTCCATTTTTAGTTTTTTGAGGAAATTCGATACTGTTCTCCACAGTGGCTGCACCAGTCTGCATTCCGACCAGCAGTGCACGAGGGTTCCTTTTCCTCCGCATCATCACCAGCACTTGTCATTTGTTGATTTATTGATGATAGCCATTCTGATAGGTATGAGATGGTACCGCATTGTCGTTTTGATTTGCATCTCTCAAATAATTAGTGACTTTTAGCATGTTTTCATGTGTCTCTTGGCATTCCTTCTATCTTCTTTAGAAAAGATTCTATTTAGGTCCTTTGCCCATTTTTTTTTATTGGATCATTTATCTGTCTTTTATTAAGTTGTGTATGTTGGAGATGTTGGAGATTAAACCTTTATCAGTGATACCATTTGCAAATAAGTTCTCCCATACAGTGGGCTTTCTTTTTGTTTTGTTCATGGTTTCTTTTGCTGTGCAAAAGCTTTTTGTTTTGATGTAGTCCCATTTGTTTATTTTCTCTTTAGTTTCCATTGCCCTAGGAGTGGTATCGGTTAAGAAATTGCTTCAGCATATGTCTGAGATTTCTCTGCCTGTGGATTCTTCTAGTATTTTTATGGTTTCCTGTCTTATGTTTAAGTCCTTTATCCATTTTGAGTTTATTTTTGTGTATGGTGTAAGTTGGTGATCTAGTTTCATTTTTTTTTTCATGTATCTGTCCAATTTTCCCAACACCATTTATTGAAGAGACTGTCTTAACTCCATTGTATTTTCATGCCTGCTTTGTCAAATATTAATTGAGCATAGTGGTTTGGGTCGATAACTGGGTTCTCTATTCTATTCCATTGGTGTATATGTCTGTTCTTGTGCCAATACCAGGCAGTTTTGAGCACAGTGGCTTTGTAATACAGCTTGAAATCTGGTATTGAGATCCAACCTACTTTGTTCTTCTTTCTCATGATTGCTGTGGCTATTCGGGGTCTTTTTTAATTCCAGATGAATTTTTGGAGAGTTCTTTCTAGGTCTGTGAAATATGCCATAGGTATATTAATGGGCGGTGCATTGAATCTATAGATTGCTTTGGGTAGTATGGACATTTTAATGATGTTGATTCTACCAATCAATGAACATAGTATGTTTTTCCATCTGTTTATGTCTTCCTTTATCTCTTTTTTCAGTGTCCTGTAGTTTTCCATGTATAGGTCTTTTACCTCCTTAGTTGAGTTTATTCCTAGGTATCTTAATTTTTTTGGAGCAATGGTAAATGGGATTGCTTTTTTAGTCTCTCTTTCTGTAA
Organism: Corynorhinus townsendii; assembly: GCA_026230045.1. Taxonomy (NCBI): domain Eukaryota; kingdom Metazoa; phylum Chordata; class Mammalia; order Chiroptera; family Vespertilionidae; genus Corynorhinus; species Corynorhinus townsendii. The sequence goes on along the minus strand of JAPDVU010000007.1, from coordinate 108,303,219 downwards.
ATTCACTAATGGTGTATAGAAATGCCATAGATTTCTTGGCATTAATTTTGTATCCTGCTACATTGCTGAATTCATTTAAGTCTGTTATTTTTTTGATGGATTCTTTAGGGTTTTTTATGTACACTATCATGTCATCTGCAAATAAGGACAGCTTTACTTCTTTTCCAATTTAGATGCCTTTTATTTCTTCTTCTTGTCTAATTGCAATGGCTAATACTTCCAGTACTATGTCGAACAGGAGTGGTGAGAGTGGGCATCCTTGTCTTGTTCTTGTTTTTAGAGGAAATGGTTTTGGTTTTTGCCCATTGAGTATGATGTTGGCTATGGGTTTATCATATATGGCTTTTATGATGTTGAGGTATGATCCTTCTATTCCCATATTTCTGAGACTTTTTATCAAGAAAGTGTGTTGGGGTAGAGAAACCAAGATGGCGGCATAAGTAAGCACCTAAACTGCTGCCTCGCACAACAATTTCAAAACTACAACTAAAAGACAGAAGGGACACCATCCAGAACCACAGAAAAGCTGGCTGAGTGGAAATTCTACAACTAGAAGGAAAGAGGAAAGCTCACGGAGAATTGGAGGAAGGCAGAGGGTTGAGGTACGGCAGAGGGTCTTTGTGCATGCAGAGAGGAAGGGATGCTGAAAGCCTGGCTGACTTACTCTGGCAGGAGGGGAAAGGAAGCCCCCGACTGCACTGAACCCCAGTTCCGGGCGAAACCCCGTGGACCCAGGCACATACAGGGGAAGTCTGCACTGTCAGGTAGAGAGAAAGGCACTTGGAGACTCAGAGACCTGGGGGGGTGGGGGCGGGCAGGGGACTGGAGGCTCGTGCACAAGTGTGCACAAAGACTGTGGAGGTTACTACAGGCTTTCCCTAGCGGAAGGGAGTCAGAAGCTCCTGACTGCACTGAGCCCCAGTTCTGACTGCACTGAACCCCAGTTCCAGGAAAGCCCCTGGGGTCCCATGCTCTTGCGGGGGGAATCTGGACTCTTGGGCAGAGGCTCGGGAGCTGGGGAAGGCAGAGGTCTGGAGGTGAGTGCATGCAAGGGCAGGGCTGACAGGAAGCCAAGACTGTCTGCTCCGCTGTGAGACTCCACCCCATCCAAGCTGAGCACAGAGGCTTTTGCAATTGGGCAAGTCTAATCCTATAAGGCTGTCTTCCAGCACCGAACTTCTCCCAGTGTAGACACAGCTGACCCTCATAGCCAACTGGCCTGGAGGTCAATTCCTCCCAGTGATACCAACAACAATCAAGACTTAACTACAACAAGGCTGTACACACAGTCCACAAAGGGGTGCACCAAGAGTGTTCACCTCAGGTTAACTGGGGAGGCCGACCCACTGGTCCATATAGGAAACCTAGCACACAAAGCTACCCTACCAACTCAGGGAAGCAGTGAAAATGAGGTGACAAAGAAACAGATCACAAACGAAAGAAATGGAGGAAAACAAATGACTGGATATAGAATTCAAAGCTTTTCAAGAATATCCTAGAAAAGGCTGATAAATATAATGAGACCCTCAAAGATATGAAAAAGGACCAACTAGAAATTAAACATACACTGACTGAAATAAAAAATATTATACAGAGACCCAACAACAGACTAGAGGAATGCAAGAATCAAGTGAAAGATTTGAAATACAAAGAAGCAAAAAACACTCAACCGAAAAAGCAAAAAGCAAAAACAAATCCCAAAAGTTGAAGATGGTGTAAGAAGCTTCTGGGACAACTTCAAGCGCACCAACATCCGAATTATGGGGGTGCCAGAAGAAGAGAGAGAGCAAGATACTGGAAACCTATTTGAAGAAATAATGACTGAAATCTTCCCCCACCTGGTGAAAGAAATAGACTTACAAGTCCAGGAAGCACACAGAACCCCAAACAAAAGGAATCCAAAGAGGACCACACCAAGACACATCATAATTAAAATGCCAAGAGCAAAAGACAAAGAGAGAATATTAAAAGCAGCAAGAGAAAAACAATTAATTATCTACAAGGGAGCACCCATACGATTGTCAGCTGATTTCTCAACAGAAACTATGCAGGCCAGAAGGGAGTGGCAAGAAATTTTCAAAGTGATGAATAGCAAGAACCTACAACCAATATTACTCTACCCAGCAAAGCTATCATTCAGAATTGAAGGTCAGATAAAGAGCTTCACAGATAAGAAAAAGTTAAAGGAGTTCATCACTACTAAACCAGTATTATATGAAATGCTGAAAGGTATTCTTTAAGAAGAGGAAGAAGAAAAAAGTAAAGATAAAAATTATGAACAACAAATACATATCTATCAACAAGCGAACCTAAAAATCAAGTGAATTAAAAACCTGAGGAACAGAATCAACTGGTGAATATAATAGAATCAGGGGCATAGAAAGGGAGTGGACTGATAATTCTCAGGGGGAAAGGGGTATGGGGGGATGCAGGAAAAGACTGGACAAAAATCATACACCTATGGATGAGGACAGTGGGGAGGAGGTAAGGGCAGAAGGTGGGGTGGGAACCGGGTGGAGGGGAGCTATGGGGGGAAAAAGGAGAAACAATTGTAATAATCTGAATAAAGATTTATTAAAAAATAATAAAGCCATTGTAATAAAATAAAGTGTGTTGGATTTTGTCAAATGCTTTTTCTGCATCAATTGATATGACTATGTGATTTTTATCTCTCAATTTGTTTATGTGATGTATCACGTTTATTGATTTGTGGATATTGTACCATCCATGAATCTCTGGGATAAATCCTACTTGGTCATGGTGTATGATCTTTCTGATGTACTGCTGGATCCGATTTGCTAGAGTTTTATTGAGGATTTTGGCATCTATGTTCATGAGGGATATTGGCCTGTAATTCTCTTGCATTGTGTTGTCTTTATCTGGTTTTGTTATTGGGTAACGCTGGCTTCATATAATGAGCTTGGAAGTGTTCCTTCCTCTTGATTTTTTTGGAATAATCTGAGGAGGATAGGTTTTAGTTCTTCCTTGAATGTTTGGTAAAACTCCCCTGTGAAGCCATCTGGCCCTAGGCTTTTGTTTGCTGGAAGCTTTTTGATGATTGCTTCAATTTCTTCCATAGTTATTGGCCTGTTGAGATGTTTAGATTCTTCCTGATTGAGTTTTGGAAGGTTATATTTTTCTAGGAATATGTCCATTTCCTCCAGGTTGTTCAGTTTGTTGGAATAGAGTTGTTCATAATATTTTTTAACAATTCTTTGTATTTCGGTGGGGCCTGCTGTTATTTCTCCTCTTTCATTTCTGATTTTGTTGATTTGGGTCCTTTCTCTTTGCTTCTTGGTGAGCCTGCCTAGAGGTTCATCAATCTTGTTTATCCTTTCAAAGAACCAGCTCTTGGTTTTGTTGATCTTTTGTATTGTTTTTTTTTTTATTTCTATGTTATTTATCTCTGCTCTGATCTTTATTATTTCCTTCATTCTGTTTACACTTGGCTTTTCTTGTTGCTCTCTTTCTAACTCTTTGAGTTGTAGGGTTAGGTAATTTATTACCATTGTTTCTTGTTTTTTTGCTGTAGACTTGTAGAGCTATGAACTTCCCTCTCAAGACTGCTTTCACTATGTCCCATAGATTTGGATTGTTGTGTTTTCATTGTCATTTGTTGCCATGATGCTTTTTATTTCTTCTTTGATCTCTCTGGTAACCCAGTCATTGTTTAATAGTATACTATTTAGGCTCCATGTGTTTGATTTTTTTGGATTGTTTTTATTGTAGTTGATTTTCAGTTTTATGCCACTGTGATCTGAAAAGATACTTGATATGATTTCTATCTTCTTGAATTTGAAGAGACTTTGCATGTGACCCTATATATGGTCTATCTTTGAAAATGACCCATGTGCACTTGAGAAGAAGGTATATTCTGTGGTTTGGGGTGAAACGTTCTGAAGATGTCAATTAATTCCATCTGGTCTAGTGAATCATTTAGGATTGATGTTTCTTTGCTGATTTTTTGTTTAGAGGATTCGTCTAATGGTGATAATGGAGTATTAAAGTCTCCTACTATGATTGTATTGCTGTCAATCTCTCCCTTGATATCCTCTAGGAGTTTTTTATGTATTTGGGTGCTCCTATATTGGGTGCATATATGTTTACCAGAGTTATTTCTTCTTGTTGGATTGCTCCCTTTAGTATTATGAAGTGGCCTTCCTTATCTCTTGTTATGTCCTTCACTTTGAGATCTGATTTTTCAGATATAAGTATTGGTATCCCAGTATTTTTTTCATTTCCATTCACCTGAAAAACCGTTTTCCATCCCTTCACCCTCAGTCTGTGTGCGTCTTTTTTTCTGAGGTGGGTTTCTTGTACACAGCAGATATATGGGTCATGCTTCCTTATCCAATATGTTACCCTATGTCTTTTGATTGGGGCATTTAATCCATTTACATTTAAGGTTATTATTGATAGGTGCTTGTTTGTTGCCATTTTTGTTCTTTACCCCTGTGTTCCTTCTTCGCTTCCTATTTTTTTTTTTTTTACAGCAGACCCTTTAGCATTTCTTGTGTTGCTGGTTTGGTGGTAATAAACTCCCTTAGTCCCTTTTTGTCTGTGAAGCTCCTGATTTCACCTTCAATTTTGGTTGATAGCCTTGCTGGGTACAGTATTCTTGGATTCAGACCCTTCCTTTGCATGACTTTGTATATTTCATTCCATTTCCTTCTTGCCTGTTGAGAAATCAGTTGCTAGTCTGATGGGGGATCTTTGGAGGTAACTTTCTGTCACTCCCTGGCCACTTTTAAGATTCTTACTTTGTTGGTGGTGTTTGCCAATTTAATTATAATGTGCCTTGTTGTCAGTCTTTTGGGGTTTATTTTGTTTGGGACTCTGTGAGCTTCTTGGATTTGTGTGGGTTCTTTTCTTCCCTATATCAAGGAAGTTTTCTGTCATTATTTCTTCAAACAGGTTTTCTATTCCTTGCTCAGTTTCCTCTCCTTCTGGCACCCCTATTATATGGATGTTGTTTTGTTTCTTGTTGTCCCAAATTTCCCTTAGGCTCTCCTCCTGCTTTTGAATTTTTTTTTTCTAGAAGCTGATCTACTTGGGCATTTTTTCCTACCTTGTCTTCTAGCTCACTGATGCGGTCCTTTGCTTCTTCTAGTGTACTCTTGATGCTTTCTATTGAGTTCTTTATAGCAGTGATGTCATTTTTCATTTCTTCTTGGTTCTTCTTCATTTCCTCTTGGTTCTTACACATATTGTCAAATTTGTCTTCCATTCTTTTCATCCAGTTTATGACCATTTCTCTGAACTCTTTCTCTGACAGGTTGCTTGCCTCCATTTTGTTTACTTCCTTTTCTGGTGATGCCTGCTTTTCTTTCATGTGTGGGCTGTTTCTTTGTCTCCCCATGATCTCTCTTCTTCGGGTGCCTGGTTATGTAGTTCTCTCTCTCCTGTGTTGATTTAAAGGCACAAAATACAACACATCAAGGTACAATGCAAAAGGCACTGAACACAAATGTATTTATGATATTAATAACTCCAAATAAAGGTGACCACCAGAGAAAGGTGGATTAGAGGATAGGAGAGAAAGGAGAAGAGAAAAAAAAAGAGTGCAAAAATGAAATTGGGACAAGGAAAAAAAATTAGAGAGAGAATAAGAAAGAAGAGGGGAACAAACTATATATATGGGGAGAAAACTTTAATAGAACAGCCACTAATCCCAACACATGCCAGCAACAAGTACTTGGAGATGAATGCAAACTAAAACAACAACTACTATCAAGTGAGTCAAGGGAAAACAGAAGCAAAAAACAAACAAACAAACAAAAAACCAAAAACAAAAACAAAAAGAGAAAGCAAAACAATCTTATAAACAAGCATTTAAAAAAATCGATATACTCAACAATCAAGCAAACAATAACAAAAGGACAGAGAGAAGAAAAAAACTTTTTGGATAGTGAAGAAAGAGAAGAAAGAGGTGTGTTTGGACTTGGAGCAGGGGATTGGAAATTAGGTATATAAGTAGGGTGAAATTTTAACAGGGCGTAAAAAGAAGGAATAGGGAAAATCTAAAGCAGGAATAGGGTAAGAGAAACAGGACAATAAAAGGGGAAAAGTGAGGAAGAGAGTGATGGCATAAAGGTAAAGTTGAGATAGAGTAAAATGATGCTAAAGAAAAGATGAAAATAGAACGTAGAACACTAATCCCAAAGTAAAATAAAGAGAAAATAAAGTGACACTTAAAAAAAAAAGAAGGTAAAATAGTAGTAGTAATAATACTGATTGAAAATAAAACTGTAATAATTAAAAAGGTAAAATCAAGTGAGGAAAAAGAAAAAAGTTTTCTTTTCTTAAGTAAAAGATGAAAAAAACAAAAACAAAAATGTGCAGTGGTGAAGTTCATTCACTTCCTCGACTGCTCTGCATGGCCCACCTGTTTCCTAGTCAGGACAGTATTGCAGTTCCCTGCATTCCATGGCTCCTTAGCGTTGTAAGCCAGTCCTGATTTTTAAGCAGGCGGTAGGTCTCTATTTCCTACATTCCTTTCTTTGTTTTCATACAAGAGTCAATCTGCGACTCAGCCCCTGGGTGGCAGTGTTCCCGGGTCTACAGGTCCTCTCTAGCTAGTGTTCAGATCCTGCCTTCCCTGTGGCACTCAGTACCGGCTTGGGGGAGTGGGTTGCCCCAGAGCTTGTTCTCTGATGGTTACTCCCCACTCATCCCCAGGTTCCAGAAAAACATCTTTCCCCTGAAGTCTCCTAGGGTGTCCCCAATTGGGTGATCCTATGTATTGGGCTTAGTAATCAGAAGCAAAAATTTAAAGAGGAAAAAAAAAAAAAAGAGCCATAGTTAAGTGTGTGAACTCCAGGGCTGCGCGCAAGTCTGTGCAGTCTTTTTTTCCCCTTGGGTCAAAGCAGCCGGCACACTTTTAAAACTTTTAGGCTGTCCTTTTGTGCCCAGATCAAAATGGGTTGCTTTTTAGAGTTCCCTTCTGCTAGCAGCTCTGTGGACCCCGTTCCACATTCACGGATCACGCCAGCCCCAAAAGCCAAGAATTTTTCTAAGCACAGACTTCCCTGGTCCTCCAGCTCCCTCGTGCGCATTTCTCTCTCCTGCAAGGACCACAGACCTCACCTTACCCCAGGTGAAATCTGACTTTTCCATGAGGGAGTGTAGAGCTCCTCTGAATCCGCATGCTTGCACCACTTGGAGACTGATGTTCTCGGGTTTGCAGCTGTTCAGTGGGTGCCAGAGTTGTAGATTCAGTGTTGGATAATTTTGAATGAGCTGCTCAAACTTCCTGAAGCTCATTGGGAAAATCAAGATCACTGTACTTGTGGGTTGTTTAGACAGCTAACACGTGATGGTGCTCTGTACACAAGCACTCTATAAAACTGTCTCAGCAATGTTACCTCCCACTGTCTCCAGGTGCCTCCACCTGCAAAGCAAAGCCTATCACACCATCTGAGTGACTCTCCCGGTCCTGACGCACTGCTATCCCTACCTGGTATTTGGGGTGACCCGGTGAGAGGCCCTCACTCATGTCTGTCAGAACCTTCACCCCAGACCTTCCACCACTTCCCTCCTTTCCTTATTGATCAGTATATGTATCAAGGGTGGTCTATCCAGATAATCCAGAGCCTCCAGTTCTCAAGGTGCCCAAGTGAGTTCCAAGAAAGGGGAAAAATATCTCCCCAGCTCTGTACCACTAGGTGACACTAGTATCCCCAAATAGCACTCCATGCTGTCTCCAGACCCTGATTTAGAGAAGAAGCTGTGTGTGGAGATCTGGCCCCTCGCCTCCTGTCCACACTGTCCAAACTGCCCAGAGAACTACTCTCCAAAGCCTCTTTTTTGGGACGATGGTTTTTGTTTTGCAAATGCATAATCAAAGGTCCCCATTCTGTGCCCAGAACAAGGGACCTACCTGCTTCAGATGCCTTTCCACACAGTATAGCTTGCTGCTTTGAATTTTCCACTCAACCATCCACACAAGTTTACGATGAGATTAGGACCCAGGGTTAGTCTAAGCTCTGACTTCTAGCCTTGGAGCTGGGCCTTGTCCTTTCGGCTGTCTCTGTGAGAGGGAAGTTTCCCAGGCCCTTCCTAGCCATCCAGGCTGAGGAGCTGTTTCACCTCCTCCATCCCCATCACACTTCTAACCCTCTTTCCCTAGTTAACTCAGGAGCAAGAGAATAAAATTATATTTATGACCTTCCCACTGGATGGTTTCAGATGCAGCCTACAGCATTAAAATCAGGCAATAGTTCTTTTTTATTTCTTTTAACATAAACTCATTTAGTTATCACCATCAAGTTATCACCATCAAATCACGAATGGCCTCATCAGTATCAGAGGGAGTTAGGTTCTGAACCATCAAAAGCCTTTAAAGGATTTTAAGCCAAAAGATGAAAGGATTTGATTAGCACTTTCAACTGAGGTATACACTGAGTGGCCAGATTATTATGATCTCTGAATGCATAATAATCTGGCCACTCAGTGTATATCCTATATAATAAAAGCCTAATATGCAAATTGTCTCCTCAACCAGTTGTTCAACCAGCAGGCAGGCCAGCCACCGCCCATGTCCCCTCCCTCTGGCCAGGCTGGCCGGACCCCACCCATGCACGAATTCATGCACCAGGCCTCTAATATATATATATATATATATATATATATATATATATATATACACACACACACACACACACACACACACACACACACACACACACTGAGTGGCCAGATTATTATGCATTCAGAGATCATAATAATCTGGCCACTCAGTGTAATTCACAAAGAATACCATACATGACTTTTAAATATTCAGCCCATGAGTTTTGGCAAATGCAGACATTTGTGTAGCTACTACCTCACCAAAAATTTGGAATGTTTCCATAACTCCTGAAAATCTGTTATGTCTCTTTCTAATCACCACCCCCCTCCCCAGAGGTAACCACTTCTCTGATTTCTATCCCCACAGCTTGGCTGTGCCAGCTCTACAACTTCCTGTAGGAGGACTCATTGAGCACATACTCCTTTCATTTGACTTCTTCCTCTCAATATAATATTGGTGGGAGTCATGCATGTTGTTGTGGGAAGTCAGATTGCTTCTTTCTCTTGCTGAGCAGTGTTCCCGTTTCTGAATGTATCATAACTGTATCCGTGGATGTGCGGGTTCTTTCCAGTTTTTGTACATGATAAATAAAGCAACTCTGAATACATATCCCTTAGGGCAGGCCTGCTCAGGGACATTTATTTCCAATTCTCCCAAGTAAATAGCAAGGAAAGGGACGTCTGAGCTAAATGGTAGATGTATGGTTAACGTTACAAGAAAGTGCCAAATTACTTTCCCAAGTGGTCACACAGCTTTACATCAGCAAATTGTGAGAGTTATGGTTGTTCCATTTCCTTGTCAATGTTGGGTCTCCACAATGTTTGAATTTTAGCCTTCCTGTGGTATCGCACTGCTATTTTATTTCGCACTGGTGACATTGAACATCTGTCACATGCTTACCGGCCATTTGTTTATATGTTTTTGTAAAGGGTCTGTTCAGATCTTGGGGCCATTATTTTAACTGAATGATTTGTTCTTTTTTTTTTATTTTATTTCTAGTGGTTGCATACAATTCTGCTGTCAGATATGTGTGTTGTGACTATTTTCTACAGATCTGGGCTTGCCTATTCATTTCCTAATGGGATATTTTGATGGACATAATTAAAAGTTTTAAATAAAACCCAGTTTATCAGTTGTTTTTATCAAGTTGTATGAAATCTTTGCCTCCCTTAAAGCTGTGAAGACTTCATTCTGTTTTCTTCTAGGTATTTTATAGTTTTTGTTTATATTTAGGTCAATTTTTAAGTGTGACACAAGGCTTATTTTCTTTTGTAACAGCTTTATTGAGATACTAGTGGCCTGGTGCATGAAATTCATGCACATAAAAAGGGAATTAATTAGAGGAAATATTTTAATATTGCTATTTGTACTTTCTCTATAATAGAAGTGTCAGAGATGAAAGAAAATTAGTAAAATGTATATGAAAATATTCCTCCTGTCAGAGTCTGGGGTGTGCTGTGGGACTCAGAGTCAAGTCCCTGCCCACCTGCATGCTCCTCGAAATTGCACAAGACCCAGACCCGGCTGGCCCGACCCACGTCAAGCCCCACCAGGTGGTAAAGGGGGCAGCGTGCAGCTTAAGGTCCCCTGGTCCGGCGCCAGGCAGGGGTGCAGCCTTAGGCCCCTGGCCCAGTGTGGTGTGGGGGGGCACAGCCTCAGGGCCCCTGTCAAGCCCCACTGGGTGGGGGGCGCAGTCTCAGGTCCCCTGGCCTGGTGTGGGGCGGGGGGCACAGTCTCAGGGCTGCCATCAAGCCCCACCAGGTGGGAGGCGCAGCCTCAGGCCCCCCAGCGCATGCCAGGTGGGGGTGCAGCCTTAGGTCCCCTGGCCTGGGCCAGGGACGTGCCTTGAGGTCCCCTGTCAAGGCCCACCAGGTAGGGGGTGTGGCCTGAGGTTCCCTGGCCTGGTGCCAGGGTGGGGGGAAGTGGCCTGAGGTCCCCCATCAAGCCCTGCTGGGTGGGGAGCGCGGCCTGAGGTTTCCTGGACTAGTGCCGGCGTTGGGGGAGCTCCTTGAAGTCCCCTGTCAAGCCCCGCTGGGTGGAGGACATGGCCTGAGACTCCCTGTCAAGTCCCCACACTGGGTGGGGGGGGCACGCAGCCTCAGGTCCCTGCTGATTGCTTGTTAAGTCTCAATGTGGGAACTCAGCCTCTGCTTGGTGCAGCCATCTTGTGTTATGAAAGCCCTGCCTCTGCTGTGAGAGCAGCCATCTTGTTACAGAAACCCTGCCTCTGCTGTGGACGCCACCATCTTTGTGATGGTCAATTTGTATATTCCCACTTTATTAAATAAAGCGGGAATATACAAATGCCACACAGATCACCCATTTAAAGTGTACCAGCCCATGACTTTAGTATTGTGATGGTTAATTTCAAGTGTTACTCAACTGGGCTAAGGGATACCCAGAGAGCTGACAAACACTATTCTGGGTGTGTCTATTAGGCTGTTTCTGGAAGAGCTTACACTTGAACCAGTGACTGAATAAAGCAAACCCCCTCCCCCAATGCGGGTGGGCATCATCCAATTCACAGAGGCTGGAATGGAACCAAAGGGGGAAGAAGGGTAAATTTGCTTCTTTGCTGGAGTCATCAAAAGCCATGAAAGGATTTGGGATGTCCACATTCTCCTGCCATTGGCCATCAGCTCCTCTGGTTCTCAGGCCTTTGGACTCAGTCTGGGACTTATACCACCAGCCCTCCTGGTTCTTCAGCTTGCAGACGGCATATTGTGAACCTGTGCCTATAATAAATCTCCTTTTATATATTTCTCCATATATCCTCTTGGTTCTAATCCTCTGGAGAACCCTGACCAACACAAGCATATTCATAGAGTTGTACAACACTAACCACAATCAATTGCATCATTTTTATCACCCAAAAAAGAAATACCATATCTTTTAGCCATCACTCTCTGTTTCCCCTTTGCCCCAGCCCTAGGCAACCATTTACCTACCTTCTGTCTCTACAGATTTGCCTATTCCAGACAGCCTATAGAATAAAAGCCTGATATGCAAATTGTCCCCTTGACCAGGAGTTTTATCTCTTGCTATGATGTGCGCTGATCACCAGGGGCGGCACGGAACATGGTGGGCATCAGTGACCAGGTGCTGGCGGTGAGCAGCAGTGGAGGTGCTGCCAGCCCCAATGGGCTTCCAGGTGAGCCGGGCCACAGCTGCCAGAACCAAAGGGGCTGGTTGGGCTCCCCATGGGTTCACACAGGAGCCAGTCTACAAGGCCAACCGGGAGAGAGCGCACTGCCTGCTTGGCTTCAGTGTGGCGCTGCTGGGTGGCCCAGAGGCCCACACTGCTCCCTGGCCTGTGGCATCTGGCCATGCTCACCGCATCTCTGCATGGGGACTTGGGCACCATGACTCAGGTGGAGGGGTGTGCATAGGGACCTGGGGGCCCAGGTACTGCCCAGGGCCCAGAGGTCAGCTGGACCTGCCCTTCCACGCCAGATGCTTGCACTTTGATCACCTGCCAGGCCTAAGGACCACACTTGTGCACAAATTTTGTGCACTCAGCCTCTAGTTTTATATAAATGGATGCATGAGACATGTGATCTTTTGTGACTGAGTCCTTTCACTTAGCATAATGTTTTTGAAGTTAATCTATATTGTAATATCATCTTGGTATGGTGGAATAACATTCCATTGTATGGATGTACCACATGTTTATTCATTCACCAAGTAATGAACATTTGGGTTGTATCCATTTTGGGCTATTATGAATAATGCGGCTATGAAAATTCATGTACAAATTTTATGTGGATATGTATTTTTTAAAAATATATTTTATTGATTATTTACAGAGAGGAAGGGAGAGGAATAGAGTTAGAAACATTGATGAGAGAGAAACATCGATCAGCTGCCTCCTGCACACTCCCTACTGGGTATGCGCCTACAATCAAGGTACATGCCCTTGAATGGAATCGAACTTGGGACCCTTGAGTCTGCAAGCCAATGCTCTATCCATTGAGCCAAACCGGTTAAGGCTGGATATGTATTTTTATTTCTCTTAGGTACACATCAAAAAGTGGACTGCTGGGTCATATACTTTTATGCTTAACCCTTGAGGAACTGCCAAACTGTATTTCAAAGCAGCTAGATAATTTTACAATCCCACCGGCAATATATGAGGATTTCAATTTCTCCATACTCTTCCCAACACTTGCTATTATCTTTTTTATTATGGCCAGGCTAAGGCATTTCTCTGATGGCTAATGATGTTGAGTATCTTGTCATATGTTTATTGGTCATTTGTGTCTCTTGTTTGCAGAAATATCTATTAAGATCCTTTGCCCATTTTTACTTGGGTTGTCTTTTGTTATTGCATTGAAACATTTCTTTATATATCTATATAAAAGTCCCAGGTTCATTTTTTTACCATACAACTTTATAGATGTTCTAGAACCATTCATGGAAAAACTTCCCTTTCTCCACTGAATTACCTTGACACCTTTATCAAAAAACACCAATTGACCATAGATGTGTCAATCTACATTTGGACACTAATTCTGTTGCATTGATCTGTTTACCTATCAGATTGAAGTATTTCCTAATTTTCTCTGTGATTTTTTTTGACCCATGGGTTATTTAGAAATGTATTGCTTAATTTCCAAATATCTGTCACTTCTAGATAATATTCTATTGTTGACTTCTAATTTAATTTAATTGTGTCAAGAAGATATGATCTACCTGATTTCAACACTAACATTTACTGATTGTTTTCAGTCAGTCTGTATGGATGGTCTTGGTTAATGTTCCATGTGCACTTGAAAAGAATATATATTCTGATAATGAAAGGAGAGGGAGTACTTTCAGCTCATTCTATAGGATCAGCATTACCTTACTTGAAACCAGAAAAAAAGTTACAAAATAATTAAAAGTATAGATATCTCATAAATATAGATGCAAAAATTGTAAACAAAATTTAACAACTTGAATTCAAAAATATATTAAAAGTATATTGTGTCATGACCAACTTGGTGGTGTTTATTCCAAAAATGCAGAGTTGGTTTAATATTTGAGTGTTAGTCAATATAATTATTTATATTAACAAAGTAAATTATCTCAATGGGGGGAAATCATTTAACAAAAATCTAACATCCATTACTGATAAAAGCTCTCAACAAACTAAGAAAAAAAAAAAGGAGATTTTTCAACCTTATAATGGACATCTATGAAAAACCCCACAGGTAACATACTTGATGGTGAATGACACATTTCACTAAAAGCAGGAACAAGACAAGACAGGGATCTGCTCTCATTACTTTTATTAAACACTAGAGGCCCAGTGCATGACATTTGTGCACTGGTGGGGGAGGGGGACGTCCCTCAGCCCAGCCTGCACCCTCTCACAATCTGGGACCCCTCAGGGGATGTCCGCCTGCTGACTTAGGCCTGGGGAGTGGGCCTAAGCCAGCAAGCAGACATCCCCCAAGGGGTCCTTAGCACTGCCTTGGAGGCAGGAGAGGCTTCCACCACTGCTGCTGTGCTTGCCAGCTGTGAACCCGCCAGCTGTGGCGAACACAAGCATGGTGGCAGGAGCCTCTCCTGCTTCTGAGGCAGTGCTAAAGAGCAACAAGCCCATCTTCTGGCTGAGTGGCGCTCCCCCTGTGAGAGTGCACTGACCACCAGGAGACAACTCCTGTGTTGAGCGTCTGCCCCCTGGTGGTCAGTGCATGTCATAGTGACTGGTCGTTCCACCGTTCGGCCGATTTGCACATTACCCTTTTGTTATATAGGATAGCACAGTACTTGAAACTCTTGTCATTGCACTTAGGTAAGAAAAAGCATTAAAAGACAATCAGATTGAAAAAGAAGAAGTGATACATAGATGACACAATTGTCTATGTGGGAAATCCAATAGAACTGACTGAAAAGATACTAGAATTAGGGAATTTAGCAAGGTTAAAGTGAAGCATTCATCTTATATAAAAACTGCTGTTTGAAATTTTAATCCTGCTATTTTGGCTTCTGTAAACGCTTGCTTGCTTAAATAATAAGGAAAATAAGACTACTCACATTCCAGAGAGGCCATGGACTATGCCCCAGAAAGAGTTGTCAGTGCTAATACCAGGCCAGGCCTTGAGATCTGGTCTCATGGCCCCTTCCCAGAATGTAGGCCTTCTTTCCCAGAAAGCCTGGAAGTCTCATTACAAATTTGGAAGACAAAAGAGCTAAGAAAAGTATAAATAGAAAAGGTTTCCTCCATGTGGTGGTGGTGGTGGGGGGAGGGGGCAGAATTTGAAAGTCACATTTTTCTCTGGTCCTGCCCTTAATAAAATGTAACTCCCTTTCTCTAAGCATGGCTTGGTTTTTTCCAGTCTTCTGTAACAATATCAATATGCAAATGGCATTTGTATGTCTATATGCTAGCAACTAACAATTGAAAATTTAAACTTAAGCCTGGCCTGAGTGGCTCAGTATTTGAGAGTTGATGTATGAACCAGGAGGTCATGGTTTGATTCCTGGTCAAGGCAAATGCCTGGGTTGCAGGCTCAGTCCCCAATGTGGGGTGTGCAGAAGGCAGCCGATCAATGATTCTCTCTCATCATTGATGTTTCTATCTCACTCTCCCTTCCTCTCTGAGATAAATAAAAATATTTTTTTTTAATGAAAATTTAAACTTAAAACAGTGCCATTGACAATTGCATAAAAATTTGACTGTGAAATATGTAAAAAACTCAAACATGATAGCAATAAACATTGTAAAGAGAGATTTGAGAATAAATGAGAGATATAGCTTGTTTATGTGTTAAAAGACATAATACTGTCAAAATGTTATTTTTCCCTAAATTAATCAATTTAATCCATCTAAGTCTCAGCACACTTTCTATAGAAACTGGAAAGTTGACTTTAAAATTCACATGGAAATTTGAAATACCTAGTATAGTAAAAACAAGTTAGAAAGATTTTAAAATTAGTACAAAACTAAACAAATAAATATAGTATGATGTTGGTAAATATATCAGTAGAACAGAATAAAGACTTAAGAAATAAACCCACACCTATATAAACCACTGACTTTTGACAGAGCTGTAAAGGCAAGAATAGCTTTCTCAACAAATGATGCTGAAATAATTGGAGATATATAAATATATATCTGAACTTTGAGATGTTCTCCTTAATATATAAAAAGGAATAAGTTCTTTTCACTCACTAGGAAAGAAAGGTGTGGCCAGTGAAAGTATAAATTTTAATAAATATACAGATATGCAAATCTACTCTATAAAAGGTATTTATTGTTATTTTTAAAGTGTCTACTAATAAAATGATCAAAAATAAAAAAATATATATCTTGCTTCTGGTGATGTAATATTCTATAAAGTCTTTTTGGTAAAGATGAGTGACAATGTTTAAATCTTCTACACCCTTATTGATTTTGTATGCACTTGTCATTAATTATGGAGAGAGAGGTGTTAAAATATTCAACTAAGATTGTGAATTTTAATTTCTCCCTTTGGTTCTTTCAATTTCTACTTGATGTATTTGGAAGTTCTGTTGTTAGATTTATACATATTTAGAAATTTTGTGTCTCTTTAAAAATTGATTTGAGAGAGAGAGAGAGAGAGGGAAACAACCACTTGTTGTTCCAGTCATTTATGCATTTATTGGTTGATTCTTGTAAGTGATCCCTGACCAGGAATCAAACCCACAACCTTGGTGTATCAGGATGACTCTAACTAACCGAGTTATTAGGCCAGGGCAGGAATTTCATGGTTTCTTGATGAACTGATCTATTTATTTTATAAAATGAAGCTTTTTATTTCTGGGAATACTCCTCATAATAAAGTCTACTTTGTCCAAAAGTAATGTAACCACAATCAGGCTCACTGTTTACATGGTATATTTTTTCATCATATTCATCCTGTTTGTTTTTTTATGTTTAAAGTATATCTCACTCTAACCAGTTTGGTTCAGTGGATAGAGTGTCAGCCTGCAGACTGTAGGGTCCCAGGTTCCATTCCAATCAAGGGCATGTACGTTGATTGTGGGCACATCCCCAGTAGGGGGTGTGCAGGAGGCAGCTGATGGATGTTTCTAACTCTATCCTCTCCCTTCCTCTCTGTAAAAAAAAAAAAAAAAAAATCAGTAAAATATATTTAAAAAAATAAAGTGTATCTCTTCAAAACATATGACTGAGTCTTCCTTTCTTTTTTTTTCTTTTTAATAAATCTTTATTGTTCAGATTACAGGTGTTCCTCTTTTTGTTTTCTCCCTATAGCTTCCCTCCACCTGATTCCCCACCCCACCCTACCCCATGCCCTTACCCCCTGCCACTGTCTTCATCCATAGGAGTAAGATTTTTGTCCAGTCTCTTCCCACACCACTCACACTTGCTTCCCCCTGAGAATTGTCAGTCCACTCCCTTTCTATGTCCCTGATTCTATTATATTCACCAGTCCATTCTGTTCTTCAGATTTTTTATTTACTTGATTTTTAGATTCACTTGTTGGTAGGTATGTATTTGATGTCATTTTGTTGTTCATAATTTTTATCTTTACCTTTTTCTTCTTCTTCCTCTTCTTAAAGAATACCCTTCAGCATTTCATGTAATCCTGGTTTGGTGGCGATAAACTCCTTTAGCTTTTTCTTGTCTGTGAAACTCTTTATCTGACCTTCAACTCTGAATGATAGCTTTGCTGGGTAGAGTAATCTTGGTTGTAGGTTCTTGCTGTTCATCACTTTGAATATTTCTTGCCACTCCCTTCTGGCCTGCATAGTTTCTGCTGAGAAGTCAGCTGACAGTCGTATGGGTACTCCCTTGTAGGTAACTAACCATTTTTCTCTTGCTGCTTTCAAGATTCTCTCTTTGTCTTTTGCCCTTGGCATTTTAATTATGATGTGTCTTGGTGTGGTCCTCTTTGGATTCCTCTTGTATGGGGTTCTGTGCACTTCCTGGACTTGTAAGTCTATTTCTTTCACCAGGTAGGGAAAGTTTTCTGTCATTATTTCTTCTAATAGGTTTTCAGTATTTTGCTCTCTCTCTTCTTCTGGCACCCCAAAAATTCAGATGTTGGTACACTTGAAGTTGTCCCAGAGGCTCCTTACACTATCTTCATATTTTTGGATTCTTTTTTCTTTTTGTTTTTCTGGTTGGGTGTTTTTTGTTTCCTCATATTTCAGATCTTTGGTTTGATTCTTGGGGTACGTTGATCTACAGTTGAGTTTCTGTATATTCTTTATTTTAGACAGTGTATGCTTCATTTCTGACTGGTCCTTTTCCATTTTTTTTTTTTTTTGGCATTCTCATTAAGGTCCTTGAAGGTCTCACTAAGTTCCTCAGAAGTGTCATCAAGTTTCTCGGCAGTTTTTAGAAGATTCTTGAGTAACCTTATAAATGTGGTTCTGAACTCTATGTCATCCAGTAGTTTGCTTTCCTCCGTTTCTTTCATTCGTGACATGTTTCTTTGTCTCTGCATTTTGGCTGCTTCCCTGTGTTGATGGAGTGGCTTTGTGTGGTAGGTGACCTATAGGGGGCAGTAGCTCAGCCTCCCCAATCACCTGATGTGGATGTTCTTGGTACACCCCTTTGTGGGCTGAGTGCAAAGTCTTGTGTAGTTAAGCCTTAATTGCTGTTGATATGCTGGGAGGAATTGACCTCCAGGCCAATTATCTGTGAGCACTCGCTGTGTCTATAATGGAAGAACTGCTGTGCTGGAGACACGCTTATGGTGCAGGACTTGTTTCAGTGGGGCTTTGGTGCTCGCTGAGTCTGCCTCTTGAATGTGTCACTTATGGATGTAAGGAGTTGAAATCTGGTTTCTCACACTGACCACTAGGTATACTGGCTTCTGGATCTCCAATGGGGTGCAGGTCAGCTATTGTCTGAGTCCACCCAGCAAAAGCTACAGCGAGAGCTACAGTTTTTTCCTCTTTGCTTGGGGTTTGGAGGTTTTGGAGCTGTCTGATCTGGGCTGCAAGTTTGTTAGGTTAAGCTGCGATAGGGCAGGCCTTTCTTATGCTAAAGCTGCTGCTTAGAGCTTGGGTGGGTTTGTAGGTTGTGTGGGGCGGGGTCTCAGGGCATCACTAGGCTAGGGTGTGGCAAACAGTGATGGCTGCTAGTTAGCCAGCTCTGTGTCTCCAACTGCGTCCCGTGCCCCAGTGCAGTAAACAATTATTCCTGCACACAGCTCTGCAAGCAGGCCCCCGTCACTTTCTGACCTGATGGCAGACAGTCCAGCTTCTCCCCGCAGGAGTTTGGGTCCCCCGCGTCTCCCCAGAAACTGTATTTCAGAGTAATCGGGGGCTTGTCTCCCCTTTGAGTTGAAAAAAGCAACGCCTGCTGCCAGCCCAGATCACGCGCCTCCGTACCTCAGCTTTTCAGCACTTGTGCACGTCTCAATGCTCTTTTCTCTTTCCTTCTAGTTGTAGAACTTCCACTCAGCCAGCTTTCCCGTGGTTCTGGGTGATAGACGTTTTGTCTTTTAGTTGTAGTTTTGAAATTGTTGTGCAAGGCAGCAGTTTAGGTGTTTACCTACGCCACCATCTTGGATTCTCTCTGAGTCTTCTTTTCTTAGCCATCTTGAAAAACTCTGCCTTTTAATTGGCGTGTTAACTACTTATAATTTTTCAATTTTCCTATTTGTTCTAAATGTCCTCTCTGTTTTTTTCTTACTTTCTTGATCCCCTCAGTAATTATTTTATATCTCCCATTGAACAGTGATTATTTCTATATCTCTCATTGGACAGTACTCTGAGCCTCAATGTGCATGCATTTCCCTTCCCTTCCTGTGCTGTGTGCTTTTCTTATCATATCTTCCTTACACATGTTATAAACCCACAGTACATTATTGTTTTTTTATTTAAACTGTCAGTTGACTTTTAAATCATTTAACACAAGAATGAAGATAGTCCTTTTTTAAAAAATGATCTTTATTGTTGAAAGTTATACAGTTGTAGTCTTTTTTTTCCCATCGACCCTTTCTAGCCTGCCCCCTCCCTCTACCCCAGGCCTTCACCACACTATTGTCTGTGTCCACAGGTTATGCATGTAAGTTCTTTGGTTAGTCTCTTCCCACCCACTCATCCCTGCCTTCCCTCTGAGATTCGACAGTCTATTCCATGCTTCTATGTCTCTGGATCTATTTTTTTCATCAGTTTATTTTGTTCTTTAGCTTCCACATTTGAGTGAAATCATTTGATACTTGTCTTTCTCTGACTGGCTTATTTTGGTTAGCATAATACTCTGTAGGTCCCTCCATGCTGTCTCAAAGGCTAAGAGATTCTTCTTTTTTACTGCTGTATAGTATTCCATGTTGTAAATGTACCACAGCTTTTTTATCCACTCATCTAACGATAGGCACTTGGGTTGTTTCCAGATCTTAGCTATTGTAAACAACACTGCTATGAACATAGGAGTGCATGCATTCTTTCTGATTGGTGCTCTGGATTTCTTAGGATATAGTCCTAGAAGTGGGATCCCTGGGTCAAATGGCAGTTCCATATTTAATTTTTTGAGAAACTCCCTACTGTTGCCCACAGTGGCTATACCACTCTGCATTCCCACTAGCAATGCACTAGCATTCCCTTTTCTCCACATCCTCGCCAGCACTTGTCATTTGTTGATTTGTTGATGGCAGCCATTCTGACAGGTGTGAGGTGATTCAAGACAGTCTTTTATATCAACCCCTAAAGTTATTATTTCCAGTTTTCTTTGTTCCTTTCTGTAGATTCTAATTTTTATCTTGTATTTTCCCTTCACCCCGAGACATTTCTTCACTTTTCTGGTAGTCTGGGTCTGCTGGTGGCAAAACTCAACTTTTGTTTTATTTGAAAATGTTCACATTTGGCCTTCCATTTAAAATATGTTTAAAACTGGATACAGAACTATAAATTGATAGCTTTTTTTTTCTGTCAGCACTTCACATAGATGTTTCATTGTCCTCTGGCCTGTGTTGTTTTGATGAGAAGTTAGCCATCATTCTTATCACTGGGTCCCTGTATGCAGTGTGCACTTTCTCCTCTGTTTTCTTGTAAGAGTTTTCTCTTTATCTCTGTTAAGTCAGGAACTCTGAAGGGACCTGAGATTTGATTTCTCTTTGCTAGTAAGTCAGTGAGTTGGCATGTCACCGGTTTTAGTTACTGGCAGAAGGTGAGATAGTTTATGACTCATGGCAAAGCAGAGTAACCTGCACATAGGTTCCTGACTCCAATCCCCACAGGGTAATATGACTGGGGCCAGATGTTACCTGCACAGATAGTGAGCCATGTTACAACAGTGGAACCCCAATATTGGGAGGCCCTGATCTTACATAGAAAAATCTAAGAAACTCATCCATCTCCTGTCTGGCAGGAAAAGATGGAGGTTTCTCTTCATTCCAGGGTAATAAAGACAGGGGTGGGGGTGGGGAGGGAGAAACAGGTGTGGGCTAGAAGGGGTCAATGGGGGGAAAAGGGGACATATGTAATACTTTCAACAATAAAGATTAAAAATATATAAAAATGAAGACAGATATTTGCCTCCCTGGAACAAATTTATCTATATTCCACTTGTTTGTTTATTTTTAAAATAATGGCTGTCATATTTCTGCTGACATTCCCTATCTCTTCACCCCATTATGTTCATCTTTTCCTGTAGGTTTTTTAACATCCTTATCATACTTTTCATTTTTAGTTCTTTATCCTCTGATTCAATGTCTTGTCTACAGGTGTGATATTGTGATATAAGAAATATATATTTGGTATTTGCCCTCAGTCCTGACACAGAGCTCCTAAAAACTCTTGTAAGTTCCTGAGTGATGGGGTGATAGGAGCATCTTTTGTCCTAATGTTTGGGTTTGGCCGTATAGTGGAGGTGGTGAATAAATACACTATAGATGCGCTGGGTTCTGTTAGTTTCCTCTGGGGAGTGTCAATGTGCTCCAGCCGGAAGTTAAATGACTGGGAGCCCGACCGTGGCTTTGCAGAGGTATCGTTTTAGGTTTGGGATAGACTTCTTTTGGTTTTGTCCCTAAGTCTAGGGACAGCCCTTAATCCTGAGATGTAGCCTTTACTCTTTAAGTGTGGCCATTCTGAAGTTTCAGCGGACAACCCAAAGAGTTTACCAAGCGCCTCTAAAACGGCAGGATTTGAACCCCAATCTCCCCAGCAACAGGCAAGTCACTGCTTAAATGCTCGCTCAGCTACTGTTTTCCTTTGGGTTGTTTAGACTCTCATCCGCTGTGTGTTCACTCAGGAGGGAGGTGAGGATCCAAAGTCAGTGTGGGTGCAGATGGAGGGCTCCCTCCGCCTGTGGCTCCCTCCTTCCCAGGATTTTCCCTCAGGAAACCCCTTCACCCTTGGCATCCCACTGCTGCTCACCTCCCTGCCAGGATGCAATCTTTTGGAATATTTGACTCACCCTACCCCACAATGTCCTGTCAGTGCCTCACATGCATACAGTAGGTGCACAATCAATGCTTGTAGAGTGAACAAATGAATTACTAATAAGTAATAGGGTTTCTGACCTAGCACCAGGGCCCCATCCTTACAAAGGTAGAGCAGCAGAGCTTCACGGTGACAGAGCAAGGCCTCTGAGTACTGACTGTCCGACTGCGCGCTTTGGGGGCGCATGGTGGGGCGCGGGAGGTGTTGGGCAGCGCGCAGGGCGGGGACAGGAGCCCGCCAGGACCAGCCCAGCCCAAGCCAGCCCTGCGCCGCTGCGGTCAGACCAGTCCGACGGCTACGTCCCTGGCAGTCCTCCCCGCCCCGCGCCCCGCCCTATCTCAAGTTCTGCCTTCCCCTCCTCTCCCCTCCCCGCCCCCGGCCGACCCCGGCCACCCCCGCTGCTGCGCCCGGGAACCGGTCCCTCCTTCGAGTGCACCCTTGGAGCTGGACCGCCCAGCCCACGAGGCCTCCGCCCGCAGCCCTCGCTGCCTCCGTACTTGAACACCTGGGCACCCGGGCACCTGGGCACCTGGCCATGGGACGCCCGGGCCGGCGGGCGGGCGGAGCAGGAGCCCAGCGGGAGATGGGTAAGGGCCTTGGGGAGGCAAGCTGGGGGTCCCGCCGCCCCCGATGGGGACTGTGTGCGCTGCGCAGAGCCGGGCAGACGCTGAGGGAGGGCATGGGGCCGGAGCAGGAAGAGCCGGAAGAGGCTGCAGGAGTGTGGAGAGCGAGTGGGCACCTTCAGACTCTAACCTGGTCGAGTGGCCGAGACAGGGACAGCAAGGGGACACGGCAGAGCGCCATTGGGAAAGCCTGCGGGCCTGGGTGCGGCCACGGGCTCCTCCAGCTGGGCCGGGTAGATCAGGCTGAGCAGCAGCCGCCCTGGGTTGCTGTTAGAACTAGGAAACCCTGAGGGCTTTCCTCCATCTCCTTTTCCTCTATTGCCTCTATTCTGCTGTCTGGTGCCTCCATGGTCCCTGGCGCCCATGACCAGGTCAGCCCTCCCCTATGAGGCCCCTGCCTGGTGGGGGCCTGTCCCTGCAGGCAGCCCCCAGGAGAGTGCTGGGTGGAGAATAAGCCACCTCTCCATTAGCCCTTCTGGGTGCATCTGGCCAGAGACACTGGAGAGATTCCTGGGAAGGTAAACAGCATCTGCTTTGCTGATAAACTCACATCCCCTCCAGGGGCCCTTCCTGGCCCTAGAGTTGAGTCTAGCTGGTCCTTGCAGAAGGACCATGTGGCAGCGACTTGAGTTCCCTGCTGTTTCTCCAGGTGCATGATGGATTTTGCTGCTCTGATGGATTTTTCTGCCCTAGTCAGTGAACTCACCCAGACCCCTGTGCCAGGACCTGCATGTCTAGGTCAAGAGGCTAGCGTCAGCTGCCCTTGAATCTCATTAGCCTGGCTCTTCCCCAGGCCCATAGCTGATTGAATGTAATTTGTAACTAATTGGGTGTCTGTTAGCCCCTCTACATAAGAAACATCAAGATCAAGTGTAGGCAGTGGAGGTGTTGATTCATTCTTTTCTTCCAGATATGGCATTTCTTCTGTGTGGAGGGTATGAAGAAGAGCCATTCATTCTACAAATATTGACTGCAAAAAGGCAGCTGACCCATGATTTCAGAGTGATAAGTGCTGTAAAAACAAAACAGGGTGTTGGTGGGCAGAGAACTTGGCTCTCAGCTGGAAAAGGCAGCAGGCAGACCTGAGCGAGGAGGGAAGACAGCACTGTTTCAGGCCCAAAGCTCTGGGCACAGGGTGGGATGTCCTGGTTACTGTGAGCAGGACTTAGGGGCTTCGTGACGGGTCAGTGAGCGGTGGAGGGTGGATGAGTGGTGAGTTGTCCCTCTCTGAGTCCTGAGAGTGCATTTCTTGTTGGGAGATTTAGTCTGAGATTTAAGCTTCCCCAGAAAACATGCTCTGTGTCTCCTTGTTCATTTGTTCATTCATTCAACAAGTACTCCTGAAGGTGCGTATGTTCTAAGCACTGTTCCAGGTGTTAAGGATGCAGCAGTGAACCGGACAGCACTTTCCCTCACAGGGCTTATTTTCTGGTGGGAAAAATGGCAATAAATAAGAACAGCAATTTTAATGTCAACTGAGATGAATCCTATGAAGAAAAGCAGAGCAGCTTAAGGTGGCGGGGGTTGCTGTGTTTAGTAGAGATGCCAGGACAGGCAGTGCCTAGGGGATGAAATTTGAATGGAGACCTGAATGTAGACAAGACACAGTCATGTGATTCTCTGGGGGAAGAACATTCCAGGCAGAGAGAATGGCACATGCTAAGGCCCCTGAGATGTGAAGGAGGTGTGAGCTTGCTGGCATGCTGACTGTGCTGAGGAACAGGACCCAGGCCAGCAGGCCTCTCAGAGCCTTTCCTTCAAGGTTGGGGTACGGAGCGATCAGCCTGATGACCAGGGGCACCCAAGAAAGCAGATGTTGTTCCCTAACAAACCTAGGGTGAGGCTTGGGACAGGAGGTCACCGGCAATGGGGAGTGTGTATCTGGGCAGGAGGCAGATCACTTGCTTTTCCCACCCCCAGCTTTCACCCAAACATCATGGGCCACACGGATAGCTAAACTGGGGAGCAGACCAACTTTTTCAAATCAGTAAAGACTCTGGAAACTGGAAATGGGGGATGGGAGCAGGGGTGGGGGTGGAGAACTGTTGCCTTCTAGGAAAATTCCAATAACCTTTCATTGTTGATCTCATTAGTTGGCTTAAAAGGCAAACAGGAGAGTATATAACAATGGACGTTATTGAGCATGCATCGTGTGCCAGGCTCTCCTCTGAGCACCTCGTGTGCAGACACGCATCACTCTCACAGCGAGTCTGTGCAGGGTGTGCTCCCACTGCCCCTATTTTCACAGATGAGAAAACTGAGGCCCAGAGAGTAAGACAGCTGCCCGTCTGGACACAGCTGGTGAGTGTGCAAGTCTGGGTTATGGTCGAGTGGTGCAATTTTAGAGCCCTGTGCTTTGAGAGAGATGTTTGGCTGACCAGATGCTTGTCACAGTGGAGATGCTTGTCTTACCAGCAGGGTGGTTTGAGCAAGCACGTCAAACTCGTGGCCCAAGGGCTGTATATGGGCCACACGAATATTTTTGTGGCCCAACCAATATAACGGTGTGAGTTATTACTTACAATTATGAAAGGAAATAAGTCTCCTCTCAGATCCAGAATTACTGACACTCACCTTGCGTCAGTTTTGAAAGTAATCACTGTGAACAAGAGTTCCCCCGAAGTCGGAAAGATAGTAGCAGAGAAGAGATGCTAATTGTCAGGAAGAAACCATTACTTTTATCATTGCTCTTGTTCTTTCTTTCTTTTTATACTATACTTTTTGAAATAAACCTATGTTTCTATGAAAATTGAAGCTTTTGTTTTTTGCGGCCCACATAAACTTCAACCTTGTTTATTTGGGCCGTGTTAGCCTTTGAGTTTGACATGCTTGGATTAGAGAGAGACTACGGGCTATGAGCCCGCTCCACCTCTTTCCTTCTTTTTAAGGCAATGTTTGCACGGGTTAAATTTTCTTTAAAAAATATTTTTAAAGCTAATACTTGCATGTGTTGAAAATATTTTTACAAATGTTAATCCAAACAGCCCTTCAGGTAGCAGTGAAAGCCCTCTCTCCCTCCCTCTCCTGCCCTGATGCCGGTTCTCTTCAGTTTCTTGAGGATACGTCTGGAGAGAGATGTTCTGCTCATGAACAAGCATACCCAGTGTGTACACACCTCTTTGTCTTTTTTTATACAAATTGTAATAATCTCAGGTCTGTACTTTTTAAAACTTTAATATACTTACTGTACTGTGGCAGGACAGAAAGATCCTCCATTCTTGTTGACTGTCTCTCGGAGGGGAGGTCCCACATGTACCTAGTGGTCTTTTCTGGGTTGTTTTACCTGTTTTTGTTTGTTAGTTTGCAGTGACAGACTGTCATGTATGAACATACTTGTGCCTACATATTTACTCCTGTGTCCGTTTCAGTAGAAGATATTCCTAAACATGGACTCACTGGTTGAAAGCCCTGTGTGTTTAGATTTCAGCGATGCTGCCAGCCTGTGAGGCTTAGCTCTGAGACTGTTTCTTCGCAGCTCCATCAGTCGGTCGGTGTATTAGCAACTTTCTGTTCTTGCTAATTTTACAGGGAAAAAAAAATGGCATCACGTTGTGGTTTAATAAGGATTTCCTTGTGAGTTCTGTTGTGAGTCTCTCATATGTTTTAAGCTATTTGTCTTTCTCTTTCTGTGGACTGTTCATGTCCCTGGCCTGTGATTTAGCTTGGATTGTTGTCTTGTTTTTTGTTATTGAGTTATAATCTCTCATCTCTAGTTCCACTGGCTGCCCTCACCACCTTCCCCTACCCTCGAGAGCAGCAGCCCCTGTGATGTATTTATGATATGTTTATCCTTAGATCTGGGTGTATTTTAGAGAAAATACGATGTTGATTTATATGTACATGTATTTTAAACTGCATATACTGTGTTGTGCCACAAATCATGATCGTTTTACTTCTTAAACCTGATACTGTATTTTTAGGAAGATCTCTGACCACCATGTGAACTTGGTGGCTGCAGAGTTCTATGATTGGAATTATTGTGGAATCATTGTAAGCGCCGATGCTTCTTGGCTGCATGTAGGAAGGTTGTTTGGAGAAATGGCATTTTGGGCGTGTGCCTTGGAGGATAAAGAGGAGTTGATAGATGAGCAGGAGGATGGGGAAGGGAACAGAACTGAGCGAGAGTCAACATAGGACATGCCGACATGTGAAAGTACTGGGAACATTCAGGGAAGCCCCAAAGGGGCTGGGGTGGAGTTCAGAGTGCGGGTGTGTGGTTTCAAATGCCAGGGCTGGGCTTTCCCTAAAGGCCACAGGGTGAGATGGTGGGGTGGGAGTCAGTTGGTAAGATTTTCAAGAGCAGAAGTGATCTATGGAACCGGAGTGGGCTGTGGACCTGGATGTGCGAGTCAGGAGGCTGCAGACAGGAGAGGATTGGGCTCTGTGTGAGGATGGAGCATCTGTGGAGGGAGAACCAGAGGCCTGGGCACTGGAAGAGGCATGAGGGGCCTAGGCTGGTGTCAAGGCTGCTCACTTGGGAAGCCAAGAGGACGTGGTGACACAGGCAGGACCCAGGAGGGGTAGGCTGGGCCCAGGGTTCACTCCTGGGCACATGACCTTTTTGACAGCTGTCAGCCACACTGTCAAATGTAAAGGCCTGCTCACCCTGCCGGAACCTCCCCGTTGGCAGTGAGATTTTCTCCAAACTGGGGAGGGGTTTGTGACAGCTCAGTGAGTAGGTGGGAGGTGAAGGTGTGAGAGTGGGTGAGGTCTCCAGGGAGAGTGAGGAAGGCAGGAGAGAGCCCGGGGCAGGCAGGCAGGCAGGGAGAAGTATGCAGGGAGAAGTGGACAGACAGGCCCAGCCAGCCAGGGAGCTGGGTGCACTTTCGAACTCTGTCCTTTGCTGGCTAGACAAGCTTGGGACAGCATCCTCTCAGGAGGGAGCGTGGGTAGGGGTAGAGGGTCGGGGACGGTTATAAACAAGGAGCCCAAGAAGGCATCTCTGCTCTCCTGGCATCTCTCAGTGGGGCTTTGGAGGGTGCATAGGCATGCGGAGGCAGACAGGAGGGACTGGGCCCCCAAACCACAGGTAAGTGTAAGAGGCTTTCTTCCCCGGGAGCTGGGCCTCCCCACCTATTCAGCCTGTGGGTGGCTATAGAGTATAGATATGGATGGGCTCCTGTGGCACAGACAAGACCCTGGGCCCAGGGCTTTGCTGCTACAGGCAGGGTACGTGTGGGCACCCCCCCCCCCCACCCCCAGGGGAATACGCAACCCTTCAGGTGACCCAGGAAATGCCCTGCTCTGAGCCCTGTCTTCCTCCTTCGCTGTTGCTGTGTCAGGCAGTGTCCCTGCTCTGTTCCTGTAGCACCTGAGCCTCCCTCGCCTGTGTAGTGTGAGCCTGACATCCCACTCTGCACCTCCTGGCAGGTCACGGCTCATGAACATTATTAGGAAGGCTCCGTTCATCCTCCAAAGGAACAAATGCTTGTCACTGTTTTTGAATACTTTCCCACCCATACTACTTTATGTATTTATTTTTAGAAAAGCAAGCAAGAATTTATTGACCACAGCAAAAATATACTTAGGAGAGTGACACAAGGAAGGGCATAGAAGAAGCAGCAGGAGAGCCCAGGCTGGGCTGCTTTGGCTCCCTGGAAAGTCAGAGAAAAGGGGGCCTTGGAGACAGGTTCAGGGAGGGTTAGCCTGGGGTGAGCTGCCACTGCCCACTGCTCCTTGGCTGTAACTCTCCTGGGGTCCCTTAGAGGTTAGGGGAGACATGCCAGGGAGTGAGAGAGGGAATGACATGGGTGTGCTCCCAGGAGGGAGAGCACCTATATTATTTGATTTAATATTTTTTCTTGAAGGGACAATGTAAAGTAGGTATTACCTACTTTAGTGTGACTAAGCAATAACATCTGTGAAATCATAGGTTTGCTGTATCAATTATTTTTAATGCAATTCAGGTAAATTCTTAATTATTTAAAACATTCATTCTGTGCCCCGCTTATCTACTTATGCAAACCTTGTCTCAGATCTGAGGAGGCGGGAGGAGGTACTCTGTACTATGTAGGAGAGGGAAAATACTTCCTCTGCCCTGTTTGATTCAGTGATGGGGCCTGACCAAAAACAGATGAACACCCTGTTAATTTTAAAATGCTTTTAACCAAGACTTGCTTATAATTCAATTAACAAGTTATTTTTGTTATTAAGTCACTATTATTTTAAACAAATTTTAGCGAATAGGCCATATGTTGGAAAAGACACTGCAGTAATTTCATTGACATAAGTAATTATTACATATCTACAACTATAGCTACATATTTAAATCCCAGAATCACTGCTCTTAAATAATGTTTGGCGAATGATCAGCACGTGATCTCACTGAGTGCGTGTGACCTGCTGCAGCGTTTTCAACTGTGCAGGATGTTCCCACGTGCACTGAGCCACGTCCCAGCGCTCTAGTCACCTGCACATGTGTATTCGGGTGACCAGTGAATGTACGCATTTACTAGACCTGTTCAGTATAAATTTAAAATGACAGTAATACATATAGAAAACTTCTCTGTGAAATTAAACTTTTCATCCATACTGAATTTTAACCACACAAACGAGTCTATGTAAGTAAAACACAGGCAAACTAATTTGATGACTTTTTAGCCTATGCCTTTGGCAAACCTACTTTATTGGGCTTTCAGCTTTAAGGGACACCTGTGGGCTGAATTAGCCCATTACAGCGAGGTTTTACTGTTTACTTAGTAGGGGAAATGGAGGGGAGAGAAGGCTCCTATGGGAAGGCAAGTAGGTTTCTGTAGGACACACAACTGGGTGTTAGAACAAATGAAAGGTGAGAAAGTCTGTGGTAAAGTTTGGGTTTAGGAGCTGAGTGGTCTGGCTGTCCTGGGGCCCGAGCTCCTGAAGGAGGAATTACGAATCCACCGTTTCCATAGATCAGTGGTCGGCAAACTCATTAGTCAACAGAGCCCAATATCAACAGTAGAACGATTGAAATTTCTTTTGAGAGCCAAGTTTTTTAAACTTAAACTTCTTCTAACGCCACTTCTTCAAAATAGACTCGCCCAGGCCGTGTATTTTGTGGAAGAGCCACACTCAAGGGGCCAAAGAGCCGCATGTGGCTCGCGAGCCGTGGTTTGCCGACCACTGCCATGGATAAGGGAAGCTCTGAGAAGGCTGCTTGATGCATTTGTCAAATCTCAGATGTCTTTACCTTTAACAATAATCTTCATACCAACTGTGGAGGCCCAGCAGGTCCCACACCAGCATGAAGGAGGCCCCAGGGCAGCCACCTGAGAGATGGTCACTGCAGGTGCCGGCCCTCCCCCGCCCCCGCACCACGGAGCTCAGCCTTCACAGGCAAGGACAGAGGTCAGCAAAGAACCTTCCAGTTAAAGTGAACAGAAATATTCAATCATTATGTCACTCAACAAATTTAATTTTCTAATACCTTTATTATTTCTGCTGATGATCAACAGGATACATATTTATTTTAAAAAATTAGATACACACCAAAAAGCATAAAGAACTTAACCATGCGCATTATACCACGCATGGGCAGATAGCCATCATCGACCGAGGTGCTGGCATTTTATTGTCTAAATACACAAACACGTTTTTAAATATTGAGATTATACTGAGTATATAAACAGTTTTCTTACTTGATGATATACTGTGAACATCTTTCCACTTCATTAAATACTCTACAGAAACGAGATAGTCACAGGCTGCTGAGGTTCACCATCTGGCCCAATGGCTTTGCCACCATCTACTTATCCAGGCCCCGTCTGGGGATGTTGACAGGGGAGCGTTCTTGCCGTATGAGTAACTGCATGCACATGTGCTCCAGCAGATGTTTTGCAAGTGTCTTCTGGGTGCCCAGGAGGCTTGGGGACAGAGGTGAGTGACTGTAGAGACCTAGTCACTGCTACATGAGGGTGGATCCATGACAAGTAGCCTGGGAGTGAGGCCAGGCTAGGGAGCCCTGGCCTGGGCGTCTGTCCGCAGCAGAGGAGGGATAGCCTCGGAAGGTTACTGTGCCCACCAGGGATTGGGCAACCAGGTCCAAGAAATTCAAGTGTGCCAGTCACTTCTGCAATCACTCTCTGCCTGCTCCAGGAAACCCAGGCAACACCAGTGCCCGGGAGGTGGGCGATGGTGCTCCCGCTGGGCTAGCGCCTGACATGTCTCCCTCCCACTTTAAGACCACAGGGATCAGGGGTGTCTGTGACCCAGGCTCAGTCACTGACACCCTCACTTGGCCTGCCTCCTAGCTCTGTTCCATCCCCAGGGAGCCCACAGTCCATCTGGGCAGTGAGACTGTCACCTCTGACCTGGCAGAGGAATGTTGGGAGGCAGGTGTCTGCTTGTCTGTTCTCCCTGAGGCCAGAGAGCTGGAAGGGATGGGCTTTTTCTGGAGGAAGCAGCGTGTGTCTGCCCTACTCCAAGGCCCCCCACACATTCGGGGACGTGGGAGGCCATGAGGTGCTGCTGGCCTGGCTGTCACCCTGCCCGGGAGCAGGTGCCCTGGGAAGGATCAAAGTAATCGCTGTCAGCTTCGAGTGGGGAGAAGGGAGTTCAGGCTCCGCTGTCAGCAGCTCTGTTGGCGTGGCAAGGCCTGCTCCTCCTCACCTGTAGGCTCAGAGGGGAACTGAGTAGCAGAACATGTATCTGCTGGGTTCGGCAGCCCTGGTTTCCAGTCCAACCTGTGTAACTGTTCTGACATCATCTGTCTGTGGCATGGGAGTAATGACACCCACCTCCACCAGGACTCACAGGGGTCGGAGATGCTGCCTGTAAAGGGCGTGGTGCGGGCCACTCAGCACCTAGGGCCCTCGGTGAAGGGCAGGTACAAGCCAGGTGCCCGTTCCCTTCCTTTGCTGCCTCTGGGAGGGCAGAGCTGGTGCTGAAATCCCCAGAGCTGCTCTCCTGGGGTAGGCTCTGCTCCCTGTGCTCTCAGTATCGAGTGCTACCTCCCCACCTGTGCTGAGTGGCTTCCTCTGTGGGCAAACAGGAAGTCGCTTACCTCGAGGGAGGCAGGAAGGGCTGGCGCGCAGGGCTGCTTGCCCACAGCTGTGGTCATGTCCAGAGATGGTGTGTCCTCAGGGCCCTGAGGGGCAGGGGGATGTGTAGGGAACCCAGGAGTGCGGGGATTGCAGGGGATGGAAGCTCCATGTTGGCAGGGGCTCTGGGGCACACACCAGTTTCCCCTGCTGTGCTCTCACTGGGGCCATACACCCTCCGTCCTTGCTGGCACCAGGGGTCCTCGCCCGAGTTGCCCCTTGCAGTCTTGGGAAGGAGTTGGAAGTCCTGGGACACGGAGCAGAGCTGGTGGCCAGGAGTCTGGGAGTCTCAAAGTTTGCTGCACGCAGGAGCACCCACCAGCCGTGCCCCAAGACCTCAAACACACACCCTCACATACGAGACATGCAGCCTGGAGGAGAGGGAGAGCAGGGAGGAGGAGAGGAGAGTGGACTCACCTGTGGCCCAGTCCGGTGGTCACTTGACTGTGTATCTCCCTAGACTTTGCAGCGGCTTTCGCTAGAGCCGACCACTTCCTTTCCTAAAGTCCTCTCCTCTCTCATCCTCTGTGACAGCACGCTCATGCTTTCTCAACTCCTTAACAGTGCAGCCTTCCCGCATGGACCCGGCCCCGAGCACAGACCCATGTCCTGCTGGTCACACACGCTGCCCTCTCCACGCCCGGTGTGTTTTTCGGTTGCCTGCTTGAGTTTCTCATAGATCCACAAACCTAATATTTAAAAAAGTCAAATTCTTGATTTTCTCCCCTCAGCCTCACCATCCTGATTCTGTGCCTTTTCAGCAGATGCTATTACCAACCATCGAGTTGCTCTCTCCAGAAATCCAGGTTACCCTCGACTCTTCTGTCCTCTATGCCTCTCATCTGCTTAAGTGGCAGGTCCTGCCAATCATCCAGGACATACCCCCAGGCCTCTGTGTCCCCTCCTCCTCCACAACCTTGACTTCCAAGCCACAGCCCCACCTCCCCTGGATAGCCACAGAGCCCCCACTGGCCCCTGGTTCTCATGGAGCCTCTGACTGTCTTTTCCATTCAGCAGCTGCTTATCTTAAACACTGCACTGAAATGCTCCCTGCCCTGTCATTTCCCTGCTGACCGTGTGTCCTGCTTACCACTGAGGACCCTCAGGACCTGGCCCTGCCACTCTAGCCCCATCTCCCCCTGACCCCTGGCCAAACTGGCCTCTCTCTGGTCCCTTAACTCAGGGAGGCCTTTCTGGCTTCAGGTGAGGCAGTCGATGTGCAGTTCCCTTGTCCTAAAACTCCTGCCCCATGCTCTCCACATGCCGGCTGCTCCTGGGATTTCCTGTCTCCCAGCCCGGTGAGCCCACTGATGCTCTCTCATTCCTCTCTGCTCCTTCCCTCCCTGGTCCTGGCATTAATTTATTCCTCCACTGGTTTTTTTAAAAAATGTAATTTAATTTTCCCCTTTATTGATTAAGGTATTATAAATGTGTCCTTATCCCCCCATGGTCCCCCCATCCCCCCACTCATGCCTTCACCGCCCCCCCTCCGGTGTCTGTATCCATTGGTTATGCTTATATGCATGCATACAAGTCCTTTGGTTGATCTCTCCCCCTTAGCCCCACCCTCCCCTGCCTTCCCTCTAAGATTTGAGCATCTGATCGATGCTTCTCTGTCTCCAGATCTATTTTTGTTCATCGGTTTATTTTGTCTCTGGCCTGGAAGCTCCCTGATGGCAGGGATTGTGCTTGCTTCCTGGTGGGTCAGCAGCATCCTGGGTGAGCATGTGGTGGAGATGCTGGCTGAGCAGTGGCCACAGTGCAGAGGCCCTGGAGGCTGCGGGCTGAGGGCGGGCCTGCATTCGGCCTGGGCCACGAGGCTTCTGGCTTCCACGTGGGCAGTGCTGTAAGAGCACAGGTGCAAGAGGGGAGCAGCTGGGGTGGGGCGGTCAGGAGCAGGTTTGTGCCACTGAAGTTGAGGTGCCTCTAACATTTCCTTCCCAGAAAGAACCGTGGGGGCCCCACCTGACACAGGGATATGTCTGGGTTATAACTACAGCTGATAAACTGTCACCCAGTGCGTCCTGTCCTACTTCCCGCCTTAACCATGGGTTAGGTCCTCAGCCTCCTGGGAATGTGGCTGCGGAAAGAGAGCCCCGCCCAGCCTTTGGCCCGCCACAACCCCCTTCCCTTCCTGGCTCCCTCTTGCGCATGGGCCCAGGTCCTGTCTGCCCCTCAGGTGCAGGGCTGCGTGGAGCAGCAAGGCAGTGCCCCATGGGAGGAAGAGGCAGGTAGGTCTGGGAGGTGGAGAATCCAGACTCCTGGTGCCTGGAGTGTGCTGGAGAAGGTCTGGGAGGCTCTCCCTGTGGACCCTCGCCGGGGGGTACAGAGGAGAAGGACTGGAGCTGCCGCCCTGCCTCTGGCCTGTGGGCTCTGCAGCCCGGGCTGTGCGACCAGCTGGTCTGAGGCGATATGCGAGTGGAGGAGTCTCCTGCGCAGAGATTTACAAGGACTAGATGGGGTGGTTCCGGTCTCAGGACCCTCCATTGACAAGTCAGTGGGTGGTTGAGGCCGGAGAGGTAGACTGTGCAGGGAGAGACAGGAGTCATACAGCAGTGCCCTCCCCACCCCGACCTGGCTCACTCGTGGACACCTGTGGCCTGTGTTCCACGGAAGGATGTCAGGAATCCAGTGTGGGAATGGACAAGAGTTGGTTCATGTGGTCGGAGGCTGTGAGCTTCCAGCCCAACTGTGTGACTTCCCAACTGTGTGACTTCCCAGCTGTGAAGCCTGGGCCAAGGCCTCTCTGGGCCTGCCTCCCCATCTGTATAATGGGGATAGTGAGTAGGTGAGAGGGATGGCTGAGGCACTCATGGGGAACACTGACCACGAGACAATTGTTATCAGGTGACAAAAGTAGAGATGCCAATTGTTACAAGCAGAAAAGAACAGTTGCCCAACCTGGGCCTCCTGTGTCCCCCCCAGGTGCCCTGCAGGGCACTGAGCTGGGCAACATGAGAAGCTGTGACAGAACCACAGGCAGGAAGGGGTGGGGCCTTTCACAGTGCAGAGCCTGCATCTTCCCCTTTCTCTCTCCCAGGCCTGGGGGCGGGTGAAGGGAGTGATTCTCTCTGGACTGAGGGCGGGTGGGGGGCACGTGGGTAAGGGGCTGTGAGGAGCTGGGCCTGTGAGTGAAGGTTCCCATCTTGTGGGCAGGAAGTGAGAGGTGCAAACAGCTGGGGAGCCCTGGGGAGACTGGGGGGGGGGGGTGCGTCAGAGCCGGAGGGGTGAGAGTGTCTGGGGGTGAGGGGAGCGGAAGTCGGAAGCTCCAGCCACCACATTCACCACTCGCAGGGCAGACACACAGCAGCAGGAACCGCTCGTTTGGAGGTGAGTGAGGTGGTCTGCTTGGGGTGGGCCTGGGCTGGAGTGGGCCATGTGTGCCCTGGGGCAGTGGCTGGGGCAGGTGGGCAGAAGGCGGGCACTGTGGTCTCTACTGGGCACCTGCTGTGAGCCTGGCCCAGGCTGTACCCCCACCTTTCACTTCCTTCTCTCCGTCCCCCTCCTCTCTCACCCTTCCCCGGCCCATTGGGCCCTTTCTCTGCTTCCTGCCCCAGCCTCGCCAGAGCCCTTTGGGGTCTGCAACAGTGAATGTGGGGTCCGAGAAAGCCGCTGGGGTGTGGTGACTGCTGTGGCTGGTTGCCCAGTGGGTGCACTTGGGGCCTGAGGCCTCAAGGAAGCCTGACCCTCCATCTTTGAGGGAGAGAGGCCAGATGGGCTGGAAGTAGTTTGGGGTGTGGTCACTGCAGGAGCTCAGACTCCACTCTAAAGGGGCTCCCAGCCCCATCCGGAGGAGCTGGGTACAAGCAGAGCCCCCACTTGCCAGTTTGCCAGGTCCGCTGATGGGCGTCAGAAGCCATGCCACTCAGTATCCCTGTGCCGGCGGCGCTCAGGCCTTCTAGGTGTGGCTGTGTCTTCACGGTGAAGCCAGCCACAGACGGCCCGCCCCTCACAGGGCCTGGTTCTAGAGCCTGAGATGCTGAAAACTGGGCAAGGCCACCTGCCATGGGCCAGGATTAGTCCCCTCAGGGCCTTGGCCAGTTTTGAAGGACGGGCCTGTCGCCCCAACCTCCTGGACATCTGTAAATAAGGAACCACCCAGCCCAGGACTCAGAGCCTGCTGAGCTGTTTGTGGAGTGAGCGGGTGAGTCCCAGAAGGGCTGAGGAGACCAGCCTGGCCCGAGCCCTCCTGGTGTGCCTAGCCCTTCCTGGGCAGCAGCTGCTCTGGGACCTGTTGGTGCTCTGCCCCATCATCCCTCCTCTCTGCCTGAGACCTGGCTGACCCTGACCCTGACCCCAACACTGGGTCCTCAGCGCCCCCAGAGCCTCCCCCCCCTCCTCCCTCCCTGCACATTTGCATGAGGGCTCCTGGTGTGGCAGGAAGTGGGGCCTGCCCAGAACTTGGCATGCTCAGTCCCCAGGTTCAGGCAGGGGCATCAGTCCTGCAGCTCCGGACAGAGGGCTCACCCTCGGCTCCCGCCCTGAGGGACGACATTTCTGACCCGGTTCCTGCACAGGGACAGCATCCGGCACTTCCTCAATCCCTGGACAGGCCAGGAGCCTTTGCTTTTTCCATAGGAAGGAAAAATTTCCACAGTAAAAAGAAGGCATGTTTGCTGAGTGGAAGCTTAAAAGGAGAGACACAGAGTTCAGGGGGAGATTTGGGGCTGGCTGGCTCTGGAGGCTGCTGAGAGTGAGGTGCCCACCAGGCTGCTGTGCTGAAAGGGAGACCGTTTGTTTCACTTCTCTGAGCGGACCCTCAAAGCAGCAGAGTTTAAGGGGCAGGCAGGGCATGAAGCTTTTGAGCACCTTCAAGGCCTGGGCCCAGCACTGGCGCAGACCTGCTCCTGTCCTCTAACAGAGCCTGGAGCAGCTTACTCACTCTCATCTGTGTTCTGTAGACCAGGAAGCAGGTGGAGTTTCTGACTAGAGTCGGTGGCTGGTCAGCTGCAGATAGGATGTGAGTCCAGTCTGTGGGTCTCAGGTGTGGGTGCACAGGATGCCCAGGCTGTCACCTGTCCCAGGGACAGGCTGTCCGCAGCCTCTTGCAGGCAGAGTATTGGCTGTGTGCCCAGCCAGGGGGAAAGCAGCAAATGCACTATCAAAAGCACAGTTCAGCTACCAGACGGGGTTCCCTCCTGTCCCAGTGTCACAAAGGAGCTGCCTTAAAGCCAGGTGGAGTGGAACTGGCGGTGGGGGCACTGTGTCCTGGTCCCCAGCTCAGCCCATGAGCTGGCACAGGCACAGCCCCTGTGGACTTCTCCAAAGACCCCTTGAGACGAGGATTGCCTGATGTGAATTTAGCTGATGAAGCCGGGGCCGCAGTGGACCCATGCCCTCCCCCCTGGTTGTCTTCTGGAGCCTCAGCATTTTCTGGATACCTCTCCCAGAACTTACCCTCGAATGTCTGAGCCCTCACAGAGTTTAGGAAATGAGGCGCCACTTTATCTTAGGGGTGGCAAACCTCCCTTGTGAGACATGTGGCAGACTGTCTCCCTCCTTTGTTCTGAGGATACCTGAGAGGAGCTGTTTCAAGAGATTTCACTAAACGCCAAGAGTGGAGAAAAAAGTCAACCAAGAAGATTCTAGATGCAGGAGACCAGGCCCGCCTCTGTCTGAGAGGTACCATTCCTGCTCCCAGAACAGGCTGGTTGCCCCCCTTGACCCTTGATCCTTAACCCTTGCTGGGCCAGGATGGGTGGGACTGCCTCTCTCCTCAGGTCCTTCCACCCCTCCAGAAGGGAGAAATTGAAAAAAGAAAAAAAAAGGTGGGACAGGGAGGGAGATACAGATAGAGACTCAGACAGATAGAAAGATGATAGATAGATAGATAGATAGATAGATAGATAGATAGACAGATAGATAGATGATAGATAATAGAGAGATAGGTAATAGGTAGATAGATCGATAGTAATAGATAATAGGTAGATATTTCTTAACCCTCAATTGCCTGAAAGGGTCCTCCCACCTCCTCTCCGTCCAGCTGCTCCTGGGAAAAGGGGACACAAATGAGCGTTTTGGCTGCTGGCCCTGCAGTGATGCCTAAGGACAGCTCTGCCGCCTGGGCTTCCTGGGAGGAAGGTGTAGTTGGCTCAAGTGCAGCCTGGCCCTCAGGTCGGAAGGTCATGTGATGCTGAATCTCCTCTCAGCTCAGGCTCCCAGGGCCCCAGTGAGTTTGTTGAGCATCTGTCATCCCTCCCTCCCCATTCTCACAAACACTGCCGAGTGGCACCTCAGCCCACAGCCTTGCTCTGGCAGTGGGAGCAGAGCATGAGTACTGCTCACAGGGCTTTGTGCCTGCAAGGTTTTGAAGAGAGTGATGGCAAGAGAGCTGCAGACCTGGGTTCAGAGCCCAGCCCCCTTCCCCACTGAGCTCCCTCACGTTTCTGGAACTTGGCACCTTAGCGTCTCCATTAGTAGAAGGAGACGGATGTGGCCGCTGTCCAGTTCCTGTAGCTGCCAGGAGCTTGTGGTGAAGCAGGTGCGGTGGGTCATGTTGTGGGCCCACGCGTTCCTTGCACCTCCTGGGCCGGGGCGGGGTGGGGGTGTGTGTGGTGGGCAGGGTTGCCCGATGAAACCCAGGATGCCCAGTTATGTTTGTGCTTCAGAGAAACAATGAATACTTTTTTGGTACAAGTATGTCCCAAATATTGTGAATGGGGGGGATGGGTGTCCTATATATTTTTTTTTGCTAAAGGTGGCAGCCCTGCCATATGCAGCTGTGGCCCCCAAGTGGAATTGCCGACTGGACTGGAGTCAAGACCCCTCCCACTAGGCTCTGTGTAACACCAAGTCTCACAGGGGGTCCAGCACTAAGGTTGTGTTTCTAACCTGCTTGAACTGAAGCACAGCCACACCCCTCACCCTAAGCTTTATAGGTGGGAGAGAGCATAACATCAGCGATCACCAAAGTGATTCGGTCGCCCAGCTCATCCCTAGTGCGACAGCCCTGGACCAGACCTGCCTTCAT
Organism: Corynorhinus townsendii; assembly: GCA_026230045.1. Taxonomy (NCBI): domain Eukaryota; kingdom Metazoa; phylum Chordata; class Mammalia; order Chiroptera; family Vespertilionidae; genus Corynorhinus; species Corynorhinus townsendii. The sequence goes on along the minus strand of JAPDVU010000007.1, from coordinate 108,264,672 downwards.
GGTGCTTAGTCTGGGAAAGGGAAGAAACTAGACATTGCATGCTGGGGTAAGCAGGCTGGGAGGGGTGGGGCACAGTGGGCTGAGTTTCACCGGCTCAGAGTCAAGGCCCCACCAAACTGCATACTTGTCCCCGGCCAACTGCTGTCAGGCTGTCTGTCGGTCTGTCTATCTCTATGTCCCCCTCCCATGGTCATGGGCTCCCCCATCCCCGGGTTCCTTCCACCTCCCCCAGGCCCTTCAGACACCTCAGGCCCCTGAGCTCTCTCTTCCTTTTGGTCCTGGGGAAAGCTGCTGCAGCTTCTCAGACCTTTCCCCTTTGGCTCTCGGGGACACCTGGCTTCTTCGGGGGGGCCGAGCTAGCATCTAAGTGTAGAATTAATGTTGACGTATGTGGCTGCTCTGTGTACAAATGCGTATTTACTTATAAGTACACAAGCTTTTCCATGTGGGCTCCAGAGTGGGGTGGCCAGGGTGTAAATCCTGGCGCTAACATAATTAATTTTGTGACCCTGAATAAGTTAGTTAACCTCTCTAAGCCTCAAGTCTCCCTCTGCCAACTTTAGATAATAGTAGCATCTACCTCCAAGGATTGCTTTAACAATCAACTGAGATAATGCAAATCCCCTTGCACAGTGCCTGGCATAAAAAACTCAGAAAATGTTAGCTATTATAAATAGTATGTTTGCAAAGGTGGCTGTGGGACTCCTTCTTGTAAAAACTTGCAGGACAGACACGCTTTCCCTCACCCTGCCTGCCATCTCTGTTCCATTGCTGGCATTTGAACTTTTCCTGTCAAGCGGGTTCTCTCCTGACAGCAGAGGTGTGGCGTCACTGGTGCCTCAGGAAGGCCCCTGAGGCTGGTCACATGCAGATGCAGGTGTGGGGTTTGGAGGAATGAGGACCCGCCCTAGAAGGGTCTGAGGCAAAGGAAAAATAAGAGAAGATGCGATGAGGCCAGGGGCGCCTTTCATTCCGGAACGGCGTGTCATGGGGCCTGTGTTTGACCTCGCACTTCCTGAGAGCCAGTACGAGGCAGAGACAGGCCAGTGACGAGTTTCAGAGTGGCCAAGGAATCCCCTGGCCAAGCTGCACGGCTGTAAACCAGGACCCGCTGGCTAGTCTTGCAAAGGATGAGGCTCCAGAGACAGGAGCCTCAGGGAGTGGGAGTAAGGCCGTGGCCTTCTTTCCTAGGCACCTGCTTCTCCTGTGAGAGGTTCTGTTCCATTTTCATCGACTCTGGTCTGTGTCTCTCTGGCTGCCACCTGCTTTGGCTTACGTACTGTTTTGGCTCACGTGCTGTTTTTGGCTTGCGACTGATTTCACGCTGTTCTGAGGCACTTCCAACTCCTGCTGCTGGCTGCCTCTCCATTCTCCAGTCGAGATCCCTGAGAGGAGGATCTGATTCAGCCAGTCCATCTATTTTCAGCTAAGCCACCCGGGACACTTCAGCCCACAGATGGGTGTCTTTGGAGCAGGCGGTTGAGATGGTGGGGTCAGAGGGCATGCATGGAGCATTGCTCCCCCACAGGGCTGTGGAGGACAGTGTACCCCAGCTGGGGCCATGGGCATGACAAGGATCCCCAAGTACATCGGACACACTAGACAGGAGCTGGCAGCCCTTTGCTGACCTTCTGTGCTTTGGGCATTTCCAGGGCAGAGTGGATCTCCATTGCCCCCCTGGCCAGCAGTCCCCCTAATCCACACAATGGGACTGTGACGGTGGACACTGCTGGGGACCCCTGCACACTTGCTCCCTGTGGATGATGGATGACAACACACTCTCTGAACACCCGGAACCCGTGGAATTCCTCAATATCTATTTGAGAGACAACCTGCAGCCCCACCCAGGAGTACAGCTGAGGGAAACGAGCAGCTGTCCTGACCCGCCCGGACCTTTGCAGGAACTGACCTGGGCGTCTGACCCTTCTGAGTCCCCGGGGAGGCGAGATGCTCCTGCCGGGGGCTCTAGGGCTGAGCCTGAGGGCCTGGGGTGTAGGTCTTCCCAGGGGGGCCCAGGGCAGAACCCCAGCTCGTCCACGCAGGTGGTGTTCTGGGCAGGCATCCTGCAGGCCCAGATGTGTGTCCTGGACCTGGAGGAGGAGCTGGAGAAGACTGAGGGACTGCGGGCCGAGCTGAGGTCCTGCATCCCTACAGCTCCTGTGGACCTCCCCCCATTCCCCTCCAGCCCGGCGGGCCCCCTGGGCCCAGGCCCCCCCACCAGCTTTCCCTCGGGGGAGGACAGCAGCAGGCCCAAGGGAGAGAGCCAGACCCAGGTGTCCCCCCTGGAGGGAACGCCAGACTCCTCCCCAGAGTGGGGTGCCGAAGAGGAGAGCCTGTTCTTTGACAACCCCCTCTTCCTGGAGAGCCCTTGCTCAGAGACCAGCACTCCCAGAGAGCACTTCTCCTGGGGACACTCCAACTCCTGTGCTGACAAGGACGACAATAGGAGGCCTGAGAGCCCGCAGACCCTGGAGCCTCCTCTCCTGCTGGGCAGGGTGCCATGGGGGCTGGGCAATGAGCCAGACTCAGGGGACAGTGCTGCTGATTCCAGCGGGCACACCACCCCTCCATTCCCTGTGCCCACCTACAAACCACACTCCTTCTCCTGGGCCGAACCGGACACCGCCCAACAGGCTCCTGCAACACCTCCCAGCTGGGTGGGGAGCAAGGTAAGCCGGGCCTTGGGAACCCACCCAGAGCTGGGCCTGGGACACAGAAGGACAGGCCTTGCTCTGTGGTCGCCCGGCCCAGACACTCTTCAAATACCAGGGCCTTTGGGGACTCTGGAGAAATACAACAGGAAGGCAGGACCAGTGAGGCCTTTAGAATTATGAGAAAATGGACAGATGCTGCAATGTCCACTGAACATGCGCACATTACATCAACGTCTCCATCTCGCCAGCTTGGGCGTGTCTGGACACATGGGGTGGGTTAGGTGGGGGGGACTGGTAGCCCCTCCAGGTGCAGCCTGTTCCTGCCCATCCTCAGACTGTATCCTCCCGCCTCTAACATACCCCAACCCCAGCCATAGCTGCAGGGGTCAGCGGCCAAGGTGCCCTCTGCCCCCAGGAGGTGTCTGTCCGCGTCCCTCCTTTCTTTCCTTAGAGACTGCAGCCTTTTGTTATTTTTAGCTCACCATCTCTCATTCCTCCTCCCGCCCAGTGTCAGCGGGTCAGGCCCACAGGACGATGGCAGACATGGCAGACAAGCTTGCTATCAGCTAGGACAAGTTCTAGGGACAAGTGTGTGAGACAATAGGGGCACAGTTTTCCCAGGGTGGCCTCTGCTGAAGAGATAAGGAAGCTTCAGATGGTGGAGCAGGGCCAAGACTCTAATCTCAGAACCCAGAGAGCTGCGGAGGCCTGCTACCCAGAGGGGAACGCCTCCCTACGTTGCCCTCCCTGCCCCGTGTGGGCTGGCCTCTTGGCTCTGGGGCCCTGGGGGTCACCTGAGGGGAGCCTGGGGCCCTGTCCTCATCCTTGAGCTTGCAGGGTGCTTCCACCAGGATGGCAGACCCTGCCCATGGCCTGGTGACTGTCACCCTCCCTATCACACAGCCCCTCTTTGGGCTGGTGCTGCGGGAGGCAGGACCCCCTGGGGGACCGTGGAGGGGAGAGGACGGGATGAGAAAACAAGTCAGTGGACATGGCTCGGGGCTCAGAGGGTATGGGAATGCCCTGGGGATTGCTTCTCCAGGTCAAAGGCTCTCCTCTCCATTTCTTCCCTAAGGCTTCTCTGGCAGCATCTTCTGTGGACAAGGCACTGACCTGGGAAACAGGTCATGCCAGATCTGACCCCAGCCCTGCCACCCATCCTCATCCTGTGCGTCCTCTGGCAAGTACCTTCCCCTCCCTGTGCCTCCCCTCCCTGCTCTGCGAAGGGCTCAGCACCAGCACTCCTAGGGCCCCCCCTCCAGGATACTCCCCTGGACACAGGGCCCCACTGGGCGAGGATAGCAGGGAGGGGTATGTAACTGTTGGTCATTCTTCTCCTTCTCTCTCCCTTCTCCCTGCCTGGACTCCTGTTCACCCCTCAGGGCCTCCAGGGCTCATGGATACCCTGTGCCTCTCAACAGGCCCAGCCCAGTCCTGAGGGCTGGAAGACAGAGCAGGGTCCTTCCTGGCCCCAGCTGCCTCTTACCTCCCAGGACAGAGGTGAGACCCAGGAGGGTCCTGGGACATTGGGCGGTAGGAGGCTTTGCCATCTGGAGTGGGACAAAGGTCATTCTTGGATCTGTGGGTGTCATGAAGGGCCTCATGGTACCCTGTTAGATAGACTGTGGGATTAAGTGAGGAAATGTACGGGAGACCCAGGTTTCGATGCCTGGCTCCCAGTGGTTTACCTGTCCTGATCCTGGCTGCCTTGGAGCTGTAGTCCTGGGAGCCCTATGCCCCTGCACGTGGGAGGACGCTGCCTGGAGGAGGAACTGGACATGCTGCCCAGCTGCAGGGAGGAGCCCAGGGAGGGTGCCCTAGGAAGAGGCCGAGGGCTGTTTGCTCTGCCAGGCCCCTGGACCCTCAGCCTGCTGCTTGCCCCCTGTCAGCTCACTCCACTCTTCCTCAGGTGACAGAGATGCTGGGTGTCCCCAGGAGCCTTCTCCCTGCACCCCTGCCCTGAGCCCCTTGTGGGGCCCAGCCTCTTCGCCAGAGCCCAGCAGCCCTGAGTCTGAGAGCAGAGGCCTCGGACCCAGGCCCAGCCCCGTGTCCTCGTCCTCCTGGGAAGGCAGTCCGCAGCCCCAGGGCTGCCACCCCAGCAGCGCCTTCCCCACGTGGACACTAGACGCTTCCCGCCTGGCCTTCCTGGAGACAGATGGGGCACAGCCACGGTCCTCAGAGAGAGAGGAGGCCCAAGAGGCCCCGGACCCAGGGGAGGCGGTGAAGAGTGAAGGCCCTGTGGGCACTGCTGACGCTGGCTCGGTCCAGCCCGATGCTCACCTGGCTTCCACAGGAGGGTAAGTGCGGGGCTGGCAGCGGCTCCTTCTCGGGTGCATTGGGGAGTCCTGGTCTGGGAGCGGGAGCAGCACACACAGAGGTTTAATACTCCTGTCAGTTAAAGCCTGGTTTATGTGCCTGGCACCAACAGGTTCTAAGGAAGATGGGGTAGGTTTGAAAGCATCAGAAACCAAAGAGCAGACCTTCATAACATGAGGTGGGATTTGAGTCAGAGCCTATCCAAGGCTGGACAGCAGGAGGGGCGAGTGTCCAGGAAACCTAGCCAGGCCCATGTACCCAGATAGATGGGAGTCATGCCACGTAGCTGTGGGGCGTGGGAGGTCAGAGCATGTGACGTGGAGTTACACAGGCTTTGACTCTGAGGAGGCATCTGGGAGAAGCTCATGTAGGAGCCTGGGTCTGTGAGTACCACGGCAGGCTTTCCTGGGACCAAGAGGAGGGGTCTGGGGGCCCAGAGCAGGCCCGAGTAACCCCAGAACTGAGGCCAGAGGTGGGAACAGGCCAGGTGGGAATCCAGCCTCATTCTGCCCCTCTGGATGCTGGGTGAAGACACCAGCCCCTGGGATCCCACTGAGAAAGGTCCTTGTTCTCTGGCTGGCGAAGGAGAGGTCATGCTGAAGAGGCCAGGAGGAAGCGGTGGCCGTGCAGGTCCTGGACCTGAAGCTGCACTGGCTGCAGAGTCAACCCCACTCCTATCCCCGTATCCCTGGGTGTGGCTCCGAGCCCATCCTATCAGATCACAGAGCCCATCCTATCAGGATCACAGAGCCCATCCTATCACATCACAAAGCCCATCCTATCAGATCACAGAGCCCATCCTATCACATCACAGAGCCCATCCTATCACATCACAGAGCCCATCCTATCACATCACAGAGCCCATCCTATCAAATCACAGAGCCCATCCTATCAGAATCACAGAGCCCATCCTATCAGGATCACAGAGCCCATCCTATCAGATCACAGAGCCCTTCTCCTCAGACACCTGGCCACTCTGTCTGTGGAGATGCAAAGGCTGGGCCATCAGCGGGGTCTCAGAAGCTAGACAGAGAGGGACACTCTACCAAAATTAAAGTTACATCAGCCCAAAATAAAACAAGGAAATCCATCTCAAATGAGAATCATACTTCTGTGGTAAATAATGAAAGTTTAATTGGGGCTTTTCTTGATAAGTGATACCAAAGATTCCATAAATAAGCGTATTGAGTCTTATATTTAATACAATATAAGAGGTTTAACTTTCCTGGCACAAGCTTGCTGGCCCAATAGTTATCTTTCATTTACACTTGACTTTCACAGTGAGATCATAGAGATTTATTTTATTTTATTTTATTAAGAGCTCTGTTAAGATACAAGTCACTCGTTGAAAGTATACAGTCCATGACAATATATATTTGCAGAGTGGGTTTTCCCTCCAAAGTGTCTCTCCGTCCAGTTATCATTTTAGGAAGAACACGAATTGACAAGGTCATTTTGGTAAAGTATTTTAGGGCTTCGTCAGCTGATCATCCATAGAGTTAGTTGTCTTTAGATGGGACAAGTGTGTCTGTTTTATTTCCTGCTCTTCACTGTTCGCTGGACTAACTCTCCTGGCTTCTCTGTCAGTGGCTTTCCGTGTGGTTCCTGGCATCTTCCCGTATTACTTTCCCCGACTTCATGAAAGCCTGGGAGTTTTTGCCAGATTTGTAACTTTACTTTTCAGTTGGTTTGTATTTTGTTTGCCTCGCCCTGTTGGGTGTGTCTGAGTGTCAGGACCTTGGAAGAAGTTACCAGCAGACACGGAGCTGTTACTTGGAGAGAGGGCGATTTTATCAGTGAAATTCTCACGTTATGATGAGTTCTGCTTCCCTGCACAATCCCTAACTGTGGCAACTTGGATAATGAGCATTCAGATAATGAAGATACCAGGATGGGATTGTGCTGTTGCCAGGGAAACTGAAGCATTGGCAGGAGGTGGGACTGGTGACCTCTGAGGGTCTGAGTGTCAGACTGAGTCGGTGGGGTGGCCAGCCTGCACTCACTCATGCCAGGCCGCCATCCTGTCCCCCGTCTCCACAGGAAAGCCTTTCTGTACCACGGCACTAGGGAGAGACAGCAGGCCAATGCCCCAGCCTTTGCCTTCCCAAAGCCAGTCTGGCTTCCTATTCTTGCCTCATCCAAGCACCTTCCTCGGTCACAGGTCTAGCCATGGAACCTGGAGCTGGAGGGTGTGGGAGGAGCAGGCATTCTGAGGGCTCTTCCACAACCTGACCCAGAACCCATTTGTGCCCATCCACGTGAGAGTGAGGACACTGATGGCCTTTTGCAGGCTTCCTGAGAGCCCCATGCCCCAAGGGAAGTCCCCAGAGGAGGGCCAGGGGCCACAGGCTGCAGACAAGCTGGCCAACTGCGTTAGGACGGACAAGCAGGCCTGGGATCTGGCTTCCCGCCTCTATCGCCTGGAGGGTTTCCGGAAGTCTGAGGTGGCTGTGCACCTGCGGAAGAAGTAAGGGGCTCAGCCTGAGCAAGGGGCCCTTGGGTGAAGCGGGCAGGCTCGCTCCACCGGCCACCCCTCCCCAGCCCTCCAGCCCATTGCTGACCTCTCACCCCATCATCCTGTCCTGGTTGTACCCCTCCCCTGTCCAAGCTTTCCTTTTCCTGTCACACTAGTGTCACCCCTTCTCCACACCCTTGACCCAACTTAGAGCCATTGGATTGGCCGCTTTGCCTCCCTGCCCTGATCACATGTGGCTCTGCCACCCAGCATGAGGTGGGGGCTGGTACAGATCACACCCTGGCTGTCCCTTGCCCTCTCAGGACCCAGGGTCCAGCTGGCCGGGCCTTTGCCTTGCTCAGGGCCCCCAGTCCCAATTCCCAGGCCCTGGGCTGTGTACAGGTCCAGGTTTCCCTCTGCGCCTGTGCCACCTGCCCCCTCCTCCACCCAGACATGATCTCCACTTCCCTCCACAGCAATGACTTCAGCAGGGCTGTGGCTCAGGAGTACCTGTCCTTCTTCCAGTTTGGTGGCCAGAGCCTGGACCGGGCCCTTCGGTAACACCTGGGCCCTCCCTGGGGAGGAGGGATGGCCGGGCAAACCCTGCCCGAGCTCGGGGCCTGCTGTCCAGCATGGGCCTGTCCTGATCTGGGTCTCCTCCCAGGAGCTTCCTCCAGGCGCTGGTGCTCAGCGGGGAGACCCAGGAGCGGGAGCGAGTCCTGTTCCAGTTCTCCAGGCGCTTCCACCACTGCAACCCCGGGCTCTTCTCCTCAGTAGGTAGGAGGGCAGGGCCCCGGGTGCCACGGGCAGAGGGAGCCTGTGTGGGAGTTCCCTGGTGGCAGCTGGTGGGGTGTGCTTGGGGGCTGTGGAGAACCAGAAGCATTTGGGGGTCACCTGCCCATTGTGGGCAGAGGGAGAGCCTAGTCCGGTCCCCACTTTCTCTCCACTCACCTCTCTGGGACAGATTCCGTGCACACCTTGACCTGTGCCATCATGCTCCTGAACACAGACCTGCACGGCCAGGTGAGCATGTGGGGAGAGTGTCTGTGGGACCCAAGGCCTAGGAGGGGCCAGGAAAGACCCTGGGGAACTGGAGAAGGTTCCAGAGTGGCTGGCCGGGCGTTTCCCCCTGGTGGTGCATGACAGCTGTCCCACTTCTCTCCATGCCACAGAACATTGGGAAGAGCATGAGCTGCCAGGAATTCATAAGCAATCTGAATGGCCTGCAGGACGGCGGGAACTTCCCCAAGGAGCTGCTGAAGGTGCGCTGCCAGGGCTGCCCATGGAAGGCTCCCGCTCGGGGCCTGAGCCTGGCTCCCCGTCCCCAGGGGATGCTGCATTTGGGACTGGCTCCACCCAAATATCCTCCAAGGACAGGGCCGGTTTACTGACTGCAGTGTCACCATGGGATTTGTTAGCTTGTGAAAATGCCCAGCCCCGCCCTGGGCCTTGGAGCCCCCAAAATGGTCACAAAGCTTGACTCTGAGGCCTGTGAAATCGGGGAAGCACTGTTTTATTATTTTTTTCTTCTCTAAGTGAAAAAAGGCAAAACTTCTCAGAGAAAGTTTAGAGCAAGTGCTCCAGCGTTTGAGTCTTTGTCTTGGACAATGTAACCCGTGGCCAACTTGGGTTCCTCCTGGGGTTGAACCACTTAAGTGTTGTCACGACAACATGAAGTGAGTCAGGAGCTCACACAGTGCCTGGCACACAGTGTGCTCTTATTAGCAATTGCATCATTTGTTCCTGCGTCCTTCAGTGAGCATTTATTGAGCACTTACTATGTGCCAGGCCCCTGTAGGCGTGCCCAGGACTACACAAAGCTGGCAGAATGCATCTATCTGAATACTCTGTTACATCATGTGGAAGCTCAGCACCTCACTCATTCATTCACTCATTTATTCACCATGGTCATAGGCCCCATCAGTCAGCTGGCCCTGCTCTGCTCTGTCAGTCCCCTCCATGCAGGATGGTATGTGGATAAGTCCTTTCCCCTGCAGAGAAGAAGTTCAGGCCTCGCTGAGCTCAGGTGTAGACTAGGACAGCACAATGTCCGGCACATGGCAAATGCTCCATGAACGGCTGCGTGTGTGTGCCTGCACAGATGAGCTCCTTCCCATTTGCGGAAGGGGGGCAGATGTGTTGGGGTGGAAGAGGCAGGCTGCAGCACCCCCCCAACCCTACTTCTGCCAGATGGAGTTTGGGCTTCACAGCCTGAGGCTCCCTGACCACCATGTGCCTCTGTTCCAGGCCCTGTACTGGTCTATCCGGAGTGAGAAGCTGGAGTGGGCTGTGTAAGTGACCTTCCCTCCCCACACTCCTCCCTTACCTCCGGCCATCCTTCCCCTCCCCGCAGCCCACCTGAGGGCGGGTAACACCTGAGGACCCAGAGGCAGGGGGACTTAAGGAAAACAGAACAGATGGGTTGGCTTTGAAAGATTTCTTCTGGGGTATCCTGAGATGTGGCTCCCCAGTGAGAGAGAAAGGGTGGGGGGCCCTGTCAGCACCTCAGCCTGCTTCTCCATTCAGGGACGAAGAAGACGCAGCCAGACCTGAGAAGGCCCGGTCCTCACCACTCAGCGGCAAGATGAGCAGCCCTTTCCTCCAGCTGGCCATGGACCCCACGGGGCCCACCTACAAGCAGGGCATCCTGGCTCGGAAGATGCATCACGATGTGGACGGCAAGAAGAGTGGGTGTCTCTGTCTGTGTGGGGGTGCAGAGGGCTCTGCTCAGGTACACATGCTGACGTGTGCACAGGGTGACAGGCAGCCCACGTAATTGCCTCGATGGTGACTGTGTAAGGCACCACCAGGAGGGTGGGGGGCAGACCCAGGAAGGACTGATATTCCTGCCCCTGAGCCCAGTGCTGAGGCAGAAGCCAGTCAACCACGTCAGTGTGAGAGCAGTGTAGGAAGGGCCAGATCAAGGATGGGCTGTGGAGGGGGCGAGGCTTGGGGTTTTGTTTGGGGTGGATGTGGGAGACAGGCACATTAAGGCTCCTGGGAAATGATGAATCTGAGCCCAAGTATCTGAAAGTGGGCAGAGGGTGAGCCCCATGAAGAAGGAGCAGACATAGATTGTTCCAAACATGGGGTGTGTGAAAGAGAATGCTGGGAAATGCACTGGGGGCAGCATCACCTGGGTCTGCATTTTGGCCTTGTGCCCAGATGGCTGGAGCTTTAGAGCAGGGCAACAGCATGATCAGAGCGGGAATCCCAGCCAGGGCACCAGCATCCCACAGGCCCATGCACGGCGGTGCCCACAGGGAGCAGGCCTTCTTCTGCCCACGGGCTCCTGCCCACGGGCTCCAGCCCCATGCCTCTGAAAGGGCTCAGGAAGTTGAGGTCATCTGCAGGGACCTGAAGGATGTCTGAGCTGGGGCTGTGCTTGGGGTGGGTGTGTCTGGAGAGGGGATGGTCTGTTAAGTTTGTTGTCAATAGTTCTCATCTGTTTGGGTTTCCACGCGTGACTGCCTGTGTGTAAGACGTGGCACATGCCTGTTTGTGACTGTGTTTTGTGTGTCTGAATGATTCTGTGTGCTTATGTGCACCTGGGGGCTAGGGGGCCGGAGCTGGTGTGATGGGTGAAGAGCAGGGGCCTGGGTGTGTCTGAGGGTATCTGGGTGGGGTGCCCCCACTCACCTGTGTATTCTGCTCCTGGGCAGCACCATGGGGCAAGCGTGGCTGGAAGATGCTCCACACCTTGCTCCGAGGGATGGTACTCTACTTCCTGAAGGTGTGAAGGGTGTCCACATTATAATGCGCAGGGGGGGAAACAGGGGAAGGCCCAGAATGGTGGGGGTCGGGGCACTACTGAAAACCTCTTTTCTGAGCCGCTGTGCCCTGTGGCAGGGAGAGGACCACGGCCCCGAGGGGGAGAGCTTGGTGGGGCAGATGGTGGATGAGCCCGTGGGGGTGCACCACTCGCTGGCCACACCGGCCACCCATTACACCAAGAAGCCACATGTCTTCCAGCTGCGGACTGCTGACTGGCGCCTCTACCTCTTCCAGGCACCGTGAGTCTGGGTGGGAGACCAGCAGAAGGGCCCCGCTTCCTGTCCCCTGAGCCCTGCTCCTCTGGGGCTGCCGGCCCTGCCCTGATGGCGCTGCCATCTGGACCAGCAGACCTTAGCAGCCCTGCTGAGGGGTTTTGATGCACACTAAGACAAGGCTCCTGCAGCCACAGCCACCCAGCCCATGGCCCGCCCACAGCCCACCTGGCCAGTGAGCAGCTCTGCCCTGTAAATCCAGGTCAGCCTCCCAGTTTCGAACAGAGGAGTCCAGGGTAACAATGACATCACCATTTTGGGGTCATTTGATATAAAATCTGTTGCCATCCGGATTTTCCTCTTTGATGAAGGGGAAATGCACCCGTGGAAGTCAGCCACTGTGCTAGCCACAGGGCTTCTGGCTTCTTGAGGCTCCAGTCCTGAGATGCTGGAGTGAGCACACAGGAGCTGGGGGCGGGGGTAAGCGATAGGACAGACTTTGAGGCCCTGGGGACCTACCCCCTCTCTGCCCTCAGCACTGCCAAAGAGATGAGTTCCTGGATTGCACGCATCAATCTGGCCGCTGCCACGCACTCAGCGCCGCCTTTCCCGGCCGCGGTGGGCTCCCAGCGCAGATTCGTGCGGCCCATCCTGCCCGTGGGCCCTGCCCAGAGCTCCCTGGTACGGCCTGGGGAGAGGCGGGTGGGGCAGGGCGGTGTGGGGGTGGTGCACTCACTGGGAGACTAGAGCAGAGATGGGAGCGCGGGGCTGCGCACCTGGCCCAGGAAGGAGGAGGGCTGCTGCACACCTGGACCCGGGAAGGGGGATGAATCTGCACACCTGGCTCTGGGAACTGAGGGGTTGGGGTGGGCTGTGCACCTGGGCCCAGAAGGAGCGGGGGGGGGGGGGGGGGGCTCGGGATTGCTTCTCCCAACGCCTCCTGCAACTAGGAGGAGCAGCATCGGTCCCACGAGAACTGCCTGGACGCTGCCTCTGACGACCTGCTGGATCTGCAGAGGAACTTACCTGAGCGGCGGGGCCGCAGCCGGGAGCTGGAGGAATACCGCCTGCGGAAGGAGTACCTGGAGCACGAGGTGAGCGCCGGCCCCCGTCCGCCCCCTCGTGGCCGCGTCCGGCCCTGCAGCCTTCGTTCCCCTGTGGCTCAGGGTAGGCGAGGTGCTGTCTGCGCGCTACCGTGCTTGCGCAGGGTGTGTCCCTGTGTTCTGGGATCGCGGACCAGCCGCTATTAGGGGACATTATTTTTATAACTGTTTTCTCCTAAGAGTATATTTGGCTTTTCCTAAGTTGAAGGAAAAAGTATTTTAGATTATTTCCCCTAATACCTACCTAATAATAATAGGCTGTATTTGTGGCGCTTGTATTACTTGCTTGGATTATCTTATTAAATTATCCAACAACTCTGGGGTAGGGACTATGAACCTCATTTTATAGATGAAGAAACTGAGGCATGGTGAGAGCAAACAAGTCATCCAAACCTGACTAATGTACATGCTACTGCAGTCCTTCACGGTCTCAACGAAGGAATGACCTTTATTAGCTCTATGATTGACCCGAAATGTTTTAACCCCGCCCCCTCCCCCCCCCCCACCCCGCCCCATTCTGCTCTAGCCTGACGTTGGTGCACATTCTAGAACCTAAGCAGCAAGTGTAGGTGAGGGGCAGTGTGACAACAGAGGGGTCAGAGGTAATCCAAAGGCAGAGACCAGAGACGCAATAGTCAGTGTCACCTGCTGGCTGTACCACCCTCACCCTCCTGGTCATCCCCTCATGGCTGTGAGTGCACCATTTCCCAGAAGCCCTGGGTGTGGGCAACAGGACCCAGGTCTGCCTGCAGAACTCCAGCCCCTCTCACCACAGACCAGAAGGGCCTTTAGCAGCCGCTAGCCCTCTGGAGCCCCCCCTGTCCTTTATAAACAGGGTCATGATGGTGCCCCATCCAACCTCCCAGGCTGGGACAAGGAAACAACCTCATGGGGTGCCCCCCCCCCCGACCCCCAGGGCTGAGATAATGGCCTCATGGGATGGAGGGTGAGAAGCACAGACCAAACTGGAAACCTTATCTGGAGGTGCTAGTTACAGAGTCCTTAGGAGTGTGAGCAGATGAGGGCTGTTAGCATCATGCTTTCCAGATGCCAATTGTTAACATGCTGCTCAGACTCAGCCAGGTTTCAGCGCAGACATGAGCCGTCGTGTGCAGTGCTGCATGGGCCTCAGGCCTGCTGGGTCCTGGCCTTTCAGTGTCTGGGAGATGCTAGTTACAATGCACACGGTGTTGGCCGTTAGAACAGGGCTGGCTGATCCGTGTTACTGTAATACTGTCCAAATAGTGGCAGGGCTCTAACACGCTACTGCTTTGTTCTGCAAAGCTTGGTTACAGGTACAACACCGACGCTAGCTGTCAGTCCAGCCCTCTCTCTGCAGCAGTGTTTATTGCCACAGCTTCATACACGTTATCTGTCCATCCCTCAGGAGTCCAGCCTCCTCCCCACCTGGAGCCAGGTGGTGCTTAAGGTGGGGGTGCCTGTGTGTTGCAGAAAACCCGCTATGAGATGTACGTGCAGCTGCTGGTGACCCGTCTGCACTGCCCCTCGGATGACCTGGATCTGTGGGAGGAGCAGCTGGGGAGGGAAGCTGCAGGCCCCCAGGAGCCCAAGCCCAGCCTGAAGAAGTCCCACTCCAGCCCCTCCCTGCACCAGGACGAGGCCCCCACCACCGCCAAGGTGAAGCGCAACATCTCAGAGCGCAGAACCTACCGGAAGATTATTCCCAAGCGGAACCGCCATCAGCTGTGAAGCATCACTCACAGACCTTGACCCCTGCGCTGGGGCCGACCTGGGATGAAACCCTGTGGGATGGAGGAGAGGCCTCTGCTCTGCTGAAGGACAGCCATCTCTGAGCTTGCCTGAGTCTTGCTCTGCCCTGCCCTGCCCCTGTGGCAGGTCCTTAGCCAGGGTCCCTGGTCACTCCTGAGGAAGGTGGGAGGCCAAAGATTTGGCTCCACTCTCAGAGTTTGTCCCATGTCACTCTTCACTCCTCCAAAATCCAGAATGGCCCCTTTTCCTTGGCCTAGGGCAGCTCAGCACTTGTTGGAGAAGCAGAGCAGATGGTCCCTGCGCTTCCAGGAGAGAGCCTGGGGCAGCTGAAGCCTCTGGATGGTCAGGCCCCAGGGATAGTCTCGCTCTGGGAATCAGGTGACCTGCTGGGAGAGGCCCAGGAAGACCCTAGCCAGCGTCCTGTCACCAGGCCCTGCTCAGGGTGGGGCTGCTGTCAGGGGCAGGGCCTCGAAGGTAAGCAGGCGGCAGGGCCCTGTAAGGCTGGCTCTGGGGACTGCACCTTTGTCTCCTTATCCCTACAGTGGGCCCTGCAGGGCCAATGAGAGCGCCCCACCTCCCATGCCCAATTGCTAATCAACGGAGCAGAGCCAATGGCCCCAAAGTGGTGGGAACTCCAGGGTTCTGGGGAGCCCTGAACAGGGGGCCTTTGTGTCCCCACCTCCAGGAAAGAGGCTCAGATCCCTGGGGAGGCTGAGGATGAGGTGGTGACACAGCCCCTGGGGCTCTTCTGGCAGAGCTGCTGCTGTGGAGGGGTTGAGAGTCATGGTGGAGGCCTGGACCCCCTCCCCACATCCCAACCCTTACAGCTCCATTCCCCAGGGGCACCAGGCCCCTCTGGGGCCCAGCCCTCCCTGTGTGTCCCCTGGAGCTGCCCTCTGGCTACTTTCAGGGTGGGGTGGGGGGTGGTTCTGGACACCCACGCATCTGAGGCTGTGCCAGTGGGAAGGAGGCTGGGCTGAGGGAGCAGCCACCATTGTCTCTGTTCAGCCAAGTGTGCCCACAGGCTGCCTGCCAAGAGGGGCCTCTGCTGCCTGCCTGCCGCCTGCTGGCTGACGCACTGCCTCTCCACTTTCCTGCCAGGCTTGTAACCAGCCCTGTCCATGCTTGTAACCAGCCCTGTAACCTGGAACACCCCCAAGCTGGGCTGGCCCTTGAGGGCCACGAGAGGTTTCTGACCAGGGCCAGGGGCTGAGCCATGCACCCAATGGGTGTGCAATAAATACAGGCCAGTGAAGAAAGGTGTGCATGACTGTGTGAGCAGGGAGGGTTGGGCTGCTGGGCCACCTGTTCTTTGTCAGGCTGTATCCACTCGGCCCTGTGGGCATATGTACGTCGATGAGTATGTATGTGTGTCTGCATGTGTATATGTGTGTATGCATGTCTGTGCATGTGTGTCTATGTGTCTGCATGTGTATGCCTGTCTTCAGGTGTGTTTGTGTGTCTGTGTGGATGCATGTCTGTGCGTGTGTATGTGTATCTGTTCATGTGTGTAGAGCATTGTGTGTTTGTGTGCAGGATCACACATTTACTATCAAACTGGAGGGGACCTCAGAATCATTTATTCACGCACTCGTTCATTTATTCATTTCACAAACAATACTGACACTTTTCATGGGCCAGTGCTAAGGAGCTAAAAATGAATAGTCCCTGACCTCCCGGAGGTGACAGTGCTGCTCTGGTTCCCAGCTGTCAGCATGGAGACACTCATCTCTGGGAAGACACCATCCCACCTGCGCCCAGGGTTTGGGTCCAGTAGGGTTTTTTCCCAGGCGTGGAACTAGCAACCCTTAGGCCCTGGGTCACTCTGATGTACAATACAGGTAACAGCATGCAGAGTCTGATCGTCTTGTGTTATGGAGGTGGAAGCCTGGTTTCAGGTGGACGGGACTTGGCCCAGAGCTAACACTTAAGCCTGATGGCCTTGGATGAGGTATTTGACCTCGCTGGACGCGTATCCTTATTCTAAAACAAGAATGAAAGGAGAGGTTTGTCTGCCTGTGCGCATGTGTATAACACTTGATGCTTCTTTGCTCATGAAGAGCTGGCACCTCCTTTCACTTGGGCACGTGAGGCCTGTGGAGCCAGGGGCTGATTCCCAGGTCCTGGCCAGTGTTGCCAGGCTACTCATGCCAGAGGTTTGGCAGGTGGAGACTGGGCTGCTGGGCTGCAGTTATGGTGGGTGGCCACTGGGGGGCGGGCTTGCATCTTCCTGGCTTCTGGGCCTAGGTGCTTGCTGCAACGCTGGACTCACTGATGGCAGGAAGCCAGCCTGTCCTGCCACCTACAGAACCAGGAGTGGCTCAGGCCAGGCCTCCCACATCCAAACACGTCTCCACCACACAAAGGGTAGGGACTTTGACATTATCCTACAGATGAGAGGGAAAATCTTTCTGGAGTCTTATGGGGACAGCCTAGAGCAGCAGTCGCCCACTGGTGGATTAAGTGAGGGAAGCGTGTCAGCATCTGAGAAAAATGCCTGGCACAGAAGGACATGGGGCAGATTAGCTATTAGTGCCCAGCTTCGCTGCCTCACTCACGCACCTGCCCCTCCTCTGGGCTCAGGCTCAGGCTCTGCCCTCAGACATGTGAGTCCTCCTCGAGGCTAGGCCTTTGCTCGTGGTTCTTCCTGCCTGGATGCTGCAAATCACACATCTCAACTCAGAGGCACTTTAATGGGAAAGGACATGGACTGGCTTCAATAACTGGATGACCTATGCTCAGGGCAGGTGAGGCTGACTCCATCTCCCTGGCTCCAGCTCCCAGGTGGGGGAGGCAGGAGAAGCCTCCTGGCACTGAAATGGCTTAGCAGCATCCCTCTTCTGTGCACATCTAGCACAGATGAGAGCTGCTCATTGGAGAGTTCCTTTGAGCAGCCTACCCTGGGCCATGGCCCATCTCTGAGCCAATCACTAGGGTCAGGAGCTTTGGGTAATCAGAACCCATCTTCTGAGATGGGAGTGGAGCAGGGTGGAGGCAAACTCCCCAAAGGATAGGACTGGGACCAGCTGTGGAGAAACTATTAGGTTTATTAGGAGTGGGAAGAGGAGAAGCCAGTGTTGCTAGTGTCACCTCCTGCAGGAAGCCTCCTTGAGCCCTCCTCCCAGCTATTCTGTTATACCACTCTACAACCCTCGTTCCCCCGCTCTGCTCCCAGGAGAGCGTGAGCTCCTTGGGTTGGGGGGCGGAGGCGGTGTGTGTGGCACAGGCAGCCTGGCATCCCCTGGGCCCCACTGAGGGTGGAAAATGTGAGCCTCAAGTCTGTCCTCCCTCAGGTCTGGCACCCCAATGCTCCTGGTTCTACCTGCCTGTTTGTCTTCTTTCTCTCCTCCTCCTGTTCCTCCCACCCCTGAAGTCAGCCTTTCCACAAGCTTGGTTGGGGAACGTCTGGGACTCTCCTAATCTCAGCCTTCTGCCCCATCTTTGCTCTGAATGTCAGAGCTGGAGTTCTAATGCCTGCAGGACGTGGCCCCTCAACAAATCCTCCCGGAAATGGTCCATTTCTGCACAGAAGTTACTTATCAGACCTAAATCTGAACTTGGCATTGTCTGCTCCTGACCCTTGTGTGTATGATGATTCTGTGATGATGTGATGATTGGCCCGCTGCTGTGAAAAACAGCACACCAGGATGGCGAGGAGACTGGGCCAGACCAGCCGCTCCTCACCTCAGTGTCGGGCAGAAGCTGCTAGTCTCTGGTCTCTCTGTCCCTTTCTGGTGTGATGGGACAGGGTCGGGAGGGACAGGCACAGAGAAGCAATGACTCCCGCGTCCAGCAGACGAACTGGCTAAGTGACGGCAGCCCCTTCACCCGGCCACTGAGAGGCTGGAGGCCCAGGTCCAGCTCTGCCAGGCCACCCCGGCTTCCTGACTGCTCCTTGCACAGTTCCTGAGGTCCCCATGCTGTACTTCTCCTTCGTACTTGACTCATGGCATGCATTTCCTGTGAGCGTCTCACCCTCTCTGGAACAAGGTGGGGAATACATTAATATTTAAAATAAGACAAAACAAAATGGCAGTGTGTGTGTGTCTTAGGCTGGAAATTCCTTAAGGGCAAGGACCATGTCTGTTTATATAGCACCTGGCACAGTGTCAAATTGGGGCTTAACAAATGAATTTTGATGAAGACGAGAAAGGAGCTGCCTGCATGAAGATGCAGAGGTCTAGGCACCCCCATCCAGCTAAGCTCATCCACCCCTTTAGACAGGGGTGCCCTTTCTCCTGCCACCCCAAACCCTCACCCTGTTCCTGAGCCTCCAGGCTGCTTTCCATCCTCCTTGGCCTGTCCACACTGCCCACAACCAACCTTGTCCTCACCCACACTCTGCTCTCTCAGAGGCGTGCCCCTTCCTCACACAAACACACTCACTGGGGTTCCACCCAGCCCACCTCCCACCTGCTGCCCAGCCCCGCAGGCTTGTCCGGGGTCTGGCAGTATGTCCTGGAAGCAGGAGATGCCAGCAGCCGAGCCGTTGGAGGTGCTCTCCCCAAGCGTGCCTTGGCCTCGTGGGGGCCTCCAGCCAGGCGGGGACCTGGCAGAGGGAGGGAGAGGATAAGCTGCTTCAAAACTCCAGATGCAGCAGTTAAAAAGAGGACAGAGGCAATGATCCTTCAAATTGCCACATCTGTATAATCTGCCTTTTATTTTCTGCTTCATGAAGTTTTATTTCCTATTATTTATTCACCTCCCCGCCCTCCCCTCCCCCAGCTCAGCTCCTCCTTAGCGGGCGACATGCTCAGATAGGCCCTGAGCCTTAGCTGGAATCTGGCCCACCCCCAGCTCCCACCCTGGGCCGGCTGCTGGGGAGGCACCTGCTCCCTCCGTGTTGCAGCCCCAGGTCCTCCCTCCATCCTCCATGTAGAGATGGAGGAAATGTAGGTGGAGGACGGGATCTGGGAGGTGAGGCCTGTCCCCAAGGCCTGCGTCCTATCCCCAACCTGAGCCGGAACTTATGGGGAGAGACAAGACCGGAAGCTCACAGCCATTGGGGCCTCAGCCACCATGTAGGTCTCCCTCCCCTCCTGGCCTCTCCTCATTGTCCACCCAGGACCCTCTTCCTCTTCTCTTCCCTCTAGCTCCTTGCATCTGAGGTCAAATGGTTGGGCTGGTGGGAGAAGGGGCACCAGCCATGATCACACAGGGAAGGGCAGCTGCTGGTCGGTGTCAAGGCCCTGGACACCATCCCTCCTCACCGCCGGCTGTCGGAGCAGAGAAGCTCTGAGCAAAGCCCAGACCCTCGGTGCAGGCCCCTGTCTGGGTGACGGGCCGGGCCGGCCTCCGCGGGAGCAGTAGGCAACAGGGTGCTGGGAAAGGTCATGCACATTTTGTGTCTATCCAGCTGCCCTCTCAGCAACACAGAAACACAGGGACAGAAGTCTTCCCCAGGGAGAGTGCCTGACTGCAGGCTCAGGTGTAGGTCTGCGTTGGTTCCTGGTGGCTGCTGTTTGGAGGGGACCAGAGGGGCTTTGTGAGTATCACCTGAGCCGGCAGCACTTTATGTCGCTCCTCTGAAGCCTGCCACTGCCTCCCCACCTCGTTCTCTAGGTGACTTTCACTAAAGACTCATGTCTCAGCTCCGAGGGGGTTTGTGTTGTTTTGGTTTGCTTTTTTGTGGGGGGTGTCATACAACTGGATTCATCTTGTTTCCTCCCAAGTGCCCATCACAGGGTCTGGCACACAGTGGGTGGCTTACGGAAGAATTCCGTGTTGTGAAGGATAAGGCTGTGGCTCGTGAGCTCGGTGTCTGGTGTCTGCCCCAGCCTGGCGTGGTTCAGCCGGCTGAGGCGGCACCCTAGGCCCTCCCCCCACCCCACAGACCAGATTCCAAATGTGGGAATGTAATTCCCACCTCTAGTTTAGCGGAAAGTTACCTGGGGAATTTGGGAGAAAGAGGGTTTCATGCCTGAACCAGTCAGATGAGGCTGCACTGCCTCTCACTGACCCAGGCGACATCCTGGCCTGAGCCTGGCATTTCACAGCTGAGGAATCAGTGTGACCCCTCTCCCCCTCCCCGCCTGCTGCCCTGGGGTGTCAGTGGGGAGGGTGACAGGTCCAAGCCCTGTCTCTTTAGCAGGGGGACCTGGAACAACGTGATGACGTATGGCCAGGCTAGTTATGATGATAGTAACTAACAGCCCCAATGGTCCCCACAGCCCAGCCCCTGGATTGGCAGGAGGCCCACTCCCTTCTTCGCCCTTCCCTTCCCTTGGGTGGGGTGATGAGTTCTCATTCAGATTGAATTCATCCCTGCTGGACACTGTCTGCTCTGCACAGGGAGGCCCCTGGGACCAGGTGGGTAAGTTGGGCCTCTCATCCTTCTAGGGGTACGTGTGGGGGAACCAGTGTGGCTTGGGAGGTAGGGGCAAGGTGTGGAAAGGCTGCTGGAGGGTGGAGGAACCATGAGTAGGCCGGAAGGTGAGCTCCTAGTTCAGGCTCTAGCAAGGCCTGTGTTGTCAGTTAAGCTTGCTACCAATGAAGCCCCACCTCTCCACCCCCCAAAAAGCAAACAAACAGGAAACAAACAAACATTTATTTGTAAGTGCACAGGTCTCGCCTCCAGGCTGGCTCCTGGGTTTCAGGGCCTGTGTCTGACTATGAAGCGTGGCCGGCTCTTCGACCCGGGAGGTGCTTGGCTGGGGAGGAGGAGGGGCAGTGGGGGTTTTGGGCACCGTGGGGGGGTTGGTGTTGGCTCCATGCTGGTGCTGCTTTGATTTATCCCTAATGAGTTCTCAGCACATGGCTGCTCCCAGCGCACCCCAGGGGCCAGCGCAGCTTCCCGCGGCCCAGCTCGCAGACTCCGCCACAGCCGCTCGCTCAGAAAAGAGCCAATTTCCACACTGCACAGTCCGCTTCACTCGGGGAAATCACATTTCCCTGGGAGAGCCGCAGGCGGCACCTCCCTGCCCAGCCTGGCCGGCTGCCACAGGCACAGATGGAGGCACCGCCCCTGCCCCCTCAGCGCCCCACTTCCCACCCCTGGGAGACCCCAAATCTCCAGGAGGCCTCTCCTCAGCTGCGGCCTGGCATCACTGCCCCGCAAGAGTCGGAGAAAGGGTGCTGTCCTCAGAGCATGCTGGTCCGAGGGACCAGCCTCCAGGGACAGGCACTGGCTCTGTCCTAGGGGCTTGGAGAAGGAGGGGGGCAGGTAGTGTGGGCCTGTTCAGGGGAGGAAGGAGGGGTCTCTGCCACCAGCAGGAAATGGCTGTGGGGTGTCCCAGTCCCCAGGAGCCAGAGGAAGAGAAGAAGGCCAGGAGGAGCATAATAAATCAGTAAGATGGTGCAGAGGCTTTCCTGACCAGTCTCAGGCCTCTGAGCCCTTCCCACACCCTCGACACAGAGGTCTCTCAACAGGCTGCGAAGGGAGTCATTGCTGGGACCAGGCAGAAGAGGGACCAGAGAAGGAAACGGAGAGGGGGAAAGGAAAGAGAAGGGGAGAGGGAGGAGGTCAGTCGCCTCTGGGGGGACTTGCTTTCACCAACACCACAGCTGCGGCCAGCTCGGCTGGTCATGCCTGTTGGAGGTGACACAGGAGCTGGGGCCCGGGAGCATCACACTTCGTCCTTCAGATGGCGGTGCACATGGCCCTGAAGGCTGGGGAGGGGAGGGGGCCAAGGATGCAGGGGAAATGGATCCACCGGGCACTTCTCCTCAGCCTGAAGGCTGACCGCTGGGAGCCTGCAACTCTGTCCTTCCCCACACAGCAAAGTGCCGGAGGCCACATCCAGACACTGGATGCCTCCGAGGAGGGTGCAGATTCAGCTGTGGTCTCAGCTCCTCTAAATGACCTTGAAAAGGTCATCTCTTGCTCTCAGTTTCCCCAAGTGCAAAATGGGGCCAATGTCCCAAATCAGAGAGAAATGGATGCGGACAAGTTTTACAAACAGAAAGACACTACAGCTACATGAGGGTTGTCATAACCTCTGAGGATGAGGGAGGGCGGGGTGAGGGGGCAGTGAAGTGGAAGGTGAAGGAGGGCCAAGAGGTAGCCCCCAAGCCACTGGAGGTCAGGCCCCTCCTCCTATGCCTACCCCAGGACAGGGACACCAGGAATTGCCTCAGGAAGATGGGTGGGTGTGGGGAAAAGGTGCATGTGTGTGTGTGGGGGGGGAAAGGGGCAGAGCAGGAGGAGAGGCGGCCCATCTGGGCTGCGGCACCAACTCCCCTGCCTGAGGTTGTCTGAGGGTTGAGTGTGGCCCTGGTAAGGAGGGGCAGGGAATTCGTGTTCTTTAGTAACAACTTTCAGCAGGAATGTTGGAGAAGCGAGGGTTGGACCCCGCCCAGGGCCTGGCCACAGAGGCAGGACTCCCACCTGCCCCTTCCCCAGCCTGCAGGACAGAGGGTCTCAGCAGCTCCAACCACCATGGAAAGATGGGTTCTGCCCCTTGTGGGTCCAGGGAGGGTTCGAGCTGCTCTGTCTCCCACTGAGCAGGGGCTGCCTTCTTCACCCAGGGCCTCTGTGGGCTCCAGGCCTGGCTGGTGCAGAGAGGACGGGGCCCTGAGGAGGGAGTGGGGACCATGAGGGACCAGGGTAAGTGGCCTCAAAGCAGAGGAGCCTGTCCATAACGGAGAAGGGCTGCTCCAGTGTGCAGGGGCAGGCAAGGTGGGCCCCACTGCCGTGGGCATGCCTCGGGCCCATGCTGTTCCCCAATTCTCCTGCCAACACGTTGCTCCGACAAGCCCTCGGAGAACCAGGGCCTGACCGTGCCACAGTCAGCCAGCCCCTCCCACGGGCCGCTGTGATGCGCCCTGTCCTCCACACACAGACCCAATCAGGTGGCTTCCAGCTCGCCCTGTGCCCCCCTGCCCTCCTCACCTTCTCCTCGCACCCTTCGCTACTGCCCTCACGTTCCAGCTTCTCCCAGCAGCACCTCAAGTTGTCTTTCTCCCCCAGGACATTGCTGGCTGCACAGTTTGACCATGGAGGGAATATCTGGCCTGCACACCTGGCCCGGCCACACTCACCCTCAGAGCAGTGTCCCAGGCGCCCAGGTGGCCTCAGAAAGAGGAAGGGTGGCTCTGAACCTCAGTCACCATGGCACAAGCACAGCCAAGCCCCTTTGCCACTTGGGATTGGAGATGGCCGGCCAGGACACCAGTGTTTGGATCGCTCTGCAGGCTCCCTGGGTGCCATGCACCCCACAGGGATTCCTGGGTGGGGGTTCACTGTGGCCCCAGAACCAGGTGGGGGCTGCCTTAGGGTCTCAAGAGCCCAGCATTTCAGGATCACGGAGAGTCTCAGGGAAACAGGGCTCGGTGCCCCCACCAGGCTCATGGCCAGAGGGAAGCCCTGATATTGGGGATGAGCCTCATCGCAATCCTCTGGGAAGAGACAGGAACTAGTTATCCCTATGGGAACGGCCCATGGCCTGTGGCTTCCTGCTGTCCTGGTCCTCAGTGAGCATCCTGGTCTCTTCTGTCTCCCAGCCCTTGACCTCCCAGCCAGGAGTCCCTTGAATGCTGGGTGCGTGTGCAGGGGGCGGGGGGGGGGCGGGGAAGGGGGGTGTGGGAAGAAGGGGGATTGGAATCCTCTTCCATCTGACTCAGCCTCAAGTGCTGTCTTTATAGCCATCAAATTCACCACACAGCCCTGCCTATCATTCCAGGGTCAATTGGAGAGGGTCCCTGTGGACAGCAGACAGCCCCGGGGTGCCAAGCACCCTGCTGGGACAGAGTCCTTGCAGCCACCATGGTATGTGGCTCCTTGTTCTTTAACGTATCTTAGAGGTTGTCCCTGTGGGCTCCCTCCCTACTTGTTGGCACTGCCACCCATGCCTCTCCATGGTGCCCGGCATCTAGGTCCCTCCAGCACCAGACAGGGCTCTATGGTATTGGGTGAAAGTGCTGGACTTACGGTAAGAGAACTTGACTGAACCCACTGCCTCCACGCTTGGATTTCATTTTTTCTGAGCCTCAGTTTACCCACATGTAAAATGGGGCTAACCCCACCTTCACCTTCACTGATGTGAGGCCTCCACTCTGTGGCTGGCACAGCAGAGCCCAGTAGATGTCTGCTCATTCCCCCTTCCCCTGCCCCCCCTCCCCCATACCACAGGTTCACAGGCTGCTTCTGTGAGCAGACATTCCCTGGGGCAGCCACCAGCCTCCCACGACACTGGATTCTGTTAACAACAGCAACCACTATGGGGAGCCTGCCACTGGCCTGGGACAGCCATGTGCTTATTTCGTCCTCGCAGGTACTCAGAGCTGGGGAAGTCAAAGCATGGGATGGGTGGTGTGCCTGGCGTGAAACATGTTAGGGCAGAGGGAGAACCTAAGTCAGGCCTTCTGGGCACCCCAGACCCCAAAGTGAGTGTCCACTGGGCCTGAGGTTCTCTGGATAAAGTCCGCCCCCCCCCCCCGTTCCCCCCCCTGCCCCCCGCCCAAGCCATTGCCTCCCAGTCAGCCCTGAAGCCTGGAACGGAGTAATGGTTTATTGAGTCGAGTGGCAATAGTGGCATCTTTAAAAAAGAAAGAAGCATCGGGGAGAGAAGCCCAACATGGCAGGGAGACACTTCAGAGAGGTCACAGTCTGGGTGGACAGAGGGAGCGGTGCCCATCAGAGCTGCATTTACAGTATTTACAGTCAGGCCTTGGGCGGGAGCGGCAGGTGCAGAGGGAGCCTGCGTGGCTGGCTGGGTGGCAACAGCCTCCTCGGGTGTGGGGGGTGTGGGCCAAGGCAGGGCCGATGGGAGGGACACGGGTCCCCAGTAGCTCTGCCTGCCCTGCGCTGGGCCCTTGGGAAAGTCTGTCTGCAGCTTTCAGAGGCTGGTCTCTGGGACAAGCTGCAGGAGGAGAAGCTGGGGCTCTGGTACATCACAGAGCAGGCAGAGGAGGGCCCCTTGCCTGCCAGTGGAGCTTTTGGTTGACTGGCCCCGGCTCTCAGGCTCTTAGCCCATGACCAAGGGGGAGGTGCAGGTGGAGCCAAGCAGGCTGGGTCGGGGAGGTGGAGTGCAGGAGCCTCAACTCTGGGGCAGCTCAGTGAGTGACCCCCAGGGTGGCTGGAGGACAGCCTTCCTACAGCTGCGATTCGTGGGCCGGATGGAACTGCTAACAGCCCAGGACCAAAGGACCTCTAGCGCATGTTGATGGCAGAGCCTCAGAGGCGCCTTGGGTCCCTCAGCCCCTTGTGGGCCACCTGCCATTCCATCAAGCTCATAGCTCCTCCAGTTTTCCTCCAGTTTTGCGTGTTTCAGGGTGCGGCGTCCCTCCTGGGGACTCCGCCTCACTGAGGAATCCCGGAGGACAGTCTGGCCTTCTGCAAAGTCATCCTGTCTTTCACGGTTCATTAAGTCAACCACACAGGAGTGCGACCTGTGGGCCGGACTTGTGATTATTTTCGTGTAATAAATAAAGATTCCTTTCTGTGACTCTCTGCGGGCGTCCCAGACCCGGGTCCTCCTGCTGCTCCATCGCTCCCACTGTCCCCATGGCGACTACAGGTGGTCAAAGGCCGTGGCGGTGGTGGGCGGCGCGCTCGGCCTTGATGCGGAACTGTAATAATATGGGGAACCTGGACACGTCAGAAAAATAACAACACCGTTGGTCAGAGGGGGAAATTGCACCACAGCCGCCCTGGCATCTGCTAACCTTTAAGACAGCACAGGTTAATCATTCACCCCCTGGCCTATCTGATCATCAAAGATTAACTCCTCTCCGGCCTGTTTCCTCCTTCTCTGACCTCACCTTTGAGTTTCTGGCCAGAAGGAGAAGGTGGCTCCTTGTCCCTCCCCCCATGATTATTGTGACCTTCAACGGCTTTGTTTCAGGGAGAGAGAGCAACAGAGAACAGGTACGCACACGGGGGGATCATCAGGGTCTCCCCAGCTTTGCCCAAACTGTGCGAGCTCATAGAATCTTCCTCTTCCAAATCAGAAGGACTAAACATTTGACTGGTTGTCCTGGCCAATGTTTCTCAGTGGTTAGAGCGTCAGTCCATGCACCAAAGGGCCATGGGTTCATTTCCTGGGCAAGGGCACGTGCCTGGGTTTCAGGTTCGATTCCCTGCCCCCGTCACATCAAATTGTCTCTCTCACATCAAAAATCAATGGAGAGAAGACCCTCGATGAGGATTAACAATAACACAACTTCTGACAGGTAATGGGGGCTGTGCGTTTTTGGGGACCTCCACAGGGAGGCTCTGTGGGAAGGTGACTGACCCTTAGCCCCTCTGGCTAAAATGAGCAGTGAGGTGGCATGGAGTTGAGTCATCTGGTACACCACGCCCTCCCCCCCCCCCCCCAGTCCCTTCTGGAATGCCAGGAGGTAACAGGAGAAGAGGGAGGTCTTGAGAACGGTTGCCCTGCCAGGCCTGTGATGACGCCCATAGGGTCAGCCACACTCGCACCACTCCTCTTTCTGACCCATGTTGGTCTGAGGTCATCACTCAGGGAGACTGAGTGTGTTTCCTCAAGTTCCCATTTATGGGGCGTGGTTTCCTGAAAAGCTTCTCCACGAAGCCCAGGCCTGAGGGCGAGAGGGGTGCCCAGCAGCCTGCAGGTCCTCTCTGGACCTGAATCTAAGGCTCCACATCTCCAGCCAACTTCCGGGACCGGGTGGAACAGAGAACTCCTGTGCAGGGCCTGCTGAGCACTGTGAGCCTCCTTGATGCCTAATGTGGGCAACAGGACAGCACTCGGTGCCACTGGCGTGCTCCCAGGCAGGGGCAGCAGGCACTCTGCATCACAGCCCACCAGTGTTAGTGCTGCTGGACTATGAGCCCCAGAAGGCGGGGCACCCACTCTGTGGCTTCTTAATCCACCCTGGCCCTCCCTGGGCCCTGGATCCTCCTCAAAAGAAAGATCTCATAGACATGGCCTTGGGCAGCAGGAGAGAGATGGGCAGGGAAGTCTCCTCCCCTCCACCCCCCCTCCCCCGCCCACCTTCTTCCCCCAACCACCTGGCCACAGCCTGGCACACTGCCTTCCTGCTCGAGTTATGAGTAACACCTGTCTCCTCAGGCCCTGGTCTAACCTGGGCCTCCCAGGTTTGAGACGACTTTGGCCCAGCCTTATACCCCACCTGCCCTGCACGCAGAGGGCCTGGACGGCCCCCGGGGACTTACTCAGCAAGCTGGAGTTGGGGAAGCGCCAGGCCTCGCTGTAGGAGGAGTAGGGGGTATGGCTGTAGGCATTGCCAGAGTATTCACTTCCTGTTGGAGACACACAGTGAGAGGTGGGGTGGAGCACCCACATGGGGCTGGGGTCGGGGAGAAGGATGTGCAGGGCTGGCACTGGGTGAGCCCTGGGATGTGGAACCAGGGCAGGACAGTGGCAGCTCAGCAGGCCCCTCCCTTGGGGGCCCTCACTCAGTGTCATTTGGAGCCGTGTCCTTTCTCCAGGCACTGGGGCCCCACCCTGACAAGCTATCCCTCACAGGAAATGCATAGGCGGTTGTTCTTATTTTGCCCATTTTCCAGGTGAAGAACCAAGGCCTAGAGATTTGCATATGCTCACACAGCCAGAGGGTTTGGGAGCTGTGGGTGGAGTTTGGGAGCTGTGACTCCTCCACCCAGCTTCCAACCACTTCTACTACTGCCCAGACCTGCGAGGGGCTTCTCCAGGCAGGTCAGTGGGAAGAGGGAGGGAGAGAAGGAAACATGGAGGGAGGGAGAGAAGGAAACAGGGAGGGAGGGAAAAGGCAAAGAAAAAAGAAAAAAAAAGAAAACTAAGAAAGTATCTAATCCAACCATCATTTCCCCAGTGAAAAACTCCTATGCAGAGAGGGAAAGACATTAGCCCTTGGCCACATGTGCAATGAAGGCCTGCACCAGAACTAGCCCCAGCACCTACTCCAGCTCTTTCTTGCACCCCACAGTGTGAACTCTCTGTTTACTGCTGCTATAGCTGAGACCACCCTGGGTTCATTGCACCCAGCGAGGAAGCCGATTCAACCCTGGCTACACAGCAAGGGCCCCGTGCCTCTACCCCACCCCACCCAGTGCCAACACTGCTGGCTCAAAGGAACAAGGAAAAGAAGTGGAAAATGCAGTGTGCTTGCCCTCTCTTCTTGTCACCTATTCATGCATTCACACTCACACACTCATGCACTCACTGAACTCATGTCTGCCGAGCACCCATCAGCTTCAGTTCCTTCTGCAGTAGGGACGGGCCTTGGAAGGTGGTGCAGCGTCCACCCTCTGCCAGGTCTGTCAATGTCCCTGCACCCATGAAAGGCCAGCCATCCTCTTGGCTCTGCATCCCACCCCACTCATCATTGCAAGGACTTGATCCCTGCAATGGATCCCTTCTCCTTTCTGCTTTCATCGGTTCTCCCTTTCTAATTCATCACCCCCTCTAGCCAGCAAACATGCTGTTATCTTTTCTTTAAAAATCCTCTTACTACTCCACATCCCTCTCCAGCTCCCAGCCTCTCCCCTGCTCCCTGGTCTTTGTCTTCATCACTGCATTCCCCTCCAATCAGGCTGACCCCTCATATCCTCACTGCCTCTACCCGATCATCCCAGTGGTCACTTCTGTCTACCACTCCTTAACTCTCAGCCGACTTGGACTCATCCACCAACCCCTCTCTCAGGGTGTGTGTCCTGACTCACTGGCCTCTCCACCACAGTCTCCTTCTGGTTCCTTCTTTGCAAGAACCCTAAATGTTGAAAATCCCCAGGGCATGACATGTGAACCTTCTGTGAATTTCCATCCACCTTCTCTTTCCCATGATCTTGTCTTATCCTTGGCATTAAATTACACCTCTGAGCAATGGCTGAAATGTATGCCCTTGTCAGGATGGTTTGCTGACTTCAGACATATATTGCACCTACTGACTTACTAAACTGGTACCTAGGCGGTATCTCAATCCTAATCTGGCCCAACAGAACTCTTGATTTCCACCTGCCACATGCTCTACCTCTTCCTCTCCTAGTCTCCCCCATGTATGTGAGCCACCACCATCCATGAAGTTTCCCAAGCCCCAAGCCTAGGGCGTTTGAACCCTTCCAACCAATTCACCAGCAAGTGTTGCTGGCTCTGCCACAGCATATGTCTTGAGTATCTCTATTCTCCTCCTTCACTGCTGTCTACCCAACCCAAGGCCGCTGCATGAACTACAATTTCCCCTGGTCTCTGTGTTGCCTTTTTTGAATGCCCACACCAGTTTCCCATCAGCCTGAGTATTTTTAAAATTTGACCGAAGCCACTGCCAACATCTCATGGTGGAGTCCTTTCCTGCTCACTCACACCCTCTGTCTGTGTGCAACCACAGTTCCTGCCTTGGGGCCTTTGCACTTTGAACACCTCAGAGAGGCTTTCCTGATCTCCCCATCTAAAGTAGCACTATATCCTTTCCTTGTGGCTTTGTATCACACCATCCCATTTTGTTCTCTTTACAGCATTTACTGTCTATTCATTTGTTGGCTTGCTTTCTGTGCTTTATTCTTCACTATTAGGTTGTACACTCCATAAATAGAGAGACTGGTCTTATTCACTGCTATATCCCCAGTATCCTATGCCATAGATCCTCAACCAGTATTTGTTCAGTGAAAAAGTAGTGGATGGATGTATGGTTGAAAGGGTGGATGATGGAAGAATAATAGATAATGGAAAGATGGATAGATGAAAGGATGAATGTATGAAGAATGACTGGAAGAATGGAAGGATGGAGGGATGAAAGCATGGATGAATGGGTAGATGGACGGATGGACAAATAAATAGATGGAAAGATGAAAGGGTAGATGGATAGAAGAATGAAAGAATAGATGGATGGATGGAAGGAAGAATGGATAGGAATGAGAAGATGCGTGTATGTATGGGAAAATGTGTGTAAAGGCGAATCAAAGGAAAGATGGATGGATGGATCAAACTATCTCTGGAGCTGTTGGTTCATCTCCAGAACTGGTGTGAGCATTATTAACTGTGTTAATGGGGCAGGGTCAACAACAATCAGGAGACAAAGTAAGAGAAGGCTGAGTCCTGTCCTATTCCGATGTTGCTCTCTGACATGGTGTCATGATTTCTAGGATGGTGGGAGGCAGTGTGGTGTGGCTGACAGAGCCCTAGGTTTGAAATCAAAATACGTTTTTCAACAACTCTGCCACATAGTATGGTTATAACCCTGACCACACCACTTTGCTTTTCTAAGCTTGTTTCCTTATCTTTATAAAACTAGCACAATACCAGCTTCCCAGGCTTATGGTAAGGATAAACGAGAAATAAAGATATCTATGAATGGCCAGGCACACAGGAGTACAGAATAAGTGATCTCTTCCTTTCTTCCACAACTGACTTGAAGACTCTCATTAACATGCCTCGCTTGAAGCATTTATTGTTTATGAAGCACATAGTAGGTGCTTAATGAAGGTTTATTGATTTTAATGGAGGAATCCTCATTGTCCCTGGGAGATTGTGGCCTCTGGTAAGAGATGAACAAGTAATTTTCCTACAAAAAAATTCACCACAGAGTTCCTAGGAACCAGGTGAAACAATTAAATAGCACTGCATTTTCTGAAAATCAGATTTGCATGTAACTTATTGGGAGCCAATCCACCGTCCACTGCACAAGGCAAGGCCCCTCCCTTTCAGTTCACTTGCAGTGGATGCTGTGGTTGTGCTATTTTTTTGTCCACAACACCCACGTGGGATGAGGTCTTTCTGGAAACAACCTGGAGCCTTTGATGAGAGGCCCAAGCTTTCCAACTACCTCCCAGGTCAGACTCTGGGCCCCAGGAACCCCTTGCCCTGGGCATGGCCCCGGGATGATTCATAATTAAGAGAAAAGCCTGGGCTTTATGTTTCTTCCTTTAAGCAGGCGGCCGGAGAAGGTGGAGAGGTTGGATGGGGGTTGGGGGAGCTGACTGGAGCCTGGGATTTTGATTGAGAGGCCCCATTATCCACACTCTTAAAAAAATAACCGAATCTTTTCCTTTTTTATCTTGACCAATCTCATTTCACGCTCCAGAAGAGGAAGGGAGGGAGGGAGGGAGTCTGGGGCCAGGAGGGAGAGAGGAGTGAGTATTCTGTATTTTCAACGCTGCATTAAGCACATCGCCACGGTAACCAGGCAGCAACAAGTGCCAGCTCAGCAGGTTCCCAGGGAGCATAGAGCCTGCTTTCCTCCCTTACTTCTCCCTCTGTTCCCTCTGCCCAGGAGAGCCCAGCCCCCTGCCTCACACAGGGCACCAGAGTGGGTGCTGGCAAAGACAACTCTGCCAGGGGGGCAGGAAAGCAGGCCTGGGTGAAGGCACTGTCTCTGGGGTCAGGCCAGGGCATCTGGCCCAGGGGTGGCATGGGGGTCACAGAGACCTTGATTCAGCCACTTCCAGAAGCTCCAGGTCCTCAGACCTCTGGGCAGTGGAAACATTCTATTCTCTCCTTCCCATCCTTCCTTTATGGTTCCTAAGAGAGATGCCTGCCAAAAGAGACTCCTTGTCCTCCTCACGTGTCCCGGCCTTGACACCCTGGGTCATCGTTGGGTGACCACCGCGCTGGTAGACAAAGAAACCAAATGACTGGCAGGCAGGATTGCAGGACCGTTCAAATGACCATGGAAAAATGCTCCCAGCTCATCTCACACTCTTCAGTACCTTCCAATATCTAGAACTCGGGTCCCGCCCATACAGGGTTGAGTGGGTCTGATGTATGAAGATGGCTATATTTCAACCATCATCACCATCATCATCACCTACACCACTCATATTCAGATGTTACAGAATGGTAAACTGAGGTTCACCAGTTAAATCACTGAGAGACCCGGGGTTACTTGAAGGCTAGGCTTATGTTTAGCTGCCAGTGGTTTGCAGCCCCACCTGGGCTTCCTGAATGGAAGGACCAAGTGGTAGAGCTCCGATTGGAACACCCATCTGCCTCAGCCCCTCCCTTTTCATCACCATGGGTGACATAGGAGCATCTGGGAAGGAGGAGGCAGAGTTGGGGACCTGTAAGAAGCCAGGGCTGCACTGAAGTCTCTCCTCCAGACTTTCAAGAGATGCACCCTTCCATCCCTCCTCCAGTACCCCTCGAGGAGTCTATGCAAGGGACACACCCTTCCTCTTGCTCCATTTTGGCTAGCACTTCCTCTTGGCAATGTTCCCCCTTCTGTGCGGCATCCCCTTACCTGCCACCATGCCTGCAATGGCAGAGGAGGCATAGCTGCCCTGTCCACTGGTGGGGATGTGGGGTGGGTATCCGGGCAGCGTGGGCCCCACCATCTCTCGCCCTGGAAAAACACAGGAAGGAGTCCTCAGTTGGGCCACAGGAGACCACTGTACTTACCATCTTGCTTCCTGGAGGATCAGCGAGGCTTCCCTCCTGCCACGCCCACTTACTCTCAGGCCATTCTCCAATCCACTTCCTCCTTCCTCTGTCCTCTGCAGACCCCAGGCTCTACCAGGAAGGGTGCACTGCTGTGACTGCCGTGCAACATTCCCTGCTCTCCAGGGATTTTGTTTCAGTGAATCTCATTCATTGCTAACTGTCATGTATTGGAGGGAGGCTGGGGCTATGTCTTCTGGGCCCTGGTTTCTTCTACCGCATCCAGCACAGCTGGCCTAAATGAATGCATTAAAGGTCACTGGATTCAGAGCTCACACCCTTTCAGCCCCAGTTCTGAGCACAACCAAGAACAAGGCCCTACCTAGGGTGGCTTAAGTGTGGCCTGCTGGCCCATTACTATCCTTTTTTGGACCCATGCAGACATTACTAATCAATCACTGCAATCTTTTTCTAGTGGGCCAGAGGGAGGTCTTCCTCCTCTTCCTGCCTGACAGATGGACAAAGCCTATCAGAGTTACAAGGGACAGGAAACTTACTGGCTATCCCCAACCCACAAAGGGGACATGGGCTGAGATGTATTAGACATTTACAGATGACCACCAGCCCCACATCTGTCAATCCCATTCCTGAAAAACCATTTTCAGCAAAACAGACACCCATCCCTTTGTTAGTCTATATTTGTGGGTAGTGCCCCTGCCCTGACCAAGACAGCTCAGCCCTGATTTCCCTGGCTCCCCCTATCCTGTGCATCAGGAAGTCAAACCTCCCCTTTTGGGGGAACCCGCCTGACCTCTGAGCTTCTTTTCATCTGCACCTGTGCCCACAGCAGCATGCCCCTCCACCCATCACCCTTTTTTATGACCTGTAGGCCCAGATCCCATCAGGGATTCCTGGCAAGGTGACAATACATGCTGGCTTGTCCAGTTAGGACCACTGTCCCAGCATACTTATTAGTAATGCCCATCTCACTTTCAAAATGCCCAGCTTGAAGGATGAATTACTTGGTCATCGGGGCTCTTGCTGATGCTTCGGGGTTCTTCAACCTCAGCACTGCTGACATCTAGGATTGGTTAATCTTTTTGTGGGGACCATCCCAGGCCTTTACCCACTGGATGCCAGTAGCAGTTCCCTCCCAGTGTGACAACCAGAAATGTCTCCAAACATTGCCATATATCCCCTGGTTGTAAAATTGCCTCTGGCTGAGAGCCACTGTGTTAGACTGTGACCATTTTACCCAGTGCCTCTGCCTCTTCACACAGAGGCGGATTTTTCTCCTAGGACTTATGTGGCCCCTGTGAACCTCTATGACACTGCCAGTCCAACTTCCCTCCCGTCGGTCCCTGTAGGACCTTCATAACTCAGCCCTTCAGGGGGTGCCTGGTAGTGATGGAAGGAAGGTACATCCATGGAACTCTACAAATTGTCAAAACCATAGTGACTAACTCCTCCTCACCTCTCTTTCTGGAGAGTCCCTGAAGGCAAATTTTTCATTCAATAAATACTTACTGATGAGTCTGATGGGCTAGGCAGCTTTCTGACTATTTGAGGATATAGCAGAAAACAAGAATGCGCAATTAGCAAGGCCAAGATGGGGCATGGACTAGGATGAGCACTGGGAGCCAAACCTAAGGGGTCAACAAACAGTACCAGGCCTACTGTATGTTAGGAGTCCGAAGACCTCACTTCTTATCTTGCTTCAGTGGCTCATATTCCAAGGGACCTTAGACCAGCCGCCCATGTGCCCCATGCCTCAGTTCCTTCACATGCAAAACGGGAGGGAAAGAAGAGAAGCTTTATGGACCTCATCACTATCACCATCTTATCACTATTGCTGTGATGTTATCCGTGTAATCCAGAGCCAGGGTCTCGTGCAATAGGCAGACACTGGTTAGTGCAATGAACACATTCTACAAATTGTTACATGTCAAAGGAACATGAATAGAATAAATCCCATTTGAAATGAGTTATTGGTGGGACCATGAATATGTTGTTAAAAATAAGCACTGCCACCCTAACTGGTTTGGCTCAGTGGATAGAGCATCGGCCTGTGGACTGAAAGGTCCCAGGTTTGATTCCAGTCAAGGGCATGTACCTTGGTTGCGGGCACATCCCCAGTAGGGGGTGTGCAGGAGGCGGCTGATTGATGTTACTCTCTCATCAATGTTTCTACCTCTCTATCCCTCTCCTTTCCTCTCTGTAAAAAATCAATAAAATAAAATTAAAAAAATAAGCACTGCCCCTAATTTGTTTGACCTTTAGTACAATGTCTGGCTGTGATTGGTGCTGGGCCAGAGTGGAATCCACTGGGATTCCACAGATGGATCCAGTGCACTTGACTCAGGGTCTGAACAAATGAGGGGTTGGAAATGTTGGTGAGGAAAAAGGAATTTTAGCATATTTACAGGTAGCAGGAGAAGGATGCAGAAGCTATATGGAGGCATAGTCTTATCTTTCTTCAAAGACTGCAATATGGTCAGACTCAGCCCTCAGCCCTGGGACCAAGCACCTGGCCAGGAACCCAGGAGAGAGAAGGAGAGATGTGCCATCTGTAAGGGCAGGAGTACAGAGGGTGGCAGGTGGCCTGAGTGAGAGAGTGATGGAAGAGTGTTGGCTGGTTCAGACCTGATGCCTTCTCTCTTCCTATTTCCCTTACTTCCTCCTGTCAAGGATAGAGTGGACGGGGTCTAGGTCTAGGCCAGGTGTGGCTGAGGAGCACTTTACTTAATTTCTCTGAACTGTATCTTCTCGTCTGTCTCATGAGGAGCTGTGTTGGATGAGAGATGGTAAAGTGGATTCGCCTCACTTCTTGATTGACTGCCTGGGGCTTCCTGGTGCACTGTGTTGAGAAGGATTCTGAGGATTCACAGTCTTGGCTCTCAGGCCATCTATTTGCAGGGCTGGCCTAGGTACTCTCCAGGGATGCTCCTTCCCCCTGCCTTTGTCCTGTCCCTTCTATCTCTCAACCCTTCTCCTTCTTGAGCAGCTCTGTGAGCAGAGCACCACATACACCTCTTAAGCCACAACTTAATTCACTCATGAAAGTTTCGAGATTTTAATCTTTGTTGCTCCTTAGTTGCCTAATTTCTTCCCAGCGGGGCAGAGATTTCTGCACCAGACCTGGATGGCCTCCTCCCATGACCTTGGCCTCCTGGACAGAGCAGTAAGACTCTCTTTGGAGCGGCCCTCTCCCAGACTGTGGTCCCATAAACTTTTCTAGCAGTCCCACAAAACTCTTTGCTTTAATTTCTTAAGATCATGGTTTCTTCCCCCAAAGCCAAGAACCTTGCAACCTTCTTAGAGATGAAACTGGGGAAGCCCTGAGTCAAGGCCCTCCACAACCTTACCACACCCTTTCATCCACTATTTACTTTTAAGGCTCTTCACCATAAATTTATCTTTGGTTTGTAATTTTATCTCCTCTGCACTCACACATCCTTCCAATGTGGTCTTATTTTTAAGAAGTTGGCTTAGGCACGGGCCTACATTGACTTGCTGTGAAGTGGGGTTCTATAAGAAAACACCAGCACCCCAGATATATTGGTAAATATTGTAAATATGGGTAGGATCAGGATCCCGTTGTTCAGGGAAGGACAAAGTTGTGGCTTAAGAGGAGTATGTGCCCTGGTGCTCTGCTCACAGAGCTGCTCAGAACCATGGTGTGGAGGAATTCAGAGGGCAGAGGCAGTTTCAGACAATTTTATTTGCCCCTTTGATGTCTGCCCTCTACGTGACCCTTTTAGTTCCTTATCTTGTTCTGATAGCAAGGAGAATTTATGGCGATCCAGAAATCTCTCTGGCAGGACTAAATATACTTTTGTACAAAAGGATGGAGGCGGGTAATGGATTCTTTGATGATAAAACCAAACTCAGAGTCTTCTGACCAGCGGAGCTGCAGTGAGCAAGCTCTGGAGCAGGCAGGACCAGGAGTCTCCACACCGGTCCTAGCCAGTGTGCCGGGATCCCAGCTGGGGCACCTGAGGGCACTGGGGGAGTAAGCAGCAATCCTATGTCCTCCAAACCCTGATGCTGCTTCGTTCTTGGCTGGGTTAGGGAGAAGCTGAGAGCCAGAATGACAGCCAGAGCCTCTGGGCTGGGTAGGGAGTGACCTGGGGAGACTGTGAAGCAGGCAAAGACTGCAGGAGGCAGCAGGGGGTCCTCAGGAAGCCTCAGAGGGGGAGGGCCCATTTGGGTGGGGACTGAGCCTCCCTCCTGGCCCCTTGGTCTTGCCTCCTTTTCTTCCTTTCAAATCCACCTCTTCTTCCCTTGAATAAGTTTCTAGTCTCCCCACCCTCAAGATCCTTCTGCTGACCTCCTACCCTTCCTCTCTCTGTGTGGCCTCCTAGTTTGTTCACCATGGTTCAGCCACATGGTAGATGTTTAGGTCCAATCTGGACCAGGGGCCACATTCTCTCAGGAGCTCCAACACCCTGGGTCTGGCATGGACACCAGCCATCAAAGGCTTTGTGCCCAGGCCACAGGGCTGGCCCAGCTCTGTGAGCTCCCTACTCTTGACAGCCTGCCTGGACCCAGTCCTTTGAGCTTGGGCACTGCCTGTTCTCCAAGCTCCTGGATGGGTGGGCTGGGCCCTTCAGCCAGCCATCAGCATTCCCAGGGATCACACCCTGCATCCCAGCATCACCTGGCCCTGGCCCGGGGCCACCAGCCATCGAAGCTGTGCATTGGCTGCCTGAATGGACCCAAGGTCTCTGCCACTAGCTGCTCCACCCCGGGTGCATGTCCCACAGCTGGTCTGGGAGCAAGCATGTCACTAAACTAAGAGCTGAAAGAAGTTGGAAGGTCCCTGATTTGTGTGCTGACAGGGGTGCTTGAAGCCCTGACAGGGTGACAGGGAGGGGAGAAAGTATGGGGCTATGGGGCACGGAGTTTCCCTGGGCTGTCCAGCTACACTCTGTACTAACACCCGCTGTGCTCTGAGACATCTGTCCTTCCCTCACTTGCTGGTCCTGCTCCCCATCCTCACAGGCCTCGTCCACACCCTCATCCCTCACCGGCCTCACTGGCTCCTAGCCCTGGCCTGCCATTCACATGAGACAGGGCAGGGTGGAAAGGGAGCCTCTTCTACTCCCCCTCTCTCCTCCTTCCCACCCCATTTTCTCCGGCTGACATCATTCCACCCAGCTCATGATTTTTCTCCTTTCATCACTTTGGTCAAAACAAATGACCCATCTCCACTGACTTCACCCTCTTTTGAAATTCTGAAGTCTGAGTCAACATTTTCTCCCTTGCCTCCCACGCACTGGCTTCCTTTATTAACCCTTCACCTCTGTGTCCACCTCCTCTGAGATGACCTCCCACCTCAGAGGTGCTGGGGGAAAACTCCCCATGCCCCACGCAGAGGGGAGAGTCCTTGGAATGGAGGGTGGAGGCCCGCTCTTTTCCTCCGGAGCAGAGGTTCCCAAGTCCAAGGGCGCTTGGGGCAGAGCTGGGCTGCAAGTAGGGCCACTCTGCAGTGGTCTGGCTGGGACCTGACTTCCGGAGAAGCTTTCATTTCCAGAGAGAGTTGAGAGGCCCCCAGCACGTTTGGAAACCGCTGGTCAGAAGGGCTGCCCCTGTCTGCTCCCCCATGCGCTCTGGTTCAACGCCTGGGTCCACACCTAGGACAGCCCTTGGCTGCAATCACCCTTCGGTGTCTGAGCACTGTTACGGGATCTGCCATCTTCACTCCACCACAGGCCTCCTCTGCCCAAGCCAACTGCCTTGCTCTCCCGGCGCCCTGGCCAGCCGGCCGCCGGTGGCCTTCTGCCAGGGAGACCCCGCCCTGCGGGGGTCTGAGCAGGGGCACACGGGGGCAAGCCCTCACCTGCCAGCATCACGCTCCTGTTCAGGGCCCCCACCGGCCTTCTCTGGGACTGCCTCCCTCAGTGTCAGGACTATTCCAGCTGCCCCGGCCCTCGTGCTCTGACTTTGAGGAGAGGCGACTCGGGTGTGAGTCCTTCAATGGCGACACTGTGAGGTATGCACGACAGGAGCTCCACTCTGGAGCCCTGACTGTGACTGGTCCTTTGTCTTTAGAAATTTGAACTGGAAATTGGCTCCAAAATCCAATGGCTCTTTTCCTTCAAAGTTTTATCCATTTTTTCCTTCTTCTTCTTCTTTTTTTTTTTAACCCAGACCAAGTGTTCAGCAGAGCACCTGGTTCCTGGCCTTGGGGCCCCTGCTCTTCCACGGGGGCCTCGGGGCGAGGTTCTGGAAAGCTGCCAAGCACCCCCTTCCAGGCACCCCCAGAGTGTCCCCCTCCCATGGCCTGACTGCTGCGTGGAGACCCACATACTGGTACCTCCAGCAGTTGCCAGAGGAATTCGGAAAGAGGTTGATGGCAGACAGGACTGAGGACCAGAGAGGGGACTGGACCCCTTGGAACCAGGGGACTGGCCCTGGGACCCCTCCCGCCCCCACGAAGGCTGCAGGCCCGGCCCTCCCTGTCCTACCTGAGAGGAGGGCCTGGCCCGCGAGCTGCCCGTACACTGAGGCAGCGTGGGGAAAGGCATTGAAGGGCGGGACCGAGGCTCCCGCGGGGACCCCAGAGCCGACTTGCTGCAGGTCCAAAAAGGCGGAGCTAGATAAAGAGGAAGGGGTGGAGCTAGAACTGGACACCTCGGGGCTTTCCTGCTTTATGGCGAAGGGTGAGTGAGGATCTGCCAGGGAGGGAGACAAGGAGAGAGGGTGAGATGATGGTGGGAGCATGCACAACAAGCCATGAAATGGGGGTGCGGGCTCGGGGAGGCTGGGCTGGTGCTCCTGTGGCTGAGAGGTGGGAGCAACTCTGCTCTGCTGTGCTCCTGCCAGTGTGCAGAGGGCTGGAGTGCCCGCCTCTCCACAGTGCGCAGCAGGCAGAGGAGGGGCTGAGCAGAGAGGGTAAGACCCTCCTGACCCACCAGGAGGCCCAGCCAGCAGAGCCCTTCTGCTCTCCATGTCTAGGGCCCTAACACCTTCCTCCTCACGCCAGCCTTGCCCTGCTTTCACCTGCCCTCCAGCCCAACCTGGCATCCAGGGCCACATGGCTCAAGAGATTCTGGGCATCCTACCTGTCACCACGGGGTAGGTCTGGTGAGTCGATAGGTTGCGCCCCAAGGGTGTGTTGGAAGGGGTCAGGGTGGCTTTCCCTTCGTCCAGGGTGCTGTTGAGCAGGGGCAGCGGATAGAGGCCCTGGGGAACAAAGAAGAGTCTGCATAGAAGCCCCTGGGGCAAGCCTTACCTGCAGCTGTCTCTGCTCCCTTGACTCCATGGAGCATGTTTAATGGCTTCTTATTGCTGACGCACAGCCCTGCTGTTCTCTTACTCCCAGGTTCCCAGCTTCCCTTCAGCAGTAGCTCATGACCTGTGAGCAGGCACAGGATGGAGCGTCTCCTTCCCAGGCTGGCGGGTCCCTCTCCTTGCCGGCTCACAGGATGTGAAACCCACCAAGGACAAGATGCGGGATGGAGCTTCAGCCCACAGGACCATGTAGGACCATTTATTTCTCCCAGAGAGGAAATGCAGCATGAAAGGTCAGGAAGCCTGTCACTCCCCCACAGGGGGCCGAGCCAGATTAAACCCAAGGGGCCGGGCTGCTGTGCCATGCCCCCAGCCGCTGCCCTGAACTGGTTAACAGCATCGCCACATCTTACATCTGCCAAGAGCTTTGCCGCTGTTATCCAGATCCATTCCCTTGGCTGCCCTGTGACTGGGCCTGCTTTCTATGTGGAGAGCCTGCCTGGAGGCCCTTAGGAAACAGGGACCACACTGGGGACACGGCTCCGACCCAGGTACTCTCTCCTGCAGTCACTGGGCAGCCGTGGTCCCCACCAGAACAGGTGTGTCTCCTTTTTCCTCTCCATATCCAGGCAAATAGAAATGTTCAGGTTCAGCCTGAAGATGATTCTGGGGTTCATTTTGTTTAAAAAACTTTTTATCAGTACCTGGGTTTTCTTTAGTAAGAGCTCAGGTTAGACTCCCCCCAGACTCCACCTACACAAGCAGGGCCATCTCCTAAGGCACTCCCTCCAGAAAGAAGTTGTTCAGTCCAAGGCTGCACATGCCGCCCCCACTGTGACTCCCCACCCCATCAGAGGCCAAGGCAGCACACACAATGCACACCTGTTCCCCACACACATCACAAGCATGCTATGCAAAGCTGAGCTCAAGCTCTGGCTGGTGTGGCTGGTGTTTGGGTGTTGCCCCATGCACCAAAGGGTTGGTGGTTCAATTCCAGGTCTGGGCACACACCCAGGTTGCAGGCTTGACCCCTAATAGGGAGCATGTGGGAGGCAGCTGATCCATGTTAGGCTCTCACATCTATGTTTCTCTCTCACCTTCTCCTTTTCTCTCTCTCACTTCCTCTCTCTGTAAAAAAAAAAATCCATTTAAAAATCTTTATTAAACAAAAGATAATCTTAATAAAACAGGACTCAAGGATTACTTCCTGGTTACATACTAGTCCACTGAGGCAGTCACTTCCAATGACTTCCATGGAGCTGGCTCTCCCAGGAGCCGCAGCACTTTCCGGGTGCGTGTTGGGCCTCTGGAGGCCGTGAGGGCACCGTCACCGTGCAGAGCAATTACTGACTCAGGGGTGCTCTGGTTCCAACCTCCGAGGGGGGCCCATGCCTCTGAGGGTGGAGATGCTTACAGCACAGCTTGGCAAAACTGAACAAAATACCTAATTTCTAGAGAGGGTGAGGCAAGTTTAAAATGCCTTTGAATGTATTAGTTCCATACCAAAATACCTATTGAAATTTACAGCAGCTCTAAAATACAGGAAATGTATTGGGGAAAAAACCCACAAAACCAAAAAACAAAAAACGAAACCCAAACCTCT
Organism: Corynorhinus townsendii; assembly: GCA_026230045.1. NCBI lineage: Eukaryota > Metazoa > Chordata > Mammalia > Chiroptera > Vespertilionidae > Corynorhinus > Corynorhinus townsendii. Next base: position 108,223,376 of record JAPDVU010000007.1, on the reverse strand, counting down.
CTAGCCAGCTACTTCGGTGCTGTCGTCCAGGATGGCTTACACATGCCAGCGATGACTGGCTTTCTCATGCGGACTGACCTTGGACTGGGGTGCAGAACAGCATGATGCTTCAGAATGTGGCGAGCCCTGCTTCTGCACCGCCAGCCAGGCAGCTGTCGTGTCCTGGCCTTTTGGAGCCTTGATTTGTATCACCTGTGCGGCAGGGGCAGCAGGCTCTGAGGCTGGTGTCAGGATGGAGGTGTTACAGACACAGATGGAGCACTTAGTGAAAGTGTCTAGGGACAGCACGTGCTCTGTGCAGACTTGTCACAGGCAGTGTTATTCCAGTTATCTGAGAGTAGGAGCTGCCAAGTTCTTGGTCCCTGTTATCCCATCATTCCCTTCTGTTGATAGGTTCTCAGTGCACTTGGAAAACAGAGGAACAAGGGCCACAGAGACTCCTAACCAGGCCTGGCACCGAAGCACGACGCTTCTGCCCAACACTCTCCCCCGTTTTGCTTTTACAGAAAAGACAGCGTGTTTGCCCCACCCTGAGGCCAGGTGTGAAGATCTGGGCTTCTATTGGCTGCCCAGACCATGCCAGGTGAGAGAACAGGGCTGCTCCTCTGGCAGCACCCATCAGTCACCAAGGGCAGGAAAGGCCCCTCACAGGCTGGGCTCGCCCTGCCCCAGCAGAACCGGGTGAATGAGAACCAGCCGCCAACTGGCTGGGGGAGGGAAGGGTCACTGGCGAACATGCTGGCCCTCAGCCTACTCGTATGGAGGATGAGGGTTGGAGCAGCTCAATGGCTTTCCAACTCTCTTGTCCAACCTTCAAATAAGAGTCTATGTAGAAGCAGGGCCTCTAAGTAGGTTCTTATTTGGACCAATCTGAATGGCACTAGGGCCTCAGTCCTGGGCTCCACAGCTGCTTGCTCCCCAGGCCCTCTCTACTCTCCCTGGCCCTGGCTCATCTCCACCCAAATGAAGACACTGGGCTCTGTAGTCCCAAGGGCCCTCTGGCTCTGACTCTCCCAGCCCACGATTCCCTATGCAGATGCCAGCCTGGTGCAGAGACTTGGACTCCTTGTGACCGAGCAGGGTTCCTTGGGGGCTCAGGAATGGAGCCTGGGGAGGGGGCGGTTCTGCAGCCCAGTGACAGGGCTCTTTCCCTCTGCTGGGATGGCTGCTGCACCCCACTCCCTCCAGAGCTGTCTGCTGGCTCAATGTGCACCCAGCCCTGTCCCCAGGTCTGCTGACAGCCAGCTTTCTCTGCACCCCTCGTGGTTACCACGGCCCAGGCTGATAGAATCGCTGATGCAGATTGCCTGCCCAGCTGCAGGTGCTGGCACGGGCCCACCTGCCCAGACGGCCACTGGCAATGGTTCAGCTGATGGGTAGCATCCTCTCCATTGTCCTGCTCAGATCTTAAAGGTATAAGCGTTTGCTTCACTCCTAGACAATGATAGCGTGAGCAAAGAGGGGGAGCAGACATTATTCTGAAATCCCTCAGCTGGCTAACTACCTGGGTGGCAGGGAGACATGGACTGTTGACAGACAGAAGTGGTCAGAGGCAGCGCCTGGAAGCTGTGTCAGAGTGTGGAATGTTGCTGGCCCTGGGAGACTGGGCTGTGGCTGCCACCCTCACAGAAGCCAGCCCACTATAAACTGCCCCCTTCCTGAGCGCTGGGAATGAGATGCCCTTGGTGCTTGCAGTCAGTTGCCTGCATTTCTCAACTCGTTCACTCAACCCGCCTTTACCGAGCATCTATTATAACAAGGGCACACGCTCGGTGTGGAGATTTTATAAGGTGCTCCAAGATGCTGCCCACTGTGTCCTTAGACCTCTATCCACTGGACAACTCTGACCCTGCATGAGAAGTGACGAGGAGTGGCAGGTGAGATGCAGAAGCCCAGGAGGGAGAGAGGACACACACCGTGGGGAGGGGAGGACTCATGGGCAAAGTGATGCTTGAGCTGAGTCCTAATGGCGGGCGGTATTTTTCCAGGCAGAGAAGTGGGAGGAAAGGCATTCGCAGGGAGGCACAGAGTGTGCCAGAGCAGAGAGGTGTGAATTAGAGTGCACGCTCGGGGGCGTGAGTAATGTGGGGTCATGGGGTGTGCAGGCGTGAGTGGCCGGAGGTGCGACTGGAAGTGCTGGTTGAGGTCATAGTGGAAAGGCTTTGGGCTACAGCTCTAGAGCTGTGGGACCCGACTCTGCGGTCTGGGGGGCACTGCGGGCAGAGGGGTGGCTCCCTGGGAGGGGGCTGAGCTCAGTGTGGATGAGAGAAGAAGGCAAGAGGGCTGGGAGGAGGAGGAGAAAGTGCCAGCATTGGTGAAACAGCAGATGTTTTGTGCTTGGAGCTGCATGAAGCTCCTGCCCCAAGCAATCAAAGCAACTTCTGGCTGCTCTGGAGGCAGGACTGCAGGCAGATCAGGGGTCTTCAGAGACGCACCCTGCTGGGCCCAGCCCACCCCAAGCTCCAGCTCCTCCACATCCCCATCTAACCTGCTCGCCTTTGGTGTGGCCGGGGGAGGCGTAGGCCTCAGGGTAGTGCTGCCGCTCAAAGGGGCACTCAAGGGGCTCGAGGTGGTGCTGGCTGAAGGCGTCCGTACGGAGGTGCTTGCGGGGCCCGCTGCTGCTGCTCTGGGAGTCGATGCTCAGCCGGCAGCTGTCTTGGTCACCTGGGGTCCCCGGGCAGGAAGAAAGCTCTCAGGGGACCCATCTACCCATCCCCAGGCCAGAGTGGAAGAGCAGACTGAGCTGCAGTGGGGGGAAGGGCCCAGGTCCCCGGCCTCTAGGCCTTAGGGTTATGGCTGCTCAGAGACAGGCCACATGCTACAGGCCAGTAATTGCCAAGACAACACATTCCTGGGCCCAAGGGGGCTTCTGGCCCATCGGAGCCTGAGCCCTTCTGCACCCTGACCTACCCTCCATGTCCCCCACACTCACTGTCATCCATCTTCCTCTTGCTGTCGCTGCCAGGCTGGGCGATCCCCAGCAGCCCATTGATGGAGTAGGTAGAGCCCAGAGAGTCGGACTGGGGTGACTCCGGGGGCGTCACGGCCGAGCTGGGGACTACAGGGCAGAGAAGGACAGGGTCAGGATGGGGGAGGACACCCCTGAGAGCCCCTGCCCCACCGTGGAGTCAGGCCTCATGCTGTGCTTCCTAAATATCTCCTGGTTGGTTCCTGGGAGCCCACAAGGCTTTGTCCCCTGGAAGGGCACACGGAGCATGTGAGCCGTATGTACACAGATGGACACGTGTGTGCAGGGGAGTGTGCCTGCCGGCCCCTCCACACTCACTCAGCGTGTGTCCTGGGCTCAGGGACTTGGTGGCCACGCAGCTGTCCATGGGGAGGTTGAATGGTTGCTGCACTTTGGTCCGGATGATTCTGTAAGGAAAGGAAGAAAGACCGGTAGAGAGAAGAGGAGGAAACTTGACCAGCAGCTGCCCCAGGTACAGTTGCCTTTCTGAAATCCCACTGGGTGACTTAAAAGCACCTCACATGCAACCTGTCCACATCAAACCCATGACCGTACTACTCCTCACACTTGGTCCTTCCTGGTGTCCCCATTTCATGGATAGTGCTCAGTCACTCAATAAGTACAGGTGGGGTGTAGCCCCGCCTCCCCCCTCCCTCTGCTATCACTCCGTCCTCAGGTCTGTGGTCTGATCTGGGAACTGCCCCCTGCCTTGGTCCCTCTCTGTACCTCACACCCAATGTCTCAGTGTGCACCACACCCATGCGCTCCCACCACCCATTCCCTGGCCACCCCTCCGCTCTTGACCTTTCTAGTTTCTTCTCCCTATTGCAGGCAGGCTGAAGTTTCTAAAATGCAAGTCCGCCTCCTGCTTAACACTGCCAAGGGCTCCTCGTTCGTTGCTCAAGGTTCAGAGGAAAGAACATGGAGCCTGGCCCCTACCCTCTAAAAGGCAGCCTTTGCTGACAGCTCCCTCTCAGCCTGCTTCCTGCTCCCCTCCTAGCTACTGGCTTTCTTTCAGCTTCTTGTATAAGATTCTGCTAGCTACAGGGCCTTTGCATGTGCTTTCGCAGAGCTCTGCTCGCTCCGTTTCTTAACTAGTTAACTCGTATTCACTGCTTCTTACTCAGGGGCATCTTCTCATAACCTTCCTAAACCAAGTCACCCCGCGATAGCTCACAGACCCCCTTGTTAGAGCTGCACTTGTACAATTGTTCCTGTGGGTACTTGAATAGTGGATGTCTTCTCACTAGACTATAAGCTCTACCAGGACAAGGTTTTTGTGCCCCCAGGGCCTAGCACATAACCATGAGTTATGTGTGTATGAATGAATCAATGAGTGAGTAAGCCAATGATTGATTAAGGTAGTGAGTGAATAACTAACTGAATGGCTAAACAAATGAGTGAATATCTGAATGAGGGCCAAGTTAGGGTTCTTGTGGCTTAAGAAAGGATCAATTCAAGAAGATTGTTTTATTCAATAAAAAAAATGAGGTGGTGTGTAAGGAAGGAAACTGCAGGAAGTATAGCCAGGAAGGGAGTGGGATGCCTGTGGCCCTGAGGAGGTGAGGAGGTGAGATGCCAGCCTGTGTCTGGGGCTTCCTCTCTGGCTCCAGGCCCCCTCCCAGCTCTGCTCTACAAGCCAGGGCCTTCCTCAGGTCTCTCCCATGACCCCCAAGATCCCCGACTGCTGTCCGCCTCTCACCTGTTGATGGAGCTGACACTGGGCACAGTGTCGTTGTCACAGACACCCTCAGCCAGGAGCCGATCTCGGATCTCCCAGGCAAACATGGTGGGGTTCTGTCGTTTGTAGTCCCCGATCTTCTCCACCACCTTGGGGGTAGCCACCTTGGGCTTGGAGCCACCTATCACCCCAGGCCGGATGCTGCCAGTCTCGTAGTACCTACTCCAATAGACAACCCAAAGATTACCCAGTAGGCAGGTGAGTCTCTGGGCGTGGACTTAACCAGAGACCCTTGTCCCCTCTGAGGCTTCTGGGGAGGGGCCCAGGGTCACACGTGCCCCAAGGCTGGCTTCAAAGGCTACCCCCCCTCCCCTTAGTGCTGTTTCCCCTGCATGGGCAGGTTTGTGCTGGCCACTCTGCTGAGGACCCCACCCTGGCTCCTCCCTTGCCTTTCCCTCTGGCTGGTTTGAGTGCCTGCTGGGCCACCCTGGGGCCTACAGATTCCTTTCTAAGAACAGGAACGCTGGCTCAGTAGGTTCCCCGTGAGTCACAGCTCACTGTGCCGCGTCCTTGTCAGGCTCTGCTGGCAGCAGCATGACTCACTCTTCTCCCAGTCCATCCTGGTTTGGCTATCCCAAGGAGGCCAGCTGGGTCACTGAGCCCTCTGCCCCATCTGCTGGTTCATCTTTGTTCCCACCCCCCAGCCCCACCCCCCTTTGGGCACTGTTTTCTACCAGTGTTTCAGGGGTCAGGTAGAAGCCACTCCTCATAATCTCTAGAATCCCAGCCTTGCCTGGATGTCTGGCCATGTCCTCTCCTTACACTGAGCCTGCGCCCCTCTCCTCCTCTCCCTTCACCCCCAACCAGCTGCTTTGGCAGGTCAATGGCCTATGTCAGGATACTGCCACCTCCTTGTTCTGGAAACTCTCTGGTCTCCTCTGCCATGAAATAATATCTGCCCTTTAAACTCTGTCTGTTGCCACCATCCAGGCACCACCTCCTCTCTGGGGTGCTTGGCCCATCCTGGGGTCCCCTCTCCTGACCCTGAAGGGGCCACCCTCTTCCCTGACATCAGCCGGGAGGCCAGAGCTTCTGCCGTTTGGTGACAGGTCCTTTGCCTCTAAACCACAGCTCCTCCTGAGTCTACTTGTGGGTCAGGGAAGGGAGGCAGCTCCCCGCTGACTGGAAGCTCCCACCCTCTGCCTCAGGCACTTGGACAGGAGTGGCCCTCCAGGTAGAGTCAGCCTGGATCAGAGCTTTGCTGTCCTGGCTCCACCTGAAGCTCTGGGTGGTGATTTCAACTCTGGCTTTAGAATGATGTGAGGGCCCGGAATAATTCCAAACCTGGGCCCTACCCCTAAAATTCTGTTCTAACAGGCGTGGGCTTGGCCTATGCCTTGAATACTTTTTAAATTGAAGGTTCCCCAGGCAGGTCACCTGGTCATCTCATAAAGCTCACAGCATCCAGGCCTGGCTGCCAGAGAGGGTGGAGGCCCAGGGGTTTGACTGTGGAAGGCACCTCTGAGGGCGTGCCTCTTCCCTCGTGGCTCCATCTCCCTGGGTCTCAGTGGGCAAAGCCCTTTGGGGAAGAGTCTCCTGCTTTAGGCATGAGAAGCCTTTGGAAAATGAGACACAAAGCAAGGAGAAAAGGGGAGCGTGTAGCCCTGGTCCCTGGGAGGGAGATGGCTGCGAGCCTGGCGGGTGCAGAGGCCACCCTGCTGGAGGGTGGTGGGTGGTGAATTTCGTGCTTACCTGCCAAGAATCTTGCTGACACAACCATGGCTGACACGAAGCTGGCGGGAGATGTCACAGGGCCTCACGCCCTGATGGGCCAGGTCCACTATGCGCTGACGCACCACTTCGGGCAGGGGTCTGCCATTCACAAAGGCCCCTCCCAGCTGGTTCAGCCCTCCGTGGCCTGGGAAGACAATAAATAGTCCCAACACAGTTGTCAGGGCCAAGCGGCAGCTCAGTTTACTCCGAGCCTACCTCCCCGCACATGTCTCCCCCCCCTCCCCCGCCAATTCAAACACACATGGACTGTGTGCCTACGATGTGGCGGGCAGTGTACCAGCACCTGGGATGCCAGGGGGAATGAGGCAGATGTGGCCTCTGCTCTTGCCTCACGAGGCTTATTAAAATGGGGCTGAGACTGCCCACGGCCTGGCAACATACCTCATGACCACTGCTGGGGTCAGGGACATGCAGAAGGTATGGGGGGACCAACATCAGGCTCAGGGCACCAAAAAGGGCTCCCAGAGAAGTCTAAGCTGTGTGTGGAAGTGCAAAGAGAGAAAGGAGAAAGCCATTCCGGGCGGTGGGACTCCAGGTGAAGCTGAGAGGCGAGAAGGGGCTCGTCCTTGGACTGATCAGCTGCCTAGAGCTGGGCAGGCTAATTTCAGGGCTGAGAGCTCCCTTATTCTGATGAGAACACGGGGGCTCGGGGAGTTCTAGTGGCTTGACTCACAGGACCTTTGTGACTCAGCTTCTATGAGAGGGAATCAAGACACGACCCAGGGTAAGGTTTCATGCAGCATCCTGCGTGGGCCCTGCTTCTTTCCAAGGCCCAGAACCGACTCCAGGAGCTGAGCATTGGCCCTGAGTCCTGTGCTGAGGGGCCACGGCCTGGACGTGAGGCATCTTTTCTGGTGTGCTGACCAGCTGTTTTGGTGGAGCCTGGGGGCGGGGGGCTGTCCGGGGACCAGGCAGCGAGCAGGAAGAGCAGAGCCAGGCTTCTGCATGAGCCCATGAAGGACTACTTATGGCTGAGGTGGGAAGTGCCTCTGCGGGGCACATCATGCCCATTCCTGCCCACTGACTTAGCACATTCAGAACTGCCGTGTCTCCTCGGGGCCCAAGCTGTTTTCAGCACGACCGTCAATTTCTCTTTAAAAAAAGAAGGAGAAGAAGAAGACCAAAAGCCTCAGGCCAGGGCGCTAAGTCAGGAGGAAAAGCCCGCTGGCTAAACACCTGCAGGAGGGACACAGTGACCAATCTTCTCGGTGAGCTTGGGCACAACTTCTCACTTTCTGGTTCTCGGCAGCCTGTCCCTCGAGTGCTTTTCCACCAGGGCTGGGAAGAAGCCTGAAGGGCATCAGGGCCACTAGAAGGCGAGGAGTGGCCTGTGCCCACTTCTGGGCCCATTCCATTGGCTCGTCATGGGCCACAGCCATTCCCAACAGAATGGCTGCAGCCATTGGACCCTCATTCCCTCCTGGCTGCCTTTTGGCTCTTTGAGGTCAAGACACTGAACACCAGAGGGCGCCAGTCAACCACTCAAACCCAGGCAAGCCCTGGTGGGGTCCAGCTTTGTCCCCATTTCCCAGAACTTGAGCTCCAGGTCACCCTCTCCATGCGCCCCCCCCCCCCCCCCCCCGCCACCCCACCACCCCAGGCTTAGGTGTTGTCACCACAACCTCTGTATCTGGCAGCCAGGCTTCCTACGGGTGGGGTTGTTCATCCCTGGCAGACAGAAGATTTAAAACACCAAATGCCATTTTTGGGTGGCACAAATTGGGTACTTTGACTGAAAAAAAAAATCTACCCTGTTTTCCCATCGAAGCTGTGTGGGTAATTGTCCTCAGTCGTCCTGAAGGGCTGACCTTGGAGACCTGAGGCCCCCAGGACCCTCCTGAAGGTTCATACTCCATCAGCCAGTATGGCCGTGAAGGGGAAGGTAAGTTCAACTTCCGAATCTGAATTCTCTGGTGCTTTATTTTATTGTACTGGCTCCTGAGTGACTGTGTGTTGCTGCGTAGAGCGTTGGGTCAGATTCCTGCATTGACTTTGCCTGCTTTAATTTTATCATTTGAGAAAGTTGGGTTTTGTTTCAACCTTAGTGTTTTCATCCATCAAATGGAGTTAAATAGCACCTCGTACTGCATCTGCTGCTGACCTGTAAGAGCTACTGGGGACGGGGATGTTGAGAGTGGAGAAGTGTTTGGCTAGTTGAAAATCTTGATTTTAAGTATCAAGTTTTTCTAATTTTTAATATTTACATGTTATGGCCCAGGTGTAGCCCTGAGACTGGGGCAGTGGTTCTCAAACTTGAGGTGCATCAGAATCACTTTGGGGGTTTGTTAAAACACAGGCTCCTAAAAAATGAAAAAAAAATTAAAGAGAGAGAAAAGAAACAAAAACCATAAAAAAAAAAAAAACACAAAACAAAAACCCCCAAAACACAGGCTTCTAAGCCCATGGCCCCAAATTTCTGCATCAGCAGGTCAGGGATGGAACCAAGAACCCCAGTTTCTAAGAAGTTCCCAGGTAGGGGTGCTTGCTGCCTGGGGCTACATGTTGAGAGCCATTGAGCAATGGCTGGTAAAGAAAATGTAAGAGATTAACTAACTACTTGTGCACCTCATACCCCTCCCCACCTTATTCTAGAATTGTATTTCCTACTGTTTGTATATTACAGTTTTCATTTATTTTTTTCTCAACACGTATATACCCAAGAGCCCACTATGAATCAGCTACAATGACCTGGGGTGCCGCCTTGAACAAGATGAGAAACCAGGCCCTTGAAGACCTGAAAATCTTTGGGGGGATGCAATTGTTCAGGAAGAAGTGTTTTGAGAGAGGTAAGCCCAGATGCTAGGGGGCCCGTAAGTGGTCGGAAGGAAGTTGTAGGGAGGGATGACCAGGAGGTCACCAGGTGAAGAACTTTCCATGGGAAAAAAGTCCATGCACAAGGTCATGGTGCTCTCAAGACATGAAAGACTTGTGGCAACTGTGGGACGGCAGGAAGGAGGGCCAGAAGAGGCCTGCTGGCTGTAGAGGGAGATGGCCCCTCTGGTTTGAGGTTTGGAGCTAAGTCCCAGTAATGGAAGGACGTTTGTCCTTCCTGTGTCCGGTGTGGGGGAGTGGACTCCTTTGGGAGAGTCACACCAAATGCCCAGAGGTGGGTGTAGCCTTCCTGCACTGAGGGCCGACACCCACTTTGCTGACCACCTTTCCATGTGGCTGTGGACGGGAGGACTTTGAGGCTGGAAGCCAGAAACGAGTGGGAGCCCCTGATTGGACTGGGAGGGGGGGCAGGGGGAGGAAAGGTGTGGACCAGGAAGAGGCTTAGAGCTTCCTAAACAAAGGCACTTTGCATGGTCTGCAGGGTCGTGGGTGCAGAATGGCGGGTGTGGAGGAGGAAGACAAGATGCCTGGCCAGACAGAGCAGGTTCTGGGTGCTAACTTTCTGGGGCCAGAGAGGATTTACCCTACAAGCGAGAGCATTTGTAAGTCTGCAAAGCCCTAGGGGGAAGCCTGCTGTTCAGAAACGTAAACTTCGGAAAAGTGACCATGTGGGCGGGTCTTAGGACTTTCTTCTTTTTTTATTTTTCTTTCTTTTTTTATATTTATTGTTGAAAGTATTACAGATGTCCCCTTTTTTTCTGATTGACCCCTTTTAGTCTCCCCTGCCCCCTTAGGCCTTCACCCCACTATTGTCTGTGTCTATGGGTTATGCATACAAGTTCTTTGGTTAATCTCTTCCCACCCACCCCTGCCTTCTGGCTGAGATTTGACAGCCTGTTCCATGATTCTGTCTTTTTAAAAATTTTTCAATGACCATTTACATTCAATATTATTCTGTATTAGTTTCAGGTGTACAGCATAGTACCCTACATAGTGGCCCTGATATTTTAAGTACCGACTTGGCTCCATACATAGTTATTACAATATTACTGACTATATTCTTTATGCTGTAGTTTACATCTCTGTAACTATTCTGTAACCACCAATTTGGAGATTAAGAAGTACACCTTGTGACTCTCTTTGATAATTTCCTCACCGCTTACAGGCTCTGAGGTCTAGGGATGGTAGAAGGACCAGAGAGGCTCATTGCCCCAAATTCTCATACAGTCACCAACAACCAAGCTCTGAAGATGTGGGGATGGTTTCCTGGGCCCCACAGTTCTTTGCACACGTCCCTGTCATGGCAATGACGGCATGCCTGCTCACATTGCTTTATGTGTCTCCTCTTACATACCTACACCTCTCACAAAAGTTTAGCTAATACTCCAGTAAAATACATGTGATAGACAAATGCTTCACAGATGCATGGGGTGCTGAGATGGTTGTCGATTCGATACTCCACCCTGGATCCCTGAGTCCCAAACTCAGGTACTTTTCTCTTGTACCTGCTGGTTTCTCACAGCTCTGCCTAGTCCTGAAACGACAATGGTACAATATCTTGTTCTGTGGCAATTTCCATTTAACTAACTTGGGATTTTTGCTTTTGGCCCCCAAAGAGTTTTATGGCAAGAGTTTGAGGCTTGGCAGGACTATAATGGGAGGTGGGATGTTCTTTATTTCTTTTTTTTTTTTTTTAATATGTTTTTCTTTATTTTAGACAGAGAGGAAGGGAGAGGGAGAGAGATAGAAATATCTATGATGAGAGAGAAACATTGATCGCTGCCTCCTGCACACCACCCACTGGGGATTGAGCCCACAACCTGGGCATGTGCCCTGACCAAGGAACGAACCAGCACATGGGTTGATGCTCAACCACCGAGCCACACCAGCCAGGCAGGGGTGTTCTTTAAATCATGCTGTGCCCACACTCCTCCACAAAGGCGTGGTTGTGTCAGTCTGACCCAGCGCTGGAGTCTTAGCCTGGTGGTGGTGGTGGTCTCTCCAGCACACTCACTCGCAGGCTGTGATCTGCCACTGTGGCCTCCCCTTGGCCTGGTACCTTTCTGGAACACACCCAGTGTTCCAACCTCTTGTTCCACTTTCCGTCTCGAGTCTGCACCCTGGATCACTCCCGCATCCCTGAGGTGTGGGCTACCAGGGCACACAGGCCTGGGATGGACCAGGACCCAGGGGCTGGGCACCTGCATCGGCTTCATCCCCAGCTGGCCAGGTGGCCCTTGGAGTCTCTGTGCTTGTCCTCCTCCAGAAGGGACCAACAGGAAACAGCAGCTATTTCCCGCTGAGGCTTCTGAACAGATGTTCTTGGAGTGCCCACTACCGTTCTTGAGTGGCATCATTCGCATTCTCATTTTATGTTTATTTGCATGATCGTAGTACGGGTACCTCTTCTCCCACCACATCAAAAGCTCCATGAGGGCAGGACCACGTCTGCTTTTTTCATCACTAATTAGATTAGATGTTCAGTAAGTATCTGCCACATGAACTAACTGCCTTTAGCCTCCATCCTCCCCATGCGGTGTACTCACCAAAACATGGCACTTTTACCTCCTAAATAGCTACCTAACCAGTGCTGTCCAGCCATCCCCAGCAGCATACGTTCGCTTATCCACTCGACACATGGTTACAGCACATCTACCACTTGCCAAATTCTTTACTAGAACCGATGACATGGAGCTGATGCTGCCTTGTGAAGCTTCCAGGGTAGGAATCGTGAAACACACAAGTAGATGTACAATTACTGCTTGGAGAGGTGCTAAGATGCACACGGCAGAGTGCAATGTTAAAGAATGAGGGGGGAGGGCAAGGCATGGAGTTTGTTCCAGACGACCAAAGAAAATCGAAGTGATGTGGGACAGAGGTGAGTAGGGTTACCCAGTCACCTAGACTCCCCTTAGCTGGGGAGTGGGACATCTAAAACCCTAGCCTGACCATGTCACGCCCATTTTTAAGAAAACTTGTGGGGCTCGGCTCCACCACCCGCATGGTGAAGTCTAGGCTACGAATCTGGAGGACTGTGCCCAAGGAGGGACCCTGGCTTACCTCATTTCCTACCTGTCTGAGAACTGAATCTGATGCCCTAGCCACAGGCTGACTCGCTGCTCTTCTTCCATAGCATCAAAAGCCTCCCGGTCCTTGTCTATGCTGTCCTCTGCCAGAGGGCCCCGTCCTTACCTTCTGCTGATCGATTCACACTCAGACCTGAAGTAGTTCAGGGAGCTGCCACCTACAGGTAACTACCGCCTGCTTTTTGATCTGGTCCTTTCTTTTATTTTTTAATTTAAAAAATGTTTTTATTGATTTTAGAGAGGAAGGGAGAGGGAGGTAGAGGAACACTGATGTGAGAGAGAATCATCAATCAGTTGCTTCCTGTACTCACCCCAACCGGGGATCACACCTGCAACCTGGATATGTGTCCTGATCAGGAATCCAACGGTGACCACAAGGTGCATAGGACAACACACAACCAACTGAGCCACACCGTCCAGGGCTCTGGTCCTTTCTTTTAAACATGCCAGGCCATCATCTCTATCACTACATGTACAGAACATACACTGAGTGGCCAGATTATTATGATCTCTGAATGCATAATGATCTGGCCACTCAGTGTATATCCTATATAATAGAAAGCGAATATGCAAATTGTCCCCTGAACCAGGAGTTCGACCAGCAGGCAGGACGGCCAACCACCCATGTCCCCTCCCCCTGGCCAGGCTGGTCAGACCCCACCCATGCACGAATTCATGCACTGGGCCTACATACATTGAGTGGCCAGATTATTATGCATTCAGAGATCATAATAATCTGGCCACTCAGTGTAAGTGTGTTTTATGCTGGCCATGTTTTGCTGTGTACCCTGCGTGCCCCTTGAGGGGTGATGTGGCTGCTTTATCTGTGCAACCCTAATGTCCAGTATAATGCACAGTAGGTACCCAGGAATGCTGACTGAGTTCATTATTGGAGTGATGGAAGGAGGGAGGGAGAACGGAGGGAAGAAAGCATGGCCACACAAGCTCAGTGAGCCCACACATTACTTGCCCCGAGCAGAGCTCTGTCTTCCAGAGGCATGAGCTGTGAAGAGAGAGGGTGCAGATGTCACCCAGGGGCAGAGAGGATTGCTCTCTGCAGGAGCCTGGGGACGACTTGGAGGCCTTCCTGCTGGCTCCTCCATCAAGCCTCGACAATGTCAACATTAGAGGAGCCAGGCTCAGGCCGTTGTGAGGAGCCTCCCAGTTCACGTCTACCCAACTGGTTCCTCGGGCAGGGGCCTCTGTGCTCTTCAGTGCTGCTCAAGAGGTCCCCGGTGGTGAGGCCAGGAGGACCAGCTCTGGCTCACACCCACCCACATTCTGCTGTCCTGGCCTATGGGAGAATCCCCCCACCCCTCTGGCCCTGGGAACAACAGGATAAGAAGTCTGGCTCCTTGGATGCTCTTCTTCAGACCCACCCAGAGGGTGGGCGGTTAGCACTGTCCTTCCCCAGCAGGAGAGAGAGAGAGCTGGAGGGGGGCAGAGGCAGCCAGACACAGGTGCACAGAGACGCTCCCTGGATTACCCTCTAGCTGGGAAAGAACCAAACTCTGCCGGCATTTTACTAGCCTTGGGCTTAAAAGAGGGGGAAAGAGGGGAAGGAGGAAGGAGCAAGGTGATTGTCAGTATTCAGCCCCCTATCCCATGAATCAGTGCTTAGTGTAACACCTGTAGCCAGGTGGCTGGAGGAGCAGACTCTGCAGTCCAGTGAGCACCATAAACACATCTTTCCCTCTTACTTCGCATAACAGCTCTTAAAGAGGCAGGCGTTATCCCACTTTGCAGATGAGGAGATGAGAAGCAGAGACGGTCCACAACCCCTCACCCCCAAGAATGCTTCAGGACCAAGGGGCAGAACAGACTGCCGCTGTGGCCAGGCCGCCCCCTGCAGGCTCCCGGGGCTCTGGCTAGTCCAGGACAGTGGCCCCTCTATGAGCACATGTGGCTTCCTGTCACCACCAAGCGCGGGGTGCTTTCCAAAACCCACTGCAAAATCCCCGCCAGGTTTTCATTTCGTGGGGGCCTAATTTTCCCTTTTTACGTTTTTCTTTAGTCAGAGAACAGACCCAATTCTGTTATATTTCTCCCCTTTGTTCTATGTCTGTGTATTCCCCTCCACTCTTTATTCCCCTCCATGGCCCCCAGCCACCCCCTCCCCCCGACACACAGCGTATGCTCTGGGTTTTATTCCTCTGCCCTCAGTCTCATCCAGTTGCTTTGCTTTTATTTCCATCCCTGCTGATCCTGCTCCTCCCTCTCCTTATCCCCTCCCAGCCCCTTCCCTGCCCCAGTCCTATCTGGTCAAACAGGGCACCCCCCACCACCATGTCTCCCACCCTTTCACCCCGAGATTTCCCTTCTCTCTGCCAGGACTCCTTTGGCCCGGCCCCCTCCCTGCATCGTCTTCATTGCCTGCATGACTGCTCAGGTTCCTTATCCCATCTTCCCCTCAAAGGCATTCACAGCTCGCTGTTATTCTTGTATTAGCATCGAACCCATTAAAGCTAATTTGTTTGCCCTAATCTCCATTTATTTTTCCCTAGTTGATATTAGATTTCCCTTTCTATTGCTCCAGCGTGATTTTCTCTTTGTCTTCCTAATGGTCTACCCCTCTCTCTTCCTCTATTAATCTGGTTGGCTTCACTACATGGTTTCAAGGCCTTTCCTGCCTCCCCCAGCCCTTAGATTAACCCTGTCACCTCCTTCTCAGGATGCCCCATGCCCAGTGGATTTCTGGGGATGGAGCTGCTGCAAATAGCAATAAACCTGTAAGCTCCCTAGAATAAAGCGACTGGAGGAGAGGCCCTGCCTTGTGCAGGTCCGCGGGAACACAGGGTTGGGCAGCTCGACGCAAATGGGGCACACATGGGCCGCTCTGAGCCCTGAGGTACCGAGGTCAAGGGTCCCTGGAGTAGGTTCCCTCTGAAGGCTGTCCCAGGGCTCCGGAGGCCCGGGCAGCTTTTCCAGGTCCTATACATGTGTCAGTAGGCCCAGCGGAGATGGGCACTTTCTCCCTATAGCTAAGATTAGACACCATTTCTCCTGTTTCCCATACTGAAGACACACTCCCTCCCCTTCCTGAGAAGGGCAGGTGTCCCCTCTGGATGTGGCTTTGCTGGTGGCTACTCTGCACCCTGCACTCTGGCCTGCATGTTCGCAGAACAGAAGCTGGGTCCCTGCATTTGTGAGAGCAGAGAGGTTTGCGAAGTAGGTGGGCCAGCCCTGTGGCAAACACACTAGGAGCCAGGAGTCTGCGAACTCTCTGCCTCTGGGGTCAGGGGCCTGTGGTTAGTAACTCTGTTTCCTAAAAAAATTAAAGCAATTTTCAGTTCATTAGATTTCAATTCAGTGAGCACACACTCTGTGTCTACTAATATTCCAGGCTGTGCAGGGAGGTGGCTCTGAGCAGAAGACACAGTCCTTGCTCTTGAGAAACATACATGTTAATAAACCTGACAGATGTGTCACAGAACCTGAGTGTCTAATCCACTCATGAGCTCTCTCCTACAGTTTTTCCACAACCTGGGGGTACCTGCCGTGTGTGTGTATAAGTGTGTGACTTTCTTTATGTGCCTATGTGCACGTCTGTGAGTGTGTGTCTCTGTGAGTATCTGTGAGTACACGTGTCTGGGTATCTGTGTGTATCTGTGCATGTCTGTGTGTGTCTGAGTATGTGTCTGTGTGCATGTGGATGTCTGTGTGTGTATGTGTCTGTGTATATCTATTTTTGTGTGTTTGTGTCTATGAGTGTGTGTATCTATCTGTGTGTGTTTGTGTGTATCTGTGTGTGAGTGTGCATATCTGTGTGTGTGTGAATGTCTGTGAGTGTGTGTGTCTGTGTGTCCGTGTGTCTGTGTGTGTCTGTGTGGGTGTGTGGGGTGCAGAGCCCTAGGACAGGAGTGGGACGGGCTGTCTTAGAAGTGGAACCATGAGGGACAAATGAAGAAGAACCGCTGTTTCAAGCCTGACATAATGAGCAAAGTCTGTGACAAAACTGCATATCTGTGCTTTCCACACCTGTCGATGGAATCCCCGAGCTGCAGCAAAGTGGATTATCCTCTCTACAGCCGCTCGCCACACCTAAGGAAACCGGAGGGGCAGGGGAACAGACAGCCTCGGGCTGTGGTCCCAGGAGAGGAAACTGGGGTTGAGAACCAGGAGGCAGGTTCCGCCCATGCTGACCTCCCCTGTCCGTGGTCAGTTTCCACATCTGGCTTACAGGGGCACCTGATCGTGACTGTCCTCCAGTCCTAACATCTGCAACACCAGGAAGACCTTCAGGCTCGAACAGAGGGGGTGCAGAGAGCTCTGTTGGGAGGATCTCAGCAATTTTCCACACAGACGCCTGACAGGAATGGCCGCAGAAGACGAGGGAGAGCAGCACACAGTGGGCCTATGGGCGGTGTGTGAGATGCTCTGGTTAGCACAATGTGGAGGCAGACACGCACCAGCGTGGTGGGCACATCTGGGGGCGTCTGTGGCCAGGGAGGCAGACGGCCCTTCTAATGTCACAGATCACGTCATGGCAGAGCCAGGACAGCACTCATGCTCTCTGCCCTAAGTCCCTGTTCACTCCACGTCCTGGCCACCCTTTGGGTCCCTGGCGCCCTCTCCGCTGGGGCCACCTGGGCAGATAGTGAAAGAGGAAGGTGCTGGGGGTTGGGCAGGATGGGTTTGAGACCACAGCATGCCCTGCGTTTTCTGGCCCACTTATCGACTTGTTTGCTTGCCATTTTTACGTTCTTCGGTGGTAAACCCAGACATGAGGCTCCTCTTGTGTGTCCTGGGTTCCTCTGTGGGAGCCCTGGGGTGGGTGCAGCAGGAAAGGCTCCAGAGAATGGGTGTCAGCTTCTCCTCTCTCTGTTGTTTCCAAATGGGGGCTTCTGTAGCTAGTGTCACTCAGACCCAACCGCGCTCGCTGATTCTGGCTCAGGGCTGGGTGGTGGGCAGAGCATGCAAGACTCAGACTTCTGGAGGTTGTACTGTGCCCCCAAATCTCTTGTGTTGAAATCCTTGCCCCCAGGACATCAGAACAGGACCTCGTTTGAAAATAGGGTCCTAGCAGATGATCAGGTTAAACTGAGGTTACTGGGGTGGGCCCTAATCCCATGTGACTGTGGCCTTCTAGAAAGGTGACCTTGGGATGAAAGAGGGAGAGAGAGAGAGGATGTAAAGTGAAGATTGGAGTTATGCTGCCACGAGTTGAGGGTCCAGCGATGCCAGCAAACCACCAGATGCCACGGGAGCAGGCAAGAAATTCTCCCCACAGCCCCGGAGGAACCATCTCTGCCTCACCTCTGTGTCAGACTTCCAGCTTCCAGAACCCTGAGATAATACATTTCTGGTGTTTACACCCTCAATGTGTGATATTTTGTATGGCAGCCCTAGGACATGAATATGCAGATAAGCAGGGTCTAACTCTGACCTGGGCACAGCAGGTGCGGGGAGCCCTGGGGCCCTCTCCTGGGGTGTCTGGGTGCCCCTCATAGTGACTTTTCAGCATAAGGCAGGCTCAGGCAGTCAGGCTGAGCACAAATCTTTCTAACCTATGACCCTCTGTAGGTGCCTGCGTCTCTGCCACCACCGCCCACCCGCAGAGCCGCCCTCTGGTCTCCACTCCATCCCTTGCAGGTGCAAGAGCATCAACCTATCAGCACAAATGCAGCCTTCCATCCGCCCGGGCTCCCCTGCCACCAGGCTTCTCCTCCCTCCAGGAGGTTTTTGGAAACCCAGCCTAAAGTTGTCCCTGAACTCCCCTGGTATCTGCAGGACCCTTTCAAAGTGCTGCCAGGTAAGCGATTCCTAAATTTAAATCAATTCAACAATATCGACTGGGCCTTGGCTTTCACATTGTGTACGACGTGGGGCTGGCACTTTAAGCCCCAATTTATATGTGACGACGCAATTTGATGGTTAAATGGTCAGTTTGGAGCAGACCTGAGGCTGGGTCTGAGTCTGATCCACTCCTGGAAATCCCCAAGAGGTGGGCACCCTGCAGAGAGAAGGCTCTCTCCCCAGCGGGTGGCCTGAGAGTGCCACACCGGAAACATCTCTGCTCAGCCTGGAGGGTCCGACTTATGTCTGCGGTCCTCAAGTGCTGGCCCACAGCAGACTCGCTGGGAGCTTGTGCGGGTGCTGATTACAGGCCCCCGTTTGCTAAGAGAGCCCCAGGAGGGTCTGATGCTGGTCTAGAGACCACCCTGAGAAACACCAGGCTGAACAAATATTTAATAAGCACCTGCTATCTGTCTACTCTGTGCCAGATGTTACTTGGGAAGTTTTATTCCCAACCTGTGGGTCCTCACATATGCTCTGCCTTAAATCTGACTGGCCACCCTGTCAAGCCGGCACCCAAAGTCCCCCAGAAAGGTCTCATGTTGGGTCAGACCTGCCCAGGCCCACCCATGTCAGAGGTCACTGCTGCCCAGCCTCACCACCCTGCATCTGAACCCAGCCAGCACGATGCCCATCCCCAGGACCAGGAGGGACTCCGGGGGCAGCTTGTACCTCGATGGTGGCAGCAAGTTCCCCTAAAAGGGAACTTTGTTTCCTCAGTCCCCTAGTAGCCACTTAGGGAGAAAACAGAGGAGTCATGACAGCAACATCGTGTGAAAGAACCAGTGCGCCTCATGTTAGGACACTTCATGAGCAAAACTTGAACGTACAAGGTAGGGCAACTAGCGAAACAATCAAATATGCTATTGTAGAATTGTGTGAAAACTACCAGCGCAGACATCTGGGGAGCCCTCACTGCATTAGGATCTGTGTAAAGTGCTGGGGACAGAGTGAGAACTGCCATTCCTACTCTGCCTGCCTCCCTGGTGGGCTCCATGGTGTGAGAAGGTAAGCCACTCCAGTGGGTCCCTGGACCTGGGTGCCCAGTGAGGGGCACAGAGGTGCAGAGGGAAGTCAAATGACAGCCATGGCAGGTGAGGGTACCAGAGAGGGCTCTGGTTAAGGAAGTGGTACTTGGCCGAGCATTGCCAGGGTGGGGTGCGGATGGTATTCCGAGCAGCTGCCATTGAATGGGCAAAGGCTGGAGGTGGGAGTGTACACGGTGTGGTTAGGAAACAAAGTCTAGTTGGCTGGACCAGGAGTCTGCATACAGAAATAGACTCAGAAAGTAGGAAGGGATCTTCTCGGATTATCCACCAGGGGTTTGCCAGCAAGTGCCACTTAATGATTGGATTGACAGGAAGTGCAAGCAGGACTCCAAGATAATTTTGGAAAGGCACCAGATTGAGAGTCTCTGGAATGGGGCTGGAAAAGGAAAAAAGTAAAAACATGTTTGTAATGCCAACCCTCCAGCTCCCACAGATTGCTCCCTGCTGGCCCACTTAATACAGAGGACAGGGCCCAAGGACAGAGGAGACTGGTGTGTGGGCCTGGCACGAGAGCTGAAAGGGGCATGGAAATGGACGACTCGAGTGTGTAGCAGGCCCAGGCGAAGACAGCGGTTCGGCACCCAGTGCACATGATCCAGGCTTCTCCATGGCAGGTCAGAATTAATCCCTGCACCCTCTCTCATCAAAGCCCATGGTTTGTCTGAACCACACCTGTCTTTCCACTGATGTCCCCTGCAACTGAGCTTACTCAGGTCCCTGAACTGAATACTCTCTCGGGTCTCCACGTCCCTGCTCCTGCTGGTCCCTCCTTAGGGCACTTGGTGGAGACCTGCCCCTGACTCAGGAGGCTCCCCCTGCCCGACCTCAGCCAGCGCACGCCCTCTCCCACTCACTCAACATCCATGTCTGTCTGCATCGAAGCCTCCCCGCTTTCTCTAGAACGTCAGTGCAAAGGCCGAGGCACGCCTAACTCCACGCCTGCCATTCCCAAGGACTTGGTAGATATTTACATACTGAACTCAGTATTACTGTAATAATGCCTTCTGAAGTGATTTGGAGTTAGAACCCAAGGCCTGTGTGGCCAGGGGTGCCTGGCTGGGTGAGAACATGTCCTAAGACCTGGGCACCTGAGAGCTGGTGCCGTGAGCAATGGCACAGAGCCCTGGGGCAGTGCAGGTGTGCTGGGACTCAGAGGCAGAGATGGGGACACCAGGTGCCTCTTTAGGAGCTGCAGTGAAGCCCGAGGTGGTCCAGGCATAGGTGCACACTGAGCACCCCTCAGGGAGAAACAGGCAGGAGGAGAGGAGAGGGGGTTGCCATACCACATAGAGAGCTGGGAATACAAGTGTCTCTGGATAGTGGGCCAAGAAGAGTAAAAATAAGTCATCATTTCTGTGGGTGATGCTATGGACTGAATGTGCGTGTCTCCCCCAAATTCACATGTTAAAGCCCTTAACCTCCAACATAAATGGTGTTTGAAGGTGGAGCCTTTGGGAAGTAATTAGAGTTAGATGGGGTCATAAGGGTTAGATTTGGTCACAAGTGTGGGGACCTGTGATGGGATTAGTGCCCTTATAAGAGAAGGAAGAGACAGCAATGCTCTCTCTCTCTCTGCACACATGCACTGAGGAAATAACCAGTGAGGAGGTGACTGTCTGCGAATCAGAGATCCTGACCACACTGGTACCCTGATCTTGGACTTCCAGCTTCTAGAACTGTGAGAAGCAAATGTCTGTGAGTAAGCCACCCAGTATGTGGTATTCTGTAGTGACATATCTGACTAAGATAGGTGGCTGGAAAGGGGACATCAGGGTGACAGGATCCCCGGAGGAAATCTTGGAGGTGTCATGCTCCAGGTTTGTACCAGGAAAGCTGAAACTGGGACAGAGGAGCGACTCACATGAGGTGTGATGGGCAAGGGACACTGGATAACAGGTGGCCCGGGTCCAGCATCCCACCCTTCCTGTGTGTCCTTTTAATGCCACAAAGTCACTGGGCTCCTTAAGGGACCCACTCATGTGCTATGTACCTGAAAAGGAGGGTTTTTCAGTAAAAGTACAGGTGAGAGGAGGGTCCAGGGACAGGACTCCTTGGATGGTGGCATGTCAATTCTCCACGATGGAAATGTTCGGCTGCCTCTGACGCAGGCATGTGGACCTAATCATTTCACAGCGCTGGGCACTGCGGCCACTACGTGAACTTCAGCAATGCCAGCCTCACTTCAGCACCAGCTGCCGGACCCTGGGCAGGAGATGGCCACCTGACAGGTGATGCTCAGTGCTGCAAAGAGCACCAAGAGCAGCAGCTCACCACGGTGGGCACTACCATGCTGCTCCTTCAGATCTGAGGCCCTAAGGAATATATGAGGCTGCGGCCATTAATTATACAGAGTTATACTTTAGTGTGGAAGTGTTTATCCACAAATGTTCTTTTTCCTGCCCCCATTGTTCAGTGTCATTACTTCGGCCAGCACCTGTGCCCCGTCTGCAGGAAACGCTATTTGATAGTTGCTGACTAGCACAACGTATACAAACACTTGTTGATCAAATGTCCGAAGCATCATGAGGACGGCCTGGTGTGGAATTATCAGTTCATTTTGGCACTGCAACCGCATGGCCTGTGCGTCCCCTAGACAGGCCCACACTCGCCCTTCCAGAGGGATTTAGGAACAGAGCACATTCACAGGGTGCCAGCGGGGCTGGGGCTCGGGGCAGAGCTCCAGGAACCCTGTGAGAACAGCATGCTGGGGAAACATTCTCAGGATCTGAGCAGAGGAGCTGGCCAGTGACAGCCCTTGCCACCTGCCCCCAGTGTTGCCGTTCTTAGAGGAACAGGAGGCCGGACTCTAGAATAGGCAAGTCCTGCTGCTGCCCACCCACCTGATGACAGACTGTCCCCATCTGGGCAGAGCCACCATGAACCCCTGAGACCAGTGCTGCTAGCTGACCTGACACTGGCAGATGAGTGACCTGTGCAAATGACTGTCCCAGGGTCTCACCTGGAGCCCCAGGACCACCCATGTCCTGCAAGTCAAGTGGGAGGTGGGGGACAGGGGGAGAGGTGTGGCTGCCAGCCACAGTTCCTCTGCTCAGGCTTCAAACCCAAGGTTGCAAGAACGGGGAGGTCACAGGTAGTGATCTCATGCCTAAACTGACCAGAGTTGGTCCACTGACCAGAGCTGATTCCCCGATGTCTTGGACCCCACTTTCCCTACCATGTCCGCTGTGGGAGCCTTCTCAGCAGTGCAGGCTCAACCTGGACTCATCCACTGCTTGGTGACTTCACAGCCTCGCTTCTCAGGGTCTCTGAGAGCAGGGGCTTGTCTGGCCTTCGTTTTCTTCACCCACAGACCTAGGACATTATTCTGCAATTCCTATTTTTGTCAAAGCTGCTTCATCATGTGTTCCTGCATGAGGGGTGAGTACTGCATGTGTGTGAGTGTGCATATGTCATACCCAGAGGCCTAGGGGGAGGACAGCAGACACCCAGGGCACAAAATGTAAGGAGGCCTTGCTCTCAGGCCAGCCCTGCCCTTGCATGAGTTGGTGAATAAGAGCCTCTTCCATTTTGCAGCCTGGGTTCCTTCGTGCCTCACTCTAGCCCCAGCCCTGGCTGTGTGTGTGTGTGTGTGTACAGTTGTATGTATGAGAATGTGTTGTGTCTATGTGTGCATACATGAGTATGTGGTGTCTTTGTGTGTTTTAGTGTGCATGTTATGCATATGTATATATCTGCTGTCCTCCCCCTAGGCCCCTGTGTGCGTGTGCGTGTGCATATGCATGTGCGTGTGTACAGCTCACCAGTCCACATCATCAGAGACCCCTTTCCATTCCCCCGGGTGGGTGCGCACTAGGAACAGGTTGCCCTCAGTACTCAGACTCGGGTCAGCCCTCACTCTGCCCTGTGCACGCTCTGAAAGGCAGCGCTGCTCAGGAGAAGTCCTGGCTCTCAGCGTGGAGGCTCTGCTCTGCCTCGACACTTGTGGGGTCTGGGCAGGCACACCTCTCTAGGCCTCTGTTTCCTTGTCTTGGATTCCCTTCTAGCTTGGACCAACTGTGGGTCCAGGTGGACCATGGGGGTAACCAGAGTCCATGAAACTCCTGGGAGGTGTGAGGTACATCCTCCCAGGCACTCAGGTAGCTCAAGTGCACAAGGTGAGAGCCACAGAGGTAAACATCACTACACCAGCAGAGGGCAAACGGGCCATAACAATGAAGGGCTGGGATCTTGGGGAGTGGGAGGAGGAAAGGGTTTGCAGAGGCCTCAGCTCTGAGGATGTGGGGAGCCCGTGACTCAGCGTTTTATAAACATGAGCTGTTAGTCCTTGGCAGTCGCAGAGGCCAGAGCCACGAGTCTCCTTTCCTGGTGAGGTCATGCAGGTGGAAGTGGTGGAAGGGGAAGCAAAACCAGGTGTGTCCAACTCCCCAATCCGAAGGCCCAGCCAACAAGGGGGACAGACAGGCTCCCTCCCCTCAAGACAGGCACCATTGGCGTGGGGACATGGTGGACACACACACACACAATAGGAGGCTGTATACAATTGTATCTACACTGAGGTACAGACAGTGACTTCCAAGAGGCGGGACGGACAGCAGTGTGGGCAGGGGCACGGTGTGCTCCTGGCCTCAGGTCTCTCAGCGAGATGGACTCCTTCCAGCCAACAGGCCCTGAGGACAGCGAACGAGCTGCTGTCAGCAGGACTCCTAAGAGCCAGGCCCACTGCTAAAGGGTGTGCCTGAGGCCCAGGTAGGGACACCTGTCCAGAAGGCTCTGTGGCAGCAGAGGGGGGCCATGGGATCCTCCTGGTATATATTATTGCGTATAATATATATTCTGGATTATTATTACACAGTGTCATGTCATCACAGAATATGAGGACTGGAAGGGCCCAGGCCTTGTCACCCTGTCAAGGAGATGGGAGGCCCAAGGGGCATCCTGCCATCTGCAAACCTCCGAAGGCACCGGGGTTTGGTATCAGAGTGTCCAGCAAGCATTTGATTTGGCAGAAGTGGGCCTGTCTCCATGGCAAGAGCCAGGGGAGACCGTGGCGGAGCCTGCTGATCCTACAGGCTTGCACCTGCCTTCCCGCAATGGGGAACACCAGTATCCAGCAGGATCCAGGCGGGATGAGGTTTACCTGGTGTGGGCAATGGTGTGGTTGTACTGGCTGATCATTCAGACAAATGACTTTGGTGCGCCCACCAACCAGGGTCTTAGTTCCCAGCCCTTGTTCCTCCACTGACTTGTTTGGTCTGATTCCTCCCCTCCTGCTGGTGGTCTGTCCACATGAGGGAATCACAAGCCTCCAGCTCCCAGCCTGAAGGAGCTGCTCACCCTCCTTGGCACCTGCACACAGCAGTGGCCTGTTACACTGAATTGAGCCCCCGGCCCTCAGATCCCAGAGGCTACCAGCTTGAGTCTGTACCTCTCCTGCTCAGACACTCTCCCTCGCAGCCTCCTTCCTCCTCCTGGTTCCCACCTCAAAGCCACAGCCAGACACCTAGGAGCTGTCTGGGGTCACCCCATTCCTGCCACCTCCATGTTGACAGCGATCTCGGTGCTGGAGAGCAACACAGAGCTGGGCCATTGACCTGTTGCTCAGCTAGTCACAGCTTTGAAATGTCATCTAGGGTTTGCTGTCGTGCCAGAGCTGGGTTATTATTACACAAAGTAGAGAAATATTAGACAGCGGCAGGGGAGGTGGAGGGGAGAGAAGACAGAAGATTAGTAAATGCTCATTTAAAAAGAAACATATGGCTCCTATGTCAGCGAAGAACTGGTCTTCCTGTGGTCCTGTCTTAGCTGCACAGAGAGCTGCACATATCCCCGCTCCCCTCAGCTCATCCTTCCTCCAAGACCAATGCTACTAAAACCCTAGACTACTCTGGATTCCAACGTAAAGTCCACGGACAGCTCGTTCTATCACCAGCCTGGAGCTTCCCCTACAACTGTGCCTTCTGCTAAAACAAAACAAGAAGTGCTTTTCTAGACTGGGCTGCGCAGCTGCTGATCATAGCCACAGCTCCGAACCAGCCCTTTCCACATACATAGCCTTTCATTCAGTCCAAAACCCCTGGGCAGGGAGACTTTCATTTTGTCTACATGCAATATGAGAAGGTCTGTCCTGCCCTGGCTGATTTGGCTCAGTGGATGGAGCGTCGGCCTGCGGACTAGGGGGTCCCAGGTTCGATTCCAGTCAAGGGCACATGCCTGGGTTGTGGGCTCAATCCCCAGTGGGGTGTGTGCAGAAAACAGCCGATCAATGATTCTCATCATTGATGTTTCTATCCCCCTTCTCCCTTTCTCTCTGAAATCAATAAAAATGTATTTTTTTTAAAAAAAAAGAAGGTCTGTCCTAAAATTGAACTGCAATGAAGTTGCAGTGGGTTGACACTGGATTTCAAGTTATTCAGGGAGTTTCACAGAAAATGTAGGATTTGGGCATCTGCCCTGGAGGGTTGTTGGGGATTCCTCCCTGGTGACTGCTGAACAGAGGAGGAAACGTGTATGAGTAGCTGTTGTGTGCCAGGTGAGGATCTGGTCTACCTTTCACCACTTCCTGGAAGCCCGAACCATCCTAATTTATACAGAAGAGGAAATTCAAGGCCAGAGAGACAGTTGACTTGCCTCAGGTCACACAGGGAAAAAGCAGCAAGGGCAGGTCAAGGTCACAGCTGCATAGGCCAGCCCCTGCAGAGATGGGGAGGCTGCCACAGGGCCTGTTCCACAGTGACTTCCAAAGTCTACTCATGACACCTCATACCCCGCATTTACTCTGGAATAATGGTTCTGCTCTCCTCCCAGAGAAGCCGAAAATCAAAATACACAGAAGGCCCTGGGTTTGTGCAAATGCACAGTTCCCATGATGACAGCAGATCAAGCTGTTTCTCTCTGGGACCCATCACCCAGCCAGCTCCCTGACCTCTCTGCTGTGCTGGTCTGACAGCGCCAATATGTCCCAGGGGACTAATCAGCACTAAGCACTCAGGTCGCTTCAAGGCCACTTAGGAGAACCGTGTGGAAGACAACGCTGATGCACCTGTATCTAAAGGTGGGAGAAAGAACAGAGTGAAAATAAGGGAGGAAAGGAATTGCTTGAACTACAGAAGGTTTTCATCTGAGAAATGCCCCCGGACCACTCCACATAGCAAAAAATTGAACATTAAAATGAAACCTCTTTCCTGTCAGTGTTCTATGAGGCTCCGCAGGAGGTCAGGCCTGGGTTTGGGACCCATGTGGAGGGACCCTGAGGAAGCAGCAGAGGGGTTGAGCCTGAACTTGGAGAACTGGGATCCAGCACCTCGAGTGCCACCACTCGCTGCCTGGGGGCCTCGTGGTGAGCCGGGACTTCACGGATGGGTCTCTCAGTAACTCTGAAGCTGATTTCATCACACCCACTGGACCATTAATTTGTGAAATGGACCCAAAAGGCAGCCTAAGTGTGGCTTGAAGACGCCCCAGGAGTATGGCCTGTGATTTATTAAGGTGCTTTTTTTTTTTTTTTTTTTTTGGTGCAGGTGGGAACATAGCACCCTGGGCGGATGTATTCAAAGAAAGCCCCTCTCGCCCTAGTCAGTTTGGCTCAGTGACTAGAGCATTGACCTATGGACTGAAAGGTCCCAGGTTCGGTTCTGGTCAAGGGCACATGCTCGGGTTGTGAGCTCGATCCTCAGTAGGGGGCATGCAGGAGGCAGCTGATCAATGATTCTCATCATTGATGTTTCCATCTCTCTCTCTCCCTTTCTCTCTGAAATCAATAAAAATATATTTTAAAAGAAAGCCCCTCTCTCTACCTTTCCTGCTGGTTGATCCTCTCCTTCCTCCTCATAGAGACCTCTAGGAGTAATGCCCAGGTAGAGATCACTTCTTGCATTTTGCAGACAGGAAGACTGAGAAGGACACTGAAAAGGGGGCTATTTTAATTGAGCTGGAGACTTGGGGACATTGATGAGGAAAACAAGCTGAGAGACCAAAGGCCCTGCCTGTCACCACTGCTGCCATACAGCCCCTTGTGCCATCTCACCAAGGGCTGTGGCCAGAGTTCCCAGTGGAGTTGCAGGTGCAAACCATCTGTTACCACAGGGAGTTGTGACAAGCTGGACTTTGGGAGGAGGCAATGAGCAGCAACTGCCTCCTCTTCTGTACAAGCGACAGTAACACCTCCTGCCTGGGAGAGTCTGGAGAATGAGAGGAGCCCTGGTCACACCTCTGCAGCAGAATCCCATACCCACTTCCACTTGCTGAGGGCTCACTGGTGCCCGGGCACTCTGAGCTCTTCCTGTAAGTATACACGTGGTGCTGGCAGAGCTGGAGCAGTGGGGGTTGGCTGTGCTGAGCCCTCGCCATTCTTGGCATCCTATGTGGGGTTCCTGGCAATGGGAGGATGCTCAGGAATCAACACAGACACAGGACCCAAATACGCCTGGGGGACCACCTCAGGAAGGAGATGCCTGGAGAGGGCCCCGCGGACACTGTGAAGCTAGACTCAGTGAAGTGAGTTGTGTATGTAAATCAGAAACTGCCTCAGGAAGGCTGCTCTGGTGCGTGGCCCGTGTAAGAGACAGTTGCTCATCATGTGCCCCCCCCTGGCTGGGGAAGGAGCTTTCAGAAATCCAAACAGGCTTTTGGGCCCCCAGTCTGGCCGTGAGGAAATAATTACAAACCCTCAATGATCTCCTTAAAGATGCCCTGGCCACAGACAAATAAAAAAGGGTGCTGCCTCTGCCCAACCCTGACAGACACGCCACCCAGGGTCATGAGCATGGGCTGGATGAGCAGGGACTGGCCCCGGAGAGTGTTCAGGATCAGAAACCCTTGGATTTCAGTTCTCTGTACCCCTTCCCGCAAAGAGAACCACAGCCCCTCTGCTGAAAAAGAGTCACTGCGCATCCCCAGGCAGAGTGTCCTCAGCTCCCTGTCCTGTGAACTTGGGCTGCGTGTGGGTGCATTCTCCTCTCTTTAGAGGGTGTTTTGCATCTTCAAGTTCTATCTCCGAAGGGAGTGGAGGCTGGGCGACTCAGTCTTTCCCCAAGTCTCAACAAAAGCAGAGTGCAGTCTTGAGTGGGGGCGTATTCCCCTGCCCCCTCCTTTTTAAATCACCTTTTTCTCCGTAAACAAAATTGTTTCTTTTATCCTTTGGCTCCTTGTGTATTCAGAAGCACGGAGCTCAAAGCTTCCTCTGCCCTACTGGGAGTTCGGTACCTCTTGGACCGATAAATACAGCAGCTTTAAATACTTAGAACTGAAGACAGGCCAGCTGTGGCAAGAGGAAACACATCCCTCACAGTCAAGCCCAGCAAGCTCCTCCTGAGATTACAAAGGGCACTTGCTGCCTGAGCTGGGAGGAGGTTGGTTCAGGCTGGGGGTGGGGCGCTTGCGGAGCAGCCCTCTGCCTCAGGTAGGTGTGCCCCAGAGCAGATAAGCCACCTACGACAAGTCTGGATGTCTCTAAGCATGGTAGACTCTACCAGTATGTTCCCCACTGGTGCCACTCAGAAATGTCCCAAGCTAAGAGGGGTGGCTTTATTCTTCTCCTCTAAAGGGGACTCCTCTCCTTACCCCTACATTCCTTGTGTGCAGGCGAAAGTCACCAGTGAGAGAACCAGGACATTTTGCAAAATAGAATGTGATCACTACATAATTTGATATGAACATTTGAAAAACTTTTCCTATGAAAAAATGATACTTTAAACACACCTGCAACCACACACGCATACATTGTTTTTATGAGAACCAATTAATAAATGCTAATTCATTCAGGCATATCTACACTGAATTACTGTTTCATTTAATTGCAGGGGAATTTTCCATTACTAAACTCTCCCTTGCTGTTTTTTGGGGGCATTATTTATATATTTTTCAGTTTCACTAATAGTGAGGTTGGTATGTGATATTATCTGCTGTTTGTATGTCTTAAATTTCTTTTTCATCTAAAATGTTTCCTCATTCTTGCAGCTCCACGTAATCCAGGAGAAACGGCATTAAAATCAGACAAGACTTTACACATAAATGATTGAAAAAGGCATGGGCTGCAATTAGTCTGACCGTGGTGGAGCGGGGTACCTTGTCTGATTGTACCGCTCTCAGTCCAGGCGTGTGCTCTGGGCTAATGTGGAAATACCCTCCTATGTTAGCGAGTCACAAGTCTATCCATGAAAAGATTGTGGGTACACAACTAGGAAAGAAGACTGAAGGGCTTTAATAATAAAACAAACACGCAAATCTGTTTATAAGCGCCACCCCCCACCCCCACCCCAGCTCAATGCACAGCTCCTGCTCCCTTTTCACGGACACAAATCAGGATTCTGACATCTAGACACCAGAGATCCAGACCAGCTGGCTCCCAAAGATGCTGCCTCTTTTTATGCCCAGAAGGTGGGGGGTTCCGGTGGTGGTTGGGGGTTACTTAGGGGTGCGGTAGGAATCCTATTCAAAAGGATGTGCTCTGAGGTAGCATTTCGATTCTCTTATATTGGAATGGCCAAGGTTCCTCGCACCTGGCTACCTTCGCTTCTCAAATAAGTTCTTTCATTTTTATTTTCCAGCCACCTTCTCCCGTGCCCCCTCCCCTTGCCTCCTTTCAGCGTCTTTCTATCTTTTTCTAATTCTTTCCCTTTCACAGTAACATATTCTGGAGGATGTGAATGATTAAGCTGTTTGCTCCGAGGTTCACCTTTATACTCAACTCTATCAATAATTACAGAACAAGGAGGACTATTGGTAAATCCTTTTTACAATTCACTCTTACAAAAATAATGCCATTTATTCAAAGTATCCTGAGTTCTGTTGATTTTACTTTTTATAAAAATTAGTTTCAAAGCAGAGTAACTGCCACCATGAAGTCAGGATATAAAGGGATCGTGAGGACTGCATATCCACTGGAAACATAACCCCGTAAAATGTGCACCCACTAAAACTGGAGATCGGAGACCCTAATACAAAGTTCTGACACACTATTATATTAGCATATGTTCTCCTTTGAACAGAAATAGCTCTTCATAATTAAAATTCCATGAGATTGACTTTTGTGCTGTGTTCCTTCCCTTCCTTTGTCCTCTTTAGCAAAATCGGGTAGAGTCCTTTTGGGTACAGACCGATAAAATTAATTAACTTTCCTCCCACCCCAAAAAAGGTCCCAAATAAATGCTTCCAATAGACATCAAAAAGTGTCAATTAGAAATAATTACTTCTTATCAATCAGTGGGGCAATTAAAGTGACAAAGCTTGAAAAGATACTTATCTTAAAACTAATTCACAAGGTAGCTAAATTATCTCCTAATTAACTTACATTGAGGACAGTGGGAGGATGGACCGCCTTGAAACAAAGATGAATTGGGGAACCCCAATACCCTTTTATGCTCTTCCAGACAGCATCAATCCCTGGAAGGCCTTATTTTCATCCCAGGCCAGAGACCTGGGAAGAAAACAGACCCTCCCCAAATGCATTTCGCTCCTTTCCTCCTTTCTAAAACTCCGGTCTCCCATCTCAGATCTGGGGGGTTAGAGGCATGCTCTTCCCCATCTGAAGTCTCATTTCATCGCTTGAATATTACATTTTCAGGAGCCCGGGACACAAGGTTGTGGGAGTTGTACCACTTAACTTTTAATGACGGCCTGTTTGCTAAACTCTCTTCTTCAAAGGTACAGTATTGTTTGCCTTTTAATATTTATGTGGCATTTATCATTTCCCACGCTTCTTGAATACTTAAAAAATATTTTTACTTGAGAGGATCTTTGGTCCCCGATGCTACAAAATCCCCACTGGGTTTTAGGGAAGGCTCAGCCCATTGCTAACCAGTGCATACCAGAATAATTCGCTATCGCTCTCCACATCCCTTCAGAATAAAGCTGTAGAAAACATGTACATATATATTAACACAAAGTAAGACCAGCCCAGAGGAAGCCGAGGGTGGGCTGGTGGCCCAGCGCAGAGGCGCAGGACACTCAGGAACCAGCGCGGGCGACTGGGATCGCTGGAAAGGTGAGCCCGCCTGGCTCCCAGCTCCAGGGGCGGCCGGGCGGCCTGAGCTCCGTCTTCCCCTGGGGAAATTTAGGTGGGAGTCTCCAGGTAAAGCCACTAAGAAATGGAAGTGCAGGGAGAAAGAAGCCGCTGAACACCGAAGCTATAAATGGGCGTACAAAACCAGGAAGGTCAGAATATGAATTGAGTGAGTTCCACAGACAGGGCAACAGCGTCAAGTAAACTGATCAGAAAGTCAGGATCCTCGATGCTAAATCGACAGAGGATTTAGAAGAGAAGCAGGGGTAGCCCTGACCCTCTGAGCCGCATTTTAGGCAGTTCTCTTCTGTTGTGTTACTATTGCATTAAACGGAAGGGGAAAGTCTCTTTCTTCTTTCTGCTCAGCTTCATTTCTTTGTTTTTGGTGTGTGTGTGTGGGGGGGGGGCGGGGAGGAGAAGTCCCTCTCGCTCCCCCCCAGACGGAAAACGCCTGACCTTCCCCCGCCGGTACTCCGCTCCCTCCCCAGACCAAGGGCGAGTTGCTTCTAAGCTCTCGGGAATCCGCGCAGCATCTGGGCTCCTTGATGATTTACAATGTAAACAAGTTGTGTCCTTTTTTCTTTCTTTTATTCCCATTTATTCTAATGAGTGCTTCTAGAATGGAAATAAGTAGCGAAAACAAAATCAAGCCAGCCCAGAGAATTGCAACGTTGCCTTATTTCCCAAAGGGTCTGGTCTGGCGCAGTAAATTCGGGGTCTGAGGGCACCCAGTCCTCCCGCCTCCAGAAAGGTCAGGACGAAGTGGGATGAGTTTAGGTGCGGTTGGAGACCGACTCGGAGCGGAGCGGAAGCAGCCGGACCAGCCTGGCCTGAGATCCCGCACCCTGCGCGCTGGGCCTGGGAGACGGTCCTGCTCCCGCCGGGCGACGCCCAGTATTGTACCCGGTTTGGCTAAAGACTAAAGGGCCAAATACCTCTCTAGCCTCCAAAAGTGGCCCAAGAGCGCGCGTGGCGTCCGGGCGCCGCTGGGCAAGCAGTGCTGGGTAGACCCACTGGGACCCAGGCTCCCGGAAGGGTCGCGAGGTTTCGGACCTGCGCCCCAGAACTGACGGCAGTGTGGGGGTGGGGTCCTGCTGACTCGGTCTCCGCCAGGCAGCCAACCAGAATAAGAAACCTGCCACCCCCACCCCCGGGTCTCCCCGCGCCCCACACCGTGGAGCCTGGGCCGGCGGATCCGAGGCTGCGCGCAGAGCTGGACCGCCGCGCTCTGGCTAAATAGAGATCTCAGCCGCGCGCCGCGCGGATCCGATCTCCTTATTATAACAAATGTCCCGTTTGCCGTGCGGACTTCATATTCGCCGAGAATTCATCTGAAATATTGATTTCCTCTCACTTCGCCGGCCCAAATCGATAGCGCTGCGCCCTGGCCCCATAAATCGCCTTCCCCGGGGGCCAACCCGGCTCCATCCATCACCGCGGCCGGATCAGGCCTCTGCCCACACTTGCTGCGCGCCCGGCGGCGGTGCCCAGTGAGCCCACCAGCCCGATTTTAGAGCACCTTCGCAACAGAGACGCTCATCCCCCACTCCGCCCTGGCCTAGCTTGGCAGGAGAAGGACAGAGCAGGTGCGGAGGCTAGAGACCCCGAGCGCGTTTGAAGGCCCTCGGCCCGGCGCTGGTGGGGAAGAGGTTCCGCTTCGCGGGAGCTCAGTCCTAGAAGCCCAGACGCCCCGAGCGCCCGCTGCTCCCCTCCTGCCCCGTGCTCGGCCAGGAGGAGTCTGAACCCCTAGCTCACTCAGGGCTCCCAAGCCCCGAAACAAGGGCTCCTTTCCGAAGGGCTGGAGAGGTGTGCGGGCTTACAGTCGCGCCCGGGGATCCAGGAGAGCTGCGCGCATCCGGACAAGCGCTTGGTGGTCGAGGCAAGGGAACTGCAAGTCCAGCAGCGCGCGGCCCACCCTCACCCGCCATGCCAGCCAGGGTGGGTGTGAGGGACACCTCTCTGACCCCGCGGAGAGCTCTTTACCCCTCCGCGTGGTCCGCAGAAACCAAGGCCTGCATTGGCAACCCCGCTGGGCGAGGGAACCCTAGAGCTGGAGAGAGCGGCGAGGCAGCTGCAGCGGAGAGCCAGGCCCCAAGGCACCCCTTCCGCGTCCTCACGAAGGGGGGTCCCGCGAGTCCGGCCCGCACGCCCCCAGCCCTGCTGCCCCAAGCGCACGCAGGGACGCATGGCGATCCAGGGCTGGGGTCCGGCCACGCGCGTCCTTACCGGATCTGATGGAGTTGTGAGGCATTCTGAGGATCACTCGTGGCCCGCGCGAGGCTCAGGGAGTCCTCACGCAGGTCTCTGCCGCATCCGCCGCGCCGCTGCCCTGCAGGCCCAAGGGAAAGGGCATGAGAGCGCGTCTGCTGCCTTAGTCCTTCGCCCAGGCCCTGTCCCCCTGGCTTTCGCTTCGTGGCAGGAGTCGGAGGGTTTAGGCAAAGTGTGGCCAAGCTTAGCCTGGCCTAGCAAGCACATGTGGGACGGGAGGGTCCAGGATTGGGGGTCTGCCAATAAAGTCCCAACTCCAGCCCGGGTGCCCTCTTCCTCTGCCGCCCCAAGCTCATCCAGTTTAAGTTGGGAGGAAAAACGCTTCTTGGGACCCTCTCCCTTCTCCAATCATCCTTCTCCCCCCAGAAAGCTTTCGGCCAGGCTGTGCAGCTTACCTAGCCTGTGGCCTCTGGCCCTCAGTGCCCGGGTCCGCTGTGAGGGTGCCCTGGGCCCGCGTCTCTCCTTGGTCCCAAGTTTGTTCCCATCCACCAGGCATCGCTACCGGTTTTATCCCGCCAGGGCCCTGAGACAAGGGTCTGGAGAGGCTCGCAGCCCGCGGATTGGCTGGCTGGGTGCAGGGGGGTGCGGGAAGGGGAGGATTTTGCAAGGGGGACATGGCTGAGTGGACTCAGGAGTTAGAAACATTCTCTGGAGCTTCTGTTTCCAGCAGAGAGGAGAGGGAGGCAGCTGAGCCCTAACTCAGCAGGCCTGGAGACATTCAAGGAGTGCAATGGAGACCTCAGGCCTGGAGATGAGGGTCTCTGGGTCCTCACAGGTCACTGGCCACCAGAAGTGAGAGACACAGCTACTGGGCAATACCCTCTCGCTCCTGGTCTGCTTATGGGCAAGCAGCCTTTTCCTGTGTTAGGAGGAACTTTTGTTTATGTGCTGGCTTCTTTGGGTAGAAGCTGCGCACCTTCTCAGCACTGGTGCAGGCCTTTTCCAGGACAGAACCCTGAATAGCCCCTGAGCCCACGCCCTCCTCACCACAAGACAGGGTCTTCACCCTCACAGTACTAGGTTAATGACAATGGTCACAAAATGCATTTCACGGGCTCCCTCTCTCCCCCAACACACACACACACACACACACACACACACACACACACACACAGCGCCAGCCCTCTTTCTTGCTCCTGGAGAATTTTGAACTTGAGAGAAGAGTCCATAGGCCTGGTGGTGAGAGCTTAGATCTCACCTCACCCTGGGAGGGTGTTAGAAAGGGACAGGACAGAGCTGACCTCTTCTCTTGTCTGCAGAGGTCAGCAGCCTTGGGGAGCGAGGGCCTGGGTGTGGATAAGATCCTGTGTGGGACTGAGGAGGCTTCGTGTGGCAAAAGTGGGGTGTGAGGCAAGGCCTGGATGCTCCTTCAATCTCAGGCCAGGCTCTGGGACTCAGGGTTACAGCCCAGAGGACAGCGTGCTCCTTGGTCCCCCCCCCCCCTCGCCTGGGGCCGTGCTGCCTGGGGAGGCTCTGAAACAGAGGGTGGAGCTGCTGGGTGAGAGAGCAGCGAAGGGGCAGAGGAGACAGCATATTCAGGGGTGTATGTGTACGAGGGAAAGGGAGAGAGAGAATTCACAATATTTTCCTTAATTAAAAAAAAAGTTCTATCTTTCAGGCTAACCCACTTCCTCCTCCCTTCTCAGTTTATAAAAAAATTAATCATTTTGTGAAAGGAGAAAGAATGTGTATGACCCCAAAGGGATCCTCCGCATTTCTTAATGTCTCTAAACAAAAACAATAGGTGCTTTATGGTTTTAAAATTTCCTCTAAAATTGTAGTTTACAGCTGCTCTGTGGTTTCCAGATGTCTGGACACTCCACTTCTCTGCTCAGAGCCCCAAGAGATGCTCGAAGGGTGTTGAGATGGAAGTGGGCCTCAGCATAAGTCCCACCACCGCTGGCAATTCCCCCCTTCCCCTCCCCCTGCCTTCTAGGGGAGCCTGAAAGCCACTAAGAGGCTCCCCTCCCACCATGAGGCTGTGCTCCAGGGCGAGCCTGACAAGCCCTCATCCCAACAGTTGTGCAGACCTCAGAGGGTCCACCCAACTGTGGGGCTGAGAGGTACCAGCTCTGGCACCCGCCTACGCTGTTCTCTGGCTCAACAAAACAAACCCTGCCCGGCACCCCCTACTTCTGACAAAAGTTGTCAAAGGACAAAAACCACTGGTAAGTCATCAAAACGTCCTTGTCTCATCTGTGAGGGGACAGGAGGCCACTCTGCAGAGAAGTTCTGGAGCCAAGAGGCCGCAGGCAGGAGGGACTGAGCCTGCCTCCTGCTCTGGCCCTGCTTTCTGGTACCCATGGGAAGCAGGCCAGGGGCCTTGCCATTTCCCACTTCTCTTCAGCCAAGGCCAAGGAAATGGTTTAAAAGCATCCCGACTCATTGAGGCTGGGCTCTTTCTCTGCAAAATGAAGAGGTTGAAATACATATATATTTTTAAAATGCCTTTTATCACAGTTTTTTCTCAGACTTTTAAAAATCCACGATTCTCTTAGTTAAGAGTGAAAATCCCAAACTTTCCTTCGATGGTACTTCAAATTTCTAACTAATTTTAGCATCATGAGTGAGAGACTCTCAGATCAATGGGAAATTCAGAACCAATACCTTCTTCTCCAGCACCTCTTTTCAGATTCGATGCCCGCGGCAACCTGGCAACCTGTAGTTTAAGCCTTGTTACAATTTTTTTTAACCCACTGTTTTCCCCAAGAAAGATGATTTAGTTGCCAATCTGAAAATAAATAGAGGAGAGAAAATAACTCTGGCTGGTATTTACGGTTTTGGCAGATCTGGCCACAGGCTTGAGTGTTTTATTGTGGAAATGAAGATTCTTTCAGGTTTAACATTCAAAGAGTTTATTATCCATCCCAGGCAACTGCCTGTGTCCAGGTCCAGTGAGTATTCTGTGGTTTTTAAAGTTTAGGTTGATCTGCTGAGCCTTCCCAAGATGGTCTTTTTTCCCACTGGGCCCAGCTGAAATCCACTGAGCTGGTGGCATGGCTTGGCAGGGCGCTTGTTCCCTGGATGTGGGATTTGGGTGCTAAACCACTGTCCCAGGCAAACCAGGATGAGGTGGCCATCTAGAATATGGAGCCGGGAAGCGGGTGGTTTGGGGGCCAGTTCATTGTGCAGCTGGAATCCTACCTCCTGGCTCAGGCTGCATGGCCCTGGAACACCCCATAGTCCATGGCCCTCTCCCTCTGCCCCATGTACCCCGAGAAAGGTCAGCCTTGGGGGAAGGTTTTTGCCCCCCGAGAACCCTCGTTGGTTACCTGCCCTCCACTATGTGATAAACACCTCCTAAGACTAATGTGCACCCTTTGTTTCGAGTTAGGAGGTGAGTGGTTCTGCCCTGGCTCCCTGGGATGGGCCCTTTCCTTTCTCTGAGCCTCGGTTTCCTCATCTTTGGGGTGTGGGTGCAGGTGGGGAGCAGGGCAGGAGGCCCTGTCCTGGCTTTATTGTGAGGTGAATAGAGTTATAGATGTGAATGCCCTTTGAAAGCTGCAGCTCTGCACAGAGTTAATTATTATTAGACAACAAAGGCAGGGCAGCACTTCCAGAGGGCAGAGTGAAAACTGCTCTAAAATTTTGCTGTAGAAGTCGGTTCCTTTAATCCTTTCCCCAAAGCACTGTGAGTTTCAAACAGCCACCTGAGCCCGGAGGTGATGGACAGGTGATTTCCTGTTGGCAGGAAAGGGCCAGGGAGTGCGCTGTGGGTGGAGGTGACTGTGGGCTGCATGGGGGCTGGGGTGTCCCTGAGGGGACCGGGAAGGAAGGAGCACAGCCAAAGGCAGAGGGGACCTCAGGTGAGCAGAGCCTTCAGCCTGGATGACTCCACCGTTTGCAGGGGGCAGAAGTGCTCAGAGTCCCTTCTCCCCTCAGACTTGCCCAGGGGTGCCATGCCACACAGGAGGGCTATCCTGTCTCCACACCTCGGGAAATGGCCATTGGGAAATGGCCACGGCAGGCCCTGAGGCCTCCCAGTGGTTGTGCCAGGCAATCAATCATTAATTGTCTTGTGCTCCTCCCTTCCTCCCCTCAGGCTTTCAAAACCCAGAAATAGAAATACAGGTCCTGGCAGGAGAAAGGAAAGGGCCATCGGTTGTGGAAAGCACTTTGGAAAAAGCCACTGGTGGCAGAGGTCCAGTGGATTTCAGGTTGGAAAGGTGTTCTGGGCACATCTCTCCGGGGCTCCTTTTCCACTACAGCCCCCGGGTGGCTGCCATCTGGGCTGCTGGGGGAGATGGCTGTCTGCAGGCTGTGGAGGAGCCTTACTAGGGAGCAGAGAGGAAAGGGCCAATGTAGAGAGGAGATAACACGGGTCAGTTTTTTCCTGGTAATAGTTGTTTTTTAAAAAGTTAAAAATACCCAGCCTCGTGTCTAAGTTGGTTGGAGTCAACAAATGGTTGCAGGTTCAATTTCTGGTCAGGGCACAAACCTAAGTTGTGGGTTCGATCCCCAGTCTAGGTTCGCAGAGGAGGCAACCCACTTAATATTTCCTTTTCTCTTCCTCTCGCTCTAAAAGTCAATAAACATATCCTCAGATGAGAATATTTAAAAATTTTAAACAATGAGTGAGGCCCTTTTGCGACCTGTTTTGCAGATGAGAAGACAGAGCCTCAGGAAAGTAAGCGCTGTGTCCCAGGTTCTTAGCTGTGGGTGGATGACGCAAGGTCCAGGGAGCACTGGTGGCCCAGGCTTTCCCTTATGTGATGGGAATTCTGCTCTCCCAGCCTAATTACTCCCCCCCCCCCTCCCCGCAGCCACACACACACACAGCACCCACACCCCTCCCTTCAGGAGGAAGGTTCTGGAACCCAGGGAGTGGCTGGGGTGAGGTGAGGTCCGACCCATGGCTAGAAAACTTTCCTGTGCCAGGAGAGGGTGCAGCTCACTCTGCAGGAATGCCCTCTCCTCAGCCAGGCCCCTGCCTCCAGCCAGAGCAGCCCCAGTCAGGCCACAGGAATCCTCCCAGGCCAACGCTGGGCACCTGAGTGGGGGCCTTCCTGGCACTGTTCGCAGGGAGGTGCCATGGAAAAAACCCAGGCAGGGGGCCTTCATCAGACTCATGGCTGGCTTTGTTCTCCTTGGCCTTGGAATGCCAGAGGCTCCTGCTCTTGGCACCAACCACAGAATAGAGCTTGCCCTCACCTGGCCCTCGGCAGTGCCCAGGGGGCCTGAGGAAAGGACCAGGCCTCTGGTGGCTGGGATGTGGGATGGCCCCTGCTCTGGAAGGAAGGAAGGAAGGAAGGAAGGAAGGAAGGAAGGAAGGAAGGAAGGAAGGAAGGAAGGAAAAAAGGAAGGAAGGAAGGAGTACATGGGAGCACAGCGATCCTGGGCCTGGGCTCTCCTCCCAGTCAGGAGGCTTGCATTCTGTTGCAGACCCAGGGCCCTACCCCCTAGCAGCCCTGAGGAATTAGGGCTTTGTGCCTGCTTTGGTCTCCAGGCCCAGTGCCCAGCGAGAAGGCCATCCTTGGTGTTCACATGAGGATGGACACACCCTCACCTTGAGGGAACTCAGGGCATGGCGCTGGCTTCCTTCTATAACAGCAGCCACCTCTACTATTACTTACAGGTATCACTAAATGCGAGTACTGTGGCATGCCTTACCTACAACCCATTTATTTTCCACGACACCCAGAGAAGCTGAGTTTGGAGACAACTGGGACGTAGGGGTTGCTGTGCGTCATTCCAGTGCCGCAGAGCCAGGATCTGAACTCAGGCTCATCTGAATCCCAAGCCAGCATTCTCTCTACCACCCAGGCTGCCAGGGCATAGATGCAATAAATGCTCTAAGAAAACCATCGGAACAAACTGGAAAGCAAACTAGAAAAAGTCTTCTCCGTTAGTTTCAGGGGTCGCCTTGGCCTGTTGGAGGAAGCTTGATCCTTGGTGAGGAGACTTACGTTTCCCAGGCCATAAGAGAGGACAGGTGGATGGAAAGACAGAAGAAAATTGAGGCCACTTATTCCAACTGAATTTCCACTTACTTGGCAAAGCTTAGACACTGGGCACTCTGGTGGCAAGAACGAGTGAATTGCATACCTTTCTTTTCTACTCCTCCTTTCTTTTCTACTCCTCCTCCTCCTCTCCCCCTCTTCCTCCTCCTCCTCCTCCTCCTCCTCCTCCTTTTCCTCCTCCTCTTCTTCTTGCTTTCCAGCTTTACTGAGGTAAAATTGATAAAATTGTAGGATATTGAAAGTGCACAGCATGATGACTTGAGATGTGTACACTCTGGAAGGGTTCCCCTCTAGTTCATTGACATATCTGTCACCTCATTTTTAAAAATCATTTTTTAATGGTGAGAACATTTAAGGTTTAATTTCCTAGCAAATTTTAATGATATAAAACAGTCTTACCAAGGGTGGGCACCATGGTTTACATCAGCTCCTCAGACCTTAAACCAGGGGGCAAAATCATTTGGTCTGGCCCTGCCAAAGCATGAGGGGTGAGTTAATCGAATGTTTGACCCAATATAGTAGGCTACTTTTTAATTTGATAATTTTGTATGGCCCGAAAATGATGTTATAAATATCTGAATGGCCCTTGGCAGAAATAGGGTTCCCTACCCTTGCCTATACATTTTTCTAAACTTTGTTTTAGAACTCTTCATCTTTAGGCATATCGTCTGTGCAGGAGAATTTCCTTATTTTTTGTCCTAAATTCACCTCCCTGAATTCACCTCTTGGGTGTGTTGTGCCCTGATGGCTTTTGTTTGCTTCATCCAAGTTCCCAGTCACTTGGTGGACTTGGATCCCATGGGCTCCGTGACTTCTGTTTCCATGCAGAGCCACTTCCCTTGGGCTCACTCCTGTGGAAGGTGGAGGGGCCCAGAGTCCGGGAGAAGGGTCTTTTCCCACCTGAGTCCTGACACACCTGTCCTTCCATAATGCAGAGACAGTGCAGGAGTCACAACTGATAACTACTGACTGAGGGGCTGGGAATCTGGCACCAAAGCTGGAATCCTGGCACAGTCCCTCCCTGCTGTGTGACCTTGTGCAATTGCCTGCTTTGTCTGAAACCGAGCAGTGAGACTAACTGGGATGATTAATCAGACAAAATGCTTGGAGCACATGGGTGCTCAGTAAATATTAGTGACTGACGGTTAAACCCCGATAAAGAGGACAGAGTGTAGCTCATAGACCTAAGGTGGTGTCACTGTTATCATACACAGGACACTAGCAGACAGGGGGCAGAGGAGGAGGAGAACTGAACTTGCAGGTTGCTCCAACAGCAGAGCACAGGGTCCCAGACCTTGGAGCTGCGTCCTCATTCCACCCTCAGCTCTGGGTGTGCACTCCCCTGGCCCAGCTCTGGGTGTGCACTCTCCTGGTCTCAGCTCTGGGTGTGCACTCCCCTGGCCCAGCTCTGGGTGTGCAC
The DNA here is from genome assembly GCA_026230045.1 of Corynorhinus townsendii. Taxonomy (NCBI): domain Eukaryota; kingdom Metazoa; phylum Chordata; class Mammalia; order Chiroptera; family Vespertilionidae; genus Corynorhinus; species Corynorhinus townsendii. Next base: position 108,182,563 of record JAPDVU010000007.1, on the reverse strand, counting down.
TCCCCTGGCCCAGCTCTGGGTGTGCACTCCCCTGGCCCAGCTCTGGGTGTGCACTCCCCTGGCCCAGCTCTGGGTGTGCACTCCCCTGGCCCAGCTCTGGGTGTGCACTCCCCTGGCCCAGCTCTGGGTGTGCACTCTCCTGGTCTCAGCTCTGGGTGTGCACTCCCCTGGCCCAGCTCTGGGTGTGCACTCCCCTGGCCCAGCTCTGGGTGTGCACTGCCCTGGCCCAGCTCTGGGTGTGCACTCTCCTGGTCTCAGCTCTGGGTGTGCACTCCCCTGGCCCAGCTCTGAGTGTGCACTCCCCTGGCCCAGCTCTGGGTGTGCACTCCCCTGGCCCAGCTCTGGGTGTGCACTCTCCTGGTCTCAGCTCTGGGTGTGCACTCCCCTGGCCCAGCTCTGGGTGTGCACTCTCCTGGTCTCAGCTCTGGGTGTGCACTGCTCTGGCCCAGCTCTGGGTGTGTACTCACCCAGTGGTCCTCTGTATGCCCAAGGCTACACTGTGAAGCAGAACTTGCTCTCTACTCAGAGGGATCACCAAGGTTTTTAGCCTCAGATCTCTCCTCCTTGACAGTGTTCCTGTGGCTCCAGAGGTGGGGTCAGAATGCAACATCCTTCCTGGGAGGGCAGGGGTGGGAAGGCTCCTGGTGGCAGATGTCTGACCTTACTGCCACCTTCTGATTCACTGAGAAGCCAGTCTTCTCCAGTTTTCTTCCTGTTTTTATTTCTTTATTGTTAGCTTATGCACATAATATATCATAAATAATTCACACAGTGGTGATAAATGTCTCCCTTCCCCAGCCTTAGCCTGAGGTAGCCCTGTTATTGTTTGTATTTGTCCTTGCAGACCTCTCCTGTTCATATCTTATGTCTGTGCCCCTGGAAATGAGGACTTTGTTTTCGGGGGGTGTGTTTGGCATGCACAGTAGCAAACTGCATGGAAGTCTGGCTCTGCCGGGTGCTTTTACTCCCTTAGCCAATGTCCTGAACATCTTTCCACATCACAACATATAGCTGCCTTGTTCTTTCCAACTTCTCCATCAGAGTACCAAACGTGGATGTAATGTGTTCTCACTAACTGTCCCCCTTCCCATGGGTATTTCTATCATCTTTTTCTTAAAAAATAACCTGCAACGAGCTCTTTGTGCACATGCGTGAGTATTTTCCTGGAGAACTTGGAAATGAGAAAGAAATGGAATTGTGGGAGCACAGGGTGGGCGCCTTTAAAATAGGATGAAGCCTCGTCTGCCTTCCCTTTCCGTTGCTCTGGAATATCTCTTTGGAGATTGAAGGTGAGCAGGCTGGGCTGGTAAGAAGAGGGAGCTGGTGAGGTTCCCTACTCCTCCAGGCAGTGACCTGGTGCACATGCTGAGGGCAGGTGACCTGGCAGGGAATGCCCTTCCCCCCAGATCTCCTTGACTGCCCTGAGCTAGCCAAGGAATGAGGGGTGACCTCAGCCTTCGGGATCCCAAAACAAAGCCACCCCCATAGGTCAATTTGGGTGACTGAGTTCAGCATTATAGCCTCTCCTTGAAGATTCAGGAAAGAGAGCCAGAACCCCATGCTTGGGGCTCAGTCTCTCTATTCCAGAACCTGAGAAGCCATGAACTCAAAGTCAGAGAGACCAGGCTGTGGCACAGCCTTGCCCTGCCCTAAGCTGTGGGTCCTGAGGAAAGTCACTCACCTGCTCTGATTCCCAGGTTTCTCAGGTTTTAAAAAAGGGCATGTATTATTCACATCCCCTCAGCAGGGTGGTGTGAATGTGATTTGTAAACTGGTAAGAAATGTGAGAGATGATGAATTTGGAGCCATTATGACTATGAATATAATGCCAGAGGAGTCCTTTCTCTTCCCTCTCTCCTTCCTCCTCACTCCCTCTCTCCTTCCCTCCCTTCTTTCCCATGGATGTCATTGTACAAATATTTATTGAACATTTGTAGGACCTCTGTTAGGACCTCGGAACACGGTGACCAAAACAAGAGTCATGTCGTCATGGAACAAACAGACAAGTACTTGTAGGGAGTGTGCTACATGGGATGATGAGGTGGAAGTGGACAGTGGGAGTGTTCCCCACCTCAAAGAGCAGGCACCTTACACAGGGCTGTTCACATAGATTCAAAGCAGAGACCAGAAGGGAGAGGTGGAACCCACCGGACAAGTAGAGGCTGGGAGGCCGTGAAGATAGAACATTGTGGTATGGAAAGAAAACAAAGCACACGTGAGGGTCCAGGGGCATCAGGCACATTTACGGAATGAATTCACTGTAGTGCAGTTACAGGGTGTGTGTGTGTGTGTGTGTGTGCGCGCGCGCACGTGCACCTGCGCATGTGCAGGTATATTATAATACAATATACATATATTATATGGTGTATTAAATGATTCCATATGATAAGGTATGGTGGGATTGGAGAGGTGGACTGGGTAAGTATGCAGGGTTAGCTCCTGAGTCCTTGTAGGCAAGTTAAGGAATGTGGACTTTACCCTGGAGAGCAAAGGGGAGTGTGTAAAGGGTTTTTATCAGAGGGGAAGGAAGGGGCAGCCTTATGTTTTAGACAGTTTTCCTGGCTGCAGTGTGGGAGGCCGTGTTCCCATAATCCACTGAGGGCCGATGGGAGCGTTGGTGTTGGGAGAGCCATGATGGCGATGGGGTGGTGGAAATGACAGAATCAACGATGGCCTTTACTGTACCCCAGGGTCTGGTATTGAAGGATGCAGCGCTGTGAAGACCAGGCTCAGTTTAAGTGCTGGCCCTGCCTGGCTTCCTGTCCTCTGGAGACAGAGCTCGGTCCCCCAAAGTGGTAGCCACTGCGGGCAGCGATCTGGCTCTTCTTCTAGTGGCCAGGAAAGCTTCTGATTGCAGTCAGACAAGGCAAAAGAGGAGGCAGGTGTTGGCCCAGGACTGAGTGCACAGGTGGGCTGACAGGATGGGGAGGAGGTTGGGCCTAACCTTGTGCCGGTTTGGATTTCAAATCTCACCCCATCTAAGCCCTGACAGAGCAACGTTGGCAGGAGGAAGGAAGGTGAAAAGTCACACAGGACATGTCTGCCCCTGTGTCTGTACAGGGCCCTTACAGAGTCTTGGCCGGGAGTCAGGAGGTAAGGGTCGAGGTGCAGGGCCCTGAGGAGGTGACTCACCTGCCTGGGCCTGGGTGTCTGGTCTCTATGAGGACGAGTGAGTGGGAGGTGGATGGTGTCCTGGTTCTCAGGTCACAGTGTTGAGGAGCAGTTCCCAGAGCTGTGCCCTGAGCAAAACCCAAGCTCTCCATGTGTGTTTTTTAATTTTTCATCCAAAGTGCTCAGGACAGCGTCCTCCTCATCCCCTGCGGTAGGCTCTCCTAAACTCCTGTGTGTGGAAGCACTTGGAAAGCCCATAGGTTGTGCTAATGCTGCGGACCAATACATCCCGCTCTTCCCAGCAAACACATGCCATCAAATCCATTATCTCATGAATGCACTGCCAGCGCTGGTGTATGTTCCTATGTATTGCTATTGTGTCTTCTATATAATAATGTAGGATACTGTATGGAAGACATTACTGCATATATTAGAGCAGGCATGACATTCTAATATACTCTTATTATCTTCCAGGGCTCATCCAGGCTTTCTCGCACTCAGGCAGCATGACAAGTTCTTGCACTGCCTTCAAGTCCTGCTCCACTGCACACCCCACTCACTGCCCTCTTAGTCTCCTTCCCTCTCCCCTCTTATTCTGCTCCTGCCATGCTGGCCTCTGCTGTCCTCACATCTACCAGGCTGGCTCCACTCCGGACCTTCACGCTGCAGCTCCCTCCCTGTTAGCTTGGCACTCGCCCCTCACCTCCAAGTGTTGCTCACCTCACCTTTTCAGTGACCCTCCAGTCCCACTGTGGCAACCCTCTCCCCACCCCTTTCTCCCGATCATCTGGCATGTCATATATGTCACTTCCTGTGCATCCCTGTCTCCCCGCCCCAGGCAGGTGAGGGTTGTGCTCACTTCTGTTGTCTGTGCCTAGAGCAGTGCCTGGCACAAAGGAGGTGCTCTGTAAAACTTTGTGCTGGCCTGATTGATGTCTCATGGAAGGAATATGAATGGCGGGGACAACCCGATGACCTCACTGTGGCAGTGTGCCGCCAGATGCCAGGCACATAGCAGTTCACAAGACAAACACTGGGCCAAAGTCTCACCCAGGCATGCCCGCATTGGCTTTTGGCAGCTGGTGGTTGAAGCAGAAACTCAGTAGCCTTAACATTTATCCGAGGACAATGTTTGCCTATCTCTTCTCCGCTCTGGGCAGCTGAGGGTCCCCTGAGTAGACTCTGGGTGGGAGGTGGGCTCAGACCCTGACCAGGGCCAGGAAGAGATGCAGAGGGAGAGGCTCCCCAGATCCAGGGGCAGTGGGAGACAGCCAGACCACCCTCCTCCTCGCTGGCACTCAGTCCTGCACCGAAGGCTCCAGAACTCTGGGCAAAGGTCACGGCACCTGCTGCCAGGGGAGCATGTGACCATCTGAGCACTGCTGAGTTGGAACAAGCCACACAATCAGGTCATTGTGCTAAACATGCAGATCCCCTGGCCAAGCCACGCCCCATTCCATCACTGTCAGACCTTCCTGGAACCCTGATGTACAGGGCCCCCAAACTGGGGAGGGTGTTGTTGCATGGCCCTGGGGGAGAGGTCGGCCCTGAGGCCCCAGGGGAGGTAGATGGGAGCAGGAGGCCAGAGCCGGCTTGGCTTCAGGCCCATGAAGAGTGGCAGACACCGATGAGACCACCATGTTGGACTCTGGTGGCACCTGGACACGAAGCACTGTCCCCCAGAATGTTCCTGGCTTGGTGAAGACTGTGGGTTGCTGATTTTTTTGGAAATCCAAAGTTTTCCTCCTTCATGACTGGGTCCAGGAATTCGCACTCAGTCCACTCCGTGAGGGAGATATTCCTCCGCAGCACGGAGCCTCCACAGCCACTGGGCAAGGATTTGGCTGCCGGGCTTGGGGTGACCCCTCCCATCTCAGGGAACACGGAAACAGGGGTGAGGGTCAGACTGAGCTCCCAGGGAGAGGGCCCTGCCTTTTCACCTTATCTCCCTGCACCTTTGTGTCCTCATCTATAAAATGGGGATGACGATGTGTGTCATACCTGATGGCAGATGGTGGCACACGAAATAGGGTCCTGTAGGCATGAGTGTGCTTGTCACTGTCCTTTCGGGAGTGAAGAGTCACTCAGGGCTTTGCACTCTGCAGACCCTCAGGCAAAGCTCCCTGGGGGTTTTGCTCCACAGGCCACTCACGGAGACCACCCTGCTTGGGTTGCTTAGTTTTGTCATCACACACAGGTGACTCTAATGGTGATGCACAAGGAGGTGGCATTCTGCTTGCTGGACACAGCAATCTTGACCCCAACAGGCAGGTGAGGAAGGACTAGTCTTTTTCTGGGTATTGCAAGATTCTCGAGTGTCTGGTGTTTGGTGAATGCAAAAAGAGGAGCACCTGAATCACGGAACTTGAGGCCAAGCAGGACCCCCGGGCCCTGGGGATGTGTGAGGACTCAGAGACCCTAGCTCTGCTTCCCCATCATCCTCAGTTACCTTCCCACTGAGAGAGGGACACAGCAAGCAGCACTCACCCTTCTCACCTCGCCTACAGGAAGGAAGTTGATCCAGATGCCAGGACCAGACACCAACATGCTCTTGCCTATGAGCCTGGCCCTTGGGGCCCAACAGGTGATTTCTGTGCCCCATGTTTTGTCTTTCCAGAGTTATCCTCCAGTGGGACCCCCTACCACCACCCCGTGAAGGGAAGTATGGGAGAGAGGGGGGCATGACCGTTATTGAGCACCAGTAACACGTGCTGTCCAAGGGCTATGTGTATGTCATTTCCACCACGCACCTCCCCAGATGCCCTTATCCCTGAAGAAAGGCCCCGCTGAGACCTTGAACTTTGGATTTGGATGGCCTTGGAGGCTCCGCTCTGCTCTTCTTATGGGTCCTGCACAAGGACTGGGCCTGGGAGTCTCAGTTGCCTCACCCGTGAGATGGGGATAATTTCATGGGCTGCACCAGGACTAAATGAGATGAGGTAATTAAATCAAAGAGTCCAGGGCTTGTTACGGGCTCTGTGAATTCTAGGGATGATGATAAGATGAAGTAGCTTGGGCTCTAAAAGCCTCCCTAGATGTTACGCTGGGCCTCACTGCTGCTTGGGACTCAGGTGGCTTCTGGACCAACTTCCTCCCTGCAGGTGAAGTAGAGAAAGGTGAGCCTGCCTCTATTTCTCACTTGTCCTGTCACTTTGGGGTCCGATCGCTTCCACCAGACAGTTTCAATTCTGGAGTCTGAGAATTGGGTCCCTGGGGCGCTGGGCCAGTCTGCCACATCAGAGCTATTCCAAAACACAGAGGGCCCTCACTTTTCCTGGCGCCATCTTCGCCCCCAATACAGAGGGTGGGCAGCCCCCTCCTGTGTGGGTTGGAGGGGTGGTGTCCAAGCAGGGCCCTGAGGAAAGGGGGACCCTGTGGCCCAGCCGCTTCCCCTTTATCCCACCCCACAAGGCAGTGCGGTGCGACCTGTTCCAGTTCCCCCTTGCACTTCTCATCTCCTGGCCCCTCCCTTTAATTAGAAGCATTTAGCCTTCATTTGCAGGTACTGTTTTCTTTATGCAGCCTCAGCTCTTCAAGCTTCCACCCTGCCTCTAGGCCTGGCACTGAGGTGTCATTCTTGGCATTTTAGATGAGACCGTGATCCATTCTCAGAGGGGATCCTCCCAGCAGCTGGTCTGGGGACAACAGGGATATCCCCTCTGGTTCCCCCCACCCCTGAGTCCAGCTGATGCTTCCTTCTGATGTGGCTGACATTGGATGAGGGTCACCCTGGGGGTGAGGCCACAGGGCCTTTCTGGAGACAAGCCAGGCAGAATGCAGCCACTGAGGTTGGTGAGACTCACCTTTCAAACTCAAAGGAAAAGACAGTCCCTGCATTTCATACCTGTGTGTGCAGGGGGTGGTCCTTCCATTCAGTCTTCAAAGAAGTGGAGGCCAGAACTAGTGCTGGTCAAGTTTCACAGGTTTTGCTTGTTACTTTTTCCCTAGTTCCTATACTTTTTACAGGAAAGGGAGCTGGGGGGTGGGGGGAAGGGAGGGGGCAACAAATGTCCCAAATCCCTGAGGACTCAGTCAAAGAAAAATAACAAGTCCTGAGAAGCTGGTCTGGGACGGTGAAGGAGCTGTGAAGGAGGTGTGGGACCCCAGGCAGTGTACCTGGCTTCTTTGTATTGGCTGGACTCTGCCTGTAATTCAGGTAGGTGCCACCTGGGGGAGACATGTCTGTCTTGCATTCATGCCAGTTTCCATGGGTGTGGATAATGAGAAGAAAGGATTTCACCCTCAGGTTTACACTGTTCCTAAACTCCCTCTCTCTCTCTCTCTCTCTCTCTCTCTCTCTCTCTCTCTCTCTCTCTCTCTCTCTCTCACCACAAAATACTAACTACTGAGAAAGGACTCCTCCACTAGCCAGCGTTATAAATTTATGGAAGTTGCTCATCCCCAATTCCTCAGCAGGCCTCTGTTGCCTCATCTTTATAGTGAGGGGGTGGAGACAGTGACTTCCAGGATCCAGCTCTGAAATTATTGGATTAAAGGTCCATCCCAATGACTGCATCCTAACCATAACCTCTGTAAATGCCCTATTTTCAAACAAGGTCACATTCACGTGTAGCAGGGATTAGAATTTCAACATGTCTTTTGGGGGGATATAATTTAGCCCCTACCTCCACCTAAATGTTCTTACCACCAGCTCATTCCTCGTCTTCTTGTCATCTGGTCTCTTTCCACACCGCTCTGCTCACATGGTTCCCTGAAGGTCACCAATGCCACATTCAGTGGCTTTTCTCAATCCCTGCCCTGCAGGATTTGTCTTGGTCACCTCTTCCCTCCTTCTAGCCCTCTGCGAGCCCAACATCCAATTACACCGCGGCTGTGCCTTCCAGGTGTGCCTTCTTCTCTGACTTCCCTTTCCTCCCCATTGCCAATTTAAGGTGCGTTTGAATCCTGGGGACTTGCTCATGTTCTAGTCTTTCAACACTCTCTCCTCTGGCCAGCTCCCAACCTCCATGCTTCAGCGCTCTCTCTGAGAAGATAACAAATATCTCTTTCTGGCCTGACTGTCTCCCCAGCTCAAAGCAAGCGTTGCTGCTGGAAATCACTGAAGAGCCTCGAAGGTAACACATCCCAAGCGTGACATATCCTCTACACACACACACACACACACACACACACACACACACCCTGATCAAAGAAACAACTCGCATCTCCTCTTGGCTTCCCTATTACCAGCACAAACACCACCATCCTCCCTTTCTTGATTTTTTGGGCATCTATGTAAGGCTTTGTGACATTGTTCTGAGACGCCTAGAAATACGGTGAGACTTGGAACGTGGACAGGCACCCACAAAAGTGGGTGGAGCCAATCAGCAGCCATTATTGTGACCTCACCTTTAGACACAGGCTGCGGGGCCAGGGAAGTCTGGGCTCCTCCTGCCTCTATGGCTGAGACTCAGAGCAACAACACAAAGCCATACGTAGCAGACCATTTAGTTTCAGACCCAATGAGGCCCAGGGATCTTCTCTCACATGCCATTTCATTTGCAATATAAAATTTCCACTGTAATTCTGCATTTCTTTCTGAGCCTCTGGTAGGGTGCTCACACAGAGCTGGCTTCCTACAAATGTGGGGTCTGATGCAATTTGCCGGGTGCTTATCTCAGCCATAAAGCCCAGCACACTTGCACTCAGGGATCTGTAAATAAGCAGAGATGCCGCTGCTCTGCACTCCGCTCCCAGAGCCTCAGCCCTGCACAGCCAGAGACATAACCATGGCAATGCTTACGATGTAGGCTGGGCTCGATGTAGATGACCCGCTTCCACTCTTCATTTCATCAACCAGGAGGCAGCCATTGAGACATCAGTAGACTTCCCCTGTGTGGCCCCCTTACATGCCATCAGCCTTTACTTACCTTCTCTTTAGAAAGGATAGCCTTGGGCTCAGGTGGCCATTCCTGGGATAGCAGAGGGGACCTTTAGGAACTCACAGCCTCCATAAGTCAGAGGTGCAGTCCCGTCACACATTTAATCCCCTGATATCCACCCACAGCCCCGACATCCACCCACATCCCCGACAAACACCCACATCCCTGACATCCGCCCACAGCCCCGACATCCCCCCACAGCCCGACATCCACCCACAGCCCCGACATGTACCCACAGCCCCTACATCCACCCACATCTCCGACATCCACCCACAGCCCAACATGCACCCACAGCGCGACATCCACCCACAGCCCCAACATCCACCCATAGCCCGTGGAAATGCTGCCCAGCAGCAAAGCATCTTGGGGAACTCTAGGGATATTGCCCGGGGTGGGCCCCTGGGTCTGGAGGGCTCAGCAGTGGGAGGAGGGGAGACAAGGAGCGTTTAGGGTTGCCAAGTATATGTTCTGTTCTCAAGGACTCTGCTGGGATCTTATGGCCTCTTCCAATGAAGGAAGCCATGTTGGGCAGGATATCAGTGTATCACATACAGGGGTTGGCAAAAGTGGGTTTACAGTTGTAATACAAATAAATAATACAATAATTAATAAATAATAATACAAAAATAAACTTTAACGTACTCACAACTGTAAACCACTTTTGCCCACCCTTGTATTTATGTGACTCTATCAGGGCCTGTACTCTGCCTTGTCTTGATGGTTACATCAATTTATAGGCAGCAAGCCAGACCAGGATCACAGGTTTTATTTTATCTTAAATTTAATCTAATTTATTTTATTCCTCTGTGTGTGTGTGTGTGTGTGTGTGTGTGATGGGTGCCCCGGGGCCCAAGGTCCAGGCACAGGGACATGATGGCTTTTGGAGATGCCACCCACATGCCTTTGGAATCTGTGCTCTTTGCTCAGGGAGCCCACAAGCAGGGGTCCAGGCTGCAGGTGGGGTCAGGGCAAGTGAGAGGCAGGTGGCAGGCATCGCAAAGAGACGGGGTCCCCATCTCCCCAATATTCAGGTTTCCCTGTTACATGACATCTCTGGGGCCCAGTGCCTTGTTCTCTGACACTGGATACTCACTGCATCTGGTCTCATTGGGCCATTGTCACACAGGCTCTGGCATCAGAAGGACATAAGGATAAAATAGGAGGAAACAGAGGTTTGGCAAGATGGACTCATGGAAATGAAGTCCTACATGGGCCTGGAACACTTACTGGACTGAGCCCTGTCCCCAGGGGCACGTCACCCTGTGACTTCGGTACCCATGGGTCAGGGGTTGAAGGGATGGAACACCTGTCCCTGCTCACAGCACAGCAGGAGGCACACCAGGCTGCCCATCCTCTTCCTGTCAAGGCTACGGGGCCCAGCTCTGGAGAGGAAGGAAGCCATGTAGCGTTGGTGTGTGCCTCTTAGGAGCAGGCATTTGCAGGAACTCCTCTGGTCTAGCCTTGGGAGTCAGGCGGTGATTTCTTAGTGTGCAGTTCAGGAATTTTCACTTGGAGAGTTACAAAGGGTCCTTGAGTCACCCAGACCCTCACTGCGCTGCCGGGGAAACTGAGACTGGAACTCTCGCCCCCTGGGCCTCCTGGGCAACCCCTCCACCAGGCGCTTACCTGGCCAGGACAGGAGACTACGGCTGGAAAGTGAGGCGTGCAAAGCCTCACCGCCTGCCTGACAGGCAGAAGATAAACAGCTTCCCGTTAAATCTCGCTTAATGCTGATATTTATAAATTTATTCAGCTGTGTTTACTGAGTCGCGAGAATGCCTAATAGCATAGCGTGCTTCGTCTCACATGCTCCTACTAATGAGAATGCAAGTGTTGCTTAACTTTTTTTTTTTTTTTAACATTTCATTTGCTTTTCTCTCCCTTCCACTCCTCCCATTGTTGTTGGCTTGGATTTTCATCTGTTACCAAATTCTGGAAACTTTGTCCGTTTTGGGCATTAGTAAAGAGGGGGCCAAAGCAGGCCTGGAGCACTCACTGGACTGAGCCCCATCCCCACAAGCACTTCACTCTGTGACTCTGGTACCCAGGGGGTCCAGGTGCTGAACAGACAGAGCACGCTGTTGGAGAACAAAGGCCTCTTCTATTTTCTGCTGCAGTTTGCAGAAGCTGCATGGTTTGGGTCAGAATTGTAGTATTGTGGGGTTCTAGAAACAGGGAATCTAGGGCAGAGGACAGGGAGCTGGTGTCCTTGGCTTTGGAGAGACAAGGAGGATGGTGTGTGTGTGTATGTGTGTGTGTGTGTGTGTGTGTGAATGGATTTGTCTGTGATAGAGATAGAGATAGAGATAAAGATAGAGACAGATGGAGATAAAGAGACGGAGAGAGGGAGGGAGAGTGAGAGGGTAGACTGCACTTTTACCTTAGTTTGATCTGCTTTGCTATGAGTTTGTTAAGATAAAGGTCTCGCAGGGAACAGACTGACATATCTTAGAGGGGAAGCAGGTGGAGGGAGTGGGAAGAGATTAACCAAAGAACATACATGCATACATGCATACATGCGTAGCCCATAGACGCAGACAACAGTGTTATGAAGCCCTGGGGTGGGGTGTAGGTTGGGTGGAGAAGAGAAAAGGGGGCGGGAGATGAGGGACTTCTGTAATACTGTCAACAATAAAAAAGAAGGAACCATTTTTACAAAAAGGTCTTTCCCTGGCTATTTATTCCACTAAGGTCAACTGTGCTGACCGCTAACTCATGGGCAGCCTTCAACTGGCCCGGAGGAGCCCAGGACCAGGAAAGGAGAGATGGCAAAGATCAGCAGAGCTCAGGCGGTGACTAGGAAGGCACTGAGGGGTGAGGATGGGGAGGGCTGAGGTGGTCTGTACTGGGCTTCCATGGGTGGGGTGGGCGAGAGCTGGTGGCAAGCTGCCAGGCTTCAGGAGCACACCAGACAGAAGTCTGGAATCAGGAGCTGGGGAGGAGGAAGGCTAGAGAGACATGCCTGGTGGGCAGGACCAGGAGGGGCGGTGGTGGGGCACATAGTCAGGAGCACCGAGGGAAGGGGAACAGCATGTGGCATGAGGACCCGGGAAAGGAGATGGGACAGTGCAGGCCTTCTGGGCCCTTCCTCCCCAGCCCCAAAGGATTGCTCTCTGCTCTCCTCCAGCTCCCGTGGAATCCTCACACTTAGGCGTTTTCTATTTTCTCCTCCAAACAATCTGTCATGGAACTGAAACTTCTTTTTAAATTTTAAAAGATGTATAACCTTAAATGTAATAGTTGAGTGGAATAATTTATACCTCCCTGTCAAACCCCCACGTATGCAAACCTATAGGGAGCTGTAAGCATTTTCTTATCACTCAGTGGTTGCCCTGCTGTCCCTGTGTTGGCCAGAGGAGAGGCTTTGAGAAGGAGACCAGCGTCTGGCCCTGACCCTTCTGACCTTGGACGAGCCACGGCATCTTTGGGTCTCATGAACCAGAGTTCTCCACCTTCTGGTTTGTGTAAGTTCTGGTCCAGATAACTTTTGCTAGGCGGGCAGAGCTGGAGGCCGGTCTGGCCAGGTGGCGGCTGCCCTGGGAATGGTACTTGCTTTTCTCTCCTCTGGTCTGGCACCTTACGGGGCCTTGCCTTTTGGCATTATTCAGGAAGCCGGGACCCCCTGGGGAACCCTGGAGACTGGGGAAGCCTGGGCAAGGGTGGAGATTCTGGCTGAATGTCAGAGGCCCAGTGTCTGCTCAGGGCAGGGAGTGGACAATCAGCAGGTTCCAGGTCTGCCCATCCCTGGACTGTGCTTGTGCTGAGTCCTCTCCCTGTCTGGGCACCAGTGTCCCTGCCCAATTAAAGGCAGGTTGTCATTAGATGACCAATGAAACTTCTCCAGCCCTGGCTATGGCCTGGGCAGCCCTAAGCCATGGTGTCCTCACCTGTACTACCCAGACCTGTGTGTAACCTGGGCAGTGCAGGGAGGGGGCAGCCTTCCCTACCAGGGCCAGCACATCCTGAGGGACAGGGGACAGGCAGGTGGCCTGGATACCAGTGGTCTTAGGTAGCAAGATGCTATATGAGGAATTTGAGGAGTGAATAGAGAAACCTCAGGCCCAGCCAGTGCCACCTCCTCCTGCTTTCTCCCCAAAACTCAGTCCTCTCCATATGCAGCCAGAGTCCTGTCGCTGTGCACACCTCTGAGCCCCTCGGATGGTCAGCTATCCCTGCTCCTCTCTGTTCTGCAGCAGCAGCAGGAACTTCCTCCTGACACCCCCTCTGGGCCCAGCTCTGTTTGGGGTTCCCCCGGGGGGAGGGGGAGGGACACAAGGGCTCATCCCTCTCCTTTGTGCTGCCTCTCCCTCCCACTTCCGCTGCTTGCACTGCTCCGGGTGACCTTTCACCCCTCCCTTGCATGTCCTTCAAAGGCAGCTCCTGGGGTTAATAACTTTGGCTGGCAGCCCCACACAAAGCCAGAGCCGGAAACTATTGTCTGGAGGACAATGGCTGCGCAGCCCAATAATGAGGCCTCCGCAGTGTTGTCTGACGTCCTAGGTTGCCCTGGCGAAGAAGGAGGGGCATGGGGCTGCCCTGCCCTCGCCTCCTGGAGATGAATTATTCCCCGGGGCCCATGGTGGGTCCTCCTGACGAGGCACCAGGCTCCTGCACCCTCCAATCAGCACCTTTTCATGCAGGTGGATGTCACCCAGGGGGACACCTGCTGTGCACACACCCCTCTCCAGCTCATTGTTCTGCTCCCCTGTTCTGGGTTGGACACCTCACAGTTTAGCACCTGGTTGCTTCTGGAAAAGCAACAAGGTTGGGGAGATCTCAGCCTGCCACCTGATACCAACTAAGCATGTGGCACTTTCTGGAGCTAGGCCTCTCTCTCCCCTCCTCTCTGTGTGACCTGTGGGAGCTGGGTACCTCACTGAGTCTCTGCTTACGCAGGGGCGGGTGGGAACCAAGAAGAGGCTCTCCCCTGGCCACTTGGTGGGGGACGAGGAGTCCTCCAGCTGTGGGGGTAGCCCATTCTCAATTATAATTTAACTTAAAAAATATATATTTTATTGATTTTTTACAGAGAGGAAGGGAGAGAGATAGAGAGTTAGAAACATCGATGAGAAACATCGATCAGCTGCCTCCTGAACACTCCCTACTGGGGATGTGCCCACAACCAAGGTACATGCCCTTGGCTGGAATTAAACTTGGGATCCTTGAGTCCGCAGGCCAACACTCTGTCCACTGAGACAAACTGGTTAGGGCAATTAAACTTCTTTTTATGCAAGCTCCTGCCTTGTGTCCAAAATCTGACTGTAACTTACTCAGGACACCTTGTGCCATATGCTGTTCCTCCCCTTGGCCCTCTGCCCTCTGCACGTGCTGGGCACCGGGATCCTGACGAAGCCATGGGAAGTGGTTGCTGAGGCACCAGTGTCCTCAGCCCTGCTGTCTGCTGGAGAGGCTGAAAAATCCCAGAAATGGTGACTAATCGGTATGGACTGTGGCGTTGGGACTGTGTGGGAGACAGGGAATATTTTAACACTCAGGGAAAGAAACCCTGATTTGCACCCAGAGAACACATGCCACCTCTCATTTATGCCTGAGCACAGCCTTTCTCCGGGGGCAGCCACAGACTAGGGAGTAAGACATTCCTGATGCCCTTGAATATTGTTCTTCTTTCCTACAGCTTTACTCAAAGGAATGGTTTAGGGTTGGGGTAATTTTCGTTTTAAATCAACTTTATTGAGGTAAATATAGACATACTATAATGCATGAGTTTTGACAGATATCTCCATCTCTATAACTACTATTCTAATTGAGGTACAGACTCAGCTGTCACCCCAGAAAGGCCCTGTGAACACCAGAGTTCCAAGTCTCCAGGGTTTGTGACACCCCTGGCTCACAGTCTCAGCGCTGGAGTCACAGGCAGGCTGTCCAGGACTAGCCCCTCACTCCTCTGCATGTGCAGCGCCACCTGGGGACCTGCTGAAAGCTGGTTCAGCCCCAGGGGCCTGGGATTCTGCATTTCTAATCAGCTTGGCTATGCTTTGAGGCTCTGAGTCTCTCAGGTGCAGATGAGGGGACTGAGGCTCAGAGCTTGGATGTGTGCAGCTTGCAAACACTGGTCCTGAGTGCCTGGCCAAACGACCATTGTGCCCCCCTGCTCTCCATTCCTTCTTTTTTTGATCTCTGCCCAAACTCTAAACCCCACAAGAGGTAGGAGCATGTTAACCTCTTGCCTCTTTTCCTCTGAGTGTTGTCTGTCCCTTCCTGCCCACTCCACCTGCCCTGTACCCACATGAGCCACTCTCCTGGAGATGTCTGGATTAGGGAAGAGAAGGTGTTTGTTCCTCTGCCTGCTTCTGAATGAGCTGCCCTTCCCATCAGCATGCACTTCTGTGGTCCACCTGGTCCTCATTGTGCACCCATTTGGCTGGATGGCCAAGGACTTATTAAACAAGCCTGGTGGGGTGGATCTCATCATCCAGGAGGAAGGTAAAGCAGAAGCTGCGATGAAGTTAATCAGATGCAATTACAAATAGGATATGTGGGCGGGGGCTGCCCAGTTCAGGCCCCTTGTTTTACAGATAGTGCTGAGGATCAGCCTCCCACTCACCTCTCTATCTTTATCTCTATCACAACAGGGGTTTGAGAAGGGCTCTGAGAAAACTGTAGGACAGGCAGAAGATAGCAGATGGAGTGGCCGAAGACAAAGAGAAGACACTGCCAGTGGAAACTGAGTCCTTTTCATAGAGGAAATGAGAGGAGGTCCTGGGGACCTGGCTGGCACAACCTTACTGCCAGGACACCCTCACTGCCGGCACACCCTCACTGCCAGGACACCCTCACTGCTGGCACAACCTCACTGCCGGGACACCCTCACTGCCGGGCCAACCTCTCTGCTGGGCCAGGGGGAGATAATAGTGTGGTTCTCCTCTGTCTGGGTCCCTCTGAGCACAGTACATGGGGTTCTACCTCTGGGAACCCCAGGGTGTGTGTCTGAGGATCAGGCTTCAGGAGTCCTGGGCCCTGGAGATGCCTGGATTAGGGAAGAGAAGGTGTTTCTTTTGCAGGCCTGGGGCCATGTTTAGAGTCAGTTAGTACTATGGAATTTAAGGAGAAGAAGCTTTTACTTCACCCTTGGGAAGAACTGAGTTCTAACACCCCTCCTGCCACTGAGCCCCCTGAGGAGGAAGGATGTTCAGTCCCTGGATGTGGATAGCTGAGACTAAATGAGGACAAAGATGCCAGATGTTCAAGCCTTCTGCCCACTACCCAAGAGTCCTCCAGAGGAGGGTGTCCCGGCCTCGTGTCCATCCTCATGTCTGGGGTGCAGCCCAGAGCAGCTTCCCCTGTGGCTACGTGTCTTGGCTGGGTCATAGATCCTCACCAGGAACCTCATGGCCAGAGGTAGGTACATTGTGACAGTGTAGGGTTAGAAGAGAGGATGGCAATGGGTCCATCAGGCTGCATCTGAAATCTTCACACATCTGAAAAAATAGGCCTGGATTTTAAATAAGAGGCCGGTGCTAATGATACAGAAATGAGAGTTAAAATAGCGAGCGAGGCCTGTCTATAGTAAGAAGGTTATGAGGCTCCAGATTGCTGTGGGTTGAATGTCTTGTAGGGTTAAGGGGAGGATCAGATATGAGTGGAGTTTGGCCATGACCAGCCCTGGGAGTCAGCTCAGCCCTGCTCCGGCCAGCTGTGTGTCCTTGGGTATACCAAGGCTGTTTCCTCTTTCCCAAATTGGTGAGATTGTCCTCAAGATATTTAAGTTATGCTAGAATTTAGTGGTGCTAGGTACTCCATCCAAATTTCTGTCCAGCAGTATACTCAGTTGAGCTGGACCACCCTGGGGTGGTGAAGTCAGTGTCCAGCAGGCTGGCATGGCTTTCCTGCAGAGGCCATGAGCACATGCAAGAAGGGGGGGGGAGGGACATTGGATTGTTCTCAGTGCCTTTAGTCAAGCATTGAGGAAGCTTTGCCTGCCTGCCAGCCGCCTGCCCCTCAGACCAGGAATGCCCCCACGGGACGCAGGTGTTGCCTGGCCCGTGTTCCACAGAGCAGGAACAACTGCTGGGTCATGGGGCAGACATTAGGTGAGGCGCACAGCTGTCTTTGGAGCAAACTCATGAGGAGCCGCACGTCTGCAATCTGCTCCTGGCCAATTGAGGGGATGGGTTTCAAGTCTCTGTGGAATGGCCCACAGTTCTTCCTGAACCCATAGCATCACTTTGAAAACCTTTGTCAAGAGACAGTCTCCCTCTATTGATTGCAACATGCTGTCCGTGAGGTTTTACCATGGAAACATTTCCATCCCTGCACACCAAGTCACCCACCCTCTCTTTCAGAGACCACAGCATCTCTCAGAATGAGCTTTGCAAGAAAGGGGCACCAAACTCCCATGAGGTGGGAGCCATAGCTGTTCCAGTTGTGGAGATACACTGTAGGGAGCGGGAGTGGGGGGGGATGTGTGTTGAGGTGGGCGGCCTGCCGAGGGCGGAGCATGTTGGTCAGTAACTTTGTAAACTGACTTTCTGAACTGCTGTGGTCTGTGTAGCCTTGGCGTGCATTCAATCAACTCTTTTCTGGTCCTTTCTCTTTCCTAATTATGTCAGCTTTGACTTACTGCAATATCAGGCTGCAACTCCCGAGATGCTCTGGAGGGTGAAGCAGGAGCGTGTTGCGAGGCTCGATATAAATGAAGCCCCGGCCAGCACAGCAGCCACCTGCATGGGGCACACGCAGGCCCGCCTGGTAAAGGCTGGACATGACCGTGAGAGCCACCCGCATTGGCTTGTTGTTGCCTGTGGGTTCCAGGATCTCTGGGTGACAGTCTTCTCCCGCTTTCCTGCCATCCCTGCCCCTGACACAGGCAACAAGGACATCCCGCCCCTGGTTGAGGATGGAAGCCCAGGTTGGAGGTGTGAGAGGTGGGCTGGGGGAGGAAGAGCTCTTTCCTCAGTAGGCCCTGGATGTCATGGAATTCCTCGTGCCTGAGGTGGACGGGTACTAAGGAGCATCTAGCCCAATGTCCTTACTTCAGAAAAGAGCAAACCAGCCCCAGAGAGGGGAGGACACGTGATGTTATGAGAGCTCACATTGTAGAAAACCAGGACTGCAACCCAGGTCCCCTCACCCGGATCCTTACTCTTCCCCATGTCCCATGCTGCTCCAGGATGGACAGTGAACACTAGTTTGAGGTTTCCCTGGGAACATCAAGAGTCTCTTATGAAACCCTGGACCCTCAAGGTCTCCCATGCAAACTGCAAAGTTGATGGAATTGGCCTTGGGTTTG
Organism: Corynorhinus townsendii; assembly: GCA_026230045.1. Lineage (NCBI taxonomy): Eukaryota > Metazoa > Chordata > Mammalia > Chiroptera > Vespertilionidae > Corynorhinus > Corynorhinus townsendii. Next base: position 108,164,320 of record JAPDVU010000007.1, on the reverse strand, counting down.
GGGGTAAACACCCTTTTATTGTCACCTTTTCTAATCTCTGCATTCCTATTGAATTGGAATGTTTTATACATTTCAAAATAGTTTTAAAATATTTATCATGTCATTTATCCTAAAAACAATTTGGGGCAGAGCTATTATTTCCACTTTATAGATGGGAAAACCAAAGCCAAGCCACACAAACAGTAAGTGCTGGGTGGCACCCACGTGTCCTTGCGCTTCCCCTTCAGATGGCCAGCAGTCCTCCCCACCCTTGTTGCATGAGGCATCCTATACAGATGGTCAGGAGCATCTCAGGGGGGATGGGGATAAGGGTCAAAATCTATTGTAAACCTTGAGACCTGCCCTCATTGGGGCGTCCGTGGCCTGAGGTACACATCTGTTTCCTTCAGGGAGTTTTAGAGTCCAGAACTGATGGGGGTGGGAGGTGTGAATTCATGCTCGGCACTGAAAATAAGCAACAGTCTTATTACCACAATAACTTGGGTTTGAGGCTAGCCTTGTCACTTCAAAGCTGTGTGATTCGGGGAAAGATACTTAACCTCCCTGAGCCTCTATGTTCTCATACAAAGATTAGCATGTGGGGGGTGTACAGTGGACAGTGTCTGGGGTCAGCACCTGTGGAGGAAGGTAACAGAATGGGTTGAGCAGAGGGAGAAGCAGAAGTTCTTGGATGTGGGGCTTGACCTTGGTGAACTGGATCTCTCCAGGGAAATCTGAGACCTGGGAGTCAAGTCCTCCAGTCTGTAAGGGGACGGATGACGAGAACAGTGTCCAGCACGGCACACTGCAGGGTTGTTCTGGGACTAAATGAAGCGATTGGAGTGCATGCACTGCACAGGGACCAGGACAGAGAAGGTCCCAGTCAATGTCAGGTCCTTCCTCCTCCCACCTCTTGTTCCTGGTTAGGAAACCTCTGCCTGACTTTCAGGTGAGTCTACAGTGAGCAGAATCCCCAGACCTCCCAGAACCTCCAGGGGACTGGGGGTAGACACTCACTGGACACCTGGCCTGGCCAAGTCACTGTGAAACACGGAGAGTGTGAGGGTGTGTGTGCTGTATGTGGTGTGTATGTGTGTGTGTGTGTGCGTGGGGGGGGGGTGTATATGGTATGTGTATGTATAATGTATGTGTGTATATGGTGTGTGTGTGGTGTGTGTGTGTGGTGTGTAGTGTGTATGTGTGTGTATGTATGTATGCTCTCTGACAAATCACATATAAGCTCCCCAGAACAGGAGCCATGTCTGCTCTTTCATTCTCCTTTTCCAAATAGATCCTTTGCTTAGTGTTATAGGTCACAATGGAGCTTTGTTAACAAGATTTAAATCTATTCTTCATCTATTTGCTTCAATCATGCTATACAGAATGCACATTTAAGATAAAAAGATTAAAAATGGCACCATGGGGATTATGATAACCAACCACACCGGTATTCTAAGACCTCAATGGGACCACATGCATGTAAGTGCCAGGAAAACTGGGCAGCTGAGTGAAGTCCCCACGAGGGGCTCCTGACCATTCTCACACAGCTGTTAAATACAAACCACGTGGATGACATTATCGTAGTGTGTGAGGGGGAGGAAGCTGATGCCATGGTAGTCACAGCTGCCTCGTGCCAGGTATGATGCGTTGGATTCCTCCTAACCCTGAGGACCCTATGTGGTGGGCACTGGTCCTACCCGCCTTAGCAGGCCAAGAGCCTGCAGCACAGATGGTCCAGCTTCAAGGTCCAGCTGGCCCAGCCCATAGGCGGCAGAGCTGGTCCCCACCGGGAGTCTGTCTCAGGCCATCACCGTGCTCCAATGTCTCTCTCTTTTGTCAGAGATTCCCTCTTTTTTTTGGGGGTGGGGGGGAAGGTGAATCTGGGCATCCTGTGGGAAAAGAGAGAGCAGGATTATGAAAATATAAAATGGCTTTCCAGCTCATACAAGGACCATTCATGGTGACCCCCCTCCTAAAGTGGGGAGTGGGGTGGGTGGCAGAGGAGAAGTCTCAGACTGGAGGAAGTTGGGAGCTGAAATGAGATTGAGGAGAAGGCTGTGGCTCCTCTTCCCCAGAGACCACTACAAATAGGCCACAGCAGCCGTCAGTGGTGGTCACCAGTGGTTTGCTGCGCATCGGAAACCAGGGTGGTGGATATACACCGCGGGGTCAGCCCAGCCTTCCCACTGCAGAAGGAAGGCCTCCTCTGCCAATGCTAGCCTGCAGCCCAGGAGGCAGGCTGATGGTTGTTTATCACCTTCAACTCCTTTATTCCTCTTACATTAATAGCTCACAGCCACCTTTTATTTACCTTTTTAAGGTATAATTTACATACAACATTATATTAGTTTCAGGTGCACAATGTAATGATTTGCTATTTGTATATATTGCAAAGTGATCACCATAATATATCTAGTTAACATCTGGTCCCACACATAGTTATAAACATGTTTTTCTTGGGATGAGAAATGTTAAGATCTACTCTCTTAGCAATATGGTGTTATTAACTAGAGTCACCATGACTTATTTTTTTTTATCTGGAAGTTTGTACCTTTTCACCTCCTTTACCCATTTCATCCTCTCCGATCCTCCACCCCGACCCTGCCTCTGGCAAGCACCATTCTCTCATCAGTTTCTATGAGCTCATATTTCCCTCAGCGATTCCATGGATAGGTGAGACCGTACAGTGCTTGCCTTTCTCTGCCTGACTTATTTCACTTAGTGTAATACCCTAAGGCAGTGGTCGGCAAACTGCAGCTCGCGAGCCACATGCGGCTTGCGAGCTGCCGTTTGCCGCTCCGTTGACTAAAGAGTTTGTGAACCACTGACCTAAACTCTCAATTCCAATAATTACAGGCTGTTGTTGTTCCTTGTGATTAAGCCCCTATCCCAGTGTTCAGCAAACTCATTAGTCAACAGAGTGGCAAACCGCTGCTCGCGAGTCACATGTGGCTCGCAAGCCGCAGTTTGCCGAACACTGCCCTAAGGTCCATCCAAGTTGTCGTGTATGGCAGGACTTCTTTGTTATGGCTGAGTAATATTCTATTGTGCACATGTACACATCTTCTTTATCCATCACTCTGTAACATCTCAGAGCGCACCCCCCCTCCCCAAAGGCATTGTGCCTGCACACTGTTCAGCCCCATCCTGATTCCTTTATCTGGATGCCTGGTTTTTACTGCTCACCTTTTGCTGACTTCTGGCTCCAGATCTATAACTCTGCTTCCCGTTGTAGCCTATCACCCATTCAACTGGCCCCTTGATGTCTTTTTCTAGGGCTCACCTTGGGTTCCCTCTATATGCGAACCATTCTCACCATTTGGGCTCTGTCTACTCTAAGGGTACTTCTTGTAAAGGAGCCCAGACATGTACATGATGTTCATCTGAACCCCCAAGACTGGGAGGGACAGAAGGTGGAGGGTCTTAGAAGGAAGAAGTTTGCTAGCAACACCCATTTCTCAGCTGCCCTGCCCAGCCTCTGTCACCTACTTGAATCTACTCATCTGTGAAGTGGGACACTCATTTCTACCTTCTAAGTTGTTGGACAGTGTTTGCAAAGGGCGTGGCACTGTAATTGTTATGAGATAAGACTGTAGGCTCCCTTGAGGGCTGGATGGTCAGGAGAGATGGTGAGAGAGGGGAAGCCAGTTCTACCAGAAAGACAGGCACACAGAGGACTGAGACCAGGGGACACACTCAGGGCATGGAGACAGTGCTGGGAAGTATCACTGCTGCCGCTGCTGCCAGGCTGGCATGAACCTCATTTGTCACGGACCCAGGGCCTGTGCTGCTGGGAGCTCAATGCAGGCCTAGTTTTGGGAGCTCAGTAGGATCCCAGAATCAGACTTGGCATCACCAGTACTCTTAAAAATCTGGGTGATCTTACCTCCAACAGATCTTTTCCGTGATTACCAGATTGCTTCCAGCTTCTCAGAAGGCAGAGTGAATGTTACAGAGGAGCTCAGGAGTCTGGGCCTTGGGCATAGAAACACACTTATAAATCCTTAGACTTCCCACAGCAGCCACAGAGTGCAGCTGAGCTCCTGCACACAGACAATGAAATGAGCCCTATATTCCATTGCCGCCGTGTTAGTAATTATACAACACATCTCAACGTTGAATGGACTGTTTGCATTTAGTCTGAAAGCTGACCTCTTGAAGAAAAGGATTCACCTGGTGGAAGTATGTGGTAGACTTTTGTGGGGACCCTGATGCTCAAGGATGTCATGACATCTATTCCCACTCTCCTCTCGGCACTCAGATGGATCCTCTGAGCACTGCTCTTGGATTTATCAGTCATGATTAAGGTTAACTTTTGACTCACAAATAGGATGACTAAGGGTGAAGAGGGTAACGGGGGGAGATGAAGAAGGAAAAGGAAGCATGCAGATGTCTTGTTAAGAGCTGACTCAATAAACAACAAGGTTTAGGTTTAGGTTTTCTGCACTAGACCTTGAAGGAGAGAGGCAAAGAGCAGAGGAGGACATGACACTCAGGAACAGACAGGGAGCAGAGGAGAAAGGTGGGAGGTGGACCCTGAGGTGCTGTCCACACAGGACACTGGAGGGAGGATCAGTGGTGGGCTGTGGGCAGCTGGCAGAAGAAATGCAATGTTGTACAGTCAGGTGTTTGTAATTTGAGATTATATGAGGGTCAAGGTCATATGTTGGGGGAGAGCATTGTGGTGGTGGGAGTTAGCTGTTCTATAATAATAATAATTATTATTATTAACATCATATTAAGTGGGTGTCACCCATTTTATGTCAATTGATTGATTAATTTTATTCCTTCACCCAGCACATATTAATTGAGCTCCCACTAGTTCCTGAGTTACAGCAATGAATACAGACACTCTTTCTTTGAAGAAGTTTGCAGTCCAAAGGAGGAGATAAGCACGAGTCACACACACATGTAAACCTGCGTCAGAGACAGATGTGGTGAAGTGTGGGGGTTCTGCAGCAAACCTTCTCTGAGGAAAGAGGATTAAAGTGGGATCTGAATTTCAGGAGCCCTAGGGCTGGGAGTTGAAGGGAAGCGAGTGGGCAGGTGGGCGGCAGGTGCAGAAGCTTCATGGTGGGAGGGGGCCTGGTGGAAATGGGGCTCCCAGAAGGTCAGAGCCACAAGAAGGAGACAGGAGAGAAGCCTGGGGAGGGGAGGCTCAGGAGGGTGGCCCATGCAAGAGGTACAGATGCGGACATGAGGTTTAGAGAGGTAAGAGGTTTGGACAATATCAGACAACTCAAGAGAACGGGCCTGGCAGACAGGCCTCATTGCTGGAAAAGGCTTGCTCCCTGTTGGTACTTTCTGTCTGTTAGAGGCTTTATTCAATGTGAATGCATGGTGAAGACCATCTTATTATAGTTCATTAACATTAACAATATTATGTATTGCTAGTGAAGCATTGAGAAGACTTACATAACACCATGATTTGTCTTATACTATTCTATATAATAAAAGACTAATATGCAAATCGACCAAATGACAGCATGACTGGTCACAATGATGCACACTGACCACTAGGGGGCAGATGCTCAACACAGGAGCTGCCCCTGGTGGTCAGTGCACTCCCAGAGGGGGAGTGCTGCTCAGCCAGAAGCTGGGCTCATGGCTGGCAAATGCAGCGGCAGTGGCAGGAGCCTCTCCCCACTCCACGGCAGTGCTAAGGATTTCTGACTGCCTAAGCCAGCCTAAGCTGTCAGTTGGACATCTCCCGAGGGCTCCTGGACTGCGAGAGGGTGCAGACTGGGCTGAAAGACACCCCCCACCCAGTGCATGAATTTCGTGCACCGGGCCTCTAGTTAGTACATAATGTATACTAATGTACAGAATAACATATACTAGCTATTATATGCATTAATTAATATGAACATAATAAGTAGGCACTCCTTGTTTAACAACCAAGCATATGTTTCTGGAATCTCTCTGGTTAGTGACACCACACTATCAAGGATGACTTGTGCTCTGTGAAGTCAAAAGGTGCACCCCCGTAGTGTGGGCAGCTTGTCACAACCCAGCTGTTTGCAATGCTGGACAGAGCTGCATTCTTGCAGGCATCATCTCTCTGCATAACAGACATGTTCTATAAACACTTCTCTAAATTAAAGGTGGACTATCCAAACAGTCACAGGAAGAATCTTCCAGAACCAAGTTTGATACAGTCGCACATTTGTCTAACAAGTTTTCTTAAAGCAGGGCCTACTTTCGTATGTCTCAAGTCACTTATGAAGTTAACTTTTGAGGGCGAACAACACTTTTACTGTCTTCAGGTGAGAAGATGGCAGAAGTGCACCTACAGGTGCCCACTTCTTTTTTTTAAACCTGATAGTTACTATATGTGTTCTCTATCTGATGTTACACATAAGTAGACTGGCTGGCTCTCCATACCAGACTGGAAGGCTTCTTGGGAGAGCTGACACAGGATGATGGAAGCTGGATGGCTGATCGTCAAGATCTCCTGTCCACCCTTGTGCAGCATCTGTAATGAACTCCCTGGCAGATGTGCCTTATGCTAAAGCCACCTCGCATGCAGGCTGCAGTGTCCTGAGGTGCCCACTCTCCCTGCACTGCCCTGGAGTCTTACCTCACAACCTCCAAACTCCTCGTCTATGTCCTTGTGGTTTGGCTTGCTGCTCAAACACATCTCACCGCTTTCAACCTCCACTTTCTTCTTGTCAACATTTCGTCCCTCCCCTCGGCCAAGGGGGAGTCCTTAATAATTTGCACTGTAACTATCTCATTCTTTCTTGAAAGGGGGAGTCAGGGGAGCCCTGGCCAGATTGCTCAGTGTGGTGGAGGTCTAGATGGAGAGAGTTTTAGAAGCAAGCAGACCTGGGCTTGAATCCTCGCTTCCCCAATTGGTGAAGTCATATTTAACTTGGCAAGTTATTTCAACTCTCTGAGCCTCAGTTTCCTTCACTATAAAATGATGAGGAAAATTCCAGTCTCTTAGGGCTGTAGTGAGGATTTAGTGAAAGAAAGTATGCAAATCATCTGGCAGGTATACAGGTGGTAACACTTAATAACGCTCATTGTATTGTGAAAGGTGTGGCCTGCAACAAGGAAAGCTTGAGGGTACGCTTGTTTTACAGGGGTGGGGAACGTCCATTTGGTCTGGCCCTGCCAAGGCATTGGGGGTAAGTTAATTAAATGTTTGACCATATTTAGCCAGCTAATTTTTAAGTTGATCATTTTGTATGGCCTGTGAATGATGTTATAAATATCCAAATGGTCCTTGACAGAAATAAGGTTCCCAAGAGATTGGCAGAATTCTGTCAAATTCAAGGAGTAAATGTAGAATCAGGAATGAGAGATGGTTCCCCAATGTAAGAAGTGGGGCATATACTGAACAGGGTTAGCCACCTGAAGAAGGGTGGGAGACAGTTGTCAGAGCAGCTGGGGGTGGACCAGCCCCCATTCACTGACACAGGCTGCCTGGCCCCACAGTGATGGCCCGGGAGAAGGGAGACAGGAACATGCTTTTCTGTTGAGCAAGCCCCCAGAGTCCTCCTCTGGTCCAATCCGCACCCCAGAAAGCCCCTCCTCCAATCCCCCAACCCAAGACCGTTTTATATGTCACTCAGCTTCTCCATTAGCTGCTCTTATTTCAACCAAAACAAGTCTGAATCTATGTCATTGTAACGAGCACGACTCCAATGGTGAACTTAGCTTTTCGTTTCTAAGGCTGAACTTCCACGTGGCTCGTCAATACTGTCAGTCTCAGCAGGTTCCAAGTTTCATGCTATAAAACTGTGATGGTTTTATTGACCAATTATCATAGGTTAATGATGATTATTTTTAAGAAAGTTGGCGGGTCACCCCACTGGACAGCGGGTTGAGCAATGTCATTTCACTCTTAATCACAGAGCATAAAATGTTAGAGCTGGAAGGGCCTCAGAAGTCATGTAGTCCAGACCTCTCACTTAACAGAGGAAGAAACTGAGGCCAACGAGGCCTGCGGAAACATGAGCCGCGAGTTTGACATGATTGGCCGGGAGAGACTGAACTCTGGGTTAGAAAGGCCAGCAGAATAGAGAGACGGGGAAGCCCCCGCAGGGCAGGCCTTCCTTCTAGGCAATTCTGTGAAGAGTCTGATCTCTTTCTTTTAATGAGGGGCCATTGACCTTCTGAATGCCAGATACAAAGATGATGCTGTTATCTGATTTGCAATGCCAGTGTATGAGAAACTGGCTACTTTAAAGGCTAGATAACCTCTACGGTTTTGATCTACTCTGACACTCTAGGGCAGTATTTTATATGGAATGCATGATACTGTGCACATAATAATTTACTTATTTGCTTACATTCATTCTCCTATAAAGTGGTGTCTTGAAGACAGGGCTGTGTTCCTCATTTTTGTTTATCCTGCAGCCTTGCTGGTATGTGCTCAATAAAGAGTTGCTGGATACATTGGTGGGTGAGGGTGAATTGAAAGTGTGTGACGGTGTGACGAGGAGGAACCAGGTTCTGTACACAGAGGGCAGAGCTTGAGAGCAGAGTAGACTCTCATTTGGTTGACAATGTGAGGAAAGATCAGTTCATGGGGTGGGGAGAAGAATTGGTTTAGAATTGAAATACTGAGAGCTGCAGTCTAAAGTTTTTCTGTAAAAAGAAAAAAAAATTTTTGCAAATGCATTGTAGCTTCTTGGCTCAAGAAGAGAGTCTGTAAGGACTGAAGATGGGACATGGGGGCACCTTGACTAAAACATGCTGAGAGATGAGAACAAGGTTGAGTCAACAAATTCTCCAAGGCCCTGCTGCCAACTCCCAGCAGCCCTGGCACCAGAACCCTGTGCCTGGCCCAGCTCTGTGCTCTATGGCAAATTCCCGCTCCGCTAGGGAGAAACAAGCCTGGGAATCTGAGGTCCCTGCATCTCAGAAAAAGGAAGAAAAATGTGGGACTATGTTTCCATTTGGTTCACACCTCGGTGGACTCTTTTTCCACTACCTCCTGCACGAGGCTCACAGCCAGCCCTCCAGCCATCACCTGTGTCCACCAGCTGGAGAGGATGCCCTCACCTGGACTCCACTGCATCTTGGCCAGAGGAGCAGCTGCCAGCACTCCCGTCTGCGTGGCAGCCTCCTGCTCCTAAAGGGAGCGGAGGTGCTGATGGGTTTCTTATCTTTCTGGGTCCTGCTCAAGGTTGTTGATCTGAGCAATCTCAATCATCCAAATGAGTTTGCAGCTGCTACTTCTCATCAGAAACACAAATCCAATGGTTATCAATAAAGTGTCGGTTTCCACACAGGGTGCTAGCGACAGGGGCTCTGTCCCCTAGGTGACAACAGACAATTAAGTCTGCTCCCCAGGGCCGGGAGAGGAGACACATATAGGAGGGGCCTCGGCATTGTTCCCAGTGTTTCCACCTGAGAGCGCTTCTGAAATCTTCCTTCCCTTCCCTCCTCCCTCAGTCCTTCCTTCCTTCCTTCCTTCCATCCCTTCCATCTCTCCTCCTCCCTCTCTCCTTTCTCTCTTCTTTTTTCTCTTCCTTCTTTCTTTAACACACATTTATTGAGCACCTACTAAGTAGGAGGCGTTCAGTCAGGGCCTGAGTGGAGGGAGGAGATACAATAGTGGGTAGACTTGGGAACTGAGGGGTGCCTCAGGGGCTTAGAATGCAACCAGACAGACATGTGCACTTCTGCTCTCAGGAAACACAGACATTACGGATTTTAAAACGGACTTTAAAATAGTAGCCATTTTCTATCAGCAGATAGAAATCCAATGTAAAGAAGGAGGTAAAAATACCTCATGCAGTTTCCAGAGAGGAAGAGTGCCATCTGGGAGCACTGGGAAGCAGCTAGTCAGTGGGTCAGGGAGGACGTCGTGGAGGAAGGCAGGCCTCAGGGGCTGAGGAGCCAGCGTGGGCTGGGGCGGCTAGCGGGCACATTGAGCTCACCACACCTGAGCTTCTGGAGGGGAGAGCCATGCGGCAGAGGCTCCAAATCCCCACAGCAGTGTGAACCCTGGCACATGCGTGAATGAGCCACGGTCGAGTGTGGGAGAGTGAATGGCTGGACAAGACAGTAAAGGAGGCTGAGGTGAGGGTGACTGAAAGGGCTGAGAAGGTGAGCTGGGGTGGAACAGGGCTTGTGGGCACCTCCCAGGAGATGCTGAGGTGGAAAGTGCTGTCCCAGGGGAAGCCAGTCCCCGTGAAGACCCATCAGGGCTGTGGTTGGGAGGGTCCAAAGTATGGCCCAGGAGCAGGAGTAAAAAATGGCTCTGGTAGCACCCTGTGATCTTGGGCAGGTCACCTCATCTGCCCACCTTGCTCACCATCCTGCCACTGTAGAGGGCGCCCCCTCCTGGTGTCTGGTGCTCTGGAAACCCAGGGCCATGAGGCCCAAGCAGAGTGGGGTGGGTGGTGGGAGGTTGGGAGGGTAGGACAAGGTTGTGAACTAGGCACGAGCACAGGGGCAACTGAAAGACACGAGAAGCTGCAAAGTTTGGCAACTGATTCATTGGGAGTCAAGACGAAAATAAGGGGAAATGACAGTAGGCATTGTTGGGAGCTTAATATGTGCCTACTGCTATGTACACATTGTCTACTACTCATAAGATGGACACTGTTATTGCTATTATCCCACTTTATAGGTGGGGAAGCTGAGGCTTGAAGAGGTACATGACTGCTCCAGACTAACACTTTATAAGTGATAGAGCTGGGATTTGAAAACTTGATCGTTTTACTCTCGCCAGAACTCTCAGCCCCGCTGCATGCTGCTCCCTCACTTGAATCACTCCCGAGCCTCACCTGGGCCCTCAGCGGTGTGCGGGCTCTCCACCAGGAGCCAGCTGGGAGCCTGCTGTCCCCCAGGTCAGGGCCGGGATCAGTGACCACATGCATGGTGGGCTAGAGAGCCGGGCTGGAGGACGGGGGCTGGGAATCTGCCACCAGAACCAAGTGGAGAACAAGAGGCCTCTCATTTGTGAACTGCTTTCCACTTTTGCCTTAACTGACTCTCATGACAACCCTGGGAATGAGGCTCAAATTTTTAATCCCCATTTTCCAGTTGAGGAACCTGAGGCCTGGAGAGGGGTGAGCATTGCTCAAGGTCACCTAGCTGGTAAATGGCAGGAGACCAGAACCTGGTCCTCTTTCCCTGGGCTCTGCTCCTTATCTGCGCTGGACATAGAGGTTCCCAGAGGATGCCCACCTTATGAGGGGTCAGAGGTCAGGAGACCAGAGCTGGTGTGGCCGGGACCTGGGAGCTGAGCTGAGAGAGGCTTGAGGCCCCTTCCGCCAAGCCCTGGCAGGACGGAGGCCTGGGCCCTGAGGGTCTGCCTGAGTGGCATAGGCTGAAGCCAGAGCTAGTAGATAATGCCAGTGACAGAGAGCTTTCCAAGTGGGGTGTCCTGTGGGGTCCTCTCTCCAGAACCCAGAGGGTGAGCAGAATGCAGGGTAGGCACTGTAGTCTGCCCTCAGGCATTGGAAAGCCCAGGTCAGTGGGCTGTTAGATTCATGCTGACAGAGGGGCGTCACTGGGCTGCAGTGCGGGGAATAGGTGCTTGGAGACAGAGTGCTCTGGGTTCAAACCCTGCCTTTGCCACTTCCTGGTTTGGTGATTTTGTATCTTGCTTGCCCTATCTGTAAAATGAAACAACAGCTTCCTTACCATTATACAGTGAATGAGTGAATACATACCTGTGATACTAATAGATTCCACCCACTTCATGAGCCCCTGTGGGCCAGCGCTGTGCTGGGGGCCAGGATAGCTCTGTGGCCCATTCAGATGAGACTCAGCCTCCACGGTGCAGGCCCACAGCCACCACTTCCCTGCTCCCACCTGTAGGGCATCTGAATTTGCCCCAGAATGGGGGTTCTGTCCCAGCACCTGGGGAGGAAGGGGTGGGAGGAGAAGCAGAAATGCAGCCTTGCTCTGAGCCCACAGTTCCTGAGCCAAGCGGGAGCCAGAGGTCGAGATGGAACTGGGGTGGGATGAAGTGGAGGGTGGGCACCTCCGGGGTCCCCCTGTCAGGCTGCCTTCACTTCAGAGGCCCAGAGAGCTCGACTCAGATGATCTCACCGGTGTTCAAAGCTTCCCCAGGAGACCAAGGGCAGAGCGGAGAGCACTGGAGTGTGCTCCGCTGACAGCTGCAGGATCAGAGCCTGGCCGGGGATCACAAGCTGCGGGGGTGGCGGGCAGTGCACAGACTCAAGGCCCTGCCCTGGGCCCCAAGTTCACTGACCACAGCATGCAGGGAGGCTCCCGTCCTAATCAGCAACCTGCACTGTGTGCCTGATGCTTTTCCTCGTGGGTTACTTTTCCTTTGGGTTACTCGTGGGATGCTTTTCCTTTGCCAGTCCTCTCAGGCCTGGAAGCAAAGATTGTTCCCGTTGTCTAGGTTAGGAAACTGAGGCACAGAGAGGTAGAGCGGCTTGCTTAAGGCCATACAGATCATCATCATCACTGAGATGTGGTTTCCCCTCTGTCTCCATTGCATGCGCGTGCACACACAGACACACACACACACACACACACACACACACACACACACACGAGTGAGTAGAGCCTTTCTCTCTAGCCAGGCTACCTCATGGACTAGCATGACCCCACTGGACCCTCAGCCTGCCTCTTTCCCCTGGAGTCGGCAGCAGGGACTGGGTGGAGGTGGACCAGGAGTCCCACCACAGGCCCCCTGCAGCTCAGGCCACAGAAGAGGTGGAGGACTGCCCACCACTGTTTATCTGGTCTGGTTCTTTACAGATGTCTCTCCCCTTCTTTCTATTAACACCCTTGGGTCCATTCCTTCTCATCTTCCTCCGTCTCTCCTGCTTCTTGGCTCACCTAGCTGTCTTTCTCAGTGTTTCCTTTCTTCCTTTCACTTGGCCCCTCTCCCTTCTCCGCCCTCCCACTCCCCCTTCCCTGCTCTCTCTGGACTTCTCTACTCCTCCCTTTCTTGCCCACTCTCCTCCTCTTCTCTTTGTCTCTTTCATCTCCTTCCCTCCTTTTCTGTTTGTTTTTCTCCCCTGGTGCCCCTCGCCCAACCCTCCCTGCCAGGCTCCTCCATCTGCGCCCCCAGCCTCCCCTCTCCTACTCCCCCTCCTCTCAGCTCTTACTCTTGGTGATTTATTACTTGCCCTGCTGCTTCTGACAAACTATTTGTAGGAAAATGAGATTTGGTCCACGCTGGATGGCTCCTCTGGGAGGCAGCGTGGGGGTCGGTGTCGGAGCCCCGTGCGGCCCCCACCGGAGCCCCCGGCGCTCGCTCACAGAGCTCTTTAAGATAAATGAGCAAAATTAAGAGACTCACTGGGGGGAGAAAACACTGGATGGCAGTGAGTGGAAGCGGGTGGTGCCTGGTTTCCTCCCAGAAATGCACCCACATGCACCCCACTGAGATTCCCCATCTGCTCAGACTCCTGGGACTCCCTCCCACTGAGGAACTTGCAGCCCTGGGTGGGTGCACTTCTGCCTTCCCAGGCCTGGCCCTGAGGAGGGCGGAGACCTCCCCAGCACTAGCAACAGTTTGGGCTGGAGCAGCAGGTCTGTGGAGGTGATGGAAAGAGACCTGAGGAGAGGGAGGAGCAGGGCACAGACAGCAGAGCAGGTGGGGGACAGAGGAAGCAGTCCCAGGCCTTCTCTGAGGCCCAAGCTCCTCCAGCCACACCTGAACCCATGGGACCTCAGGAGGGTCCACATCCTGGGCACAGGTACCACTCAGGGGACAGGAGGGGAAGTCCTTGCAGAGGCAAGTGCAGCGCCCGCTCCCACCTCCCCCCGCCCCTATCCCGGATCTCTGGGGGTTTCCGCTTCTGGCGCTGGGCAGCAGACTGTGAGCTCCTGCGGGCAGCTGGTGGGCCTGTGGTTTTCCTGTAGCACCTTAGCAACGGGCCGCACAGGCCTCCTGGTTCAGCCTGGCCGCCTTCTCTCCTGACATGAATACAAGAATGTTCACCCCAATGGGATGTGCACTGGAACCCGTTAGCCAAACTAGTTTTTTCTTATCTAAAAGCCATACACTTATTTTTCTGTCAAACATTAAGAAAATAGAGATATGATAAACAAGAAAATAAAAACCACCAGTTATTCTATACTTTCATATTTATCACAGTTTAAAAACATACATATACTCAAAAAAAGGTCATATTGTACACATTTTTGACCTGTTTTATCCACTCAACGTATTTTGCATACCTTTTCTAATGATATTGGTCTTCTGAGATATTTTAAACTAGAAGCCCAGTGCACGACATTTGTGCACTTGGGGGGGAGGATCCCCTCAGCTCAGCCTGTATCCTCTCACAGTCTGGGACCCCTCAGGGGATGTCCGCCTGCTGGCTTAGTGGGGAGCAGGCCTAAGCCAGCAGGCAGACTCCCCCCGAGGGTCCTTAGTGCTGCCTCGGAGGAAGGAGAGGCTCCCACCACCACCACTGTGCTCACCAGCTGTGAGCCCGGCTTCTGGCTGAGCAGTGCTCTCCCTGTGGGAGCGCAATGACCACCAGGAGGCAGCTCCTGCATTGAGCATCTGCTCCCTGGTGGTCAGTGTGTGTCATAGCAACTGGTCATTATGCTGTTCTGTCTATTTGTATATTAGGGTTTTATTATATAGACTGGATACACTGTTTTATTATACATTGAGTGGCCAGATTATTATGATCTCATGATCTCTGAATGCATAATAATCTAGCCACTCAGATTATGTGTGTGTGTGTGTGTGTGTGTGTGTGTGTGTGTATTAGCATAATAATCTAGCCACTCAGATTATGTGTGTGTGTGTGTGTGTGTGTGTGTGTGTGTGTGTGTATTAGAGGCCTGGTGCATGAATTTGTGCATGGTGCATGGGTGGGGTCCAGCCAGTCTGGCCAGGTGGAGGGGAGGGACATGGGCAGTTGGCCAGCCTGCCTGATGGTCGAACTCTTGATCGAGGGGACAATTTGCATATTAGCCTTTTATTATATAGGATATACACTGAGTGGCCAGATTATTATGTGTTCAGAGATCATAATAATCTGGCCACTCCATGTATGTTTGTATGTTGTTTGTATAATTTTTTTTAGCAAGGCACCTATTTCTGTTAATTCTGATCATCTCTAAATGTTTGCTATTCTAAAGAAGTGCTAACCTTAGGATTACCCAGATCATCCCATTCTTATCATGGTCAGTGATGCAGCAGTGGTTCTGCTCCTTCCTGGCCCATCAGAACAAGCTGTGACATACTGCCCAGCTCGCCAACTCTAGTGCACCTGCTCTGAGAAGCCAGCCTGCATCAGCCCTTCTAGCACTTTGTAGATTCTCAAAGACCACCGGACCCTGGTAACCAGGACCTTCTGAGAGTATTCTGGAAGCAAGAGAGTAGATAAGGCTTTAGCTGCTATAGGAACCAAAAAGAGATATCATATTTAAAGAAAAGGCTCATTTTGCTTGAGTCTTGGTGACATATTTGCAAATAAAGCATGAGCCAAATTATAATTATGGGCCAAGTTACCTCTCACTGGTGTTCAGTGTGTTGTAAGTTCAAAAGTATGTTAAAATGTAAAACTTGGAAATGTTGTGGTCATTCGGAGCCTAGTCTGAGAATGTCTGGGAGCACATGAATGGAGAAGAAGAAAGGGATTCCAGGTGTAAAGATGGAGAAAAGCTCAAGATTCAGCGACTACGCACAGGTATCCCAAGAGACTGGCACTTTTGAGGTGTTTGTCTGTATATCTGTCAGTCTGGAGTATTTGGTTCTCAGGAAGGCTGGAAACTGATGAAAAATTATTTGATAATTTGCGCTTTGGGTTCGTGCTGTCATTGGCACTTTTGTCATAAAATGTGTGTGGGTTTCACCCTTGTTTGTGTGGCTCAGTTTGTTGGACACCATCCCGTGCACCGAAAGGTTGCTGGCTTGATGCCAGGTCAGGGCACATGCCCGGGTTGTGGACTCCATCCACCAGAGCCTGTGTGTAGTAGTCTGCCAATCAATATTTCCCTCTCACATCAATGCTTCTCTCTCTCCCTCTCCCTTCCTCTTTCTCTAAATATCAATTTAAAAATCTTTTAAAAATAAAATGTGCATGAATTATGCTGAGATCTCTGATCTGGGAGGTACCCTTCTGATCAATCTTTCCTTGGGGCCATTAGGGACTTCTTTCGTCACTTGTTATAAACCTCAGTGTCCCTAGTGGCTGTCTGAGGCCATGCAGGGAGGGAGAAGCCCATGAACTATTTTCAATATCTTGAAAATATTTGCATTATCTACAATAAAGTGTCTTGGGTTCATGAAATGTCAGGTTTCTTTGCTTTGAGTTGATTAATACCAACTCGATGGGCATACTTACTACCTCAAATGGATTGCTCTGACTGACATTTTTCTAGGTCTTTGATTTGTGAATGACAGGGAGAGCCAGTTGTTTATAATAGAGTCTGTATTTTCTAATTACCTAGGAGTTCAGGCTGGATAGTAAAGGGTCTTTGATGGGACGAGCTTGGGAGGCAGCAGCAAACAATGCCACTCATTGCCCTCTCTCTACTGCCCAGTGGCCAGTCAGGCAAAACCTGCCCAAACAGGAGGACCCCAAAGTTGACCTCATGGTAGGGATTTCCTAGAAAATCCATCCAAATCTCTCTCTTTCAGAACATGAAGGAAAAAAGTGACATCTATTGAGGGTGGGGTGAAACAAGGGTATCCGCTGAAAACTGGGAAGAGCCATATGAAATAAATGGGGACTGACTCATGCTGTTGATTCAATCTGAAGCCCCCACCCGCCTCCCACTCCCACCCCTGCCAATTCATTTTATTAGGAAGAAAAGAAATTAAAACACCATGATTCTTCTAATACAATCTGAGATTTACTCTGCATCATCCAGCCGCGTTTTTGATAAGAAATTCATGGCTCCTCTGTTCCCAGTAACAGAACAGTGATCTTTATGGGGCTGGCGTGAGGAAGCTGCGGGCACAGCCCAGTCACATTAAACTGTCTCAGTGAAGAGGCAATTTGTTTGATATTAAGAGTTATAAAAATATCAGCACAGAGCAGTTACGCTGGGGATATTGCAAAGCCAATCTGAATTTTAATGTAGTGTGAGCAATAAGCACCATGTTCCCCATGCCCATGCCCCTGCCACACACCCGCTCTGCAAATATTTGAAGAGAACACAATGGAGGTTTTGAGTGTCTTGCTCTTTTTCACTCCTGTTTCACATGCAGGCTCGCTCCTCACCAGATGTGGGGCTGGCAGGGCATCTGGCATTCTTGCATTGTTGGGGAGAAACTTAGGAACATGGCCACACAGAAGGCTTCCTCTCATCCTGTTCACGCCCCTCACACACAGGCAACCATCCCAGTGCTGCCCAGGACTCAGCCTTCTCTGCCCACAGGCATCCAGGATTTTCATTCTTTAGTTCCCTCATACAGTGGAATGCTGTTTCCCAAGCATCTCCCCCATCCTCTGAATCACCCGCAAATGCCCTTCTTACCCCTCGCCAAGCCCTGATTGTACCCCAGCTCTTTGTCTCTCTCTGTGGCCTGTAGGTGATTCTTTGACCTCTCCTCTCCGTCCCCTTCTATCACTTTTCTCATTATTTCCATTTGCCATCATTCCTCTTCCTTCACCTCCCAGTCACCTCTTCCCAGCCTCTTCTCCCATAAATATCCATTCAGCCTTACAGATAGATCTTTCTGAAACATGCTAACCAATTAATTTCACTTGCACAGGGCGCCTACCCCTCGTCAGGCATTGGCTGGTGGCTGAAGGATACACGGCTTGGACAAGACGGGTGGTCTCTGCTCTCTGGGGACTGGAGGTGCCGTTGGGAGGGGTGGTGGGGGTGGAAGAGGTGGGGGTGGTCCTTCTCACGCAGGGCTCCATGAGAGAAGGTCCCCAGGACAGGTCTGAACAAAGGCCTGAGGGGATGTCGGGAACCTATCAGGGAAGGGATGGCTCAGAGACTGGGCCTGCAAGAAGGGAGGCAACTGACTGACAGGTGACAGTGGAGATGTGAGCAAAGAAAGGCGAGGTGGGAGGATTTGTGGGGAAATTTCACGAGAGAGTGATCACCCAGCTTGGCTGGGGTGGGCCAGGGATGTGCACAGGTGTCGGACTCCCCATCCAGGACACATTACAGCACACCAGTGATTCCCAAGTGTGGTCGGGGCCCTGGACTCGGAGCCCCTCTCATGTCAGCGCTTACAGAACCACCTGCCTTTGCCTTTGGCACGTGCGCATGAATGTGCAGGAGATTTTCTGTTGCGAACTTGGGAGGGCTGCACACCAGTGAGCCCACATTTTGCATGAGGTTGCTATTCTGCCTAGGGGGGAGTGTCTGCTCCAGGTAGAGATCCATACCTTTTACAGCAAGAGGGTACAAGCCTCAGTCCACAACACAATTAACCTTTAAGAAACTACCATTTGTTGAATT
Source organism: Corynorhinus townsendii (assembly GCA_026230045.1). Lineage (NCBI taxonomy): Eukaryota > Metazoa > Chordata > Mammalia > Chiroptera > Vespertilionidae > Corynorhinus > Corynorhinus townsendii. The sequence continues at coordinate 108,146,002 of JAPDVU010000007.1, read as the reverse complement.
TTGAGCAAATATCAAGAAGAATAGCCACAATTATCTGAAAGGTGAATCATATACTCCTCCATGCTCCACTTACATATTTTCCTGAAGCCAGAGTTTGTTTATGTACTGCAACCAAAACAGCAGATCGCGGCTCCCAAATGCAAATGCAGGGCTGAGAACCTGTCTGTAGTCTATTAGCAGACGTGCAATAAGGACACTCGGCTCGCTATTTTTTGAAAATGCAGTTCTTTTCCATAAAAATACATTATTTACATTAGTATAGATATATTTTATATCTACATAGGAATGAATTTATTACTTTTAAGTGAATTAATAAATATATATACTTTAAATATCCCAGGTTTGATTTTTAACACAATAAATATTGATGCCTATAACCTATATAAGCAAATGCCCTTGTGCTGCTAGACAATTTTTTTAAGCATTAGAAGGTCTTGATATAAAAATTTTGAGACCTGTGGGACCAGAATGTGTCTCTAAATGATTATTAGTTATAAGTTTGAGTTGAGCAAAGAAATCACAGTCCCACCCTTTGCCCCCCACCTCTCCCTCGCTCCCTCACTCCTTCCAGCTCTGGACTGCTGGGCGCTCACACTATCCCCCACCCCACCCCCCACCTCACAGCAGCCTCCCCCTGAACCCTCTCCTCCAGCAGGAAGTTCCCTTCCTCTCCCTCTGCCCAGCTCCCCTTTCTCAGCACCTTCAGCCACATCACTTCCCTCCCTCACTTTCCACAGATTCCAGAGCCAAGCCACTTGCATCCATCCAGCCGGCCTCCCTTTCCCTAACCACCCTTATCATCTTCACCTCCGACTCCCTTTCTAGTCCCTCGTAATTCTTTCTCAGGCCAGCTCCCGGGGTCTTCTGCCATTTATTGGAGCCATGCATACCTTTCTTTCGGCTCTTTCTTCCAGCTTCTTCTCAAAGTCTCTGTCTGTCTGTCTCTATAGTGACCAGGGTCTGCCTGGTGCTGAGGACCAGCCTAGCCCGGGGCCACCTCTGAGGGCCAAGGAAGGATGTTGTGGGCTGTGAAGGAACTCGGGCTTGGAGGCAGACAGATCAGGCCGGCAGCCCAGCAGCTTTACACGAATCACTTGTGGATTTTACAAACTAGTTGGTTATTTGTCTTGATAGCTACATTAATGTCAACTATAGTCTAGGATGGCCATTAGTTCTCAAACCTCAGGTAAACAGAATCACTTGGACTCAGCTTGCTGAGTGTGGAGAGGACCTGGGAATCCTGACCTGAATGTATGGTGGTATCCACTCATCTATGTTTCTAACAAACTTGAAGCACACCCAAACTGGACCTGTATTTCCTGAATTCTCCTGAATCTCACATTCCCCACTATGTTATGGGACATCTCAGTTCTTCAAACCCCACTCAGTTTGTGTTTGACAACATTTTTAATATCATGTGCATTGTATTTACCGATATTGGCTGGCTCACACTGTCACCAAGCTGTCACTAGCTCCCCGCCCCCTCCCTTTAGCAGAATGGGATGTGTAAGGGAGGATGGGACCTTGAGTGTTATCTAATGTCATTGAGCCTTTATTTCTTCACCTTTAAAGTGAGGAGAGCCATATCTCAGAGGACGTTGTGGGAATGATGGGGGCTAATGCATGTGGGGGCCTGTGTGAGGTGCAGTCAATTTCCACTTTAATTATTTTTCTTGGTGAGAAGCCCAGTTGCCTGTCCATGGAAAGGAAGAACTGGCATCTCGGTCACCAAGGTGTCCACTGTTTTTGGCCTGCCCTAACTCCTATCACCCAGGACAGCACTGGTCAGGGTGTGGGGTGGACACCAGGGACTGGCTTCCTGCCGCTTCCTCCCTTCCCATCCTGCCCTGACCAGACCGAGCCTTTGTCCACCACTGTCTGCAAGCACTCAGCCTCCTCCAACGTGCCCTGGAAGCCAGCCGTATCATTGGACTTTTCTTCCAGCTTCATTTTTTGGACTTGCTTAATGTATCTTGAGCTGGAGGGTCCTGACGTAACCTGTATGCCCCCTCATTTCACTGCCATGGGTACAAAGAGATCACTGTGGCTCCTGGGGCTGGAGAGGTCACTGTGGGAACTTAAGGCTATGCTCCTCCACCCCTCGAAACCCCCATGGCTCTTCCCATCACTTCAGCCTGCCCGGTGTCACCAGGCTCTCAGGAACCTGCTGTCCTCATCTGCTGATGCTTCCTGCTTCTTGGCTGTGGCACTCTGCTCAGGCTGCCCCTTGAAGGCTGGCCATCACCACTCGCTCTGGATGGCCAACAGCTGAGCACCTGCAAATGGGAAAGTGAAAGGCTCCTCTTTCTCTGTGAGGCTCCATTACAGGTGCCAAACAGCTTGGACCCCGAAGTGTTACAGTGCCAGCCACTGTGTACATGGCCTTTCCCCCACAGAAGAGTGGCTGGGCCTAGGGAAGGCTGGGTTGAGCGAGCTCAGGTGGTGCTGGCCTCCCCCGTGGGGACTATTTCCACCTGCTGCTCAGTCCTGTGTCCTCAGTCTCCTCACTCCATGTGGCTTTCACAAAGACCCATCCCTGTCACCAGCCATGCCTGCGCATGTCCCAACCTCAAGGTGTTTTCCCAGGAAGCTTAGTAGCCCTGCACAAATCAGCGACAAGGTGTGTAGGGGGTGCAGGGAACCCAAGGCTCATGCCCATGTACAATTCCACCCAGAGAACAGCAAACGGGGGAACCCTGCCCTCTCTCCAGGTGGAGTGAGCTTCCAGGGAAGGTTAAAGCTGGAGTTTGCAGTGTGTGTGTGAGGAGAGGGTAGGAGCTGGCCTTGTGAAGAAATTACTCTTCCTCTATTTTTTCTTTTGTTATTTACCTATTTGTTTGGAAGATGGTATCACAGGGTAAAACTGAAGGGAGAGGAACATGTTTTCTAGACAGAGGTCAAGAATCCGGGTGCACAGAAGCAGGCGAGGCCCAGAGCGGGGTGAGGGGATCAGCAGTGAGTCCCCAACACAGCCCTTTTCCCCAGCTGGGCTGTTGCTCAGCGGAGAGCAGAGCTCCAGAATCAGGAGAACAGGAGAGAGCAGGTGGTGTGAAGGAGGGAAGATTGCCTTTGTTTCCATATTGTCTTTGAGGATGAAAGGAGCAGGAAGAATGAAGACTCGCCCCGGTCCGTTTGCAGAGGCACTGACTCACCTTGGGAAGGTAGGACACAGAGGACCCTTCTTCTGAGGAGAAACCAGAGCAGGTCCTTCATTCCCTCGTCACACACACATTGAGTGCTCTTTCTGACTGTGCAGCCCCAGCTTCCACTCTCCAGCACATCTGCATCAAGCATGGAACAGCTGGGCCGGACTGTGCTCCTGCCCAGAATGCGCTTGGATCCCCCGTGCAGGATGACGGCAGAGGCCTTGGAGTCTGAGACCTTGCTGAGAAAGAACAGGCAGGGTGCAAAGAGGGAGTAAATGCCAAGAAAAGGGAAAAATGAAGAGCGATGACTGTGGGTCCCAAGGCTAATTGAGCTGCTAGCCATCGTAGGGAAGTGGGAGGGGCTCTGGTTTGGAAGGAAAGATAACAACTTCAGACAAGTTTTGTTGCAGGGGTTGAAGGTCAACCCAATAGAGATCTCCCATAGACAATAAGAAATGTGAGATAGGAAAGGGCCAAGGGGTCAGGGTTTGAGATGGAGGTTGAGTAGCCATAAGGTAATGGGAACAAGTTAGGACTGGTGAGATCATCCATTTGTTTGCATAAGAAATATTCAGCGAGTGCCTACTGTGTGCCAGGCATGGACCTGAGACCTGGGGGCACTGTGATGACCCAGCAGGGAAGGCATTTTGAATGATTTGTGGGCAGGAAGAGAATAAGAGATGCCAAGTCATGAGTGGGACCGGAGAAAGCAAGCATCAGACTGAGAGGTCAGCCTGGAGGCAGGATGGCAGGATTCCAGGAGAGGGATGGCCAACATGGTGGGTCAGTTAGGGCCTGAGCTGACCTGCATGTAATAGGAAATCCAAATAGCAGTGGCTTACATAAAGCAGAGGGTTAGTCTCTCACAGAGCAAAGAGTGTGGGTGTGACAGCCCAGCACTGGTACAGGAGTCCTCTAAGTCATCTGAGTCCCAGGCCATCCCTCCCCCTGTAGAGCTGCTTGTCAACTGCCCACGTGTGGGACCAGGGTCAACCATGGTCCCCTATCTCTCAACCAAAAACTCTGCATAGCTTTCTTTTCTGGTTTAGGCTGTGTTTTTTCTAGTCTATTCTGTGGATCGCTAAAAAACTACAGAGACACCTCAGGGACAAATGAGGGGCTGCAGGGCAGGTCAAGGGGCTGGTCCTGGCACACTTGGCAACATTTCAGCCAGGTCATTTATGTTTCTATTTGTTATATATGATTACATATGTTTTAAACGTGCTTTGAAAAAGAATGAGCTTTTTCTGGAGAACAGGTTGCCTGGTGAGCTCTTTTCTAGCAAGATCACCACTGCCAGAGGTGTGCGTGCATGTGTGTACATGCCTGTGCATACGTGCTGCATGTGCTTGACCTACTTGTGTACACTCACCTACCTGTCCCTCAGTGTCAGATACCTTTCCTCCTCTCAGTGACCTGAATGTTTCCCTCCTGAACCACATCTGCATCCTATCACTCAAAGGCATCCCTTACCTACTCCAAACCTGGGGTCTTCTCTTAGATTCCTGCCCTAAAACACAGAACCATATTGTAGGTCCATTTAGGACCTGCAGCTGTGGGGCATGGAGGTGGGGAGGGAGGAGGACAAATGGAAAGGGAGCAAGGTAGCCCAGAGGAGGCCCAGGACACAAGACCTGCACCTTCCTGCGAGGAGCCTGTGGGGAAAGGTAGCAGCAGGCATGGTCCTGGCTGCCATCGCTTTGGAGAGAGCTGGGAGGGGACCTCACGTGTGTTGAAAGAGTAGATTCTGTTCCTGACACTGTTCCAGGAGCTCTCTTATGATCAGTTCATCTTCAGCCAACCCTACAAGGTAGGCAATTATATATACTCACTTTATGGATGAGGAAACTTGCTCTGTTTATACATGGAGTCTGTTGTGAAAGCTAAGAGAAAGCACATGTAAGACAAATGTATAAAAAGGAGGTGTGGTCCATGTACGTGGGTGCTTATCACTGACTAACTACCCTGCTAATTACCCTGGTACCCAAGGAGACCCCCTCCCCTCTTCCTGCCCCAGCTGCTGATAGAATGAACCATGAGGGGAGAGGTCCGGGGTGAGGCCTGCCTTCCAAGGGAGTAAGAAGAGGCGAGGATGCTATACACACCTCTAGACAAGCGGCAGAGAAAACAGGCAGACTTGGGCTTGGATCACAGAGGTGTGTGCAACCTCTGGCTCTTCACTTTAAGCCTTGGCTTTCTCATCAGTACAATGGTCTCTCTAATAAGACCCCCTCATGAGTTATGAGGAGAAAGTAAGTGAATGCACGTAAAGAATTGTGCAGCACCTGTAACATTGGTTATTATGGTTTATAAATGGGGGAACTGAGGTACACTTTCCCCAAATCCGGACCTGATTGGGGACGCCTCCACAGACTTCGCTTTGAGCTTGGAGTTGAAATGGATCCCTTCCTCCCCTGCCAACTGTCTAGCTGCTGTTTACACATGTGTGGGAAGGGCCATTGTGGGAGGCGTGTGAGCCGGTCTTTATGGCCACAGGCCGACGAGTAGTGTTTCCCATCCCCAGGTCTCATTTCCCAGTCTGGCGAGGTTTACACTCCCCTCCGTTCACTCAATGCCCACCCCCCGCCTCCCACCCTCTCCCTTTGTGAAAGGCTATGAGAATAGCAGCTGGGAATCTCTCCATCCCAAATTTCCAACTCCCATCATTCATAACTGTCTCAAAGTCATCCATAAGAGTGAACTTTCCTTAGTTCCTCACAGCCCCAAGGTAGGATCTTTTAAGGTCTTTTTAGTTTATTTTTAAATCCTCACCTGAAGATGTGTTTTTAGTGATTTTTAGAGAGAGAGGAAGGAAAAGAGAGAAACACAGCTGTACAAAACATCGATCAGTTGCCTCCAGCATATACCCTGACCAGGGACCAAACTCAAAATGCAGGCATGTGTCCCAACAGGGAATCGAATCTGAAACCTTTTGGTGTACTGGATGATGCTCCAGCCAACTCAGCCACCTGGCTAGGGCAAGGTTTTTTTATATTTAACTTTTAAAAAATACATAGAACTATTTTAGAACAAGGTGAGCATGAATGAGTAAGTAAGAGAGAGAGAGAGAGGAAGAGAAGGAGGAAAGTGTGCAAGTTTCTTTGCTAGTTGACATAATTGGAACAATCAGACACTTAGGGTTTGGACAGTCTCATGGGGCTGGCTGGTGACTGGCCCTAATGTGGAGATACCCTCTCTGCCACCAGGAGCCCTGAGACTGAAAGACAGACCCAGACCCAAGAGTGACCAAGACAGAACATGAGCGGTGTGGGCAGGTGGGCATGAGCCTCCCAGCACTTTGATCTTGGCACTTTGCACAGAACTGAAATGTGGGTGTGTCGGGAACACCTAACATGAAGGATTTGAGTGGGAATATACTGCCATGGTGACTTCAAAAGACCCCCGGGGAATTTAGACCAGAAGAGCTTACAGGACCCAGGACACTGGAGTCCCACAAGCCAGTCTGGAAGCACCAGCTTCCATGACTTGGGGGAGAAGGACTGCTGGACAGAGAAGAAGACAGGTTTTGTATAGTCTTTACTTTCTTCCTGGGCCAGTCCAATTTTTTAAAGACAAAGGCCCTGGAAATAGAGGTGGGTTAGGTTGTGGATGATGAAATAAAGGTGGGTTGGATTATGAAGGAGATGAAAAATCAGGATTTTATACAAAAGACAGTATGATAAAGGGTAAATTCTAGAAGACAAAATATGAAGAAATTCATTCATATTGATGGGGGTGGGGGAAAATCAAACGTTCCAGAAAATAGTGCAAAAACACAGAGCTACTGGCTGTGCCTCAGCCATAGGTGTAGGCCCTCAGACACACAAAATTGGTGCTAACCAACTATCTTGGCTGGACCAGTAGTGATCAAGTGTCTGCCTTCTTAGAGAGCCTTTGAAGTCTCTTCCTGCTAATGGCAGGGGCCCCTGAGGGAGGAAGAGCTGCTCTGACACCTTGAAATGGACCATGTGCTCTGCCTCCCACTCTCAACACTTCATCCTCAGTGTGCTTGGCTCTAAGGGCTAAAGTCAGAGTCCCACGTGGGACCTCTCATATTTAGGGGGCACCTGCCCCTACCTGAACCTAAACTTAGAGAACAACATGGCTGTAGGTGCCATGACTTGACCTAAGAGATGAGCACCTGCCAAGATGATTTTATTTCTCTTCTGGTACAAATGATCACCCTTAGTATTTAAACTAACAAACAAAGTGTTAAACAACAATGACAACAGCAGCACCTAAAACGTGTCTTCTCCATATGTCTTGAGTCTTGCCAGCCTGTGGGTTCAGGTGAAGACACCTTATTAATTTTTATTTTGAGAGAGAGGAAGGGCGAGGGATAGAGAGATAGAAACATCTATGAGAGAGGAACATCATTGATTGGCTGCCTCCTGCACATCCCCTACTGAGGATCTAGCTGGCAATGCAGGCATGTGCCCTGAGCAGGAATCGAACCGTGACCTCTTGGTTCCTGGGTTTATGCTCAACCACTGATCCACACCAGCTGGGCCTTTATTAACTTGAATCTTGCTGCCTTTGAGCTCTCACTATCTCATGCAGTCTCCCAAACCAAGGGGGCAGTCTGTGCAGGCATTTTGGGCGACCACAGTGCTGGCTTCCTTTATTTTGGGCCATCACTTCCATTGGTGAGAAAGAGTCTCTGTTCTTCTAAGAAATGCAAGCACTTGAAGCCGCTGCTGACTGGATCAACCACTGACACTCTTAGGAAGTAAGAACATTGTGTCCTCTCTGCTCAGTTGGGAGAGATCTCAGTGTAGGGTTGCCTGCATCTCTCTCCACCACCACCCAAATTAGAATTTACCAAAATACTTCTTTTAATTTGCAAGCACACAGACCTTTATTCTCCTTGTGTCTTCAGGATAGCTGAGTTGGGTCAAGTCCCAAAAGTAACTCAATTGCCACATACAAGACCATCACGACCCTCTAACCTTTGGCCCTGCCATGAGCCTGCCTCACCTTGAAAGACTTCCTGAGGTTCATTACCTCACAAGGTCCCCTTCATTCCTTCTTACACATGGGCCTCCATGTGGAACTCATCAGGTGTGCCTGTCTCTGTACAAACTCCGCTGGACTCAGTTCACGAATCTTCAGGGAAGTCCCCCAGCTCTGCTGTGAGCAAGGATCCAAGTAGATTCCTGAGAGAGAGGTATTTCTGAAGTCTTGTAACAGATCGTACCCGAATCTCTGCTCTGGCCCAACTGAGAGACTCTGTTATCAAATTTGCAGCCTTGACTAGGCAGGGAGCCCAGGGCCAGAGCTTTCTTGAGACCCACCTTGCCGAGAAATGGCAGCAAGGAGAGCTCCTCCGGGAACCTAGGACACCTTCCTGCTCCATGGGCTGAATAAAGCACAGTTCCAGGCAACTCTCACTCCTGAATTCCTGCAGCAAGTTATCCCGTCACCCAAGACCTCCGGCCTTCAGAGAAATACTCTCTTCTCTCTTATGCACAGGGGCCAGCAGGGTCCCAGGAGGGAGAGGATAATTTGCTTTAATTAGCATGGACTATAATGCAAGGAAGCTGAAACCATGTACCAGAGTAGATGTTCTGAGAGGAGGTAAAGATCTCCTTTTTCAGACCCATGAAGCATCACAAAGTGCTTTCTTCTTGCCATTTATTATTATCTGTGGACCAGGCAAATATGTCTCATCAGATCCTTGTTCTAACACCCACTGCTCATGAGTTTTCCCCTCTGTTCCTTCTTTCCTTCCTTCCCTCTATCCCCTTCTTGACCCCTTTTATTTCTATCCCTTCCCTCTCTCATTCCTTGTTAATTAAATACTTACTACATGCCTCGCACTCTGCTGGGTACTAGAGGGATGAGAGATGGGCAGGACATTGTCTTTGTCCTTGAAGGGCAAGCACATCGAACAGTGGGGAAGGCGTATGTGTACACAATTAACTATAATAAAATATGGTGAGCAGTATCATGGAGACCTGCCCCAAGTGTCATGGGAGCACAAGGTGGAGTAGAGGCACTGCCCTGAGAGGTCATCAGGAAAAGCTCCACTGAGGAGGTGATTTCTGAGTTGCCTTTAGAAGAGTGAGCAGAATTTTCCAGATGAACAAAGGTGAGAAGGGCATTCCAGGCCGGGGGGACAGTGGGAGTCTGATATGGCCAGAGCTTGGAGTGTGGATTGGCTGTGGGGGTGGCAGGAGTGTTCTGAAAAAGATGGCTTGTGATCAGGATGTGATAGGATCTGGGAGCTGACATTTTATTCATCACATGACGGAGAGCAAGAATTTTCATGCACAGAATTTTTCTTTGGATGACATTTCTTGGCTGGCAAGGCTAACAGAGCAAGACTCAAGGTGGGCAGTGAAAATGTGTGTGTAATAGTGTTTACTCGGTCAACTGATCAAATATTTATTAATGGCCAGTGTGTACCAGGGTCTATGTTAGATACTGTGTGATTGCAAAAGAAGTGTCACAACTCATGTATTATAGAAGGTAAGAGTGATTCTCACTTAGAAACATTTAGGTATGAGGAGAGGGAGTACAGTACAAGATCAGGTTGAATGGTTGTGAGCCAAATAGTGGAGAGATTAGAGAGTCCTGGTGGGCTTCTTGTAGGAGGTGGGACTGAAGGACCAGTGAGAGGCCATTCTTTATTAGAGAAGCCACAGGGACAAAGTCTTGCATTGAGCATGTGTGGACAGTAAAGAATCTGGCCTGCCTGGACCCATGCTGGGAGTGCTGAGAAAGGAAATGAGTGCAGAGGTGAGGCCACAGGTAGGAGGGCCTTGAAGTCAGATAGAACACCACAGGACCTTGGTGGGGCGGCCCCTGAAAGCCCTGCTAAGAAAGTTCTTTCTGCCCCATCACCCCACGTGGTTTCTTCTATAACATCCCTACATGTGACCATCAGTCTTTGTTGGAACATACACAGAAAGGGGGGCAGGTAATTCTGTCTTTGGCTGTCTCTGGCTGTTGGAAAGTTCTGCTAAAATCTAGCTTATTATTTGTTGTGTCCCTAGTTCCAGATACGTCGCTCTGTGTACTGGCATCTCCCCGTCTGCTGCAGAGAAACTTCAGATTTTCCAATTAGGCTCGAATTTGTAGCCTCCCTTCTTCCACGTTGGAAACTCTCAGTTTCTCCAACTGTTCTTCCACCAGGAGGCTGTGACCTGGGCTCACAATCATGGCAGGTGCTTGATGCCCCCACCCCTTCCCCCCAGGCCTTGATTCTCCTTTGAAGTGGGGTCTACTCAGAGCTGTGTGATCTGGATACAACAGAGTAGGCGGTGACCAGGCTCTGCAAAGTGACACCTGGAAATGGTGGTTTGTGAATAAATCAGGCCTCAGACCTCAGGGTGACCGAGGGGGAGTGCAGGCCGGTGAGGAGCTGATGGGGCCTTGGCAGGGGTCAGACATCGGAGCTGCATCAGGCGGTGAGCAGGAAAGGGGAAAGCCAGAGGACGTTTCACAAATTTGGTAAATAAGAAAATAGACAATGACGACTTTAAGTGTCCTAACCCGAGCCTGGGAAAGTGGCCCCTGCATGGGCAGACACGGGGAATGATACCAAGTTTCCTCGGGAACAGAGCGCTTCAGCCAGAGGGCCTGGAGGTGGTTGGAAATGGGCCTGGGAGCCCAGGAGATGAGAGAGATTGGAGTGGAGTCAAGAAGGACCCATCACGGAGTGAAATACACAGAGGAGGAGCTGCCCATCGAGAAAGCCGCGCATCTAACATCTGCATGTGCAGACTGAGGAATGAAAGGTGCCACAGCTGCCAGTGGAGCCATGTGAGGTGCCAGAGCAGTTCGGGGTCCCAGGAAGGGGCACTGCTCAGTGACACCACAGGCCGTAGGACAAAGGACTCACACCTTACTAGACGGGGAAGGAGACCAGCGTCAGTAGGAAGGTGGGGCCAACCAACCTGGAGCAGATTCAGAGGGACTGGGTACCTGGCTACCCCTCCCCACACAACCCTGCCTTGGCAAAGCCACTCACCCTTCCCCTCAGCCCACCTGTCCCAATGTCTACCTTCCTCCTTTTACCCCCAGTTCCCCAGTGTTGGTGGGCTGCTCAGGTGGCACAGCTGAGTCTCTTCCCCAGGGAAAGACAGAGGCAGCTTGCTTCAGGGGGTAGCCCCTCAGGGGAGGCCAGGCCTCCTCAGGCTGCCCAGCCCTGTGAGGACAGCATGAGTGACACCCACGCTGGGCTGGCACCAGAGGAGGACTAGGTGCTACTCTGGCAATGACAGCCTCGCACGCCCTGCATGCAGCTGACCCACCCACATCTATTTTCCTTGACATCTGAATGCAGTGATTGCAGAGGGCAGAGGGCACGCTTAGAGGATCGCACTTCCACCTCCTCTCGGTCACCCTTTTCTACCAGGGCTCCCCAATTTCGTCCTCCTGTCCCTCCCCCACCAGGTGCCTCCCATTGATGCCCCACTGGGTCCCCCTCAGCAGTGAGCAGCCATCTCTCCTTGTCATCAGCTCCTTACTGCCCAGGAGCTCAGCCCAGGCGATGCCAGGGGTACACGTGTCTATGGAGTTGAAGGGGTTATTTTCAAGCTTCATAGGCAGAGACCCCAGAATTCTAGCAACCAGGAGACAGGTTATGCCAACCCCACTCCTCCCAGGATGCACTGGGAGCCTGGGAACCAGGAGGGAGGGAGGAGGCTCAGCTGAGGAGCTCAGGATTTAATTCTATGCATCATTAAGTAGTCCTCTGAAAGTAGTGTCCCCCTATACATCATCCATGCTTAGTAAACAGCACGCTGACATTACATTAGCGGCTGGAAATGAATTTTCTCTTTTATAGGGAAATTGAGAATCCGCCAAGAAGAAAGAAAGAAAGAAGAAAAAAACCCTCAAAACCAATTATCTAGGCATTTATGAGTTCCACCCTGGTCCCCCTCTCTCTCCTCTCTCACTCAGATGCAAAGAAGCATTTAATATTTAATATATTAAGAAAAGAAAGAAACTTTGATAGATTATGTGGAATCTGGCATTAATTCCATCTGCCCCTCCTTTCTTCTTCACTCTCCCCTCCTGAAAACCAGTGCCTGGTTCAAGCTGACATTTAAATGGATTAAGGTGTTCAGATTTCCTTGATAGTGTTGACATTTTGGAAATATTTCTGGTTTTTTTTTTTTTGCTCCTCGAAATAATAATACTAATAAATAAATAAATATTGGAATGGGTCTTCCCCTCCACTGGACAGGTGGGGTCGCACTCTGCCCTGCTCTCCAGGGCTGCCACAGTTTACATTGTCCATTCTTACAAGATTAAGGATGGAGAGAAGACACAGGCCTCCTTGGGAGATGCTGGGGCTGAGTGTGGGGGTGGGGGTGAGACTGGTCAGGAAGGAATCTTGCTGACCCCTAAGTTATGTCTGGGAGGCTGAGCCTTTCTCCTTGCCCCTCTTTCCTCCACGACTGGCTCGGCGTGGTTGCATTGACCTTCCTTTATGAGGCGGATGGTTTGGTTCCTTTGCAGACCTGCTCAAGCATGCCAGACAGATGCACCTGCGAGTTCTCCCCCTCTGGAAATATGGCCCTGTGGTGAGATGGTGAACGAGAGAAGGGGGTGGGTTTCACTCTGTCCACTCCTCCCTGGAGTCCAAACAGCCTTCCTCGCACTGTGCTATGTGCTTCCATGGCTGGACACCAAGGTCCCTGAGTGTGGGTCCACGTCTACTTATCTCTATCGCTGCTCCTGACACACAGTGGGTGTTGGCAAATGTTTATTTAATGAAAGACAGACAGGAAGAAAAGGGAAAGGGGAAGGGAAAGAGGAAGAAAAGGAAAGTCTTGGCTGATGGCTGTTCTCAAAGCCCTGATGTCCTGTGACATCTCCAAGCAGAATCCAATTCACAAGCATATGGATTGCAACATGCCCATCTGTCTGTGCTACTTCCTACCCACACGTTTTACATTTCAATCTTTGCTCTTAACGTGGATAGAACTATCTGACCATATCAGACAGTTCCTTAGCAATGTCACTTTATGAATATCGACTAGAAGGAGATTAAATAAAATGGCCCTGGATATTAACCTCTTCTCTATCATTTAGTAACAGCTACTTTACCTCTCAAGACTCAGTTTTCTCTTATGGAAAATGGGTCAATAATCTAGGGTACTATTATGATTATTTCAAGAATAAAACACATAGCCCTAGCCCATTTGGCTGAGTGGATAGAGCATCAGCCTGTGGACTGAAGGGTCCTGGATTCGATTCCAGTCAATGTCACATGCCCAGGTGATGGGCCCAATCCACAGTAGGAGATGTGCAGGAGGTAGCCGATCAATGATTATCTCTCATCATTGATGTTTCTATCTCTCTCTCCCTCTCCCTTCCTCTCTGAAATCAATAAAAATATTTATTAGAAAAAGAATAACATGCATTTTTGGAGTACAACAGTGCCAGCATACAGAATGTAGTCCACCAGTTGTGGCTGTTGTTAAGCACTTTGTCTAGGAGCTGAACAATAACAGCTTTCAACAGTCATGCTAAACTAGCCAAGATTTAAGAATATGCCAAAAAGGAAGAAGGAAAAAAATATCATCAGAACCAATTATGAGCTCTAACTTGGTCTCTTTCATGATCTTTTATATCTGGGTGTGAATAAGCATTTAGTGTATAAACATAATAAAGCAACTTGGATGATTTATAGAAGAGGAGTTTCTAGCAGTATATGCTAGAATTCCAATGAAGCCTTGGCCACCACACGGGCATTAACACAGGACCTGTGCAGACCCAGAGTGTGATTTATCCCATCCAAGGCTATGCTTCCCTGTGTGTGATGTCACCAACCTCATCATTCACCTTCACGTTTCTGCACCTCTTCCTGGCCTGGCCACATCCTGTCCTTTACTGGGTGCCCTGCCTTGAGTGTTTTCCAGGTATAGATACCAAAAAGCATGTTTGTCTTGAATGCCCTATTTCACAAAGCTGACTTTTATTCAATCTTTTAAAGACTTCCCAGCCCATAGTTTGTGGAGCCGTTCTGTTCCCTGGTTGTGGGTGGCCTGCAGGTGACTCGTGTACATCAGACTTGCTTGGCTTAGCAGGACCATCAGGAAGGCCTTAGGTTTCAGGGTACATTGCTTTTTTACATATTAGCTACTATCAACCTAGAGTCCACTTTGTACTTTTGCCTTTCTTCTGATTTGAGAGTCTTTCCCCACTAATCTATCAACACTTGAGTTTTGGAGTTGTTGATTTTAGATTCACTGCTTTTAAAGAACACATCTCAATGTCTGTAAGTTTCCAAAGAAACATGATCCAGTCCATGTGATCTTCCATGCACTGTAATAGATGCAGGATTAACAGATAATAAGACACATTTTCCTTCATCCAGTTTACAGCCGGTCAGGGCCCAGAAGGGCAGGAAGTTTGCAAATCAGTAGAGTGACCATAATCAAAGTGCATTCAAAGGGATAGAAACCAAGATGGTGGCATAGGTAAACACCTAAACTGCTGCCTTGCACAACAATTTCAAAACCACAACTAAAAGACAAAACGTCTATCACCCAGAACCATGGGAAAACTGTCTGAGTGGAAGTTCTACAACTAGAAGGAAAGAGAAAAGAGCATTGAGACGTGCACAAGCACTGAAAAGCTGAGGTACGGAGGTGTGCAAATCAGGCTGGCAGCAGGTGACTGGGTGCACTGTTTTTTTCAACCCAAAGGGAGACAAGCTCCCAATTACTCCGAACTCCAGTTTCTGGGGAGACGCTGAGGACCCAAACTCCTAGGGGGAGAAGCTGGACTGTCTGCCATTGGGTCGGAAAGGGAGGGTGACTTTCTTGCAGAGGTGCGCCCAACAATCATTGTTTACTGCGCTGGGGCCCAGGACGTGGGGACTTGGAAACGTGGAAACGCAGAGATGGCTGACTGGCAGCCATCGCTGTTTGCCATGCCCTAGCCTAGTGACTCCCTGAGACCCTGCCCTGCACAATCTACAAACCCACCCAAGCTCCATACAGCAGCTTTTGCATATAAATGGTCTGCCCTATTGCAGCTTAACCTAACAAACTGCAGCTCTGGTCAGACAGCTCCAAAACCTCCAAACCCCAAGCAAAGAAGAGAAAACTGTAGTTCTCGTTGTAGCTCCTGCTGGGTGGCCTCAGACAGTAGCTGACCTGCACCCCATTGGAGATCCAGAAGCTAGTGTATCTAGTGGTCAGTGTGAGATGACACCAGATTTCAACTACTCACATCCATAAGTGACACATTCAAGAGGCAGACTCAGTGAGCACCAAAGCCCCACTGAAGCAAGTCCTCCCCCATAAGTGTGTCTCCAGCACAGCAGTTCTTCCATTGTAGACACAGGGAGTGCTCACAGCTAATTGGCCTGGAGGTCAATTCCTCCCAGCGTACCAACAGCAATCAAGGCTTAACTACACCAAGACTTTGCACTCAACCCACAAAGGGGTGCATCAAGAGTGTCTACCTCAGGTGATAGGCTGAACTACTAGTCACCTATCACAGAAAACCACTCCATCAACACAAGGAAGCAGTAAAATGCGGAGACAAAGAAACATGTCACAAATGAAAGAAATGGAGGAAAGCAAACTACTGGACGACATAGAGTTCAGAACCACATTAATAAGGTTACTCAAGAATCTTCTAAAAACCACTGAGAAACTTGATGAGACCTCTGAGGAGCTTAGTGAGACCTTCAAGGACCTTAATGAGAATGCCAAAAAAAAAAAAAAAAAAAAAAAAAAAAGGAAAAGGACCAGTCAGAAATTCTGTCTGAAATAAAGAATATACAGAAATTCAACTGTAGATCAAAGGACCCCAAGAATCAAACCAAAGCTCTGAAATATGAGGAAACAGAAAACACCCAACCAGAAAAACAAAAAGAGAAAAGAATCCAAAAATATGAAGATAGTGTAAGGAGCCTCTAGGACAACTTTAAGTGTACCAACATCAGAATTATGGGGGTGCCAGAAGAAGAGAGAGAGCAAAATATTGAAAACCTATTAGAAGAAATAATGACAGAAAACTTTCCCTACCTGGTGAAAGAAATAGACTTACAAGTCCAGGAAGTGCACAGAACCCCAAACAAGAGGAATCCAAAGAGGACCACACCAAGACACATTGTAATTAAAATGCCAAGGGCAAAAGACAAAGAGAGAATCTTGAAAGCAGCAAGAGAAAAACAGTTAGTTACCTACAAGGGAGTACCCATATGACTGTCAGCTGATTTCTCAGCAGAAACTATGCAGGCCAGAAGGGAGTGGCAAGAAATATTCAAAGTGATGAACAGCAAGAACCTACAACCAAGATTACTCTATCCAGCAAAGCTATCATTCAGAATTGAAGGTCAGATAAAGAGCTTCACAGACAAGAAAAAGCTAAAGGAGTTCATCGCCACCAAACCAGGATTATATGAAATGCTGGAGGGTATTCTTTAAGAAGAGGAAGAAGAAGAAAAAGGTAAAGATAAAAATTATGAACAACAAAATGACATCAAATACATACCTACCAACAAGTGAATCTAAAAATCAAGTGAATAAAAAATCTGAAGAACAGAATGGACTGGTGAATATAATAGAATCAGGGACATAGAAAGGGAGTGGACTGACAATTCTCAGGGGGAAGTGGGTGTGAGGGGTGTAGGAAGAGATTGGACAAATTCTTACACCTATGAATGAAGACAGTGGTGGGGGTAAGGGCATGGGGTGGGATGGGGAATCAGGTGGAGGGGAGCTATGGGGGAAAAAAAAAGAGGAATACTTGTAATAATCTAAACAATAAAGATTTATTAATAAAACAACAACAAAGTGCATTCAAAGACTGAATCAGCACAGATTAGGGAGCAGGACTCGGGACAAGGCAGAAGGGGTCAGCTGACTAGTGAGTGTGGGGTAATGGCAGCAGTGTGGGGGTGGGGGGAGCTGCACAGAATTAAAATACTTGTAGACTCCTTTCCATTTAGTAAAGAAGGATTCAATGAAGCTAGTTAAATTAGATAAGCCTAATTCTATCTTACTGACAGCCTTTAGGAAATAGGAGACAGTTCAGGTCACAGACCTCTAGTCCTAGCTTTCTGTGTCCTTCTCTCATTTCCCCTAGAGCTTCTTTCTGTTAAATTCATATATTTGGCCCTAGCTGGTTTGGCTCAGTGGACAGAACATCGGCTTGCAGATTGAGGGGTCCCAGGTTCGATTCTAGTCAAGGGCACATGCCTGGGTTGTGGGTTCAATCCCCAGTAAGAGGCAGGCAGAAGGCAGCTAATCAATGATTCTCTCTCATCATTGATATTTATATCTCCCTCTCCCTCTCCCTTCCTCTCTGAAATCAATACAAATATTTTTAATAATCATGTATTTGGGCTTTGAGCTGGCCACCTCATGCAGTCATTCATCTGTCCACCCATCCATCCAAACAATCCTCCACCAGTCATTACCTTATCAAGTGATTATTATGCATCTGCGAAGTCCCAGTTGCTGTGCCAGGCACTTGGTCATGGAGACAGATGTCAGTACTGGGTGAGCTGTGCCCCAAGTGCTGGAGAACTATTCACTCTGAATCATAGATATTAATTTTCCTCACTTGGGTCCTCTACCAAACTTGTGCTCACCAAATAGCCGATACAACATATAGATGTAGAGAGCAATATAAACACCAATGTAAACCACAAAGCCTGAGAGATGGAACATCACGTGTAGGACCATTGGAGGCCTCAGGCCCTTCCTCCCAGCATGGCAATCACTCTGCTGGATTCTGGGCTCCTTATTCCTTTTCTTGTTCTTTGCAGTTGGCCTCAGATCTATGTGCTCCACACAGACGGTCCATGTGTCTTATTTCTGAGTGATGCATGCAGTGCCATGAAAAGTACATGCCTGGGCTGCTCATTTGTTCCCATTTTGTGCAGTCGTTTGTGAGCTTGCTGTGTGTTGATGTTAGTGTCTGCACTTTCTTTTCCAGGCTGTGTGCTGTTCTCGTGGAAGACCAGGTCTTAGGTTATATGTCCATTTTCCTGTTAGTGGGAATCTGTTCTGCTGATTGTTTTTCAGTCTGCTTTTCTGTCACAGCAATGCTGCCAGGGACGTTCTTTTCAATGTCTTGCTGTGCAGGCTGGGCATTTCTCTGTGGTATGAACCCATAGAGTGACTCGGGCTGCAGGGTTATACAAGGTGGACACTGCCGAGTGGTTCCCAGTGTGGCCGAACCAGCTCACACTCCCACCAGCAGGTGTGACTGCTTGCTCCACTTCTTTGCTAACACTTAGAGTTACTAGACTTCCACATTTTTGGGCTGTGAAATTTATTCCCATTGTGGTCTTAAATTTAACTTTCCTGATTAGTGAGACTAAGTGAAGTTGTATATGTTTATTAACAACTTGCATTTCTTTTTCTGTAAAATGACTCTTCATTACTTCTTTCAACTTTTTTTGTTTTTTTGTTAAATTGCTTGTCTTTTCTCTTACTGATTTTCTGAAATTCTGTTGTTGATTTTGTGTTGCAAATATTTTTTTCCCAGTTTGTGGCTTGTCTTTTCATTTTCTTTAAAATTTTTTTTATAGATTTTTAGAGAGAGGGGAAAAGAAAGAGAGAGAGAGACATTGATCAGCTATGTCCTGCACTCCCCCTACAGAAGATCAAGCCTGCAACCCCGGCAGGTGTCCTGACTGGGAATTCAACTGGCAGCCTTTTGATGCATAGGACAACACCCAACCAATTGAGCCACACCAGTCAGGGCTCTATAGTGTATTTTGATGAGTCTGAATTCTTAATTTCAATATAGTCAAAGTTAACAATCTTTTCTTTATGAGCTTTATTTTTTATATTGTCAATACAAGTATTTCCTACCTGAGGTCATAAAAATATTCCCTCACATTTCCCTCTAAAGTTTCAAGTTTTACTCTTAATCACCTTATATTGATTGTGGATGTGCTGTGAACTGGAATTCCAATCTAATTGTCCTTTTTGATTAACAGTTTTCCTGGCAAGGTGTGCTGGACAGGCTATTCTTTTCTCAGTGCCAGTGTGTTCTGCATTCCATGGTGTCCACACACAGGGTGTCCATGTTCTGTAGTCCATCCCACTGGATACTTTGTCAGTCTCACCCCTGCTGATAGACGAGAGGACTTAGTGAAACTCTTGAATCAAAATATTGTGTATAAGAGCCCAAAAGAATTCACCTGATTCACAGAGCCTTTTCTTTGTAAGGGTGATATCGTGAAAAGAATGCTGGACTTGAAGAAAAAGATTAAATTCCCAGCTCTGAGGATTGTTAGTGTGACTTTGGGCACATTTAAAACTTTTTTCTGAACTTCAGTTTCCTCATCTGTTAAGTGAGAACAATGGTTTCAACCCCCAGAAGCTGCATTGAAGGAATGATTATATCTCATATTTGAAAGGATGTGACAGTGCTCAGCACTACAATGGGCCCAGAAGGGTATGTCTTGCCACATCCCAATAAACAGGCCACAGGCCTTTTCTAAAGCTGAAGTGCAAATGGAATCAAATATTGGACTCACCCAGCAAGAAAATGTGACTAGGCCCCAAATGAATTATTAGTTTCAGCTCACCAAACTCTCTTCCCCAAACCTACTGACTTAGTTCCAAACTCATTTTAGAGGGCATGGGGCTGTGAAGTTTCTCTGCTAAAAATGATTAAGGGCAACTGGCAAGGGGAGATTTGCTATGTATTTCTGAGTGGAGAATGGCAGATGAGGAAAAATGTCTCGCAGGCAAGTCATCGTCAAATGTTTCAACTCCAGGTTCTGGAGTCTCACTTAAAAAATGGGGCTCTCTTAGCCCAGCCAGGTGTAGCTCTGTGGTTGAGCATCAACCCAGGAGCCCAAGAGGTCACTGGTTCAATTCCTGGGTTGCCGGCTTAATCCCTAGTAGGGGGTATGCAGGAGGTAGCCAATTGATGATTCTCTCTCTTTGTTGATGTTTCTATCTCTCTCTCTCCCTTCCTCTGAAATCAATAAAAATATACTTTTAAAAAATTGGCTCTCTTACCATGTATGGGTGATAAAGAGCTAATATGCTAATTAGACTGAACGGCAGAACTACCTTCTGGATGACTGTCCAGACGACCTTCCGGATGAAGTTGGGGCTGCGAGGGCCGAGCCCCTTGCACAAATTTTGTGCATTGGGCTTCTAGTATCATAATAATAACACACATCACTTTATAATTTACAAAAAGTGCTTCTGTATCATTTGATCCATTTTAGTAGACTGGTCTGTTTTATTCTTGTAACACCATGAGATGGTCTGAGGTTGGAAGTTGGCTCTGGGAGTCAGACACGCAAGTTCACAGAGCAAATATGAAGGTTGCCACAATGCAAACTCAGGTGGCCAACTCCAACTCTCTTATCACTACACAAATGGTGACTCTGCCTGTATGTGCTGGGCCAGTTGCACATACGTTGTCCCATCATCCTCAGGTCAGATCACACACTTCAGTTTGGGGTTCAGAAAACATTATCCCTGAGCCCAGATATTTAGCTGAACTGGGGCAAGGCCTTCTTTCAGGCCTTTGTCAAACTCTCTCAACTCAAAAAATGCAAGCAGCTTTTAAAGTATTATTTTTACACAGATGGTAGTATTTTCTAAAGGGGTTTTCCTCATGCATTTGCAGTAAAGTTCTAGGTAGGGCCACTATCCTCCAGGGGTACATTTATTTTGGGACAATGGTGAGACCAGTTAGGTACCTGCTCCTGTGCCAAAGTGGCACCAGACCATAAAGTAAGTGAGGGTTATTACCAACCCCTCTTCTCTGCACCTTCAGACCTTCAGATATTTCTGCATTTCCTGCAAAAAGCTTCCTTCACCTTCCATCTTGTCTGCTCCTTCCAACCTACACTGGCTCCAGCAACTTCAATCTTTCCCTCTTCATACACTCTTTCCTCTGTATTGAAAGCAACCATTCCCCATCTCCATAGCATAGAAGCAGCCTTTTACTTGATCCTGCTGCCTGTCCCACCTCCCAGCAGCCACTGTCCTCCTCCCTTTCCTTGTGTAACAGGAAGGACAGAAGTCACCCTGCTGGCCCCATTGCCTGCTCTTCCCAACGTCTCTCCCACACCAGCAGATTTGTCCATCTGTTCACTTCTCATCCTCCTTAACCTTCCTGCTTCTTTAAACTCCCTCTTCTCTCAGCTTTCATAAACTCTTACAACTTTTAATAGGGTATTCCCTTCCTGGAGCCTCCCTAGCTCTTTTCTAATCCTTGTTTTCTATTTCCCTTTCTGAGTCAGTATCACCTTTGTCTTCTTACAAGTGGCTGTCCCCAAGCCTTATTGCTGACCACCTATTCCACCTCAAACAGGGAATCATCATTCATGCTCCTTGAACCATTCTTGAGGTATTGTATTTACTTCCAGGTTCTGCCTTCTATGAGAATTATTACACACTCAAAGATATTCAACAGAGGGTGACCAAGATGGCGAGGGAGCTCAAAGCAGTTCATCTTATGGAATACATGAGAGAAAGGGTACATTTAATCCACAGAAGAGAAAAATCAGAGGAAACATACTCTTTGCTGTCATAAAACATTTAAAAGAATGTGAAAAAAAGGGGTTTTGTTTACTGACTCGAATCCCTAGAGAAAACAGAATTACTAGACAGAAATTACAAACAGACAGATATAGAATCACTAGCAAGCAATCCAATCCAATATCCAGTCTTGTGAAGGAGCTAAGAGCACAGACTCTGAAGTCAGATGACGTGGTTTCAATCTCAGTCCTTCCACTTAGTTGCATGACCTGAGCAGCTGTTTCATTCCTCTTTGCCCTTGTTTTATCATCTGTAAAGTGAGGGTAGTCGTGATGGTCATGGTGATAAAGATTTGTTATTCCCTGGGTTATATTGTTTGGAATATAGACACAATCACGTCTAATGATGACTCACAATGAAGGAGAAAAGCTAGATGCACACGTGAATAATTCAAATAGAGAAAATCAGAGAGAGAGAGAGAGAGAGATCAAATATGGTAGGAAAGGGAGGGTCACATGGACTGAGGGGCCAGGAAGGAGGCAGTGTGAGCGAAGACCTGGGCACAAGGGAAGGCAGGACTAGTTTGAGACCAGCAACACCCCATCAAATGGCACCTCACTTGGAAGCTGCTGCGATGAGGCTAACCCAGTGGTCAGCAAACTGTGGCTCATGAGCCACATGCGGCTCTTTGGCCCCTTGAGTTTTTAGCAAAGGCCAGCTTAGGAGTATCCTAATTAAGTTAATAACAATGTACCTACCTATATAGTTTAAGTTTAAAAAATTTGGCTCTCAAAAGAAATTTCAATCATTGTACTGTTGTTATTTGGCTCTATTGACTAATGAGTTTGCCAACCACTGAGCTAACCTAAAGTGTGTGTCCTTCTCCAAACTTCTGCAGCATGTGCCTCACAATGGGAGGGTTTTGTTATTGTTGATGTTTGTTTGTTTGTTTTTTAGCTGACTCTGCATATAAAGCTGTATCTCAATAGGATCTGAGCCCAAGGGCCAAACTTTTGATCTAAGGGGCAGATGGTAGAAACCTAGAGTGTGGCCAAGAAGAAGAAACTGGAGAACATGTCTACTGACAAGGAAGCCAGTCAGAGGTCCAGAGCAAGCAGGAATGGTTCTCCCCCTGGGCAGATGGGATTCTGTCCATGGTCTAGGACACAGCCATGTAGACATTAGGTTTCCCATGAATAAGTGAGTGAGTGAGTGAGTGAGTGAGTGAGTGAACATATGGCACCACATAGGCTCGCATATATGTGGTAGTGTATTTTTATATACAACCTGCATTGGTAATAGACATTTGCGCAACCTGCCGTTCTCACTGGCTGCTTTCTGGTGAAGTGCCCAGCCATCCACACACATTGTTGAGTGCCTAAGAAAATAATTTCTTTACATTTTGGTGCTGTAAGATATTGTTTGGATTAAAAGGGCAGGAACAAATTGATGGGTCTGAAATTTTTTTTCTTTTGGCTTGGAGATGACAGAGCAATCCATCAGACAACTTCCTTGGCTCCTTGTGACATTTCAAGCTCAAATGTTAGAGCTTTCTTATTTTTTCTTTTCTCTTTTTATTCACCCCCTGGTTCTCTATTGAGCTGTGCCTCTAGGAATTGCATCCTGTAGACGTGGCTTCTTTGACACTTGTCATATGGCAGGCACTCAATTGAGGCTTGCCGAATGATGGCCGGGACACTCAGGCTAGAGTAGCAGGTGATGCTGAAGTTGAGGTAGCTCCCTAAGCCACCTGTAAGGCTGCCCATAATTGCCCTGGAACATCCATGTAGCTCTTGCAAAACAGAGCGAGCCCTAGATAGTGGGTCAGATGCAGATAGTCACATCCTGTGATTTCAGTGGCTGGACTGTGTGCAAAGAGAAAAGCCTAGACGTTAGGATGCCTGCTTCTCCCATTTCTGCCACCAGCATAATGCGGACTCTCCAAGCTGCAGCTTTGCTACCTTTGGGCCAGACAGAACAAGGGTAAGAATAAAATGAGACAAAGATTGTGGTTACATTGTGGAAATACAAAATATAATTTGGTGACAAACCACCTCTGTATTAGTTATCTATTCAAACTTAGTGAATGCAAATAAACATTTACTATCTCACAGTTTTTGTGGGTCAGGAATCTGGATGTGGTGTAGCTGGGAGGTTCTAACTCAGTCTCTCATGACACCGGCTGGGGCTGGACCACCTGAAGTCTTGACTGGCTGGGCATTGGCTTGCAGATGGCAGGAGGCTGCCATTCCTCGTCACATAGGACTCTCCATAGGACTGCTTGAGTGTCCTCAGGACGGGGCAGCTGCTTCCTGCAGTGAGCGATCCAAGGCAGAAGCCACAATGTGTTTGAAGATCTAGGCTCAGCAGTCACAATTATGATTTTATTAGTATCCACCTGGCTACACAGGTCGGCTGATCAGTGGGGAGGGGGCCAACACAGGGGCATGGATTCCAAGAAATCACCTTGGCAGCAACATCTACACCCTCTCAGTTGAAATGGTTCCTCTGGGAAATAAAGGACAGAGATGATTATATCTAAGGTCTCCATGATATAGCCACACCTCTGCTTGCTGCTAATGGCTCTCCAGCAAGCCTGCCATGCAGCTCCTCTCCCTTACCCTCTAGCTTAAAGCTCCTGCTATAGCTGCCAAGCCTTGTTCTGTGCCACACATTCTGTTTCAGTCTTGGGCGGGGTCCTGAGGAGGTGGCTGTGTGTCGCCCCTGGGGGAGATCTGGGAGCTGTGTCCTGCATGGGTGGTTGGCCTCTCGCAGGTGTGGCCCTTTCAGTCTCCTCAGTGCTACCACATCTTCATTCCATGTGTGATGGCTCTGCTTTGAGAGGCAGGGATGTGGGTGATGAGGAGGAGGAGAGCTGAAGGCTCCAGCTTTGGCAATCTGCCTCATATTTTGTTTTCCAAAAGGTGCTTATTTCTGGGCTCTCTGTCTGTCACCTCGGAGGGAGACAGAGCTGCATTATCTCTTCTGTTCTGAGGACTGAACAACTAAGGCTCAGAAAGTCCCCATGGAGGCCTTTGCTGGAACAGGGAACATGGGAGGAAAAGATGTTGAACGTTCAAATATGGAGTTTGGCTTCAAATGTCTGGAGCTCGAGGGGTCTGTGGCATATGAAGTGAGGCGAATGTGCAACCTCGAGCCGGGCTTCCAGGTGATGAACTGGGCTGGGGCAAGAGCTAATGTCCTGGTTCTTTTGCTTCATCTGCACATTCCTCCACTCCTCCAGCTGTCGCACTTGTTTCTGTCTTCTTGGTCCCAGATGCCCTGGCTTGGTTTCCTTCGGCTCATGGACCCCACTGGCTTCGTAGGTTCAAAGGCCCCACACACTGAATGGAAGCTGCTTCCAAGGGGGAGGGTTCTGACTGTGGCCCCACGAGGCCTTGTGAAGAGGGCATCGGGGGATGGTGGTGGAACTGCAGCATCTCGGGCCTCACACCCTTCTCAGAAGCAGAGTCTTTCCCACCACAGACCATGCATCCAACAGGCCTCCACTTCCGTGGGCCTCGGGGCCTGGTGTGCTGTAACCACTAGTTAGCTGTGAAGCAAGCGAGTTGCAAGTACGGGCATCTTGGGACCAACCCCCAGCTTCTGCCCTTTGCTGGAGCCCCCAAGCTGTCCCCACCCTGCAGACTCCAGCTGACACCGTGACACCAGGGCACTGTGCTCCCCTGTGCCATGTCCTTCAGAAGGCCAGCAAAAGGGGGGTTCCCTTGGCCGGCACCCACACATCTAGTTCCACAAGCCCGGTGAGCATCTGCATCTCCAACCTTCTCACCCTCTGCCTCCAGCGAAACCTGAGAAAGACGGAAAGGGGGAAGTGGCCTGGTTCCCAACACAAATAACCCCTCCGAGCCTCCTCAGCAGTGACCCTTAGCCTGTTGTGTCAGCCTCGGGCTCAGGAGGAAGGAAATAGGCCTTCTATTGAGTATTTTTCTTCCCCTGTCAGGAAGATCAGAGGAGCTGAGACAGGAGAAAAGGAGTCAAAAGCACCTTGTTGCTCCTTCTGCAGGATTTGTGTTGCTTCCCTCCCCTCCTGGGCTCTGAGTAAACACCTCCCCAGACAGCCAGCGAGGCCTGGGGCCCACGCCAGCCCGGCCATAAATAAGCCCTTCAGCCTTTCACTCTCGCAAGTGGAGGGCACTTCTCAGAGGAACATTTGATAGCGGGCGCAGGCAGCGGGGGAGAGTGCTGTGTTAATTGAATCCCAATTTCCTTCTCCCAGGCCTGCTCTTATCTTTTTAATTACACAGGCCTTTAATCTTCCTGAGGACTAGTCTCTGTCATTAACGTGTGATCCCCATTACAGATAGGGGTCTGCTCAGGGCAGTGGGGCCGCAAGCCAGGCCTTTGGAAACTTTTTTGCTTCTTAAACACTCAGACTTACCCAGGGCACATTCTGGCTGAGCAGGGGCACACTCGGCTCCTCTCAGCTCAGATGCTGTTCCCTGGGCTGTCTGTGTGACAGTAGGGACGAGAGCCTCTACGGTCAATCTCTGCTGTGGCCCTCGCAGCTAAGGGGAGATGAGGGGTGTGCAAGGCCCTCTCAGGTGACCGCTTTAGGGGAGAATGAGGCCACTGTCCCCACAGGAGGCCAACACCGAGGTCGGAGCCCTGAATAAGGGGATGTTCCGTATTTCCTGAATGCCAGCTGTACCTTAGGTGCTGTGAATGGAGACGTTCCCATGGGCTTCCCTTAACATCAGACATATCGCCTCCAGGTGGCCCCAGGGTTCCCGTTCCCTTTGCCCCACTCCTCCCAGCTGGCCTGTCAAGTGGCTAATGAGTTGTAACTGATACTCAGGGGTGCAAAGGACAGGGCTTATTTGAAGGAGGTTGGCTCATTTTAGGTGCTCAATACATGTTTGCTAAATAAGTATTGAAACAAGGGTTCTGAGAGCCATTCAACCTAAAGCATGAACTCACAAGTATTTATTAAGCCGTTGCAGCTCCTCATGTACAACTCTAAATTTGACTGGAAGTACTTTTTCTGGTTGCACTGTGGCCCTCGGGTCCCTTCATCCAGCAGTCTGCTATGTCAACCTGAGTATGCAGATAGTGAGTGAGGCTGAGCCCACAGGTGCCCAGTGCCCAGGGAAACAAGATTAATTTTGTCAATTTTACATATATTATAAATACAGGGCAGGGCAAAAGGAGATTTACAGTTATCTGTTTAGAAAATAATATAATAATTAATAAATAATAATATAAGAATAAACTCTGTGTTTTGTGTATTCACAACCATAAGCCTACTTTTGCCCCACCTTGTTATATTAAATAAAAGTGTGTATGAGGCAATATGTTCACACAATGCAACTGTGTGCATATGTACACGTAACACAAATATATCAAAATACATATATATGTGTGTGTGTGTATATATATATAAACAATACATGTTTAGCAAACATGTATTGAGAACATATATATATATATATATATATATATATATATATATATATGGGGGGAGAGAGAGAGAGAGAAAGAGAGAGAGAGAGAGACTTATCTTCAGAGAAGTCAGTTGTGATTTCAAATGTGTAACTCTATCATCTATCTATCTATCTATCTATCTATCTATATCTATCCATCCATCTACACAAATATGCAGCTGACTTCACAGCAGACTTCTCTGAAGACAGGAGCCCACGCATAGAGCATCATCAGCCAACTATACCTCTTGGGTGTGCCTTTGTGCGGGTTTTAAGCTGAGCTTCATGTCTCACCTGCTCCCCACTATACACGGCCTCCTTAAAGTTTATAGCGGTGGCCTGGCTCTCACTGACAAAGGCCACAACATGAGATGATTCAAGAGTCAGGATTCCAACCCAGGCCATCAACAAGCCTGGCCCTCAACCCCGAGCTTCATTGCCAAAGCTTCCCTCCTTACTTGAAACCACAGTTTGCTCCAGAAAGTGGGTAGTTCTGGCCACAGTCTACTGGGAAACATAAAGAACCTGGACATGGTCCAGAGAAAAGCCATTAAAACACTCAAGGGGAAGGAGAGGCTTCTGTTTGAGGACAGACTTTAAAAACACACACAGCAAAGATTGGAAGAGGAAGGGTGAACAGGGATGTGGTGAAGTCCACGGGGTAGCGGGGGGTATAGGGATGGAGAGGGAGGAGACAGATGTGCCTGCCAAGGGGGTACTCACTGAAGCTTAGAAGTAGCAGTTTTAGGACAATGACAAGAAAGCTCTATTTAACACGTCCCATAAGTTTGTTACCTGCTGTGTGATCCCAAGAGGTGGCCCAGGCTGAAAATATAAATAGATTCCTGGCCTGTGAATGTACTGCTATGAGCTCCCTGCAGAATCCCTGGTATCTCAGTTTCTAATGGTCTAGACCAGGAGTTGGAAAACTTTTTTCTGTGAAAAGGCAGACAGTAAATATATTTGGTTTTGTGGAGAGCTCTATTGCAATTACCATCGACCCTTGGTATCCCCATGGGACTGATTCCAGCACCCCCTCAGATACTAAAATCTGAAGATGCTCAAGTCCCTTATAGAAAATCTCATAGTATTTGCATATAACCTATGCACAGCCTTCCATATACTTTAAATAATCTCTAGATTGCTTAAAATACCGATCACAATGTAAATGTTGTATAACTAGTATACTTTATTGTTTAGGGAATAATGACAAGAAAAAGTCGGCACGTGTCCAGTACAGACGCAACCATCCACTATGGTGGGCCTGATTACATAGGACGCATCAGCAGCAGTGTAACTTATTTTCTGAATGTTTTTGGTCCGCAGTTAGTTGAATCCGTAAATGCAGAACTGGTGGGTCTGGAGAACCAACTGTATTCAAGTTTGCCATTGTAGTCTGAAAGCAGTCATGGATAATACATACAAATGGGCATGGCTGTATCCTAATAAAATTCTCTACAGACATAGGCAGGGAGTAGAATTTGACCAGCATCTTGAAGCTTTCCATCCCTTGTCTAGTCAGGTTGAATCATACACTCCAAAACGAGGAGGTATCTTGGTGATGACACCCTCTTTTTTAAAAGCAGGAGAGTGACATCTGGAAACATCAAATGAGCCCCCAAGGCTGCACAGATGGAGACCTGTAGCAAGGGATCCTTGCTTAGGTCCTCTGGAGATGATGCTCCGGAGGTCGGCAAGGAAGGCTCTTCTGTGATGAAGTGGTCCAACGTGGCATTTCTGCCTCTTATAAATATGGACTGAGGCTGAAGCCTGCCTTTCCTTAGACAGTGTTTCAGGTGTAAGAGTATTTGGAAATATGGCTTACTTTAAGAAAACTAAAGGCTACTTTTAAATTCCTGGATATCAAAAAAGGAAGTATACTGTTTCCTCTACCCCTGCCAACCCCCTCCATCCCCAGTTATGAGATAGGAGATGTGCAAGTGACAATGACTCTCAGAGCTGAATCTCTGAAAGGACTGGTGTCTGCAAATGGAGATGTTATATACTGGTATGCCCATCTACCCCAGGTTCACAGGGGTCCCCTCCTGGGGCCTGACCCTTGAGAACATTCCTCACTTATATTTGGAGGAGACTTTCTTGGAAACAATCCTTGCTTTTCATGCTCTGTTGCTTAAAGCCAGGAACTGCTCAAATTAGTTGACACTCAGAGCCCTTATGGGAAAGACGTGTGTGCGTGTGTGTGCGCGTGTGTGTGCACGTGTCCTGTGGAGGAAGGGAGGGAGGGAACAGCGCAGCAGCTGACTCAGGAATGCATCAGTGCTCAGAAAGTTCTAAGAACTCTTACATTTGGTCTTGTTTTATTTTTTTCTGGGACCCACTGAAGGTCCCTCTGGGAAATAACTCACTCACTCAAGTAACTCTCTACAAGTCCCAAGTGTTGGTGGGAGAAAGACACATCACTGTTTCAGGTGGAAACAGTGTCTGGACCTCTTGATAGACCCCAGGTTACCTGGGACCTGGGTCTCCTTGGCAGATGCAGTACTGACCACTCCCCGCCCCCCCCCCCCCCCCGGGCTCCCCTGAAAGAGAGCTGGGCAATATGCCCTTTGACAGTTTAGCAAAATGGCTGCAGATGCATGACACAGCAAAGGGGAGGGACATTGATTCGCCCTTGGGGGCAGCTTCCTTGGGGGAAGGAAAGGGCCTCTGTGTACAGACTTAGAAAGGGGTTCATCCGCTGGAGGTTTGATCCACATAATAAGTGGCCTCCTACATGCTTGGGGATGGGGACACTGGAGTCTGAGAATCCAGCTGTGTTCCAGCAACTCCTATCCCAGACATGTGTCCAGCCTATGGCTGCACAAATCGGTGGGAGAAAAGTCTCTGTAACAAATCACACGGTTTCCACCTGTTTCCTGATCTAAGAGGGGATGCAGGTGGAGGTGCAAACAGGGACCCAGAGCATGCCTGGCTCCTGCCGAGAAGCCTCCTTCCCACACAGCATCAGGGGCAGAAGGTCCTGGGCTCAGATCCCAGCTTCCTCTCTCCCAGCGCTAGGTCCTGACATGAGTTATTTTGACTCTAAATCTCCGACCTGGAGCACCGAGACTGACCTGCAGCAGGTCCTCAGTAAGTGTCACTCTTCCTGTCACCTGCTGCTCCTGCTGTCCACCTGCCCCTGGGCCGGCCTGGGAGACGGGGCCTCCCTGGGAAGCTGCTGCTGAGCACACACCTGTTCTTCAAATGTTTCTAATGCTTTGTATCCTATTATAATGATTTTTCTGATTACTTAATGCTTTCTTTTCAAATTTCAGAAAATCCAGAAGACCTAGAGAAGTGGATATAAGAGAATCCCTGATAGACAGCACGTGGGGAGCAGCTGTGCTCATGCAGGTGCATTCCTTCTGCATGTGGGGTGCGGGCCTGCACGTGCTTTACAAACCAGAGTCATGTTAACTAGGTCTGTATCAGCCCCTCTTCCCTCGGACCCTGTGAGCATTTCTCCGCTCACTGAGTAGTCCCTGAGAACATGTTTTCAATGGCTGCCAGATTACAATGATGTGTATAACCGTTTCCTTACCACTGGCCGCTTAGGCTGTTTCTGACTTTTTAATATTATAAACAAAACAGCAGTAAAAACCATCACAGGAAAATCTGTGCCACATTCTGATGGCTTCTTTGAGTAAATTCCTAGCAATAGAAGCCAGGGACCAGGGAGTGTGAGGACTTTTAAGGGGGTCGATATATAGGACGCTGTGCATGCTGTCAGGCAGGGGTCTCAGCAGTCAGGTTCATTGGGGCCTCTTCCATCGGATGCTTGTTCAGCTGACTTTCTGGGCCCAAACACACCACTTCCATCTGGTTAGTAATACGCCATTGCTCCAGCTGCTTCCTTTCCAGTGATGCCTGCAGAAAGCAAGCCTCAGGGCCTCGGGGTGTTTCCACGCCACATTGCCCAGTGGCTCTCCTGGGGTTCCTGCCGCCCTGTTCCCTGCGGAGGTCAGGAGAAGGCCATGGGTCGTTGAGACCCGGCTGCCTGGCGCCTCCCTGGCTGGCAGCGCACTTACCAGTGTCCTCAGAAGTACCTGGAATCTTGGCTTGAAACAACTTTGGTGAAGAGTGGGGCTGACCCCTCAGAGAAGGGCTCTCAGTGATGCTGGGCAATTCCACCAGGGGCCCGGGAACTCTTGGGGCCATGGCCCCTGGCTGGGATCCTCCTGCCAGACCCAGAGGCAGGCCCTGAGACTTTGCCAGGACTCTGGCTGGCTCTGCCTCTCTTTGTCCTCCTTCCTAATCAGATAGGAGGTAACTCCTCACCCTGACTGCTTTGGCTCAGTGGATAGAGTGTCAGTCCTCGGTCTGAAGGGTCCCGGGTTTGATTCTGGTCAAGAGCATGTACCTTGGTTGCAGGCTAGATCCCCAGTAAGGGGCATGCAGAATGCAGCTGATCGATGTTTCTCTCACTGATGTTTCTCTCTATCCCTCTCCCTTCCTCTCTGTAAAATCAATAATATATATATATATCCTCTGCTACACTGGCACTAACTCAGTTTTACAGGCAAGTCTGAAGCCCACCCACCCCCCATCCCAGCTCTGACCTCAACCATTGTACACAGGTGTAGGGTCCAAATGGTCTCATTACACCCATCCCAACAGCCACCCCTCAGCCCCCTAGGCTTAGGCATGTGTACTGGAGCACAGTGTGGGCCAGGTGGGGAGGGTGCTCCTACTGGGCTTGTCCCTGTGTCCCTTCAGACTCCTCCCCTTCCAGGGTGAGTCATGCCCTCGAGGTCACAGGGCCTGGGGCAGGGACCTTGGCTGTCCCAGGGTCCAGGATGATCATGCTCTTGGGCATTCAGCCAGACTTCCAGTCTGTAGGTCTCTGCTCTTATGTGTGTGAATGAAAGCTGAACGAAAGGGGTTGGGTCCATGTCTAAGGCGCTCGACTGTACTTACAGAGCAGAATCTCCAAGACCATGGAAAAAGGTTGAGCAGGTGGAGAAAACGTTGGCCAGGGATCAGGAAGCCTGTGGTCTCATCTGGACCTGGCCACCAAATGCTCTGACCGTGGGCCCCAGGCGTTTGGGGCAGAGGTCAGGGTCCCAGGCACGAAGGCCATGTCTCATGTGGCCCCAGGTCCTTGGGAACAAGCATGGCCCTTGCTCACCCACTCCACCCTGCTATTGCCCTTTCTCTTCCTGGGCTTTGGGCCTCCTGGTTTCCCCTCCACATTTATTCAGCATTTGGTGAGGAGTGGGGATAATGCAACTGTTATTTAATTTAGATCAGTTCAATTCCATCCCATTCAACTCTCCCCTATCAACTACATCTCTGTCTTTTTCACAATCATAATTTGCTGTTTTGAAAGAGATAAAGCAGAAAATGTAAACATGCATTAAAAACACCCCTCTGGAAAAAAATACCCTTTGCCTTATACTTCATATTAGCAAAATGCTTTCACATAAAGTATTTCATGACAGACTCAAGCAGCTGGCATCATGAAATGTGGTTTCAGATGTAGAATACAATGAAAGCAAATGAGAAGAAACCCTGAGAACAGACGGGAGGAGCAAGCAGCTCTGTCAGGCCTGCTGCCCCACCCTGCGAGGCCTGGGCCACCAGGAGGTACTGTCTGTGGCCAGATCTCGGTTTTGTGTTTGGACATGTATTCTCTTACTTCTTCTGAAATTCTCCTTTATTTTGTAATTTCTTCCCTAGTTCTTAGAATCCTAAAAGGTCAGAGCTGGAAGAAGCTATAGTAATCATCACTGAGGCCAGTGGTATCCGAAGTGGGGTCCCTGGGCTGGTAGCCATCTGGGAACTTGTTAGAGATGCAGCCTTAGTCCCGACCCTGACCTGGGTTGGGGGGAGGGGGCCAGGGTCCAAGACTCGTGTGTGTGTGTGTGTGTGTGTGTGTGTGTGTGTGTGTGTGTGTGTTGGGGACAGCCTCTGTATTTTCGTAAGCCCTTTGGCTGATGATTCTGATGATTCTGAAACCCCCCCAAGTTTGAGACCATTGATCTGGGCCAACTGCCACATTTCAAACCGAGGCCTTCACTCCTTGTCTCATATGCAGTCAGCTGCGGGGCCTCAATGAGAAGCCGGTTTCCAGACTCTGTTCTACACACCTTCTCCTGTCCCACACTCCCTCTGCCGACCTCTGGCCATTTCCTCCACACAGCGGTTCCACCAGCCTGTGTCCCACTCCGCATCCGAGAAGATGAGCAGGGCCAGGGACCGCGGCCCCCAGAACAGCCGACACCGCTGCTTCCAGCAATGCTCGTAGACTGCAGCCCAGTTGTTCTGATGGCACAGGACTTTGGAAGTTGCCACATCTGAGGACACCTGATTCTGACAATCAGAATATACCTCCCACCTGCCCCCTTGATCCTTTTCTTCAGGTCAAATCTGTGTGACTAATCAGGTACCTAGTCCCCCTTCACTCCTCCCAGGATCTAAGTTATGGCTGGCATGCTATCTTGCCATATAAGGAGCTGGGTAGGCCTCCCCTTTTTAAACTCCTGCACAAACATGGAATCCAAAAGATGACAGAGATGGGGGTACTTTGATCCTGACACCAGGGTTCTTGGGATGGTTTGAAAACAATAAAATATATTTATTCCAGGTTGACACAGGGCAGAGTCAGGTGGCTCTCTACTCGGTAGCTACCATGTGCAGGCTGGACACCAGGCCTTGCTGCCCACTGAAGGCTCCTAGTTAGTGAGTCACAGGCTGCCTCTGCTTGCATGAGGCCCAGCATTTCTCCTCTTTTCTCTCCATTGCCCACAGCTGTGCCATGTGGTCCACGGGTTCACCTGATGGCTGTGGAGAGGAGCTGCCTGGTTTGTCTGAACCAGGGAGGCAAGTCACTGTGAGAGGAAGGCAGGTGGACTCCATGCTCCAAAAGACTGCAGGAGAGTCTGAGCCGCTCAGGTGGGAAATGTGCCCCAAATAGACATGAGATGATTGAGGCTCTGCTGAAGAGGGGTCGTAGCAGGCATGTGGGGCCCTTCAGCAGGGCCTGGGGTTTTGTCAGACAGATGAGAGGAAGTGGCTCCTACAGGTGGAAGAGGATGGTGGTGAGGCCTGGCCTGGAGATCCAGGGTGGATGAGACTGGAGCCTGAGGACTGGGCAGCAGGAGCCTGGTGAGGGCAGAGGGGGTGGCTGTCACAGAACCGGTGAGGAGGAAATAGAGCTGGTCAGAAACAATGGCTGGAGTAACAGTGGTCATTGAATCGGGCCCTAGGATAAGCACCTCACATGCATTTTCTCAATTCTTCATCAATAGTTTTTCTGGCACCTGTAATACATCAGGCAGCCCCAAGGTCCTTTCGCATTCCCATTGCCATTTAGTCCACTTCACCACACCTCTGGGGTCCCATGTGGAAACTAAGGAACAGAAATGCTTTGTGACCCTCCAGGGACCCAGGGTGAGCAGGGAGCTGAGTGGGCCCCAGTCTCCAGGTCGCCCACTGGAAAGTTCCCGCTCTTCTGACCATCTTGCCTGGTCCTTCTGCTCAGAGAGGCTAGTGAGAGTGGCAGCCAGGACAACCTAAGGCAGGGTGCCCATTAGGCCCAAATTTCTGTTCCCTCTGAAACCCGTGCTGGAGAATGAGCTCAGTGTGTCCAGGAATACACCCCTCCCTGTTCCCCGGCACCATCTCCACCCCAGGTGCAGCACGGTGGGGAGCTCCCAGGATTAGTGTCATGATCCATCCTATTGGCTGGATGCCCCCATGAACCTTACCCCATGTGTCTGTGAGTAAGAGCATTTGCCAAGAGAAACCCTCAGGCTGCCATAAGGCCCACAGGAGAGAGCAACTGCCAGAGAGTTACTAAGCTCAGCTTCTATTCATGCATAGATACTGGGGCCAAAGCAATGACAAGTCAAAGGGGAGCTCCCCATGACATTACACACAGCTTGTGACTCCCACAGGTCATTTTTACTCCTGGGGTCACCCCTCCTCATATCCTAGCACACACCAGCCACAGCTCCTGACCTTGGCCCTTGAGTGAGTTGGCCAATAAGCACTGCCTTGATGCTTCTATTGGACAGATTTCTCCTGGGGGACAATGGCCCACAGAGGGGTCTTAGAGAGTGGGCTTTTCTGCAGCTCAGCCTTCCTGAAATCACCACAGGGGCAAGATGGCGGCCTCCCTGACTTGCTGCTGAAACCCACAGACTTTGGGCTCCTTTATGAAGAAACTGTACATCTGCCCCTTGTGATAAGCCTTCATATGACTTAAGTGACCTCAGGTGCACAGATCCGGTCAGGGGGAGGAGGGTGTTAAATCTTGCACAAGTTGTCAATATCAGGCAAGTGGAGGAGAGACTTTCCTGGCAGACATGATCTTACTCAGTCTTACATAATAGTTTGGAGTATTTCAATGTTTGCCCACTTTAGGCTGAGCTCCTCCTTGGTTGGGATTCTCCTTATCCTCT
The DNA here is from genome assembly GCA_026230045.1 of Corynorhinus townsendii. Taxonomy (NCBI): domain Eukaryota; kingdom Metazoa; phylum Chordata; class Mammalia; order Chiroptera; family Vespertilionidae; genus Corynorhinus; species Corynorhinus townsendii. The sequence continues at coordinate 108,110,567 of JAPDVU010000007.1, read as the reverse complement.
GGTTTTCCAAGAAGAATGCCCATTCTGGTCCCTACTGCTCAGTCTTAGGATGTCTGGATCACTTGCTGCAGTCCTGGGCAGAAACAGAGTGGAATTGAGTTAGAAGACAGACTATGTGCTGATCATGTGACCTTCAGCAAGACACTTAAACTTCTTAAGCCTGAGTTTATTTCATGTGAAATGGGAATAAAAATAGCCACCCAGTCTGTGTTAGACTCAAATTATCATCACCACCAACCCTGTTAACCAAAGTGAGCATTTACTATTGGCGATGTGTTGTGTAAGCACTTTATTGTATTACCTCATTTAATCCTCACAACAGGGCCCTGATACAGACACTATCAGTACATTTACTGCTGAGGAAAGGAATTGCAAAATGGTTAAATGACTTGCTCACAGCCCTGCCGTTGAAAGTGATGGGGCAGAAATTTGAACCTGGGGCACTGACTTCAGGGTCTGAGCTCCATGTTTGCAGCTGTTCACTGGGAAGCAGGTCTTTCCTGATTCCCAGCCGCCTGCAGACCCTCTCCTTGTGTCTCATCGTCTTCTGCCTCTCTTTTGATGACTGGACTCACATTTAGTTAATACTTGCCTGATTTCGGGGGAGCAAGGAGGCATCTCCTCCCTGCACTGACTCTAACTCTCCTGAGAAAACCGCTTTCCTCTCCCGTGTGCTTAAAGCTATCCCTGGGCCCATATCAACGTGGCTGATACTTGGCTGTGTGGGGATCCAATAGCTAGTGAGGGTCATGACTGGGCCTGTGCCCAGGAGACAGTGGCTCGGGGAACGAGCTCAGTGTGGGCACTTTCCCAGGGCTTGTGGGGGAGTGATAGTGACTTGCTCAGGAGATGCTGGTGGGTGGCCTGGCATCTTGGGAATGTGCTCCACCGACCAGGGGATGTTTTTCCAACCTCTCCTTCTCCTCCCTTTTCCTGGATGGTGCTATTCCCAGGCACAAAATGAGAAATCTGAGTCCATTGTTTTCAATACTCTTAGTGCTAACTTGATAGCAAGAAAGCTCTATCTATGTATCAGTATGTGCCTGCATCAACATGAGCTATTTGATTACCTAATTTACCCTCTGCAGTTCTGTGAGGGAAGAGGTCCTGAGAGGTCAGGAAGCCTCCCCAGATATATAGGTAGAAATGATGAAACCAGGGTTAGACGCGGGATCTGGATTCTGATTCACTATGTTGCATGATTATGACCCACTGGAGCTGGCCAGGGCACTGCCCCACCACAGGGTGTACCACCTGCCGCAGGCTCATCCTTGCCTCTTGTGCAGAGATCAGCTCTGTGCGCAGTTCCATCCCTGGCATTTGGCCTCTGTTTGCCCATGTGCAGCGGCCACGGACATCACACCCATGTACACATCTCACAGGGCCTTTGTGAGAATAAGTGAAGGGAAGGCGATGATACACACTTTCAACTCATCGGCATTTATTGAGCTCCATTCGTTTCCTGGTGCTAAACACAGTATGAGGGGTGTCTCAGGTACAGGTCTGACCTCTCGGGATTGCAGATCTGGGGGACTGACAGTATGAATTTAGTAGCTCAAATCCAAGGCAGGACATCCTGAGTAGAGGTGGAAGAGGAAGTAATTCCAACAGTGGAGATATTTTCAGGAGGTGGCCTGAGCTGGGCTTTGGGGGCCTTTGGATGGTAGTTGGATAGGATGGTGAGGTCTTTGCAGACAGCAGGAGACAGCAGGCAGAAGTTGGGCACAAGTCACAAATGAGTGGTGTACATGAGCCTGTCTTTCTGTCTGGGGACTGCATAGGATAAAGTAGTGTCCAGTCTGTGAAAGTTTTCGGGCCATGAGGAAGATGTCAACAGAAGCAGTGGGAAACTCTTGCTGACTTTGAACAGGGAAGTGACATTTGGGTTGCACTTCAGTGACTGGGAGAGCCAAGAGGCTGGGACATGGTGGTGGGGTTGCAATAGTCCAGACAGGATGTGATGGGGGCCTGGAGGGCAGTCTCAGGAGATGGAGAGTACAGGAGGGTAGTCTCAGGAGGTGGAGAGGATGGTGGGGGGCAGTCTTAGGGGATGGAGAGAACAGGAGTGCAGTCTCAGGGGATGTAGAGGACGGGGTGGAAGGAAGTCTCAGGGGATGGACAGGAGGGGGGGAAGTCTGAGGGGATGGAGAAGAGGGAAGGAAGTCTCAGGGGATGGAGAGGAGGGGGGCAGTCTCAGGGGATGGAGAGGAGGGGGGCAGTCTCAGGGGATGGAGAGGAAGGGGACATCTCAGGGGGTGGAGAAGACATGATGGCTGTCTCAGGGGATGGAGAGGTCAGGGTGGGGCAGTCTCAGGGGATGGAGAGGAGGGGGCACTTTAGGGGTGGAGAGGACGTGAGGGCACTAGAGACATTAGGAAAGGAGAATGGACAAAGCCGGGCCAGGGAGGAGGAGGGGAGGGCCTTCTCTGACGTCAGTGTAGCTCCCCTCAGCCTTGCAGCTCTCATCCAGCTCCCCCATGTGCAGAGAGCAGGGAGCACAGCCATGGTACTTCTATCTGCTGCCTTGTAACTTTGCTCAGAGCCAGAGTCTGTCCTCCCTCTGCTTTACTGCACATGACTGATTCTCCTCCTAATGACGGTCATAGTCATAACGATAATAATTATAGAGGCAATAATAAGATCCGGATGGATTGAGAGCCTTCTTCTGAGGATGCTAGTATGTGTAGGTGGGGGGAAGGAGTAGTAGCAGAAACATGCTTAGTTCCAGTTTGGTGGGAAACACTCTCAGTTGCTGGTATTGAACTGAACCTCGCTTCCCCTCCTCATAGGCTCTGCATACACCCCAACATTACCCAACCAACTAGTCTCTGTGAGGGAAGTTTTGCTGGGCTTGCTCCCCTATGAGAACACATCTCTCCCCCTGGCGCCCACCTGGAAGCATGTTGCTGGGAGTGATGGAGGAGGATGGACAGCTCAGTCTCCCTCCCCATCTCTGAGAAGTGTGCCCCCCTCCCCACTCCCCCTCTCCAATGCATAACGACCCCCATTCCTATTCAGTCTTTCCTATTGTTTGGCCTTACACTTAGCCTTTTACAATATATGATATAGCACAGCATTTTATGAACTACAAAGCCTGTTTAAGTTCAGGACCTCATTCACTCCTCACATTCACAGAGATGAGTGGTATTATCCTTTCCACTTTACAAATGTATTCAAACATTCCCGAAACACCAGTCATGTGCTGAGACCAGAGACTAAGAAATTAAGGGACTGGCAGAGACCCAAGAACTCAGGTCTTCTTTCTCCCAGCCATTTCCTCTTTTTCCTTTCCCATGCCACTGTCTTAATTTTTAACTGTGTGAACTACCAAATTTTGGCTCTTTATTTTTGCATTTTGTGTGTTCATTTTGTCTTCCCAAATACATGGGGAACATTCATTTAAAAACAAGGGACCTTAGGGTTCCACTTTGTTACTATTGTCATTGAAGCCTGCGTGTAGAAAGGCGTGTGCTGTGTGTTTTGCACCCCCATCATGAGTAGCAACATAGTTAGCATGTAGGAACTGATCAGTAAATACAGGTAAAGTAGGAGGTGCCAACGCTCCAGCCCTGGCTCACTTCCTCTCAAAACGCTGGTCTGTGCCCTCACCACCAGCCGTCTTTTGGACACTTTATTTCTGGCATTTGGAATCTTTCTTTTTACATTATTTTGCAGCCAGTTTTTAAATGATGCCAAGTATTTTGGAAGAGATCAATGTGCTTGTGATACAACAGGACAATGGAAGCTACACTGAGTGGCCAGATTATTATGATCTCTGAATGTATAATGATCTGGCCACTCAGTGTATGTCCTATATAATAAAAGGCTAATATGCAAATTGTCCCCTCTACCAGGAGTTCGACCAGCAGGCAGGCCGGCCAACTGCCCATGTCCTCTCCCCCTGGCCAGGCTGGTTGGACCCTACCCATGCATAAATTCATGCACTGGGCCTCTAATATACATATACATATACATATACATATACATATACATATACATATACATATACATATACATATACATATACATAAACATATATGCTGAGTGGCCAGATTATTATGCATTCAGAGATCCCAATAATCTGGCTACTCAGTGTATAGGGGCAGGATGGAGTTCTAAGTCCCTCTCCAGTGGTCTGACAGCTGGTTCCCACTGCATGGGGTTCTGACACTGCATGGGAGTGATGGAGAAGGATGGACAGCTCCGTCTTCCTCCCCATCTCTGAGAAGCGCGCCCCCCCACCTCCCGCCCCTGTCTCCAATGCACAATGACCCCCATGAAAGGATAGGACACAAGGTGCCTTAGCTGACAGCTCTCCGATTCTGCACATTCTCTGCTGGTGAAGGAGACTTTTCATTGACCAGGAGCATGCTGCCACCGCCTGGTAGGATTTGATGTCTTCTGGTCTTCCCTCCAGGACACCCGCAGGGAAAACGCATCCACTGAGTAAGTGCGTGGTGATGAGCACAGGTGTATTCTCGGGGACTGACTGCTGGGGATTTGGAGGTGAAAGAAAGGAAAGCGCTGTCTTCTTCTGGGGCTTACACTCTGGGAGGTGTGTTGTGTCTGGGGGAGATGGGCAATATGCACTGAAAGCAGGTGGGTGCGGGCGGCCATCACTCTCGTGAGTTGTGGATGCGGGGAGGAGCATGCGATGGATGGCCAGCACGCTTAAGACAGCACACCCAACCTGGGCTGCTAAAGCCAAGGGAGAATGTAGATGTTCCGGTGACAGAGAGTGTAGGAGTGTGACTTCCAATACGGTTTGCTCCCATGCCAATCACTGTGGCCAAGGGAACGTCAGGCTCATGTAGCTCAGTGTGAGTCATGGTCCCGTCCTGGGAGCAGGGAATGGAGTCACTGCCCTCAGACGAAGAAAAGGGCTGGGAGTTGAGAGGGAGCAGTTCACTAGAGGAAAACCATCAGGTGCTGTTATTCCAAAATTAGGGGCAATGGATGTCTGCGTGACCCAGACCAGCCATGTTCTCTGCAGTGTTCTGGCGAGATGTGCTTCCAGATAAATGAGGGGTTTATAACTGTCTTGTCTCCATGATTGTTTTGGGTAACTGTGGCCTGGGTTTGAGGATTTTGAGGAGTGCTGAGGATAGAACCTCAAGTTGGCTGAGGATGGTAAATGAGACTTGTCATTGAACATAACAGATGGTTTGACTGTGCTCCAGTAACACACCAGATGTATATTGGAGAAGGACTGGTTGTGGTTTGTTTCCCCCATCCCAGCTTCACCTCCAAATAGAGTAATTCCTTGGGGAGAGATATTTCACCCACAGTGACAAGGCACTTGCTCTGTATGTTGGGCTAGTGCCTGGGTGTAATTGGCAATAGGAATACAATGCAGGCACAGGTACTAACACGAGACCGAGAGCCCAGGGACTGGGTGGGTGATGTTAGAGTGTATGCAGAGCCTATGAGGAGGGGAAGCGAGGTTCAGTTCAACACCAGCAATTAGAACCCTCCGATTGAAAGAGCGTGCACAAGGAACAGCTAATGGTGGTGGGGGTCCTGGGCCCTGCCGGGCAGGCTCTGAGTTAAGGCCAGAAGAACCCTGACATCAGGTATATCAGGCAGCGAGTGCTCAAGCTGTCATTACTGCCAAATTTCTTACTATGGGAATCCCTCTGAAGTGCTCCTGGTCCTGGCCAAATGGAAACGAAAATATCTGAATTTTTAATGCTGATGCCTATGAATCCAGAACTGTGGTTCAGGAAAAAAATTCACCTTGAGAGATTTCCACTTGGACCTTGCAGTGGCCCACACGAGCAGCTGGATTCCTCAGCCCAGGTTTTCAAGCTAAATATAATAGGCAGAGAAAGGGGGGAAAAGAGAAAGACAGGAAATGAAAGGAAGGAAGGAAGGGAGAGAGGGAGAAAGGAAGGAAGGAAGAAAGGAGGCCCAGGGAGAGGGAAGTCTGTCCAAGACCTCATGGCCAGCTCTGGGGCCGGTGCTCTTTCCTCTTCTGCTAAAAGACTCAGAAGTATTAATTTCAGGACCTGAAGGACATGATACAATTAGAACCTCAGACGCAAACTGGAAGTCATTAATGGCTGAATGAAAGTAACAGGAAGCAGATTACAAAATTAGGGAAAGAGACTAAGCAGAAAGCAGATAACTTAATTTCCATAACTCAGCCAGCAGTGCAATTTAACAACCACATTAACAGCCTTGAAAGTTTGTCAAGGGGAACTAACCCCCAAGTTGTAAGAACTCCTAAAGCAAAGAAAAATGGAAAGGATAACATAATTTTGTTTTTGAAAAAATAAAAACCCAATACCCTTTTCGAACCAATCGGGTTCATAAGTGCATCATCTTTGCCAATGTGTCACGTGCAAGGAGAGGTCAATATAACTGAGCCACGGTGGCTAGGCCGCTAGATAGTAACCTGCTTCAGGCTGTGCTCACCCCACTCTTTCTGCTCATCCCGTGGGTCCTCTGTGATTATCCTTTCTCACTGTCCACTCTGCCCCTGGGCCCAGCTCCACCTGCCCCCGCATGCTAGGTGTCAGGGGGCTTTCCCAGCAATTACAACTCCTGAGGCGACATTGGATGGCCTAGCTCCCCAGTCCTGTTGGTTGCAAGTGACAGCAAACCTGGCAGCCAAGGCCGCACCCAAAGATCTGATCCCCGTGGTCTCTACTGGGACCTGGTGCTGACCTTTTCAAAGATGCCTACAATGAGTCTCTGAAGTGAGGGTAGAGCAGTTTTGAGACCCACAGAGGAGATCTAGTCCTTTTCATTCATTGCTGCTGGAGTTCAGGGACTTTGGTGGAGCTTTGGGAGGGATTTTTTCTGGAGAAGATGGGTGAAGAGACCTTTGTCTTACACCTCAAAGGGGTTTCGCCTGGTGGCCAAGGCACAGTACACTCTCCCCCTGGTGAATCCCTGAATGCAGAGCTAGGCAGCCATTTGTGTTGGTTTACTTGCTTGTTTGCCTCAGATGTGGTGATAGACAATATGAAATTCCAGCACAAAAATGTAGACAAACAAGGAAAACGCATACTCCACAGTCACAAATAACGAATGTGACACTGAGCAACTCCTGGAGGTGACGGGCACACAGGGATAGAAGTGGGCATTCAGGCGCAGGGAGAGCAGGAGCACATGCCCAATGTGCAGCATGATCCTGGCTTTACAAAGGAAAATGAGATCCTCCATGGATCACCTCGCCACGTAATTAAAATAGTTAAAAATCAACAAATTGGCCAGCCCTTGCAAAATACTAATGGTAGCAGTGAAAAAAATCAGGAAAAAAATGAAACTGGAAGTAACATTTACCCCAGAATAGACATCAAATTTGATTCTTCAGTTAAAAATATGACTCAAATAGTCTGGCTTGACCAACCAACAAAAAAGAAAAGGAAGATTATGAGAAAATTAACTTGTTTTAAAAAGCAATTACCATCATTTAAAAAGGCCGTTATCATCAAAGGTTATATATCAGTTCATGTAACTGTAACTGCTATGAACTGCTGAGCAGCTTTAACTAAACTGGTTGAGAACCTAAACTGTCAGAAGGCCCGCCCTTGGGTCATAAGGAAGACCCACACTGTCCATGCCAGGAGGTCCCGGGAGCAGTGGGGCCAGTGCCTGAGGGGTACTGCTGCCACTGTGGCTATCCCCTCTGTGCCGACCTGTCTGCTGGTGGCACCAGCCAGGGCTAGCTCTGTGGTGACTCTGTTCCCACGCTGCTGCTTTCTACCTGTGCTTCTCCCTGAATTCCTGAGGCCTCTGTTCCTTGAGGTCCTCCCTGACACTCCCCTCTAGACACCCCCAAATAAAGAAGACCCACACTGCCCCTCATGTCCCAAGGCTGTGCCCAGAGTGACCTCAGTCCAACCCTTTAGGAGCCCTGATCATTGTCCTGTTCCTACTCTCAGAGGTCCCAGTGACTGGAAGCTGCTGTCCTTTTCCTCACATAGAGCATGCCCTACCTCAGCCCTAAGTTCCTACAGGTGGCTCCTTGATCCTCAAGGGGTGCCTACCCATCTGGCCTTCAGTTCCTTTGAGCCTTCCACACAAAGCTTACTTCCTCTGACTTTTAAAACACAACCAGCTTGGCCTCGCCAGTGTGGCTCAGTGGTAGAACTTTGACCTATGAACCAGGAGGTCATAGTTCAATTCCCGGTCAGTTAGGGCACTTGCCTGGGTTGTAGGCTTCCCCAGGAGGGGGTGTGTAGGATGCAGCCAATCAATGATTCTTGTAATTGATGTTTTTATCTCTTTCTCTCCCTTCTTCTCTGAAATCAGTAAGTATATCCATATATATAAAAGCTTAAGCAACTGAATGACTGAACGACCAGTCGCTATGACGCTTACTGACCACCAGGGGGCAGGCGCTTAATGCAAGAGCTGCCTCCTGGTGGTCAGTGCGCTCCCACAGCCAACCTTCTGTGGCTGGCCAACCTCCAGCTGTCCCTCCTCTGGCCAACCTCCCTGGCCCCAATCAGCTCCAATAGCCAGCCAGGGTGAGGGACCCCACCTGTGCACAAATTCATGCACCAGACCTCTAGTATTTAACATAAAAACCATAACTGGCCTGTTTACTGACCTATTGGTGGTAATTGAGTTCTCCTCCCAAGAACAGACAGAATGACTCCATTTTCTCCTTTGATCAGATATAAGATCAAAAAGGAAACAGTCTGAAAAGTTCCCTGTCTTGGGCTAACTGTGGTTAGAGAATGCTTGGTGGCTGCTTTCTGGAAATTCACAGTCTTGGGCAGAATGTGAAATGTGTGCATACGACGACTATGGCACACATGTAGCTCAGACGTGTTGGTCAGTGCACAAGCTCCTTGGGAGTCCTGAGGAAGGGACCCCCCAGATGCATCAATGAGGCCCAGGGAAGAAGGTGGCAGTTGGCTGAATCTTAAGATAATTTTTAGGACTTTTAAAAAATGTGTAATATTTAAAGAAAAATAAGACAGAATTCTGGACAAATGCATAGTCAGAGGCCAGGTGAGATAGCAAGGAACATAGTGACTCTCCATGGTATACTCTCTAACAGTAGCATTTTCCCATTAAGTTTTTAAAAATACTATGCTGGTGGAGGTTTTTGAATACCATGATAAAGGACATTTGAGGGGTAGTATAAAAGTGACACCTCTGACCTGTGACAGCTCAGTCCCGGGGAAGCTGCACCTCTGGCTCCTGACATCAGGCAACGGTGCAGACTCCACTCTTTGCAGGGACTGTCCCGGAATGATTCTGATATCAGATCCTGATGCTGTTTTTAAAAAATTGTTTTCTGTCCCTCTAAATAAAATTTTAACGTATTTATTCCTAGAATTACCCTTGCTTCTGATAGCATCTAATCTACAACCAAGCTTCATCCCCTTAAAGCTTCCCCCAAGTCATCTAAACAGCCCAGACCCTGTAAGCTTTTTCTAACACTCTTAGTGAGACACCCACAGTTTCCTGGTCCCCCACCATGTATATTCTTCCCCATTTAACAGTAATAAGCCCAACTTGTTCAACGACAGGTGTGCTCCTGGTTGCTTTCGATCAAATGGCATTAAGACCACTAACGTTTCTGGTAACTCAGGGGAAGTGTTGGGAGTGGGCAAGCTCTTCTCCCGGTCTGGGTGCCAGTGAGAATGCTTAGGGCAGATTACTCTCTGAGGCTTTCCTCAGGTCACATTCCAGAAAAAGGTGTGTGCACCATGAGGACACATCCAGCTCACTTTCCTGACTCCACGTGGAGCCAGGACCTCTGCTAGAGACAGCCCACTGGGCACTCACTCTATTTTGATGCCCCTGTGGACACCCGGCACCCATTCCTGCCAGTCACCAGCCAGGGGAGGGGGATTGTGCATTTTGGGATATTCGTGAAAATTCTTAGATTTGGAGGTGAGAGTGGAGGATGGGGCTGGAAGCTGAATGAGGAGCTGAGCAGAGCTGTCCTTCTCTGTTTTTCTCCAGAATCTTATTTTTTTCCCCTTCTCCTGAGTCCCCAGCTTCTTTATTGCATTAAATTACGTCCCCTTCCTTGTTTGATTGCTGTTGGTCATTTTTATTGGCCTTTGTAATTGTGTCAGTTCTAGGGGAGGACAGTCCTACCAGGCTGCTTCTTTCTAGTGCTGAGCATTTCCTCCAGTCACTCACTCTCACGCACATCCTGAATTATAAAACAAAACAGTGTGTTCATCAATGGGAAACACTCTTTCTCTGTCACCTTTTCTGCAAACCTTGCAGGTCCTTTCAGCTTGTGCATTTGGAAACAGAAGCCAATTCTTCCGCCATCACACTCACCTCCTTCAGAGAGTGGACGAGTCATATCCTGATGGCATGCATGAGAGGAACGGGATACAGGAGAAGTTAATAACAGAGCAACTGTCTCAGGACCTAATGATGCGAGGTTGGGTTTATTCCGTGGTAGCATGTGCCCATTCATCACAGGATGCTACCTGTGAAGAGACCACCTTCATGGGGGTCTCTTCTCAGTGATAGCTCCCCTCCCCCCCCCCCCCCGATTAGTGGGGTGGTTCTGTTTCTGAGGAGTTTTGTCCATGTGCTGAATGAAGACGAGTTTCCCAGGAAATTTCGTCCTCTGAACTTATTCTACTCTCTGGAATAATGTCAGATATGTCTGTCAACTTTCTCAGGTGACGTTTGTAACAGCCAAAGCCAAACACCATGGTCCCTCTAAGTCTGTGTTCTCTTGATTACACACCTGTGGCTACTAATAGCAACTTGTATGAGACATGGAGAACAACTCTTTTATTCTCCAAAAGTTGCTTTATTTTGATTTAAAATACGCATTCAAATTACAGGAATTAGGTGATGTCTTTTTTAAATGAAATGTTTAAGAATTCAGTCTACAACCACACCACACTGTTGGTTTGTGTCACACCGTGGCTAATTAAAATATTTATCTAGCTCTGGCCAGGTGGGTCAGTTAGTTGGAGCATCATCCCATACACCAAAAAGGTTGCAGTTTCGATCCCCGGTTAGGGTGCATACAGGAGGCAACCGATCCATGTTTCTCTCTCACATCAGGGGTCCTCTCTCTCTCTCTCTTTCTTTCTCAAATCATATATATTCATTTGTTTTCCCCTTACCTGTATTAGTAATTTAAAATTTTGATTTAACTATAGCATATTTCCATTTATCTCTCTTCAGTCTGTAAGCTCTCTGAGTGTCAATATTGTCTATTCATCCTAGAACTAGCACTTTGGTCATCCTACAAATGACTTGAAAAAGAAATGGCTGCACTGTTTATACCTCACCTTCTTGTTTCTAACTGTGAAACACACCTGGGCAGCTGGGGTGAAATTTTACTTCACTCTGACCAGAACACAGAGCTAGGACATCTGCCCCCCTTCAGTTGAGCAATAGTAAAATTGTTCCACATAACCTTCCTTTGCTGTGCCGATTGCCATGCCCCCCCCCCCCACCTTTGCTGGACCCACACCTGTGGGGACTCCCTGTGTACTTGGAACTCATACCCCACCTGGCTGCCCTGACAGTTGTGAGCTCCTGCATGCCACACGGGCCTCCTGTGCAGCTATGTGTGAGCAGACACTGCAGTGCACTCATCTGCACAGGCACAGACTCTCTGCAGAGGTGCCTCCTGGAGCTAAAGGCAGTGGCTGACTCCAGGGAGAGAAGCGGGGATCTGGAAAGTCTTGCTTGTGACTTTTACATCACATGCTCCTTTCCCTTGTACACATTTCAACTAATTCAAGTTGAAATGGAAGATAAGGAAACAAGATGGAGAATTATATAATGGACCGATTGAAATTGATAATGACACACCGGAGCCCGGGCCGGGTGCTTGGTGGTTGGAGGATCGTCTTGTGCACCAAGGTTTTGGGTTTGATGCCGGGTCAGGGAGCAGATGGGAGGCAACCCATCCGTTCCTCTGGTACATCGCTGTTCTCTCTCTCTCTCTCTCCTTCTTCCTCTCTCTCTGAAATCAATAAAGACATATCCTCCCGTGAGGATTGAAAATAATAATAATAGAGCAATGGGCCAGGGACCTCTCACTGCTGCAGAGAGCTTTGTTACTTTAATAAACTTTGTTTTCGCTAAAAAAGAATAATAATAATAATAGTGACATAGTGGGTGAAAACAGCGTCCAAGTCAAGCATGAGGATGATTGTATTTTTCATGGCATCTCGAAGGCCTACGAGGTCACTGACATCTACCCTAAAAAAGAAGAGAAAATTGAAGATCCATCTTTAAGCAGCAGCACTGCTCCTGGCTCGTCAGGGTATTTACTCACTCATCCAACAGGAACATGTGGGTTACTGGGTTTAAGTGTTTAGGGCAGACAAAGAGAGGAAGTAAGATTAAAAAATATATATATTTTTATTGATTTCAGAGAGGAAGGAAGAGGGAGAGAGAGATAGAAACATCAATGATGAGAGAGAATCATTGATCTGCTGCCTCCTGCATGCCCCACACTGAGGATGGAGCCGGAAACCGAGCATGTGCCCTTGACCAGAATCAAAACCAGGACTCTCCAGTCCGCAGGCCGAAGCTCTATCCTCTGAGCCAAACCAGATAGGGCAGGAAGTAAATATTTTAATGAAACCGTCTCTGTTCCCAGGTAGCTAGCAGGATAGAGTAACCCTGACAAGGCGGAGCCTGCGTGAAGAGCGCAGGGGTGGGGACCACAGTCTCCCAAACTGCCACCCCTCTCCCCTGGGCCTCTGGCACCCTCCCCCCCCCCCCCCCCCCCCCCCCGCCTCACAGGAGCTCTCCTCCCATGCCCACTTCTCTCTCTCTCTTCGCTCTCAGCATGGAAGCTGTTCTCATAGTAGCCTTCCTAACCCCTAACCTGCACGGCCAGCCGGGCAGATGCCTGTTCAGGTGCTTCCTGCCCCTATTTCCTCCGTGGAAGCACGTGACACGAATGATGAATGGCTGGCTTGCCCTTCGTTAGAGTCTGGTTTCCGTTCATGGCTGGCACAGCAGCCGGCCCTAAATGTGAACAGAATGAATGAGTCTGTGGTGGCTGTGAGGCTTGGAGGACATAGACCAGTTCTGAGAGCTGTCCTCAGACAGGGGAGGTTCTGTCCTGGGCTGCGTGTTAGGGACAGAACTGAGCTGATAGATGGAACAGAGACAGGGCAGACTTTGGCTCCGCATCAGGAATGTTATTATCATCAGAACTGAGCAAACTCATCGTAGGTTACATCAGGGAGGAAGAGGCTTTCATCACCAGTGTTTCTAAGGTAGAGCCAAGAAATGGCTGGTGCCAAGCATGCCCTCAGTGTTTGCTGATGCCAGAAATACAGATAGGATTGTTTTGGAACTCCCTGGAAAGTGCATGAAAGAGTCTTTTCATTTTCCTTTTAAAATACAAAATGAATACCAGTCCACATGGGAGAATTTGAACAGTATATAACATTAAAAAAAGAAAAATAACTACAAATAATAATTCTATCAACAAGGTTAAACTCCCTAAATTTTTGATTTTTTTCTTACCTTCCTTTATATTTGTATAGTCAAGATTTAAAAATATCTACAAAAAGCATACTAAAGTAACCTATTAAAATGTTAATATAGTTATCTGTGGGGAACAAAGATTTAGAAACAATAATAATTTTAAAATTATCTTGATTTTTTTACTCAACAATATGTGTCTCTTATGTCATTACTTTTAGTTAGTGTTATCATTTTAGTAACCATTATTACTTAAAAGAATCATATGTTTTTTTTCCCCACCATTGTACTTTTTGGATTCTTGGCTAGTATCTAATGTTTCCCCAATGTAAACAATGCTGAGATGAACAGAATATATACATTTCTAACTATTTTTAGTCAAATAACTAACACTTAATGTTGCTATCACAACTAGCCTATACAGGGATTAAAGAGATTATTTTTATTTTGAACACTTCTTTTTATTTATTTATTTTTTGGTTAAAATGTATTTTTATTGATTTCAGAGAGAAAGGGATAGGGAGAGACAGAAACATCAATGATGAAAGAGAATCATTGATCAGCTGCCTTCTGCACGCCCCCTACTGGGGATCGAGTTAGCAACCCAGGTATGTGCCCTTGACTGGAATTGAACTTGGACCCTTCAGTCTGTAGGCCGACACTTTATCCCCTGAGCCAAACTGGCTAGGACTGAACACTTCTTTTTAAATGTGCTCTATAGGAGGTTTTGTTGATAAATTATTGTTATATTGGAAAAGGTGACTTCCCCTGACTTCTTCTGAAGATCACAGATGATGAAGAGAATGGAGAAATCCAAGAATTCCTTTGCCTTACCTTAAAGTGTCAGCATTAAGCACAGGGCAGGAATACCTTCTAGCTACCAAATCTAAAATAAGAAAATAAAGCCCAGCCTTTACCAATTGCACGTCTCCCTCTCGTGGCTAAAATGGGTAAATGCAGCTTTTCCAATCACAAAAGCGAATGTTCCTTAATTTATATTTATATATGCCTGAGATAAAGAACTGGGAGGAATCTTAGGGAGCACACAGTTCCATCTCCTCATTTACAAGGGAGTGAGCACTTGGTTCATAAGAGGAAAGTGACTTTACCAACACCATATAGATGTGGTGACCTGAGCTTAGAACAGAACTCTGGTTTCCTGATGCCCTGGTGGGTGCTTCCTAATGGCCCGGTGCTGCTCCAGAGGCGACAACTCCGTCCTGTTCCCTCTTACCACCCTCTTTGGACCTGGTGTGTGTGTGCATATGTGAGCCTGTGTGTGAGTGTGCATGTGTGCATGTGGGTCTGTGTGCCCGTGTGCACGTGTGCCTGTGGGTGCACCTGTCTGTGCATGTGTGAGTAGAGCCAGGAGGGTGGGCACAGGAGTCTTCCTCACCAGCAATCTGAGTGCCATATATCTAAATTACTATCCCACATGTGTGGTGTGCATTTTTCCTGACTCAAGTATTTCTCCTGGTATTTTACTTGGGACGGTCACACTCACAGCCTGAAAACTAATGGGGCCACAGAGCATGACAGTCCTTCCCACAGAGCATGACCCCTGCATCACCCCACAGCACTCAGGAGGAAACCTCAGCAGGGCTGTGGCGGCCTTGCTCAGCTAGGCTGCAGAGGGCTCCTCAGAGGCAGGGTCTCACAGCATGTGGAGTGCCTTCATCTCTCAGACCTTTAAACTCTGAATAATACATTAACTTCTGACAAAATAGCATCATTTCAGTCCAGAGTCCTATCTCAGTGATCTCATTCTTTTTCTGTTACTCCTCCATTGAGTTTTAGAGAGAGTGGAAGGGCAGGGGAGAGATAGAGAGAGAAACATATGAGAGATGCATTGGTTGGTTGCCTTCTACATGTGCCCTGACCAGGACCTGGGGTTGAGCCTGCAACTGAGGTGTGTGCCCTTGACCAGAATCAAACTCGAGACCCTTTGATCCAGAGGCCAACGTGCTACCCACTGAATCAAACCGACTAGGGTAGTGATCGCATTCTTAACAAAGATTATTTCTGTGGAGAAATCAAGATGGCAACATAGGTAAGCACCTAAACTGCTGCCTCGCACAATTTCAAAACTACAACTAAAAGACAGAACGGACATCATCCAGAACCGCAGAAGGCTGGCTGAGTGGAAATTCTACAACTAGAAGGAAAGAGAAAAGCTCACGGAAAATCAGAGGAGCAGCAAAGGGCTGAGGTACAGAGATACGCACGCAGAGAAGAAGGGCGGCTGAGTGCCTGGCTGGCTTTCTCTGGCGAGATGGGGAAAGAAGCCCCCGGCTGCACTGACCCCAGTTCCGGGCGAGCACCTGGGGACCCACACACTTACAGGGGGAATCTGGACTGTCAGGCGGAAACTCAGGGGAGCCGCGGAAGGCAGAGGTCTAGAGGTGCACGCGCAAGGGCAGGGCTGATGGGAAACCAAGACTGTCTGCTCCGCCCTGAGACTCCGCCCCATCCAAGCTGAGCACAGAGGCTTTTGCAATTTTGCAAGTCTGATCCTATAAGGCTGTCTCCAGCACTGGACTTCTCCCAGTGTAGACACAGCTGATCCTCACAGCAACTGGACTGGAGGTCAATTCCTCCCAGTGATACCAACAACAATCAAGACTTAACTACAATAAGACTGCACACACAGTCCACAAAGGGGTGCACCAAGAGTGTCTACCTCAGGTTAACTGGGGAGGCCGACCCAATGGACCATATAGGAAACCTAGCACACAAAGCTATCCTACCAACTCAGGGAAGCAACGAAAATGCGGAGACAAAGAAACAGATCACAAATGAAAGAAATGGAGGAAAACAAATGACTGGATATAGAATTCAAAACCATAGTTACAAGGTTTTACAAGACTATCCTGGAAAAGGCCGATAAATTTAGTGAGAACCTCGAAGATATGAAAAAGGACCAACTAGAAATTAAACATACACTGACTGAAATAAAAAATATTATACAGAGACCCAACAGCAGACTAGAGGAATGCAAGAATCAAGTCAAAGGTTTGAAATACAAAGAAGCAAAAAACACTCAACCGAAAAAGCAAAAGCAAAAAGCAAAAAAATCCAAAAAGTTGAAGATGGTGTAAGAAGCCTCTGGGACAACTTCAAGCGTACCAACATCAGAATTATGGGGGTGCCAGAAGAAGAGAGAGAGCAAGATACTGGAAACCTATTTGAAGAAATAATGACTGAAAACTTCCCCCACCTGGTGAAAGAAATAGACTTACAAGTCCAGGAAGCACACAGAACCCCAAACAAAAGGAATCCAAAGAGGACCACACCAAGACACATCATAATTAAAATGCCAAGAGCAAAAGACAAAGAGAGAATATTAAAAGCAGCAAGAGAAAAACAGTTAATTACCTACAAGGGAGCACCCATACGATTGTCAGCTGTTTTCTCAACAGAAACTATGCAGGCCAGATGGGAGTGGCAAGAAATTTTCAAAGTGATGAATAGCAAGAACCTACAACCAAGATTACTCTACCCAGCAAAGCTATCATTCAGAATTGAAGGGCAGATAAAGAGCTTCACGGATAAGAAAAAGCTAAAGGAGTTCATCACCACCAAACCAGTATTATATGAAATGCTGAAAGGTATTCTTTAAGAAGAGGAAGAAGAAAATGGTAAAGATAAAAATTATGAATAACAAATACATATCTATCAACAAGTGAACCTAAAAATCAAGTGAATTAAAAATCTGAGGAATAGAATAAACTGGTGAATATAATAGAATCAGGGGCATAGAAAGGGAGTGGACTGATAATTCTCAGGGGGAAAGGTGTATGGCAGTGCAGGAAGAGACTGGACAAAAATTGTACACCTATGGATGAGGACAGTGGCGGGGAGGTAAGAGCAGAGGGCGGGGTGGGAATCGGGTGGAGGGGAGCTATGGGGGGGAAAATGGGAAACAATTGTAATAATCTGAACAATAAAGATTTATTAAATTAAAAAAAGATTATCTCTGTGGACACTAATAAATCATAATGAGAGATGTTCTCAGGCCACATTCCCTCTGGGCACAACCAGGCTGAGGTTACATTTGGAGGATCAGAGATTTGGGGTCCTACACAGGGTCCTAGTGGGTCCTCTGTGGAGTCATAGCACACACTGTAGCCAGTGAGGATCTCAAGAGGGTGACCCCTGCTGGGACAAGGAATGAGAAGGAACTGAAGAGACATCTCAGGCATGCCAACATTTAAAGGGAGGGCAGAAACAACATATTCAGTCAAGTGTACAAAGAAAGAGCACTGGGAGAGGTTGGAGGAGAGTTAGGAGGGAACAAACTCACCAATGCAAAAAGGAGGGAGTTTTCAGAAGGGAGGGAACACAGTGCCTGACTCTGCAGGAGGCAGTGAGAGAGGGAAGGACCGTCTGTGGATTTCTGCTCTAGATTCCAAGCAGAGGTGGAGCAGGACGGAGCCCACCCACAAGGTCTAATCCAACCACATTGCTTCCTGGCTGTGGGGCTGTGAGCCAATCACGTCACTGCTGTTTCCTCCCTTATGTTACCAAGGGATCACAGTGGTAAGAGATTCTTGAACATTTTGGGAGGTGAAGATGGAAAATCTAATGAAAGCATTTTTGGAAAAATGCAATATGATACTTTGTACATAATTATAGGGGTTTCCTAGACCCTCAGAGTCCCACAGGTTCTTAGTTACAATCTGTTGGAATTAATGCTCTCAAGAGGAGTCCCTTTCAGCTCTGGCATCAAAGGCAGATCTGGATTCTGGATGCTGTGTGTGGGCAGGCTGGCTGCAGAGAGAGGGCATGACTTGATATACATGGCTCTGGCATCAAAGGCAGATCTGGATTCTGGATGCTGTGTGTGGGCAGGCTGGCTGCAGAGAGAGGGCATGACTTGATATACATGGCGCTTCAGGACCTCATCCTGTAGGTGCTCTTCCTACATCTATCGAATGGGCACCTCATACTCATGTCTATGTACATGAGTAAATATTGTCTACACATATTTTAATCAATAATATATTTCTATTTGTTCAAGAGTATTTAATTTAATGGATTATAGTCTACATAAACAGCTAGGTATTTTTGGAAATTATCACTATTATAAATATACTAGAGGCCTGGTGCATGAAATTCATGCATGTGGGGGGGGGGGAGGGTCCCTCAGCCCAGCCTGCACCCTCTCCAATCCAGGGCACTTCAAGGGATAGCCAACTGCTGGTTTAGGACATCTCTCTCACAATTTGGGACCGCTGGCTCCTAACCACTCACCTGCCTGATCTCCCCTAAGCACCTCTGCATGCTGGCCTGATGCCCCTAACTGCCATCCCCTGCCAGCCTGATTGCCTCCTAACTGTCTCACCTGCCAGCCTGATCGCCCCTAACCACCTTTGCCTTGGCCCCTGCCACCGTGGCTTTGTCCAGAAGGATGTCTGCAAGATTACCCCTTTATTAGTATAGATAGTTGGGGTGTATTCCTCTTAGTTATTTGAGGTAATTGCCTAGAACTCTTAGGACACAGAGAGAGAAGGCTTCCAGCGCAGATAGCAGCTGGCTTCACAATGGCTTCAGGTACTGTCTCAGGCCAGGCCAGGCCAGGCCAGGGCGGGGCCTCTCGCTGGACCAGGCTCTGGCCCCTGAGCAGGCCCTTCCTTTGGCTGTGGAGAGCTCTGGAACTCTGGGTGAGGACCTGAAGTGGGAGAAAGAGAGATCTATTCACACACCTGGTTTTCCCGTGACTTTCCACAGACAGGAAAGATGCTACCACCTTTAAGGGAACACCAGCCCATGAGCCTGCCCTCCCTAGGTTATCTACCCAGATTATCAGTCCCCCTCACCTTCCTGAGTGGCCTTGGTGGGTGCAAGATGCTCCAGCTCAACTCATAGATTTTGGGCGTGGCCCACCAGGTGTGAGGCAGGGGAGTTGATGGGTACCAAGGCCTGCTCCACGTGGAACCAGGCAAAAGGAAGGGGCTGCCCAAAACCCTGGACCTGGCCCAGCCAGGTCCCCACCATTGAAGCAATAGCCCTGGGGAGAGGCAGGTGGGTGGCAGAATCAGAGTCCTGGCACTAACTTCCACTATGCACCCTGCCCCCCACCCCTGCAACCTTCCCTCCCTACCCCCCTCCCACCCCCCCGCCATGGCAACTTGTTTAGGATTGAGCCTCTGTGCAGGCTGTTGCCTATCTAGGTTACAACCCCATGCCACCCCCAGCTCCTGTGTGGCTGTCCTGGTTGTAGCAGGCCTGGGATCCAGCAGGTTGAGTCTGCGTGAATCTCTTCTTCACACTGACAGCTCTCCTCAAGGATTAAAAGTCTATTACACAAAAAATATCAATTACTTTACTTGTAAATACAAGTCTTTTTTAAAAAAAATATATCTGGAGCCACCTAGAGCACTTTTGAACCAGAGTCCAAAATGTGGACTTATCTGGGGATGTTTCTATTTTGCTGGTCATCTATGCATATTCCCAAAGCAGCCTCAACTATCACCTCAATCCCACAAACCTTCACAACATCCTACATACAACATTACCTCCTCACTGTTTGTCTCTTTCTCTACTTTACCTTTTTCAGAGCACACAGCACATCCTGACTTCATGTTAAGCATGTGCAGGCTGGTTTGACCCTTTCATGCAAACATGCCATCATGACAAGCTTTTTGGGCTGACCACTGAGCTTCTAGTGCCTGGCCCATAGGAGGCGCTCAATACATACCTGATAAAGGAGCCAGTGAATGAATTCCTCTTAACCCAATCTACAAATCTGATGAGATCCCAATAAAAATTCCAAGGGAATTTGATCAAATGATTCAAAATTCATACATTCTAAAATTTAAAATATGTGTATTTTTTGAAACAAATTTTATTTGCAGGAATTGATTCAAAATGAATTGAATAAATGATCAGAGGTACCTATACAATGATAATCATCACAGAAATATTCATAAAGTAGAAAACAAAATAATTTTCAGTCCATTAACTACAGCCAAATTATATAATTTATTACATAGCAGGACAAAAGATACTAGAGGTTATTAATTATCAGAAATAATTTTAATATTAGTAAATGCTTTATTAAACAAAAATGTAACATAAAATGTCTTATAAATATTAATAAGTATATATTTACATATATTATGAGTATATCTGAAAAGATACACATAAAGATATATATAATTACTAGAGGCCTGGTGCACAAAATTCATGCATGGGGGGATGTCCCTCAGCCCAGCCTGCACCCTCTCCAATCTGGGACCCCTCGAGGGATATCTGACTGCCCGTTTAGGCTCACCAGGATCGGGCCTAAACGGGCAGTCAGACATCCCTCTCACAATCCAGGACTGCTGGCTCCCAACTGCTCACCTGCCTGTTTGCCTGATTGCCCCTAACCATTTCTGCCTGCCAGCATGATCACCCCCTAACCATTCTCCTGCCAGCCTGATCGATGCCTAACTGCTCCCCTGCTGGCCTGAATGACCCTAACTGCCCTCCCCTGCAGGCCTGGTCACCCCTAACTGCCCTCCCCTGCAGGCTTGGTTCCTCCCAACTGCCCTCCCCTGCCGGCCAACTTGTGGCAGCCATATTGTGTCCACATGGGGGCAGCCATCTTTGACCACATGAGGGCGATCATCTTGTGTGTTGGAGTGATGGTCAATTTGCATATTGCTCTTTTATTAGATAGGATTTCCTATTTAGTCTATAAAAAAGAGATCATGTTAAGAATCATTTCCACTTCTGCTGTCAATCATTCAATCACTTCCTTTTGCTCAGAACAAAGGTCTGAGTGTTCCGCTGGCCAACTAGGACCCAGGCTTCAGCTGGCAGGACCAGATGTAACTGCACCTGTTAGCTCCCAGGAGTCACACCTCAGCTGTCCTTCCCAGTGTCAGGAGACCCAGGATTTTCTACACAGCAGGGTGTGGGCTGGATCAGAGAGCGATGGACACAGGTTCTCTGGATTTACCAGCACAGAGAGTCCACCCCTACCCTTGCCCAACTCCTGCCTGTCCCTACCTGTCATTCTCGCTGATCTGCTCCAGGGCCCAGAACCAGGCCCCAAATTGCTCCTTGGACTCTATTTTATATTTCTGTGCCACCATCTCCAGCAGCACTTTCTCCTCCATTACTTTCTGCTCCTGGGCCCAAAGGGAAGGAGAGGATGCAGACACTGCTTGAGGTGGGGTGAGGGGTGGGGCAGGGGCTCTGTCTTGGGTTTTGGACACATGAGCACCCTCCTTCCCTCTAATTCCATCCAGGCATTACCTGTGCTCAGAGTTGAGCATTGATAGCCCTTCTTCCAGGAAATTATCCTTGATGCCACTCCTTACCCACAGACACCAATTGGAGGGTTTCCCCACTTCTGTTCTCAAGCTCTCCCAGTAAATGGAAGATACAGGGAATGGAGTCCTGAGGTGTACTGGCCAGGGTGTCTATGATTCTCAATCCCCTCCCCTGCCCTGCAGGCTGTGCCACATCTGCTAACCTTTCTTTCTATGTTGATCTGACCCCCCTAAAAGGCAGACATCCAAAGTCCATCAGAAAGAAACCCTAGCTAGGACTAGCCCCCTATGACCACCCTTCTCATGTTGCACTACCACCAGGTCTCAGGAGGGGATGGGAAACAGGAAAATACAGGACTTGGATCAGGGCCAGGCTCTGGATTCCAAAGAAGGGGGTCATGGATGGCTATGATGGGCCAATTGCCCAGATCCCAGTAGAGGTTGTGCTGAGAACTCAGGGCTCAGTATGGGGGCTCTCTGTCCCCAAAGGTCAATCCTGGTCACCCCATGTCGGGTGCCAGGTCACTCACCGCCAGATAATCCTTCATCCTAGTGGCCAACTTCATCAGGTCTTTCAGATATTTTTGGAGGAAGGGAACACACTGGGAAAACAAGGTGAGGGTGGGATGAGCCCCTGCTCTCAGGTGCCCCACAGACCTTTCCTGAAAGCCTCCCACCCTCAGCCTCCTGGCCACCTCAGGGTTCTCATGTGAAGCAGCCTAGGTCCTTTAAGACCTCCACTCAAATGTTCCTTCCCTCACACTCCAGGAACTCCTCTTGATCACCTCCAAGGACCTACATTTGGCAATCATAGTGTCAGTGGTCCCAAGCCAGCTACACCCCCATATCCATCCTCCACCCCGCTCACCCAGGTCCTCCTCTTGGTCATTTCTAAGGGAGGGTTTCAGGTTCTGTGGGCAAAGGAGGTGGGGCTGGAGGAGGCAAGCCTCCCACTCTGGACTTGGAGGCCTCCAGCTTGGATGACAAAGCCCCCTCTCTTCTGACTCTGGAGTGCCCCCCCAGACAGGATCACCCACCTTCTGCAGCCTCTTCTTGGATCCTTGGTGGTAGAGCATCAGAGTGGCACACGTGGAAGGCTGCTTCCACCTGGGTGGAGGGGAGGGTCATTGAGGTCATGCTCACCTCAACCCATTTCCTCCCACCTCTGACTTCACACCTTGGTCATCTGACCCTAGTCAGCTGCTACCAGTGTCACCTGGACTCCAGCATGCTCTGATTGTGGATGCCTCCCAGCTACAATTCTCACTCGGTGTGTGTGACCTTGGATCTGGGCCTGGCCTCCCTGACCTGTTGCCTCCTCTGGAAAGTGGGAGACCTTCACCTAGCTAAGCCCTCCCTTGGGAATCAGAAGATGTGTGAGATCAGGGTTCTGCCAGGCCTTGCCCTACCTAAGCCCCCACTCTCCTAACACAGGAGACCCTCCTTCTGCACCCACAACACTCAAGTTGCTAATTGCTCCTGTGGTGTGTCACCTCGATCATTATGAGGATGTTTTCCTCCAGATGTAGAAAACACCTTGATGACATCAGATCTGATGGATGGTAGACAGGACCTTCGAATGGTGGACAGTATGACTGTCTGACTCAATGATTAGAACTGAGGCCAAAATTTGTGTCTGCTTCATTCCTTGAGTCAGGCTAAGTGTCTCCAAAGGTGCCTACTTGTAGTAGGAGCTTAACGCACATTGTCAAGTAAATGAGCTCCAACCAGAACCATCCCAGCCATCTGAATGGGCCTGGGGCCCTGCTCTCTCCTGCCATCCCCCATGGGGCTACACCAAGGACCAGGAAAGGTCAGCTAGGTGAAATCTCAAACTGCTTGACAGGTTGTTTCCCATGTGCTTTTCCAAATTCAGATGCCACAGGCTGCTGATGGGGGGTGGGGGTGTCAGGGGACTTTTCATGGGACAGAAAGAAATAATTGGCAGAAATAACCACATCTGGTCCAGCAACCCTCTCTGCAGAGCCAGGCAGCACAGAAGCCCTGCCATGGCTTGTCCCCACAGCAGTGCCTGCAAGAGCCCCATGAGGTTGATCCTGTACCACCTACTTTCCAGAGGAACATTCTGAGGCTCAGACTGATGTGATGACATTGTCAAGACACACAGCTAGCAGTGAGCAGAGTCCCCACTGTGCCACAGAGGGGACCTGTGCTCACCTAATTAGCAGCTCATCCAGGAACCCTTGGGCTCTGGAGAAGGCTGGGTCGGTGGGCTTCAGGGTGCAGATGTGGGGGATGTTTCCAGCCGGGAAACCTGGGACCAGGGACCCCACCACTTTCTCCAAGGTGCCTTTCTGGAGGGCCCGCATCCTGCAGGCCTCACGAAGTCTCAGAGTTAACTCAGCGGCACACTGGGTGGGACAAGGAGGGACATCCAGTCAGTGGCTTCACCACAAATCCCAGGAGGATAGAGGTCTGGAGCTCACACAGGAGTCCCAGCCCCTGAGAGTTGTGTGCAAGAGGAGGGACAGGAGTGTCCAGGCTGAATGAGGTTCTAAGTTTTCAAAGTTCCACTTAAGTTTGCGGATGGGAGATGTTCATAGAATTGTGACCTTCCAGGCATTTTTTGTTTTTTGTTTTTTTGCTTGTTTCTTTTAGCTGAAGAACGACAAACCTCCTTGTATTAATAGTTTGTATGAGGAGCATTGTCCCCATGAGTCCTCAAGAATCATCCCCATTATAGAGATGAGAACACAGAGGCTTAGGGATGTCACATGTCTCCTCAGGGTCATGAGGGCAGAACTGTGAACTTTCCTGCATGACATTCTCTTTCAGCTACCTGAGACTTACCTGCTCCCGACATAGATGCAAAGGGGTGCGAACCTTGCCCATCCCCTGTGTGGGGTAAGTGTCCATCATAGGCATGGCCTATGAAAACACTGATTTCAAAAAAGACACTTTTGTTTCATCCTTTTATATGAAAGGGCATTTTAAGACCCTTATTGTGGAGATCCCAGATTCTGCAAAGGGGCAAATGCCTGCAGACTCCAGACTGGAGGTGGGTGATCCTCAGGCATGAATCTGAGCAGAGGACTCGAGAGGAAGCAAATCCATGTGGTGGGTGTAAAGTGACTGGTGACTCGGTGTCCCTGTGAGGCAATTGCCAATGAAGGAACACTGTGATTGCCTTGGACAAACTGACATCAGACAGGTGAAAATTTCAATGAGTGAGAAATCCCTGGGCCAGGCTGGGAGCAAGGCAGCAGCCATCATCAGAAACTGCTGTTGGCTATGTCCCTGCTACAGCCCTTTGGATTTGGAATCTGCCTGCAGCCACTACATTTTACATGTGGACGTCCTTCCACCAGTCGTGGGCGTCCATCTCCAGAGGGGTCGGGGTGGTACACATTGTGATCTGAATGTGTCCCCCTAATAGATTACTTTGGGACCCAGAACTTCAGAATGTGTCTGCATTTGCATTTTAGTCTCTAAGCAAGTAATAAGATGAAGTGAATTCAGTGGTGTGGGTCTTAATCTAATATGACCAGTGTCCTTAGAAGAGGAGGGGAGGACACATGGCAGTGCAGAGGGGAGTCCATGTGAACACAGAGAGAAGACGGCCATCTACAAGCTGAGGAGAGACCCCTTGGGAGAAACCAGCCCTGCTTACTGCCTCCTCTCTCACTCCTAGCCTCCAGAATTGTGAGAAAATGAATGTCTGCTGCTGACACCACCCAGTGTGGTCCTATGTTATGGCAGCCCGAGCAACCTAACACAGTCCATTCTGACAGACTTCAGTGTTCCGGGCAGCACTGCTGACATGGCAGCTGAACTGAATCAGGCCCATGCCCAACAGCCCTGAAGGTCTGCATCGCTGGACGAACAAACTCCATTATTGGACCAGGTCTGCAAAGACAGTGGAGCTGAGTGCTCCACAAGATCCTTCCAAGGGTAGTTTGAACAACAAAAACCCATAAGAAAATGTGCTCCTGGTCTCCTGTGAAGACAAACTATTATTTCACTGTAATATTTCCACAAATATGAGAGGAGTGTCTTTCGACTCTTCCATGTAACTGGAGGGAGGAGTGGAGGTCCGGATTCCTCTTTCATGGGGATGAGGGATACTCTAAGGAAAAACATGGGGGGGTCTCCAGGGGTCCCCAGATTTGTGTCTGGGTTCTGGGCACTTCCAGGTCATCTCGGGGTTGTGAGTATAAAGATCCTCAAGGCCAGCCTGAGGCCGAACATGGATGGTGTCTGTGGCCTGATGCACCTTCAGTGGGTTGAGGGAGGTCGAGTAGTTGAACACATTGACCAGCTCTTCAACGATGTCCTCCTTGGAGCTCTACAAAGATAAAGCCGGGTACCAGGTGGGTAGGCTTCAGGAACCTTCCATCCCAATCTGTAGCTCTATCCTATGGCAACCCTTGCAAACTGAGACAAGTCTATGAGGACAGAGTGAGGATGTTCCGGCAGCCCTGCTGAACTAGCAAGAACTGATTCAAGTCAAGGTCTAACAACAGTGAAAGCCCGATTCACTGAGGAAAATTACATCCTTGATTGGCTGATATAGAGGAGGGTAAGGCCACAGCTCCTGGCTGGGCCTCTCTTCAATGGTTTGCTGTGTTCTGTGGGTTGGCAGATTACAGAGAAAGTATCCAATACTTTAATCCCTTCCCATTTTTTTTAAATACACAGCACTATCAAGTGCCATGATGGGTAAGGTTTGGAGAAAGTCTACAACATCTGAGCTGGGATTGGTCCACAGGATAATTTGGCCAGGGAGTTAAACTTTTGAAATGAGAAAAACGCAAAGACAACAAAAATGTTTTCTCTATGACCCCAACAAACACATGAAGACTGTTTTTCTTTCCTACCAGGGACCTGGTCAGGAGGGTTGGAGGAACAGATTCCCTTGGGAGTGGGTCTGTGAGAACTTGGATGCCCCAGATTTGAGTCTGAGTTCTGGTTCTATCTCAGTCACTTCAGGGTCATGATGTGGGCACCTCTCACCTCAGTTTGGCACTGTACGGATTTCCTCGCCTGACGCACTTGTCCTTTGTCCCCGTTGATGGCTTCAGTGAACCTGTCAGACAGCTCCTCTATGATGTCCTTGTTGGAGTTCTGCAAGGGCAAAGCCCCGTCCCGGCCAGGAGGCATCAAGGGCCTGGACATTACCAGTAGGGGAGAGGCCCACCACCCATTCTGCTCCCCAGATTAGGCAGACAGGGCATCTGCAATGACCTCCAGGCATGGAGGGAAAAAGATGACCTAGTGAGAATCCCTGGTTAACAAGTGGGTAGTAAAGCTCAGTCCCCAGCAGTCAGCTTCCCTTCCTCTGACCCATGACCTGGGCAATGAACATGACAAACCTTCCAGGCTTCTGACACCTACCAACCTGCTTCTGCACAGGTTGTGAATTCCTCATCCCACGCTATCTCTCACCACCCCCAAGAAACTCATACCTGGGATGAGGAGTAAGAAGTATGGGCCTTCACAACTGGGACCCAAGTTAAGGTCTGGCTTGGATATTCCTTCCCTGGAATGCCCACAGTGACCCGACGGGTCCTCCTGCCAGAGGCCGAGGGTAGTCGGTGGTGCGGCTCCTTTGGATTTCTGCGGCCGCAGACACATATCTCACGCTGGGCTTTCTTCTGCCCAGAGCCTCGGAAGGACGGAAAGCAACAAAGAGACATTCTAGTCTCCTGATCCTGTCCACTCAAGTGAGCAGCAAAGGCAGTTGTCCCTAGAATGTGGGTACCTGGTTACCACGGTTCTAATTCTGTGAGAGATCTGTCACAAAAGAAGTGAGGTCACCCCTTCAAGGTTCCATGACGTGGGCTCTTCCCCTAATCAGAGTCACCCTAAACCCCTTTGAGCTGGTGACCTCTCACCCTATTCACCCATGTTATCTCTATACCTATACACCGATATCCAACACATCCCTTTCCCCAGCTTCCTGGGAAGGTACGAGGTCCCCTGCTTGGGGGAGAAAGCAGTGTTCACACCTCCTTTTTCTTACGTGTTCTGTTCCTGGGGAAGACTCTGTGCCTCTCAGGGCGTCTCCCAGACTCCCAACCTGCCCAATGAGGATGATGCTAGACAGCATTTTCATAGGAAGTCATCAGGTGTAGATGAGACAAGGCCCCTAACCCCTGTGGGATGTTGTCCCATGAATCAGATGAACAAATGTAGAGGTGGAAGAGTGACAAGCATGAGTGGGACACAGTATGGAACACTAGACAATACAGGGCTGAGGTCCAGCCTGAGATCTCAAGGAAGCCACTGCTCATTTGGCCTCATTTTCAAGTCTACCTTGAAGGGCTTCAAATGACAGTAAATTCAGATATTGTCACTCAGGGACCTAAAACCCCACAGTGGTCTCTTATTATGCTTAGCATCAGACCATGCGCCTCATGTGGGTCCCTGTGGTAGGAACCTTCACAGTGGCTTCGAGAGAGTCCAGTCTCCTGGTGGGAACATCCTTGTGTGTCCGCAGAGAGCTCAGTAAGTGGCTTCTGAACAGCGTGGAGTACAGCCCAGGTGATGAGATGTCAGGTCCCATCATTCTCTCATAGTCTCATTCTTGATGTCCCTTCCTTCCTCTTGATTTTACTTTTTCTCTGTATCTTTGTCTCTGTCTGTCTGTCTGTCATATCTCTGGAACAAGGAGAACAAGTGCCCATGTTTGGAGCTTCCCTATGTAGAGGCCCCATAGGAGAGAACCGAGGGAGTGCCCAGGCCAACAGGCAGGAAGTCAGGCTCTCAGTCCAAACTGCATCCTGACAAAAAGGAGATGAGTGACCTTGGGAGGAAATCTGTCCCCAGTCGAGCCTCAGTTGAAACACATCTCCTGCTTCACGCACACCTTGAGGCAGAGTCACCCAACCCAACCATGTGCAGAGGCCTGCTCCACAGAACTTGTGTCGTGTTATGTGTACTTTAGGGGTGCAAAGTTTGAGACTATTGGTATTTGTGCCCAAGTATCCCCATTAGACATTCAGCAATAATGAACAACCTATGCTCTCTGAGGTTATGGAGAGTATTAGAAAGTTAACATTTGAAAAATCGAGGGAACACTTGGCATATAACAAAGGGAGTGTCTACATGTTCTAAATCCATAGAAACACTGCCTTCCAGTATCTGTAAGCGCCTGAGGGTGGGTACTATTGTCTGGCCAATGGTAGGAAGCCCTCCATAACAGGATGAATAGTAGAATGAGTGCCACTGTGGAAAGCCTTGTCAATGTCCCCTCTTGCCCTGGCCTCACATCGCCTTATGAAGAGCTGGGTCAGACCATAGGTCTGTGGGGGTCTGTTCTTTGTTTGAGGCCCAAACTTCTCAGGGTCCTGGGGACTTCTGGAGAAGGATGGAACCTCCTGGGTGGGGTGGGGGTGGCCATCAGGCTCAGCCAAGCCTCCTGTAGGGAAAGGCAGGAGCACTAAGCTGAGGAGAGAACCTGCCCCTGCTCTGGGCCAGGAAGCCAACAAAGGGAGCAGACACTGCCCAGGTGGCTCAGGTGGAACAGGCAGAGGCCAGGAAGACACTCTCAGGGTCCATTTCACCGGCTGCTCCTGAAGCATGGAAGGCCCTGGGCTGAGATATTTCAATGGCTCCTTTGGATGCTAGAAATTTAACTTTTAAAATTAGACTTGTGCCCATTATTGAAACCAGCTGAGTGAAAGCTGCAGGGCTGTCTGTGGGGCCAGGATGAGGACCCCACCCCCAAGAGCAGCTAGAGGTGTGTTCCTGGCTCCCAGACCTGGATAGGTATGTGGTGCTGGGAACCTGCAGCCCTGCAGGGCAAACTCAGCCTCCAAAGAAGGGCCAACAGGGGCAGTGGGTAGGGAGCTGCCAGCCTCCCGTCCCCCACCTAACACCACCTGCTCCCACAGTGTTAGCCTCAGAAGGAGGGGATTCTGACACCTGCTGGGATCAAGTGCAGGCATCTTGAGGGCACTTTGCTTGGGAAATGATCCCATCACAGGAGGCCAAATATGGATGATCCCACTTTCATGACATTCCTGTTTCCTCATATTCACAGACAAGGCAAGTGGAAGGGTGGCTGCCAGAGGATGGGAGGGATGGGGACTTAGTGCTACTGTTTTGCAAGATCAAAAAGTTGTGGAGGTGGGGTTGGGAATGGTTACCCAGCAGTGAGAATATACATCATACCAGTGAACTGTAGACATAAGAACAACTCAGATGATCAGTTTTGTGTGAAATTGTATTTCACCTCAATTACTTTTATTGAAACTGATGGCCTGGGGCTGTACCGAAGCTGAGTCACACCGACACCATCTGGAAAGATGCGTCCTGGATTTCCCTGGGGGCTGGAGCTCGGGCAGCAGGTTCTCACCCCTTGCCGCCAAGGGGACAGGAACTTGCCTGCGGTGGCCCCAGAGCTCTGGGCTGGGCTGCATGAGCCTGGGCCTGCACCTGTGCACAGGGCAGGGGGTGGAAGTCCATGAAGGGCCTGGTCAGGGACGGCTAGTTTGGGTGTTAGAGTGGGAGCTGGAGGAAACACAAACCCCACTCGTACAGCTGCAGAACTCTTGTCCTCAAGAATCACAGATGCAGCCCCAGCTCTCAGGACGTGCCTCTTCCCTGGTGGTTCCATGGACGGTGACACTGGGCTCCCAGCTGAGGCCTTTGGGGAAAAGCCCAGTAAGTGCTTCCTGTCCTGGGAGCCCACTCCACTTGCTGACCTTCAGGGACTTGGGTCAGGGAATGGTCAGGCAGTAGGACAGATACACCCCCACTTAGACCATCGAAACAACAATTCAGTGGTCGTTTATCTCAAGTTTCTAAGTCCACGGGCACCTGCTGCCCACACCCTCCTCACACACACACTGTCACTGAAACCCAAATGGTGGCTTCTGGAAAGACACCCTGACACCCACCCTGCTTATCCTGATCCCATTGAGCCCCATCCAGGAACACATCTGAAGACAGCAGGAGAGCGCATGTCCACTGTGGTGGCACTACAGGATGACAGGTTGTGCAGAGGCGGTCGATTGATCGTCCTTTCTCATCCTTGATGTTTCTCTCTCTCTCCTTCTCTCAGGAAAAAAAAATCCCTTTTCTATATGTCATTTCCCTCCCTAGCATGAGATTGTACATGAGACTGTACATGCTGTTTTCACAATCCTCTAAAGGAACATAAAATCAATAATAATTAACAATTCAAGTCCTCTCCCCACAAGTTATTGGACTGTCAACAAAACACACATTCTGAAAACCTGAGGTATCTAGATCCTAAAAACTGAACTTCTACAAAGTTTCCCACTTGGAAGGAATATATCAGCATGTTACCTTGCTGGATTAGGAATTTCACTGGCATCAAAATGTTTCAGAAACTACCACAACTTTATTATCCTCTTTCACAGGCTGACTCAGACATAAACACCTAGATGAAATAATCTGAAACAGTCTAGTTTATACACACATACCAGTCCTGTAAAGGAACAATGTTAGTCCTCACTGTAGACTAAAACACTCTTCACAAGAAATAAATAGATCCACAGTGGAGTCCCTGCGTACTTGCAGAGCTCACGGTGATGTGCAAACCCCATCCAGTTAAAGTGCTCCTGAAAGTCCCTGCACCTGACTGATGAGGTGGCAGCTGGTGCTCGAGTCCCCTGAGTGACACATGTGATGGGATGAGCTCAAATCCCACCCACAGCCCTGAGCTCAGGAAGCCTTGTGTCCCTGACAGAAACAGAGAAAGGAGCAAGTTCAACCGTTCAAGGGCCTTTCCTGCTCAGAACTTTGTCCAACTGTCAACTGTCAGAGGCCCTAAGGCCCACTCAGTGGACTTGCTCCCCTCCTGTCCTGCCCACACTACACTGACGATGAATTTGTCTTCGAGAAATGAAAGGATAGTATATGACCATCCATGTAAGAACTATGGGCTCTCTGGGTTGCCATGAGGCCTATAATACATACCACACCTTTCAAGCTATTAGACTATGGATACATATAACTACTATCACAGACCCACACCCACTGGCTCAATACTTCACATGATGTTAAGCTAATCCAAGTTTCTGGTGTTCCCTTTAAAAAATAACTACTTGGCCAGGTCCTTTTATTAGAACCCACATTCACAAGGTTAAGTGCCCTCTGCCTTTAGGAGAGAGGGAAACCCCTGGGTATAAATTGTCCATTACCTGGCCCATAACCTTTAGAACCTGAGCTCTGGCTTTGTTTAGTTTCAGAATAAATGTAGCTGACACCCAATTTGAGCTTGTTTTTCTTCTTTAAAAAGGGTGTTTTTTATGTTGTTTTGTTTGCTTGCTGTCACCTATCACTAGCCAAGAATAAGCTTTTCTGGTGTTGCTCATAATGCACCATATTGTTTTCCCTTTTTATCTTTTCACCCCTTTTGTCCACTTTTACTATCCCCCACCCTTGGCAGCCACTAGTCTGTTCTCTGTATCTATGAAGTCCTTTTGCTTTTTAATTCCACATATAAGCAAGACCATATGGTATTTGTCTTTCTCTGTCCAACATAGCTCACTTAGCATCATGCCTTTGATGAACATCTATGTTGTTGCAAATGTAAAGACTTCATTCTTTCTTATGACTGAATAATACTCTATTGTATATATGCACCGCATCTTCTGTATACAATTGTCTATCGATGGACACTTAGGTTGCTTCCACATCTGTGCTATTTTATGTAATCTATAATAATAAAAGCATAATATGCCAATTAGACTGGACGTCCTTCAGGACTTCCTTCCTTCCTGACAAAGCCACAGTGGACTGGGCCCAGGCAGAGGAGGCAGAGGCCCCCAGACACAGTGGCAGCAGGCAGGAGCCAGGGCCAAGGCCCTTGCACAAATTTCGTGCATCAGGCCTCTAGTGATGCAATGAACACAGAGGTACATGTATCCTTTTGAATTAGTGTTTGGGATTTCTACAAAAAACCTGAAATGATATTGCAGGGTCATATGCTAGTTCTATTTCTAATTTCTTAGAAACTTCCA
Source organism: Corynorhinus townsendii (assembly GCA_026230045.1). NCBI lineage: Eukaryota > Metazoa > Chordata > Mammalia > Chiroptera > Vespertilionidae > Corynorhinus > Corynorhinus townsendii. The sequence goes on along the minus strand of JAPDVU010000007.1, from coordinate 108,077,944 downwards.
TACTGTTTTTCATAGTGGCTGCACCAATTTAAAATCCTAGCAACAGTGCACACAAAAAAATCTCTCCATCCCTTCTCTCTGCATCCTCACCAACATTTGTCACTTCTTGTCTTTTTTATCACATCCATTCTGGCAGTGGGAGGTGATATTTTGTGGTTTCAATTTGCAATTCCCCCTTGATTAGTGAGGTAGAGCACCTTCCACAATGTAATTTTAAATGCTACTGAATAAGCAGCACTATATATAAAATTGAAACTACTACCATTCTTATTCCTCAAGAATTAAAATGCTATTGCACTAAAAAATCAATTATTTTAGTTGTAAATACAAGCTTTTTATAAAAAAAATACGGAGTCACCTAGAGCACTTTGGAACCAGAGCCCAAAATATAATTTATGCACATTCCCAAAGCAGCCTCTACTAGTGCCTCAATCCCACAAACCTTCACATCATCCTATACACAACATTACCTTGACATGCTCTTTGGTTGAGCACTGAGCTTCTAGTGCCTGGCCCATAGGAGGCACTTAATACATACCTGATAAAGGAGAAAGGGAATGAATTCCTGCATTCTAACCTACAAATCTGTTGAGATCCCAATCAAAATTCCAAGGATATTTGTTCAAACAATTCAAAACTTATACATACTAAAATTTAGAATATCTGTATTTTTTGAAACTAATTTAATTTGCAGGAAATTATTCAAAACTAGAGGCCTGATGCACAAAATTCATGCGGGGGGGGGGGGGGTGGCCCTCAGCCCAGCCCAGCCTGCACCCTCTCCAATCTGGGACCTCTCGAGGGATGTCTGACTGCCAGGTAGGAACAGGCCTAAACGGGCAGTCAGACATCCTTCTCACAATCCAGGGCTGCTGGCTATCAACTGCTCACCTGCCTGCCTTCCTGATTGCCACTAACTGCTTCTGCCTGCCTGCCTGATTACCCTCTAACCACTCTCCTGCCAGCCTGATTGATGCCTAACTGCTCCCCTGCCAGTCTGTTTGCCCCTAACTGCCCTCCCCTGCAGGCTTTATTGTCCCCAACTGCCCTCCCTTGCAGGCCTGGTCTCTCTCAAATGCCCTCCCTTGCTGGTGAGCTTGTGGTGGCCATCTTGTGTTCACATGGGGGCAGTCATCTTTGACCACATGGGGGCAACCATCTTGTGTGTTGGAGTGATGGTCAATTTGCATATTATTCTTTTATTATATAGGATAAGATAGGATAGAAGCCGGCTGGTTTGCCCTGAAGGATGTCCCAGATCAGGGTGGGGGTTCCCTTGGGGCATGGGGCGGCCCGGGCGAGGGGCTTGTGGTGGCTTGCAGGCTGGCCATGTGCCCCAATGACACAAGTGAAGGCCCTGGTATCTGGGATTTATTTATCTTCTATAATGGAAACTTTGTAGCCTTGAGTGGAGGCCTGGGCCGGCCAGGGCAGGCCGAAAGCTTGGCTTCCTCTATTGCTGGGGAAACCCAAGCCTCCCTCCTGCTCTCTCCGTGGCTGCAGCCATCTTGGTTGGGTTAATTTGCATACTTGTTCCTGATTGGTTGGTGGGCATGGCTTGTGGGTGTAGTGGATGTATGGTCAATTTGTATATTGCCCTTTTATTAGATAGGATGAATTGAATAAATGTTCAGAGGTATCTATACAATGATGATCATCACAGAATTATTCAAAAAGCAGAAAACAAAGTAAGTTTAAGTCCATTAACTGCAGCCAAATTATATAATTTACCACATAGCAGGAAAAAGGATATTAGGAGATATTCTTTTTTCAGAAATAATTTTAATACTACTAGAATACATTATCAAACATAAATATAACATAAAATGATTTATAAATATGGATAAGTGTATATTTACATATACTGCTGTCATACCTCAAAGGATACATATTAAGATATGTATAATTATTTCCATTTTAGTAAGGGGATGATCACTTATTTTAAATCTTTCTCTTTTCTATCTATAAACATGAATTATTTATATATATTAAAAAAACCTACTTTCATTTTGCAAAAGAGAAAATGTGGGGGTAGGGAAGTGTGTGCAGTATAATCCACCTGGAAAGAGGAGTGGGGATGGTTTTGTCTAAAAGCTGGCAGTTGTTTTAATTATTTTCTGAACCAAATTGTCCTTGTAGAAGGAAATCCCAGGCCTACAATCAAATTGCATTGTGGCAAGACACTAGATTTAGAAGTAGATACACTCGACTAATTGTATCACAGGACATTAACTGACACACAAATATCCCAGATATTTTTCCTCCTTCCAGCGCACATGTGTTTTCTTGTTTCTACCTGCAACTATTCTGCTTTATTCCTTTCTCAGCACAGTCTTAGGATGCTCACTGGCCTTGCTCTCTGCACATGCAGGGATGGAGCCCAGGAGAGTGCTGGCCAGGGCATCTCAGATAGTCACTCCCCTTGTCTGCCCCGGGAAGGGCCACAGCTGCTAACCTTCTCCTTTTTTTCGAGGTTGATCTGATTTCCCTGGAAGGCAGACCAGCCAAAGTCTATCAGAAAGAGCCTCTTGGCCAGGTTTGTCCCCTATGCCCACCCTTCTCATGGTGCACAACTGCCAGGTCCCAGGAGGGGGTGGGAAACAGGGAAAGACAGCACTAGAACCTAGTCCAAGCTCTGGGCTCCAGAGGAGGGGGGCATGGATCAATATGATGGGTAAGATGCTCCAGGTTCCAGAGGAGGCTGTGCTGAGACCTCAGGACTCAGTAGAAGGGCGCTCTGTCCTCTAAGGTCAATCCTGGTCAACCTAACTCAGGTCCCAGGTCACCCACCTCCAGACAATCCTCTATCCTGGTGTAGAGCATCGTCAAGTCTTTCAGATATATTCCAAGGTAGGGACACACTGGGCAAACAGGTGAGGGTGGGATGAACCCCTGCTGTCAGGTGGCCCCATGCCCTTCTCTGAAAGCCTCCCACTTTCACACTCCTGACCTTCCCATGTGGAGCAGCCTAGGACCCTTATGGCCTCCACTCAATTGTCTCTTCCCTCACTCTCCAGGAACTACTCTTGTTGCCCTCCCAGGAGCTCCTATTGGCAAACCACAGGGTCAGTGGTCCCTGGCCAGCCCCACCCCCATATCCATCCTGCACTCAGCTCCCCCATGGCCCGCCCTTGGAAACTTGTAAGGGAAGGTATCATGTTCTGTGGGAACAGGAGGGGCTGGAGCAGGAATGCCTCCCTGTCTTGACTTGGAGGGCTCCAGCTGGGAACACAGAGCCCCATCTCCTCTGAACCTGGAGCGCCCCCAACACAGGCTCACTCAGTTTCTTCTGCAGCCTCTTCTGGGATCCACAGAGGTTCCACATCAGAGTGGCACACCTGGAGGGCTGCTTCCATCTGGGAGGAGGGCAGGTTCATTGAGCTCATGCTCACCTAACCCCATTTCCCTCACCACACCTTACCTTACACCCTGGACACCTGACCCAAGTCAGCTGGTACCAGTGTCACCCCAACTCCAGGATGCTCTGATTCTGGATGGCTCCCAGGTACAATGCTCATTGGCTGTGTGTGATCTTGTGCCTGGGCCTGGCCACCCTGACTTGTTCCCTCTTCTGGAAAGTAGGAGACGTCCACCAAGCTAACAGGTTCATTCCTGTCATTATTGTTCTCACCCTCAGCCCTCCAGGTGCGATGGGGGAGGGAACTCTGTACAGCCCTTTCCTGCCTTGAAATCATGACCATACTGTTAGGCCTGCAGCACAGGATGGTCACCCCTCCATGTCACTCATGAGGAGAGAGAATGGCAGTGAGTGTTCTACGTTGGGAAGTCAGAATGCACACCCTTCTGTCTCTGGTCCAGCCAGTGTGACCTGAGGCCAAGCAGCCTTTTGCTCCCCTTGGCCTGTGAGAATTTTGTTTGCACTTCGGTTTCTGTTGAGAAAGGAATGTATGAGAAATAACCTTCAAACTCCCCAAGTATTTCTCCTAGAGGCCTGAGCCACAGAAGTACCCTTCAATAGGCTGCGGGCGCAGCAGCAGAGGGGTCCGGGGGCGGGGGGTGTGTCACTCTCCTTTAGTAAAGGACTAAAAATGGTACTTTTACGCTAAAGCCTTTGGAGGCCCAGCAGTTGCTGCAGTCCTGGGAACAAACCCTGGGGCTTGCTATCTCCCTCCACACACAGCCACCTTTCCTGCAGCCTCCTGAGAGTTGTCAAAGTTATGTTATCTCTGTTACGCTTCTTAAGAATGTGAGTATATTTTCCACTGGGAAAATAAGCCTATTTCTGAAAGGAAGGGGAAAAAATGTTTTTCCTCTATCTGCTTAGAAAGCAAAGGTTCTCTAGGTTTATAGAAATACTGGCAAGAAAAGTCAGGAGAAAAAGCATTTAATTATAGGAATGAATGAACTAAAAATAATTATGGTTTTTGTAATTATTGTTGTTATGGTAAGGTGTTTGTTTGCATAAATCCAATCAGAATCTGATTTCTTCATAACAGGACATAAGTCAGTTTCTAATTGTGGCTTTATTACCCAACACTTTACTGGAATGTCATGTCTGAGAGAGACATGCCAGGACTCTGGATGTCACCAGAAACCTCTAAAGAATGAAGATTGACTTTGAAGCTGATAAGCCCCTTGGATAATTAGCCTGGTACCTTGTAGGATCACGTGGTTCATTGTGGTCTTTCCAGGTAAGGAACGAAGGTTGCTTTCCTGAGAGATGGCATGAAAGGAACACCAAGACACCTGTGGGGACATCAAAAACTTGAGGAATATACCCAAACATATAAGTATTGCAGGCAAAGCCTCATGGCAACTGTGTGGCATGGCTTCTTTGCCCTGGGTGTAAACATTCTCATGAGATTCCAGCAGAGCATTAAAAAAAAATAGCCTATGTGATGGACTGTTATTCTTGTTGTCTTTATGCAAACAATCAGGACAAATTATAATTAGACTTAATACAGTAAATAAATTGGTCTTAATTTGGCTCTTTAATAAAAATGATTCATTTTGAATCATTTCCTGAGAATAAAATTTGTTTTAAAAATAAACGTTTAAATTTTAGTATGTATTCATTTTGAATCATTTGATCAACTTCCCTTGGTATTTTGAATGGGAACCCTTCAGATTTCTAGATTGGCTAAGGGGAATTCATTCCCTGGCTCCTTTATCAGGAAATGATTCAAAATGAATTGAAAAATCTTCAGAGGTACCTATACAACAATGATCATCAAAGAATTATTCATAAAGTAGAAAACAAAATAATTTTAAGTCCAGTAACTACAGCCAAATTATATAATTTATGACAAAGCAAGAGAAAAGATACTAGAAGGTATTATTTTTCAGAGATGATTTTAATATTAATCAATACCTTACCAAACATAAACATGACAAAAGAAATGACTTAAAACTATGAGTAAGAATATAGTTACCCATAGTATGAGGCTATCTTAAAGGATAAAAATAAATATAGGTATAGTTATTTCCCCTTTAGTCTATGAAAGGAAGATAGTGTTGAGAATAATTTCCCCATGTTCAGTCAATTATTCAATGACTTCCTTTGATGAGTTTTCCCCTGGCCACTTAGGATTGGGGCTCCAGCTTGCAGGATCGGATGTAACTGCAGGACAGAATAGCACCTGTGAGCTCCCAGGCCTCAGGTGTCCCTCGCAGTCTCAGGAGCCCCAGGGATTGGTACAAAGCAAGGTCTGTGGGTGTTGGGGGAATCAGGGGAGCCATGGATACAGGTTCTCTGGACTGACCAACAGAAAGCTCCTACCCCTGCCCATGCCCAACTCCTGCCTGGCCTCATCTCTCATTCTCACTGAGCCACTCCAGAGCCCAGAACCAGGCCCGGAATTGCTCCTCGAGCTGTATTTTGTATTTCTGGGCAGCCTCATGCAGCACCACTATCTCCTCTAGGACTTTGTGCACCTGGGGCCAGAGGGAAAGCGAGGATGCAGATACTGCTTGATTGGGAGTGAGGAGTCGAGCAGGGGCCCAGTCCTGGGTCTTTGTACACAGGGCAGCCTCATTCCCCCTAATTCCACCTAGGCCCTTCCTGTGCTCAGAGATGGGCATCAACAGCCCTTCCTCCAGGAGGTTATCCTTGATGCCACCTCCATGCCTCCAGCCATCAACTGGAGGGGTCTCCCACTCCTGTTATCAAACTCTCCCGATAAATGGAAGATGCAGGGGATGGAGTCTCGATGTGTGCTGGCCAGGGTGTCTATGATTCTCACTCCCCTCCTCTGCCCCACAGGAGGTGCACAGCTGCTAATGTGTTCTTTTTCTATGTTGATCTGACCCCCCTAAAAGGCAGACATCCATGGTCCATCAGAAAGAAACCCCTGGCTAGGACTAGACCCCTGTCCCCACCCTTCTCATGTTGCACTACCACCAGGTCCCGGGAGGAGATGGGAAACAGGAAAAGACAGGACTTGGATCAAGGCCAGGCTCTGGGCTCCAAAGGAGTGGGCACATGGATGGCTATGATGGACCTGTTGGCCCAGCTCTAAGGGGAGGCTGTGCTGAGAACTCAGGGCTCAGTATGGGGGCTCTACTTCCCCAAAAGTCAATCCTGGTTACCCCAAGTTGGGATCCCATTATCCCACCTGCAGATCATCCTCCATCCTGGCATACTTCTCTGCAGAAGAGTCAGTATTTTCTGAGGAAGGGAACAAACTGGGCAAACAGGAAGAGTGTGAAATGAGCCCCTGCTCTCAGGTGCCCCACAGACCCTCTCCTGAAAGCCTCCCAGCCTCAGCCCACTTTGCCCACCAGGGTTCCCATGTGGAGCAGCCCAGGTCTCTTAGGCCTTCCACTCAATTGCCTCCTCCCTCACTCTCCAGGTACACCTCCTAATCACGTCCCAGGACCTCCTTTGGTCAAATCACAGTGTCAGTGGTTCTGGACCAGACCGATGCCCTTGTCCAGCCTTCAGCCAGTTCCCCCAGGCCTTCCTCTTTGTCACTTCTACAGGAGGGTTTCAGCTTCTGTGGGCACAAGAGGTGGGGCTCAAGGAGGAAGGCCTCCCTCTCTTGACTTTGAGGCCTCCAAATCAGAGCAAAGATCCACTTTCTCTGACCCTGGAGGGCCCCTGAGACAGGCTCACTAAGCTTCTTGTGCAGACTCTTGTTGGCTCCTTGGAGGTAGAGCATCATAGTGGCACATCTGGAAGGATCCTTCTGCCAGGACAGGGGTCATTTGAGGACAGGGTCATTGAGCTTATGCTCACCTCAACCCATTTTGTCCACCACGCTTGACGTAACACCCAGGACATATGACCCAAGTCAGCTGGTACCAGTGCCACCCCGACTCCAGCATGATCTGATTCTGGATGCCTCCCAGCTACAATGCTCACTCAGCATGTGTGAACTTAGGCCTGGGTCTGGCTTGTATGACCCTGTCCCTCCTCTGGAAAGTGGGAGACCTCCATCCAGCTCACAGGTGCTCCATATTTCTATGGAGCATCTCTGTTTTGACCAGTTTTGTGTTTCAACTGGGCATAGGGTTGTGGTGCTGGAAACACTTGAATATCTCCCATTGGCTCAATGCAGTCTCTGACATTGAAGGAAACTGACTCCTGAAGCAGAGCTAGTGGCCTGAGGTCCCAGAGTGTCTTAGACCCTGCCCACCAGCCCAGTCCCTGTCTGTAGGGTGGCAGCCTCCAGGAGGTGAGGGAACATTGGCAGACATACAGGGAACACCTGCCCACATCTGATCTGTGATAGGAGAGGCCTACCTACCTGGAAACCTTCCCCCACGTTTTCTTCAGGGGATGAACAGACATGCACTGCAGAGAGGCCAGCATAGCGTGCAGGGAGGAGAAGTTCCTTAGGGCTCTGCATTCCTGGGGAAAAGGAGACAGACACTGTGATGTGGGCGCTGCAGATGTAGCTTCAATCCACCATGATTGACACCCACACCTGTTGGGACAGATGCTCAGGGTAGGTACATTTATCACCCAAAGACCAACTCTCAGAGCAAGGAGGATCCCAGCTCAACCCAAGGAAGGAGCCAGGTAGGAAGTGAGCCTCCCATCAGAGACCTGGAGTCAAGGAACTAGAGACTGTTCTGAGCCTCCGACCTCAGGCTTCAGCCTGAAAGCTGACCAAGCAGTAGCGTCATTTTTCAAGGCTCCACATACAGATGCTACTGGGCCTCCCCTTATGAACCTTGGCCACCTTGATCCAGTGCTCCACCAATTTGGCCCTGTCCTGGGCCATTATGCTTCAGTCCCCAAGGCAAGCGCTGATCACACAAGTGGCTACATGATTGAACTGTCTGACAGTGGCACAGACAGTGGATGCCACATGTTCCTTGCCAGGCTTGGCCCTCTGGGACCAGACAGAGCCCAGGCACTGGTGGAGCAGCACCTTCTTGAACAGCTCTTGGAAGGAAAGGTGAGTGTCACTCAGCCCTGCTACACCACAGCTCAGGATCCCCATTCCCTGAAGGGGTCACTAGTCCAGACTGAAGCTCAGGAAGCTGAGGATGTGCCTGAGCCTTGGAGTCCATGGGATTCATTCTCTGTCCACTGAGGGCACCCAGCACTGGATGACCCAGGACCCAAGACTGGTGGGGAAGGGTCAGGAGCATCTGCCTCCCTCCCTTGCTCAGTGACTCCAAGCTCCAGGAAGTGGCTCAAGTCTGCTCACCCCAAGGGGCCATCTTCCAGCATTTGATATCCCTTTGGTCCAAATCCCCATTCAGTGCACATTCCCCTGTGGTAGCTACAACCACAGTTGTTTGTCTCCCTTATAGTTACACACACATCAGGGGCCTAATAAGTGCTGAGGCCGCTGAGCCTCATGGGCACATGGAGGGGTGACTCATGGATCTGGCTGCATGCAGTGAGCTCCCCTCCCCACAAATCGGGCCAGGCCTCACCAACATTCTGTCTCATCTCCCTCATTTAATCTGCACAACCACTCTGTGCAGTACGGCCTGCGGTGCCCACCTCCACTGCCCTCATCTGGACAGCAAAGGCTTGGGTGTTGAGAAAGTTTCCCAGGACCCATGTGTGGTAAAGTGGTGCAGCTGTGATTTGCATCAAAATCATAGGAGTTGGGATCAGGGAAAGGCAGGTTGGGGCAGCTGAGGACAGAGGGAAGGCCTGTCCCACCCTGAGAGCCCCAGACTCACCACATCCATTGCTGTCAGTTGCTGGGCCACCAGTCTTGGAGGGAAGGTCAGGTGTTAAGCTTCTCCTCCCTTATAAAGTGCTTAGGGGTTGCAGGCCAGGGATAGTCAGTTACTGGAGATGGTTTTGGCTCTGTTGTTGGGATTCGGGTCAGAGCTGGTGGTCCAGATGGCTCCAGCACAACCACAGCTGGACTGGGCTTTAGCCCAGGAGCAGGCCCTTCCTCTGGCTCAGGAGTGTGCTTGAGCTCCGCAGGTGGTTCTGGAGCAGGTTAAAGAGACAGGGTCTTGTAAGAGCCTCCCTTTCCCCTGCATTTCCACAGACAGGAAAGATACGGCTGTGTTTAGGGAAGTCTGGCCCATGAAACACCGCTGCCCCCTGCCCCACTCACCCAGTCCTCTTCCCAAACTGCAGTCCCCTCACCTTTCCACTGTGCTTCAGTGGGCTCTAGAAGCTCCAGCTCCACACAAAGACTTCTAATGAAGCCCACCGGGTTTGGGGCAGGGAAGCTCTGCAGCACCAAGGCCTGCTTCAGGATGAACCAGGGGAAAAGGAAGGGCTGGTGTAAATATTGTACCTGGTCCTACCAGGTTCTCATCATAGAAGCAATGGCCCTAGGGTGAGGCAGGTGGGTAGCAGAGTCTGAGTCCTGGTCTTTCCTTTTACTCTGCCCTCCCATGGCACCCTTTTTAGGGACTGACCTCTGTGTAGGCCCCTCTTCATCCAGAGGACAGTCCCTTGCCACCCTAGGTGCCTGTGTGGCTGTCCTGGTTGTAGCAGGTGTGGGATCCAGCAGGTTCAACATGGAGTCTGTGTAAGATTCTTCTTCCCACTGGCAGCTCTCCTGAAGGTCCTGTACACTACCCACCCGAGCCCTCTTGCAATTATTAGGCCCCTGGGCATCTGGGTTGAGGACTGAGACAATCTTGTGAGCAGCCTGCTCACCACAATCCTGTTCTGAAATCACCCATGGGGGACAGGGGAGATGTATGTGGAGAGGAGCAGGCAGAGTAGGATGGGACTGTGGGCGGGGAGGGAACTCTGAGGGACAACTCAGTCCAGCCTCCTCTCTGGGTCTACAAGGCCAAGGGCCTCAACCACTGTTCACTTTGACTCATGTCTCCTGTGAAGGAGCACCAGAGCTCAGCCCTCCCTTAGGAATCAGAAAATGTGTAAGATCAGGGTTCTGCTAGGCCCTGCCCTACCTAAACACCTACTCTGATAACACAGGAGACCCTCCTTCTGCACCCACAACCACTCATGTTGCTAATTGCTCCTGGGATGTGTCACCCCATCATTATGAGGAGGTATCCCTCCAGATGTAGAAAACACCTTGATGGCATCAGCTCTGATGGATGGTGGACAGGACTTGCGAATGATGGACAGTGTGACTGCCTGACTTACTGACTAGAACTGAAGCCAAAGATTGTGTCTGCTTCATTTCTTGAGTCAGGCTAAGTGTCTCCAAAAGTGCCTGCCTGTATTACGAGCTTAGTGCATATTGTCAAATAAATGAGCTCCAACTAGAACCATCCCAGCCATCTGAGTGGGCCTGGGGCCCTGCTATCTCCTGCCATCCCCCATGGGGCTACACCAAGGACCAGGAAAGGTCAGCTAGTTCAAATCTCAAACTCCTTGAGAGGTTGATTTCCATGTGGTTTTCCAAACTCAGATGCCACAGGCCACTGAAGCATGGGTCAGTGGACTTCCATGGGACAGAGAGACATAATTGGCAGGAATAACCACAGCTGGTCCAGCAGGCCTTTCTTCTGAGCCAGGCAGCAGGGAAGCCCTGCCATGGCTTGTCCCCATAGCAGTGCCTACAAGAGCCCTGTGAGGTTGATCCTGTACTGCCCCACTTATCAGAGGAGCATTCTGAGTCTCAGACTGATGTGATGACATTATCAAGACACACACCTAGCAGTGGGCAGAGTCTCCGCTGTGCAGAGAAGGATACCTGAGCTCATCTAGTTAACAGCTCATCCAGGAACCCTTGGGCTCTGTAGAAAGCCAGATGGATGGGCATCAGGGTGCAGATGTGGGGGATATTTCCAGCCGGGAGAGCTGGTACCAGGAAACCAAGCACCTTCTCCAAGGTGCCTTTCTGGAGGGCCCACATCCTGCAGGCCTCATGTAGTTTCAGAGTTAACTCAGCGACACCTTGGGTGGGGTAAGGAGGGACATTCAGTCAGTGGCATCACCAAGATTCCCAGGAGGATGGAGGTCTGGAGCTCAAACAGGAGTCCCAGCCCCTGAGGGTTGTGTGCAAGAGGAGGGACAGGAGTGCCCAGGCTGAGTGAGGTTCTAGGTTTTCCAAGTTCCACTTAAGTTCGGCGGTGGAGGATGTTCATACAATTGTGACCTTCTGTGCATGTTTTTGCTTGCTTTAGCTAAGGATCAACAAGCCTCCTCATATTGGTAGTTTGTATTAGGAGTATTCTCCACATGAGACCTAAAGAACTATCCCCATTAGAGAGATGAGAACACAGAGCTTAGGGATGTCACATGTCTGCTCAAGGTCATGAGGACAGAACTGTGAACTGTCCTGCTTGACATTCCCTCTCAGCTACATGAGACTTACCTGCTCCCAACATGTATGCAAAGGGGGTGGGAACCTTGCCCATCCCCTGTGGGGGACAGTGTACACGGTAGACATGGACTAGGAAAACCACTGACTTCAAAAAAGACACTTTTGTTTCATCCTTTTATAGTAAAGGGCATTTTAAGATCCTCATAGTGGTGATCCCAGATTCTGAGAAAGGGCAAATGCCTGCAGACTCCAGACTGGAGGAGGATGATCCTCAGGCATGAATCTGAGCAGAAGACTCGAGAGGGAGTAAATCATGTGGTGGGTGTAAAGTGACAGCTGACTCAGTGTCCCTGTGAGGCAATCGCCAATGAGGGAACACTGTGATTGCCTTGGACAACCTGACATCGAACAGGTGAAAATTTCAATGAGTGAGAAATCCCCGGGCCAGGCTGGGAGCAAGGCAGCAGCCATCATCAGAAACTGCTTTTGGTTGTGTCCCTGCTACAGCCCTTTGGGTTTGGAATCTGCCTGCAGCCATTACATTTTACATGTGCACGTCCTTCCACCAGCAGTGGGCGTCCATCTCCAGAGGGGGGTGGTACACATTGTGATCTGAATGTGTCCCCCTAATTCCATAAATTTTGGACTCCCTAAAACTTCACAATGTGTCTGATTTTAGTCTTTAAGCAAGTAATTAGGTGAGGTGAATTCAGTGGTGTGGGTATTAATCTAGTCTGACCAGTGTCCTTAGAAACGGTGGGGAGGACACATCGCAGTGCAGAGGGGAGTCCATGTGACACAGAGAGAAGAGGGGCTTCTATAAGCTGAGAAGAGACCCCTCAGGAGAAACCAGCCCTGCTCACAGCCTCTTCTCTCACTCTTAGCCTCAGGAATTGTGAGAAAATTAATGTCTGCTGTTGACACCACTCATGTGGTCTTATATTATGGCAGTCCATTCCCATACACATCAGTGTTCTGGGCAGCACCGCTGACATGGCAGCTGAACTGAATCAGGCCCATGTCCAACAGCACTGAAAGGCTGTGTAGCTGGGCAAGGGACCTCCGTTCTTAGACCAGGTCTGCAAGGATAGTGGAGCTAAGTGCTCCACAGGATCCTGCCATGGGAAGTTTAAGCAACAAAAATCAATAGGCAAATGTACTCCTGGTCTCCTGTGAAGTCAAACAATATTATTTCACTCTAATATTTCGACAAATATGAGTGAAGTGTCTTTCGACTCTTCCATGTAACTGGAGGGAGGAGTGGAGGTCCGGATTCCTCTTTCATGGGGATGAGGGATACTCTATAGGAAAAATGTGGGGGGATCTCCGGAGGTCCCCAGATTTGAGTCTGGGTTCTGAGCACCGCCAGGTCATCTCGGGGTTGTGAGTATAAAGATCCTCAAGGCCAGCCTGAGGCCAAACATGGATGGTGTCTGTGGCCTGATGCACCTTCAGTGGGTTGAGGGAGGTCGAATAGTTGAACACATTGACCAGCTCTTCAACGATGTCCTCCTTGGAGCTCTACAAAGACAAAGCTGGGTACCGGGTGGGTAGGCTTCAGGAACCTTCCATCCCAATCTGTAGCTCTATCCTATGGCATCCCTGGCAAACTGAGACAGTCTATGAGGACAGAGTGAGAATGTTCCAGCAGCCCTGCTGAACTAGCAAGAACTGATTCACGTCAAGGTCTAACAACAGTGAAAGCTGAATCACTGAAGAAAATGAAATTCTTGATGGGATGATGTGGAGGAGGGTAAGGCCACGGCTCCTGACTGGGCACACTGCAATGGTTTGCCGTGTTCTGTAGGATGGCAGGTTGTAGAGAAATATATCCAATACTTTAATCCCTGCCCATTTTTTTTTTTAAATACACAGCAATATTAAGTGGGATAATGGGTAAGGTTTGGAGAAAGGCTATAAGAACATCTGAGCTGGGATTGATCCACAGGATACTTGGGGCAGGGAGTTAAACTTTTGAAATGAGAAAAACACAAAGACAACAAAAATGTTTTCTCTATGACCCCAACCATCACAGGAAGACTGCTTTTCCACCCTACCAGGGACCTGGTCAGCAGGATTGAAGTTAGATTTCTATGGGAGTGGGTCTGTGAAAATTCTGAAGCCCCAGATTTGAGTCTGATTTCTGGTTCCATCCCATTCACCCCAGGGTCCTGGGTGAGGGCACCTCTCACCTCAGTTTGCCACTGGACAGATTTCCTGGCCTGAAATATTTGCTCATTGTAACTGTTGATAGCATCAGTGAATCTGTCAGCCAGCTTCTCTATGATGTTCTTGTTGCAGCTCTGCAAGGCCAGGAGGTGTCAAGGGCCTGGACATTACCAGTGGGGGAGATGCCCACCACCCATTCCGCCCCCCAGATCAGGCAGAGAGGGACATCTTCAATGACCTTCAGGCAGGGAGGGAACGAGATGACTTAGTGAGAATCCCTGGTTAACAAGTGGGTAATGGAGCTCACTCCTATCACTCAGCTTCCCTTCCTCTAGCCCATGACCTGGGCAATGAATATGACACACCCTCCAAGCTTCTGACACTTAGCAACCTGCTTCTGGCCAGGTGGTGTGTTCCTCATCCCATGGTGTCCCTCACCACCCCCAAGAAACTCATACCTGGGATGAGGAGTGAGAAGTGTGGACCTTCACAACTGGGACCCAAGTTAAGGTCTGGCTTGGAAATTCCTTACCTGGAATGCCCACAGTGACCCGACGGGTCCTCCTGCCAGAGGCTTAGGGTAGTCGGCAGTGCGGCTCCTTTGTATTTCTGCGGCCGCAGACACATATCTTACACTGGGCTTTCTTCTGCCCAGAGCCTCGGAAGGATGGGAAGCAACAAAGAGACATCCTAGTCTCCTGATCCTCTCCACTCAAGGGAGCTGAAAAGACAGTTGTCTCTACAAGGTGGGGACCTGGTTACCACGGTTCTAATTTCTGTAGGGAGTTTTTCACAAAGAAAGTGAGGTCACCACTTCACGGTTCCAATGACCTGGGCCCTTCCCCCAATCAGAGTCACCCTAAGGCCCCTCTGAGCTGGTGACTTCTCACCTTCGTCACCAATGTTATCTCCATACCTATACACCCATATCCAATACATTCCTTCCCCCAGCTCCCTGGGAAGGTACAAGGCTTGGGGGAGAAATGTGTGTTCACACCTCCTTTTTCTTTCATGTTCTGTGTCCTGGGAAAGACTCTGTGCCTCTCAGGACCTCCCCCATCTCCCAACCTGCCCAATGAGAATGATCCTAGACACCACTGTAATCCGAAGTCATCAGATATAGATGAGATAAGGCCCCTAACCCCTGTGGGCTGGTGTTCCATGAATCTGATGAACAAATGTAGAGGTGAAAGTGTGACAAGAATGAGTGGCAGACAGCATGGAACACTAGACAAAACAGGCCTGGGGTCCAGGGTGTGATATCATGGAAGTCACTGCTCATTTGGCCTCATTTTCAAGTCTGTACATTTAAGGATTTGAAATGACAGGAAATTCAGATATTGTCACTCACTGGCCTCAAACCTCCAGTGGTGTCTTTTCACACTTAGCATCAGAGCCAGTGCCTCATGTGGGTCCATGTGATGGGAGCTTTCACAGTGGCTTCGAGTGAGTTCAGCCTCCTGTTGGGAACATGCTTGTGTGTATGCGGAGTGCTCAGTAACTGACTTCTGAACAACGTGGAGTACAACCCAGGTGATAGGATGTCAGGTCCCATCATTCTCTCATAGTCTCATTCTTGATGTCCCTTCCTTCCTGTCCATTTCACTTTCTTCCTATGTCTGTGTCTTTGTCTGTCTGTCTGCCATATGTCTGAAACAAGGAGAACAAGCGCCCATGTTTTGAGCTTCCCTACGTAGAGGCCCCATAGGAGAGAACCGAGGGAGTGCCCAGGCCAACAGGCAGGAACTCAGGCTCTCAGTCCAAACTGCATCCTGACTAAAAGCAGATGAGTGACCTTGGGAGGAAATTTGTCCTCAGTCGAGCCTCAGTTGAAACACATCTCCTGGTTCACCCACACCTTGAGGTAGAGGCACCCAACCCAACCATGTCTAAATGCCTGCTCCACAGAACTTGTGTGGTGTTAATACTTGTCCTTTAAGGTTGCAAAGTTTGAGAGCATTGGTATGTGTGCCTCAGTTTCCCCATTAGACACTCAGCAATAATAAACAACTTATGCTCTGAGGTTATGGAGAGTGTTAGAAAGTTAACATTTGAAAAATGGAGAAAACACTTGGCATATAACAAAGGGGGTGTCTACATGTTCTAAATCCATGTAAACACTGCCTTCCAGTGTCTGTAGACGACTGAGGGTGGAAACTATAGCCTGGCCAATGGTAGTAAGCCTGCCATAACATGATGAATGCAAAATGAGTGCCACTATGGAAAGCCTTGTCCATGTCCTCTCCTGCCGTGGTCTCACATCGCTCATGTGAAGAGCTGGGTTAGACAATAGATCTATAAGGGTCTGTCCTTGGTTTGAGGCCCTAACTTCTCAAGGTCCTGGGACCTTCTGGAGAAACATGGAACCTCCTGGGTGGGGTGGGGGTGGCCTTCAGGCTCAGCCAAGGCTTCTTCAGGGAAAGGCAGGAGCACTTAGCTGAGGACAGAACCTGGCCCTGCCTTGGACCTGGAAACCAAGAAGAGGAGCAGACACTGCCCAGGAGGACCAGGTGGAGCAGGCAGAGGCCAGGAGGACACTCTCAGGGTCCATGTCACTGGCTGCTCCTGACGTATGGAAGAGCCTGGGCTGAGATATTTGAATGGCTCCTTGGGATGCTAGAAATTCAACTTTTGTTTAAAATTAGACATGTGCTCAGTATTGAAACCAGCTGGGTGAAAGCTGCAGGGCTGTCTGAGGAGCCAGGATGAGGACCTCACCTGCAGGAGCACCTGGAGGTGTGTACCTGGCTCCCAGACCTGGATGGGTATGTGGTGCTGGGAACTTGCAGCCCTGTAGGGCAACCTCAGCTTCCAATGAAGGAGCCAACTGGGGCAGTGGGCAGGGAGCTGCCAACCCTCCTGTTCCCCACCTAACATCACCTGCTCCCAGAGTGTTAGCCTCAGATGGAGGGATTCTGACACTTGCTGGGACCAAGCATAGGCACCTGGAGGCCACTGTGCTTGGGAAATGATCCCATCACAGGAGGACAAATATGGATGATCCCACTTTCCTGACATTCCTGTTTCCCCATATTCACAGACAAGGCAAGTGGAAGGTGGCTGCCAGAGGATTAGTGCTACCATTTTGCAAGATGAAAAAGTTGTGGAGGTGGAGTGGTGATGGTTGCACAGCAGTGAGAATATAGGTCATACCAGTGAACTGTATAGGTAAAAATGAATCAGATGGTGGAGAAAACAAGATGGAGGCATAGGTAAACACCTAAACTGCTGCCTCACACAACAATTTAAAACTACAACTAAAAGCCAAAATGGACATCATCTATAACCACAGGAAAGCTGGCTGAGTGGAAATTCCACAAGTAGAAAGAAAGAGAAAAGCACATTGAGAATCAGAGGAGCTGCAGAAGGCAGAGGTACGGAGACGCTCGCGTGGAGAGGACTGGTTACTGAGTACGTGGCTGGCTTTCTCAATCGGGAGGGAAATAAAAGCTCCTGACTGGTATGAACTCCAGTTCTGGGCGAGACTCTGGGGACCCAGACTCATACGGGGTGAAATTGGACTGCTGGGAAAGAGAAAAGCACACTGAGACTCAAAGGAAATACGGAAGGCAGAGCTACAGAGGTGTGTGCGCATAGAGGGCTGGCAACTGAGTACATACCTGACTTTCTCAATTGGGAGGGAGACAAAAGCTCCTGACTGCTATGAACTCCAGTTCTGGGCGAGACTCTGGGGACCCAGACTCATTAGGGAAAAAACTGGACTGCCTGGTAGCGGGCGAAACTGGAGGGCGGCTTTCTCTCAGAGGTGTGTGCAGTGATTACCAGGGGACACTGAGACCCAGGGGTCTATTAGTACAGGGCTGATGGGAAGCCAATGCTGTCTGCTCTGCCCTGAGACACTCCCCCATCCAAGCTGAGTACAGAGGCTTTTGTAAGTCTTATCTTATAAGGGTGTCTCCAGCACACAAGTTCTCCTAGTGTAGACACAGCTGATACTCACAGCCAATAGGCCTGGAGGTCAATTCCTCCCACTGATACCAACAACAATCAAGGCTTAACTACAAGACTGTGCACACAGCCCACAAAGGGGTGCAAAAAGAGTGTCCACCTCAGGTAACTGGAGAGGCTGAGTCACTGGGCCCTATAGGACATCTAGCACACAAAGCCACTCTGTCAACTCAGGGAAGCAGCCAAAATGCAGAGACAAAGAAACAGGTCACAAATGAAAGAAATGGAGGAAAGCAAACTACCAGATATAGAGTTCAAAACCACGGTTTTAAAGTTTTTCAAGAATTTTCTAAAACAGGCCGATAAATTTTGTGAGAGCCTCGAGGATATGAAAAAGGACCAACTAGAAATTAAGCATACACTGACTGAAATAAAAAATAATATACAGAGATCCAACAGCAGACTAGAGGATAGTAAGAATCAAGTCAAAGATTTGATATAGAAAGAAGCAAAAAACACTGAACCAGAAAAGCAAAAAGAAAAAAGAATCCAAAAATAGAAGATAGTGTAAGGAGCCTCTGGGACAACTTCAACCATACCAACATCAGAATTATGGGTGTGCCAGAGGAAGAAGTGAGACAGTAAGGTACTGAAAACCTATTTGAAGAAATAAAGACAGAAAACTTCCCCCACCTGGTGAAATAAATAGACTTACAAATCCAGGAAGCGCAGAGAACCCCAAACAAAAGGAATCCAGAGGAGACCATACCAAGACACGTCATAATTAAGAGGCCAAGAGCAAAAGACAAAGAGAGAATATTAAAAGCAGCAAGAGAAAAACAGTTAGTTACCTATAAGGGAGCACCCATCTGATTGTCAGCTGATTTCTCAACAGAAACTATGCAGGCCAGAAGGGAGTGGCAAGAAATATTCAAAGTGATGAATAGCAAGAACCTACAACCAAGATTACTCTACCCAGCAAAGCTGTCCTTCAGAATTGAAGGTCAGATAAAGAGCTTCACAGATAAGAAAAAGCTAAAGGAGTTCATCACCGCCAAACCATTATTATATGAAATTCTGAAAGGTATGCTGTAAGAAGAGGAAGAAGAAGAAAAAAGTAAAGATAAAAATTATGAACAACAAATACATACCTTTCAACAAGTGAATCTAAAAATGAAGTGAATAAAAAAATTCATGAACAGAATAAACTGGTGAATATAATAGAATCAGGGGCATAGAAAGGGAGCAGACTAACAATTCTCGGGGGGAAAGGGGTGTGGGGGTGTGGGAAGAGACTGTACAAAAATCATACACCTATGGATGAGGACAGTGCGGGGGAGGGGCGTGTAAGGGTAGAGGGTGGAGTGGGAACTGGGTGGAGGAGAGTTATGGGGGGAAAAAAGAGGAACAATTGTAATAATCTGAACAATATTTATTAAATTAAAAAAACAAAATGACTCAGATGGTCAGTTTTGTGTGATGTGTATTCCACCTCAATTACTTTTATTGAAACTGGTGGCTTGGGGTTGCCCAGAAGCTGAGTCACACTGACACCATCTGGATGTGTGCCTTGGGGCTGGAGCTCAGGCAGCAGGTTCTCACCCCTTGCAGCCAAGGGGACAGGAACTTGCCTGCGGTGGCCCCAGAGCTCTGGGCTGGGCTGCATGAGCCTGGGCCTGCACCTGTGCACAGGGCAGTGGGTGGAAGTCCATGAAGGGCCTGGTCAGGGATGGCTAGTTTGGGGGCTAGAGTAGGAGGTGGAGGAAATGCAAACACAACCTCCACCAGCTGCAGGACTCCTGCCTCAACAATGACAGATGCAGCCCCAACTCTCAGGACAACACGCCTCCTTCCTGGTGGCTCCTCGGATGGTGATGCTGGGATCCCAGCTGAGGCCTTTGGGGAAAAGCCCAGTAAATGCTTCCTGTCCTGGGAACCTGCTCCACTTGCTGACCTTCAGAGCCTTAGATCAGGGAATGGTCAGGCAGTAGGACAGAGACAACCCCAGTTAGACCATTGAAATGACAATTCAGCCACCATTTATCTCAAGTTTCTAAGTCCACGTTCACCTGCTGCCCACACCCTCCTCACACACACACTGTCACTGAACCCCTAATGGTTGATCCTGTAAAGACACCCTGGCACCCACCCTGCTTATCCTGATCCCATTGAGCCCCATCCAGGAACACATCTGAAGACAGCAGGAGAGTGCATGTCCACTGGTGGCACTACACAATGACAGGTTGTGCAGGAGGCTGTTGATTGAGGGTACTTTCTAATCCTTGATGTTTCTCTCAGAAAAATAAACCTCCCTTTTCTATATGTCACTTCCCTCTCTAGTATGAGACTGTACATGTTGTTTTCACCTATCCTCTAAAGGAACATAAAATCAACAATAATTAACAATCCAAGTCCTCGCTCCACAAGTTATTGGAATGCCAACAGAACATACATTGTGAAAACCTGAGGTATCTAGATTCTAAAAACTGAATTTCTACAAAGTTACCCACTTGGAAGGAATATATTGTTGTGCCCAGATTTCGTGATCCCCAAAGACCACCAGGGAGCCGAGTCCGATGCAATAGCAAAGAGCCTCTATTAGCCGGCCGGGCGACTGCTCTGCCATTCTCCATGCAGGGAGTCCAGAGAGCAGCCGCCCCTATCCTTTGTGCAGGACCACTTTTTAAGCACATTAACCACATCCTGTTCTTACAGAGCAAGTAACCCAAGACAAAACAGTTTTTCCCAAGCAACGTCAGAGTCATGCCATTGACGACCATGTTATTCACAGGGTCATCCTGTTCTTCAGAAAGCTGACAGTGTTCTATGAAAGAAGGCCTACGTGCTGGGAAGGGGCCATGAGACCGTATCTCAAGGCCTGGCCTGGTGTCAGCACTGACAACTCTATCTGGGGCATAGTCCATGGCCTCAGTAGTGCTCAAAAATTCCCACTCTCCAACAATATCAGCATGTTACCTTGCTGGATTAGGAATTTCACTGGCATCAAAATGTTTCAGAAACTGCCACAGCTTAATTCTCAAGCCTCTTTCACAAGCCGAAGAGGAAATAAGAATGTAGATGAGACAGTATAAATTAGCCCAATTTATAATCACAGCCCAGGTCCTCTTAAAGGAACAATGTTAGTGCTCACTGTAGACTAAAGCACTCCTCACAACAAATAAATGGGAGCACAGTGGAGTCCCTGTGGACTTGCAGAGCTCACGGTGATGCGCAAATGCCATCCAGTTAAAATGCTCCTGAGAGTCCCTGTACCTGACTGATAAGGTGGCAGCTGGTGCTCCAGTCCCCTGAGTGACATATGTAATGGGATGATCTCAAATCCCACCCACAGCACCTGAGCTCAGGAAGCTTTGTGTCAATGACAGAGAGACAGAGAAATGACCAAGTTCAACCATTCAAGGGCCATTCCTGCTCAGAACTTTGTCCAACTGTCAACTGTCATAGGCCATTGGGGCCCACTCGGGGGACCTGCTCCCCTCCTGTCCTGCCCAAACTACACAGAAGGATGAATTTGCCTTAGAGAAATGAAAGGATGGTGTATGCCCATCCATGTAAGAAATGTGGGCTCTCTGGGTTGCCACGAGGCCCACAATATATACCACACCCTTGAAGCTATTAGACTATGGATACATATAACTACTATCACACACCCACACCCACTGGCTCAATACTTCACATGATGTTAAGCTAATCCAAGTTTCTGGTGTTCCCTTTAAAAAATCACCGCTTGTCCAGGTCCCTTATTATAGTAGAACCCACATTCACAAGGTTAAGTGTCATCTGCTTCTAGGACAGAGGGAAACCCCTGGGTATAAATTGTCCATTACCTGGCTCATAACCTTTAGAACCTGAGATCTGCCTTTGTTTAGTTTCAGAATAAATACAGCTGACACCCAATATGAGCTTGTTTTTCTTCTTAAAAAGAGTGTTTTTTATGTTGTTTTGTTTGCTTGTTGTCACCTATCACTAGCCAAGAATAAGCTTTTCTGGTGTTGCTCATAATGCACCATATTGTTTTCCCTTTTTATCTTTTCACCCCTTTTGTCCACTTTTACCATCCCCCACCCTTGGCAGCCACTAGTCTGTTCTCTGTATCTATGAAGTCGTTTTGCTTTTTAATTCCACATATAAGCAAGACCATATGGTATTTGT
The DNA here is from genome assembly GCA_026230045.1 of Corynorhinus townsendii. NCBI lineage: Eukaryota > Metazoa > Chordata > Mammalia > Chiroptera > Vespertilionidae > Corynorhinus > Corynorhinus townsendii. The sequence goes on along the minus strand of JAPDVU010000007.1, from coordinate 108,056,057 downwards.
CTTTCTCTGTCCAACATAGCTCACTTAGCAGCATGCCTTTGATGAACATCTATGTTGTTTTAAATGTCATGATTTCATTCTTTCTTATGACTGAATAATACTCTACTTTATATATGCACCACGTTTTCTGTATACAGTTGTCTATTGATGGACATTTAGGTTGCTTCCACATCTGTGCTCCTTCATGTAATCTATAATAATAAGAGCATAATATGCTAATTAGACTGGATGTCCTTCAGGACTTCCTCCCTTCCTGACAGAGCCACAGTGGGCAGGGCCCAGGCAGAGGCGGCAGAGGACCCCAGATGCAGCGGCAGCAGGCAGGAGCCAGGCAGAAGCCAGGACCAAGGCCCTTGAACAAATTTCGTGCATCTGGTCTCTAGTGATGCAATGAACACAGAGGTACATGTATCCTTTTGGATTAGTGTTTGGGATTTCTACAAATAACCAGAAATAAAATTGCAGGGTCATACGTTAGTTTTATTTTTAATCTTTTAGAAACTTTCATATTGTTTTTCATATGGAATTTAACAAATGACCCCAAGTAGCCACAGCCATCCTGAGAGAGAAGAACAAAATTGGAAGGATCTCAACACCAGATCTCAAGCTGTATTACAAAGCCACTGTGCTCAAAACTTCCTGGTACTGGCACAGGAATAGACATAGACCAATGGAACCAAACAGAGCACCCAGATATTGACCTAAGCCTTTATGCTCAACTAATATTTGACAAAAGAGGCAAAAGCATACAATGGAGTCAAGATAGTCTCTTCAATAAATGGTGCTGAGAAAAGTGGACAGATACATGCCAGAAAATGAAACTAGATCAGGAACTTACACCATACACACAAATAAACTCAAAATGGATAAAGGACTTAAATGGAAGAGGAGAAACCATAAAAATCTTAAGAGACTGCACAGGCAGCAAAATATCACACATATGTTGTAGCAATATTTTTGCCGATACTGATCCTAGGGCAAAGGAAACCAAGGAGAAAATAAACAAATGGGACTACATCAAAATAAAAAAGCTTCTTCACAGCAAAAGAAACCATCAACAAAACAACAAGAAAGCCCACCGCATGGGAGGACATATTTGCCAATGTTATTTGCGATAAGGGTTTACTGTCCAACATTTACAGGGAACTCATACAGCTTAACAAAAAGACGATAAACAATCCAATCAAAAAATGGGCAAAGGACCTAAATAGATACTTTTTGAAAGAGGAAATACAGAAGGCCAAGAGACACATGAAAACATGATCAAAGTCACTAATCATCTGAGAGATGCCAACCAAAACAACAATGAGGTACCATCTCACACCTGTCAGAATGGCTATCATCAACAAATCAACAAACGACAAGTGCTGCTGAGGATGGGGTTAGAAAAAGGAATCCTCTTGCACTGCTGGTGGGAATGCAGACTGGTGCAGCCACTGTGGAGAACAGTGTCGAGTTTCCTCAAAAATTTAAAAATGGAACTCCCATTTGACCCAGTAATCCCACTTCTAGGACTATATACCAAGAAAATAGAAACACCAGTCAGAAAGGATATAGGTACCCCTATGTTTATGGCAGCACAATTTACAATAGCTAACATTTGGAAACAGCCTAAGTGCCCATCAGCAGATGAAAGGATTAGAAAATGGTGGAACATCTACACAATGGAACACTATGCTGCTGTATAAAAGAAGGAACTCTTGCCATTTGCAACAGAGTGGATGGACCTGGAGAGCCTTATGCTAAGCGAATTAAGCCAGGCAATGAAAGATAAATATCACATGATCTCACTCATTTGTGGACTATAATAAACAACATAAACTGACGAACAAACATAGAGCCAGAGGAAAAAAATATTTTAGAATATAATAGAAGTATTCCTGCTATTTGCAGGTTTTTAATATTTCCTAAAACTTTTGTGATTTTATACTATAACAGATTCCTGCACATTGAAAGTAAATTAATTAGAAGGTGGACTGCAGGGTGGGACTAGGTGAGATGTGCCCAACAGGCCCTGGAGGCAACTTCCCTAGCCAGCGCACCTAGAGTAGTGGCTTGGCTCCAAGGGCATCTATGGAGTGAGTGGAATCCCTCAGGCAGGTGTGGTCCCTCAAGCTGGCTTCTAGGGATGGGGCCGAATCTGTCTCTCCAACATCCCAAGAAGGGTTCCAGAGTGTGAGAGGGCACTCTGAAAAGTTGCTGTTGTACAGGGTGTGGAAAGCAAACACAAGTGTGCAGTAAACTAGATTCGGGGCCTAAAGTGCCCCAGCAACAGCATAACCCATGGCTGAAGGTGGAACCGTGCAGCCCCGTGAAGAATTAGGCTCCCTCCTCTCTGGTTTTGGGTGCATCACCCTAGAACAGTGGTGGGCAAACTCATTAATCAACAAAGCCAAATATCAACAGTACAACGACTGAAATTTCTTTTGAGAGTCTAATTTTCAAACTTAAACTATATAGGTAGGTACATTTTTATTAACTTAATTAGGGTACTCCTTAGCTGGCCTCTGCTAAAAACGTAAGGGGCCAAAGAGCCGCATGTGGCTCACGGGCCGCAGTTGCCGACCACTGCCCTAGAACAGTGGTGCTGAATGAGTCACCTTCCTAATGCCTCAACCCTTTAATAGAGTTCCTCAAGTTGTGGTGACCCCCAACTATAAAATTATTTCATTGCTACTTCATAACTGCAATTTTGCTATGGTTATGAATCGTAATGTAAATATCTGATATGCAGGATGTACTTTCATTGTTACAAATTGAACATAATTAAAGCATAGTGATTAATCACAAAAACAATATGTAATTATATATTGTGAAATATTTATTTCTAATTACGAATAAATGAAATTTTGTCTTGAAGCATGGTGTAGCACAAAGCCAACGTCAGTGCAAAGGTCGAGATTGCTTCTTTCTCACCAGATCAGAAATTCTTGGAGCAGTCTTTGCAAGAGCACAACGGAGATCATGTTCCACAACAAGTCTACTTCTGTATTTAGACTTGATAAGCAACAAGCTGGAAAACCCTGTTTCACAAAGATATGTTGTTGGAAATGGAAGAAGGCACAACACCGTCTCAGACAGAACAAGATATGACTACAAACACTTGATCCAGAATTTTGTAATTGGCGTTGTAGAGAAATCAGTTCTCGCTGCATCGCTGTTAATAACTTCAATGAACTCCTCTTGTGCTGTCTCAGGAACATCTTCATCTTTGACTGTGAATGGGCTTCTGGCAAGTGCAAATGGGGTGTCAGGTAGATTTGGAAAGTATGATGAAATTTGGTCTGCAAGCATGTGCAAGTGTTCTTTCACAGAAATTCTCATCGTAATCCTTTTGTCTGGTTCAATGTCATGTTCCTCAAAGAAAGTAGATAAGGTAGGCAACATGTAAATTTTATTTTCATCCAATTATTTTTGCCAAAGCTGAACTTTCATTTGCAATGATCGGATCTTTTCAGATAAATGGAGGCATGTTGCATTTGGTCCTTGCAGTGATAAATTTAACTCATTCAAGATGGCAAAGATGTCAACCAAGTAAGCTATTTTCTGAAGTTCACTTTTATCACTGAAAAGTACTTGGAACTGCGGTCTTGCTTTCTGATTAAAAAACGTTTTGAGTTCATCACGAAGCTCAAAAACATGTTTTAAAACTCTTCCTCTTGACAACCATCTCACTTCCGTGTGAAATAGCAGAGCATTGTTCGGCGCATCCAACTCGTTGCACAGTTGCGAAAACAGTCGACTGTTTAAAGTGCCTGCCTTTACAAAATTGACAGAACTTATGACGCTTTTCATTACTTCTTGTAATTCTTGTGGAAGCGTCTTCATTGCTAATATTTGCCCATGAATCATACAGTGAGTTCCCATGACTTTTAGTGACTCATTCAGCACCAAATGTTGAAATCCAGATCGACATCCTAGCATAGCTGAACACCATCTGTGCAAACACCACACACCTTTCCCAAGAGAACTTATGCTCTTTCAGAAATGAACCAACTGTGTCAAATATATCACGTGCAGTAGGTGTCGTTTCAAGAGGTTTGCAAAAATGAAACTCATCTTTGAAGTCGCCATCATTAATATACCTCATGTAAACCAGTAACTGTGAACAGTTTGCAATGTCTGTAGATTCATCAAGGTGGATAATAAATATTGGAAGTGGAGCAGATTTAATTTTCTGGATTACCTGATCAAGAATATCAGCAGACATGTCGTCTATTCTTCTGCGGACAGTGTTGTTAGATAAGGAAATTGCACTCAATTTCATAACAAATTCATCTCCAATCATAACTCAAACAATGTCTTTGGCAGCTGGCAATAGTAAATCCTCAGCAATGGTGTGAGGTTTCATAGCTCTGGTGATTCAGAGTGCCACCAAATATGAAGCTTCAACAGCTGCTACATTTTGTTTGTGGTACTTGCCACCAGTGTCAAGTCTGGCTTTCTTGAGTGCATCAACTTTGCTTCTAAAATAGTTGGTATCCTTGCTGGCAAAGCTCAGATGCTTGCTATCAAAAGGGCCTTTTAATTTGTTCAGCTTCATAGATTTGGCTGATAGAACTTCACTACAAATAACACATTGCAGATTCTCAATTCCTGCTGTAATTATTGAGGTAATACCATGCTGTAAAAAATCCTCACTATATTTTCTTTTCTTAACATCCTTCTCTACACGATCCATTGTCATGGGATGGTTTGCTAATGAAAATAATATGTAACAATAGCTTTAATGATACAAAAGATGATACATGGCATAGTTCAGTCAATACAGTTCATTAAAGTTGCCTATGATTTACCATCGTTCTCTGTGTTGTTTTTTTACATACCTGTTACTATCACAAGGGGGCAGTATTCACATCAACCACAGCTGAATATAAAGAGACCAATCAGCATCCAGATTAAGTTCCCATGGTACAGATATATATATATTTTTTGCAGTAGTTGATGATTCTACAGTACATGATTTTACATTTACCCACTAATTATAAATCATGAAGTGTCGTTTTACTTCCAATACTGCTTCTTTTAACAGAGTAGCTGCTTTCAACACAGAAGCTGCTTTCTACACAGCAGCTGCTCTCTGCACAGTAGCTGCTCTCTACAGGTGTGACTGGTCCACCTAAGTACTTTATGGCGCCAAGCCTAGCACATACACTGTATTTGTACTGGGTGTATGTGATGGGGTTGGCGAAATGATGTCTTCATGCCGGGTACTCTGATGTGGGTCTATCTACATGTGGATGGACCCGCCTGGAGACAGATAGAGGAGCGGTGTGTCGGTTCCTAAACCATCGGAAATATGTGTTTTCCAATGATCTTAGGTGACCCCTGTGAGAAGGCCATTCGACCTCCAAAGGGATCACGACTCACAGGCTGAGAACCTCTGCCCTAGAACCTCTGCTGCCAAGTTAGTGAAGCTCAGCAGCTTCTTCTTTCACCACCTGCTCCTTGGTGGTCAGTGCACATCATAGCAACCAGTTAGATGGGTTGAAGGACACTTAGCATATTAGCTTTTATATATATATATTATATAGATATTATAGTTTTGGTAACATTACTATTTGTGAAATCTTTTTTTCTTAAAATATTAATGTTTATTGCATATAATATTATTATATTTAAAATAATTTTCCTGGAAATATTAATGTTTATTTCATATAATATTAATTATAAAAAAAGAGGCCCCTATCCAGGACCAGACCCCTATACCCATCCTTCTCATGTTGCACTACTACCAGATCCCAGGAGGGGGCAGGAAATAGGGAAAGACAGGACTAGGACCCAGGTCAGGCTCTGGGCTCCAGAAAAGGGGGCATAGATTATTATGATGGGCCTGATTGCCAAGGTCCCAATGGCAGTTGTGCTGAGAACTCAGGGCTCAGTACGCTGCTCTCTGTCCCAAAAGGGCAATCCTGGTTACCCTAACTCAGGCCCCAGATCACCCACCTCCAGATATTCCTCCATCCTAGTGTCCAGCATGTTCAGATCAGTCAGAAATTTTCCAAGGAAGGGAACACACTGGGCAAACAGGGTGAGGGTGGGATGAGCCCCCGTTCTCAGGTGCCCCACAAACACTCCCCTGAAAATCTCCCACCCTCAGCCTCCTGGCCACCCCTGGGTTCCCACGTGGAGCAACCCAGGACTCTTAGGACCTCCACTCAATTGCCGCTTCCCTCACTCTCCAAGACTCCTTCTGTTAACATCCCAGGAACTCCTTTTGGAAAATCACAGGGTCAGTGGTCTCAAGCCAGCCCCAACCCATTTACATGCTGCACCCTGCTCCCCCAGGCCCTCCACTGGGTCACTTGTAAGGGAGGGTTTCAGGTTCTGTGGGCACAGGAGGTAGAACTAGAGGAGGAAGGACTCTCTCTCTTGACATGATGGCCTCCAGCTCGGCCCACAGAGCCCCCTCGCGTCTAACCTTGGAGCGCCCTCCAGACAGGCTCACTCACCTTCTTGTGCAGCCCCTTCTTGGATCCTCGGATGTTCCACATGAGAGTTGCAAACCTGGAGGGCTGCTTCAGCCAGGATGGAGGACAGGGTCATTGACCTCATGCTCACTTCACCCCATTTCCCCATCACCCCTGAACTCACACCCTGGACCTCTTACCCAAGTCTGCTTGTACCCAGTATCAGCAGACCCCAGCATGCTCTGATTGTGGATGCCTCCCAGCTACAATGCTCACTCGTTATGTGTGACTTGGGCCTGGGCCTGGCCTCCCTGACCTGTTCCCTCCTCAGGAAAGTGGGAGACCTCCACCTAGCGTACAGGTTCTCCTGAGGACTCAGTGTCATTCTTGTCATCATTGTTCTCACCCCCAGCCCTACAGGTGGCACAGGGCAGGGAGCTCTGCACATTGCTTTCCTGCCTTGAACACATGACCACCCTGTGAGGCCTGCAGCAGGGGATGGTCACCCCTCCATGTCAATTATGAGGAGACTGTCAGTGAGTGCTCTAGGGGTGCAGTGGGAAGTCTCAGAAAGAACACCCCTCTGTCTCTGGTCCAGCCAGTGGGACCTGAGGACAGGAGCCCTTTTGTTCCCCTTTCCCATGGGGATCCTCTGCAGGGTCCATCTCCGGGGCAGGTAGGGGGCACTCCCCTTGCAGGTACGGTGAAGACAGGAATGGCAGCAGGGCCCTGGCATCATGAGAACAGGCTGAGCTGATTTGGGAAAGAAACAACCCATTCACCTGACAGCTTGTGAAAAGTTAAAGGCCAGCAGAGGGAGCAGCATGGAAGCCAAAGGCCCAGGCAATGTGCCAGCTCTGCACCCCATCCTGGAACAGCCCGGCCACCACCCTGTGTGCCATGAGCGGGGCCTCCTGTCTCTAAAACTGCCCACCCACCTGCCCGTGGATCAAACAGAGTCCTCTTTCTGGTAATCGGGAATGAGAGGGTGAATGTTTTCAGAGAACATGTAAGTGACAAACTACCAAAGCCACGTTCTGTGCAGTCCCCCATTCACTCACGCCTTCCTCTCTGCAGACCTCCAGGCTCGCTCTACCTTGATGAGCTGATCCCCGCTTAGTGAGTTGTCTTCCTTACACAGTTCTTTTTTGTTTGTTTGTTTTGGTTTTTTTTAGTGAAACTGCATGCTTCCTGAGGGGAGGGAAGGAGGTATGTTTAGGAAAGATGGGGGAGATGGATGTGGGGACCATGCTAGAGATGCCTGGATGCCTGTTAGTCAAGGCCAGTGAAGCACAGAGGTCTTGTTGTTAATATCCCAGATGTTCAAGGCCACCCTCCACAGGGGCATCTTAATCAGGCTGAGATGACATAAGCAGTTGCAATCCTATGGTATGCTGTGCATGTGTGCCCATCTGTAGCCAAAATGATTGATGTAATGTTGTCATGAAGCCTTCTTTTGGCAATGAAGTAATAGACAGGTTACTGACTAGCTAATCTGCCAGAGAGAGCAGTTAGAAAGGGAAAAAGGCTAAAGAGCTCTGAGGGAGCTGAGAGGAACTCAATGAAGAGAACATAAGGCTCAGAGCTCATAGAGAGCTCAGGTATAGCTACCGTGTTAACCAGGTAGAGTGTGCTGGGCAGGGAGACAGGAGAAGCTTTTGAGCCAGAGAGCTCAGATACCACCATGATGTAAGGTGGTGATTTTAGGGGCAGCGTGCGGCTTCTCAGATAAAGACTGTGGGTACAGAGACTGATGCTGCTTTGTGGGAAAGAAATGTGTTTACCAGCGGGTGTATGGCTGCCTGATTGGGACACTGTTATGAAGGACTTTCTTGTCTGATGACTTCTGGCCACTGGCTTCTGCAATAAAGACTCATTCTTATGCACCCACACCTTCTCATGACTTCTCCATCTGCCCCACCACTGAGAATTTAAACGTACTCAGAGAAGCTGTGCTCTTGTTGCTCTGACAAGAGGTTGAAGGCACGTCCTTTTCACAATCTCATGTTTGAAACTGCCTTGGTGAGGGCATCACTGGGTTCCTCTGAGCAGGAAGGTTTCCATGGGACTGTGGCAGGGCTCTCATGTTGGTCACCTGGACCCCCTTCCCATATTGATGGAGCAGCTCTGTTTTGAACAGTTGGGTTTCAACTGGGCATAGGGATCTGGACCTTGAAACACTTGAATATTTCCCATTTGGCTCAATGTAGTCTCTGACACTGAAGGAAACTGACCCCTGAAGCAGAGCTAGTGGCCTGAGGTCTCAGAGAGCCTTAGAGACCCTGGCCACCAACCCAGTCCCAATCCAGCAGGGTTGGATGCCTTCCAGGAGATGAGGAGTCATTGGGAGATATGTGGGTCACACCTTCCCACATCTGATCTCCATAGGAGAGGCCTACACACCTGGAAACTTTCCCCTATGTCTTCTTCAGACGATGGACAGACACGCTCTGCAGAGTGGGCAGGATGGCGTGCAGGGAGGAGAAGTTCCTTAGGTTTCTGCACTCCTGGGGAAAGGGGAGACATGGGCTGTGAGGTGACAGTGGCAGCTATAGCTTCAGTCCACCTCAAATGACACCCCTTCTTGATGGGAAACGTGCTCAGGGTGGGCACCTTTAGCATCCAAAGGCCACCTCTCAGAGTGAGGAGGATCCCAGTTCAACCCAAGGAAGGTTACAGGTAGGAAATGAGCCTCTCACCATGGGGACCTGGGCGTCAAGGTCTGCGTGCCCCTGGCAGAGAGGATATAGAGGCTGTGCTGGGCCTCTGACCTCAGGCCTCAGTCCTGAGAGCTGACCAAGTAGCAGTGGCATTTTTCTTTCTTTTTTTAAAATATATTTTATTGATCTTTTACAGAGAGGAAGGGAGAGGGATAGATAGTTAGAAACATCAATGAGAGGGAAACATTGATTAGCTGCCTCCTGCACACCTCCTACTGGGGATGTGCCCGCAACCAAGGTACATGCCCTTGACCAGAATCGAACCTGGGAACTTTCAGTCTTCAGGCCAATGCTCTATCCACTGAGCCAAAGTGATTAGGGCAGCAGAGGCATTTTTCAAGCCTCTGCATAGGGTTGCTGCTGGGCCTCCTCTAACAAACCTTGGCCAACTTACTCCAGTGCTCCACCACTTGGCCCTGTCCCGGGCCATCGTGCTTGTGTCCCCAAGGCAGGTGGTGATCACACAGGTGGCCACATGATTGAACTGTGTGATGGTGCCACACACAGTGGATGCTACGTACTTCCTGCCAGGCTTGGCCCTCTGGGACCAGACAGAGCTCAGGCACTGGTGGAGCAGCACCTTCTTGAACAGCTCCTGTGAAGAAAGGGGAGTGACACCCAGCCCCGCCACACCCCAGCTCAGCGTCCCCAGTCCCTGCAGGGGTCATTGGTTAAGACTGAAGCTCAGGAAGCTGAGGATGTGCCTGAGCCTTGGAGCCTATGGGGTTCATTCTCTGTCCCCCGAGGGAACCCAGAACTGGATGACCCAGGGCCCAAGACTGGTGGGGAAGGGTCAGGAGCATCTGCCTCCAGCCCATCCTCACTAACTCCAAGCTGCAGGAAGTGGCTCAAGTCTGCTCACACCTAGGGGGCATCTTCCAGCATCTGACACCCCTCTGGTCCACATTCTCATTCAGTGCACATTCCCTTGTGGCAGCCACAATCACAGCTGTATGTTTCACTTGTGGTTAAACACACATCAGGGGCCTAATAAGTGCTGAGGCCTGTCCACAAACACATCTGAAGACAGCAGGAGAGTGCATGTCCACTATGGGGGCATCGACACAATGACAGGTTCCATCACACAGACTGCAATACCCATTCTGCTGTAGTTGCTGTCCCTCTGCTCTGTGGGCTGTGCAGCAGCTAGAGGCCTGACTCGTCAAGAAGCTCCCTGTGGCCTCTTGGAGCTGAGAACACCTGTAGCCACAACCAGAAGAAATCCACTCCTCAGTCTTACACCTGCAGAAAACTGAGTTCTTCCCACAACCTGGGTGAGATTGGAAGTTCTGCCACGCCCAGCATCTCCTTTCCTCCTAGACACTCAGGGGAGACCAGAGTCTCAGCCAAAACTCTGCTCTCTTGAGCCCTGAATCAGAGGGACCCGCTATGACATGCCCTGCTCCTGACTGCAAACTCTCAGACAGTCACCAATGTGTAGTGTCACTAGGCTGTGGTGATACTGCTTCACAGCAAGAGATGACTAAGCCACATCCTTCATGAACTCAGGTCCCATCCACCCTCTCATATCAGCAGAGGTTGGGGTGGGAGGTGGCATGACCTGAATTAAACCTTTGGGGTTAGAAACTATCATAATCACCCATTCTAAAATTGGGGGGAATTGGGTCTCAGAACCTGAGTTACACAGAAACAGGAGGCCTAGAGCCCTGAGTTTTATGCAAATCTGGGAACATCATCCTCTTCCTGAGTGCCCAACTGCATCTCTCTGTGAATTTCCAGTTTATGTCCTAGACTTAGATTTCTGTGTGTGTGCTCATTTTACAGATTGCCTTTGCAATTTTTGAGGCCACTTTTGATATCAGAGATAGCAATCTTCTATTATGTACATATTAGAGGCCTGGTGCAAGGATTTGTGCACCAATGGGGTCCCTCTGCCTGGCCTGCAGAGATCGGGCCTAAACCGGCTCTCTGACATTTCCCGAGTGGTCCCGGGTTACAAGAGGGCATATTTCAGGTGACACACCCTGGAATCAGACTCCCTCCTCTCTGGTTCTGAATGCCTCACCCCAGAACCACTGGTGCCAAGTCAACGCAGCTCTTGCATTGACCACACATCTCTCCAACATCTCGTCAGCCCAGCTGGTTGGCTCAGGGGTTGAGCTATGCCCATGGACCAGGAGTTCATAGTTGGATTCTGGGTCAGAGCACATGCTCAATGCACAATGAGGCAAGTGCAAGAGGCAGTCGACCTATGGTCCTCTCTCACCATTGATGTTTCTCTCTCCCTCTCTATTCCTCTCTCTGAAATAAAACATTAAAAAAAAACACGCTTTTTCATGTTTCATTTCTCTCCCTAGCTGTACATGCTGAATTCGTACTTCCTAAAGAACATAAATTCAACATGCAAAATCCTCTTGCCACAAGTTATTGGAATGCTAAGAGAACATTCATTCTAAAAACTGGACGTATGTAGATTCTAAAAAGTGAATTTCTGTCCTAGCCAGTTTGGCTCAGTGGATAGTGTCAGCCTATGCATCAAAGGGTCACATGTTTGATGCCTGCTTAGGACTTGCACCTTGGTTGTATGCTCCTTCCCGGCCCAGGCCCTGGTCAGGGCTCATGCAGGAGGGAACCAATTGATGTGTTTCTGCCACATCGATTTTTCTCTCTGCCCTTCCCTCTCTTTTCCACTCTCCCTAACAAACAATGAAAAACTATCCTCAGGTGAGGATTAATAAAACAAACAAAAAGCAAAACAGAACAAAAAACATAATTTCTACAAAGTTACCCACTTTCAAAGAATATATAGCCAACTTGCTTTGCTGGATTAGGAATTCCACAGGCATCAAAATGTTTTAGAAACAACCACAGCTTTATTCTCCTCTTTCATAGGGTGACTCAGACATAAACACATCTATACTAAGAAAAGAGAAACATGCAAATTGACTATATCTGCTACACCCACCAGCCAATCAGAGCAAGTATGCAAATTAACCCAACAAAAATGGCGGGGCCATAGAGCTGGAGTGAGCAGGAGGCTTGGGTTGCCCCTGGCGATGGGGGAAGTCAAGCTTCCTGCCCACCCTGGCAAGCTGTGGCCTCTGCTCAAGGCTACAAAGTTTCAATTATAGAAGATAAATAAATCCCAGACAGCTGCTTCCAGCTGGACCTGGCCTCCACTCAAGGAGGTGCTGAAAAAAAAGAAAAAAAAAAAAAAGAGGGGCTAGGAGCTTGGAATGCCTGGGGGAAGGCGGGGGGTGTGGCCAGCCGGCAAACATCCATCAGCCCCTCACCCAGGCTGGCCAGGCACCCCAGTGGGGAACCCCACCCTGAAGTGAGTGCGCAGTCAGCTTGAAAACAGCCCTCAGCCCCTCACCCAGGCTGGCCATGCCCCCCCAGCAGTGACCCTCACCCTATGGGGTCGGGCCTGCAAAGGAACACAGGCCCCTTGCCCAGGCTGCCCCATACCCCAAGCGAACCCCCACCCTGATCCGGGACAAGCTTCAGGGCAAACCTGCTGGCCCCTACCCATGTACCAGGCCTCTATCTATACTAATAAGAGGGCAATATGCTAATTAGACTGGGAGACCTTTCAGGAGACCTTCTGGATGTTGTTCTGGACAAAGCCATGGTCACAGGGCTGAGGCAGAGGCGGTTAGAGGCCAAGAGGGGAGGGATGTTGTGGGTAATCAGGCCAGGATGGGACAGCAGTTGTGGCTGATCAGGCTGGTGGGGTGCGGGGCCTTTGGGGGTAAGCTGAACTTCAGGGGACCCGTTGGGGGTGAGCAGGCCTTCAGTGTGGTCAGTTGGAGGTGATCAGGACAGCAGGGAGGGCAGTTTGGAGTGAGTAGGCTGCCAGGTGGGAAGTTGGGGGAGAAGAGGCCAGTGGGGAGGTAAGTTGGGGGTGAGGAGTCTAGCAGAGGGGGCTCTGGTGGTGAACAGGCTTGCAGTGGAGGTAGTTGGGGGCAAGCACACTGGCACCGGGGGCAGTTGGGGGTAATCAAGCTGATGAGGGGGCTTTTGGAGGCAAGCAGGCCCGCGGCGGGGGATTGTTGGGCAGGAATAGTCTGGCAGAATGTGTGGTTAGGGGCAATCAGGCAGGCAGGCAGGTGAGCAGTTAGGAGCCAGCAGGCCCGGATTATTAGAGGGATGTCCGAATGCCGGTATAGGCCTGATGCCTGTAAACCAGCAGTAAGACATCCTTCCAGGGGTCCCAGATGAGAGGGTGCAGGCTGGGCTGAGGGACACCAACACTCCCTCCGTGCATGAATTTCCTGCACCGGGCCACTACTAGATGAAATAATCTGAAACAGTCCAGTTTATTAACACATACCAGGTACTTTTGAAGGAACAATATTAGTGTTCACTGTAGACTAAAACAGTGTTCACAAGAAATAAACAGATGCACAGTGGAGTCCCTGTGTACTTGCAGAGCTCATGGTGATGTGCAAACCCCATCCAGTTAAAGTGCTCCTGAAAATCCCTGCACCTGACTGATGAGTGGCAGCTGGTGCTGGAGTCCCCTGAGTGACATATGTGATGGGATGAGCTCAAATCCCACCGACAGCCCTGAGCTCAGGGAGTGTTGTGTTCCTGACAGAGAAACAGAGAAATGAGCAAGTTCAATCATTCAAGGGCCTTTCCTGCTCAGAACTTTGTCCAACTGTCAACTGTCAGAGGCCACTGGGGCCCACTCAGGGGACCTGCTCCCCTCCTGTCCTGCCCACACTACACAGACAGATGAATTTGCCTTAGAGAAATGAAAGGATAGTGTACAACCATCCATGTAAGAATGGTGGGCTATCTGAGTTGCCATGAGGCCCACAATATATACCACACATTTCAAGCTATTAGACAACATATAACTACTATTACAGACCCACACAAACAGTCTCAATACTTCACATGATGTTAAGCTAATCCAGGTTTCTGGTGTTCCCTTTAAAAAAATCACCTCTTGGCCAGGTCCCTAAATTAGAACCCACATTCACAAGGTTGAGTGTCCTCTGCCTCTAGGACAGAGAGAAAACCCTGGGTATAAATTGTCCATTATCTGGTCCATAACCTTTAGAACTTGAGGTCTGGCTTTGTTTAGTTACAGAATACATGTAGCTGACACCCAATTTGAACTTCTTTTTCTTCTTTAAAAAAAGGTGGGGGTTTGCCCTGGCTGGTTTGACTCAGTGGTTAGACAATCAGCCTGGGGACTGAAGGGTCCCAAGTTCAATTCCAGTCAAGGGCACGTGCCAGGGTTGAAGGATCAAACCCCAGTAGGGGGCATGCAGGATGCAACCAATCAATGATTCTGTCTCATCATTGATGTTTCTATCTCTCCCTCTCCCTTCCTCTCTGAAATCAATAAAAATATATTAAAAAAAAAAACAAACAAACAAGCAAAAAGGTGGCAGTTTTTTTGTTGTTTGCCTGCTGTCACTGGTCACTAACCAATAGCAAGGTATTCTTGTGTTGCTCAGTAATGCACCATTTGGTTTTCCCTTTTTACCTTTTCACCTACTTTACCCATTTTTACCATCTCCCACCCCTGGCAGCCACTAATGTGTCCTGTGTATCTATGAGGTTGTTTTGTTTTTTAATTCCATATGTAAGTGAGATCATGTGGTATTTATCTTTCACTTCCAACATAGTTCCTTTAGCATCATGCCCTTGAAGACCATCTATGTTGTTGCAAATTTCAAGACATTATTCTTTTGTATGATTAAACTAGAGGCCGGGTGCATGAAAATTCATGCACTGGAGGGAGGTCCCTCAGCCCGGCCAGCCCCCTTTCACAGTCCGGGAACCCTCAGGGGCAGAAGGCAACCTGGCGATCATGGGAAGGCGATGCCCCATAGCACCTCTGCAGCTTCCATTGCAGGAAGCGCAAGCCTCGGATAGCTCTGGTTACCTAACCCTCGGGCAGCCCTGTGCAGCTGGGCTGCTGCCGTGCCAGGCTTGCCTGCAACTCGGGCCAGCCCTGGGTGGCTTGGGGGGCTGAGGGGACAGGGGTCTCCAAGTTAGGCACAGAGCAGCCAGACCAGTCTAGGTGTGGGCTTGGCTGTGCCACATGTCTGCTCCCCAAGCGGGGCTGAGGGGACAGGGCACCACCATCTTGTAGCTGCGGGCACTTCCATCTTTGAGGGGGTGACAGTTAAATAGCATATTCCCTCCTTATTGGCTCTGAGCGCCGCTACATTTGAGGATAGGGTAGTCAATTAGCATATTCCCTCCTTATTGGCTTGGGTGCCACCATCTTTGTGAAGGTGTGAGAGTCAATTTGTATATCCCCTCTTTATTAGATAGGATAATACTCTACTATATATGCACAACATCTTGTTTATTCAATTATCTGTCGGTGGATACTTACATTGTTTTCACATCTGTGCTATTGTAACTAATCTATACATATAAAGACATAATATGCAAATTTGCTTGTTATGGTGTCCCAGTCACAACCATTCTGTAGGTAGGGACGGGGGCGGGGACTTCTTTCCCCAGAGTTAAAGTCATGCTGCCTGTGTGCGTCCCCGCCAGTTGCGGAGGTAATGCTGTCTGCCTGCATCTCCAGTTAGGGATGAGACACTGCATGCTTGCATCCCTGTTCAGCACTGATGTGACTCTGTGCAGGAGGGTGGCAGTGGGGGGTGGCTGGGAGAACTCAGGCCTTGACCCCTCCCTGGCACCAAGCCAGGATACCAAAGGTCGTGCTCCCCCCACCCTGCAGGGCTTGACAGGGGACCTCAGGCCGCCCCTCCCCACCCCCCGCCACGGGGTTTAATAGGCTACTCAGCCCATGCCCCTCGCCTGGTGTGGCTTGGTGGGGGACCTGAGGTCATAACCCCACCCCAGCGCCATGATGGGGGATCTCAGGCTGCATCCCCTGCCCCAGTGCTGGGCTAGGGTATCTTAGGCTATGTCCCCCACCTGGCAGGCCTTGACAGAGTACCTTAAGCCACACTCCCCGCCCGGTGTTGGGCTTGGAGACCTGAGGCTGCACCCCCCGCCTGTAGGGGCTATACAGGGGTGGGGCCGGCCAGGTCTGGATCTCACCCAGTTTGTGTGGGGCCAGCTGGGTTTGTGTCTCCTGCATTTTCAAAGTGAGTGTGGATGGGCGGGGACTTGACTCTAGGTCCCATGGCACACCCCAGAATCTGACTGGAGGGAGATTTTATATATATGTTACTAATTAACTTTCATCTCTAACACTTTTGTTATAAAGGGCAAATAACAATATTAAAATATTTTTCTAATTAATTCCCTTTTATTTATCTTTTTTCATTTTCAAATTTATTTTTCTTTCTTTTTTTTTATTTAATAAATCTTCATTGTTCAGATTTTTACAATTATTCCTTTTTTCCCCCCATAGCTCCCCTCCACCTGGTTCCCACCACAACCTCTGCCCTTACCCCCCTCCCCCAATGTCCTCATCCATAGGGGTACAGTTTTTGTCCAGTCTCTTCCTGTACCCCCACACTTCTTTCTCTCTGAGAATTGTCAGTCCACTCCCTGCCTATGCCCATGATTCTATTATATTCACCAGTTTATTCTGTTCATCAGATTTTTTTATTCACTTGATTTTTATATTCACTTGTTGATAGGTATATATTTGTTGTTCATAATTTTTATCTTTACCATTTTCTTCTTCCTCCTCTTCTTAAAAAATACCTTTCAGCATTTCATATAATACTGCTTTGGTGGTGATGAACTCCTTTAGCTCTTTCTTATCTGTGAAGCTCTTTATCTGCCCTTCAATTCTGAATGATAGCTTTGCTGGGTAGAGTAATCTTGGTTGTAGGTTCTTGCTATTCATCACTTTGAATATTTCTTTCAATTCCTGTCTGGCCTGCATAGTTTCTGTTGAGAAATCAGCTGACAATTGTATGGTGCTCCCTTGTAGGTAACTAACTGTTTTTCTCTTGCTGCTTTTAACATTCTCTCTTTGTCTTTTGCTCTTGGCATTTTAATTATGATGAGTCATGCTGTGGTCCTCTTTGGATTCCTTTTGTTTGGGGTTCTCTGAGATTCCTGGACTTTTAAGTCTATTTCTTTCACCATGTGGGGGAAGTTTTAGGTCATTATTTCTTCAAATAGGTTTTCAGTATCTTGCTCTCTCTCTCTTCTTCTGGCACCCCCATAATTCTGATGTTGGTATGGCTGAATTTGTCCCAGAGGCTCCTTACACTATCTTCATATTTTTTGGATTCTTTTTCCTTTTTGTTTTTCCAGTTGGGTGTTTCTTTGCTTCTTTGTATTTCATATCTTTGACTTGATTCTTGCGACCCTCTAGTCTGCTGTTAGATCTCTGTATAATATTTTTTATTTCAGTCAGTGAGTGCTTAATTCCTAGTTGGTCTTTTTTCATATCCTCGAGGGTCCCACTAGATTTATTGGCAGTTTCTAGAAGAATCTTGAAAATCCTTAAAACCGTGGTTTTGAACTCTATATCCTGTAGTTCGCTTTCCTCCATTTCTGTCAATTGTGACTGGTTTCTTTGTCTCCTCATTTCGGCTGCTGCCCTGTGTTGATAGAGTGGCTTTGTGTGCTAGGTGTCCTATAGGGCCCAGTGGCTCAGCCTCCCTATTTACCTGAGGTGGTCACTCTTGGTGCACCCCTTTGTGGGCTTGTGTGCAGTATTGTTGTAGTTAAGCCTTGATTGTTTTGGTATTAGTGGGAGGAATTGACCTCCAGGCAAATTGGCTGTGAGGATCAGCTGTGTCTCCGACGAGAGAACTTGTGTGCTGGAGATACCCTTATGGGGCAAGACTTGCTTCAGTGGGGCTTTGGTGCTCACTGAGTCTGCCCCCTGAGTGTGTCCCTTGTGGATCTGAGGATTTGTAATCGGGATGGTCCCACTCTGACCACTGGGAAATCCAAGGAGGTGCAATTTTAGCCTCTGCCTGAGGCCACCCAGCAGGAGCTACAGATTCTCCTTCTTTGTTTGGGGTTTGGAGGTGCCCAGATGACGTCTAGCTGTGAAGCCATGCAAGCTATTGTGGAGCCTTGGGCCTTCTTTTCATGGCTCTGGGGCTCTCTGACCCAGCTGCAGTTTGTTATGTAATTTTAGGTTGCAAAGGGCCAGGCCATTCATGTGTAAAAGCCTCTGCACACAGCTTCGGTGGTTCGGGGACTCAGGGTGGAGTAAACAGCTAATGCTGATCCTCAGCCCTGCCCCAGGTCTCAGTGTCCCTCGAAAATCACTGCAAGCACCTCTAAGAGAAAGCCGCCCTCAAGCTCCGCCCAAAGCCAGACAGTCCAGTTTCTCCCCATATGAGTCTGGGTCCCCAGAGTCTCGCCAGTAAGTGGAGTTCAGAACAGTCGGGAGTTTGTGACTCCCTCCCGATTGAAAAAGAGAAGAGCGTACTCAGTTGCCAGCCCTTTCAGCGTGTGCGCCTCCATACCTCTGCACTTTAGTTCCATAACTCCTCTGAGTCTCAGTGTGCTTTTCTCTTTCCTTCTACTTGTAGAATTTTCACTCTGCCAGCCTTCCTGTGGTTCTGGATGATGTCCGTTTTGTCTTTTAGTTGTAGTTTTGAAGTGGTTGTGGGAGGCAGCAAGTTAAGGTGTTTACCTATGCTGCCATCTTGGTTTCTCTTTACACATATCTTTTTGAATTAATTTATTGGAATTCTTCATATAAGTATAAGTCAAATTGCTGGGATACATGCTAGTTCTATTTTTAATTTTTTGAAGAACTTCCATACTTTGTTCCATAGTGGCTGCACCAATTCACAATTCCATCAACAGTGCACAAAGGTTCCCGTTTCTCCACTTCCTCGCAACACTTGTCTCTTCTTGTCTTTTTTGATAACAGCCGTTCTGGCGATGGGAGGTGATACTGTGTGGTTCTGATTTGCATTTCCCCTGTGATTAGTGCCATTGAGCACCTTCTGCATTTAATTTTAAATGCTACTGAATAAGCAGAACTATATGTAAAATGGAAACCACTACCATTCTTATTCCTCAAGAATTAAAATGCTATTGCACTAAAAAATCAATTCTTTTACTTGTAAATATAATCTTTTTTACAAAAGGATATGGAGTCACCTAGAGCACTTTGGAACCAGAGCCAAAATATCATCTATGGATATTCCCAAAGCAGTCTCAACTTCACCTCGGTCCCACAAACCTTCCCATCATGCTACACACAACATTATCTTGTCACCATTTGTCTTTCTCTGCTTTACCTTTTCTACACAGCACGCAGCACATCCTGACTTCACGTTATGCATGTGGTGGCAGGTTTGACTCTTTAATGCAAACCTACCATCATGAGAAGCTCTTTGGCTTGACGACACGCTTCTAGTGCCTGGCCCATAGGAAGCAATCAATACATACCTGATAAATTAGCCAGTTAAAGAATTCCTCTTAACTCAGTCTATAATTCTGATGAGATTCCAATCAAAATTGCAAGTAAATTTGATCATATGATTCAAAATTCACACATATTGAAATTTAAAATGTGTATTTTTTGAAACAAATTTTATTTGCAGAAAATGATTCAAAATGAATTGAATAAATGTCCAGACATACCTATACAATGATGATTATCACAGGATTATTCATTAAGTAGAAAACAAAATAATTTTCAGTCCATTAACTACAACCACATTATATAATTTATGATGTAGAAGGAGATAAGATACTAGAAGATATTATTATTCAGAAATAATTTTAATATGACTAGAATACATTGTCAAACAGAAATATAACAGAAAATGATTTCTAGCTATGGATAAGTGTATATTTAGATATACTACTAGCATATCTCAAAGGATACATGTAAAGATATGTATAATTATTTCCCATTTAGTACATGATCACTTATTTTAGACCTTTCTCTTTTCTACCTATAAGGATGAATTGTTTATATAATAAAAATACCTGCTTTCATTTTGAAAAGGAGAAAAGTTGGGGATAGAGAAGTGTTTCCAGTATAATCCACCTGGAGAGGAGCGGGATTGGTTTTGAATAAAAGTGGGCAGTTGTTTTAATTTTTTTTTTTGAACCAAATTGTACTTGTGAAAATACATCCCAAGCCTACAATCAAATTGTATTATGGCAAGACACTGGAGAAGAAGTAGATACATTCAGCTAATTACATCACAGAACATTGACTCTGATAAAAATAACCCATATCTTTTTCCTCCTTCCTGCGCACACGTTTTCTTATTTCTACATGGGACTATTCTGCTTTATTCATTCCTCAGCACAGTCTTCGGATGCTCACTTACCTTGCTCTCTGCAGATGAGTTTATATTTATTTCTCTTTGCACTCCATTCCAAATCATCTTGCTCATTCTTGAAGCTTCTTGCTATTCTGTTTTCTTTATGTTTTTCTCCTCTTTTAAATGAAGTTCTAACATACTTAAAGAAAAAAAATTAAATTATTTTAATCTCATAAAAAAGTTACAACTTTCTAAATTGTTTCAGTACTTATAGTTTTTTCTTGTTTGTTTTTCTTGTTTCCAGTGCTGGAAATGTACACATATCCAGAAAAATGTAGGGTATTTTTTGTCTTACCGTTAAACAGAGTATTTTGTATTTTCTTATTTTACTAAAATTTACCTAAGTCCTCTGAGTTTCCAAAAGGGATATATTCTATATCCAAACATGTTTTCTTAAGGACAAAGTCCATAAAAATGAGATCATGTTAAGAATCATTTCCACTTCTGGTTTAACTCATTCAATCACTTCCTTTTGCTCAGAATATAAGTCTGAGTGTTCCGCTGGACAACTGGAGCCGGGCTCCAGCTGGCAGGACCGGATATAACTGCAGGACAGAATGGCACCTGTGAGCTCCCAGGAGCCACACCTCAGGTGTCCCTCCCAGTGTCAGCAGACCCAGGAATTGCTACACAGCAAGGTCTGGGAGGAACAGGGAGCAAAAACACAAGTTCTCTGGACTGACCTGCAGGGTGAGTCCACCCCTGTCCTTACCCAACTCCTGACCAGCCTCACCTCTCATTCTCTCTGATCCGCTCCAGGGCACAGAACCAGGCTCTATTGCTCCTCGGGCTCTATTTCATATTTCTGTGCTGCCTGCTGCAGCAGCACTATCTCCTCCATTACTTTCTGCTCCTGAGGCCAGAGGGAAGGAGAGGATGCAGACATGGCCTGAAGGGGTTGAGGATTAGAGTAGGGGTCCAGTCCTGGGTCTTTGCACACAAGGGCAGCCTTCTTCCCCCTAATTCCATTCAAACCCTTCCTGTGCTCAGAGATGGGCATCAATAGTCCTTCCTCCAGGATGTTCTCCTTGATACCATCCCCTACCCCCAGCCACCAACTGGAGGGGGCTCCCACTTCTGTTATCAAACTCTCCCAAAAACGTACTATGCAGGAGATGGAGCCCAGGAGAGTGCTGGCCAGGGCATCTCAGATAGTCACTCCCCTCCCCTGCCCCGGGAGGGGCCACAGCTGCTCACCTTCTCCTTTTTTTGTAGGTTGATCTGATTCCCCTGGAAGGCAATCAGCCAAAGTCCATCAGAAAGAGCCTCCTGGCCAGGACTAGCCCCCTACGCCCACGCTTCTCATGGTGCACATCTGCCAGGTCCCAGGAGGGTGTGGGATACAGGGGGAGACAGGACTAGAACCCAGGCCAGGCTCTGAGCTCCAGAGGACCGGGGGGGGGGGCATGAAACACTATGATGGGTAAGATGCCCCAGGTCCCAGGGAAGGCTGTGCTGAGAACTCAGGGCTCAGTGCAGGGACTCTCTGCCCCCAAAGGCCAATTCTGGTCACCCCAGGTCAGGCCCCAGTTAGCCCACGTCCAGGTAATCCTCCATCCTATTGTCGAACACCTATAAGGTCAATCAGAAATTTGCCAAGGAAGGGAACACATTGGGTAAACATGGTGAGGATGGGATGATTCCCTGCTCTCAGGTTACCCACAAATCCTCCCCGGAAAACCTCCAACCCTCAGCCTCCTGTGCCCCCAGGGGTCCCATGTGGAGCAGGACTCCAGGACCCTTTGGGAGTCCCCTCAACTGTGCCTTCCCTCACTCACCAAGACTCCTCATAATCACCAACCAGGACCTCCTTTGGGCAAAGCACGGGGTCAGTGGTTCCAGGCCAACCCCAAACCCATATCCACCCTGTACCCTCCTCTTCCAAGCTCTCCCCTTGCTCACTTCTAAGGGAGGGTTTCAGGTTCCATGGAGACAGGAGGTGCAGTTAGTGGAGGAAGTCCTCCCTCTCTTAACTTGGAGGCCTCCAGCTGAGAACACAGAGCCACCTCTCCTTTGACCCAGAAGTGTCCCCCAGACAGGCTCACTCCCCTTCCTCTGTAGCCGCTTTTCAATCTTCAGATGTTCAGTTTCACAGTTCACACCCAAGGACTGTTCACCCTTGAGTGAAGGACAGGGTTATTGAGGTCATTCTCACCTCACCCCATTGCCCCCACCACACCTAACCCCTTACCCTAGACATCTGACCCAAGTCAGCTGATACTAGTGCTACCTGGATTTCGGCATTGTAGGGCTCCCAGCTGCAATTCTCACTCACTGTGTGTGACCTTGGGCCTGAGCCTGGCTTCCCTGACTCATTCCCACCGTGGAAAGTGGGAGACCTCCGCCTAGCGCACAGGTTCTCCTGTGGATCCAGTGTCATTACTGTCATCATTTTTCTCACATTCAGCCCTCCAGGAGGAACAGGGCAGGGAGCTAGGCACAGTCCTTTCTTGCCCTGAACTAGTGACCACCCTGTGAGGCCTGCAGCACAGGATAGTCATGCCTCCATGTCACTTGCCAGGAGATGGAGGCCAACAGAGGGACAGTTACATTCTTAGACTGTACCAGCACTACTGGCTGCGATCATCCACAGACCCGTAGGTCTCTCTCTCATCTCTGATGATTTCAGTATCTACATCACTGGAACCCCCTTCACTCTTTCTTAGTCATAACTCTTAGTTCACTACCATATAATGACTTTCCAATACTATGCATGCTGAGCCCTTAGACATCTTGTCTGCCATTCCGTGTGGGAGCGGCATGATGGAAATATAAGAGTCAAGTTCTTGCAGTGTGATGGGGGCTGGTGTGGTGCTCTTGGGAGAGTCAAATCAAATGGCCTAGATCTCAAGAGAAGTACAAGCAACTGTAGTTTCCTGGGCAACACAGATACTGCTTGGGAGAGACCCATTCAGTGTGTGGGACAATGAACTGAACAGACAGAAAGATGGCTCCATTTCAGGTCAGGGGGCCCATTCAGAATTTGGAAGTAAACACAGTGTGCACTGCCCTTGTATAGCTAAGGGCCAGGTGAACAGGAATACCTGCTGCCTATGGTTTGTTACAGGAAGAGGACACACTGGAGCAACAGCAGTGAAGTAAGAATAGGCACCACAATGGAAAGTTAATTCCTGGTAAGGGGTCCAGAGAGGCCAGGGGCTGGGTGCTTTGTCCTCCCTTCTGTGAAGAATGAGGCTGGATACACTTTCTACCTCAGATCTGGAGTCACCTATAGCGATTTGGAACCAGAAGCCAACCTGAGGGCTCAGCTGGGATGCTTACACTTTGCTGGTCATCTATGCATATTCCCAAAGCAGCCTCAACTATCACCTCAATCCCACAAACCTTCACATCATCCTACACACAACATTACCTCGTCACCATTCTCCACTTCACCTTTTGTTCAGAGCACACAGCACATCCTGACCTCACGTTAAGCATGTGCTGGCTGGGCTGGTTTGACCCTTTCATGCAAACCTGCCATCAGGACATGCTCTTTAATTGAGTACTGTGCTTCTAGCGCGTGGCCAATAGGAGGCGCTCAATACATACCTGATAAAGGAGCCAGTGAATGACTTCCCCTTACCCAATCTACTAATCTGATGAGATCCCAATCAAAATTCCAAGGGAATTTGATCAAATGATTCAAAATGCATACATACTAAAATTTAAAATGTGTATTCTTAAGCAAATTTTATCTGCAGGAAATGATTCAAAATGAATTGAATAAATGTTCAGAAGTACATATACAACAATGGTCATCAAAGAATTATTTATAAAGTAGAAACAAAATAATCTTATGTACGTTAACTACAACCAAATTATATAATTTATAACGAAGCAGGAGAAAAGATGAGAAGAAATTATTTTTCAGAAATAATTTTAATATTACTAACTATTTTAATAAACATAACAAATGAAATGACATAACTATGGGAAGAGTATATTCACATGTATTATGAGGATAACTGAAAGGATAAATATATATATTGGTATAGTTATTTCTTATTTAGTGTAGAAAAGAGAGATAATGCTCAGAATAATTTTCACAGATGCAGCCAAACATGCAATGTCCTCCTTTGTTGAGTTTCCCCCTGGCCACCTAGGACTTCGGCTCCAGCTGGCAGGACCGGATGTAACTGCAGGACAGAGAGGCACCTGTGAGCACGCAGTCTTCAGGTGTCCCTCCCAGTGTCAGGAGCCCTAGGAATTGCTACACACCAAGTTCTGTGGGGGATCAGGGAGCCATGGACACAGGATCTCTGGACTAACCAATAGAAAGAGTCCACTCCTGCCCGTGTCCAACTCCTGCCTGGCCTCACCTCTCATTCTCACTCAGCCGCTTCAGGGCCCAGAACCAGGTCCGGAATTGCTCCTCAGGTTGTATCTTGTATTTCTCGGCAGCCTCCTGCAGTACCGCTATCTCCTCCAGTATCTTGTTCACCTGGGGCCAGAGGGAAGGAGAGGATGCAGATACCGCCTGAGTGGGGGTTAAGAGTGAAGCAGGGGCACAGTCCTGGGTCTTCGCACACAGGGACACCCTCCTGTTCCCTAATTCCATGCAGGCCATTCCTGTGCTCGGAGATGGGCATCAACAGCCCTTCCTCCAGGAGGTTATCCTTGATGCCACTCCCGTGCCCCCAGCCATAAACTGGAGGGGTCTCCCACTCCTGTTATCAAACTCTCCCAATAAATGGAAGATGCAGGGGATGGAGCCCTGAGGTGTGCTGGCCAGGGTGTCTCTGAGTCTCACACCCCTCCCCTGGCCCTCAGGATGTACACAGCTGCTAATGTGTTCTTTTTTTTCTATGTTGATCTGAACCCCCTAAAAGGCAGACATCCAAGGTCCATGAGAGAGAAACCCCTGGCTGGGACTAGGCCCTGTGCCCACCCTTCTCATGTTGCACTACAACCAGGTCCCGGGAAGGGATGGGATATAGGAAAAGACAGGACTCGGATCAAGGCCCGGCTCTGGGCTTCAAATGAGTGGGCACACGGATGTCTATGATGGGCCTATTGCCCCAGCTCTAAGGGGAGGCTGAGCTGAGAACTCGGGGCTCAGTATGGGGGCTCTCTCTCCCCAAAGGTCAATCCTGGTTACCCCACGTCGAGCCCCAGTTAACCCACCTCCAATTCATCCTCCATCCTTAAGTCCATCCTCTGCAGAAGAGTCAGGTATTTTCCGAGGAAGGGAACACACTGGGTAAACAGGGTGAGTGTGGGATGAGCCCATGGTCTCAGGTGCCCCCTCAGACCTTCTCCTGAAAGCCTCCCACCCTCAGCCTCCTGGCCACCCCAGGGTTCCCATGTGGAGCGGCCCAGGTCCCTTAGGGCTTCAACTCAATTGCCTAGTCCCTCACTCTCCAGGCACTCCTCCTAATCATCTCCCAGGGCCATCTTTGAGCAAATCACAGGGTCAGTGGCCCCGGGACAGACCACCCCCATGTCCATCCTGCACTCAGCTCCCCCAGGCCCTCCTTTTGGTCACTTCTAAGGGAGGTTTTAGGTTCTGTGGGCACAGGGAGTGGGGCTGGAGGAGGAAGGCCTATCTCTCTTGACTTGGAGGCCTCCAGCTGGGAGGACAGAACCTCCACTCCTCTGACCCCGGAGCACCCCCCCAGACAGGCTCACTCACCTTCTTGTACAGCCCCTTCTTGGCTCCTCGCAGGTAGAACATCATAGTGGCAAACCTGGAGGGCTGCTTCCACCAGGGTGGAGAGCAGTGTCATTGAGTTCATGCTCACTTCACCCCACTTTGCCCACCACCCCTCACCTCACACCCAGGACATCTGACCCAAGTCAGCTGGTATTAGTGCAACCCCGACTCCAGAATGCTCTGATTCTGGATGCCTCCCAGCTACAATGCTCACTCAGTGTGTGTGACCTTAGGCCTGGGCCTGGCCTCCCTGACCCGTTCCCTCCTCTGGAAAGTGGCAGAGCTCCACCTAGCTCACAGGTTCTTCTGTGGACTCAGTGTCATTACTGTCATCATTGTTCTACACCCCAGGCATCCAGGGGGCACAGGTCAGGGTGATCTGCACAGTCCTGTCTTGCCCTGAACTCGTGACCCCCTGTGAGGCCAGCAGCACGGCATGGTCATCTCTCCATGTCAATCATGAGGAGACTGACTGTCAGCCAGTGCTATAAGGGCACAGTGGGAAGTCAGAATGCACACCCTTCTGTCTCTGGTCCAGCCAGTGGGACCTGGGGCCAAGCAGCTCTTCCAAACAGATCCCTCTTCCTGGTAACCGGGACCGAGAGGGTGAACATTTTCAGAGGATCTTTAAGTGACAAACTACCAAAGCCACATCTTGTGCAGTTCCCCCATCTCTCACGCAGACCTCCAGGCTGCCTCTACCTTGATGAACTGTTCCCTGGTCAGTGTGTTGTCTTCCTTACACAGTTTTTTAAGTGTAACTGTGCGCCTCCTGAGAAGAGGGAAAGAAGAGATACATGTTTAGGAAAGATGGGGGAGACGGGTTAATGGCAAATTCCTTTTGACAATCACATGTTTCAAACTGCCTTGGGGAGGGCATCAATGGGTTCCTCTGAGCAGCAAGGTCTCCGTGGGACTGGGGCGGGGTTCTCATGTAGGTCACTTGGATACACGTTCCTATTTCTATGGAGCAGCTCTGTTTTGACCAGTTTGGGTTTCAACTCAGCATAGTATTCTGGTGCTGGAAGCACCTGAATGTCTCCGATTTGGCTCAATGCAGTCTCTGACATTGAAGGAAACTAACTCCTGTAGTAGAACTAGTGGCCTGAGGTCTCAGGGAGCCTTAGAGACCGCGCCCACCAGCCCAGTCCCCGTCCCAAGGTTTGGCAGCCTCCTGGGAGATGAGCAAACATTGGAACACCTGCCCACATGTGATCTCTGATGGTGGAGGCCTACCCACCTGGAAACGTTCCCCCATGTTTGCCTCAGACGATGGATGGACACGCTCTGCAGAGCAGCCAGGACAGCGTGCAGGGAGGAGAAGTTCCTTAGGGCTCTACACTCCTGGGGAAGGGGAGGCATGCACTGTGAGGTGGGAGCTGCAGCTGCAGCTTCAATCCACCTTGATTGACACGCACTCCTGGTGGGAGAGATGCTCAGGGTGGGCGTGTTCAGCACCCAAAGTCCAACTCTCAGAGCGAGGTGGATCCCAACTCAAACAAGGAAAGAGCCAGGTAGGAAGTGAGCCTCCCACCACAGGGACCTGGAATCAAGGACCTAGAGACTGTGCTGGGGCTCCGACCTCAGGCCTCAGTCCTGAGAGCTGACCAAGCAATAGCGGCATTTTTCAAGGCTCTACATAAGGATGCTGCTGGGCCTCCCCTAACAGACCTTGGCCACCTTGATCCAGTGCTCCACCACTTTGGCCCTGTGCTGGGCCATCATGCTTGGGTCCCCAAGGCAGGTGGTGATCACACAGGTGACCACATAATTGAAGTGTCTGATGGTGTCATGGACAGTGGATGCCATGTGCTCCTTGCCAGGCTTGACCCTCTGGGACCAGATGGAGCCTAGGCACTGGTGGGGCAGCACCTTCTTGAACAGCTCCTGGGGAGAAAGAGGAGTGTCACCCAGCCCTGCCACAACCCAGCTCAGCGTCCCCAGGCCCCCGAACGGGTCACTGGTCAAGACTGAAGCTCAGGAAGCTGAGGATGTGCCTGAGCCTTGGAGTCCATGGGATTCATTCTCTGCCTACCGAGGGCACCCAGCACTGGATGACCCGGGGCCCAAGACTGGTGGGGAAGGGTCAGGAGCATCTGCCTCCCGCCCATCCTCAGTGTCTCCAAGCTGCAGGACGTGGCTCCAGTCTCCTCACCCCAAGGGCACATCTTCCAGCATCTGATATCCCCCTGGTCCAAATCCCCATTCAATGCACATTCCCCTGTGGCAGCTATAACCACAGCTTGCAGTTAAATAGAAATCAGGGGCCTAATAAGTGCTGAGGCCCCTGAGCCTCATGGGCATATGGATGGGCGACCCATGGATCTGGCTGCACACAGTGTGCTCCCCTCCCCACAATCCAGGCCAGCCCCACCCAGCTTTCTGTCTCCTCTCCCTCATTTAATCTGCACAGCCACTCATTGCAAAAGGGCCTGGGGAGCCCACCTCCACTGCCCACAGGTGGACAGCAAAGGCTTGGGGGTTGAGAAAGTTGCCCATGGGTGGTAAAATGGTGGAGGTACAATTTGCAGAAGATCATAGGATTTGGGATCATAGAAAGGCAGGTTGAGGTGGCAGAGGGCAGAGGGAAGGCCTATCCCACCCACTCTGAGAGCCCCAGACTCACAGCATCCATTGCTGTCAGTTGCTCAGCCACCAGTCTTGGAGGGAAGATCAGGATGTTAAGCTTCTCCTCCCTTGTAAGGTGTTTAGGGGTCACACCCTGTGGGTAGTCAGTAGCTGGGGATGGAGCTGGCTCTGTTGTTGGGTTTCTGATCAGAGCTGGTGGTCCAGATGGCTCCAGCACGACCACAGCTGGACCAGGCTCAAGCCCAGGAACAGGCCCTTCCTCTGGCTCATGAGTGTGCTTGAGCTCTGGAGGTGTTTCTGGAGCAGGTTAAACAGACAGGTTCTCATAAGAGCCTCACGTTCTCATGCATTTCCACAGACAGGACGGAAGCGGCTGCCTTTTAGGGAAGTCTGGCCCATGAAACACTGCTGCCCCCTGCCCCACTCACTCAATCATCTTCCCAGACTGCAGACCCCTCACCTTCCCATTGTGCCTCAGTGGGCTCTAGATGTTCCAGCTCCACCCAAAGACTTCTGACGAGTCCCACCGAGTGTGGGGGAGAGAGGCTGTGCAGCACCAAGGCCTGCTTCAGGATGAACCAGGGGGTAAGGAAGGGCTTGCCCAAATATTGTACCCGGTCTGGCCAGGTTCCCATCACTGAAGCGGTGGCCCTGGGGAGAGGCAGGTGGGCAGTGAAGTCAGAGTCCTGGTTTTTCCTTTCACTCTGCCCTCCACCCCATGGCACCCTTGTTTGGGACTGAGTCTCTGTGTAGTTCCTACCCATCCAGAGAAGAGCCTCATGCCAACCCCAGCTCCTGTGTGGCTGTCATGGTTGGAGGGTTCGTGGGTTCAGGTTTAACACAGAGTCTGTGTGAGACTCTTCTTCCTACTGTCAGCTTTCCTGAAGGTCCTGTACGCTGCCCACCCCAGCCTTCCAGGCCCTGGGCATCTGGACTGAGGACTGAGACAGACTTGTCATCAGTCTGCTCACTACCATTCTGTTCTGAGCCCACACGTGGGGGTCAGGGGAGTTGGATGTGGAGAGGGGCAGGCAGAGCGCGGTGGGTATGAAGTGGGGATGGGACTCTGAGGGACAACTCAACCCAGCTTCCCCTCTGGTACTACAAGGCCAGGGACCACATCCACTGTCTTCTTTGACTCATGTGTCCTCATGGAAGAGCCACCAGAGCTCAGAACTTCTTTGGGAATCAGAAGATGTGTAAGATCGGGGTTGTGCCAGGCCCTGCCCTGCCTAAGCACCACCTCTGCTAACACAGGAGACCCTCCTTCTGCACCAGCAGACCACTCACTTTGCTAATTGGTCCTGTGGTGTGTCACCCCGATCATTATGAAGAGGTTTCCCTCCAGATGTAGAAAACACCTTGATGGCATCTGATCTGATGGATGGTGGACAGGACCTGCAAATGATGGACACTATGACTGTCTGACTTGATGACTAGAACTGAGGCCAAAAATTATGTCTGCTTCATTCCTTGAGTCAGGCTAAGTGTCTCCAAAAATGCCGTCCTGTAGTAGGAGCTTAGTGCCCATTGTCAAGTAAATTAGCTCCAACCAGAACCATCCCAGCCATCTGAGTGGGTCTGGGGCCCCTGCTATCCCCTTATCTCTCCCATGTGGCTACACCAAGGACCAGGATAAGGTCAGCTAGGTACAATCTCAAACTGCTTGACAGGTTGTTTTCCATGTGCTTTTCCAAACTCAGATGCCACAGACCACTGATGCAGAGTGGGGCTGCGGGTGGAGGGGGGGGGGAGAAGGAGGAGGGTTAGGGGTCTTTCCATGGGACAGGGAGAGAGAATTGGCACAAACAACCACAGCTTGTCCAACAGCCCTCTCTGCAGAGCCAGGCAGCAGGCAAGCCCTGCCATGGCTTGTCCCCTCAGTAGTGCCTACAAGAGCCCCATGAGGTTGATCCTGTACCACCCACTTTCCAGCGGAACATTCTGAGGCTCAGACTGATGTGATGACATTGTCAAGACACACAGCTAGCAGTGGGCAGAGTCCCCACTGTGCCACAGAGGGGACCCGTGCTCACCTAGTTAGCAGCTCGTCCAGGAACCCTTGGGCTCTGGAGAAGGACGGGTGGATGGGCATCAGGGTGCAGATGTGGGGGATGTTTCCAGCCGGGAAAGCTGGGACCAGGGATCCCACCACCTTCTCCAAGGTGCCTTTCTGGAGGGCCCGCATCCTCCAGGCCTCACGAAGTCTCAGAGTTAACTCAGCGTCACACTGGGTGGGACAAGGAGGGACATCCACTCAGCGGCATCATCAAGAATCCCAGGACAGTGGAGGTCTGGAGCTCACACAGAAGTACCAGCCCCTCACGATTTATGCAAGAGGAGGGACAGGAATGTCCAGTCTGAATGAGGTTCTAGGTTTTCAAAGTTCCACTTAAGTTTGCGGATGGGAGATGTTCATAGAATTGTGACCTTCCAGGCATGTTTTTGCTTGTTTGTTTTGGCTGAGGAATAACAAACCTCCTTGTAGTAATGGTTTGCATGAGGAGCATTGTCCCCATGAGGCCTCAAGAACCATCCCCATTATAGCGATGAGAACACAGAGGCTTAAGGATGTCACATGTCTTCTCAAGGACATGAGGGCAGAACAGTGAACTGTCCTGTATGACATTGTCTCTGTTATCTGAGACTTATCTGCTCCCAACATGGGTGCAAAGTGGTGGCAACCTTGCCCATCCCCTGTGTGGGGACAGTGTCCATCATAGACATGACCTATGAAAACACTGACTTCAAAAAAGACACTTTTGTTTCATCCTTATATAGGAAAGGGCATTTGAAGACTCTCATTGTGGAGATCCCAGATTCTGCAAAGGGGCAAATGCCTGCAGACTCCAGACTGGAGGAGGGTGATCCTCAGGCATGAATCTGAGCAGAGGACTAGAGAGGAAGCAAATCCATGTGGTGGGTGTAAAGTGACAGGTGACTCAGTGTGTCTGTGAGGCAATTGCCAATGAAGCAACTCTGTGTTTGCCTTGGACAACCTGACATCGGAGAGGGGAAAGTTTCAATGAGTGAGAAATCCCTGGGCCAGGCTGAGAGCAAGGCAGCAGCCATCATCAGAAACAGCTGTTGGCTATGTCCCTTCTACAGCCCCTTTGGGTTTGGAATCTGCCTGCAGCCATTACATTTTACATGTGCACGTCCTTCCACCAGCAGTGGGCGTCCATCTCCAGAGGGGGGTGGTACACGTTGTGATCTGAATGTGTCCCCCAAATTCCATGACTTTGGGACCCCAGAACTTCACAATGAGTCTGCGTTTGAGTTTTAGTCTTTAAGCAAGTAATAAGGTGAGGTGAATTCAGTGGTGTGGGTCTTAATCCAGTGTGACCAGTGTCCTTAGAAGAGGAGGGCAGGACACATGGCAGTGCAGAGGGGAGTCCATGTGAACACAGAGAGAAGACAGCCATCTACAAGCTGAGGAGAGACCCCTCAGGAGAAACCAACCCTGCTGACAGCCTCCACCCTCACTCCAAGCCTTCAGAATTGTGAGAAAATGAATGTCTGCTGTTGTCACCACCCAGTGTGGTCCTATGTTATGGCAGCCCAAGCAGTCTAACACAGTGTTCCGGGCTGCACTGTTGACATGGCAGCTGAACTGAATCAGGCCCATGTCCAACAGCACTGAAAGGATGCATCACTGGGGCAAATGACCTTCGTTATTGGATGAGGTCTGCAAGGACAGTGGAGCTGACTGCTTCACAGGATCCTGAGAAGGCTAGTTTAAACAACAAAAACCGATATGTCAATGTGCTCCTGGCCTCCTGTGAAGTGAAACAATATTATTGCACTCTAATATTTCCATAAATATGTGAGGAGTATCTTTCTACTCTGCAATGTAACTGAAGGGAGGCGTGGAGGCCCGGATTCCTCTGTCATGGGGCTGAGGCACATGCAAGGGAGAGCCGTGGGAAGGCCTCCGGAGCCCCCAGATCTGAGTCTGGTTTCTAGGCACTGCCAGGTTGTCTCAGGTTTGTGGGTGGTGAGACCCTCAAGGCCAGTTCTCACCTGAGTCCAGCCCTGGATGTTGTCTGTGGCCTGATGCACCTTTGCCAGTTCGAGGGAGGTCGAGTAGTTGAACCCATTGACCAGCACTTCAGTGACGTTCCGGTTGGAGCTCTACAAAGACAGAGCCCGGTACCAGGCCATTAGGCTTCAGGAACCTTCCACCCCATTCGGCGCGTCTACCCCATGGCAGCCCTGGCAAACTGAGACAGTCTATTAGGACACAGTGAGGGTATTCCGGCAGCCCTGCTGAACTGGCAGCAGAGGTGCATCATGTCATGGTCACCAACCCCGAAAGGCTGTGTCCCTGAGGAAGACTGCGTCTCTTATGGGATGATATGGAGGTGAGCAGGCCACAGCTCCTGACCCAGTGGGCCTACGGTGGTGTGCTCTGCTCTGTGAGATGACAAGGTGCAGAGAAAAGCATCCAATACTTTGCTTCCTCCCATTGTTTTGACAAACCACCCAGGCACGTGTGATGATGAATGAGGCTTAGAGAAGGTCTGCAAGGACAGTGGAGCTGACTGCTCCACAGGTCACCTGAGGCGAGTAGTTACAACCACAGAATAGCAAATGCACATGCGCTCCTGGCCTACTGTGAGGTTCACAACATATTTTTCCCTTTAAAATTCCCCAGAATATGTGAGGAGTGTCTTTCCATTCTCTCTTGTAGCTGGTGGGGGAGTGGAGGTCCAGATTGCTTTGTCATGGGACTGTGGACATGCTAATGGGAAAGCCCTGGGAGGGCCCTGGGGGGGTTTGCAGATTGAAATGTGGATTCTCAGCCCTCCCTGGTCATCTTAAGGTCCTGGGTGTGGAGACTGCTCTGGGACACCTCTCACCTCAGACAGATACTGGATGATGTCACCGGCCTGGTTCACCTGCACCCTGACCTGGTAGGTGGTATAGCCGGGCCCATAGGCCACCACATCCATGAAGTCCTCCTTAGAGGTCTGCAAAGACAGAGCGGGTACTGAGCCAGGAAGCCTCAGGAACCTTCCACCACATCTGTGGACCTATGTAATGGCAGACCTGGCACACTCATACAGTCTATCAGGACACAGTGGGGATGTTCCCAGCAGCCCTGCTGAACCAGAAAGAACTGATTCATGTCAAGGTCTAACTACAGTGAAAGCCCGAATCACTGAGGAAAACGACATCCTTGGTGGGATGATATGGAGATAAGGCCAAAGCTCCTGACCGAGCGCACTGCAATGGTTGGCAATGTTCTGTGGGATGGCAGATTACAGAGAAAATATCCAATTCTTTAATCCTTTCCCATTTTTTTGGAAATACACAGCACTATCAAGTGGTATGATGGGTAAGGTTTGGAGAAACTCTACAAGGACAGATGAACTGGGACTGGTCCACAGGGTACTTGGGCAGAGAGTTAAACATTTGAAATGAGAAAAATGCAAAGACAACAAAAATGTTTTCTCTATGATCCCAGCAAACACACAAAGACTGTTTTTCTCCCCTACCAGGGACCTGGTTGGGAGGGTTGGAGGAACAGATTCCTTTGGGAGTGTGTCTGTGAGAAATTTGATGTCCCAGATTTGAGTCTGAGTTCTGGTCCCACCCCAGTCAGTTCAGGGTCCTGGGTGTGGGCCACCTCTCACCTCAGTTTGGCACTGGACGGATTTCCTGGCCTGACGCCCTTGTCCTCTGTATCCGTTGCTGGCATCAGTGTACCTGTCAACCTGCTCCCCTACGACATCATCGCTGGAGCTCTGCAAAGACAGAGCCCAGTCCATGGCCAGGAGGCATCAAGGGCCTGGCAGCACCAATGGGGGAGATGCGCACCACCCATTTTGCCCCCCAGGTCAGGGAGAGAGGGGCATCTGCAATGACTTCCAGGCAGGGAGGGAACGAGATGATCCCGTGAGGACCCCCAGTTAAGAAGTGGGTAATAGAGTCTGTCCCCAACACTCAGCTTCCCTTCCTGTGAGCCATGATCTGGGCCATGAACAGGACACACCCTCCAGGCTTCTGACACTTAGCAACCTGCTCCTGCTCAGGATGTTTCCCTCATCCCACACTGTCCCGCACCACCCCCAACAAACACATACCCGAGATGAGGAGTGAGAAGTGTGGGCCTTCCCAGCTCGGACCCACGTTATGGCCTGGCTTGGATATTCCTTCCCTGGGATGCCCACAGTGACCCGACGGGTCCTCCTGCCAGAGGCCGAGGGTAGTCGGCGGTGCGGCTCCTTTGGATTTCTGCGGCCACAGACACATATCTCACGCTGGGCTTTCTTCTGCCCAGAGCCTCGGAAGGATGGGAAGCAACAAAGAGACATCCTAGTTTCCTGATACTCTCCACTCAAGTGAGCTGGAAAGGCAGTTCTCTCTAGAATGTAGGTACCCGGTTACCACGGTTCTAATTTCTGTTGGGGATCTGTCACCAAGGAAGTGAGGTCATCCCTTCAAGGTTCCATGATATGGGCCCTTCCCCTAATCAGAGTCACCCTAAACCCCTCTGAGCTGGTGACCTCTCACCCTCTTCACCCATGTTATCTCCATACCTGTACACCAATATCCAACACATCCCTTCCCCCGGCTCCCTGGGAAGGTACGAGGCCCCCTGCTTGGGGGAGAAAGCTGTGCTCACACCTCCATTTTCTTAGGTGTTCTGTGTCCTGGGGCATCCCCCAGTCTTCCAAACTACCCAATGAGGATGATGCTAGACACTATTTCCATAGGAAGTCATCAAGTATAGATGAGACAAGGCCCCTATCCCCTGTGGGCTGGTGTGCCATAAATCTGATGAACAAATGTAGAGGTGGAAGCGCGAAAAGCATGAGTGGGCCACAGCATGGAACACTAGACAAAACAGGCCTGAGGTCCAGCCTGAGATCTCAGGGAAGTCACTGCTCATTGGGCCTCATTTTCATTTCTGCACCTTGAAGGGTTTGAAATGACAGGAAATTCAGATATTGTCCCTCACTGGCCTATTACCTCAAAGTGGTCTCTTGTTATGCTTAGCATTGGTCCATGTGCCTCATGTGGGTCTGTGTGATGGGAGCTTTCACAGTGGCTTTGAGTGAGTCAAGTTTCCTGTTGGGAACATCCTTGTGTGTCTACTGAGTGCTCTCTAGAGGGGTGCCCACTTCTGTCATCAAACACTCCCAATAAATGGATGATGCAGGGTATGGAGCCCAGGAGTGTGCTGGCCTGGGCATCTATGATTGTCACTCCCCTCCGCTTCCCCACAGGAGATGCCACAACTGCTCACCTTCTTTTTTAAAGCTGTTCTGATTCCCCTGGAAGGCAGACAGCCAACGTCCATCAGAAAGAGGCTCCAGGTGCTCATTTCGGCAGCACATAAACTAAAATTGGAATGATACAGAGAAGACTAGCATGGCACCTGCATAAGGATAACACACACATTCCTGAAATGTTCTATATTTTTATGAGAAGAAGAAATAGGGAGAGAAACCTAGCCATACCGAATTAAAATGGCAATGAATAAGTTCCTATCAATAATAAGCCCAAATGTAAATGGATTAAACAGTCCAATCAAAAGGTGCAGGGTAGCTGAATGGATACAAAACCATGACCCAACTATATGCTATCTACAAGATACCCACCTCAAAACAAAAATCACACAGTGAATGAGAGTAAAGGGATAGAAATAATTTTCCCATGAAAATGGGGAAAAAATCAGCTGGAGCAGCAATGCCATATCCAACAAAATAGACTTCATAATGAAAGCCATCACAAGAGACAACAAAGGTCACTACATAATTCTAAAGTGATCTGTCCAACAAGAGTATATAACTCTGGTAAACAAATAGGCACCCAATATAGGAGCAGCTAAGTATATAACAAATACTTCTAGAGGACGTTAATGGAGAAATCAACAACAATGCAGTCATAGTAGGGGAATTTAACACCCCTCTCACTTCACTGGACAGAGCTTCCAGACAAAAACATAACAAGGAAACACAGACTCTAAAGGACACACTGGATAAGAGGGATTTAATTGACATTTATAGAACATTTCATCTCAACACAGCAGACTATACATTCTCCTCAGGGATCATTCACAGAGATAGACCACATGTCAGAACACAAAACAAGTCTCTACAAGTTCAAGGAGATTGAAATCATATCAAGCATCTTCTCAGATCACAGTGGAATGAAATTAGAAATCAACTACAGGAGAAACACCCCAAATCAGTCAAACATATGGAGGCTAAATAGCATCTTATTAAACAATGAATGTGTTACCTACAAGATCAAAAGGAATCAAAAACTTCCTGGAAACAAATGAAAATGAACACACAATAATCAAAATCTTTGGGACATCGCCAAAGCAGTCCTGAGAGGGAAGTTCTTAGCACTACAGGCATACCTCAAAAAAACAGAAATATCAGCAACTATTTAACCCTACAACTTAAAGTATTAGAAAGAGAAAAACAAGAAAAGCTCTTAAAAGTAGAAGGATGGAAATAATAAAGATTAGAGCCGTAACAAAACACATAAAGATATATATATATATATATATATATATATATATATATATATATATATATGAAACCAAGAGCTGGCTCTTTGAAAGTATAAACAAAATAGAAAAACCATTAGCAAAACTCATCAAGAAATAAAGAGAGAGGATTCAATTAAATAAAATGAGAAACAAAAGTGGAGAAGTCACCACTGACACCATAGAAATACAAAGGATTTCAAGAAAATACTTTGAACAGCTAACTATATACCAACAGCTGGGCAATGTGTGTGAAACAGACAAATTCCTAGAAAAATGCATTCTCTCAAAACTGAATGAGGAAGAATCAAAAACCTGAAGAGGCCAATAACACTAGATGAAATTGAAGCAGTAATCAAAAATCTCCCACCAAACAAAAGCCCAGGTCCGGAAGGCTACACAGGGGAGTTTTACCAAACATTTAAAGAAGAACTAAGGCCTATGCCCCTCAAGCTATTGCAAAAAATCCAAGTGGAAGGAACAATTTTAAGCTCTTTTTATGAGGCCAGCATTATCCTAATTCCAAAAGCAGATAAAGACACTACAAAGAAAGAGGATTACAGTCCAATAACCCTGATGAACATAGATGCTAAAATCCTCAACAAATTTTTATCAAATAGTGCCTCCAGCAATATATTACAAATGTCATACATCATGATCAAGTGGAATTTATTGCAGAGATGCAAGGCTGGTTCAGTATCCACAAATCAATAAACATGATACATCACATAAACAAAATGAAAGACACAAATCACATGATCACATCAATAGATGCAGTAAAATGCATTGGACAAAATCCAACAATTTTTATAAAAACTCTCAACAAAGTAGAAATTGATAGAGCATATCTCAACATGATAAAGGTATAGATGGTAAACCTACAGCCAACATCATATGCAATGGGCAAAAACTAAAACCATTTCCCCTAAGAACAGGAACAATACAGGGATGCCCACTTTCACCACTTCTGTTTGACATAGTACTAGAAGTGGTAGCCATAGCGATCAAACAAGAAGGATAAATAAAAGGCATCCAAATTGGAAAAGAAGAAGTAAAACTGTCATTATTCACATATGGCATGATATTGTACATAGAAACCCCCATAGACTCCATAAAAAAAAAAAAAACTACTAGACTTAATAAAATAATTTGGCAATGAGGCAGGATAGAAACTTAACACCCAAAAATCTATGGCTGTTTTATGCTCCAATAATGAACTCACAGAAAGAGAAACTAAAAAACAATCCCATTTTCCATTGAAACAAAAAAATGATGATACCTAGTAACAAATTTAACTAAGGAGGTAAAAGACCTGTACTCAGAGTACTACAGGACGTTGAAAAAAGATATAGAGGAAGACATAAACAAATGGAAGAACATAGTGAGTTCATGGATTGGTAGAATCAACATTAAAATAACCATACAAAACATTCTATAGATTCAATGCAATGCCCATTAAGATACCAACAGCATATTTCACAGACCTAGAACAAACTCTCAAAATTTCATATGGAATGAAAAAAGACCCCAAAGAGCCTCAGCAATCCTAAGAAAGAAGAACAAAGTTGGAGGGATCACAATACCAGATCTCAAGCTGTATTACAAAGCCACTGGGCTCAAAACTGCCTGGTACTGGTACAAGAACAGAGATATGGACCAATGGAACTGAACAGAGAACCCAGAAATCGACCTAAACCATTATTTTTAATTAATATTTGGCAAAGGAGGCGTGAACATACAAGGATTCAAGATAGTCTCTCAAATAAATGGTGTTGGGAAAACTGGACAGATACATGCCAAAAAATGAAACTAGACCACCAACTTACACCATACACAGAAATAAATTAAAAAAGGATAAAAGACTTAAATGCAAAACGGAAAACCATAAAAATCTAAGAGGAATCCATAGGGAGCAAAATATCAGACATATGTCAATCAATACCTTTACCGATACAGCTCCTAGGGAAATGCAAACTAAGGAGAAAATAAACAGATGGAACTACATCAAAATAAAAAGCTTTTGCACAGCAAAAGAAACCATCAATAAAATCAGAGAGAGCCCACTGCACGGCAGGACATATTTGCCAAAGTTATCTTCGATAAGGTTTGTTTTGTTTTGTTTTTGCAACAGAGGTCAGCTTTTATTGAATGTGTTACAATGAAGCATAGTAACATCCATCTTGTATTAACAAGCTGCTGTTTGAAACTCTCTGCTATTGTTAGATAGTCCCTAGTCCTGTAAACTATGTCCTTATAAACTCTGTCACTTTAACAGTGTCTGCTATTCTGTAAAATTACTTTGATTTTAGTTCAAATAATAGAAAAATATAAACTTAACTGTCTGACCTTAGCTAGCCATCCAAAGTAATAGACTAAAATAGACTAATACTGATAATAATTATGCTAAGTACAAACTCATAATGTATTTATTCAAGGTTACAACTGTTAGTAATAATAACTCACACAGAGCCCTTTGTAATATCTGCAAACAAAGAGGCTCTAAAAGTGTAAATATGGAAAAACTTCCTCTATGGGTTGCCCAGAGGTTTAGAAGAGACACTTCCCTCTGCACCTCGTGCAATCAATGACTCCTAATTAATTGGTCATGACAGCTAGAGAAGGGACACATGACATGCCTTTGTATTCTTTTGGAGTCATCAAAAAACCCCTCCAGAAGTGAGTGAATATAAACTTGATTAAGGAATTTTAAGTTCACTTTGTTGTTTGGAACTAGCCACTTTGTTAGCCAGAAGAATTTTGGGGCTTGGGTGCTGGGAGTGCCCCCATGTCCATTTGGGGAGTTGGGCTTTGTTTCAGTTGTCTGCTCAGCTTCCGTTCAGGCTAGTCTACTGAGAGAGTGTGAGACGGATTTTTTTTTTTTTGTCTTGGCGTAATTATCTGCTTATTAACTGGTCTGTGTAAAAGGAAAACTACTTAGATTTATTCTGCACTTCTGTTGATTTGTCTGGCTAAAACGCTTCATTTATTAAAGGCTGAATCCGTGAAAATCTACAAAAGTCTCAAGGAGTGCTGCTGAGAATTATTTTTCTCAGGGACATTTGCTCTTTGTCACAGAGGGATTCAGCCCACTTAGCTAATGAAAATTTCTCTCTATTGGTTGCTCTTCCCTGTGTTGTGAATTTGCTGTATTAAATTGAAATTTTGAAGTTTTGGGGTAGATTTAAAGGTATAAATTTGTAAAAGGGTTTAGACAGAGAAAATAAAGCCCGATTAAGTTCCAAGATTGCTTGGTTCTGAGATTGATTGTAAAAAAAGCAAGAGAAAAGTCTCTTCAAGTTAACTATTTGCAACAAAGTGGTAAATTTCAAAGAGCAAAAACTTGTTATTGATGGCTTTTCTTATCTCTTTTGTTGGAGGGAGACTTCCAGGGGCAGGGCTTGCCAAAAAATCCCACAGGGCCGAGAGATTTACAGGGCCCTGCCCCTGCCTGTGACATCACAGTCCCACTCGAGCTACCCCAGGCAGAACTAAGACTGAAGTAGGAGGTTTCTGCCTCCAAGCCCAGCAAAATAAATTGTGGGACATCAAAGAGAAGGGAATCCAACAAGTGTTATTATAAACAACTATCTATGGACCCCATAGACCCTGGTTGTGCATCTTGTGCAGTCTGTTGTCTTCATGGGTGTATGTTTTGTTTGACTTGTCATTTTCAGTCATTTATTAGGGCCCTCCTAAAAGACATAACTTGGTTCCAACCGCCTTCTTACCCCACTTATGGTATCTGTAATTGGATTGAAAACTATTTCCTTCATGGGACCTTCCAAGATTTTGATCCATAAGAAATCTCCCTACACACCCTTTACCTCATCTGCTATCTTTCAGGCCGACTAAGAGTCATTTTTCTCCACAGGTCGGACCCCAGCCTCCTGGAGGGAGGACTACTACAGTGATGGCCTGCAGTTTTCTCTGAAACTCCCACTATTACTCCCTTCTATAGGAATTGTCTTCCTCTAACTCACATTAGGAAAGGGAGACAAGAAACAGTCCCTGGGATCTGTGAAAGTAACCCGGGATAAAGCTGGTAAAGTTTCCCATTTGCAAATGTACTGAAAGGGTTCAGTAAATGTTGCTGCTGGAAGAAGAGGGGCTGATGTCCCCTTCCAGTGCCTTGAACTCCCCCAGAGAAGCTGAAAGCTTTAACTCCTTAGGCTAAGGGGTGAGCCAAGACACCCAGTTAGTGGTTGGGGGCAGAAGACCTATTCTTAATTACCGAGTAATTGGTTAATGCAGAGGGGGGAGGGAGTCAGTGGGGTGACATGGGTTTTTGTTGATTCTGCTGGCTGCAAGCCACTCTGCTGGTGTACTTGGTTTCTCACTTATCTGAGTTGTGCTAGATGAAGGCCGCAGTCTCTGCCTGGAAAGAGGACAGATGAGAAGGAAAGGGCCTGAAGCTCAAGCCACCACTACAGGAGCACTTTGCTATGTGCAAACCGACTCTCCCTGCAGCCCCGGCTGTGCTTGGCTTGCCACTAGGAATCAAGCAGTGATGAGAGACAGGGATGGCAAGGCCCTGTAACTGATAAACAGGGTTAACTGAAGAGGGCAAAGGGAAGTCATACTCCTTAAACAAAAGTGCTAAGAACAGCTCAGAACTTTCACACTCTCCCAGAGAGAAGGAGTCTGACTCAGGGACTGGCCACAACCCATTGGGTTAGGAGGACCGGAGGCTGCATATTGAACTTATAGACTGCAGTTTGCTAGGCAGAGATCCAGGCACAGTTTTATAGGGGTTAAGTTGCCTGTGTACAGCAAAACAACTTTCTCTCATGCCAGAGTACATTTTAGGGAATTGGACAAACTGTATTTGTGGCTAGACAGAACAACTGGCCACTGTACACAGCCCTGACAGTGGCCTGTAGAAAACTGTATAATAGACTTAGATAATGCCTGTGTCTTCAAGGACATAACACCAGAGACACAAGGACAATTTTTCTTAGTGTAGAAAGGTAATAATGGACTTTAGTCACCTCCCTAAGATGTTTGCATAGCCCTACCATGTGTCATGTTTAGTAGCAGAAGATTTAGCTGTAAGAAGCGGTCGCAGTGCCAGTGTTACACTTCATTATGTAAATACATTAACCTTTAATTCTCTTGCAAATTTGAATGCAGTTACCAAAAGGGCAGGTGTCCAACTGGGCAGAGAAAAATGCCCAGCAGGTTTTGGTCTCCATTGAGATACAGTTGGCAGCCTGTATACTGCCTTGTAGGCCTGTGTGACTATGCCCATGTCAGGGGTGGCACAAACCTCAACTTTAGGAAACTGGGGGAGGCCTGTTTGGAACAGAGGGAAGTAGTGAAGTGGTGAGCACCAGCCCTCTGTTACAGGAATTACAGACCCCATGAGGTCCTGTAACATGTGAGATCCTGTGAAGGAATGAAGCTCCCCTAGTCCATTCTGAGAGGGCGTGTCACCCTTTCAGAAACCATATGTAGTTTATGGACAAGTCAAGTAGGTGAACCCTACTACAGGGACAGCTGTAACTGTCTATTTGAATATAGATACATTTTGAATTTCTTCTTGACATTTGAAGACAGTTATATTACTCTGAAGAGTCCATGAAAAGGACTGACAAAGAAAATCAGAAGATCTTAAAACAGGTCCATATATTTTTCTCCTTATATAATTCCTCCAAAATTTGGCAATACTTAATAAATC
Source organism: Corynorhinus townsendii (assembly GCA_026230045.1). Classification (NCBI taxonomy): domain Eukaryota; kingdom Metazoa; phylum Chordata; class Mammalia; order Chiroptera; family Vespertilionidae; genus Corynorhinus; species Corynorhinus townsendii. Next base: position 108,013,313 of record JAPDVU010000007.1, on the reverse strand, counting down.
ATGGCAATACATTTCTTTACTTATATTCAGTAATACCGGTTTCCAATAGTGTTTTCATTGACCACAAACTTTGACTGGAGTATCATGTTTTAAAAAGCCCTGTCTGAACTCTGAAGACTTGAAGCCAATAAGAGTGCCATGGAGAAAGCCTGGTATCCTGCTTGGTAGGCCTGAAAATAACTGGCGCTGGAGCATCAGGCCCATGGCCCACCATCACTGGTGGTTGGTCAGAGTAGATGGGGAGCAATAAAGGCACCTCTGCATCCCTGCGGAACCTCACACACTCTAGGCCGTGACGAATAGGAGGGCTACTGAGATGGGCCTTAAAGCCTAGACATAGGCCTGGGTGGAGCCACTGCAAGTGAGGAAATCACTTAACTCAGCAGATACTGTAGGCAGGCCTGATGGCACCTGGATGGCTTGGCTTCCTCGCCCAACAGGGCACACTAAGATTCAATCATGAAATTCCAGCAAAGGTAGTCAGTTACCATTCTTCTTGTGTTTATGCAAACAATCAGGCCAAATTGAATACAATATATAAATTGGTCTTAATTTGGCTCTTTTGATAAACATAGAGGTAATACTGAGGAGAAAAATTCTATTTCAATAGAGGTTATTAAAACTGAAATGTTTTCTTTCCCTTCCTTTGGACCATTTGTTACAGTTTGTCTCCACCAGGTCACAAGCGCACCTCCTTCTGTGCCCAGGCTTCATCATCCCTCTGACAGTCAGCAAATTGCTCTTGGCTCTGAAAGAAAATCACATCCCCCTTCCACACGGAAGTAGTCAGAGGACCCCACTGATGTCCATTTTCCCTGAAAGAATTCAGAGTCAGGATCCTTGAGGTAATATATTAGGCAGTAAGACAGACATGAGCAGAGCAAGGACGATGGGCCAACTAGCGATACCAAATGTAACTAAGTCTTTCCACCTCTATGTATGTAAGACAAGGGGACTCCCAAGAAGCAAGAGGGAAGTAGGCTGCACATGAAGCAGCCCAGGAGGCTTCCCTAAAACCAGTGGGGCCTCTATAAATTCTAGTGACTCTTCCAGACCCTGACCTACCCACCTCACCAGCTTACAAGGAAACCCAATCTAGAAAAGCTGAAATCCATAACCAAACTTACTCAAATTCTTACAGGCTTTATAGTCTACTTGGAAAACAATCCAGAAGCACATCCGAGATTTGCTCTGCTGGTGCCAACTTCTAATGCGGTCCATCCCTTTTTCCCTGGTGACTCTGTGTAAGAAATTTACCACCCAAAGACTGACTCCTACCTAGAGGGAACCACATACCATCATCCTAAACACCCCTACAGCAGTCAAGGTCGACGGGATCCCAACATGGCTTAAGACAGCACAGGCAGAAGGATTCTCTAAAGATAAAACTTTCACATGCACCATATTATGAATTATCTTTATAAGAGTTATTAAAGGAAACCTCAAAGCTGAGTAGGTTAACAATCTTAACAACCCACAAGATTCAATGGCTTGACTCATTTACATAAAACCAGTGGGAAATGAAGCATAGTAACCTCCATCTTGTACAAAAAAAACTGTTGTTTGAAACTCTCTGCTCTTGTTAGATAGTCCCTAGTCCTGTAAACTGTCATTATAAACTCTGTCACTTTAAGACAGTCTGTTATTCTGTAAAATGACTTTGTTTTTAGTTTAAATAAAAGAAACTTGCAAGCTGACCATCCCATGTAATAGACTGAAATATAATAATACTGATAATAATTATTCCAATTACAAACTCATTATGTATTCACGGTTACAACTGTCTATAATAGAGGTTCTCAACCTGAGGGTCGCGACCCCTTTGGCGGTCGAACGACTTCCTCACAGGGATTGCCTAAGACATCCTGCTCATCAGATATTTACATTATGATTCTTAACAGTAGCAGAATTACAGTTATGAAGTAGCCACGAAAATAATTTTATGGATGGGGGCCACCACAACGTGAGGAACTGTATTAAAGGGTTGAGGCATTAGGAAGGTTGAGAACCACTGGTCTATAACAATAACTCACACAGAGACCTTTGTAATATCTGCAAAAAAAGAGGCTGTTAAAAGTATAAATACGGAAACACTTCCTGTATGGGCTGCTCATGGATTTGAAAGAAATGCCTCCCTCTAGGCTGTGCACAATTAACAATTCCTAATTAATTGGCTCATTAGGGTGTCTTGTATCTCATTCGATGATTTATGATACAATAACAAAGAACTAGTTTAGTCAAAAAGACCAGAGCCCATGTCATCATCAGACTCCTCAGATTCTTCTTTCTTTGCTTCCATTTTCTACTCCTCAGCTTTGCAAACAAGTCCGTCCAGAAAACTTCAACATTACACCAGCTGCTGTAATGAGGGCATTGATCTTATCCTCAGTCACCGTCACTTCATCCTTGTGCAGGATAAGGGCTGAGCAGATGCAGGTGAGTTCTGAGACTGTGGCCATTTTGAGGCTGAGTGCTTGGCCAGCGCTGTGTGGAGAGGTGCTCATCGCTGGATAAAGTGAGGGCCTCACCCCAACGCGGCCATAGCTTCCTCGGAAGATACTAGCACCTTACTGGCAGCTGGGGAAGGGGGCTCTGATAAGGATTCAATGTCCAAATTTTACAGGGAACTCATACAACTTAAATAAAGATAAACAATCCAACCAAAAAATGGGCAAAGGACCTAAATAGACACTTTTCAAAAGAGAATATACTGAAGGCCGAGAGATATATGAAAAATGCTCAAAGTCACTAATCATCAAAGAAATGCAAATCATAATGACAAAGAGGTACCATCTCACACCTGTACGAATGGGTATCATCAACAAGTGACAAGTGCTGGTGAGGATGTGGAGAAAAAGGACCCTTCTTGCACTGTTGGTGGGAGTGCAGACAGGTGCAACCACTGTGGTAAACAGTATGGATTTTCCTCAAAAATTAAAAATGGAACTCCCATTTGACCCAGTAATCCCACTTCTAGAAACATATCCCAAAACAGCAGAAACACCAATCTGAAGGGATATATGCACCATTTGTTCATAACAGCACAGTTTACAATAGCTAACATCTGGAAACAGCATAAGTGCCCATCAGCAGATGAGTGGATTAGAAAACTGTGATACATCTACACAATGGAATGCAAAGCTGTTGTAAAAAAAAAAGGAGGAACACTTACCATTTGCAACAGCATGGATGGACGACCTGGAGAGCATGATGCTAAGCGAAATAAGCCAGTTGGAGAAAGATAACTATCACATGATCTCACTCCCTTCTGGAATATAATGAACAATATAAACTGATGAACAAACGTAGAGGAAGAGATAAAAAGTATTTTAGAATATAATAGAAGTAATCCTGTTATTTGAAGGTTTTCAATATTTCCTACAACTTTTGTGATATTATACTATGTTAGTAATAATAATTTATTATTGGTAATATTATATTTAAAATCTGTTTTCTTGAACTATTAATGTTTACTGCATATATTATTATATTTAAATTGTTATTCTTGATATATTAATGTTTATGTCATGCAACATTTTTTTAAAAGAAAAAAATAGAGCTTCCTCGCCAGGACCAGCTCCCTATGCTCATCCTTCTCATGTTGCAGTACCAGCAGGTCCGAAGATGGAGCAGGAAACAGGGAAAGACAGGACTAGGACCTAGAGGAGCCGGGACATGGATCACTATAATGGACAAGTCTCCCCAGCTCCCAGGGGCAGTTGTGCCAAGAATTTAGGGCGCTCTGTCCCAAAAGGCCAATCCTGGTCACCCCAACTCAGGTCCTAGGTCACCCACCTCCACATAATCCTCCACCCTAGTGTCCAGCATCTTCAGATCAGTCAGAAATTTACCAAGGAAGGGAACACACTGGGCAAACAGCAAGAATGTGAAATGAGCCCTGCTTTCAGGTCCCCCCAGACCCTCCCCTGAATGTCTCCCAACCTCAGCCTCCTGGCCACCCCAGGGTTCCCACATGGAGCAGCCCAGGACTCTTAGGGCCTCCATTCAATTGCCCCTTCCCTCACTCTCCAAGAACTCCTCCTAATTACCTCCCCAGACCTCTTTTGGGCAAATCACAGGGTCAGTGGTCCCAGGCCAGTCCCACCCCCATGGACATCCTGCAACCAGCTCACCCAGGCCCTCCTCTTGGTCATTTCTAAAGGGGAGTTTCAAGTTCTGTGGGAACAGGAGGTGAGGCTGGGGGAGGAAGGCCTCCTTCTCTCTCTCTTTTTTTAAAATATATTTTATTGATTTTTCACAGAGAGGAAGGGAGAGAGAAAGAGAGTTAGAAACATTGATGAGAAACATCAATCATCTGCCTCCTGCACACCCCCTACTCAGGATGTGCTTGCAACCAAGGTACATGCCCTTGACCACAATTGAACCTGGGACCCTTGAGTCCGCAGGCTGACACTCTATCCACTGAGCCAAACGGGTTACGGCAAGGCCTCCTTCTCTTGACTTAGATGCCTCCAGCTGGGAAAACAGAGGCCCCTCCTCTGACCTTGGAGCACCCCTCAGACAGGCTCACTCACCCTCTTGTGCAACCTCTCCTTGTATCCTCGGAGTTTCAGCATCAGAATGGCAAACCTGGAGGGCTGCTTCAGCTAAGGTAGAAGTCAGGGTCACTGAGGTCATGCTCACCTCACCCCATTTCCCTCACCAGCCCCAACCTCACACCCTGGTCATTTGACCCAAGTCAGCTGATACCTGTGCGACCCCAACTCCAGCATGCTCTGATTCTTGACAGCTCCCAGCTAGAAAGCTAACTCAGTGTTTGTGACCTTGGGCTGGGCCTGGCCTCCTTAACCTGTTCCCTGCTCTGAAAAGTGGGAGACCTCCACCCAGCTCACAGGTTCTCCTGAGGACTGTGTCATTACTGTTATCATTATTCTCACCCTCAGCCCTCCAGGTGGGACAGGGCAGGGAGCTCTGCACATTGTTTTCCTGCCTTGAACACATGACCACCCTGTGAGGCCTGCAGCATGGGATGGTCACCCCTCCATGTCAATCATGAGGAGACTCTGTGAATGCTATATGGGGACAGTGGGAAGTCTCAGAAAGCACACCCCTCTGTCTCTGGTCCAGCCGGTGGGACCTGAGCCCATGAACCCTTTTGTTCCCCTATCCCATCGGATTCCCCTGCAGGGCAGGCAGGTGGTGCTCCCCTTGGAGGTGTGAAGACAGAAATGGCAGCAGGGCCCTGGCATCCTGAGAACAGTCTGAGCTGCTTTGGGAAAGAAACCACCCATTTACCTGACAGCCTGGAAGAAGCTTAGGGCCAGCACAGGGAGGAGCATGGAAGCCAGAGACCCACGTAATGTGCCAGCACTGCACCTCATTTGGGAACAGCCGGGCCACCACCCTGTGTGCCATGAGCGGGGCCTTCTGTCCACAAAATTGCCCTCCCACCTGTCCGTGGACCAAACAGATCCCTCTTCCTGGTAATCAGGACACAGAGGGTGAACATTTCCAGAGAATCTAAGTGAATAACTCCAAAGCCACATCCTGTGCAGTTCCCCCTTCCCTCACGCCCTCCTCTCTGTAGACCTCCAGGCTTCCTCTACATGATGAGCTGATCCTTGCTCAGTGAGTCTTCCTTATACAGTTTTTTTTTTTTTCAGTGTAACTGTGCTGCTTGTGAGGGAAAGGAAGGAGGAAAGATATGTTTAGGAAAGATTGGGAGACGGATGTGGGGACCATGCCACAGATACCTGGAAGCCTGATAGTCAAGGCCAGTGAAACATAGCAGCCTTGCTGTTAATACTCCAGACGTCCAATGCCACCCTCCACAGGGGGAACTGAATCAGGCTGAGATGCCATAAGCAAGTGCAATCCTACCGTAAACTGTGTATGTGTGCCCTTCCATAGTCAAAATGACTAATGTAACTATTGGCATGAAGCCTTCTTTGTCTATGAAGCAATAGACAGGTTATTGATTAGCTAGTCTGCTAGAGAGAGCAGCTTGGAAGATAAAGGCTAGAGAAATCAGAAGAAGCTGAGAGAAATCCAATGAAGAAGACAAGACGTAAGGCTCTAAGCTCATAGAGAGCTCAGGTATAGCCACCGTGTTAACCAGGTAGACTGTGCTGGGCAGGGAGACAGAAGAAGCTGATGAGCCACAGAGCTCAGATACCACCATCATGTAAGAAGGTGATTTCAGAGGCATTGTTTGGCTGCTCAGATAATGACTGGGTACAGAGACTGATGCTGCTGTGTGGGAAAGAAATGTATTTACCAGCAGGTGTATGGCTTCCTGATTGGGACACTGTTATGAAGGCCTGCCTTGTGTCATGACTTATGGCCACTGGCTTCTGCAATAAAGACTCATTCTTATGCACCCACAGCTTCTCATGGCTTTTCTATCTACGATCCAGTTTCCTAGGAGGTCCAACCCCAGCCAGAGGGGCTGAGACCCAACACCTGTAGCTAGTGAGCAGAGAATAAAGGAGGAACTTGGACTAAGTTCCCAACAGTTTGTACAGTGGTGGGTTGAAGAAGGACCTGCCCTGGCTTGGTCATGAAGGATTGAGAATAATGTAGGGGCTCAGAACCACTCAGAGCCACTGTGCCCTTATTGCTCTGACACTTGGCGTTGCTGGCAGGATCCGGAAGATGTGGGGTTTCCAGCAGGAGCCCGTGCTCCCAACACTATGTGTCAGGACAAGACTTTGAGGGTAAGTGCCCTGTTGGGAGATCGATCGTGTAGACTACCCACTCCTTGAGGACTTGGAACCAGATCCCCAAAGAGCAGCGGGGAGCAGGAGGCTTAGGAGAAACTGAGTTTCTGAAAGCCGGGCTGAGGAAAGGCAGAGTTGAGCCAGCAGCCGCCCTGGGATTTAGAGTCGCTATCCGCCTGCAGCAGGTTGCATGGTGCTTCTGGGAGCTGGTGGAGGCTTGGGAGAGACCTTCCTCAGAGAAGCAGGGGCAGGCAAAAGAAGGTGGAGAGCCCAAATGCCCAAGCTGCTGCCAGGCAATACAGAGATCCCTCAGCCCCAGCAGAAGCTTTGCTGGAGTGACAGCAGGTGGAGTGAAGGGGGAGGTGAGGGGCAGAAGGGGGATCAGACAGCCAGAGCCAAGCAGCAACAGGAAAGAGTAGAAACAGCAGTGACAATGAAAAGCAGGGGACAGCAGACATTTACCTGACACAGGAACTGCCCAGCTGCACTCCAGTGAGAAATGAGCGTTTCACAACAAGAAATAAAAGACTTAGGCCTTTGGCTTGCTGGCTACAGCAGTTAAACCAGCAACCACTGACTGCTACTAGCCTTCCTGCAGCCCCAGGAATGGAGCAGGGATCCCAGGATCTGTGAAAGCAGCAGATGGAGCTATGAAAGCTCCCTGTTTGCAAATGTGCTGAAAGGGTTCAGGACTACAAGAGCAGCTGCCAGTGTCTGCTGCTGCTGGGAGAGGAGGGCAGATGTCCCCTTCCAGCGCAGCCCCCGGGGCAAGGCCTGGTTGTTTCTCTGTCACAAAGGGGACAGGTGGGAGGCAGAGAGTACCCACCCTCTGGCACAGGGGTTACAGACCCTGTGTGGCCCTATGAGACCCTATGAAGGAATAGAGCTCATATGCAGGAGCTACTCCCCTAGTCCATTGTGATATGGTGTGTTAGCCCTCCCGGAGACCCCGTGTGCTTTAAGGACGGGTCAGGTAGGGGGTCCTTACTACAGGGAGAGCTGTAACTCTCCGTTGGAGTACAGACGAAATCTGGTTCGAGTCAGACACTGGGCAGAATAGCTATTGGCCTTAGACTAGACTGCTGGGCTGTCTTTACAGGATTAAACATGTGGTTTCCACAATGGCACAGGCATTAGGCCATCACCCGAGTGGGGCACGAAATGTGAGCTCCACCGAGGGGTGGACCCCCCTAGCCTAAAGGATTAGGCTGGATGGGTATATACAGAAGGGTCCTCAGCCACTGCATGTGCTGGTAGAAGCAACAGAGGAACTGTTGTGATCCTAGCCTTCCCCCTAGGCAAGGAAGGAACAGGCAGTATAGGCCTAGCCATGGGCTATTACTAGGGAAGGGCACTGAACAACCATCTATTCCCTTAGGGAAGCAGGTATGACTATAAGGAGGAATCTCACCCCTTGAGCCTGCCCTGGCAATGCAACAGTACCCTACCAGAGATAGGGAAGTACAGGCCAGGTGGGGTGAAACCCACACAGCTTTGCTCTTAAGGCCAAAGTTCTGGTCATGGCTTGTTACAGACTGTGTGGAACTCTGTGTTCAGGGAGTTGGCAAATAGGTCAAGGTGCCCCCAGAAGGCCGTCTTGTGTAAGGTGTGGAGTGTGGGAACCACACCAGAGACATCCAGACACCTGGAAGTCAAGGCCAGTGAAGCACAGAGGCATTGTTGTTAATATACCTGACGTCCGAGGCCACCTGAACATGGGACTCTTAATCAGGCTGAGATGCCATAAGCAGGTGTAATACTATGCTATACTGAGCATATGTGCCCTCCTGCAGCCAAAATGACTGATGTAACTATTGGATGAATCCTTCTTTGTCTACAAAACAATAGACAGGTTACAGACCAGCTAGTTTGCTAGAGAGAGCAGCTAGGTCGGGAAAAGGCTAGAGAGCTCAGATGGAGCTAAGAGAAACCCAGTGAAGAAGAGTTAAGTCTCTGAGCTCCTAGAGAGCTCAGGTTTTCTACTATGCTAACCAGGTTGAGTACTCTAGGGAGGGAGACAGAAGGTGCTGAGTCAGAGAGCTCAGATACCACTATGATGTAAGGTGGTGATTTCAGAGGCAGTGTGGGGCTGCTCTGATAATGACTGTGAGTACAGACAGTGATGCTGCTTTGTGGGAAAGAAATGTGTTTACCCGCGGGTGTACGGCTGCCTGATTGAGACACTGTTATGAAGGCCTGCATTGTGTCATGCTTTATGGCCACTGGCTTCTCAATAAAGACTCATTCCTATGCACCCACAGCTTCTCATGGCTTCTCCATCTGCCCCACCACTGAGAATTCAAATGTACTCAGAGCAGCTGTGCTCTTGTTGCTCTGACAAGAGGTTGAAGGCACGTCGTTTTGACAATCTCGTTTTGGAAACTCCCTTGGTGAGGGCATCACTGGGTTCCTCTGAGCAGGAAGGTTTCCATGGCACTGTGGCAGGGCTCTCATGTTGGTCACCTGGACCCCCTTCCCATATTGATGGAGCAGCTCTGTTTTTACCAGTTGGATTTCAACTGGGCATAGGGTTCTGGTCCTTGAAACACTTGAATATCTCCCATTTGGCTCAATGCTGTCTCTGTCATTGAAGGAAACTGACTTATGAAGCAGAGCTTCATAAGTCAGTTTCCTTCTGCCCCGGGTTTGCTGCATCCCAGGAGGTGAGGGGACATTGGCAGACATATGGGTGACACATCCCCACATCTGACCTCTTATGGGAGAGGCCTACACATCTGGAAACGTTCCCCCAAGTCTTCTTCAGATGATGAATGGACATGCTCTGCAGAGGGGCCAGGATGGAGTGCAGGGAGGAGAAGTTCCTTAGGGTTCTGCACTCCTCAGAAAGGGGAGACATGGGCTGTGAAGCGGCAGCTGCAGTTATAGTTTTAGTCTTCCTTGATTGACACCCCCTCCTGGTGGGACAGTTGCTCAGGTTGGGCTCATTTAGCATCCAAAGACCAACTCTCAAGAGTGAGGAGGATCCCAGCTCAACCCGAGGAAGGGGCCAGGTAGGAATTGAGCCTCTCACCACACATCAAGGTTCACAAGCCCCTGGCAGAGAGGACCTAGAAGCTACGCTGTGCCTCTGACCTCAGGCCTCAGTCCTGAGAGCTGACCAAGCAGCAGAGGCATTTTTCAAGGATTCCCATAGGTATGATGCTGGGCCTCTCCTAACAGACCTTGGCCACCTAAATCTATTTTCCACCAGTTTTGCCCTGTACCGACCATCATGCTTGAGTCCCCAAAGCAGGTGGTCACATGATTGAACTGTGTGACGGTAGCATGAACAGTGGATTCTCCTTACCAGGCTTGACCCTCTTGGACCAGATGGGTCACAGTCACTGTTGGGGCAGAACCTTCTTGAACAGCTCCTGAGAAAAAAGGGGAGTGTCACCCAGCCCTGTCATAACCCAGCTCAGGGTCCCCAGACCCTGAAGGGGTCACTGGTCAAGACTGAAGCTCAGGAAGCAGAGGATGTGACTGAGCCTTGGAGCTCATGGGATTCATTCTCTGTTCACCCAGAGCACCCAGCACTGGATGACCCAGGGCCCCAGACTGGTGGGGAAGGGTCAGGAGCATCTGCCTCCAGCCCATCCTCACTAATTCCAAGCTGCAGGAAGTGGCTCAAGTCTGCTCACCCCTAGGGGGCATCTTTCAGCATCTGATTGCCCTCAGGTCGGAATCCAAACAAGCAAGTTCAAGAGTTCAAGGGTCTTTCCTGCTCAGAACCTTGTCCAACTGTCAACTGTCAGAGGCCACTGGGGCCCACTTGGGGGACCTGCTCCTCTCCTGCCCTGCCCACACTACACAGATGGATTAACTTGCCCTTTGGATGCATTTCTCTTAGAGAAATGAAAGGACAGTGTAGTGATGTAAGAACTGGGGGCTCTCTGGGTTGCCATGAGGCCCACAATATATATCATACCTCATAAGCAATTAGATTATGGAGAGGTTTAACAACTATCACAGACCCACACCCACTGGCTCAATACTTCACATAATCTTAAGCTAATCCAAGTTTCTTTTGTTCCCCTTTAAAAAAATCACCGCTTGGCCAGGTCCCTTCATTAGAACCCACATTCAAACGGTTAATTGCCCCCTGCCTCTAAGACAGAGGGAATCTTCGGGTATAAATTGCATATGACCTGGCCCATAACCTTTACAACCTGAGGTGTGGCTTTTTTTAGTTTCAGAATACATGTAGCTGACACCTGATTTGAGCTTGTTTTTCTTCTTTAAAAATTTTGGGGTTTTTTGTTGTTGCTTTGTTTGCTTATTGTCACCACTCAATGGCCAATAGTAAGGTATTTTCATGCTGCTCAGTAATGCGCCATTTTGTTTTCCTTCTTTAACTTTTAACCCCCTTTATCCATTTTTACCACCCCTGATGGCCACTATTCTGTCTTCTGTATCTATGAGATTGTTTTGTTTTTTAATTTCACATATAAGCCAGATTATATGGTATTTGTCTTTCTCTGTCCAACTTAGCTCGCTTAGCATCATACCTTGGAAGACCATCTATGTTGTTGCAAATGTAAATACTTCATCCTTTTTTAAAACTGAATAATACTCTACTGTACATAAGCACCGCATCTTGCTTATACAATTGTCTATCAATGGACACTTAGGTTGCTTCCATATCTGACTGTTGTAACTGATGTTGCAACAAACACAGAGTTAAATGTATCCTTTTGAATTAGTGTTTTGGATTTCTACATATAACCAGAAGTGGAATTGATGGGTCATATGCTAGTTCTATTTTCAATTTTTTGAGGAACTTCCTTACTTTTTTTCCAAAGTGGCTGCACCAATTTACAATCCTACCAACAGTGCACAAGGGTTCCCCTTTCCCCACTTCCTCACCACACTTGGTCCTTCTTGTCTTTTTGATAACAGCCATTCTGGCAGTGCAGGTGATATTGTGTGGTTCCAATTTACATTTCCCCCTTGCGTAGTGAGGTTAATCATCTTCTACATTTAATTTTAAATACTACTTTATATGCAGCACTATATAGAAAACTGAAACCACTAGCATTCTTATTCCTCAAGAATTATAATCCCATTACACTAAAAACATCAATTATTTTACCAGTAAATATAAGCCTTTGGAAAAAAAAAGATACAGAGTCACCTAGAGCACTTTGGATCCAGAGCCCAAAATACCATCTATGCACATTCCCAAAGCAGCCTCAACTAGCGCCTCTTTCCCACAAACCTTCACATCATCCTGCACACAACATGACCTCATCATCACTTGTCTCTTTCTCTGCTTTAGCTTTAGTTCAGAGCACGCAGCACAACCTGACTTCACGTTATGCATGTGCTGGCTGGTTTGACTCTTTTCAAGCAAACATGTCATCATGACAAGCTCTTTGGCTTGACCACGCGCTTCTAGTACCTGGCCCATAGGAGGCGATCAATACATACCTGATAAAGGAGTCAGGGAATGAATTCCTCTTAAACCAAGGTACAAATGTGATGACATCTCAATCAAAATTCCAAGGGGATTTCATCATATGATACAAAATTCCCACATACTAAAATTTAAAATATGTGTATTTTTTGAAACAAATTTCATTTGCAGGAAATGATTCAAAATGAATTGGATAAATATTCAGAGGTACCTATGCAATGATGATCATCACAGAATTATTCAAAAAGTAGAAAACAAAATAAGTTTAAGTCCATTAACTGCAGCCAAATTATATAATTTACCACATAGAAGGAAAAAAGATAATAGGAGATAATCTTTTTCAGAAATAATTTTAATACTACTAGAATACATTATCAAACATAAAATGATTTATAAATATGAATAAGTGTATATTCACATATACTGCTGTCATATCTCAAAGGATACATATTAAGATATGTATAATTATTTCCATTTTAGTAAGGGGATCATCACTTATTTTAAATCTTTCTCTTTTCTATCTATAAACATGAATTATTTATATAAGTGTATATATATATAAATATATATATACACATATATAAATGTATATATATAAATTTTCTTTTAAATTATTATTTAATTTAATTCTATTAAATATATAAATTTATATATATAAATTTATATATATAAATATATATATTTATTCATATATAAATTTTCTCTTTTTCAAAATGAAAGTAGGTATGTAAAGTAGGTGTGTGTGTGTATATATATATATATATATATATACACACCTACTTTCATTTTGAAGAAGAGAAAATGTGGGGGTAGGGAAGTGTGTGCAGTATAATCCCTCTGGAAAGAGGAGTGGGGATGGTTTTGTCTAAAAGTTGTCAGTTGTTTTAATTATTTTCTGAACCAAATTGTCCTTGTAGAGGGAAATCCCAGGCCTACAATCAAACTGCACTGTGGCAAGACAATGGATTAAGAAGTAGATACACTCGACTAATTGTATCACAGGACATTAACTATGACACACAAATAAATATCCCTCCTACCAGCGCACATGTGCTTTCTTATTTCTACCTGCAACTATTCTGCTTTATTCCTTTCTCAGCACAGTCTTAGGATGATCACTGGCCTTGCTCTCTGCAGATGCAGGGATGGAGCCCAAGAGAGTGCTGGCCAGGGCATCTCAGATAGTCACTTCCCTTGCCTGCCCCAGGAAGGGCCACAGCTCTTCAACTTCTCCTATTTTCTAGGTTGATCTGATTTCCCTGGAAGACAGACAGCCAAAGTCCATCAGAAAGAGCCTCCTGGCCAGGACTAGTCCCCTATGCCCACCCTTCTCATGGTGCACAACTGCCAGATCCCAGGAGGGTGTGGGAAACAGGGAAAGACAGGACTAGAACCCAGTCCAAGCTCTGGACTCCAGAGGTGGGGGGCATGGATCAATATGATGGGTAAGATGCTTCAGGTTCCAGGGGAGGCTGTGCTGAGACCTCAGGACTCAGTATAGGGGCTCTCTGTCCCCTAAGGTCCATCCTGGTCACCATAACTCAGGTCCCAGGTCACCCACCTCCAGTCAATCCTCTATCCTGGTGTAGAGCATAGTCAGGTCTCTCAGATATTTTCCAAGGTAGGGAGACACTGGGCAAACAAGTGAGAGTGGGATGAACCCCTGCTGTCAGGTGGCCCCATGCCCTTCTCTGAAAGCCTCCCACTTTCACACTCCTGACCTTCCCATGTGGAGCAGCCTAGGACCCTTATGGCCTCCACTCAATTGTCTCTTCCTTCACTCTCCAGGAACTACTTTTGATCCCCTCCCAGGAGCTCCTATAGGCAAACCACAGGATCAGTGGTCCCTGGCCAGCCCCACCCCCATATCCATCCTGCACTCAGCTCCCCCATGGCTCTCCCTTGGAAACTTGTAAGGGAAGGTATCATGTTCTGTGGGAACAGGAGGTGGGGCTGGAGCAGGAAGGCCTCCCTGTCTTGACTTGGAGGGCTCCAGCTAGGAGCACAGAGGCCCCTCTCCTCTGACCCTGGAGCGCCCCCACACAGGGTCACTCAGTTTCTTCTGCAGCCTCTTCTGGGATCCACAGACGTTCCACATCAGAGTGGCACACCTGGAGGGCTGCTTCCACCTGGGAAAAGGGCAGGGTCATTGAGCTCATGCTCTCCTCACCCCATTTCCCTCACCACACCTTACCTCACACCCTGGACACCTGACCCAAGTCAGCTGGTACCAGTGTCACCCCAACTCCAGGATGCTCTGATTCTGGATGGCTCCCAGCTACAATGCTCATTGGCTGTGTGTGATCTTGAGTCTGGGCCTGGCCACCCTGACTTGTTCCCTGTTCTGGAAAGTAGGAGACGTCCACCTAGCTCACAGGTTCATTCCTGTCATTATTGTTCTCACCCTCAGCCCTCCAGGTGCAAAGGGGGAGGGAACTCTGTACAGCCCTTTCCTGCCCTGAAATCATGACCATACTGTTAGGCCTGCAGCACAGGATGGTCACCCCTCCATGTCACTCATGAGGAGAGAGAATGGCAGTGAGTGTTCTACGTTGGGAAGTCAGAATGCACACCCTTCTATCTCTGGTCCAGCCAGTGGGAACTGGGGCCAAGCAGCCTTTTGTTCCCCTTGGCCTGTGAGAATTTTGTTTGCACTTCGGTTTCTGTTGAGAAAGGAATGTATGAGAAATAACCTTCAAATTCCCCAAGTATTTCTCCTAGAGGACTGAGCCTCAGAAGTACCCTTCAATAGGCTGCGGGCGCAGCAGCAGCGGGGTCCAGGGGAGAGAGGGGTGTCACTCTCCTTTAGTAAAGGACTAAAAATGGTACTTTTACGCTAAAGCCTTTGGAGGCCCAGCAGTTGCTGCAGTCCTGGGAACAAACCCCGGGGCTTGCTATCTCCCCCCACACACATTCACCTTTCCTGCAGCCTACTGAGAGTTGTCAAAGTTATGTTATCTCTGTTACGCTTCTTAAGAATGTGAGTATATTTTCCACTGGAAAAATAAGCCTATTTCTGAAAGGAAGGGGAAAAAATGTTTTTCCTCTATCTGCCTAGAAAGCAACGGTTCTCTAGGTTTATGGAAATACTGGCAAGAAATACCAGGAGAAAAAGCATTTAATTATAGGAATGAATGAACTAAAAATAATTATACTTTTTGTAATTATTGTTGTCATGGGAAGGTGTTTGTTTGCATAAATCCAATCAGAGTCTGATTTCTTCATAACAGGACATAAGTCAGTTTCTAATTGTGGTTTTATTACCCAACACTTTACTGGAATGTCATGTCTGAGAGAGACATGCCATGACTCTGATGTCACCAGAAACCTCTAAAGAATGAAGATTGACTTTGAAGCTAATAAGCCCCTTGAATAATTAGCCTGGTACCTTGTAGGATCACGTGGTTCATGGTGGTCTTTCAGGTAAGGAACGAAGGTTGCTTTCTTGAGAGATGGCATGAAAGGAACACCAAGACACCTGTGGGGATGTCAAAAACTTGAGGAATATACCCAAACCTATAGGTATTGCAGGCAAAGCCTCATGGCAACTGTGTGGCATGGCTTCTTTGCCCTGGGTGTAAACATTCTCATGAGATTCCAGCAAAGCATTAAAAAAAAAAAGCCTGTTATTCTTGTCTTTATGCAAACAATCAGGACAAATTATAATTAGACTTAATACAGTAAATAAATTGGTGTTAATTTGGCTCTTTAATAAAAATGAGAGTGATTTTAGAAAGAAAAAATGTGTTTCAATAGGAAATTATTAGAACAGATATGTTTTTTCTTCCATAGACCATTTGTCATCATTCTTGTTGTTCTAACTTTTGTCCAATAATACTACATTTTATAAAAAGGTTACAAGCCCAATAGGCACCTAGGGAATACCACCCCTAGGCGCCATTGGCACCTCCTTCCATGCCCAGACCTCATGGTCCCTCTGACAGAGAGCAAGGATCTCTTGGCTCTGAGAGAAACCTTCGAGCCTTCTCAGCAGGAAGCAGTTGCAGAAGAATCACGACATCCCCTTTCCTTGAAAAAATTCAGAGCTAATATCCTTGAGGGGGGATATGGTAGGCAGTTAGACATAAGAAGAGTAAGGACGATGGGCCAATGGGAGGAGAAATCAATGGGACCCTCAGACATACATACTTCTCACCACTCTCAGTGCTCTGAATCTGGCAATGGAGGAACCTGTGTAGAACTGAACTTTATTATATTTGGAAATAATGTGTAGTTTTGATGTAATAGAAGTCATAGGGCATGGAGATGCATTTTAAAGGAAAGAGAAAGTGGGTTTTGAAGCTGTTGTTTCTGAAACTTAAAAGGTTTGTGCAAGTTGAAGAGAAATCTTAAAAGGAAATTATAGGTAGCCTCAATTGTAAATCTAATCAGATAAATGAATGTAAAGTAAACTCATACAGAATGTGTTTGGTTTTTTTCCTGTCATCAGACTTAAAAGGGGTAATTGCCACCTAGCAGGGGTGAAATTAGTGGCACTAAATCAATATAATGAATAAAAAAATAAAATTTAGTATAGTATAAGGTTGATAGATATCAACCATTTTACCTAATCAGAGGGGTGAGGAATGATGGAGGGACCTATAATCTGATAGACTGAGCACCTGAATTAATCTGAAAAGTAATCATTATTTTAAATCTTAGAACACATATACTTATGTGAATAGGGGGTTAAGTTTTTCTTAAAGTTTCCTTTTCAAGGCCTGTGCAAAGTGATTGAGAAGGTGACTCAGCTGTGAATGCAGCAAGTAGAACCCATCAACAGGGTCAGACCTACCTAGCAGGATTCAAGACATTACCTCATCATCATCATCTCATCACCTGATGACTAAATGACAATAGCTGACATCCGTAGACTTCCAGGGCTGCCTCTCCCTACCCCCTTTTTCTGTATATTCCTGTCCCTTGTGCCTTGCTGGGGAGACAGGATTTGATGCTTGTAAGTGCCCCGTCTTCTTGGTTGGCTCGCCTTCTCAGTTGACGCCTAATATGATTCAACCCTTCCTTCGTTATTGGACACAGTGTCAGGCAGCCTGAGCCCTACCGGGTTTCCCCAGTAACATAACAACCTTGCCATACAGGCCAGGAAGAAATATTTTTCACATTAGATGTAGAACATATTAGCAAACAGAAATATAACATGCTGTTAAATTGGGGAGTGTATATTTACATATGTTTAAAATAGCAGAAAAGATATATAAAAGTATGAATAATTATTTTCAATTTAGTATGTGGGTGATTTTCACTTACTTTAATTCTTTCTCTGTCCTACCTATAATCATGAATTATTTATATAATGAAAGAAAACTATTTTTTTGGAAAAGAGTCAGCATCTAGTCTAATTTCTTTATTGTAAAGATGAAAATATTGGTCTAAAGTTATCCATTGTTTGTGTATTAAGCATTGAAGATGGGGGTAAAAAGTTTGTCCAGATTAATCTACCTGGAAAGACGAGCGGGTTACGGTTGACCTAACAGTTGGGCAGTGTTTTCTGAACTAAATAGTACTTGTAGAAAAAAATCTGATGCGTGGCCATCAATTTGCATTGTGGCAAGACACTCGATTCAGAGGCAGATACACTTGATTAATTGGACATATGTACTAGAAGATTAATGAAGCAAGACATAGCTGCACAAATATCTCTTCTGTTTCCTGCTTCATCCCCACACATCTTTTATTCTTTCTATTTTGCTTTACTTGTTTCTCAGAATGGTTGTAGAACTGTGAATTGCCTTGCTCTCTACTGTTTTTATTTATTCCTATTTCCACTGAATTCAACCTCATCTGTCCATTTTTCTTTTTTGGGGGGATGGTTGGGGGGTCTTCTTGCTACTCCCTGCCCTCATGATTGCATTTTTCTTCACTTTAGCATCTCATTCTTACATAGTTTAAGAAAAACAACTACTTTAATGTGCTATGAAAAGTCACAACTTCCTACATTGTTTCAGCTGTTAAACATTTTCATTGTTAGTATTAAATGTTTTACAAATTCCCTTTGCCTTATCTTTAAGTTTTTGTTGTCCTGCTTTTAGTCTTCCACATTCCATTTCTTACCTTATTTCAACTTTTTCTCTAGTTCTTCCCTTTCTCCTTTTTCTCCTCTTACCTCCCCAAAGACCTTGCTATGTGGCCCTAGGTGTGCTGTGTAATTCCCAGGCCTTTAAGTAGGAAGTCTTCCCCACACACAATGTTCCCAATGGTCATTGCTCAAAAAATCATCTTGCAGTCATAATAAAAAACACAAGGAAGGTCCAGACACAAAATTTGTTTTTGAAAGGCTGAGAACAGCAAGACGCATTAGGTAAGCAACCTGATCCAACTATGTGAAAATCACTTCACATAAATATTCTGCCACTGGTGCCCCATTGACTCCCATTGCCGTGCTGATATTTTTATTTATTTTAATAGTTCATTGATATTTTAGAGAGAAAGGAAGGGAGAGTAGCGATTGGGAATTGAGCCACAATTTGGGCATGTGCCCTGACTGCGAATTGAACCAGCCACCTCTCAGTGCACGGGACGATGCCCAGCCATCTGAGGGCCACCAGCCAGAGCTGTGCTGGTATTTTTTGAAACCTGCTGTGGCCATCTCAAATTTTACAGCTACCAGCCTCTATCAGGTGCTTTTCACCTTTCCTCCTGTTTTAAATATTTTTGCTTCCTATGGAGTGTGTCTCAGAGGACTTGCCTCTGGGTCAGTTCCATCATTACTATCTCCCAGCTTCTTATCATTCAAGCAGGCATTGCAGATGTGGAAATGTTCACATACAGGGCAAAATGTATAGTACTTAAGGTGCTGTTCTTAAAAACAATAGTTAGTGTTGCCTTATCTTAAGAAACTTTGAACTAAGAGCTAAAAGTTCCCATAAGACAGATTTTGGATGCAAATCTGCTTTCCATGAGGACAAAGTCCATGACAGTGCAAGGGCAGTAAATGAGATCATTTTAGAATCATTTCCACTTCTGCTCTCAATCCTTCAATGACTTTCTTTGCTGTCAGATTCTAGTTCAAATCCTTAAAATGAGTTCTTTGACTGTTAGGCACTTTAGTGGGTAAGACGATGTACCTCACAATTACTGGGCTTATTTTCCATTTGCATACCACCTTCACAAAATGTTCAGTCTACTGGCCATTTCATATGTGTGTTGTTTGTCAGAATTCAGTACATGAGATGCATACAAGTCTTTGTCAGGCACACGCAGTGAGCATATTTTCTTTAACCATGCACAGTCTCCTGTTTTATGCAATGACCTTTACTCTGTTTTTAGCTCTCATTGCAATGTGAGCATACTGAAAGCATGATGATTGTTCAAGAAGGAAAACAAATTAATGACATATATTAGGAGGTTCATAAACAGTGTTTATACTTAGAAATGGAGTGTATCAAAGGTAAAGCTTCAGAGGACGGCAGCACCATGGTGGCATAAGACATGCCTTAGTTTTGTCCCTTTTTCCCCCAACAACCATTCACTGAGAACAAGAACAATTCGGCATCCATGCAGGGACACCGAGCAGGTCATGGGAGCTGTAGGATCCAGCGCATTCCCAGGGTAACAGGCAGACAGACCTGGGCCCAGGCCTCTCCTTGGACCTAGCAATGCCACTGAACCAGCTCCAGTTCCACTCAGCCCTGGCCTGGAGCCCCTGGAAACAGTCTTAGACAATCACCCATCACCTAGAGAGGCTATGTGGGCATCAGGTTTCTAGGGGGATAGTGTTAGCACACCGTTTTAGCAATAACAACAACAATAATAATAATAAGATGAAGAGTTTGGCTTTCCCAGCTGTGCAAGACTCCATCAAAGAAGCTGACTTCTCTTTTTCGCCACCCTGACGTCTGACTGGTGAGCAACATGACTGGATCAAGAAGAGGCTGGGAGTGCAGCTTCCAGGCCCATGGGAGGGTCTAAAAAAATGTGGTTCCTACTAGCTGCATCACTGGACACATTGACATGAACCCCTGATGGCACACGGCACCCTCAGTGCCCCGCAAGCCTCACCCAAACATCCACCTGTGGCCAGCACCTTCTGTGTCCTCCTGAGGGGCTGCAGCAAGCCTGAGCTCAGGCAGAGGGCTAGGTGCTCAGGAGGAAAGCTGGCCCTAGTATTCAGGCCAAGGAGCATCCACCAATGTGAGCTTTAGCACCACCTTTGGAAAAGCAAACCTAAATTGAAGAGCCCAAACTACAAAATTCCTAAAAGGAAAAAAAGGGCACATATCGTGCATTACCTTAGATTGGCAAAATCTTAAATAGAACCTCCAAATCACAGGTAAAGCAGACCTCATACATGCACCACACTTTTCTGTATCAAAGGAACCAACAGGAGAAAACAGACAACCCCCAGAATGGGAGGAAATATTAGCAAAGCCTATATCAGGGAAGGGTGTAATGCTTCATAGAGATGAGGCATTCCTGCAATTTGTGATGATGAGAGTTGTGTGTCAAATTGGCTGGGCTATGGTACCTAGTTATTTGACCAAACACATCCACAATCAGCTTACTTTGGAAGTCATTACTCTTGGAAATAAGGGTGGGTCTGTTCCTCAGCTGAAATGCTTAAGAGTAACAACTAAGCCCTAGCCAGTTGGTTCAGTGGATAGAGCATTGGCATGCGGAGTGAAGGGCCCCAGGTTCGATTCCTCCAAGGTCACATGCCTGGGTTGTGGGAGGTGTACAGGAGGGAGCCAATCGATGATTCTCTCTCATTGTTGGTGTTCTATATCTCTCCATCTTCCTTCCTCTCTAAAATCAATAAAAATACATGTTTAAAAAAGAGTAAAAATTAAGGTTTCTTGGTGAAGTAGACATTCTGTCTCATAGGACGATATGAAATTTTGCTGAGTTGTTAGTCTGCTGGTCTGCCTCACACACTTCACACGTGTCAGCCCATAATGACAAGAATACTTTCAGGTCCCTCTCTGTCTAGACAGCTGTGCTTTGATCTGCTTCCCTCTGAGCTGCACTGGTTGACTCTGTCTGCTCTGCTGAGACATCATCTGTGTGTATCAGCACCAGTCCAAGAAGCAGTCTTCTGTCAAAGGGGAAGCTGCACTCCCCCAGCCAGAGGGGAGATGGTGGAAATGACAGAAGTCCAGCCCTGAGACTTTGGCAAAGGAGGAGACCAAATCCTGCTGCCCCTCCCATCGACAAAGAGGCCTTGGGGAGAATTGTGAGAAAGGTGGGGGTGCTTTCCCTTCCCTCCTGGTTTTCAGGGCTCACCAGGAAGAGTCCCAAGTGCTCCTTGTTCTAGAGCAGAGGAAGCGGCCCCATCTCCTGAGGACCCAGCAGTGGCCCCACTGGTGACAAAATAGTTGCCCTGCCCACCTGGACACTCACTGACACCCGATGTTCTTGGCCTGGAGGGTTCTTCTGTCCAACTAGGACGGGGGACCCAGCAGGCAGGATGGGATGTAACTGCAGGTCAGAGTGGCACTTGTGAGCCCCCAAAAGGCACACTTCAGGAGTCCGGCCCAGTGTCAGCAGCCCCAGGAATTGCTACACAGCAAGGTCTGGGATGACCAGGGAGCCAAGGACACAGGTTCTCTAGACTGACCAACAGGAAGAGTCCAAACCTGTCATCACCCAACTCCTATCCAGACTCACCTGTCCTGGCTGAGCTGCTCCAGGGCCCAGAACCAGGCCTGAATAGCTTCTCGGGCTCTATTTGATAATTCTGGGCAGCCTCCTGCAGCAGCACTATCTCCTCCATTACTTTTAGCTCCTGGGCCCAGAGGGAAGGAGAGGATGCAGACACTGCCTGAGTTGAGGTGAAGGGTGAGGCCGGGACCCGGTCCTGGGTTTTGCACACATGGGTGCCCTTCTTCCCTCTAATTCCATCTAGGCATTACCTGTTTGAGCATCAACTGCCCATCTTCCAGGAAATTATCCTTGATGCCATTCCCTACTCATTGACACCAATTGGGGGGTTCTCTCACTTCTGTTCTCACACTCTCCCAGTAAATGGAAGATACAGGGAATGGAGTGTGCTAGCCAGGGTTTCTCTCATTGTCACTCCTTTCCCCTGATTACATGGGAAAGAGCCATCTGGCCAGGACTAGCCCCCTATGCACATCTTTGTCATATTGTACTACCACCAGGTCCAGAAAGGGACAGAAAACAGGTAAACACAAGACTTTGATCTGGGCCAGGCTCTGGGCTGCAGAGCAAGGGACAGATCACTTTGACAATATGATGCACCAGGTCTCAGGGAAAGCTGTGCTGAGAACTAAGGGTTTAATACAGGGACTTTGTTCCTAAGGGTGATCTTGGTCACCCCAGGTCAGGCCCTAAGTTACTCACTTCCAGATAATCTCCATCCTAGTGTCCAACATCTATAAGATCAATTATAAATTTTCCAAGGAAGGGAACACACTGGGTAAACAGGTTGAGGGTAGAGGAGCCCCTGCTCTCAGGTGACCCACAAATCCTCCCTGGAAAACCTACCACCCTCAGCCTCCTGGGCCCTCTGGGGTTCCCATGTGGAGCAGCCCAGAACCCTTAGGGAGTCACCTCATTTGTGCCTCTCCTCACTCTCTAAGACTCCTCATAATCACCACCCAGGACCTCCTTTGGGCAAATCACAGGATCAGTGGTCCCAGGCCAGCCCCAACCCCATATCCATCCTGCAACCACCTCTTCCAAGCTATCCTCTTGGTCCTGTCTAAGGGAGGGTTTCAGATTCCATGGAAACAGGAGGAGGGCTGGAGGAGGAAGGCCTCCCTCTCTTGACTTGGAGACCTCCAGCTGGGAACACAAAGACTCCTCTGACCCTGGAATGTCCCCAAACAGGCTCACTCCCCTTCTTCTGTAGCTTCTTATTGGATCCTCAGACTTTCAGTATCAGAGTTCAAACCTGAGGACTGTTCACCCTTGAGTGGAGGACAGGGTCATTGAGGTAATTCTCACCTCACACCATTTCTCCCACCACACCTGACCCCATATCCTGGACATCTGATCCAAGTCAGCTGGTACCAGTGCCACTGGGATCCCAGCATGCTCTGAATCTGATGGCTCCCAGCTGCAAAGCTCACTCACTGTGTGTGACCTTGGCCTGGGCCTGGCCTCCCTGACCTGTTTCCTATTCTGGAAAGTTGGGAGACCTCCACCTAGCTCACAGGTTCTCAGAAGATTCAGTGTCATGACTGTCATCATTGTATACTCACCCTCAGCCCTTCAGCTAGGACAGGGCAGTGAGCACTGCACAGTCCGTTCCTGCCCTGAACTACTGACCACCCTCTTAGGCATGCAGCTTGGGATAGTCATGCTTCTATATCACTCGCCAAGAGAAGGACCAATAGAAGGACATTTATATGCTTAGACTGTACCAGTCCTGCTGTCTGCAGTCACCCACAGACCCCTAGGTCCCTCTCTAATCTCTTATGATTTTAGTACCTGCATCACTGGTACCCCCTTCACTCTTTCTTAGTCATAACTCTTAGTTCACTACCATATAATGACCTCCCAACACTACACATTCTAAGCTCTTATACCTTCTGTCTGCAATTTGGAGTGGGAGCTGCATGATGGACATAAAAGAGCCAAGGTCTTGCAGTGTGCAGGGGGCTGGGGTGGTGCTTATAGGAGAATCAACTCAAATACCATAAACCTCAAGGGAAGCAAAAGCACAAGCAATTGTAGTTTTCTGAGCAACACAGATGATGCTTGGGAGAGACCCATTCAGTGTGTGGTACCACAAACTGGGCAGACAGGAGAATAGCTCATTGCAAGTCAAGTGGCTCATTTAGAATTTGGAATTCAACACAGTGTGCACTGCCCTTGTACAACTCACGGCCAGTTAAACAAAAATACCTGCTGCCTTCAGTTTGTTACAGGAAGTGCACACACTGGAGCAACACCAGTGAAGTAGGGCCTGGAGCAATAGCAGTGCCTATCACAATGAAAGGTTAATTCATGGTAAGGGGACCAGCGAGGCCAGGGGCTGGGTGCTTTGTCCTTCCTTCTGTGAAGAGTGAGGCTGGATACACTTTCTACCTCAGATCTGGAGCCACCTAGAGCACTTTGGAAACAGAGCCCAAACTGAGGGCCCAGCTGGTTTGTTTACACTTTGCTGGTCATCTATGCTTATTCCCAAATCAGCCTCAACTATCACCTCGATCCCACAAACCTTCACATCATCCTACACACAACATTACCTCGTCACCATTTCTCTCTTTCTTTGCTTTACCTTTTGTTCAGAGCACGCAGCACATCCTGACTTCACGTTTTGTATGTGCTGCTGGTTTGACTCTTTCATGCAAACCTGCCATCAGAACAAGCTCTTTGGTTGAGCACTGTGCTTCTAGGGCCTGGCCCATAGACAGCGCTCAATACATTCCTGATAAAGGAGCCGGGGAATGAATTCCTTTCAACCCAATCTACAAATCTGAAGAGTTTCCTAATAAAAATTCCAAGGGAATTTGATCAAATGATTCAAAATGAATACCTACTAAAATTTAAAAGCTGTATTTTTAAACAAATTTTATTTGCAGGAAATGATTCAAAATGAATTGAAAACATCTTCAGAGGTACCTATACAACAATGATCATCACAGAATTATTCACAAAGTAGAAAACAAAATAATTTTAAGTCCATAACTTCAGCCAAATTATATAATTTATGACGAAGCAGGAGAAAAGATACTAGAAAAAATTATTTTTCAGAAATAATTTTAATATTAATAAATAACTTACCAAACATAAGCATAACAAAAGAAATGACTTGTAACTATGAGTAAGACTACATTTAAATGTATTATATGGATATCTTAAAGGGTAATACAAATATAGGTATAGTTATTTCCTATTTATTCTATGAAAGAAAGATAGTTTTGAGAATAATTTCCCCCATGTTCAGTCAATCATTCAATGACTTTCTTTGATGAGATTTCCCCTGGCTACCTAGGACTGGGGCTCCAGCTGGAAGGACCGATGTAACTGCAGGACAGAGTGGCACCTGTGAGCTCCCAGGCCTCAGGTGTCTCTCCCAGTGTCAGGAGCCCCAGGGAATGCTACAAAGCAAGGTCTGTGGGTGTCGGGGGGAAGGGGGGATCAGGGAGCCATGGATACAGGTTCTCTGGACTAACCAACAAAAAGAGTCCACCCCTTTTTGTGCCCATCTCCTGCCTGGCCTCATCTCTCATTCTCACTGAACTGCTCCAGGACCCAGAACCAGGCCTGGGATTGCTCCTTGGGCTGTATTTTGCATTTCTGGGCAGCCTCCTGCAGCACCACTATCTCCTCTAGTACTTTGTGCACCTGGGGCCAGAGGGAAGGAGAGGATGCTGATACTGCCTGAGTGGGAGTGAGGAGTGGAGCAGGGGCCCAGTCCTGGGTCTTTGCATACAGGGGCGCCCTCCTTTCCCTAATTCCATCCAGGCCCTTCCTGTGCTCAGATATGGGCATCAACAGCCCTTCCTGTGGGAGCTTATCCTTGATGCCACTCCCATGCCAGAATTCATCAACTGGAGCGGTCTCCCACTTATGTTATCTAACTCTCCCAATAAATGGAAGATGCAGAGCATGGAGCCCCGAGGTGTGCTGGCCAGGGCGTCTATGATTGTCACTCCTCTTTCCTGCCCCTCAGGAGGTGCACAGATCCTACTGTGTTCTTTTTTTCTCTATGTTGATTTGATCCCCCTAAAAGGCACACATCCAAGTTCCATCAGGAAGAAACTCCTGGCTAGGACTAGACCCCTGTGCCCACCCTTCTCATGTTGCACTACCACCAGGTTGCAGAAAGTGATGGGAAATAGGAAAAGACAGGACTTGGATCAAGGCCAGGCTCTGAGCTCCAAAGGAGTGAGCACAGGGATGACTATGATCCGCCTGTTGCCCCAGCTCTAAAGGGAGTCTGTGCTGAGAACTCAGGGCTCAGTAAGAGGGCTCTCTCTCCCCAAAGGTCAATCCTGCTCACCCCATGTTGTGCCTCAGTTAACCCACCTCCAGATCATCCTCCATCCTTGCGTCCATCCCCTGTAGAAGATTCAGTATTATCTGAGGAAGGGAACACACTGGGCAAAAAGGATGAGCGTGGCATGATCCCTGCTCTCAGGTGTCCCCCAGACCCTCTCCTGAAACCCTCCCACCCTCAGCCTCCTGGCCACCCCAGGGTTCCTAAGTGGAGCAGCCTAGGTCTCTTAGGGCCTCTAATCAATTTTCTCCTCCCTCATTCTCCAGGTACACCTCCTAATCACCTCCCAGCACCTTCTTTGGGCAAATCACAGGGTCAGTGGTTCTGGGCCAAACTTATGTCCATGTCCAGCCTTCAGGCAAATCCCCCAGGCCCTTCTCTTGGGTACTTCTAAAGGTGGGTTTCAGCTTCTGTGGGCACAGGAGATGGGGCTCGATGAGGAAGGCCTCTCTCTCCTGACTTGGAGGCCTCAAGCTGGGAGCACAGAAACCCCACTCCTCTGACCCTGGAGGGCCCCCCACACAGGCTCACTCACCTTCTTGTGCAGCCTCTTCTTTGATCCACGGAGGCAGAACATCAGAGTGGCCCACCTGAGAGGCTGTTTCCGCCATTGTGGAGGGCAGGGTCATTGAGCTCATGCTCACCTCAACCCATTTCGCCCACCACCCCTGAACTCACACCCAGAACATCTGACCCAAGTCAGCTGGTACCAGTGTCACCCTGACACCAGCATGCTCTGATTCTGGATGCCTCCCAGCTACAATGCTCATCCAGTGAGTGTGACTTTAAGCCTGGGCCAGAATTCCCTGACCTGGTTCCTCCCCTGGAAAGTGGGAGACCTCCACCTAGCCTACAGATTCTCCTAAGGACTCAGTGTAATTACTGTCATCATTGTTCTCACCCTCAGCCCACCAAGTGGAACAGGGCATGAAGCTCTGCACTGTCCTTTCCTCTCCTGAACTCATGACCACCCTGTGAGGCCGGCACCATGGAATGGTCATCCCTCCATGGCACTCAGAGGAGACTGACTGTTAGCAAGTATTATAGGGGTGTAGTGGGAAGTAAGAATGCACACCCCTCTGTCTCTGGTCCAGCCAGTGGGACCTGAGACCAAGCAGCTATTCCCAAACTGATCCCTCTTCCTGGTAATTGGGAATGAGAGGGTGAACATTTTCAGAGAATCTTTAAGTCACAAACTACCAAAGCCACATCATGTGCAGTCCCCCCTCCCTCACGCAGACCTCCAGGCTGCCTCTACCTTGATGAGCTGTTCCCTGGTCAGTGAGTTGTCTTCCTTACACACTTTTTTCAGTGTAACTGCGTGCCTCTGGAGGAGAGGGAAAGAGGAAAGACATGTTTAGGAAAGATGGGGGAGATGGGTTAATGGCAAATTCCTTTTGACAATCCAAGCTTCAAACTGCCTTGGTGAGGGCATCACTGGGTTCCTCTGAGCAAGAAGGTCTTTGTGGAACTCGAGCAGGGTTCTCATGTTGGTCACTTGGATCCCCATTCTTATTTCTATGGAGCATTTCTGTTTTGACCAGTTTGGGTTTCATCTAGGCATAGGGTTCTGGTGCTGGAAACACGAAAATCTCCCATTTGGCTCAATGCAGTCTCTGACATTGAAGGAAACTGACTCCTGAAGCAGAGCTAGTAGCCTGGGGTCCCAGACAGTCTTAGACCCTGCCCACCAGCTCAGTCCCTGTCCTTACGATGGCAGCCTCCTAGGAGGTGAGGGAACATTGGCAGACATACATGTAGCCCCTGCCCACATCTGATCTCTGATGGGAGAGGCCCACCCACCTGGAAACCTTCCCCCACGTTTTCTTCAGAGGATGGACAGACATGCACTGCAGAGAGGCCAGGATAGCGTGCAGGGAGGAGAAGTTCCTTAGGGCCTGCATTCCTGGGGAAAGGAGACATGCACTGTGAGGTGGGAGCTGCAGCTGTAGCTTCAATCCACCATGATTGAAACCCAATCCTGTTGGGAGAGATGCTCAGGATGGGCACGGTTAGCACCCAAAGACCAACTCTCAGAGCAAGGAGGATCCCAGCTCAACCCAAGGAAAAAGCCAGGTAGGACGTGAGTCTCCCACCACAGAGACCTGGAGTTAAGGACCTAGAGACTGTTCTGGGCCTCCGACCTCAGGCCTCAGCCTGAGAGCTGACCAAGCAGTAGCGTTATTTTTCAAGGCTCCACATATGGATGCTGCTGGACCTCCCCTAAAAAACCCTGGTCACCTTGATCCAGTGCTCCAAAAATATGGCCCTATCCTGGGCCACCATGCTTGAGTCCCCAATGCAAGTGCTGATCACACAAGTGGCTACATGATTGAACCGTATGACGGTGGTACCAACAGTGGATGTGACTTATTCCTTGCCAGTCTAGGTCCTCTGGGACCAGAAAAATTTCAGGCACTGGTGGGGCAGCACCTTCTTGAACATTTCCTGGGAAGAAAGGGGAGTGTAACCAAGCCCCGACATACCCCAACTCAGGGTCCCCATTCCCTGAAGGGGTCACTGGTTAAGACTGAGGCTCAGGAAGCTGAGGATGTGCCTGAGCCTTGGAATCGATGGGATTCATTCTCTGTCCACTGAGTGCACCCAGCACTGGATGACCCAGGGCCCAAGACTGGTGGGGAAAGGTCAGGAGCATCTGCCTCCTGCCCGTGCTCAGTGACTCCAAGCTCCAGGAAGTGGCTCAAGTCTGCTCACCCCAAGGGGACATCTTCCAGCATCTGATATCCCTCTGGTCCAAATCCCCATTCAGTGCACATTCTCTTGAGGCAGCTACAACCACAGTTTTTTGTCTCCCTTGTAGTTAAATACACATCAGGGGCTTAATAATTGCTGAGGCCTCTGAGCTACATGGGCATATGGATGGGAAACTCATGGATCTGGCTTGCATGCAGTGAGCTCCCCTCCCACTAATTGGGCCATGCCCCACCATCTTACTGTCTCATCTCCCTCATTTAATCTGCACAGCCTATCTATGCAGTATGACCTGGGATGCCCACCTCCACTACCCTCTGCTGGACAGCAAAGGCTTGGGGTTTGAGAAAGTTTCCCAGGACCCATGTGTGATAAAGTGGCGGAGTTGTGATTTGCATTAAAATCATAGGAGATGGGATCAGGGAAATGCAGGTTGGGCAACCGAGGGCAGAGGGAAGGCCTGTCCCACCCTGAGAGCCCCAGACTCACCGCATCCATTGCTGTCAGTTGCTCGGCCACCAGTCTTGGAGGGAAGGTCAGGTGTTAAGCTTCTCCTCCCTTGTAAGGTGCTTAGGGGTCGCAGGTCAGGGATAGTCAGTTGCTGGAGATGGTGCTGGCTCTGTTGTTGGGATTCGGGTCAGAGCTGGTGGTCCAGATTGCTCCAGCACAACCACAGCTGGACGGGGCTCTAGCCCAGGAGCAGACCCTTCCTCTGGCTCTGGAGTGTGCTTGAGCTCTGCAGGTGGTTCTGTAGCAGGTTAAAGAGACAGGTTCTTGTAAGAGCCCCCCTTCCCCATGCATTTCCACAGACAGGAAAGATGCGGCTGCCTTTTAGGGAAGTCTGGCTCATGATACACTCTTGCCCCCTGCCTCACTCACCCAATTATCTTCCCAGACTGCAGTCCCCTCACCTTCCCACTGTGCCTCTGTGGGCTCTAGAAGGTCCAGCTCCACACAAAGACTTCTGATGTAGCCCCGGGTGTGGGGCAGGGAAGCTGTGCAGCATCAAGGCCTGATTCAGGATGAACCAGGGGAAAAGGAAGGGCTGGTATAAATATTGTAACTGTTCCTACCAGGTTCCCAGCATAGAAGTAGTGGCTCTGGGGAGAGGCAGGTGGGTAGCAGAGTCTGAGTCCTGGTCTTTCCTTTCACTATGCCCTCCCATGGCACTCTTGTTTGGGACTGAGCCTCTGTGCAGGCCCCTCTCCATCCAGAGGACAGCCCCATGCCACCCCAGGCCCCTGTGTGGCTGTCCTGGTTGTAGCAGGCGTGGAAACCAGCAGGTTCAACACGGAGTCTGTGTGAGACTCTTCTTCCCACTGGCAGCTCTCCTGAAGGTCCTGTACGCTGCCCACCCGAGCCCTCAGCAATAATTATGCCCCCTGGGCATCTGGGCTGAGGACTGAGACAAACTTGTAAATAGCCTGCTCACCACTATCCTGTTCTAAGATCACCCATGGGGGTCAGGGGAGATGGATGTGGAGAGGGGCAGGCAGAGCAGGAGAGGACTGTGTGCGGGGAGGGGACTCTGAGGGACAACTCAGTCCAGCCTCCTCTCTGGGTCTACCAGGCCAGGGGACCCATCCACTGTCTACTTTGACTCATGTCTCCTTGTTGAGGAGCCACCAGAGCTCAGCCCTCCCTTGGGAATCAGAAAATGTGTAAGATCAGGGTTCTGCTAGACCCTGCCCTACCTATGCTCCCACTCTGATAACACAGGAGACCCTCCTTCTGCACCCACAACCACTCATTTTGCTAATTGCTCCTGGGATGTGTCACCCCGATCATTATGAGGAGGTATCCCTCCCGATGTAGAAAACATCTTGATGGAATCAGCTCTGATGGATGGTGGACAGGACTTGCGAATGATGGACAGTGTGACTACCTGACTTACTAACTAGAACTGAGGCCAAAGATGGTGTCTGCTTCATTCCCTGAGCCAGGCTCAGTGTCTCCAAAAGTGCCTGCCTGTAGTAGGAGCTTAGTGCATATTGTCAAGTAAATGAGCTCCAACCAGAACCGTCCCAGCCATCAGAGTGGGCCTGGGGCCCTGCTATCTCCTGCGTCCCCCATGGGGCTACACCAAGGACCAGGAAAGCTCAGCTAGTTCAAATCTCAAACTCCTTGAGAGGTTGTTTCCCATGTGTTTTTCCAAACACAGATGCCACAGGCCACTGAAGCAGGGGTCAGTGAACTTCCATGGGACAGAGAGACATAATTGCATAATTGGCAGGAACAACCAAAGCTGGTCCAGCAGGCCTTTCTGCCGAGCCAGGCAGCAGGGAAGCCCTGCCATGGCTTGTCCCCACAGCAGTGCCTACATGAGCCCTATGAGGTTGATCCTGTACCACCCTACTTATCAGAGGAGCATTCTGAGTCTCAGACTGATGTGATGACATTGTCAAGACACACAGCTAGCAATGGGCAGAGTCCCCACTGTGCAGAGGAGGGAACCTGAGCTCATCTAGTTAACAGCTCATCCAGGAACCCTTGGGCTCTGGAGAAGGCCGGGTGGATGGGCATCAGGGTGTTTGCAGCCGGGAAAGCTGGTACCAGGGACCCAACCACCTTCTCCAAGGTGCCTTTTTGGAGGGCCCGTATCTTGCAGGCCTCATGTAGTTTCAGAGTTAACTCAGCGGCACCTTGGGCGGGACAAGGAGGGACATTCAGTCAGTCAGTGGCATCACCAAGATTCCCAGGAGGATGGAGGTCTGGAGCTCAAACAGGAGTCCCAGCCCCTGAGGGTTCTGCACAAGAGGAGGGACAGGAGTGTGCAGGCTGAGTGAGGTTCTAGGTTCTCCAAGTTCCACTTAAGTTCAGCAGGTGGGGGATGTTCATACAATTGTGACCTTCTGTGCATGTTTTTGCTTGCTTTAGCTAAGGAAAAACAAACCTCCCTGTATTGATAGTTTGTATGAGTATTGTCCCCATGAGGCCTCAAGAACCATCTCCATTAGAGAGATGAGAACACAGAACTTAGGGATGTCACATGTCTTCTCAAGGTCATGAGGGCAGAACTGTGAATTGTCTGGCTTGACATTCCCTCTCAACTACATGAGAATTACCTGCTCCCGACATGGATGCAAAGGGGTTGGGGACCTTGCCCATACCCTGTGGGGGACAGTGTACATGGTAGACATGGTCTATGAAAACCACTGACTTTGAAAATGACACTTTTGTTTCATCCTTTTATATTAAAGGATATTTTAAGACCCTCATAGTGGAGATCCCAGATTCTGAGAAAGGGCAAATGCCTGCAGACTCCATACTGCAGGAGGATGATCCTCAGGCATGAATCTGAGCAGAGGACTCGAGAGGGAGTAAATCCATGTGGTGGGTGTAAAGTGACAAGTGACTCAGTGTCCTTGTGAGGCAATTGCCAATGAAGGAACACTGTGATTGCCTTGGCCAACCTGACATCGGACAGGTGAAAATTTCAATGAGTGAGAAATCCCCGGGCCAGGCTGGGAGCAAAGCAGCAGCCATCATCAGAAACTGCTGTTGGCTATGTCCCTGCCACAGCCCCTTTGGGTTTGGAATCTGCCTGCAGCCATTACATTTTACATGTGCACGTCCTTCCACCAGCAGTGGGCGTCCATCTCCAAAGGGGGGTGGTACACATTGTGAACTGAATGTGTCCCCCTAATTCCATAAATTTTGGACTCCCTAAAACTTCGCAATGTGTCTGGTTTTAGTCTTTAAGCAAGTAATAAGGTGAGGTGAATTCAGTGGTGTGGGTGTTAATCTAGTCTGACCAGTGTCCTTGAAAGAGGAGGGGAGGGCATATGGCAGTGCAGAGGGGAGTCCATGTGACACAGAGAGAAGAGGGGCTTCTACAAGCTGAGAAGAGACCCCTCAGGAGAAACCAGCCCTGCTGACTGCCTCCTCTCTCACTCCTAGCCTCGGGAATTGTGAGAAAATGAATGTCTGCTGTTGACACCACCCGATGTGGTCTTATATTATGGCATCCCGAGCAACCTAATACAGTCCATTCCCACACACATCAGTGTTCTGGGCAGCACTGCTGACATGGCAGCTGAACTGAGTCAGCCCCATGTCCAAAAGCACTGAAAGGCTGTATCGCTGGGCAAAGGACATCCATTATTAGACCAGGTCTTCAAGGATAATGGAGCTGAGTGCTCCACAAGATCCTGCCAAGGGTAGTTTAAACAACAAAAACCAATAGGCAAATGTGTCCCTGGACTCCTGTGAAGTCAAACAATATTATTTCACTCTAATATTTTGACAAATATGAGAGGAGTGTCTTTCGACTCTTCCATGTAACTGGAGGGAGGAGTGGAGGTCCGGATTCCTCTTTCATGGGGATGAGGGATACTCTATAGGAAAAATGTGGGGGGTCTCCTGGGGTTCCCAGGTCTGAGTCTGGGTTCTGAGCATTGCCAGGTCATCACGGGGTTGTGAGTATAAAGATCCTCAAGGCCAGCCTGAGGCCAAACATGGATGGTGTCTGTGGCCTGATGCACCTTCAGTGGGTTGAGAGAGGTCGAGTAGTTGAACACATTGACCAGCTCTTCAACGATGTCCTCCTTGGAGCTCTACTGTATTTATATATGCACCACATCTTCTGTACACAATTGTCTATTGATGGACACTTAGGTTGCTTCCACATCTGTGCTATTTTATGTAATATATAATAATAAAAGCATAATATGCTAATTAGACTGGACGACTTCAGGACTTCCTTCCTTCCTGACAAAGCCACAGTGGACTGGGCCCAGGCAGAGGCGGCAGAGGCCCCCAGA
The DNA here is from genome assembly GCA_026230045.1 of Corynorhinus townsendii. NCBI lineage: Eukaryota > Metazoa > Chordata > Mammalia > Chiroptera > Vespertilionidae > Corynorhinus > Corynorhinus townsendii. The sequence goes on along the minus strand of JAPDVU010000007.1, from coordinate 107,979,812 downwards.
TGCAGCGGCAGCAGGCAGGAAACAGGCAGGAGCAAGGGCCAAGGCCCTTGCACAACTTTCGTGCATCAGGCCTCTAGTCTTGCAATGAACACAGAGGTACATGTATCCTTTTGGATTAGTGTTTGGGATTTCTACAAATAACCAGAAATGAAATTGCAGGGTCATATGCTAGTTTTATTTTTAATTTTTTGGAAACTTCCATACTGTTTTTCATATGGAATTTAAGAAATGACCTCAAGTAGCCAGAGCAATCCTGAGAGAGAAGAACAAAGTTGGAGGGATCTCAACACCAGATCTCAAGCTGTATTACAAAGCCACTGTGCTCAAAACTTCCGGGTACTGGCAGACATAGACCAATGGAACCAAACAGAGAACCCAGAAATTGACCTAAGCCATTATGCTCAACTAATATTTGACAAAAGAGGCAAAAGCATACAGTGGAGTCAAGACAGTCTTTTCCATAAATGGTGCTGAGAAAACTGGACAGATACATGCCAGAAAATGAAACTAGATCAGGAACTTACACCATACACACAAATAAACTCAAAATGGATAAAGGACTTAAGTGGAAGAGGAGAAACCATAAAAATCTTAAAAGACCCCACAGGCAGCAAAATATCACACATATGTTGTAACAATATCTTTACCGATACAGATCCTAGGGCAATGGAAACTCAGGAGAAAATAAACAAATGGGACTACATAAAAAGTAAAAGCTTCTTCACAGCAAAAGAAACCATCAACAAAACAACAGGAAAGCTCACCACATGGGAGGACATATTTGCCAATGTTATTTCCGATAAGGGTTTACTGTCCAACATTTACAGGGAACTCATACAGCTTACCAAAAGGACGATAAACACTCCAATCAAAAAATGGGCAAAGGACCTAAATAGATACTTTTTGAAAGAGGAAATACAGAAGGCCAAGAGACACATGAAAACATGATCAAAGTCACTAATCATCTGAGAGATGCCAATCAAAACAACAATGAGGTACCATCTCACACCTGTCAGAATGGCTATCATCAACAAATCAATAAAGGACAAGAGCTGGCAAGGATGGGGAACAAAAGGAACCCGCATGCACTCATGGTGGGAATACAGACTGGTGCAGCCATTGTGGAGAACAGTATGGAGCTTCCTTAAAAACTAAAAATGGAACTCCCATTTGACCCAGTTACCCCACTTCTAGGGCTATATCCCAAGAAACTAGAAACACCAATCAGAAAGGAAATATGAACCCCTATGTTCATAGCAGCATAATTCACCCTAGCTAAGATTTGAAAACAGCCTAAGTGCCCATCAACAGATGAGTGGATTAGAAATCTATGGTACACTTGCACAATGGAATAATATACTGCTATAGAAAAAGAAGGAATTCTTACCATTTGCATCAGCATGGATGGACTTGGAGAGCATTATGCTAAGCGAAATAAGCCAGGCAAAGAAAGATACATATCACATGATATCACTCATTTGTGGACTATAATGAACAACATAACTGATGAACAAACATAGAGCTGGAGGGAAAAAAAAATACTTTAGAATATAGTAGAATTAATCCTGTTATTTGCAGGTTTTTAATATTTCCTAAAACTTTTGTGATTTTATACTATGACTAGTGACCCAGTGCACAGATTCCTGCATATTAAAAGGAAATTAATTAGAAGGTGACCTGTGAGGTGGGACTGGGTGAGATGGGCCCAACAGTCCCTGGAGCAACCTCACTGGTCAGCGCACCTGGGGTGGTGGCTTGGCTCCAAGAGCATCTATGGAGTGAGTGGAATCCCTGGAGCAGGTAGGATTTCTAGACCTGGCTTCCAGGGATGGGGCCAAAACTGTCTCTAAAACATCCCAAGATGGGTTCCAGAGTGTGAGAGGGCACTCTGCAAAGTTGCTGTTGTACAGGGTGTGGAAAGGAAACACAAGTGTGCAATAAACCAGATTTGGGGTCTACAGTGCCCCAGCAACAACATAACCCATGGCTGAAGGTGGAACTGCGCAGCCCTGTGAGGAATTGGGCTCCCTCCTCTCTGGTTTTGGGTGCATCACCCTAGAACCTCTGCTGCCAAGTTACTGCAGCTCAGCAGCTTCTTCTTTGACCATCTGCCCCTTGGTCATCAGTGCACATCAAAGCAACCAGTTGGATGGGTGGAGGAACACTTAGCATATTAGCCTTTTATATATATAGATATATAGATACATAGATATAAAGATAGTATAGTTTTGGTAGCATTACTATTTGTAAAATCTATTTTTTGAAATATTAATGTTTATTGCATGTGACATTAAAAAAAAAAAAAAAGAGCCTCTTAGCCAGGACCAGACCCCTATACCCATCCTTTTCATGTTGTACTACCACCAGGTCACAGGAGGGGACAGAAAATAGTGAAAAACAGGACTAGGACCCAGGCCAGGCTCTGGGCTCCAGACAAGGGGAGATATGGATCACTATGTTGGGCATGTCTCTCCAGCTCCCAGGGGCAGTGATGCTGAGAACCCAGGGCTCAGTACGATGCTCTCTGTCCCAAAAGGCCAATCCTGGTCACCCTAACTCAGGCCCCAGGTCACCCAACTCCAGATAATCCTCCATCCTAGTGTCCAGCATCTTCAGATCAGTAGGAAATTTTCTGAGGAAGGGAACAAACTGAGAAAACAAGGTGATGGTGGGATGAGCCCCTGCTCTCAGATGTCCCACATATCCTCTTCTGAAAGTCTCCCACCTTCAGCCTCCTGGTCACCCAGGGTTCCCACGTGGAGGAACCCAGGACTCTTAGGGTCTCCACTCAATTGTCTCTTCCCTCACTCTTCAAGGCTCCTCCTGCTCACCTCCCAGGACCTCCTTTTGGAAAATCACAAGGTCAGTGGTCTCAAGCCATCACCAACCGATGTCCATCCTGCACCCTGCTCCCCAAGGAAAATCACAGGAGGTGGAGCTGGAGGCGGAAGGCCTCTCTCTCTTGACTTGAAGGCCTCCAGTTGGGCGCACACAGCCTCCTCTCCTCTAACCCTGAAGTGCCCCCTGAGACAGGCTCACTTACTTTTTGTGCAGCCTCTTCTTTGATCCTCGGAGGTTCAGCATAATAGTGGCAAACCTGGAGGGCTGCTTCAGCTAAGGTGGACGACAGGGTTATTGAGCTTATGTTCACTTCACCCCATTTCCCCCACCACCCCTGACCTCACACCCTGGACCTCTGACCCAAGTCAGCTGGTACCAGTGTCACCCGGACTCCAGTATGCTCTGATTGTGGATGCCTCCCAGCTGCAATGCTCACTCGGTGTGTGTGACTTGGGCCTGGGCCTGGCCTCCCTAACCCGTTCCCTCCTCTGGAAAGTGGGAGACCTCCACCTAACTTGCAGGTTCTCCTGAGGACTCAGTGTCATTTCTGTCATAATTGTTTCATCCTCAGCCCTCCCTTGCTTTCCTGCCTTGAACACACGACCACCTTGTGAGGCCTGCAACAGGGTTTGGTCACCTCTCCATGTCAGTCATGAGGAGACTGTCAGTGAGTACTGTAGGAGCACAGTGGGAAGTCTTAGAAAGCACAATCCTCTGTCTCTGGTCCAGCCAGTGGCCTGAGGCCAAGAGCCCTTTTGTTTCCCTGGCTCTTGGGAATCCCATGCAAAGTGCATCCCAGAGGGGCATGGGACGCTCCCCTTGGAAGTCTGGTGAAGACAGAAATGGCAGCAGGGCCCTGGCATCATGGAACAGGCTGAGCTGGTTTAGGAAAGAAACAACCCATTCAACTGTCAGCCTGTGAAAAGCTAAAGGCCAGCAAATGGAGCAGCATGGAAGCCAGAGACCCGCTCAACATGTCAGCTCTGTACCCAGCCCTGGAACAGCCCGGCCACCACCCTGTGTGCCATGACCAGGGCCTCCTGTCCCTAAAACTGCCCACCCACCTGCCCGTGGACCAAACAGATGCCTCTTCCTGGTAATTGGGACTGAGAGGGTGAATATTTTCAGAGCATCATTAAGTGACAAACTACCGAAGCCACATCCTGTGCAGTCCCCCATTCCCTTACGTCCTCCTCTCTGCAGACCTCCAGGCTTGCTCTACCTTGATGAGCTGTTTCCTGCTCAGTGATTTGTCTTCCTTACACAATTTTTCAATGTAACTGCAGTCCTACTGATGGGAGGTAAAGAGGAAAGATATGTTTAGGAAAGATGGGCGAGAGGGATGTGGGGACCATGCCAGAGACGCCTGGATGCCTATAGTTAAGGCCAGTGAAGCACAGAGGTCTTGTTAATACTCCAGACATCCATGGCCACCCTCAATAGGGGGATCTTAATCAGGCTGAGATGCCATAAGCAGGTGAAATCCTACAGTATATTGCGCAAGTGTGCCCTTCTGTAGCCAAAAGGACTGATGTAGCTATTGGTATGAAGCCTTCTTTGTCAAAGAAGCAATAGACAGGTTACTGACCAGCTATTCTGCAATAGAGAGAGCAGTTAGGAAGAGAAAAGACTAGAGAGCTCAGATGGAGCTCAGAGGAACTCAATGAAGAAGACATAAGGCTCAGAGCTCATAGAGAGCTCAGGTATAGCTACGGTGCTAACCAGGTAAAGTGTGCTGGGCAGGGAGACAGGAGAAGCTACTGAGCCAGAGAACTCAGATATCACTTTGATGTAAGGCGGTGATTTCAGAGGCAGCATGCGGCTGCTCAGATAATGACTGTGGGTACAGAGACTGATGCTGCTGTGTGGGAAATAAATGTATTTACCAGTGGGTGTACAGTTGCCTGATTGGGACACTGTTATGAAGGTCTGTCTTGTCTGATGACTTATGGCCACTGGTTTCTGCAATAAAGACTCATTCTTATGCACCCACAATTTGTCATGGCTTCTCCACCTGCCACACCACTGAGAATTAAAACATACTGAGAGCATCTGTGCTCTTGTTGCTCTGACAAGAGGTTGAAGTTACATCGTTTTGACAATCTCATGTTTGAAACTGCCTTGGTGAGGGCATCACTGGGTTCCTCTGAGCAGGAAGGTCTCCATGGGACTGAGGCGGGTCTCTTATGTTAGTCACCTGGGCCCTCTTCCCATGTCTATGGAACAGCTTTGTTTTTACCAGTTTGGATTTCAACTGGGCATAGGGTTCTGGTGTGGAACCACTTGAAAATCTCCCATTTGGCTCAATGCAGTCTCTGACATTGAAGGAAACTGACTCCTGAAGCAGAGCTAGTGACCTGAGGTCTCAAAGAGCCTTAGAGACCCCGTCCACCAGCCCAGTCCCTGTCCCCAGGGTTAGCTGAATTCCAGGAGATGAAAGGACATTGGAAGACATATGGGTGACACCTCCCCTTCTCTGATCTCTGATGGGAGAGGCCTACGCACCTGTAAACTGGCCCCCACATCTTCTTCAGACAATGGACAGACACACTCTGTGGAGCAACCAGGATGGCATGCAAGGAGGAGAAGTTCCTTAGGGTTCTGCACTCCTGGGGAAGGAGAGACATGGGCTGTGAGGTGGGAGCTGCAGCTATAGCTTCAGGCCCCCTTGATTGACAGCTCCACTTGTTAGGACAGATGTTCAGGGCAGGCACATTTAGTACCCAAAGACCAACTCTCAGAGGGAGGAGGATCCCATCTCAACCCAAAGAAGGGGCCAGGTAGGAAGTGAGGCTCCCATTACAGGGACCTGGGAGTCAGGGTCCATGTTCCCATGGCAGAGAGGACGTAGAGATCGTGCTGGGGCTCTAGCCTCAGGCCTCAGTCCTGAGAGCTGATCAAGCATCAGGGGCATTTTTCAAGGCTCTGCATAGGTTGCTGCTGGGCCTCCCCTAACATACCTTGGCCACCTTAATAAAGTGCTCCACCAGTTTGGCCCTGTACTGGTCCATCATGCTTGGGTTCCCAAGGAAGGTGGTGATCACACAGGTGGCCACATGATTGAACTGTGTGACAGTGGCACTGACAGTGAATGCATGTGCTCCTGCCAGACTTGGTCCTTTGGGACCAGATGTAGCCCAGGCACTGGTGGGGCAGCGCCTTCTTGAACAGCTCCTGTGAAGAAAGGGGAGTGTCACCCAGCCCTTCTACACCCCAACTCAGGTGCCCCAGTCCCTGAAGAGGACACTGGTCAAGACTGAAGCTCAGGAAGCTAAAGATGTGCCTGAGCCTTGGAATCCATGGGATTCATTCTCTGTCCACCGAGGGCACCCAGCACTGGATGATCCAGGGCCCAAGACTGGTGGGGACGGGTCAGGAGCATCTGCCTCCAACCCATCTTCAGTAACTCCAAGCTGCAAGAAGTGGCTCAAGTCTGCTCACCCCAAGGGGTTATCCTCCAGCATCTGACACCTGTCTGGTCCACATTCCCATTCAGTGCACATTCCCCTGTGGCAGCTACAACCCCAGCTGTTTGTTTCCCTTGTGGTTAAACATACATCAAGTGCCTTATAAGTGCTGAGGCCTGTCCACAAACACATCTGAAGACAGCAGAAGAGTGCATGTCCACCATGGTGGCACCGACACAATGACAGGTCCCCTCACACAGACTGTAGCACCCATTCTGCTGTAGTTGCTGACCCTCTGCTATGTAGGCTGTGCAGCAGCTACAGGCCCGATGAGTCAAGAAGCTCCCTGTGCCCTCTTAGAGCTGATGACACCTGTAGCCACAACCAGAAGAAATCCACTCCTCAGTCTTACACCTGCAGGAAACTGAGTTCTTCCCACAACCTGGGTGAGATTGCAAGTTCTGCCACACCTAGCATCTCCTTTCCTCCTAGACACTCAGGGGAGACCACAGTCTCAGCCAAAATCCTGCTCTCTTAAGCCCTGAATCAGAGGGACCCCCTATGACATGCCCTACTCCTGACTGCAAACTCTCAGACAGTCACGAATGTGTAGTGTCACTAGACTGTGGTGATATTGCTTCACAGCAAGAGGTGATTAAGCCACATCCTTCATGAACTCAGGTCCCATCCATGTTCTCATATCAACAGAGGTTGGGGTGGGAGGTGGCATGACCTGAATTAAACCTTTGGGGTTAGAAACTATCATAATCGCCCATTCTAAAATTGAGGGGAAATGGGTCTTGGAACCTGAGTTACACAGAAACAGGAGGCCTAGAGCCCTGCATTTCATTCAAATCTGGGATCATCATTCTCTTCCTGACTGTCCAACTGTATCTCTTTGTGAATTTCCAGTTTATGTCCTAGACTTAGATTTCTAAGTGTGTGATCATTTTACAGATTGTCTTTGTAATTTTTGAGGCCACTTTTGATATCAGAGATAGTAATCTTCTATTATGTACATATTAGAGGCCCAGTGCATGGATTTGTGCACCAGTGAGGTCCCTCTGCCTGGCCTGCAGAGATCGGGCCAAAACCGGCTCTCTGACATTTCCCTAGTGGTCCCAGGTTGCAAGAGGGCAGTTCTCAGGTGACACACCCTGGAATCAGACTCCCTCTTCTCTGGTTCTGGGTGTGTCACATGAGAACCACAGCTGCCAAGTCAACGCAGCTGCTGCTTTGAGCCTCTTCACCCTGGTGGTCATTGCATTTGACAGCTACCAGTCAGAGAGTAGAATGGTCACTTAGGCTTTTATATATATAGATAGCAAATACTTGGTACCAATGAGCCTTTCAGTCTTAAGTTTTAAATATGTTTACAGTGGCTGCCACCCCTATGTCACTGTCCCACCTACAGAAGAAAGGAGAGTCACAGAGGACCCGAGGACCAGGACTCACTTTGTACGACCTTTGGAGGGAACTTAGCTTGTTTAGCACCATGACAAATGCTAATCCCACAGGACCTCACTGAAGAACATCCTCAGCGGAGAGTGATGCACACATCTCTCCAACATCTCGTCAGCCCAGCTGGTTGGCTCAGGGGTTGAGCTATGCCCATGGACCAGGAGTTCATAGTTGGATTCTGGGTCAGAGCACATGCTCAATGCACAATGAGGCAAGTGCAAGAGGCAGTCGACCTATGGTCCTCTCTCACCATTGATGTTTCTCTCTCCCTCTCTATTCCTCTCTCTGAAATAAAACATTAAAAAAAAAACACGCTTTTTCATGTTTCATTTCTCTCCCTAGCTGTACATGCTGAATTCGTACTTCCTAAAGAACATAAATTCAACATGCAAAATCCTCTTGCCACAAGTTATTGGAATGCTAAGAGAACATTCATTCTAAAAACTGGACGTATGTAGATTCTAAAAACTGAATTTCTGTCCTAGCCGGTTTGGCTCAGTGGGTAGTGTCAGCCTATGCATCAAAGGGTCACATGTTTGATGCCTGCTTAGGACTTGCACCTTGGTTGTATGCTCCTTCCCGGCCCAGGCCCTGGTCAGGGCTCATGCAGGAGGGAACCAATTGATGTGTTTCTCCCACATGTATTTTTCTCTCTGCCCTTCCCTCTCTTTTCCACTCTCCCTAAGAAACCATGGAAAACTATCCTCAGGTGAGGATTAATAAATAAAAAACAAAACAGAACAAAAAACATAATTTCTACAAAGTTACCCACTTTCAAAGAACAGATAGCCAACTTGCTTTGCTGGATTAGGAATTCCACCGGTGTCAAAATGTTTTAGAAACAGCCACAGCTTTATTCTCCTCTTTCATGGGGTGACTCAGACATAAAAGCATTTACACTAAGAAAAGAGAAACATGCAAATTGACCATACCTCTGCTACACCCACCAGCCAATCAGAGCAAGTATGCAAATTAAAACAACAAAAATGGCGGGGGCCATAGAGCTGGAGTGAGCAGGAGGCTTGGGTTGCCCCTGGCCATGGAGGAAGCCATGCTTCCTTCCGGCCCTGGCTGGCACTGGCCTCCGCTCAAGGCTACAAAGTTTTAATTTTAGAAGATAAACAAATCCCAGACAGCTCCTTCCAGCTGCACCTGGCCTCCACTCAAGGAGGTGGTGAAAAAGGAAAAAAAAAAAAAAAAAAAAGAAGGGCTAGCAGCTTGGAATGCCTGGGGAAGGCCGGGGGGGGGGGGGGTGGGGGGAGGGCGTGGTCAGCCTGCAAACAGCCATCAGCCCCTCACCCAGGCTGGCCAGGCACCCCAGTGGAGAACCCCACCCTGAAGTGAGTGTGTGGCTGATAGAGCTAAAACTAGATTGATCCCATGGAGTTCTTTTTGTTACTTTTATAATGTTTCTTTTGTGTACCTGCGGTTCTGCAACTCTTCCTGCTGCCCTTCCTTGTAAACTGCAAGTATGTAACAGTTGCACAAACCTGCCAATAGGAATGCAGAGAAGTGGACTCAGCCCAAATTAGGCAAACTGCACAGTACCCCTGCATAACCAGACCCCTGATCCTGCCCCCTGACCAATCACGGAGGCCAGGAACGTTCCCCCTGCCCACTGCTCTGGACCCCTATAAAGCCTTTGTTCTCCCAAAGCTCGCTCTCTCTCTCTCCTGCCACTATGCCGGTGATTGCTGGAGACCGGAGCTCGTGCTAGCACTAATAAAGGTTCTTTTGCTCTTGCATCGGGCTCAGCTCCTTCCTGGTGGGTTTTTGGGGATCCTGAAATCTGGGCATAACAGCGGCCAGCTTGAAAACAACCCTCAGCCCCTCACCCAGGCTGGCCATGCTCCCCAGCGGTGACCCTCACCCTATGGGGTCAGGCCTGCAAATGAACACAAGCCCCTCGCCCAGGCTGCCCCATGCCCCAAAGAAACCCCCACCCTGATCTAGGACAAGCTTCAGGGCAAACCAGCTGGCCCCTACCCGTGCACCAGGCCCCTATCTATACTAATAAGAGATTAATATGCTAATTAGACTGGGAAACCTTTCAGGAGACCTTCTGGATGTTGTTCTGGGCAAAGCCATGGTCACTGGGCTGAGGTAGAGATGGTTAGAGTCCAAGAGGGGAGTGAGGATGTGGATGACCAGGCCAAGATGGGACAGCAGTTGTGGGTGATCAGGCTGGTGGGGTGCGGGGCCATTGGGGGAAAGCAGAACTTCAGGGGACCAGTTGGGAGCGAGTAGGCTGTCACTGGGGTTAGTCGGAGGTGATCAGAACAGCATGGAGGTCAGTTTGGAGTGAGTAGGCTGGCAGGTGGGAAGTTGGGAGCGAACAGGCCGGTGGGGAGGGAAGTTGGGGACGAGCAGTCTAGCAGAGGGGGCTCTGGTGGTGAGCAGTCTCTCAGGGGAGGTGGTTGGGGCAAGCATACTGGCACCGGGGGCAATTGGGAGTGATCAAGCTGACGAGGGGGCAGTTGGAGGTGAGCAGGCCAGGGGCGGGGGACTGTTGGGCAGGTATAGTCTGGCAGGCCGAGTGGTTAGGGGCAATCAGGCAGGCAGGCAGGTGAGCAGTAAGGAGCCAGCAGTCCCGGATTATTAGAGGGATGTCCGAATGCCGGTATAGGCCTGATGCCTGTAAACCGGCAGTAGGACATCCTTCGAGGGGTTCCAGATGAGAGGATGCAGGCCGGGCTGAGGGACACCACCACTCCATCCGTGCATGAATTTCCTGCACTGGGCCACTACTAGATGAAATAATCTGAAACAGTCCAGTTTATTAACACATACCAGATCCTTTTGAAGAAACAATATGAGTGTTCACTGTAGACTAAAACAGTGTTCACAAGAAATAAACGGATGCACAGTGGAGTCCCTGTGTACTTGCAGAGCTCATGGTGATGTGCAAACCCCATCCAGTTAAAGTGCTCCTGAGAATCCCTGCACCTGACGGATGAGGTGGCAGCTGGTGCTCGAGTCCCCTGAGTGACATGTATGATGGGATGAGCTCAAATCCCACCGACAGCCCTGAGCCCAGGAAGCCTTGTGTCCCTGACAGAGAAACAGAGAAATGAGTAAGTTCAATCATTCAAGGGCCTTTCCTGCTCAGAACTTTGTCCAACTGTCAATTGTCAGAGGCCACTGGGGCCCACTCGTGGGACCTGCTCCGCTCCTGTCCTGGCCACACTACACAGACAGATGAATTTGCCTTAGAGAAATGAAAGGATAGTGTACGACCATCCATGTAAGAACTGTGGGCTCTCTGAGTTGCCATGAGGCCCACAATATATACCACACCTTTCAAGCTATTAGACAACATAAAACTATTATTACAGACCCACACAAACAGGCTCAATACTTCACATGACAGTAAGCTAAAAAATCACCACTTGGCCAGGTCTCTAATTTAGAACCCACATTCACGAGGTTAAGTGCCCTCTGCCTCTAGGACAGAGGGAAAACCCTGGGTATAAATTGTCCATCACCTGGTCCATAACCTTTAGAACTTGAGGTCTGGCTTTGTTGTTACACAATACATGTAGATGACACCCAATTTGAGCTTCTTTTTCTTCTTTAAAAAAAGGTGGGGGTTTGCCCTGGCTGGTTTGGCTCAGTGGTTAGACAATCGGCCTGGGGACTGAAGAGTCCTGAGCTCGATTCCAGTCAAGGGCACATGCCAGAGTTGAGGGATCAAACCCAAGTAGGGGGCATGCAGGATGCGACCAATCAATGATTCTCTTTCATCATTGATGTTTCTATCTCTCCCTCTCCCTTCCTCTCTGAAATCAATAAAAATATATTTAAAAACAAACAAAAAGGTGGCGGTTTTTTTGTTATTTGCCTGCTGTCACTGGTCACTAACCAATAGCAAGGTATTCTTGTGTTGCTCAGTAATGCGCCATTTGGTTTTCCCTTTTTAACCTTTTCACCCACTTTACCCATTTTTACCATCTCCCATCCCCTGGAGCCATTAATCTGTCTTCTGTATCTATGAGGTTGTTTTGATTTTAATTCCATATATAAGCGAGATCATGTGGTATTTATCTTTCTCTGTCCAACTTTTTTCCCTTAGCATCATGCCCTTGAAGACCATCTATGTTGTTGCAAATTTCAAGACTTTATTCTTTTGTATGATTAAACTAGAGGCCGGGTGCATGAAAATTCATGCACTGGAGGGAGGTCCCTCAGCCCGGCCAGCCCCCTTTCACAGTCCGGGAGCCCTCAGGGGCAGAAGGCAACCTGGCGATCATGGGAAGGCGATGCCCCATAGCACCTCTGCAGCTTCCATTGCAGGAAGCGCAAGCCTCGGATAGCTCTGGTTACCTAACCCTCGGGCAGCCCTGTGCAGCTGGGCTGCTGCCGTGCCAGGCTTGCCTGCAACTCGGGCCAGCCCTGGGTGGCTTGGGGGGCTGAGGGGACAGGGGTCTCCAAGTTAGGCACAGAGCAGCCAGACCAGTCTAGGTGTGGGCTTGGCTGTGCCACATGTCTGCTCCCCAAGCGGGGCTGAGGGGACAGGGCACCACCATCTTGTAGCTGCGGGCACTTCCATCTTTGAGGGGGTGACAGTTAAATAGCATATTCCCTCCTTATTGGCTCTGAGCGCCGCTACATTTGAGGATAGGGTAGTCAATTAGCATATTCCCTCCTTATTGGCTTGGGTGCCACCATCTTTGTGAAGGTGTGAGAGTCAATTTGTATATCCCCTCTTTATTAGATAGGATAATACTCTACTATATATGCACAACATCTTGTTTATTCAATTATCTGTCGGTGGATACTTACATTGTTTTCACATCTGTGCTATTGTAACTAATCTATACATATAAAGACATAATATGCAAATTTACCTGTTATGGTGTCCCAGACACAACCATTCTGTAGGTAGGGACGGGAGCAGGGACTTCTTTCCCCAGAGTTAAAGTCATGCTGCCTGTGTGTGTCCCCACCAATTGCTGAGGTAATGCTGCCTGCCTACATCTCCAGTTAGGGATGATACACTGCATGCTTGTGTCCTTGTTCAGCACTGATGTGACTCTGTGCAGGAGGGTGGCAGTGGGGGGGGGGGGGCTGGGAGTCAGGCCTTGACCCCTCCCTGGCACCAAGCCAGGATACCAAAGGCTGTGCTCCCCCCACCCTGCAGGGCTTGACAGGGGGCCTCAGGCCTTGCCCCCCTCCCCCACGGGATTTAATAGGCTACCTCAGGCCATGCCCCTCGCCTGGTAGGGCTTGATGGGGGACCTGAGGTCATAACCCCACCCCAGCGCCATGATGGGGGATCTCAGGCTGCATCCCCTGCCCCAGAGCTGGGCTAGGGTATCTTAGGCTGTGTCCCCCACCTGGCAGGGCTTGACAGGGGACCTTAAACCGCACTCCCCACCCGGTGCTGCGCTGGGAGACCTAGGCTGCACCCCCTGCCTGTAGGGGCTAGATGGGGGTGGGGCAGGCCAGGTCTGGATCTCACCCAATGGGGGTGGGGCCAGCTGGGTTTGTGTCTCCTGCATTTTCAGAGTGTGGATGGGTGGGGACTTGACTCTAGGTCCCATGGCACACCCCAGAATCTGACTGGAGGGAGATTTTATATATATTTTACTAAATAACTTTCATCTCTGACAGTTTTCTTATAGAGAAAGGGCAAATAACAATATTAAAATATTTCTTCCAATTAGTTCCCTTTTATTTATCTTTTTTCATTTTCAAATTTATTTTTATTTATTTTCTTTCTTTTTTTATTTAATAAATCTTTATTGTTCAGATTATTACAATTGTTCCTCTTTTTTCCCACATAGCTCCCCTCCACCTGGTTCCCTCCACACCCTCTGCCCTTATCCCCCTCCCCCAATGTCCTCATCCATAGGGGTACAGTTTTTGTCCAGTCTCTTTCCATACCCCCCAATTCTTTTTCTCTGAGAATTGTCAGTCCACTCCCTTGCTATGTCCCTGATTCTATTATATTCACCAGTTTATTCTGTTCATCAGATTTTTTATTCACTTGATTTTTAGATTCACTTGTTGATAGTTATATATTTGTTGTTCATAATTTTTATCTTTATCATTTTCTTCTTCCTCCTCTTCTTAAAAAATGCCTTTCAGCATTTCATATAATACTGGTTTGGTGGTGATGAACTCCTTAGCTTTTGCTTATCTGTGAAGCTCTTTATCTCACCTTCAATTCTGAATGATAGCTTTGCTGGGTAGAGTAATCTTGGTTGTAGGTTCTTGCTATTCATCACTTTGAATATTTTTTTCAACTCCTCTCTGGCCTGCAGAGTTTCTATTGAGAAATCAGCGGACAATTGTATGGTGCTCCCTTGTAGGCAACTAACTGCTTGCCTCTTGCTGCTTTTAAAATTCTCTGTCTTTTGCTCTTGGCATTTTAATTATGATGAGTGATTCTGTGATCCTCTTTGGATTCCTTTTGTTTGGGGTTCTATGTGATTCCTGGCCCTGTAAATCTATTTCTTTCACCATGTGGGGGAAGTTTTAGGTCATTATTTCTTCAAATAGGTTTTCAGTATCTTGCTCTCTCTCTTCTTCTGGCACCCCCATAATTCTGATGTTGGTATGGTTGAAGTTGTCCCAGAGGCTCCTTACACTATCTTCATATTTTTTGGATTCCTTTTCCTTTTTGCTTTTCCAGTTGGGTGTTTTTTGTGCTTCTTTGTATTTCATATATTTGACTTGATTCTTGCGACCCTCTAGTCTGCTGTTAGATCTCTGTATAATATTTTTTATTTCAGTCAGTGAGTGCTTAATTCCTAGTTGGTCTTTTTTCATATCCTCGAGGGTCTCACTAGATTTATTGGCAGTTTCTAGAAGATTCTTGAAAAACCTTAAAACCATGGTTTAGAATTCTATATCCAGTAGTTTGCTTTCATCCATTTCTGACAATTGTGACCGGTTTCTTTGTCTCCTCATTATGGCTACTGCCCTGTGTTGATAGAGTGGCTTTGTGTGCTAGGTGTCCTATAGGGCCCAGTGGCTCAGCCTCCCTAATTACCTGAGGTGGTCACTCTTGGTGCACCCCTTTGTGGGCTTGTGTGCAGTATTGTTGTAGTTAAGCCTTGATTGTTTTGGTATTAGTGGGAGGAATTGACCTCCAGGCAAATTGGCTGTGAGGATCAGCTGTGTCTCCGACGAGAGAACTTGTGTGCTGGAGATACCCTTATGGGGCAAGACTTGCTTCAGTGGGGCTTTGGTGCTCACTGAGTCTGCCCCCTGAGTGTGTCCCTTGTGGATCTGAGGATTTGTAATCGGGATGGTCCCACTCTGACCACTGGGAAATCCAAGGAGGTGCAATTTTAGCCTCTGCCTGAGGCCACCCAGCAGGAGCTACAGATTCTCCTTCTTTGTTTGGGGTTTGGAGGTGCCCAGATGACGTCTAGCTGTGAAGCCATGCAAGCTATTGTGGAGCCTTGGGCCTTCTTTTCATGGCTCTGGGGCTCTCTGACCCAGCTGCAGTTTGTTATGTAATTTTAGGTTGCAAAGGGCCAGGCCATTCATGTGTAAAAGCCTCTGCACACAGCTTCGGTGGTTCGGGGACTCAGGGTGGAGTAAACAGCTAATGCTGATCCTCAGCCCTGCCCCAGGTCTCAGTGTCCCTCGGAAATCACTGAAAGCACCTCTAAGAGAAAGCCGCCCTCAAGCTCTGCCCAAAGCCAGACAGTCCAGTTTCCCCCTGTATAATTCTGGGTCCCCAGAGTCTCGTCCATAACTGGAGTTCAGAGCAGTTGGGAGCTTGTGTCTCCCTCCGATTGAAAAAGAGAACAGAGTACTGAGTTGCCAGCCCTTTCAGCGTGTGCGCCTCCATACCTCTGCACTTTAGTTCCATACCTCCTCTGAGTCTCAGTGTGCTTTTCTCTTTCATTTTAGTTGTAGAATTTCCACTCAGCCAGCCTTCCTGTGGTTCTGGATGATGTCTGTTTTGTCTTTTAGTTGTAGTTTTGAAGTGGTTGTGGGAGGCAGCAAGTTAAGGTGTTTACCTATGCCGCCATCTTGGTTTCTCTTTACACATATCTTTTTGAATTAATGTTTTGGATTTCTTCATATAACTATAAGTCAAATTGCTGGGACACATGCTGGTTCTATTTTTAATTTTTTGAAGAACTTCCATACTTTTTTCCATAGTGGCTGCACCAAGTCACAATTCCATCAATAGTGCACCATTGTTCCCTTTTGTCCACTTCCTCACAACACTTGTCCCTTCTTGTCTTTTTTGATAACAGCCGTACTGGCAATGGGAGGTGATACTGTGTGGTTCTGATTTGCATTTCCCCTGTGATTAGTGCCATTGAACACCTTCTACTGTTAATTTTAAATGCTACTGAATAAGCAGCACTTTATGTAAAATGGAAACCACTACCATTCTTATTCCTCAAGAATTAAAATGCTATTGCACTAAAAAATCAATTCTTTTACTTGTAAATATAATCTTTTTTACAAAAAGATATGGAGTCACCAAGAGCACTTTGGAACCAGAGCCAAAATATCATCTATGGATATTCCCAAAGCAGTCTCAACTTCACCTCGGTCCCACAAACTTTCCCATCATGCTACACACAACATTATCTTGTCACCATTTGTCTCTTTCTCTGCTTTACCTTTTCTTCACAGCATGCAGCACATCTTGACTTCACGTTATGCATGTGCTGGCTAGTTTGACTCTTTAATGCAAACCTGCCATCACGACAAGCTCTTTGGCTTGACCACCGCTTCTAGTGCCTGGCCCATAGGAGATGCTCAATACATTCCTGATAAAGGAGCCAATGAATGAATTCCTCTTAACCCAGTCTATAATTCTGATGAGATCCCAATCAAAATTCCAAATAAATTTGATCATATGATTCAAAATTCATACATACTGAAATTTAAAATGTGTATTTTTTTAAACAAATTTTATTTGCAGAAAATTATTCAAAATCACAGAACATTGACTCTGATAAAAATATCCCATATCTTTTCCCTCCTTCTTGCGTACACATGTTTTCTTATTTCTAAATGGGACTATTCTGCTTTATTCATTCCTCAGCACAGTCTTTGGATGCTCACTTGCCTTCCTCTCTGCAGGTGAGTCTATATTTATTTCTCTTTCCACTCCATTCCAAATCATCTTGCTCATTCTTGAAGCTTCTTCCTATTCTGTTTTCTTTATGTTATTCTCTTTTAAATGAAGTTCTAACATACTTAAAGAAAAAAAATCATTTTAATGTCATATAAAAAGTTACAACTTTCTAAATTGTTTCAGTTCTTATAGTTTTTTTCTTGTTTGTTTTTCTTGTTTTCATTGCTGGAAATGTACACATATCCAGAAAAATGTAGGGTATTTTTTGTCTTACTGTTAAAAAGAATATTTTGTATTTTCTTATTTTACTAAAATTTACCTAAGTCCTATGAGTTTCCAAAAGAGATATATTCTATATCCAAACATGTTTTCTTAAGGACAAAGTCCAAAAATGAGATCATGTTAAGAATCATTTCCAATTCTGGTTTAACTCATTCAATCACTTCCTTTTGCTCAGAATATAAGTCTGAGTGTTCCGCTGGCCAACTGGAGCCGGGCTCTAGCTGGCACGACTAGATATAACTGCAGGACAGAGTAGCACCTGGAAGCTCCCAGGAGCCACACCTCAGGTGTCCCTCCCAGTGTTAGCAGACCCAGGAATTGCTACACAGCAGGGTCTGGGAGGAACAGGGAGCAATATACACAAGTTCTCTGGACTGACCTGCAGGGTGAGTCCACCCTTGTCCTAGCCCAACTCCTGACCAGCCTCACCTCTCATTCTCTCTGATCCACTCCAGGGCACAGAACCAGGCTCTATTGCTCCTCGGGCTCTATTTCATATTTCTGTGCTGCCTACTGCAGCAGCACTATCTCCTCCATTACTTTCTGCTCCTGAGGCCAGAGGGAAGGAGAGGATGCAGACATGGCCTGAAGGGGTTGAGCATTAGAGTTGGGGTCCAGTCCTGGGTCTTTGCACACAAGGGCAGCCTTCTTCCCCCTAATTCCATTCAGACCCCTCTTGTGCTCAGAGATGGGCATCAATAGTCCTTCCTCCAGGATGTTCTCCTTGATGCCACCCCCTACCCCAAGCCAACAACTGGAGGGGTCTCCCACTTCTGTTATCAAACTCTCCCAAAAACGTACGATGCAGGGGATGGAGCCCAGGAGAGTGCTGGCCAGGGCGTCTCAGATAGTCACTCCCCTCCCCTGCCCCGGGAGGGGTCACAGCTGCTCACCTTCTCCTTTTTTTCTAGGTTGATCTGATTCCCCTGGAATGCAGTTAGCCAAAGTCCATCAGAAAGAGCGTCCTGGCCAGGACTAGGCCCCTATGCCCACGCTTCGCATGGTGCACATCTGCCAGGTCCCAGGAGGGTGTGGGATACAGGGAGAGACAGGACTAGAACCTAGGCAAGGCTCTGAGCTCCAGAGGGGGGACATGGAACACTATGATGGGTAAGATGCCCCAGGTCCAAGGGAAGGCTGTGCTGAGAACTCAGGGCTCAGTGCAGGGACTCTCTGCCCCCAAAGGCCAATTCTGGTCACCCCAGGTCAGGCCCCAGTTAGCCCACGTCCAGGTAATCCTCCATCCTATTGTCGAACACCTATAAGGTCAATCAGAAATTTGCCAAGGAAGGGAACACACTGCGTAAACATGGTGAGGATGGGATGATTCCCTGCTCTCAGGTTACCCACAAATCCTCCCCGGAAAACCTCCAACCCTCAGCCTCCTGTGCCCCCAGGGGTCCCATGTGGAGCAGGACTCCAGGACCCTTAGGGAGTCCCCTCAACTGTGCCTTCCCTCACTCACCAAGACTCCTCATAATCACCAACCAGGACCTCCTTTGGGCAAAGCACGGGGTCAGTGGTTCCAGGCCAACCCCAAACCCATATCCACCCTGTACCCTCCTCTTCCAAGCTCTCCCCTTGCTCACTTCTAAGGGAGGGTTTCAGGTTCCATGGAGACAGGAGGTGCAGTTAGTGGAGGAAGTCCTCCCTCTCTTAACTTGGAGGCCTCCAGCTGAGAACACAGAGCCACCTCTCCTTTGACCCAGAAGTGTCCCCCAGACAGGCTCACTCCCCTTCCTCTGTAGCCGCTTTTCAATCTTCAGATGTTCAGTTTCACAGTTCACACCCAAGGACTGTTCACCCTTGAGTGAAGGACAGGGTTATTGAGGTCATTCTCACCTCACCCCATTGCCCCCACCACACCTAACCCCTTACCCTAGACATCTGTCCCAAGTGAGCTGATACTAGTTAGCTACCTGGATTTCAGCATTGTAGGGCTCCCAGCTGCAATTCTCACTCACTGTGTGTGACCTTGGGCCTGAGCCTGGCTTCCCTGACTCATTCCCACCATGGAAAGTGGGAGACCTCCGCCTAGCGCACAGGTTCTCCTGTGGACCCAGTGTCATTACTGTCATCATTTTTCTCACATTCAGCCCTCCAGGAGGAACAGGGCAGGGAGCTAGGCACAGTCCTTTCCTGCCCTGAACTAGTGACCACCCTGTGAGGCCTGCAGCACAGGATAGTCATGCCTCCATGTCACTTGCCAGGAGATGAAGGCCAACAGAGGGACAGTTATGTTCTTAGACTGTACCAGCACTACTGGCTGCGATCATCCACAGACCCGTAGGTCTCTCTCTCATCTCTGATGATTTCAGTATCTACATCACTGGAACCCCCTTCACTCTTTCTTAGTCATAACTCTTAGTTCACTACCATATAATGACTTTCCAATACTATGCATGCTGAGCCCTTAGACATCTTGTCTGCCATTCCGTGTGGGAGCGGCATGATGGAAATATAAGAGTCAAGTTCTTGCAGTGTGATGGGGGCTGGTGTGGTGCTCTTGGGAGAGTCAAATCAAATGGCCTAGATCTCAAGAGAAGTACAAGCAACTGTAGTTTCCTGGGCAACACAGATACTGCTTGGGAGAGACCCATTCAGTGTGTGGGACAATGAACTGAACAGAAAGAAAGATGGCTCCATTTCAGGTCAGGGGGCCCATTCAGAATTTGGAAGTAAACACAGTGTGCACTGCCCTTGTATAGCTAAGGGCCAGGTGAACAGGAATACCTGCTGCCTATGGTTTGTTACAGGAAGAGGACACACTGGAGCAACAGCAGTGAAGTAAGAATAGGCACCACAATGGAAAGTTAATTCCTGGTAAGGGGTCCAGAGAGGCCAGGGGCTGGGTGCTTTGCCCTCACTTCTGTGAAGAATGAGGCTGGATACACTTTCTACCTCAGATCTGGAGTCACCTATAGCGATTTGGAACCAGAAGCCAACCTGAGGGCTCAGCTGGGATGTTGACACTTTGCTGGCCATCTATGCATATTCCCAAAGCAGCCTCAACTATCACCTCAATCCCACAAACCTTCACATCATCCTACACACAACATTACCTCGTCACCATTCTCCACTTCACCTTTTGTTCAGAGCACGCAGCACATCCTGACCTCACGTTAAGCATGTGCTGGCTGGGCTGGTATGACTCTTTCATGCAAACCTGCCATCAGGACATGCTCTTTAATTGAGTACTGTGCTTCTAGCGCGTGGCCAATAGGAGGCGCTCAATACATACCTGATAAAGGAGCCAGTGAATGACTTCCCCTTACCCAATCTACTAATCTGATGAGATCCCAATCAAAATTCCAAGGGAATTTGATCAAATGATTCAAAATGCATACATACTAAAATTTAAAATGTGTATTCTTAAACAAATTTTATCTGCAGGAAATGATTCAAAATGAATTGAATAAATGTTCAGAAGTACATATACAACAATGGTCATCAAAGAATTATTTATAAAGTAGAAACAAAATAATCTTATGTACGTTAACTACAACCAAATTATATAATTTATAACGAAGCAGGAGAAAAGATGAGAAGAAATTATTTTTCAGAAATAATTTTAATATTACTAACTATTTTAATAAACATAACAAATGAAATGACATAACTATGGGAAGAGTATATTCACATGTATTATGAGGATAACTGAAAGGATAAATATATATATTGGTATAGTTATTTCTTATTTAGTGTAGAAAAGAGAGATAATGCTCAGAATAATTTTCACAGATGCAGCCAAACATGCAATGTCCTCCTTTGTTGAGTTTCCCCCTGGCCACCTAGGACTTCGGCTCCAGCTGGCAGGACCGGATGTAACTGCAGGACAGAGAGGCACCTGTGAGCACGCAGTCTTCAGGTGTCCCTCCCAGTGTCAGGAGCCCTAGGAATTGCTACACACCAAGTTCTGTGGGGGATCAGGGAGCCATGGACACAGGATCTCTGGACTAACCAATAGAAAGAGTCCACTCCTGCCCGTGTCCAACTCCTGCCTGGCCTCACCTCTCATTCTCACTCAGCCGCTTCAGGGCCCAGAACCAGGTCCGGAATTGCTCCTCAGGTTGTATCTTGTATTTCTCGGCAGCCTCCTGCAGTACCGCTATCTCCTCCAGTATCTTGTTCACCTGGGGCCAGAGGGAAGGAGAGGATGCAGATACCGCCTGAGTGGGGGTTAAGAGTGAAGCAGGGGCACAGTCCTGGGTCTTCGCACACAGGGACACCCTCCTGTTCCCTAATTCCATGCAGGCCATTCCTGTGCTCGGAGATGGGCATCAACAGCCCTTCCTCCAGGAGGTTATCCTTGATGCCACTCCCGTGCCCCCAGCCATAAACTGGAGGGGTCTCCCACTCCTGTTATCAAACTCTCCCAATAAATGGAAGATGCAGGGGATGGAGCCCTGAGGTGTGCTGGCCAGGGTGTCTCTGAGTCTCACACCCCTCCCCTGGCCCTCAGGATGTACACAGCTGCTAATGTGTTCTTTTTTTTCTATGTTGATCTGAACCCCCTAAAAGGCAGACATCCAAGGTCCATGAGAGAGAAACCCCTGGCTGGGACTAGGCCCTGTGCCCACCCTTCTCATGTTGCACTACAACCAGGTCCCGGGAAGGGATGGGATATAGGAAAAGACAGGACTCGGATCAAGGCCCGGCTCTGGGCTTCAAATGAGTGGGCACACGGATGTCTATGATGGGCCTATTGCCCCAGCTCTAAGGGGAGGCTGAGCTGAGAACTCGGGGCTCAGTATGGGGGCTCTCTCTCCCCAAAGGTCAATCCTGGTTACCCCACGTCGAGCCCCAGTTAACCCACCTCCAATTCATCCTCCATCCTTAAGTCCATCCTCTGCAGAAGAGTCAGGTATTTTCCGAGGAAGGGAACACACTGGGTAAACAGGGTGAGTGTGGGATGAGCCCATGGTCTCAGGTGCCCCCTCAGACCTTCTCCTGAAAGCCTCCCACCCTCAGCCTCCTGGCCACCCCAGGGTTCCCATGTGGAGCGGCCCAGGTCCCTTAGGGCTTCAACTCAATTGCCTAGTCCCTCACTCTCCAGGCACTCCTCCTAATCATCTCCCAGGGCCATCTTTGAGCAAATCACAGGGTCAGTGGCCCCGGGACAGACCACCCCCATGTCCATCCTGCACTCAGCTCCCCCAGGCCCTCCTTTTGGTCACTTCTAAGGGAGGTTTTAGGTTCTGTGGGCACAGGGAGTGGGGCTGGAGGAGGAAGGCCTATCTCTCTTGACTTGGAGGCCTCCAGCTGGGAGGACAGAACCTCCACTCCTCTGACCCCGGAGCACCCCCCCAGACAGGCTCACTCACCTTCTTGTACAGCCCCTTCTTGGCTCCTCGCAGGTAGAACATCATAGTGGCAAACCTGGAGGGCTGCTTCCACCAGGGTGGAGAGCAGTGTCATTGAGTTCATGCTCACTTCACCCCACTTTGCCCACCACCCCTCACCTCACACCCAGGACATCTGACCCAAGTCAGCTGGTATTAGTGCAACCCCGACTCCAGAATGCTCTGATTCTGGATGCCTCCCAGCTACAATGCTCACTCAGTGTGTGTGACCTTAGGCCTGGGCCTGGCCTCCCTGACCCGTTCCCTCCTCTGGAAAGTGGCAGAGCTCCACCTAGCTCACAGGTTCTTCTGTGGACTCAGTGTCATTACTGTCATCATTGTTCTACGCCCCAGGCATCCAGGGGGCACAGGTCAGGGTGATCTGCACAGTCCTGTCTTGCCCTGAACTCGTGACCCCCTGTGAGGCCAGCAGCACGGCATGGTCATCTCTCCATGTCAATCATGAGGAGACTGACTGTCAGCCAGTGCTATAAGGGCACAGTGGGAAGTCAGAATGCACACCCTTCTGTCTCTGGTCCAGCCAGTGGGACCTGGGGCCAAGCAGCTCTTCCAAACAGATCCCTCTTCCTGGTAACCGGGACCGAGAGGGTGAACATTTTCAGAGGATCTTTAAGTGACAAACTACCAAAGCCACATCTTGTGCAGTTCCCCCATCTCTCACGCAGACCTCCAGGCTGCCTCTACCTTGATGAACTGTTCCCTGGTCAGTGTGTTGTCTTCCTTACACAGTTTTTTAAGTGTAACTGTGCGCCTCCTGAGAAGAGGGAAAGAAGAGATACATGTTTAGGAAAGATGGGGGAGACGGGTTAATGGCAAATTCCTTTTGACAATCACATGTTTCAAACTGCCTTGGGGAGGGCATCAATGGGTTCCTCTGAGCAGCAAGGTCTCCGTGGGACTGGGGCGGGGTTCTCATGTAGGTCACTTGGATACACGTTCCTATTTCTATGGAGCAGCTCTGTTTTGACCAGTTTGGGTTTCAACTCAGCATAGTATTCTGGTGCTGGAAGCACCTGAATGTCTCCGATTTGGCTCAATGCAGTCTCTGACATTGAAGGAAACTAACTCCTGTAGTAGAACTAGTGGCCTGAGGTCTCAGGGAGCCTTAGAGACCGCGCCCACCAGCCCAGTCCCCGTCCCAAGGTTTGGCAGCCTCCTGGGAGATGAGCAAACATTGGAACACCTGCCCACATGTGATCTCTGATGGTGGAGGCCTACCCACCTGGAAACGTTCCCCCATGTTTGCCTCAGACGATGGATGGACACGCTCTGCAGAGCAGCCAGGACAGCGTGCAGGGAGGAGAAGTTCCTTAGGGCTCTACACTCCTAGGGAAGGGGAGGCATGCACTGTGAGGTGGGAGCTGCAGCTGCAGCTTCAATCCACCTTGATTGACACGCACTCCTGGTGGGAGAGATGCTCAGGGTGGGCGTGTTCAGCACCCAAAGTCCAACTCTCAGAGCGAGGTGGATCCCAACTCAAACAAGGAAAGAGCCAGGTAGGAAGTGAGCCTCCCACCACAGGGACCTGGAATCAAGGACCTAGAGACTGTGCTGGGGCTCCGACCTCAGGCCTCAGTCCTGAGAGCTGACCAAGCAATAGCGGCATTTTTCAAGGCTCTACATAAGGATGCTGCTGGGCCTCCCCTAACAGACCTTGGCCACCTTGATCCAGTGCTCCACCACTTTGGCCCTGTGCTGGGCCATCATGCTTGGGTCCCCAAGGCAGGTGGTGATCACACAGGTGACCACATAATTGAAGTGTCTGATGGTGTCATGGACAGTGGATGCCATGTGCTCCTTGCCAGGCTTGACCCTCTGGGACCAGATGGAGCCTAGGCACTGGTGGGGCAGCACCTTCTTGAACAGCTCCTGGGGAGAAAGAGGAGTGTCACCCAGCCCTGCCACAACCCAGCTCAGCGTCCCCAGGCCCCCGAACGGGTCACTGGTCAAGACTGAAGCTCAGGAAGCTGAGGATGTGCCTGAGCCTTGGAGTCCATGGGATTCATTCTCTGCCTACCGAGGGCACCCAGCACTGGATGACCCGGGGCCCAAGACTGGTGGGGAAGGGTCAGGAGCATCTGCCTCCCGCCCATCCTCAGTGTCTCCAAGCTGCAGGACGTGGCTCCAGTCTCCTCACCCCAAGGGCACATCTTCCAGCATCTGATATCCCCCTGGTCCAAATCCCCATTCAATGCACATTCCCCTGTGGCAGCTATAACCACAGCTTGCAGTTAAATAGAAATCAGGGGCCTAATAAGTGCTGAGGCCCCTGAGCCTCATGGGCATATGGATGGGCGACCCATGGATCTGGCTGCACACAGTGTGCTCCCCTCCCCACAATCCAGGCCAGCCCCACCCAGCTTTCTGTCTCCTCTCCCTCATTTAATCTGCACAGCCACTCATTGCAAAAGGGCCTGGGGAGCCCACCTCCACTGCCCACAGGTGGACAGCAAAGGCTTGGGGGTTGAGAAAGTTGCCCATGGGTGGTAAAATGGTGGAGGTGCAATTTGCAGAAGATCATAGGATTTGGGATCATAGAAAGGCAGGTTGAGGTGGCAGAGGGCAGAGGGAAGGCCTATCCCACCCACTCTGAGAGCCCCAGACTCACAGCATCCATTGCTGTCAGTTGCTCAGCCACCAGTCTTGGAGGGAAGATCAGGATGTTAAGCTTCTCCTCCCTTGTAAGGTGTTTAGGGGTCACACCCTGTGGGTAGTCAGTAGCTGGGGATGGAGCTGGCTCTGTTGTTGGGTTTCTGATCAGAGCTGGTGGTCCAGATGGCTCCAGCACGACCACAGCTGGACCAGGCTCAAGCCCAGGAACAGGCCCTTCCTCTGGCTCATGAGTGTGCTTGAGCTCTGGAGGTGTTTCTGGAGCAGGTTAAACAGACAGGTTCTCATAAGAGCCTCACGTTCTCATGCATTTCCACAGACAGGACAGAAGCGGCTGCCTTTTAGGGAAGTCTGGCCCATGAAACACCGCTGCCCCCTTCCCAGACATCTTCCCAGACTGCAGACCCCTCACCTTTCCATTGTGCCTCAGTGGGCTCTAGATGCTCCAGCTCCACCCAAAGACTTCTGACGAGTCCCACCGAGTGTGGGGGAGAGAGGCTGTGCAGCACCAAGGCCTGCTTCAGGATGAACCAGGGGGTAAGGAATGGCTGGCCCAAATATTGTACCCGGTCTGGCCAGGTTCCCATCACTGAAGCGGTGGCCCTGGGGAGAGGCAGGTGGGCAGTGAAGTCAGAGTCCTGGTTTTTCCTTTCACTCTGCCCCCCACCCCATGGCACCCTTGTTTGGGACTGAGTCTCTGTGCAGTTCCTACCCATCCAGAGAATAGCCCCATGCCAACCTCAGCTCCTGTGTGGCTGTCATGGTTGGAGGGTTCGTGGGATGTAGCAGGTTTAACACAGAGGCTGTGTGAGACTCTTCTTCCTACTGTCAGCTTTCCTGAAGGTCCTGTACGCTGCCCACCCCAGCCTTCCAGGCCCTGGGCATCTGGACTGAGGACTGAGACAGACTTGTCATCAGTCTGCTCACTACCATTCTGTTCTGAGCCCACACGTGGGGGTCAGGGGAGTTGGATGTGGAGAGGGGCAGGCAGAGCGCGGTGGGTATGAAGTGGGGATGGGACTCTGAGGGACAACTCAACCCAGCTTCCCCTCTGGTACTACAAGGCCAGGGACCACATCCACTGTCTTCTTTGACTCATGTGTCCTCATGGAAGAGCCACCAGAGCTCAGAACTTCCTTGGGATGTGTAAGATCGGGATTCTGCCAGGCCCTGCCCTGCCTAAGCACCACCTCTGCTAACACAGGAGACCCTCCTTCTGCACCAGCAGACCACTCACTTTGCTAATTGGTCCTGTGGTGTGTCACCCCGATCATTATGAAGAGGTTTCCCTCCAGATGTAGAAAACACCTTGATGGCATCTGATCTGATGGATGGTGGACAGGACCTGCGAATGATGGACAGTGTGACTGTCTGACTTGATGACTAGAACCGAGGCCAAAAATTGTGTCTGCTTCATTCCTTGAGTCAGGCTAAGTGTCTCCAAAAATGCCGACCTGTAGTAGGAGCTTAGTGCCCATTGTCAAGTAAATGAGCTCCAACCAGAACCATCCCAGCCATCTGAGTGGGTCTGGGGCCCCTGCTATCCCCTTATCTCTCCCATGTGGCTACACCAAGGACCAGGATAAGGTCAGCTAGGTACAATCTCAAACTGCTTGACAGGTTGTTTTCCATGTGCTTTTCCAAACTCAGATGCCACAGACCACTGATGCAGAGTGGGGCTGCGGGGCGGGGGGGAGAAGGGGGAGGGTTAGGGGACTTTCCTTGGGACAGAGAGAGAGAATTGTCACAAACAGCCACAGCTTGTCCAACAGCCCTCTCTGCAGAGCCAGGCAGCAGGCAAGCCCTGCCATGACTTGTCCCCTCAGTAGTGCCTACAAGAGCCCCATGAGGTTGATCCTGTACCACCCACTTTCCAGCGGAACATTCTGAGGCTCAGACTGATGTGATGACATTGTCAAAACACACAGCTAGCAGTGGGCAGAGTCCCCACTGTGCCACAGAGGGGACCCGTGCTCACCTAGTTAGCAGCTCGTCCAGGAACCCTTGGGCTCTGGAGAAGGCCGGGTGGATGGGCATCAGGGTGCAGATGTGGGGGATGTTTCCAGCCGGGAAAGCTGGGACCAGGGATCCCACCACCTTCTCCAAGGTGCCTTTCTGGAGGGCCCGCATCCTCCAGGCCTCACGTAGTCTCAGAGTTAACTCAGCGTCACACTGGGTGGGACAAGGAGGGACATCCAGTCAGCGGCATCACCAAGAATCCCAGGACGGTGGAGGTCTGGAGCTCACACAGAAGTACCAGCCCCTCACGATGTATGCAAGAGGAGGGACAGGAATGTCCAGTCTGAATGAGGTTCTAGGTTTTCAAAGTTCCACTTAAGTTTGCGGATGGGAGATGTTCATAGAATTGTGACCTTCCAGGCATGTTTTTGCTTGTTTGTTTTGGCTGAGGAACAACAAACCTCCTTGTATTAATGGTTTGCATGAGGAGCATTGTCCCCATGAGGCCTCAAGAACCATCCCCATTATAGCGATGAGAACACAGAGGCTTAAGGATGTCACATGTCTTCTCAAGGACATGAGGGCAGAACAGTGAACTGTCCTGTATGACATTGTCTCTATTATCTGAGACTTATCTGCTCCCAACATGGGTGCAAAGTGGTGGCAACCTTGCCCATCCCCTGTGTGGGGACAGTGTCCATCATAGACATGACCTATGAAAACACTGACTTCAAAAAAGACACTTTTGTTTCATCCTTATATAGGAAAGGGCATTTGAAGACTCTCATTGTGGAGATCCCAGATTCTGCAAAGGGGCAAATGCCTGCAGACTCCAGACTGGAGGAGGGTGATCCTCAGGCATGAATCTGAGCAGAGGACTAGAAAGGAAGCAAATCCATGTGGTGGGTGTAAAGTGACAGGTGACTCAGTGTGTCTGTGAGGCAATTGCCAATGAAGCAACTCTGTGTTTGCCTTGGACAACCTGACATCGGAGAGGGGAAAGTTTCAATGAGTGAGAAATCCCTGGGCCAGGCTGAGAGCAAGGCAGCAGCCATCATCAGAAACAGCTGTTGGCTATGTCCCTTCTACAGCCCCTTTGGGTTTGGAATCTGCCTGCAGCCACTACATTTTACATGTGCACGTCCTTCCACCAGCAGTGGGCGTCCATCTCCAGAGGGGGGTGGTACACGTTGTGATCTGAATGTGTCCCCCAAATTCCATGACTTTGGGACCCCAGAACTTCACAATGAGTCTGCGTTTGAGTTTTAGTCTTTAAGCAAGTAATAAGGTGAGGTGAATTCAGTGGTGTGGGTCTTAATCCAGTGTGACCAGTGTCCTTAGAAGAGGAGGGCAGGACACATGGCAGTGCAGAGGGGAGTCCATGTGAACACAGAGAGAAGACAGCCATCTACAAGCTGAGGAGAGACCCCTCAGGAGAAACCAACCCTGCTGACAGCCTCCACCCTCACTCCAAGCCTTCAGAATTGTGAGAAAATGAATGTCTGCTGTTGTCACCACCCAGTGTGGTCCTATGTTATGGCAGCCCAAGCAGTCTAACACAGTGTTCCGGGCTGCACTGTTGACATGGCAGCTGAACTGAATCAGGCCCATGTCCAACAGCACTGAAAGGATGCATCACTGGGGCAAATGACCTTCGTTATTGGATGAGGTCTGCAAGGACAGTGGAGCTGACTGCTTCACAGGATCCTGAGAAGGCTAGTTTAAACAACAAAAACCGATATGTCAATGTGCTCCTGGCCTCCTGTGAAGTGAAACAATATTATTGCACTCTAATATTTCCATAAATATGTGAGGAGTATCTTTCTACTCTGCAATGTAACTGAAGGGAGGCGTGGAGGCCCGGATTCCTCTGTCATGGGGCTGAGGCACATGCAAGGGAGAGCCGTGGGAAGGCCTCCGGAGCCCCCAGATCTGAGTCTGGTTTCTAGGCACTGCCAGGTTGTCTCAGGTTTGTGGGTGGAGAGACCCTCAAGGCCAGTTCTCACCTGAGTCCAGCCCTGGATGTTGTCTGTGGCCTGATGCACCTTTGCCAGTTCGAGGGAGGTCGAGTAGTTGAACCCATTGACCAGCACTTCAGTGACGTTCCGGTTGGAGCTCTACAAAGACAGAGCCCGGTACCGGGCCATTAGGCTTCAGGAACCTTCCACCCCATTCGGCGCGTCTACCCCATGGCAGCCCTGGCAAACTGAGACAGTCTATTAGGACACAGTGAGGGTATTCCGGCAGCCCTGCTGAACTGGCAGCAGAGGTGCATCATGTCATGGTCACCAACCCCGAAAGGCTGTGTCCCTGAGGAAGACTGCGTCTCTTATGGGATGATATGGAGGTGAGCAGGCCACAGCTCCTGACCCAGTGGGCCTACGGTGGTGTGCTCTGCTCTGTGAGATGACAAGGTGCGGAGAAAAGCATCCAATACTTTGCTTCCTCCCATTGTTTTGACAAACCACCCAGGCACGTGTGATGATGAATGAGGCTTAGAGAAGGTCTGCAAGGACAGTGGAGCTGACTGCTCCACAGGTCACCTGGGGAGAGTAGTTACAACCACAGCATAACAAATGCACATGCGCTCCTGGCCTACTGTGAGGTTCACAACATATTTTTCCCTTTAAAATTCCCCAGAATATGTGAGGAGTGTCTTTCCATTCTCTCTTGTAGCTGGTGGGGGAGTGGAGGTCCAGATTGCTTTGTCATGGGACTGTGGACATGCTAATGGGAAAGCCCTGGGAGGGCCCTGGGGGGGGTTGCAGATTGAAATGTGGATTCTCAGCCCTCCCTGGTCATCTTAAGGTCCTGGGTGTGGAGACTGCTCTGGGACACCTCTCACCTCAGACAGATACTGGATGATGTCACCGGCCTGGTTCACCTGCACCCTGACCTGGTAGGTGGTATAGCCGGGCCCATAGGCCACCACATCCATGAAGTCCTCCTTAGAGGTCTGCAAAGACAGAGCGGGTACTGAGCCAGGAAGCCTCAGGAACCTTCCACCACATCTGTGGACCTATGTAATGGCAGACCTGGCACACTCATACAGTCTATCAGGACACAGTGGGGATGTTCCCAGCAGCCCTGCTGAACCAGAAAGAACTGATTCATGTCAAGGTCTAACTACAGTGAAAGCCCGAATCACTGAGGAAAACGACATCCTTGGTGGGATGATATGGAGATAAGGCCAAAGCTCCTGACCGAGCGCACTGCAATGGTTGGCAATGTTCTGTGGGATGGCAGATTACAGAGAAAGTATCCAATTCTTTAATCCTTTCCCATTTTTTTGGAAATACACAGCACTATCAAGTGGTATGATGGGTAAGGTTTGGAGAAACTCTACAAGGACAGGTGAACTGGGACTGGTCCACAGGGTACTTGGGCAGGGAGTTAAACATTTGAAATGAGAAAAATGCAAAGACAACAAAAATGTTTTCTCTATGACCCCAACAAACACACAAAGACTGTTTTTCTCCCCTACCAGGGACCTGGTTGGGAGGGTTGGAGGAACAGATTCCTTTGGGAGTGTGTCTGTGAGAAATTTGATGTCCCAGATTTGAGTCTGAGTTCTGGTCCCACCCCAGTCAGTTCAGGGTCCTGGGTGTGGGCCACCTCTCACCTCAGTTTGGCACTGGACGGATTTCCTGGCCTGACGCCCTTGTCCTCTGTATCCGTTGCTGGCATCAGTGTACCTGTCAACCTGCTCCCCTACGACGTCATCGCTGGAGCTCTGCAAAGACAGAGCCCAGTCCACGGCCAGGAGGCATCAAGGGCCTGGCAGCACCAATGGGGGAGATGCGCACCACCCATTTTGCCCTCCAGGTCAGGGAGAGAGGGGCATCTGCAATGACTTCCAGGCAGGGAGGGAACGAGATGATCCCGTGAGGACCCCCAGTTAAGAAGTGGGTAATAGAGTCTGTCCCCAACACTCAGCTTCCCTTCCTGTGAGCCATGATCTGGGCCATGAACAGGACACACCCTCCAGGCTTCTGACACCTTAGCAACCTGCTCCTGCTCAGGATGTTTCCCTCATCCCACGCTGTCCCGCACCACCCCCAACAAACACATACCCGAGATGAGGAGTGAGAAGTGTGGGCCTTCCCAGCTCGGACCCACGTTATGGCCTGGCTTGGATATTCCTTCCCTGGGATGCCCACAGTGACCCGACGGGTCCTCCTGCCAGAGGCCGAGGGTAGTCGGCGGTGGGGCTCCTTTGGATTTCTGCGGCCACAGACACATATCTCACGCTGGGCTTTCTTCTGCCCAGAGCCTCGGAAGGATGGGAAGCAACAAAGAGACATCCTAGTTTCCTGATACTCTCCACTCAAGTGAGCTGGAAAGGCAGTTGTCTCTAGAATGTAGGTACCCGGTTACCACGGTTCTAATTTCTGTTGGGGATCTGTCACCAAGGAAGTGAGGTCATCCCTTTAAGGTTCCATGATATGGGCCCTTCCCCTAATCAGAGTCACCCTAAACCCCTCTGAGCTGGTGACCTCTCACCCTCTTCACCCATGTTATCTCCATACCTGTACACCAATATCCAACACATCCCTTCCCCCAGCTCCCTGGGAAGGTACAAGGCCCCCTGCTTGGGGGAGAAATCTGCGTTCACACCTCCATTTTCTTAGGTGTTCTGTGTCCTGGGGAAGCCTCTGTGCCTCTCAGGGCATCCCCCAGTCTTCCAAGCTACCCAATGAGGATGACGCTAGACACTATTTCCACAGGAATTCATCAGGTGTAGATGAGACAAGGTCCCTATACCCTGAGGGCTGGTGTCCCATAAATCTGATGAACAAACATAGAGGTGGAAGCGTGACAAGCGTGAGTGGGCCACAGCATGGAACACTAGACAAAACAAGCCAGTGGTCCAGCGTGTGATCTCAGGGAAGTCACTGCTCATTGGGCCTCATTTTCATTTCTGCACCTTGAAGGGTTTGAAATGACAGGAAATTCAGATATTGTCTCTCACTGGCCTAATACCTCACAGTGGTCTCTTGTTATGCTTAGTATTGGTCCATGTGCCTCATGTGGGTCTGTGTGATGGGAGCTTTCACAGTGGCTTTGAGTGAGTCAAGCCTCCTGTTGGGAACATCCTTGTGTCTCTACTGATTGCTCTATATCTGACTTCACAACAACGTAGAGTACCGCCCAGGTGATGGCATGTCAGGTCCCATCATGCTCTGGTAGTCTCATTCTTGATGTCCCTTTCTTGCACTTGATTTCACTTTCTCTCTGCATCTGTGTCTCTGTCTGTCTGTCTGTCATATCTCTGGAACAAGGAGAATAAGTACCCATGTTTTGGCTTGCCCTTTGTAGAGGTCCCATAGGGGAGAACCGAGGGAGTGCCCAGGCCAACAGGCAGGAAGTCAGACTCTCAGTCCAAATTGCATCCTGAAAAAAACCAGATGAGTGACCATGGAAGAAAATATGTCCTCAGTTGAGCCTCAGTTGAAACATTGCCCGCTTCACCCACACCTTGAGGCAGAGGCACCCAACCCAACCACGTCCTGATGCCTGCTCCACAGACCTTGTGTGGTGTTAATATTTGAACTTTAGAGGTGCAATGTTTGAGAGCAATGGTATTTGTGCCTCGGTTTCCCTATTAGACACTCAGCGATAATAAAGAACTTATGCTCTCTGAGGTTATGGTGAGTGTTAAAAAGTTGACATATGAAAATTGAGAGAACACTTGACATATCACAAGGGGGGTGTCTACAAGTTCGAAATCCATTTAAACACCTCTTTCCAGTGTCTGTAAGTGCCTGAGGGTGGAGACTAGTGCCTGGCCAACAGTAGGAAGCACTCCATAACAGGAAGAATGTAGAAGGAATGCCACTATGGAAGGCCTTGCCTATGTCCCCTCCTGCCTGTCTGTGAGGATTTATTCATGATTTGAGGCCCTAACTTCTCAGTGTCTTGGGGACTTGTAGAGAAAGTTGGAGCCTCTTGGGTGGGGATGGGGGTGAGGGTGGGGGTGGCTATAAGGTTCAGCCAAGTCTTCTCCAGGGAAAGGCAGGAGCACTGAGTTGAGGACAAAACCTGCCCCTGCCCTGGGACTGGAAGCCAAGAAGGGGAGCAGACACTGTCCAGGAGGCTCAGGTGGAAGAGGCAGAGGACAGAAGTACACTCTCAAGGCCCATTTCACTGGCTGCTCCTGACGCATGGAAGGCCCTGGGCTGAGATGTATAATGATTCCTTTGGATGCTAGAAATTTAACTTATGTTTAAAATTAGACTTGTGCTCAGTATTCAAACCAGACTAATGAAAGCTACAGGGCTGTCTGTGGGGCCAGGACAAGGATCTCACCCCCCAGAAACAGCTGGAGGTGTGTTCCTGGATCCCAGATGAGTATGTGTTGCTAGGAACCTGCAGCCTTGCAGGGCAACCTCAGCCTCCAAAGAAGGAGCCAATAGGGGCAGTGGGCAGGGCGCTGCCAGCCGGCCCCCCCCTACTAAAGCCACCTGCTCCCACAGTATTAGCCTCAGAAGGGGCGATTCTGATACCTGCTGGGACCAAGCGCAGGCATCTTGAGGGCAATGTGCTTGGGAAATGATCCCATCACAGGAGGACAAATATAAATGATCCCACTTTCATGACATTCCTATTTCTTCATATTCACAGACAAGGGAAGTAGAAGGCTGCCAGACTATGGGAAGGAGGGGGCAGGGAGTTAGTGTTTCTATTTTGCAAGACGAAAAAGTTCTGGATGTAGTGAGGGGTGGATGGTTGTACAGCAATGAGAATATACGTCATACCAGGGAACTGTAGACGTAAAAAAGACTAAGATGGTCAATTTTGTGTGACATGTATTTCACCTCAATTACTTTTATTGAAACTGATGGCCTGGGGCTGCCCAGAAGCTGAGTCACAATGACACTCATCTGGAAGGACGTGTCCTGGACATCCTGGGAGCTGGAGCTCGGGCAGCAGGTTCTCACCCATTGCCCTCCAAGGGCACGGGAACTTGCCTGCCGTGGCCCCAGGACCCTGGGCTGGCCTGCATGAGCCTGGGTCTGCACCTGTGCACAGGGCAAAGGGTGGATGTCCATGAAGGGCCTGGTCAGGGACAGCTAGTTTGCGTGCTAGAGTGGGAGCTGGAGGAAACACAAACCCTGCACCCACAGCTGCAGGACTCCTGCTCCAAGAATCACAGATGCAGCCCCAGCTCTCAGGACAACGCATCTCCTCCCTGGTATCAAGTGATTCCTGCCCCGGGACCCTGCTCCACTTGCTGACCTTCAGGGACTTGGGTCAGGGAATGGTCAGGCTGTGGGACAGAGAACCCCAGTCAGACTATTGAAATGACAATTCAGAGGCCACTTCTCTCCAGTTTCATAGTCCATGGACACCTGGTGCCCACACCCTCCTCACACACTCACTGTCACTCAACCCCAAATGGTGGGTCCTGATAAGTCACCTTTGCACCCACCCCGCTTATCCTGATCCCATCCAGCCCTGTCCAGGAACACATCTGAAGACAGCAGGAGAGCGCATGTCCACTGCGGTGGCACCAACACAATGAAGGGTCCCCTCACCCTGACTGCAGCACCCATTTTGCTGGAGTTGCTGGCCCTCTGTACTGTGGGTAGTACAGCAGCAAGTGGCTGGGGTGAGGTTGCCCCTGAAGCTCCCTGTAGCCTCTCAGAGCTGAGTACTCTGCAGCCACAGCCATAAGAAACCCACCCCTTAGGCCCACACCTGCCCCAAACCGAATTCTGCCCACAACGGGGTGAGATTAGAAGCATCTCCTTTCCTCCTAGACACTCATGCGAGACCACAGTCTCAACCAAAACCTTGGTCTCGTGAGCCCCGAATCAAAGGAGCCACTAATGCCATGCCCTGTTCCTGACTACAGAAGCTATCAGACAGTCAGGAATGTGTGTAGTGTCACTAGGCCAGTGGGGATATTGCTCCACAGCAAGAAATGACTAAGCCACGTCCTTCATGAAATCAGGTCCCATCCACTCTGTGGTATCAGCAGAGGTGGAGGGTGAGGGTAGGGGAGCTTGACCTGTATTAAATCTTTGGGTTAGAGACTACCATAATGTTCATTCTAAAATTGGGAGAAACAGGGTCTTAGAAATCCAGTTATATAGACACAGGGCCTAGAGCCCTGAATTTTATGCATATCAGGGATCTTAATCATCCTCTTCCTGACAGCGCAACTGTATCTCTCTGTGAATTTCCCTTTTATATCCTAGACTTAGATTTCTCTGTGTGTGCCCATTTTAAAGTTAGATTTCTCTGTGTGTGCTCATTTTAGAATTTAGATTGTCTTTGCACATTTTGCAGGATCTTTTGTTATCAAAGATAGAAATCTTCTATTATGTATATATTGCAAATATTTGCTGCCAGTTTAACTGATCTTAAGTTGTAAATTTGCATATGGTGGCTGTGTCAGAGTGTAGCTGCTCTGAGTCTGTATATTCTGAACCCTGCTCACTGTACTAAGTGTTGAAAGCACTCACTGCTCCATCCTGCCCGCTGGTCCTAGTGTGGGAGTACAGGTCCTGCTCCTGCCCTCTCATGCCAACTGTTAGGTCCAAGCCTCTCTGCCAGAGGTGGGACTTCCTTGGTCACTGGGTGGTAGATGGGGAAGCTATGAGAAGTTGTGTGTGTATAAGAATGAATCTTTATTACAGGAGCCATTAGGCAAAGCAGTTCTTCACAAACGTTCCATATAAGTAGGTCGCCACACACTGGCCAGTTAACAAATACATATTTTCCACAAAGCAGTAGCAGCCTCTGTACCTACAGCCTCACCTAGTAGCCCCATGCTGCCTCTCAAGCTATTGCCTCACTTAGCAGCAGTACCTGAGCTCTCTAACCCCAGTAGTCTCAGTAGCCTCTCCCTCTAGCCTCTGTCTCCTCTCTGTCCAACCTCTAGCTATTCAGTAATATGTATGATTCTACTTAGACAAAAGACTCTTCATTCTCAGTAGTGACCTTGCTGTACACATACATATCATTGGACACCTTGATGAAGATTCCTATGCTCAGAGTGGCCTTGACCATCTGGTGTACTGTAGATAGGACCTTTCACAGTCTAATTAGCCTTGAGCATCTAGTGACTCTGGCATGGTTCCCAAAGGCTGCCACACCTATGTCACTGTCCCACCTACAAAGGAAAGTCGGAGTCACAGAAGACCCCAGTCCCAGAGTCACAGTTCCCTCCCTTTGGAGGGAAATGGGCTGGTTCAGCACCGTGACAACTGCTAATCCCACAGCAAATCCCTGAAGAACATTCTCAGCAGACAGTGGTGCAAACATCCTTCCAACATCTCCTCAATGCAGGTGGTGTGGCTAAGTGGTTGATCTTTGACCCATGAACCAGGAGATCACAGTTCAATTCTGGGTCAGGGCACATGCTCAATCCCCAGAGTGGAGAGTGCAGGAGGTGGTTGATCAG
Organism: Corynorhinus townsendii; assembly: GCA_026230045.1. Taxonomy (NCBI): domain Eukaryota; kingdom Metazoa; phylum Chordata; class Mammalia; order Chiroptera; family Vespertilionidae; genus Corynorhinus; species Corynorhinus townsendii. The sequence continues at coordinate 107,943,419 of JAPDVU010000007.1, read as the reverse complement.
TGGTCGATTGATGGTCCCTTCTCATCAATGATGTCTCTTTCTCTCCTTCTCTCAGAAAAAAAAAAAAAAAAAAAAACCCTTTTCTATGTCATTTCCCTCCCTAGCATGAGATTTTAATACTGCTTTCACACATCCCTAAGGAACACAAAATCAACAATAATTAAAGTCAAAGTCTTCTCCCTACAGGTTATTGAAATGGCAACAGAACATATATTCTAAATTCTAAAAATTACATTTCTACAAAGTTACCCACTTGGAAGGAATATATTGCCAACTTACTTTGCTGTATTAGGAATTCTACAGGCTTTAAAATGTTTCAGAAACAACCACAGCTTAATTCCCCCTTTTCACAGGCTGACTAGGACATAAAAACATAGATGAAACAGTCTGAAGCAGTTCGGTTTTTAAGCACATGCCTGGTCCTTTTAAAGGAAAAATGTTAGTGTTCACTGTAGACCAGCGGTCCTCAACCAGTGGGTCGCGGCCCCTTTAGGGGTCGAATGACCCTTTCACAGGGGTCGCCTAAGACATCCTTCATATCAGATATTTACATTACGATACATAATAGTAGCAAAATTGCAGATATGAAGTAGCAGCAAAAATAATTTTATGGTTGGGGGTCACCACAACATGAGGAACTGTATTAAAGGGTCACAGTATTAGGAAGCTTGAGAACCACTGCTCTACAGTATGCATGTACCACATCTTCTTTACCCAGTTAACCTTCCATGGACTCTTACGTTGCTGTCATATCTGTACTATTATATGTAATGTTACAAGAAACATGGAGGTACATATAAGCTTTTGAATTAGTGTTTTGGATTTCTTCAAATATTCACAAGTGAAATTGCAGGGTCATATACGAGTTTTAGTTTTAATTTTTTTGAGGAACTTCCATTCTATTTTCCACAGTAGGTGCACCAATTTACAATCCTACCGACAGTGTGTCCAAGTGTTCCTTTTTCTCCACATCATCAAGTACCAATACTTGATACTTCTTGTCTTTTTGGTAGCAGCCATTTTGGCACTTGGAAGTGATATATTGTGGTTCTAAATTATACTATTTCCCCCTTTATTAGTGAGGTTGAGCATCATCCAAAATTTAATTTTAAATGCTGCTGAATAAGTAGCACTATATGTAAAATGAAACCACTACAATTCTTATTCCTCAAGAATTAAAATTATATTACACAAAAATATCAATTATTTTACTTGTAAATACAAGGTGTTGTTGGTTGTTTTTTTATAAAGATCCAGAGTCAGTGAGAACACATTGGAAACAGAGCCCAAAATGAGGGCTCAGGTGGGATGTTTACATTTTGCTGGTCATTTATGCATATACCCAAAGCAGCCTCAACTATCACCTTGATCATCCTATTCACAACATTATCTCCTCACCATTTGTCTTTTTCTCTGTTTTACCTTTAGTTCAGAGCATGCAGCACATCCTGACTTCACGGTATGCATGTGCTGCTGGTTTGACTTTTTCATGCAAACATGCCATCATGGCAAGATCTTTGGGTTGACCACTGCACTTCTAGTACCTGACCTATAGGAGGCGCTTAATACATACTTGATAAAGGAGCCAGGGAATGAATTCTTCTTAACCCAGAAATCAAATCTGATGAGATCCCTATCAAAATTCCAAGGAAATTTGATCAAATGATTCAAAATTCATACATACTAAAATTTAGAATATGCGTATCTTTTTAAACTAATTTTATTTGTAGGAAATTATTCAAAACTAATTGAATAAATGTTTAGGGGTACCTATACAATGATGATCCTCATAGAATTGTTTATATAGCAGAAAACAAAATAATTTTACATCCATTAACTACAGCCAAGTTATATGATTTATGACATAGCAGGACCAAAGATACTAGAAGATACAATTTAGCAGAAATATTTTATATAAATAGAATATATTATCAACCAGTGTCATAACATGAAATGGTTTATAAATATAGTTGAGTGTATTTTATATATACTGCGAGGATATATGAAAGGAAATATATAAAGATAAGTATGATTTCCAACTTAGTGTGTGAATGATCACTTACTTTAAACGGTTCTCTTTTCCACCAATAACCATGAAATATTTGTGCACAAAAAAAAATCTACTTTTAATTTGGAAAAGAAAAAACTGTATCTAGTCCAAGAAAAGAGGAACAGGGTAGGTTTTGCCTAAAAGTGGGCAGTTGTTTGAATTTTTTCCTGAACCAAATTGTCCTTGTAAAAATATATCCCAGGCCTACAATCAAATTGCACTGTGGCAAGACACTGGATTCAGAAGTAGATACACTCAACTAATTGTATCACAGAACATTAATGCAATAAAATTCAGACACACAAAAATCTCAGATATGTTCCCTTCTTCATTCTCACGCATGTTTTCTTGTTTCTATACAGGTGTACTCTGCTTTATTCCTTTCGAAGCATTGTCTTAGGACACTCAATTGCCTGGCTCTCTGCTGATGGTTTTATATTTATTTCTATTTCCACTCTATTCTGTCATCTTTTCCGTTCTCTAAGTTGTTTTCTTTATATTTTTCTTCTCTTTTAAATCACGTACTAACATAGCTGAAGAAAAAGATTTATATTAATGTCATGAAAAAAGTACAACTTCCTAAATTGTTTTGGTTCTTATAGTTTTTTTTCATGTAGAAATTCATTGGTGGACATTAGACATATCCAACAAAATATATGGCATCTGTTGTGTTACCCTTAAAGAGAATATTTTGTATTTTCTGACATCAATAAACTTTTAGCTAAAACCTAAGAGTTGACAAAATGAGATATTTTGTACCAAACATGTTTTGCATGAGGTCAAAGTCCATAAACATGAGCTCATGTTAGAAAGCATTTCCACTTCTGCTGTCAATCATTCAATGACTTCCATTTGTCTCATTATACAGGTCTGAGAGTTTCACTGGTAGGACCGGATGTAACTACAATTGTGCTGAGAATTTAGGGCTCTCTGTCCCAAAAGGCCAATCCTGGTCACCCCAACTCAGGACCTAGGTCACCCACCTCCAGATAATTTTCCACCCTAGTGTCCAGCATCTTCAGATCAGTCAGAAATTTTCCAAGGAAGGGAACACACTGGGCAAACAGCAAGAGTGTGAAATGAGCCCTGCTCTCAGGTCCCCCCAGACCCTCCCCTGAATATCTCCCAACCTCAGCCTCCTGGCCACCCCAGGGTTCCCACATGGAGCAGCCCAGGATTCTTAGGGCCTCCATTCAATTGTCTCTTCCCTCACTCTCCAAGAACTCCTCCTAATTACCTCCCCAGACCTCCTTTGGGCAAATCACAGGGTCACTGGTCCCAGGCCAGTCCCACCCCCATGGACATCCTGCAACCAGCTCACCCAGGCCCTCCTCTTGGTCGTTTCTAAGGGGAAGTTTCAAGTTCTGTGGGAACAGGAGGTGAGGCTGGGGGAGGAAGGCCTCCTTCTCTCTCTCTTTTTTTAAAAAATATATTTTATTGATTTTTCACAGAGAGGAAGGGAGAGAGAGAGAGTTAGAAACATTGATGAGAGAGAAAAATCAATCATCTGCCTCCTGCACACCCCCTACTCGGGATGTGCCTGCAACCAAGGTACATGCCCTTGACCACAATTGAACCTGGGACCCTTGAGTCCGCAGGCTGACACTCTATCCACTGAGCCAAACTGGTTACAGCATGGCCTCCTTCTCTTGACTTAGATGCCTCCAGCTGGGAAAACAGAGCCCCCTCCTCTGACTTTGGAGCACCCCTCAGACAGGCTCACTCACCCTCTTGTGCAACCTCTTCTTGTATCCTCAGAGTTTCAGCATCAGAATGGCAAACCTGGAGGGCTGCTTTAGCTACGGTAGAAGTCAAGGTCACTGAGGTCATGCTCACCTCACCCCATTTCCCTCACCAGCCCCAACCTCACACCCTGGTCATTTGACCCAAGTCAGCTGATACCTGTGCCACCCCAACTCCAGCATGCATTGATTCTGGACAGCTCCCAGCTAGAAAGATAATTCAATGTTTGTGACCTTGGGTTGGGCCTGGCCTCCTTAACCTGTTCCCTGATTTGGAAAGTGGGAGACCTCCACCTAGCTCACAGGTTCTCCTGAGGACTCAGTGTCATTACTGTTATCATTATTCTCACCCTCAGCCCTCCAGGTGGGACAGGGCAGTGAGCTCTGCACATTGTTTTTCTGCCTTGAACACATGACCACCCTATGAGGCCTGCAGCATGGGATGGTCACCACTCCATGTCAATCATGAGGAGACTCTGTGAATGCTATATGGGGACAGTGGGAAGTCTCAGAAAGCACACCCCTCTGTCTCTGGTCCAGCCGGTGGGACCTGAGGCCATGAACCCTTTAGTTCACCTGTCCCATCGGATTCCCCTGCAAGGCAGGCAGGCAGAGCTCCCCTTGGAGGTGTGAAGACAGAAATGGCAGCAGGGCCCTGGCATCCTGAGAACAGTCTGAGCTGCTTTGGGAAAGAAACCACCCATTTACCTGACAGCCTGGAAGAAGCTCAGGGCCAGCACAGGGAGGAGCATGGAAGCCAGAGACCCAAGCATTGTGCCAGCTCTGCACCTCATCGGGGAACAGCCGGGCCACCACCCTGTGTGCCATGACCTGGGCCTTCTGTCCATAAAATTTTCCACCCACCTGCCCATGGACCAAACAGAACCCTCTTCCTGGTAATCAGGACAGAGAGGGTGAACATTTCCAGAGAATCTAAGTGAATAACTCCAAAGCCACATCCTGTGCAGCCCCCCCTTCCCTCACGCCCTCCTCTTCGTAGACCTCAAGGCTTCTTCTACATGATGAGCTGATCCTTGCTCAGTGAGTTGTGTTCCTTATATAGGTTTTTTTTTTTTTTTTTTTTTTTTTTCAGTGTAACTGTGCTGCTTGTGAGGGAAAGGAAGGAGGAAAGATATGTTTAGGAAAGATTGGGAGACGGATGTTGAGACCATGCCACAGATGCCTGGACGACTGATAGTCAAGGCCAGTGAAACATAGCAGCCTTGCTGTTAATACTCCAGATGTCCAATGCCACCCTCCACAGGGGGAACTGAATCAGGCTGAGATGCCATAAGCAAGTGCAATCCTACCGTAAACTGTGTATGTGTGCCCTTCCGTAGTCAAAATGACTGATGTAACTATTGGCATGAAGCCTTTTTATCTATGAAGCAATAAACAGGTTACTGACTAGCTAGTCTGCTAGAGAGAGCAGATTGGAAGATAAAGGCTAGAGAAATCAGAAGAAGCTGAGAGAAACCCAATGAAGAAGACAAGACATAAGGCTCAAAGCTCATAGAGAGCTCAGGTATAGCCACCTTATTAACCAGGTAGACTGTGCTAGGCATGGAGACAGGAGAAGCTGCTGAGCCAGAGAGCTCAGATACCACCATGATGTAAGGCGGTGATTTCAGAGGCAGCATGAGGCTGCTCAGATAATGACTGGGTACAGAGACTGATGCTGCTGTGTGGGAAAGAAATGTATTTACCAGCGGGTGTATGGCTGCCTCATTGGGACACTGTAATGAAGGCCTGCCTTGTGTCATGACTTATGGCCACTGGCTTCTGCAATAAAGACTCATTCTTATGCACCCACAGCTTCTCATGGCTTTTCTATCTACGATCCAGTTTCCTAGGAGGTCCAATCCCAGCCAGAGGGGCTGAGACCCAACACCTGTAGCTAGTGAGCAGAGAATAAAGGAGGAACTTGGACTAAGTTCCCAACAGTCTGTACAGTGGTGGGTTGTAGAAGGACCTGCCCTGGCTTGGTCACGAAGGATTTAGAAGAATGTAGGGGCTCAGAACCACTCAGAGCCGCTGTGCCCTTGTTGCTCTGACACTTGGCTTTGCTGGCAGGATCCGGAAGATGTGGGGGTTCCAGCAGGAGCCCATGCTCCCAACACTAGGTGTCAGGACAGAACTTTGAGGGTAAGTGCCCTCTTGGGAGATCGTGTAGACTCCCCACCCCTTGAGGACTTGGAACCAGATCCCCAAAGAACAGCGGGGAGCAAGAGGCTTAGGAGAAACTGAGTTTCTGAAAGCCGGGCTGAGGAAAGGCAGAGTTGAGCCAGCAGCTGCCCTGGGATTGAGAACCACCATCCGCCTGCAGCAGGTTGCATGGTGCTTCTGGGAGCTGGTGGAGGCTTGGGAGAGACCTTCCTCAGAGAAGCAGGAGCGGGCAAAAGAAGGTGGAGAGCCCAAATGCCCAAGCTGCTGCCAGGCAATACAGATATCCCTGAGCCCCAGCAGAAGCTTTGCTGGAGTGACAGCAGGTAGGGTGAGGGGATAGGGGGTGAGGGGCAGCAGGGGGATCAGACAGCCAGAGCCAAGCAGCAGCAAGAGAGAGTAGAAACAGCAGAGACAGTGACAAGTAGGGGAACAGCAGACATTTACCTGACACTGGAACTGTCCTGCTGCACTCCAGTGAGTAATGAGTGTTTCACAACAAGAAATAAAAGACTTAGGACTTTGGCTTGCTGGCTACAGCAGTTAAACCAGCAGCCACTGACTGCTACTAGCCTTCCTGCAGCCCCAGGAATGGAGCAGGGATCCCAGGATCTGTGAAAGCAGCAGATGGAGCTATGAAAGCTCCTTGTTTGCAAATGTGCTGAAAGGGTTCAGGACTACAAGAGCAGCTTCCAGTGTCTGCTGCTGCTGGGAGAGGAGGGGCAGATGTCCCCTTCCAGTGCAGCCCCCGGGGCAAGGCCTGGTTGCTGCTAGGCCACAAAGGGGACAGATGGGAAGCAGAGAGTACCCACCCTCTGTCACAGGGGTTACAGACCCTGTGCAGCCCTATGAGACCCTATGAAGGGATAGAGCTCATATACAGGAGCTACTCCCCTAGTCCATTCTGATAGGGCGTGTCAGCCCTCCAGGAGACTCCGAAGTGCTTTAAGGATGGGTCAGGTAGCGGGTCCTTACTACAGGGAGAGCTGTAACTCTCCGTTCGAGTCCAGACGAACTGTGGTTCGAGTCAGACACTGGGCAGAATAGCTATTGGCCTTAGAATAGACAGCTGGGCTGTCTTTACAGGATTAACCATGTGGTTACCACAATGGCACAGGCATTAGGCCATCACCCGAGTGGGGCACGAAATGTGAGCTCCACCGAGGGGTGGACCCCCCTAGCCTAAAGGATTAGGCTAGACAGGTATATACAGAAGGGTCCTCAGCCACTGCATGTGCAGGTAAAAGCAACAGAGCAACTGTTGTGACCCTAGCCTTCCCCCTAGGCAAGGAAGGAACAGGCAGTATAGGCCTAGCCATGGGCTATTACTAGGGAAGGGCACAGAACAACCATCTATTCCCTTAGGCAAGCAGGTACAACTATAAGGAGGAATCTCACCCCTTGAGCCTGTCCTGGCAATGCAACAGTACCCTACCAGAGATAGGGAAGTACAAGCCAGGTGGGGTGAAACCCACACAGCTTTGCCCCTAAGGCCAAATTTCTGGTCATGGCTTGTTACAGACTGTGTGGAACTCTGTGTTCAGGGAGCTGGCAAATAGGTCAGGGTGCCCCCAGAAGACCGTCTTGTGTAAGGTGTGGAGTGTGGGAACCACACCAGAGACATCCGGATGCCTGGAAGTCAAGGCCAGGGAAGCACAGAGGCATTGTTGTTAATATACCTGACGTCCAACGCCACCTGAACATGGGACTCTTAATCAGGCTGAGATGCCATAAGCAGGTGTAATCCTACGCTATACTGCGCATGTGTGTATACCACAGAATGTATATGTGGTTACATTCTGTAGCCAAAATGACTGATGTAACTATTGGATGAATCCTTCTTTGTCTACGAAACAATAGACAGGTTACTGAGCAGCTAGTTTGCTAGAGAAAGCAGCTAGGTCAGGAAAAGGCTAGAGAGCTCAGATGGAGTGGAAAGAAACCCAGTGAAGAAGAGGTAAGGCTCTTAGCTCCTAGAGAGCTCAGGTTTTGCTACGGTGCTAACCAGGTTGAGTGCTCTGGGCAGGGAGACAGAAGCTGCTGAGTCAGAGAGGTCAGATACCATTATGATGTAAGGTGGTGATTTCAGAGGCAGTGTGGGGCTGCTCTGATAATGATTGTGGGTACAGACACTGATGGTGCTTTGTGGGGAAGAAATATGTTTACCAGCGGGTGTACGGCTGCCTGATTGAGACACTGTGATGAAGGCCTGCATTGTGTCATGACTTATGGCCACTGGCTTCTGCAATAAACACTCATTCTTATGCACCCACAGCTTCTCATGGCTTCTCCATCTGCCCCACTACTGAGAATTAAAATGTACTTGTTTCTCTGACAAGAGGTTGAAGGCACGTCCTTTTCACAATCTCATGTTTGAAACTGCCTTGGTTAGGGCATCGCTGGGTTCCTCTGAGCAAGAAGGTTTCCATGGGAATGGGGCAGGGCTCTCATGTTGGTCACCTGGACCCCCTTCCCATATTGATGGAGCAGCTCTGTTTTGAGCAGTTGGGTTTCAACTGGGCATAGGCTTCTGGTTCTTGAAACACTTGAATATCTCCCATTTGGCTCAATGCAGTCTCTGACATTGAAGGAAACTGACTTCTGAAGCAGAGCTAGTGGCCTGAGGTGCCAGGGAGCCTTAGAGACCCTGCCCACCAGCCCTGTTCCTGTCCCCAGGTTTGGCTGCCTCCCAGAAGGTGAGGGGACATTGGCAGACATATGGTTGACACATCCCCACATCTGACCTCTTATGGGAGAGGCCTACATACCTGGAAACGTTCCCCCACGTCTTCTTCAGATGATGGATAGACATGCTCTGAAGAGGGGCCAGGATGGAGTGCAGGGAGGAGAAGTTCCTTAGGGTTCTGCACTCCTGGGAAAGGGGAGACATGGGCTGTGAGGTGGCAACTGCAGCTATTGCTTTAGTCCATCTCGATTGACACCCCCTCCTTGTTGGACAGATGCTCAGGGTGGGCACTTTCAGCACCCAAAGACCAACTCTCAGTGTGAGGAGGATCCCAGCTCAACCCAAGGAAGGGGTCAGGTAGGAAGTGAGCCTCTCACCACACATCAAGGTCTGCAAGCCCCTGGCAGAGAGGACCTAGAAGCTGTGCTGAGCCTCTGACCTCAGGCCTCAGTCCTCAGAGCTGACAAAGCAGCAGAGGCATTTTTCAAGGATTCCCATAGGTATGATGCTGGGCCTCTCCTAACAGACCTTGGCCACCTAAATCTTGTGTTCCACCAGTCTGGCCCTGTCCCAGGCAATCATGCTTGAGTCCCTAAGGCAGGTGGTCACGTGATTGAACTGTGTGACAGTAGCATGAACAGTGGATACTCCTTGCCAGGCTTGACCCTCTGGAACCAAATGGAGCCCAGTCACTGGTGGGGCAGCACCTTCTTGAACAGCTCCTGTGAAAAAAAGTGGCATGTCACCCAGCCCTGTCATACCCCAGCTCAGGGTCCCCAGACCCTGAAGGGGTCACTGGTCAAGACTGAAGCTCAGGAAGCTGAGGATGTGCCTGAGCCTTGGATAAATATTCAGAGGTACCTATACAATGATGATCATCACAGAATTATTCAAAAAGTAGAAAACAAAATAAGTTTAAGTCCAATAACTGCAGCCAAATTATATAATTTAGCACATAGAAGGAAAAAAAATAATAGGAGATAATCTTTTTCAGAAATAATTTTAACACTACTAGAATACATTATCAAACATAAATATAACATAAAATGATTTATAAATATGGATAAGTGTATATTTACATATACTGCTGTCATATCTCAAAGGATACATATTAAGATATGTATAATTATTTCCATTTTAGTAAGGGGATGATCACTTATTTTAAATCTTTCTCTTTTCTATCTATAAACAGGAATTATTTAAATATATATAAAAAAAACCTACTTTCATTTTGAAAAAGAGAAAGTGTGGGGGTAGGGAAGTGTGTCCAGTATAATCTACCTGGAAAGAGGAGTGGGGATGGTTTTGTCTAAAAGTCGGCAGTTGTTTTAAATATTTTCTGAACCAAATTATCCTTGTAAAAGGAAATCCCAAGCCTACAATCAAATTGCATTGTGGCAAGACACTGGATTAAGAAGTAAATACACTCGATTAATTGTATCACAGGACATTAACTCTGACACACAAATATCCCAGGTATTTTCCCTCCTTCCAGCGCACATGTGTTTTCTTCTTTCTACCTGCGACTATTCTACTTTATTCCTTTCTCAGCACAGTCTTAGGATGATCACTGGCCTTGCTCTCTGCAGATGCAGGGATGGAGCCCAAGAGAGTGCTGGCCAGGGCGTCTCAGATAGTCATGCCGCTCGCCTGCCCCGGGAAGGGCCACAGCTGCTCACCTTCTCCTGTTTTTCCAGATTGATCTGATTTCCCTGGAAGGCAGACAGCCAAAGTCCATCGGAAAGAGCCTACTGGCCAGGACTAATCCCCTATGCCCGCCCTTCTCATGGTGCACAACTGCCAGATCCCAGGAAGGGGTGGGAAACAGGGAAAGACAGGACTAGAACCCAGTCCAAGCTCTGGGCTCCAGAGGAGGGGGGCATGGATCAATATGATGGGTAAGATGCCCCAGGATCCTGGGGAGGCTGTGCTGAGACCTCAGGACTCAGTATAGGGGCTCTCTTTCCCCTAAGGTTCCTCTTGGTCACCCTAACTCAAGTCCCAGGTCACCCACCTCCAGACAATCCTCTATCCTGGTGTAGAGCATCTTCAGGTCTTTCAGATATTTTCCAAGGTAGGGACACACTGGGCAAACAGGTGAGGGTGGGATGAGCCCCTGCTGTCAGGTGCCCCCATGCCCTTCTCTGAAAGCCTCCCACTTTCACACTCCTGACCTTCCCATGTGGAGCAGCCTAGGACCCTTATGGCCTCCACTCAATTGTCTCTTCCCTCACTCTCCAGGAACTACTCTTGTTGCCCTCCCAGGAGCTCCTATTGGCAAACCACAGGGTCAGTGGTCCCTGGCCAGCCCCACCCCCATATCCATCCTGCACTCAGCTCGCCCCTGGCCCGCCCTTGGAAACTTGTAAGGGAAGGTATCATGTTCTGTGGGAACAGGAGGTGGGGCTGGAGCAGGAAGGCCTCCCTGTCTTGACTTGGAGGGCTCCAGCTGGGAGCACAGAGCCCCTCTCCTCTGACCCTGGTGCACCCCCCACACAGGGTCACTCAGTTTCTTCTGCAGCCTCTTCTGGGATCCACAGAGGTTCCACATCAGAGTGGCACACCTGGAGGGCTGCTTCCACCTGGGAGGAGGGCAGGGTCATTGAGCTCACGCTCACCTCACCCCATTTCCCTCACCACACCTTACCTCACACCCTGGACACCTGACCCAAGTCAGCTGGTACCAGTGTCACCCCAACTCCAGGATGCTCTGATTCTGGATGGCTCCCAGCTACAATGCTCATTGGCTGTATGTGATCTTGGGTCTGGGCCTGGCCACCCTGACTTGTTCCCTGTTCTGGGAAGTAGGAGACGTCCACCTAGCTCACAGGTTCATTCCTGTCATTATTGTTCTCACCCTCAGCCCTCCAGGTGCAACGGGGGAGGGAACTCTGTACAGCCCTTTCCTGCCCTGAAATCATGACCATACTGTTAGGCCTGCAGCACAGGATGGTCACCCCTCCATGTCACTCATGAGGAGAGAGAATGGCAGTGAGTGTTCTACATTGGGAAGTCAGAATGCACACCCTTCTGTCTCTGGTCCAGCCAGTGGGACCTGAGGCCAAGCAGCCTTTTGCTCCCCTTGGCCTGTGAGAATTTTGTTTGCACTTCGGTTTTTATTGAGAAAGGAATGTATGAGAAATAACCTTCAAACTCCCCAAGTATTTCTCCTAGAGGCCTGAGCCTCAGAAGTACCCTTCAATATGCTGCGGGTGCAGCAGCAGCGGGGTCCAGGGGAGGGGAGGTGTCACTCTCCTTTAGTAAAGGACTAAAAATGGTACTTTTACGCTAAAGCCTTTGGAGGCCCAGCAGTTGCTGCAGTCCTGGGAACAAACGCCGGGGCTTGCTATCTCCCCCCACACACATTCATCTTTCCTGCAGCCTCCTGAGAGTTGTCAAAGTTATGTTACCTCTGTTATGCTTCTTAAAAATGTGAGTATATTTTCCACTGGGAAAATAAGCCTATTGCTGAAAGGAAGGGGAAAAAATGTTTTTCCTCTATCTGCCTAGAAAGCAAAGGTTCTCTAGGTTTATAGAAATACTGGCAAGAAATACCAGGAGAAAAAGCATTTAATTATAGGAATGAATGAACTAAAAATAATTATGGTTTTTGTAATTATTGTTGTCATGGTAAGGTGTTTGTTTGCATAAATGCAATCAGAGTTTGATTTCTTCATAACAGGACATAAGTCAGTTTCTAATTTTTGTTTTATTACCCAACACTTTGCTGGAATGTCATGTCTGAGAGAGACATGCCAGGACTCTGGATGTCACCAGAAACCTCTAAAGAATGAAGATTGACTTTGAAGCTGATAAGCCCCTTGGATAATATGCCTGGTACCTTGTAGGATCACGTGGTTCATGGTGGTCTTTCAGGTAAGGAACGAAGGTTGCTTTCCTGAGAGATGGCATGAAAGGAACACCAAGACACCTGTGGGGAGGTCAAAAACTTGAGGAATATACCCAAACCTATAGGTATTGCAGGCAAAGCCTCATGGCAACATGTGGCATGGCTTCTTTGCCCTGGGTGTAAACATTCTCATGAGATTCCAGCAAAGCATTAAAAAAAATAGCCTATGTGATCGATAGTTATTCTCATTGTCTTTATGCAAACGATCAGGACAAATTATAATTAGACTTAACACAGTAAATAAATTGGTCTTAATTTAGCTCTTTAATAAAAATGAGAGTGATTTTAGAAAGAAAAAATGTGTTTCAATAGGAAATTATTAGAACAGATATGTGTTTTCTTCCATAGACCATTTGTCATCATTGTTCTAACTTTTGTCCAATAATACTACATTTTATAAAACTGTCTGTCTCCACCAGGTTACAAGCCCTATAGGCTCCTAGGGAGTACCACCCCTAGGCGCCATTGGCACCTCCTTCTATGCCCAGACCTCATGGTCCCTCTGACAGAGAGCAAGGATCACTTGGCTCTGAGAGAAACCTTCGAGCCTTCTCAGCAGGAAGTAGTTGCAGAAGAATCGCGACATCCCCTTTCCCTGAAAGAATTCAGAGCTAAGATCCTTGAGGGGGATATGGTAGGCAGTTCGACAGACATAAGCAGAGCAAGGACGATGGGCCAACGGGAGGAGAAATCCATGGGACCCTGAGACATACATACTTCTCACCACTTTCACTGCTCTGAATCTGGCAATAGAGGAACCTGTGTAGAACTGAACTATATTATATTGGTAAATAATGTATAGTTTTGATGTAATAGAAGTCATAGGGCAGGGAGATGCATTTTAAAGGAAAGAGAAAGTGGGTTCTAAAGCTGTTGTTCCTGAAACTTAAAAGGTTTGTGAAAGTTGAAGAGAAATCTTAAAAGGAAATTACAGGTATTCTCAATTGTAAATCTAATCAGATAAATGAATGGAAAGTAAACTCATACAGAATTTGTTTGGTTCTTTTCCAATCATCAGACTTAAAAGGGGTAATCACCACCTAGCAGGGGTGAAATTAGTGGCACTAAATCAATATAATAAATTTTAAAATAAAATTTAGTATAGTATAAGGTTGATAGATATCAACCAATTTTCCTAATCAGAGGGGTGGAGGAATGATGGAGGGACCTATAATCTGATAGACTGAGCACCTGAATTAATCTGAAAAGTAATCATTATTTTAAATCTTAGAACACATATACTTATGTGAATAGGGGGTTAAGTTTTTCTTAAAGTTTCCTTTTCAAGGCCTGTACAAAGTGATTGAGAAGGTGACTCAGCTGTGAATGCAGCAAGTAGAACCCATCAACAGGGTCACACCTACCTAGCAGGATTCAAGACATTAACTCATCATCATCATCATCTCATCACCTGATGACTAAATGACAATAGCTGACATCCGTAGACTTCCAGGGCTGCCTCTCCCTACCCCCCTTTTCTGTATAATCCTGTCCCCTGTGCCTTGCTGGGGAGACAGGATTTGATGCTTGTAAGTACCCTGTCTTCTTGGTTGGCTCGTCTTCTCAGTTGATGCCTAATATGTTTCAACCCTTCCTTCGTTATTGGACACAGTGTCAGGCAGCCTGAACTACCAGGGTTTCCCCAGTAACATAACTACCTTGCCATACAGGCCAGGAAGAAATATTTTTCACATTAGATGTAGAACATATTAGCAAACAGAAATATAGCATGCTGTTAAATTGTGGAGTATATATTTACATATATTTAAAATATCTGAAAAGATATATAAAAGTATGAATAACTATTTTCAATTTAGTATGTGAGTGATTTTCACTTACTTTAATCCTTTCTCTTTCTTACCTATAATCATGAATTATTTATATAATGAAAAAAACTATTTTTTTGGAAAAAAGATATCATCTAGACCAACTTCTTTATTGTAAAGATGAAAATATTTGTCTCAATTTATCAATTGTTTGTGTATTTAAGCATTGAAGATGGGGATAAAAAGTTTAATCAGATTAATCTACCTGGAAAGACGAGCGGGTTAGGGTTGACCTAAGAGTTGGGTAATATTTTCTGAACCAAATAGTACTTGTAGAAAAAAAATCCCATGCGTGGCCATTAAATTGCACTGTGGCAAGACACTCGATTCAGAGGCAGATACACTCCATTAATTGGACATATGTACTAGAAGATTAATGCAGCAAGACATAGCTGCACAAATATCTCTTCTGTTTCCTGCTTCATCCCCACACACCTTTTATTCTTTCTATTTTGCTTTACTAGTTTCTCAGAATGGTTTTAGAACTGTGAATTGCCTTGCTCTCTACTGTTTTTATTTATTCCTATTTCCACTGAATTCAACCTCATCTGTCCATTTTTCTTTTTTGGGGGGGTGGTTGGGAGGTCTTCTTCCTACTCCCTGCCCTCATCTTTGCATTTTTCTTCACTTTAGCATCTCATTCTTACACAGTTTAAGAAAAACAACTACTTTAATGTGCTATGAAAAGTCACAACTTCCTACATTGTTTCAGCTGTTAAACATTTTCATTGTTAGTATTAAATGTTTTACAAATTCCCTTTGCCTTATCTTTAAGTTTTTGTTGTCCTGCTTTTAGTCTTCCACATTCCATTTCTTACCTTATTTCAACTTTTTCTCCAGTTCTTCCCTTTCTCCTTTCTCTCCTCTTACCTCCCCAAAGACCTTACTATGTGGCCCTAGGTGTGCTGTGTAATTCTCAGGCCTGTAAGTAAGAAGTCTTCCCCACACACAATGTTCCCAATGGTCATTGCTCAAAAAATCATCTTGCAGTCATAATAAGAAACACAAGGAAGATCCAGACACAACATTTGTTTTTGAAAGGATGAGAACAGCAAGACGCATTAGGTAAGCAACCTGATCCACCTATGTGAAAATCACTTCACATAAATATTCTGCCAGTGGTGCCCCATTGATTCCCATTGCTGTGCTGCTATTTTTATTTATTTTAATATTTTATTGATGTTTGATATAAGAGGAAGGGAGACAAGCAATTGAGAATTGAGCCACAATTCGGGCATGTGCCTGACTGCAAATTGAACCAGCCACCAATCAGTACAGGGGACGATGCCCCTCCCGCTGAGGGCACACCAGCAAGAGCTGTGCAGGTATTTTTAGAAACCTGCTGTGGCCATCTCAAATTTTCCAGCTACCAGCCTCTATCAGGTGCTTTTCAACCTTCCTCCTGTTTTAAATATTCTTGCTTCCTATGGAGTGTATCTCAGAGGACTTGCCTCTGGGTGAGTTCCATCATTACTATCTCCCAGCTTCTTACATTCAAGCAGGCATTGCAGATGTGGAAATGTACACATAACAGCAAAATGTATGGTACTTAAGGTGCTGTTCCTAAAAACAATAGTTAGTATTGCCTTATCTTAAGAAACTTTGAACTAAGAGCTAAAAGTTCCCATGAGGCAGATTTTGGATCCAAATCTGCTTTCCATGAGGACAAAGTCCATGAAAATGCAAGGGCAGTAAATGAGATCATTTTAGAATCATTTCCACTTCTCCTGTAAATCCTTCAATGACTTTCTTTGCATTCAGATTCAAGTTCAAATCCTTAAAATGAGTTCTTTGACTGTTAGGCACTTTAGTGGGTAAGACGATGTACCTCACAATTACTGGGCTTATTTTCCATTTGCATACCACCTTCACAAAATGATCAGTCTACTGGCCATTTCTTATGTGTGTTGTTTGTCAGAATTCAGTACATGAGATGCATACAAGTCTTGGTCAGGCACATGCAGTGAGTGTATTTTCTTTGCCCATGCACAGTCTCCTGTTTTATGCAATGACCTTTACTCTGTTTTTAGCTCTCATTGCAATGTGAGCGTACTAAAAGCATGATGATTGTTCAAGAAGGAAAACAAATCAGTGACATATATTAGGAGGTTCATTAACAGTGGTTTATACTTAGAAATGGAGTGTATCAAAGGTAAAGCTTCAGAGGACGGCAGCACCATGGTGGCATAAGACATGCCTTAGTTTTGTCCCTTTTTCCCCCAACAACCATTCACTGAGAACAAGAACAATTCGGCATCCATGCAGGGACACCCAGCAGGTTGTGGGAGCTGTAGGATCCAGCGCATTCCCAGGTAACAGGCAGACAGACCTGGGCCCAGGCCTCTCCATGGACCTCGCAATGCCTCTGAACCAGCTCCAGCCCCACTCAGCCCTGGCCTGGAGCCCTGGAAACAGTCTTAGACAAGCACCCATCACCTAGAGAGGCTTCGTGGGCATCAAGGTTTCTAGGGGGAGAATGTCAGCACACCATTTTAGCAATAACAACAATAATAATAACAAGAAGAGTTTGGCTTGCCCAGCTGTGCAGGACTCCACCAAAGAAGCTGACTTCTCTTTTGTGCCACCCTGAGGTCTGACTGGTGAGCAACATGACTGGATCAAGAAGAAGCTGGGAGTGCAGCTTCCCGTCCCATGGGAAGGTCTAAAAAGGATGCGGTTCCTACTAGCTGCATCACTGGACACATTGACCTGAACCCCTGATGGCACACGGCACCCTCAGTGCCCCACAAGCCTCACCCAAACATCCACCTGTGGCCAGCACCTTCTGTGTCCTCCTGAGGGGCTGCAGCAAGCCTGAGCTCAAGCAGAGGGCTAGGTGCTCAGGAGGAAAGCTGGCCCTAGTATTCAGGCCAAGGAGCATCCACCAATGTGAGCTTTAGCACCACCTTTGGAAAAGCAAACCTAAATTGAAGAGCCCAAACTACAAAATTCCTAAAAGGAAAAAAAGGGCACATATTGTGCATTACCTTAGATTGGCAAAATCTTAAATAGAACCTCCAAATCACAGGTAAAACAGACCTCATACATGCACCACACTTTTCTGTATCAAAGGAACCAACAGGAGAAAACAGACAACCCCCAGAATGGAAAGAAATATTAGCAAAGCCTATATCAGGGAAGGATGTAATGCTTCATAGAGATGAGGCATTCCTGCAGTTTGTGATGATGAGAGTTGTGTGTCAAATTGGCTGGGCTATGGTACCCAGTTATTTGACCAAACACATCCACAATCAGCTTACTTTGGAAGTCATTACTCTTGGAAATAAGGGTGGGTCTGTTCCTCAGCTGAAATGCTTAAGAGTAACAACTAAGCCCTAGCCAGCTGGTTCAGTGGATAGAGCATTGACATGCGGAGTGAAGGGCCCCAGGTTCGATTCCTCACAGGTCACATGCCTGGGTTGTGGGAGGTGTACCGGAGGGAGCCAATCGATGATTCTCTCTCATTGTTGGTGTTCTATATCTCTCCATCTTCTTTCCTCTCTAAAATCAATAAAAATACATGTTTAAAAAAGAGTAAAAATTAAGGTTTCTTGGTGAAGTAGACATTCTGTCTTATAGGACGATATGAAATTTTGCTGAGTTGTTAGTCTGCTGGTCTGCCTCACACACTTCACACGTGTCAGCCCATAATGACAAGAATACTTTCAGGTCCCTCTCTGTCTAGACAGCTGTGCTTTGATCTGCTTCCCTCTGAGCTGCACTGCTTGGCTCTGTCTGCTCTGCTGAGACATCATCTGTGTGTATCAGCACCAGTCCAAGAAGCAGTTTCTGTCAAAGGGGAAGTTGCACTCCCCCAGCCAGAGGGGAGATGGTGGAAATGACAGAAGTCCAGCCCTGAGACTTTGGCAAAGGAGGAGACCAAATCCTGCTGCCCCTCCCATCGACAAAGAGGCCTTGGGGCGAACTGTGAGAAAGGTGGGGGTGCTTTGCCCTCCCTCCTGGTTTTCAGGGCTCACCAGGAAGAGTCCCCAGTGCTCCTTGTTCTAGAGCAGAGGAAGCGGCCCCATCTCCTGAGGACCCAGCAGTGGCCCCACTGGTGACAAAATAGTTGCCCTGCCCACCTGGACACTCACTGACACCCGATGTTCTTGGCCTGGAGGGTTCTTCTGTCCAACTAGG
The DNA here is from genome assembly GCA_026230045.1 of Corynorhinus townsendii. Classification (NCBI taxonomy): domain Eukaryota; kingdom Metazoa; phylum Chordata; class Mammalia; order Chiroptera; family Vespertilionidae; genus Corynorhinus; species Corynorhinus townsendii. The sequence goes on along the minus strand of JAPDVU010000007.1, from coordinate 107,924,902 downwards.
ACGGGGGACCCAGCAGGCAGGATGGGATATAACTGCAGGTCAGAGTGGCACTTGTGAGCCCCCAAAAGGCACACTTCAGGAATCCGGCCCAGTGTCAGCAGCCCCAGGAATTGCTACACAGCAAGGTCTGGGATGACCAGGGAGCCAAGGACACAGGTCCTCTAGACTGACCAACAGGGAATGTCCAAGCCTGTCTTCACCCAACTCCAGCCCAGACTCACCTCTTCTGGCTGAGCTGCTCCAGGGCCCAGAACCAGGCCTGAATAGCTCCTCGGGCTCTATTTGAGGTTTCTAGGCAGCCTTCTACAACAGCACTATCTCCTCCATTACTTTCTGCTCCTGGGTCCAGAGGGAAGGGGAGGATGCAGACACTGCCTGGTTGAGGTGAGGGGTAAGGCCGGGGCCCGGTCCTGGGTTTGCACACATGGGTGCCCTTCTTCCCTCTACTTCCATCCAGGCATTACCTGTGTGAGCATCGACAGCCCTTCTTCCAGGAAATTATCCTTGGTGCCATTCCCTACCTGCACATATCAATTCGGGGGTTCTCTCACTTCTGCTCTCAAACTCTCCCAGTAAATGGAAGATACAGGAGATGGAGTGTGCTGGCCAGGGTTTCTCTCATTGACACTCCCTTCCCCGGATTACATGGGAAAGTGCCACCTGGCCAGGACTAGCACGCTTTGCACACCCTTGTCTTGTTGCACTACCATCAGGTCCAGAAAGGGACAGAAAACAGGGAAACACAGGACTTTGATCTGGGCCAGTCTCTGGGCTGCAGAGGAAGGGACAGATCACTTCGATGGGCATGATGCACCAAGTCTCAGGGGCAACTGTGCTGAGAACTAAGGGTTTAGTACAGGGACTTTGTCCCTAAAAGTTGATCTTGGTCACCCCTGTTCAGGCCCTAAGTCACCCACTTCCTGATAATCCTCCATCCTACTGTCCAACATCTACAAGATCAATTATAAATTTTCCAAGGAAGGGAACACACTGGGTAAACAGGTTGTGGGTGGGAGGAGCCCCTGCTCTCAGGTGACCCACAAATCCTCCCTGGAAAACCTCCCACCCTCAGCCTCCTGCCCGCTCTGGGGTTCCCATGTGGAGCAGCCCAGAACCCTTAGGGAGTCACCTCATTTGTGCCTCTCCTCACTCTAAGACTCCTCATAATCACCACCCAGGACCTCCTTTGGGCAAATCACAGGATCAGTGGTCCCAGGCCAGCCCCAACCCCATATCCATCCTGCAACCACCTCTTCCAAACTATCCTCTTGGTTCTGTCTAAGGGAGGGTTTCAGATTCCATGGAAACTGGAGGCTGGGCTGGAGGAGGAAGACCTCCCTCTCTGGACTTGGAGACCTCCAGCTGGGAACACAAAGACACCTCTCCTCTGACCCTGGAATGTCCCCAAACAGGCTCACTCCCAATCTTCCATAGCTTCTTCATGGATCCTCAGACTTTCAGTATCAGAGTTCAAACCTGAGGACTGTTCACCCTTGAGTGGAGGACAGGGTCATTGAGGTCATGCTTACCTCACACCATTACCCCCACCACACATGACCCCATATCCTGGATATCTGACCCAAGTCAGCTGGTACCAGTGCCACCCGGACTCTGAATCTGGATGGCTCCCAGCTGCAACTCTCACTCACTGTATGTGACCATGGGTTTGGGCCTGGCCTCCCTGACAGTTTCCCTCCTCTGGAGCATGGGAGACATCCACCTGCCTCACAGTTTCTCCTGAAGACTCAATGTCATGACTGTCATCATTGTACTCCCCCTCAGCCCTTTAGCTGGGACAGGGCAGTGAGCTCTGCACAATCCTTTCCTGCTCTGAACTCGTGACCACCCTGTAAGGCTTACATCTTGGGATAGTCATGCTTCTATATCACTCGCCAGGTGAAGGAGACCAACAGAGGGACAGTGATGTTCTTAGACTGTTCCATCCCTGCTGTCTGTGGTCATCCACAGACCCCCTAGGTCCCTCTCTCATCTCAGATGATTTTAGTACGTGCATCACTGGTACCCCTTCACTCTTTCTTAGTCATAATTCTTAGTTCACTACCATATAATGACCTTCCAACACTACACATTCTAAGCCTTTAGACCTTTAGTCTGCCGTTCAGTGTGGGAGCAGCATGATGGAAATAAAAGAGCCAAGTTCTTGCAGTGTGCAGTGGGCTGGGGTTGTGCTTATGGGAGAGTCAACTCAAATGCCCTAAATCTCAAGGGAAGCACAAGCAATTGTAGTTTACTGGGCAACACAGATGATGCTTGGGAGAGACCCATTCAGTGTGTGGGACCACAAGCTGGGCAGACAGGAGGATGTCTTGTTGCAAATCATGTGGCCCATTTAGAATTTGGAAATAAACACAGTGCACACTGCCCTTGTATAAATAATGGCCAGTAAAACAGCAATACCTGCTGCCTACAGTTTGTTACAGGACGCGCACACACTGGAGCAAGAGCAGTGAAGTAGGGCCTCGAGCAACAGCAGTGCCTACCACAATGAAAGGTTAATTCATGGTAAGGGGTCCAGCGAGGCCAGAGACTGGGTGCTTTGTCCTTCCTTCTGTGAATAATAAGGCTGGATACATGTATCCCTCAGATCTGGAGCCACCTAGAGCACTTCGGAAACAGAGCCCAAACTGTGGGCCCAGCTGGGATGTTTACACTTTGCTGGTCATCTATGCTCATTCCCAAAGCAGCCTCAACTATCACCTTGATCTGACAGACCTTCACATCATCCTATACAGAACATCACCTCATCACCATTTGTCTCTTTCTCTGTTTTACCTTTTGTTCAGAGCACACAGCACATCCTGACTTCACGTTTTGCATGTGCTGGCTGGTTTGACTCTTTCATGCAAACCTGCCATCAGGACAAGCTCTTTGGTTGAGCACTGAGCTTCTAGTACCTGGCCATAGGAGGTGGTCAATACATTACTGATAAAGGAGCTAGGGAATGAATTCCCCTTAGCCAATCTAGAAATCTGAAGGGTTCCCATTCAAAATACCAAGGGAATTTGATCAAATGATTCAAAGTGAATACATACTAAAATTTAAAAGGTTTATTTTTAAAACAAATTTTATTCTCAGGAAATGATTCAAAATGAATTGAAAAATCTTCAGAGGTACCTATACAACAATGATCATCAAAGAATTATTCATAAAGTAGAAAACAAAATAATTTTAAGTCCATTAACTACAGCCAAATTATATAATTTATGACAAAGCAAGAGAAAAGATACTAGAAGATATTATTTTTCAGAGATGATTTTAATATTGATCAATACCTTACCAAACATAAACATAACAAAAGAAATGACTTAAAATTATGAGTAAGAATATATTTACCCATATAATGAGGCTATCGTAAAGGATAAATATAAATATAGGTATAGCTATTTCCCCTTTAGTCTATGAAAGGAAGATAGTGTTGAGAATAATTTCCCCATGTTCAGTCAATTATTCAATGACTTCCTTTGATGAGTTTTCCCCTGGCCACTTAGGATTGGGGCTCCGGCTTGCAGGATCGGATGTAACTGCAGGACAGAATAGCACCTGTGAGCTCCCAGGCCTCAGGTGTCCCTCGCAGTGTCAGGAGCCCCAGGGATTGCTACAAAGCAAGGTCTGTGGAGGTCGGGGAATCAGGGAGCCTTGGATACAGGTTCTCTGGACTGACCAACAGAAAGCTCCTACCCCTGCCCATGCCCAACTCCTGCCTGGCCTCATCTCTCATTCTCACTGAGCCACTCCAGAGCCCAGAACCAGGCCCGGAATTGCTCCTCGAGCTGTATTTTGTATTTCTGGGCAGCCTCCTGCAGCACAACTATCTCATGTAGGGCTTTGTGCACCTGGAGCCAGAGGGAAGGAGAGGATGCAGATACCGCTTGATTGGGAGTGAGGAGTCCAGCAGGGGCCCAGTCCTGGGTCTTTGCACACAGGGCCGCCCTCCTTCCCCCTAATTCCACCCAGGCCCTTCCTGTGTTCAGAGATGGGCATCAACAGCCCTTCCTCCAGGAGGTTATCCTTGATGCCACCTCCATGCCCACAGCCATCAACTGAAGAGGTCTCCCACTCCTGTTATCAAACTCTCCCGATAAGTGGAAGATGCAGGGGATGGAGTCTCGATGTGTGCTGGCCAGGGTGTCTATGATTCTCACTCCCCTCCTCCACTCCACAGGAGGTGCACAGCTGCTAATGCGTTCTTCTTTTTCTATGTTGATCTGACCTCCCAAAAAGGCAGACATCCATGGTCCATCAGAATGAAACCCCTGGCTAGGACTAGACCCCTGTTCCCACCCTTCTCATGTTGCACTACCACCAGGTCCCAGGAGGAGATGGCAAACAGGAAAAGACGGGGCTTGGATCAAGGCCAGGCTTGGGCTCCAAAGGAGTGGGCACAAGGATGACTATGATGGACCTGTTGGCCCAGCTCTAAGGGGAGGCTGTGCTGAGAACTCAGGGCTCAGTATAGGGGCTCTACCTCCCCAAAGGTCAATCCTGGTCACCCCAAGTTGGACCCCCATTATCCCACCTGCAGATCACCCTCAATCCTGGCATCCATCTCTGCAGACGAATCAGTATTTTCTGAGGAAGGGAACAAACTGGGAAAACAGGAAGAGTGTGAAATGAGCCCCTCCTCTCAGGTGCCCCACAGACCCTCTCCTGAAAGCCTCTCACCCTCAGCCCACTTTGTACACCAGGGTTCCCATGTGTAGCAGCCCAGGTCTCTTAGGCCTTCCACTCAATTGCCTCCTCCCTCACTCTCCAGGTATACCTTCTAATCACTTCCTAGGACCTCCTTTGGTCAAATCACAGTGTCAGTGGTTCTGGACTAGACTCATGCCTATGTCCAGCCTTCAGGCAGCTCCCCCAGGCCCTCCTCATTGTCACTTCTACAGGAGGGTTTCAGCTTCTGTGAGCACAAGAGGTGGGGCTCAAGGAGGAAGGCCTCCCTCTCTTGACTTTGAGAACTCCATATCAGATCAAAGAGCCCCCTCCTTTGACCTTGGATGGCCCCTAAGACAGGCCCACTAAGCTTCTTGTGCAGATTCTTGTTGGCTCCTCAGAGGTAGAGCATCATAGTGGCACATCTGGAAAGCTCCTTCTGCCAGGGTGGAAGACAGGGTCATTGAGCTTATGCTCACCTCAACCCATTTTGCCCACCACCCCTGACATATGACCCAAGTCAGCTGATACCAGTGCCACCCCAACTCCAGCATGATCTGATTCTGGATGCCTCCCAGATACAATGCTTACTCAGCGTGTGTGACCTTAGGCCTGGGCCTGGCTGGTATGACCCTGTCCCTCCTCTGGAAAGTGGGAGACCTCCATCCAGCTCACAGGTGCTCCATATTTCTATGGAGCATCTCTGTTTTGACCAGTTTGTGTTTCAACTGGGCATAGGGTTCTGGTGCTGGAAACACTTGAATATCTCCCATTTGGCTCAATGCAGTCTCTCACATTGAAGAAAACTGACTCCTGAAGCAGAGCTAGTGGCCTGAGGTCCCAGAGTGTCTTAGACCCTGCCCACCAGCCCAGTCCCTGTCTGTAGGGTGGCAGCCTCCTAGGAGGTGAGGGAACATTGGAGGACATACAGGGAACACCTGCCCACATCTGATCTCTGATGGGAGAGGCCCACCCACCTGGAAACCTTCCCCCACGTTTTCTTCAGGGGATGAACTGACATGCACTGCAGAGAGGCCAGGATAGCATGCAGGGAGGAGAAGTTCCTTAGGGCTCTGCATTCCTGGGGAAAAGGAGACATGCACTGTGAGGTGGGAGCTGCAGCGGTAGCTTCAATCCACCATGATTGACACCCACTCCTGTTGGGACAGATGCTCAGGGTAGGCACATTTAGCACCCAAAGACCAATTTGCAGAAAAAGGAGGATCCCAGCTCAACCCAAGGAAAACACCAGGTAGGAAGTGCGCCTCCCACCACAGAGACCTGGAGTCAAGGACCTAGAGACTTTGCTGGGGCTCTGACCTCAGGCCTCAGTCCTGAGAGCTGACCAAGCCTCCACATACAGATGCTGCTGCGCCTCCCCTAAAAAACCTTGGCCACCTTGATCCAGTGCTCCACCAATTTTGCCCTGTCCTGGGGCATCATGCTTCAGTCCCCAAGGCAAGTGCTGATCACACACGTGGCTACATGATTGAACTGTCTGACAGTGGCACAGAGTTAACGCCACATCTTCCTTGCCAGGCTTGGCCCTCTGGGACCAGACAGAGCCCAGGCACTGGTGGAGCAGCACCTTCTTGAACAGCTCTTGGAAAGAAAGATGAGTGTCACCCAGCCCTGTTATACCCCAGCTCAGGGTCCCAATTCCCTGAAGGGGTCACTAGTCCAGACTGAAGCTCAGGAAGCTGAGGATGTGCCTGAGCCTTGGAGCCCATGGGATTCATTTTCTGTCCACCGAGGGCACCCAGCACTGGATGACCCAGGGCCCAAGACTGGTGGGGAAGGGTCAGGAGTGTCTGCCTCCTGCCCGTGCTCAGTTACTCCAAGCTCCAGGAAGTGGCTCAGGTCTGCTCACCCCAAGGGGACAGCTTCCAGCATATGATATCCCTTTGATCCAAATCCCCATTCAGTGCACATTACCCTGTGGCAGATACAACCACAGTTGTTTGTCTCCCTTATAGTTACACACACATCAGGGGCCTAATAAGTGCTGAGGCCGCTGAGCCTCATGGGCACATGGAGGGGCGACTCATGGATCTGGCTGCATGCAGTGAGCTCCCCTCCCCACAAATCGGGCCAGGCCTCACCAGCTTTCTGTCTCCTCTCCCTCATTTAATCTGCACAACCACTCTGTGCAGTATGGCCTGCGGTGCCCACCTCCACTGCCCTCAGCTGGACAGCAAAGGCTTGGGCGTTGAGAAAGTTTCCCAGGACCCATGTGTGGTAAAGTGGTGCAGCTGTGATTTGCATCAAAATTATAGGAGTTGGGATCAGGGAAAGGCAGGTTGGGGCAGCTGAGGACAGAGGGAAGGCCTGTCCCACCCTGAGAGCCCCAGACTCACCACACCCATTGCTGTCAGTTGCTCGGCCACCAGTCTTGGAGGGAAGGTCAGGTGTTAAGCTTCTCCTCCCTTATAAGGTACTTAGGGATTGCAGGCCAGTGAGTGTCAGTTGCTGGAGATGGTGCTGGCTCTGTTGTTGGGATTCAGGTCAGAGCTGGTGGTCCAGATGGCTCCAGCACAACCACAGCTGGACCGGGCTCTAGCCCAGGAGCAGACCCTTCCTCTGACTCTAGAATGTGCTTGAGCTCCGCAGGTGGTTCTGGAGCAGGTTAAAGAGACAGGTTCTTGTAAGAGCCCCCCTTCCCCATGCATTTCCACAGACAGGAAAGATGCGGCTGCCTTTTAGGGAAGTCTGGCTCATGATACACTCCTGCCCCCTGCCTCACTCACCCAATTATCTTCCCAGACTGCAGTCCCCTCACCTTCCCACTGTGCCTCTGTGGGCTCTAGAAGTTCCAGCTCCACACAAAGACTTCTGATGAAGCCCACCGGGTGTGGGGCAGGGAAGCTGTGCAGCATCAAGGCCTGATTCAGGATGAACCAGGGGAAAAGGAAGGGCTGGTATAAATATTGTAACTGTTCCTACCAGGTTCCCAGCATAGAAGTAGTGGCTCTGGGGAGAGGCAGGTGGGTAGCAGAGTCTGAGTCCTGGTCTTTCCTTTCACTATGCCCTCCCATGGCACTCTTGTTTGGGACTGAGCCTCTGTGCAGGCCCCTCTCTATCCAGAGGACAGCCCCATGCCACCCCAGGCCCCTGTGTGGCTGTCCTGGTTGTAGCAGGCGTGGAAACCAGCAGGTTCAACACGGAGTCTGTGTGAGACTCTTCTTCCCACTGGCAGCTCTCCTGAAGGTCCTGTACGCTGCCCACCCGAGCCCTCAGCAATTATTAGGCCCCCTGGACATCTGGCCTGAGGACTGAGACAAATTTGTGAGCAGCCTGCTCACCACCATCCTGTTCTGAGATCACCCATGGGGGTCAGGGAAGATGGATGTGGAGAGGGGCAGGCAGAGCAGGATGGGACTGTGGGCGGGGAGGGGACTCTGAGGGACAACTCAGTCCAGCCTCCTCTCTGGGTCTACCAGGCCAAAGGCCCCATCCACTGTCCACTTTGACTCATGTCTCCTTGTTGAGGAGCCACCAGAGCTCAGCCCTCCCTTGGGAATCAGAAAATGTGTAAGATCAGGGGTCTGCTAGACCCTGCCCTACCAAAGCACCTACTCTGATAACACAGGAGACCCTCCTTCTGCACCCAGAACCACTCACGTTGCTAATTGCTCCTGGGATGTGTCACCCCGATCATTATGAGGATGTATCCCTCCCGATGTAGAAAACACCTTGATGGCATCTGATCTGATGGATGGTGGACAGGACCTGCGAATGATGGACAGTGTGACTGTCTGACTTCATGACTAGAACTGAGGCCAAAAATTGTGTCTGCTTCATTCCCTGAGTCAGGCTAGGTGGCTCCAAAAGTGCCTGCCTGTAGTAGGAGCTTAGTGCATATTGTCAAGTAAATGAGCTCCAACCAGAACCATCCCAGCCATCTGAGTGGGCCTGGGGCCCTGCTATCTCCTGCCATCCTTCATGGGGCTACACCACGGACCAGGAAAGGTCAGCTAGTTCAAATCTCAAACTCCTTGAGAGGTTGTTTCCCATGTGGTTTTCCAAACGCAGATGCCACAGGCCACTGACACAGGGGTCAGTGGACTTCCATGGGACAGAGAGACATAATTGGCAGAAACAACCACAGCTGGTCCAGCAGCCCTTTCTGCTGATCCAGGCAGCAGGGAAGCCCTGCCATGGCTTGTCCCCACAGCAGTGCCTACAAGAGCCCTATGTGTTTGATCCTGTACCGCCCCACTTATCAGAGGAGCATTCTGAGTCTCAGACTGATGTGATGACATTGTCAAGACACACAGCTAGCAGTGGGCAGAGTCCCCACTGTGCAGAGGAGGGAACATGAGCTCATCTAGTTAACACCTCATCCAGGAACCCTTGGGCTCTGGAGAAGGCCGGGTGGATGGGCATCAGGGTGAAGATGTGGGGGATGTTTCGAGCCAGGAGACCTGGTACCAGGGACCCCATCACCTTCTCCCAGGTGCCTTCATGGAGGGCCCGCACCCTGCAGGCCTCATGTGGTTTCAGAGTTAACTCAGCGGCACCTTGGGTGGGACAAGGAGGGACATTCAGTCAGTGGCATCACCAAGAATCCCAGGACGGTGGAGGTCTGGAGCTCAAATTGGAGTCCCAGCCCCTGAGGGTTGTGTGAAAGAGGAGGGACAGGAGTGTCCAGGCTGAGTGAGGTTCTAGGTTTTCCAAGTTCCACTTACATTTGGCAGGTGGAGGATATTAATACAATTGTGACCTTCTGTGCATGTTTTTGCTTGCTTTAGCTAAGGGAAAACAAACCTCCCTGTACTGATAGTTTGTATGAGTATTGTCCCCATGAGGTCTCAGGAACCATCCCCATTACAGAGATGAGAACACAGAACTTAGGGATGTCACATGTCTTCTCAAGGTTATGAGGGCAGAAATGTGAACTGTCCTGCTTGACATTCCCTCTCAGCTACATGAGACTTACCTGCTCCCGACATGGATGCAAAGGGGGTGGGAACCTTGCCCATCCCCTGTGAGGGACAGTGTACATGGTATACATGGCCTATGAAAACCACTGACTTTGAAAAAGACACTTATGTTTCATCCCTTTTATATTAAAGGGCATTTTAAGACCCTCATTGTGGAGATCTCAGATTCTGAGAAAGGGCAAATGCCTGCAGACTCCATACTGCAGGAGGATGATCCTCAGGCATGAATCTGAGCAGAGGACTAGAGAGGAAGCAAATCCATGTGGTGGGTGTAAAGTGACTGGTGACTCAGTGTCCCTGTGAGGTAATTGCCAATGAAGGAACACTGTGATTGCCTTGGACAACCTGACGTGGGACAGGTGAAAATTTCAATGAGTGAGAAATCCCCGGACCAGGCTGGGAGCAAGGCAGCAGCCATCATCAGAAACTGCTGTTGGCTATGTCCCTGCTACAGCCCTTTGGGTTTGGAATCTGCCTGCAGCCATTACAGTTTACATGTGCACGTCCTTCCACCAGCAGTGGGCGTCCATCTCCAGAGGGGGGTGGTACACATTGTGATCTGAATGTGTCCCCCTAATTCCATATATTTTGGACTCCCTAAAACTTCACAATGTGTCTGATTTTAGTCTTTAAGCAAGTAATAAGGTTTAGTGAACTCAGTGGTTTGGGTCTTAATCTAGTCTGACCAGTGTCCTTAGAAGCGGTGGGGAGGACACATGGCAGTGCAGAGGGGAGTCCATGTGACACAGAGAGAAGAGGGGCTTCTACAAGCTGAGAAGAGACCCCTCAGGAGAAACCAGCCCTGCTGACAGCCTCCTCTCTCACTCCTAGCCTCGGGAATTGTGAGAAAATGAATGTCTGCTGTTGACACCACCCGGTGTGGTCTTATATTATGGCATCCCGAGCAACCTAACACAGTCCATTCCCACACACATCAGTGTTCTGGGCAGCACTGCTGACATGGCATCTGAACTGAATCAGGCCATATCCAACAGCACTGAAAGGCTGTGTAGCTGGGCAAAGGACCTCTGTTATTAGACCAGGTCTGCAAGGACAGTGGAGCTGAGTGCTCCACAGGATCCTGACAAGGGTAGTTTAAACAACAAAAACCCATCGGAAAATGTGCTCCTGGTCTCCTGTGAAGACAAACAATATTATTTCACTGTAATATTTCGACAAATATGAGAGGAGTGTCTTTCGACTCTTCCATGTAACTGGAGGGAGGAGTGGAGGTCCGGATTTCTCTTTCATGGGGATGAGGGATACTCTACGGAAAAATGTGTGTGTGTGTCGGGGGGGGGGTGTCTCCTGGGGTCCCCAGGTCTGAGTCCGGGTTTTGAGCACTGCCAGGTCATCTGGGGGTTGTGAGTATAAAGATCCTCAAGGCCAGCCTGAGGCCGAACATGGATGGTGTCTGTGGCCTGATGCACTTTCAGTGGGTTGAGGGAGGTCGAGTAGTTGAACACATTGACCAGCTCTTCAACGATGTCCTCCTTGGAGCTCTACTGTATTTATATATGCACCACATCTTCTGTACACAATTGTCTATTGATGGACACTTAGGTTGCTTCCACATCTGTGCTATTTTATGTAATATATAATAATAAAAGCATAATAAGCTAATTAGACTGGACGACTTCAGGACTTCCTTCCTTCCTGACAAAGCCACAGTGGACTGGGCCCAGGCAGAGGTGGCAGAGGCCCCCAGATGCAGCGGCAGCAGGCAGGGACAGGCAGGAGCAAGGGCCAAGGCCCTTGCACAACTTTCGTGCATCAGGCCTCTAGTCTTGCAATGAACACAGATGTACATGTATCCTTTTGGATTAGTGTTTGGGATTTCTACAAATAACCAGAAATGAAATTGCAGGGTCATATGCTAGTTTTATTTTTGATTTTTTGGAAACTTCCATACTGTTTTTCATATGGAATTTAAGAAATGACCTCAAGTAGCCAGAGCAATCCTGAGAGAGAAGAACAAAGTTGGAGGGATCTCAACACCAGATTTCAAGCTGTATTACAAAGCCACTGTGCCCAAAACTTCCTGGTACTGGCAGACATAGACCAATGGAACCAAACAGAGCACCCAGATATTGACCTAAGCCATTATGCTCAACTAATATTTGACAAAAGAGGCAAAAGCATACAATGGAGTCAAGATAGTCTCTTCAATAAATGGTGCTGAGAAAAGTGAACAGATACATGCCAGAAAATGAAACTAGATCAGGAACTTACACCATACACACAAATAAACTCAAAATGGATAAAGGACTTAAGTGGAAGAGGAGAAACCATAAAAATCTTAAAAGACCCCACAGGCAGCAAAATATCACACATATGTTGTAACAATATATTTACCGATACAGATCCTAGGGCAATGGAAACTCAGGAGAAAATAAACAAATGGGACTACATAAAAAGTAAAAGCTTCTTCACAGCAAAAGAAACCATCAACAAAACAACAAGAAAGCCCACTGCATGGGAGGACATATTTGCCAATGTTATTTCCGATAAGGGTTTACTCTCCAACATTTACAGGGAACTCATACAGCTTAACAAAAGGACAATAAACACTCTAATAAAAAATGGGCAAAGGACCTAAATAGATACTTTTTGAAAGAAGAAATACAGAAGGCCAAGAGACACATGAAAACATGATCAAAGTCACTAATCATCTGAGAGATGCCAATCAAAACAACAATGAGGTACCATCTCACACTTGTCAGATGGCTATCATCAACAAATCAACAAACGACAAGTGCTGGTGAGGATGGGGTTAGAAAAAGGAATCCTCTTGCACTGCTGGTGGGAATGCAGACTGGTGCAGCCACTGTGGAAAACAGCATGGAGTTTCCTGAAAAATTTAAAAATGGAACACCCATTTGACCCAGTAATCCCACTTCTAGGACTATATACCAAGAAAATAGAAACACCAGTCAGAAAGGATATAGGTACCCCTATGTTTATAGCAGCACAATTTACAATAGCTAACATTTGGAAACAGCCTAAGTGCCCATCAGCAGATGAAAGGATTAGAAAATGGTGGAACATCTACACAGTGGAACACTATGCTGCTGTATAAAAGAAGGAACTCTTGCCATTTGCAACAGAGTAGATGAACCTGGAGAGCATTATGCTAAGCGAAATAAGCCAGTCAGAGAAAGATAAATATCACATGATCTCACTCATTCGTGGAATATAATGAATAACATAAACTGATGAACAAACATAGAGCCAGAGGGAAAAAAAATTGTAGAATATAAAATACGTAATCCTGTTATTTGTAGGTTTTTAATATTTCCTAAAACTTTTGTGATTTTATACTATAACTAGTGACCCAGTGCACAGATTCCTGCACATTAAAAGGAAATTAATTAGAAGGTGACCTGTGAGGTGGGATTGGGTGAGATGGGCCCAACAGTCCCTGGAGCAACCTCACTGGTCAGCGCACCTGGGGTGGTGGCTTGGCTCCAAGGGCACCTATGGAGTGCGTGGAATCCCTGGAGCAGGTAGGATTTCTAGACCTGGCTTCCAGGGATGGGGCCAAAACTGTCTCTAAAACATCCCAAGAGGGGTTCTGGAGTGTGAGAGGGCACTCTGCAAAGTTGCTGTTGTACAGGGTGTGGAAAGGAAACACAAGCGTGCAGTAAACCAGCAACAACATAACCCATGGCTGAAGGTGGAACTGCGCAGCCCTGTGAGGAATTGGGCTCCCTCCTCTCTGGTTTTGGGTACATCACCCTAGAACCTCTGCTGCCAAGTTACTGCAGCTCAGCAGCTTCTTCTTTGACCATCTGCTCTTGGTCGTCAGTGTGCATCAAAGCAACTAGTTGGATGGTGGAGGAACACTTAGCATATTAGCCTTATATATATATATATATATATATATATATATATATATATATATATATATATAAAGATAGTATAATTTTGGTAGCATTACTATTTGTAAAATCTATTTTTTTGAAATATTAATCTTTATTGCATGTAACATTAAAAAAAAAAAAAGCCTCCTAGCCAACACCAGACCCTTATACCCATCCTTCTCTTGTTGTACTACCACCAGGTCCCAGGAGGGGGCAGAAAATAGTGAAAAACAGGACTAGGACCCAGGCCAGGCTCTGGGCTCCAGACAAGGGGAGATATGGATCACTATGTTGGGCATGTCTCTCCAGCTCCCAGGGGCAGTGATGCTGAGAACCCAGGGCTCAGTACGATGCTCTCTGTCCCAAAAGGCCAATCCTGGTCACCCTAACTCAGGCCCCAGGTCACCCAACTCCAGATAATCCTCCATCCTAGTGTCCAGCATCTTCAGATCAGTAGGAAATTTTCTGAGGAAGGGAACAAACTGAGAAAACAAGGTGATGGTGGGATGAGCCCCTGCTCTCAGATGTCCCATATATCCTCTTCTGAAAGTCTCCCACCTTCAGCCTCCTGGTCACCCAGGGTTCCCACATGGAGGAACCCAGGACTCTTAGGGTCTCCACTCAATTGTCTCTTCCCTCACTCTTCAAGGCTCCTCCTGCTCACCTCCCAGGACCTCCTTTTGGAAAATCACAGGGTCAGTGGTCTCAAGCCATCACCAACTGATGTCCATCCTGCACCCTGCTCCCCCAGGAAAATCACAGGAGGTGGAGCTGGAGGAGGAAGGCCTCTCTCTCTTGACTTGAAGGCCTCCAGTTGGGCACACACAGCCTCCTCTCCTCTAACCCTGGAGTGCCCCCTGAGACAGGCTCACTTACTTTTTGTGCAGCCTCTTCTTTGATCCTCGGAGGTTCAGCATAATAGTGGCAAACCTGAAGGGCTGCTTCAGCTAAGGTGGAGGACAGGGTCATTGAGCTCATGTTCACTTCACCCCATTTCCCCCACCACCCCTGACCTCACACCCTGGACCTCTGACCCAAGTCAGCTGGTACCAGTGTCACCCGAACTCCAGCATGCTCTGATTGTGGATGCCTCCCAGCTGCAATGCTCACTCGGTGTGTGTGACTTGGGCCTGGGCCTGGCCTCCCTAACCCGTTCCCTCCTCTGGAAAGTGGGAGACCTCCACTTAACTTGCAGGTTCTCCTGAGGACTCAGTGTCATTTCTGTCATAATTGTTTCATCCTCAGCCCTCCCTTGCTTTCCTGCCTTGAACACACGACCACCTTGTGAGGCCTGCAACAGGGTTTGGTCACCTCTCCATGTCAGTCATGAGGAGACTGTCAGTGAGTACTGTAGGAGCACAGTGGGAAGTCTTAGAAAGCACAATCCTCTGTCTCTGGTCCAGCCAGTGGCCTGAGGCCAAGAGCCCTTTTGTTTCCCTGGCTCTTGGGAATCCCATGCAAAGTGCATCCCAGAGGGGCATGGGACGCTCCCCTTGGAAGTCTGGTGAAGACAGAAATGGCAGCAGGGCCCTGGCATCATGGAACAGGCTGAGCTGGTTTGGGAAAGAAACCACCCATTCAACTGTCAGCCTGTGAAAAGCTAAAGGCCAGCAAATGGAGCAGCATGGAAGCCAGAGACCCGCTCAACATGTCAGCTCTGTACCCAGCCCTGGAACAGCCCGGCCACCACCCTGTGTGCCATGACCAGGGCCTCCTGTCCCTGAAACTGCCCACCCACCTGCCCGTGGACCAAACAGATGCCTCTTCCTGGTAATTGGGACTGAGAGGGTGAATATTTTCAGAGCATCATTAAGTGACAAACTACCGAAGCCACATCCTGTGCAGTCCCCCATTCCCTCACGTCCTCCTCTCTGCAGACCTCCAGGCTTGCTCTACCTTGATGAGCTGTTTCCTGCTCAGTGATTTGTCTTCCTTACACAATTTTTCAATGTAACTGCAGTCCTACTGATGGGAGGTAAAGAGGAAAGATATGTTTAGGAAAGATGGGCGAGAGGGATGTGGGGACCATGCCAGAGATACCTGGATGCCTGATAGTTAAGGCCAGTAAAGCACAGAGGTCTTGTTAATACTCCAGACATCCATGGCCACCCTCAATAGGGGGATCTTAATCAGGCTGAGATGCCATAAGCAGGTGAAATCCTACAGTATATTGCGCAAGTGTGCCCTTCTGTAGCCAAAATGACTGATGTAGCTATTGGTATGAAGCCTTCTTTGTCAAAGAAGCAATAGACAGGTTAATGACCAGCTATTCTGCAATAGAGAGAGCAGTTAGGAAGGGAAAAGGCTAGAGAGCTCAGACGGAGCTCAGAGGAACTCAATGAAGAAGACATAAGGCTCAGAGCTCATAGAGAGCTCAGGTATAGCTACGGTGCTAACCAGGTAAAGTGTGCTGGGCAGGGAGACAGGAGAAGCTACTGAGCCAGAGAGCTCAGATATTACTTTGATGTAAGGCGGTGATTTCAGAGGCAGCATGCGGCTGCTCAGATAATGACTGTGGGTACAGACTAATGCTGCTGTGTGGGAAATAAATGTATTTACCAGTGGGTGTACAGTTGCCTGATTGGGACACTGTTATGAAGGCCTGTCTTGTCTGATGACTTATGGCCACTGGTTTCTGCAATAAAGACTCATTCTTATGCACCCACAATTTGTCATGGCTTCTCCACCTGCCACACCACTGAGAATTAAAACATACTCAGAGCAGCTGTGCTCTTGTTGCTCTGACAAGAGGTTGAAGTCACATCGTTTTGACAATCTCATGTTTGAAACTGCCTTGGTGAGGGCATCACTGGGTTCCTCTGAGCAGGAAGGTCTCCATGGGACTGAGGCGGGTCTCTTATGTTAGTCACCTGGGCCCCCTTCCCATGTCTATGGAACAGCTTTGTTTTTACCAGTTTGGGTTTCAACTGGGCATAGGGTTCTGGTGTGGAACCACTTGAAAATCTCCCATTTGGCTCAATGCAGTCTCTGACATTGAAGGAAACTGACTCCTGAAGCAGAGCTAGTGACCTGAGGTCTCAAAGAGCCTTAGAGACCCCGTCCACCAGCCCAGTCCCTGTCCCCAGGGTTAGCTGCCTTCCAGGAGATGAAAGGACATTGGAAGACATATGGGTGACACCTCCCCTTCTCTGATCTCTGATGGGAGAGGCCTACGCACCTGTAAACTGGCCCCCACATCTTCTTCAGACAATGGACAGACACACTCTGTGGAGCAACCAGGATGGCATGCAAGGAGGAGAAGTTCCTTAGTGTTCTGCACTCCTGGGGAAGGAGAGACATGGGCTGTGAGGTGGGAGCTGCAGCTATAGCTTCAGGCCCCCTTGATTGACAGCTCCACTTGTTAGGACAGATGTTCAGGACAGGCACATTTAGTACCCAAAGACCAACTCTCAGAGGGAGGAGGATCCCATCTCAACCCAAAGAAGGGGCCAGGTAGGAAGTGAGGCTCCCATTATGGGGACCAGGCAGTCAGGGTCCATGTGCCCATATCAGAGAGGACCTAGAGATTGTGCTGGGACTCTAGCCTCAGGCCTCAGTCTTGAGAGCTGATGAAGCATCAGAGGCATTTTTCAAGGCTCTGCATAGGTTGCTGCTGGGCCTCCCCTAACATACCTTGGCCACCTTATTAAAGTGCTCCACCAGTTTGGCCCTGTACTGGGCCATCATGCTTGGGTTCCCAAGGCAGGTGGTGATCACACAGGTGGCCACATGATTGAACTGTCTTACGGTAGCACTGACGGTGGATGCCACGTGCTCCTTGCCAGGCTTGACCCCCTGGGACCAGATGGAGCCCAAGCACTGGTGGGGCAGCACCTTCTTGAACAGCTCCTGAGAAGAAAGGAGAGTGTCATCCAGCCCTGCCATACCCCAGCTCAGGGTCCCCAGGCCCCTGAAGGGGTTACTGATCAAGACTGAAACTCAGGAAGATGAGGTTTTGCCTGAGCTTTGGAGTCCATGGGATTCATTCTCTGTCTACCGAGGGCACCCAGCATTGGATGACCAAGGGCCCAAGACTGGTAGGGAAGGGTCAGGAGCATCTTCCTCCAGCCCATCCTCAGTAACTCCAAACTATAGGAAGTGACTCTAGTCTCCTCACACCAAGGGGACATCTTTCAGCATCTGATAACCCACTGGTCCACATCCCCATTCCGTGTACATTCCCCTGTAGCAGCTACAACCCCAGCTGTTTGTTTCCCTTGTGGTTAAACATACATCAAGTGCCTTATAAGTGCTGAGGCCTGTCCACAAACACATCTGAAGACAGCAGAAGAGTGCATGTCCACCATGGTGGCACCGACACAATGACAGGTCCTCTCACACAGACTGTAGCACCCATTCTGCTGTAGTTGCTGACCCTCTGCTATGTAGGCTGTGCAGCAGCTACAGGCCCGATGAGTCAAGAAGCTCCCTGTGCCCTCTTAGAGCTGATGACACCTGTAGCCACAACCAGAAGAAATCCACTCCTCAGTCTTACATCTGCAGGAAATTGAGTTCTTCCCACAACCTGGGTGAGATTGGAAGTTCTGCCACGCCCAGCATCTCCTTTCCTCCTAGACACTCAGGGGAGACCAGAGTCTCAGCCAAAACTCTGCTCTCTTGAGCCCTGAATCAGAGGGACCCCCTATGACATGCCCTGCTCCTGACTGCAAACTCTCAGACAGTCACCAATGTGTAGTGTCACTAGGCTGTGGTGATACTGCTTCACAGCAAGAGATGACTAAGCCATGTTCTTCATGAACTCAGGTCCCGTCCACCCTCTCATATCAGCAGAGGTTTGGGTGGGAGGTGGCATGACCTGAATTAAACCTTTGGGGTTAGAAACTATCATAATCGCCCATTCTAAAATTGGGGGGAAATGGGTCTCAGAACCTGAGTTACACAGAAACAGGAGGCTTAGAGCCCTGAGTTTTATGAAAATCTGGGAACATCATCCTCTTCCTGAGTGCCCAACTGTATCTCTTTGTGAATTTCCAGTTTATGTCCTAGACTTAGATTTCTGTGTGTGTGCTCATTTTACAGATTGTCTTTGTAATTTTTGAGGCCACTTTTGATATCAGAGATAGTAATCTTCTATTATGTACATATTAGAGGCCCAGTGCATGGATTTGTGCACCAGTGAGGTCCCTCTGCCTGGCCTGCAGAGATCGGGCCAAAACCGGCTCTCCGACATTTCCCTAGTGGTCCCAGGTTGCAAGAGGGCAGTTCTCAGGTGACACACCCTGGAATCAGACTCCCTCTTCTCTGGTTCTGGATATATCACCTGAGAACGTCAATTGAGAACCACAGCTGCCAAGTCAACGCAGCTCCTGCTTTGAGCCTCTTCACCCTGGTGGTCATTACATTTGACAGCTACCAGTCAGAGAGTAGAATGGTCACTTAGGCTTTTATATATATAGATTGCAAATACTTGGTACCAATGGACCTTTCAGTCTTAAGTTTTAAATATGCTTACAATGGCTGCCACCCCTATGTCACTGTCCCACCTACAGAGGAAAGCAGAGTCACAGAGGACCCAAGGACCAGAACTTACCTTCCCCACCCTTTGGAGGGAACTTGGCTGGTTTAGCACCATGACAAATGCTCATCCCACAGGACCTCCCTGAAGAACATTCTCAGCAGAGAGTGGTGCACATATCTCTCCAACATCTCTTCAACTCAGCTGGTGTGGCTCAGGAGTTGAGCTATGACCCATGAACCAGGATTTCATAGCTGTATTCCAGGTCAGAGCACATGTTCAATGCACAGTGAGGCAAGTGCAGGAGGCAGTGGACCTATGGTCCTCTCTCACCATTGATGTTTCTCCCTCTCTCCCTCTCCGTTCCTCTTTGTGAAATAAAACATTTTTAAAAATCCCTTTTCTATGTTTCATTTCTCTCCTAGCTATACATGTTGCATTCATACTCCCTAAAGAACATAAATTCAACATGCAAAATCCTCTTGCCACAAGTTGAAATGCTAATAGAAAATACATTCTAAAAAAACTGAGGTATGTAGATTCTAAAAATTGAATTTCTGTCCTAGCCAGTTTTGCTCAGTGGGTAGTGTCAGCCTATGGACCAAAGGGTCACGGGTTTGTTTCCTGTCAAGGGCACATACCTTGGTTGCAGGCTCCTTCCCGGCCTGGGCCCTGGTTGAGGCTCATCCAGGAGGAAACCAATCAATGTGTTTCTCCCACATGGAAGTTTCTCTCTGCCCTTCCCTCTCTTTTCCACTCTCCCTAAAAAGCAATGGAAAAATATCCTCAGGTGAGGATTAACAAAACAAAAATCAAAACAAAACAAAAAACATAATTTCTGCAAAGTTACCCACTTTGAAAGAATATATAGACAACTTGCTTTGCTGGATTAGGAATTCCACTGGCATAAAAATGTTTCAGAAATAGCCACAGCTTTATTTTCCACTTTCACAGGCTGACTCTGACATAAAAACATCTACACTAATAAAAGAGAAACATGCAAATTGACTGTACCTCTGCTACACCCACCAGCCAATCATAGTGAGTATGCAAATTAACCCAACAAAGATGGTGGCAGCCATGCAGCTGGAGTGAGCAGGATGTTTGGGTTGCCCTCAGTGATGGAGGTAGCTAAGCTTCCCGACTGCCCTGGCCGGCCCTGGCCCACCCTGGCCTCTGCTCAAGGCTATAAAGTTTCAATTATAGAATATAAATAAACCCCATACACCTGCTTCCAGCTGGCCCTGGCCTCCACTCAAGGAGGTGCTGAAAAATAAAAAAAAAAAGGAAGGGCTGGGAGCTTGGGTCACCGGGGGTGTGGCCAGCCTGCAAACAGCCATTAGCCCCTCACCCAGGCTGGCCAGGCACCCCTAGGGGGGTCCCTCACCCCACGGGGGTGTGACCAGCCTGCAAACCACCACAGGCCTCTCACCGAGGCCACCCCATGCCCCAGGGGAATCCCCACCCTGATCCAGGACACCATTCAAGGCAAACCAGCTGGCCCCCACCCATGCACCAGGCCTCTATCTATACAAATAACAGAGTAATATGCTAATTAGACTGGGAGACCTTTCAGAAGACCTTCCAGACATTCTTCTGGACAAAGCCATGATGGCGGAGCTAAGGTAAAGGTGGTTAGATGCCAAGAGGGGAGGGCAGTTGTGGGTGACCAGGCCAGGATGGGACAGAAGTTGTGGGTGATCAGGTTGGTGGGGGGCAGGGCCATTGGGGGTAAGCAGACCATCAAGGGGCCCACTTGGGGGCAAGCAGGCCGTCAGTGGGGGTCAGTTGGAGGTGAGCAGGACAGCGGGGGAAGGGCAGTTTGGAGTGAGCAGGCCAGGAGAGGGGAACTTGGGAGCGAGCAGGCCAGTGTGGAGGGAAGGTGGGGGCGAGCAGGCCAGCAGGGAGGTGGTTGGGGGTGATAAGGCTGGCGGGGGAGTGAGCATTTGGAGGCAAGCAGGCTGGTGGCAGGGGGCAATTGGGGGTGAGCAGGCTGGCAGGCAGAGTAGTTAGAGGCAATCAGGCAGGCAGGCAAGCAGGTGAACAGTGAGGAGCCAGCAGTCCCGATTGTTAGAGATGTCCAACTGCCGGTTTAGGCCCGATCCCTGTAAACCAGCAATAGGACATCCTTCGAGGGGTCTCAGATTGGAGAGGGTGCAGGCCGGACTGAAGGACACAACCACCCAACCCGTGCACAGATTTCCTGCACTAGGCCACTAGTAGATGAAATAATCTGAAACAGTCCAGTTTATAAGCACACACCAGATCCTTTTGAAGGAACAATATTAGTGTTCACTGTAGACTAAAACAGTCTTCACAAGAAATAAACGGATGTACAGTGGAGTCCCTGTGTACTTGCAGAGCTCACGGTGATGTGCAAACCCCATCCAGTTAAAGTGCTCCTGAAAATCCCTGCACCTGACTGATGAGGTGGCAGCTGGTGCTGGAGTCTCCTGAGTGACACATATGATTGGATGAGCTCAAATCCCACCAACAGCACCTGAGCTCAGGGAGTGTTGTGTCCATGACAGAGAAACAGAGAAATGAGCAAGTTCAATCATTCAAGGGCCTTTCCTGTTCAAAACTTTGTCCAACTATCAACTTTTTCCTGTTCAAAACTTTGTCAGAGGCCACCAGGGCCCACTTGGGGGACCTGCTCCCCTCCTGTCCTGCCCACACTACACAGACAGATGAATTTGCCTTAGAGAAATGAAAGGATGGTGTACAGACCATCCATGTAAGAACTGTGGGCTCTCTGAGTTGCCATGAGGCCCACAATATATACCACACCTTTCAAGCTATTAAACTACAGATATATATAACTACTATCACAGACTCACACCTACTGGCTCAATACTTCTCATAATGTTAAGCTAATCCAAGTTTCTGGTGTTCCCTTTAAAAAATCATCGCTTGGCCAGGTCCCTAAATTAGAACCCACATTCACAAGGTTAAGTGTCCTCTGCCTCTAGGACAGAGGGAAAACCCTGGTTATAAATTGTCCATTACCTGGTCCATAACCTTTAGAACTTGAGGTCTGGCTTTGTTTAGTTACAGAATACATGTAGCTGACACCCAATTTGAGCTTCTTTTTCTTCTTTAAAAAAGCTGGGGGTTTGCCCTGGCTGGTTTGGCTCAGTGGATAGAGCATCCGCCTGGGGACTGAAGGGTCCCGAGTTTGATTCCAGTCAAGGGCACATGCCAGGGTTGAGGGATCAAACCCCAGTAGGGGGCGTGCAGGATGCAACCAATCAATGATTCTCTCTCATCATTGATGTTTCTATCTCTCCCTCTCCCTTCCTCTCTGAAATCAATAAAAATATATTTAAAAACAAACAAACAAACAAAAAGGTGGCAGTTTTTTTTGTTATTTGCCTGCTGTCACTGGTCACTAACCAATAGCAAGGTATTCTTGTGTTGCTCAGTAATGCACCATTTGGTTTTCCCTTTTTACCTTTTCACCCACTTTACCCATTTTTACCATCTCTCACCCCCTGGCAGCCACTAATCTGTCCTCTTTATCTATGAGGTTGTTTTGTTTTTTAATTCCATATGTAAGCAAGATCATGTGGTATTTATCTTTTTCTGTCCAACTTTGTTCCCTTAGCATCATGCCCTTGAAGACCATCTATGTTGTTGCAAATTTCAAGACTTTATTCTTTTTTATTATTAAACTAGAGACCCAGTACATGAAAATTCATGCACTGGAGGGGGGTCCCAAAGTCCGGCCTGCCCCCTCTCACAGTCTGGGAGCCCTCAGGGGCAGAAGGCAACCTGGCGATCATGGGAAGGTGACGCCCCATCACACCTCTGCAGCTGCCATTGCCAGCAGCGCAAGCCTCAGCTAGCCCTGGTTACCTAAGCCTCGGGCAGCCCTGGGCAGCTGGGCTGCTGCCATGGGAGGCTTGCCTGCAACTCGGGCCAGCCCTGGGATGCTTGGGGGAGCTGAGGGGACAGGGGTCTCCAAAGGTAGGCACAGAGCACCTAGACTGGTCTAGGATTGGGCCTGGCTGTGCCGCATGTCTGCTCCCCCAGCGGGGCTGAGGGGACTGGACACCACCATCTTGTGGCTGTGGGCACTGCCATCTTTGAAGATGTGACAGTCAATTAGCATATTCTCCTAATTTTACTAATTATCTTTCATCTCTGACACTTATATTACAGAGAAAGGGCAAATAGCAATATTAAAATATTTCTTCTAATTAATTTCCTTTTATTTATTTTTTTCTTTTTCAAATTTTTTTCTTTCTTTTTTTTAAATTTGATAAATCTTTATTGTTCAGATTATTACAGTTGTTCCTCTTTTTTCCCCCATAGCTCCCCTCCACCTGGTTCCCATCCCACCCTCTGCCCTTACCACACCCCCCCCACTGTCCTCATCCATAGATGTACAATTTTTGTCCAGTCTCTTCCTGCACCCCCCCCACACCCTTTTCCCCCTGAGAATTGTCAGTTCACTCCCTTTCTATGCCCCTGATTCTATTATATTCACCAGATTATTCTGTTCATCAGATTTTTTATTCACTTGTTGATAGATATGTATTTGTTGTTCATAATTTTTATCTTTATCTTTTTCTTCTTCTTCCTCTTCTTAAAGAATACCTT
Organism: Corynorhinus townsendii; assembly: GCA_026230045.1. NCBI lineage: Eukaryota > Metazoa > Chordata > Mammalia > Chiroptera > Vespertilionidae > Corynorhinus > Corynorhinus townsendii. The sequence continues at coordinate 107,901,344 of JAPDVU010000007.1, read as the reverse complement.
TCAGCATTTCATATAATACTGGTTTAGTGGTGATGAACTCCTTTAGCTTTTTCTTATCTGTGAAGCTCTTTATCTGACCTTCAATTCTGAATGATAGCTTTGCTGGGTAGAGTAATCTTGGTTGTAGGTTCTTGCTTTTCATCACATTGAATATTTCTTGCCACTCCCATCTGGCCTGCATAGTTTCTGTTGAGAAATCAGCTGATAATCCTATGGGTGCTCAATTGTAGGTAATTAACTGTTTTAATCTTGCTGCTTTTAAGATTCTCTCTTTGTCTTTTGCCCTTGGCATTTTAATTATGATGTGTCTTGGTGTGGTCCTCTTTGGATTCCTTTTGTTTGGGGTTCTGTGCGTTTCCTGGACTTGTAAGTCTATTTCTCTCACCAGGTGGGGAAGTTTTGGATCATTATTCCTTCAAATAGGTTTTCAGTATCTTGCTCTCTCTCTTCTTCTGGCACCCCCATAATTCTGATGTTGGTACGCTTGAAGTTGTCCCAGAGGCATCTTATACTATTTTCAAATTTTTGGATTCTTTTTTCTTTTTGCTTTTCCGGTTGAGTGTTTTTTGCTTCTTTGTATTTCATATCTTTGACTTGATTCTTGGAATCCTCTAGTCTGCTGTTAGATCTCTGTATATTGTTTTTTATTTCAGTCAGTGTATGCATAATTTCTAGTTGGTCTTTTTTCATATCTTCGAGGGTCTCACTAAATTTATCGGCCTTTTCTAGGATATTCTTGAAAAGCCTTATAACCATGGTTTTGAACTCTATATCCCATAGTTTGTTTTCTTCCATTTCTGTCATTTGTGACCTGTTTCTTTGTCTCTGCATTTTGGCTGCTTCCCTGTGTTGATAGAGTGGCTTTGTGTGCTAGGTGTCCTATAGGGCCCAGTGGCTCAGCCTCCCCAGTTACCTAAGGTGGACACACTTGGTGCACCCCTTTGTGGGCTGTGTGCACAGTCTTGTTGTAGTTAAGCCTTGACTGTTGTTGGTATCACTGGGAGGAATTGACCTCCAGGCCAATGGGCTGTGAGGATCAGCTGTGTCTATGATGGGAGAACGTTTGTGCTGGAGACATCCTTGTTGGGCAAGACTTGCTTCAGTGGGGCTTAGGTGCTCACTGAGTCTGCCCCCTGAGTGTGTCCCTTGTGGATCTGAGGATTTGTAATCTGGATGGTCCACTCTGACCACTGGGAAATCCAAGGAGTTGCAATTTTAGCCTCTGCCTGAGGCCACCCAGCAGGAGCTACAGAGAGATCTGCAGACTCCTCTTCTTTGTTTGGGTTTTGGAGGTGCCCACATGAGGCCCAGCTGTGAAGGAATGCAAGCTGCTGTGGAGCCTTGGGCCTTCTTCTGAAGGCTCTGGGGTTCTCTGACACAGCTGCTGTTTGTTAGGTAATTTTAGTTTGCAAAGCTCCAGGCCATTCATATGCAAAAGCCTCTGCACACAGCTTGGATGGGGCAGGGTCTCAGGGTAGAGCAAACAGCTATGGGTGATTCTCAGCCTGCCCTGGATCTCAGAGTCCCTTGGTAATTGCTGCAAGCACCTCTAAGAGAAAGCCACCCTCGTGCTCCGCCCAAAGCCAAATAGTCCAGTTTCTCCCAGTATGAGTCTGTGTCCCCAGAGTCTCACCTGGAACTGGAGTTCAGAGCAGTCAGGAGCTTGTGACTCCCTTCAAATTGAAAAAGACAACAGCATACTCAGTTGCCAGTCCTTTCTGCGCATGCGCTTCTGTACCTCCTCACTTCCGCACTTCCTCTGAGTCTCTGTGAGCTTTTCTCTTTCCTTCTAGTTGTAGAATTTTCACTCAGCCAGCCTTCCTGTGGTTCTGGATGATGTCCATTTTGTCTTTTAGTTGTAGTTTTGAAGTGCTTGTGCAAGGCAGCAAGTTCCTGTGTTTATCTGTGCCACCATCTTGTTTTCTCCTTACACATATCTTTTTGAGTTAATGTTTTGGATTTCTTCATATAACTATAAGTCAAATTGCTGGGTCACATGCTGGTTCTATATTTAATTTTTTGAGGAACTCCCATTCTTTTATCCATAGTGGCTGCACCAATTTACAATTCTATCAACAGTGCACAAAGGTTCCCTTTTCTCCACTTCAGCACAACACTCGTCCCTTCTTATCTTTTCTATAACAACCTTTCTGGCAGTGGGAGGTGATGCTGTGTGATTCTGATTTGCCTTTCCCTTGTGATTAGTGACCTTGAGCAGCTTCTATAATTTGATTTTAAATGCTACTGAATAAGCAGCACTATATGGAAAATGGAAACCACTACCATTCTTATTCCTCAAGAATTAAAATGCTATTGCACTAAAAATATCAATTATTTTACTAGTAAATATAAGCTATTAAAAAAAAAAGATACAGAGTCACCTAGAGTCATGGTCGGCAAACTGCGGCTCATGAGTCACATGCAGCTCTTTGGCCCCTTGAGTGTGGCTCTTTCACAAAATACCATGGCCTGGGCGAGTCTATTTTGAAGAAGTGGCATTAGAAGAAGTTTAAGTTTAAAAAATTTGGCTCTCAAGAGAAATTCCAATCGTTGTACTGTTGATATTTGGCTCTATTGACTAATGAGTTTTCAGACCACAGACCTAGAGCACTTTGGAACCAGAGCCAAAATATCATCTATGCATATTCCCAAAGCAGCCTCATCTTCGCCTCGATCCCACAAACCTTCACATCATGCTACACACAACATTATCTTGTCACCATTTGTCTATTTATTTGCTTTACCTTTTGTTCACAGCACACAGCACATCTGACTTCACGTTATGCATGTGCTGGCTGGTTTGTCTCTTTCATGCAAACATGCCATCATGACAAGCTTTTTGGCTTCACCAAGTGCTTGTACTGCCTGGCCCATAGGAGGCGCTCAATATATACCTGATAAAGGAGCCAGTGAATAAATTTCTCTTAACCCATTCTATAAATCTGATGAGATCCCAATCAAAATTCCAAGTAAATTTGATCATACGATTCAAAATTCATACATACTGAAATTTAAAATGTGTATTTTTTGAAACAAATTTTATTTGCAGAAAATGATTCAAAATGAATTGAATAAATGTTCAGAGGTAACTATTCAATGATGATCATCAAAGGATTATTCATAAAAAAGAAAACAAAATCATTTTCAGTCCATTAACTACAACCACATTATATAATTTATGAAGGAGATAAGATACTAGAAGATATTATTTTTCAGAAATAATTTTAATATGAGTAGAACACATTATCAAACAGAAATATAACAGAAAATGATTTCTAGATATGGATAAGTGTATATTTAGATATACTGCTATCATATCTCTAAGGATACATGTAAAGATATGTGTGATTATTTCCCATTTAGTATATGATCACTTATTTTAAACCTTTATCTTTTTTAACTATTAGCATGAATTATTTGTATAATAAAAATATCTACTTTCACTTTGAAAAAGAGAAAAGTTGGGGATAGAGAAGTGTGTCCAGTATAATCCACCTGGAAAGAGGAGAATGGGTGGTTTTGTCTAAAAATGGGCAATTGGAGAAACCAAAATGGCGGCATAGGTAAACACCTGAATTTGCTGCCTTGCACAACCACTGCAAAACTACAACTAAAAGACAAAATGTACCATCATTGAGAACCACAGGAAGGCTGGCTAAGTGGAAATTCTACAACTAGAAGGGAAGAGAAAAGCACACTGAGACTCACATGAGCTGCGGAAGTAAAGTGCAGAGGTACAGAGGCACACGTTTGGAAAGGCCTGGCAACTGAGTACTCAGCTGACTTTTTCAATCCACAGGGAGAAACAGGCTTGCAAATGCTCTGAACTCCAGTTCCCAGTGAGACTCTGGGGTCCCAGACTCACACAGGGAGAAACTGGACTGTCTGGTAGCAGGCAGAACTCGAGGTCGGCTTTCTCTCACAGGTGCTTGCAACGATTACCAAGGGACACTGAGAACTAGGAGCCTTTTAGGGCAGGGCTGATGGTAAACCATTGCTGTTTGCTCCGCCCTGAGACTGCCCCATCCAAGCTGTGTGCAGAGGCTTTTGCATATGAATGGCCTGGCCCTTTGAAATCTAAACTTACCTAAAAACTGCAGCTGAATCAGAGAAACCCAAAACACCCAAAAGAAGGCCTAAGGCCCCACAGCAATTTGCATTGCTTCACAGCTGGGCCACAATTGGGCACCTCCAAAACCCAAACAAAAAAGAGGAATCAGTAGATCTCTCCATAGCTCCCGCTGGGTGGCCTCAAGCAGAGGCTATATTAGCACCTCCTTGGAGATCAAAGAGCCAGTGTATCCAGGGGTCAGAGTAGAACCATCCAGATTACAACTCCTCAGATCCATAAGAGACACACTCACTGGGCAGACTCAGTGAGCACCAAAGCCCCACTGAAGCAGTTTTTGCCCTATAAGGGTGTCTCCAGCACAGACGTTCTCCCATCATAGACACAGCTGATCCTCACAGCCCATAGGCCTGGAGGTCAATTCCTCCCAGTGATACCAACAACAATCAAGGCTTAACTACAACAAGACTGTGCACACAGCCCACAAAGGGGTGCACCAAGAGTGTCCACCTCAGGTAACTGGGGAGACTGAGCCACGGGACCCTATAGGACACCTAGCACACAAAGCCACTTTATCAACTCAGGGAAGCAGCCAAAATGCAGAGACAAAGAAACAGGTAACAAATGAAAGAAATGGAGAAAAGCAAACTACTGGATATGGAGTTCAAAACTATGGTTTTAAGATTTTTCAAGAATCTTCTAGACACTGCCGATAAATTTAGTGAGACCCTTGAGGATATGAAAAAAGACCAACTAGAAGTTAAGCATACACTGACTGAAATAAAAAATAATATACATTGCCTAAACCGGTTTGGCTCAGGGTATAGAGCGTCAGCCTGCGGATTGAAAGGTCCCGGGTTCAATTCCGGTCAAGGGCATGTACCTGGGTTGCGGTCACATCCCCAGTGGGGGGCATGCAGGAGGCAGCTGATCCATGTTTCTCTCTCATTGATATTTCTAACTCTATCTCTCTCCCTTCCTCTTTGTAAAAAATCAATAATATATATATATATATATATTTTAAAAAATAATAATAATATACAGAGATCCAACAGCAGACTAGAGTATTGCAAGAATCAAGTCAAAGATTTGAAATACAAAGAAGCAAAAAACACCCAACCAGAAAAGCAAAAAGAAAAAAGAATCCAAAAATATGAAGATAGTGTAAGGAGCCTCTGGGACAACTTCAAGTGTACCAACATCAGAATTATGGGGGTCCCAGAAGAAGAGAGACAGCAAGATAGTAAAAACTTATTTGGAGAAATAATGACTCTTCTGCCACCTGGTGAAAGAAATAGACTTACAAGTCCAGGAAGTGCACAGAACCCCAAATAAAAGAAATCCAAGGAGGACCACACCAAGACACATCATAATTAAAATGCCAAGGGCAAAAGACAAAGAGGGAATATTAAAAGCAGCAAGAGAAAAACAGTTACCAACAAGGGAGCACCATAGGATTGTCAGCAGATTTCTCAACAGAAACTATGCAGGCCAGAAGGGAGTGGCAAGAAATATTCAAAGTGATGAAAAGCAAGAACCTACAATCAAGATTACTCTACCCAGCAAAGCTATCATTCAGAATCAAAGGGCAGATAAAGAGATTCACAGATAAGAAAAAGCTAAAGGACTTCATCACCGCCAAATACTATATGAAATGCTGAAAGGTATTCTTTAAGAAGAGTAAGAAGAAGAAAAAGATAAAGATAAAAATTATGAAAAACAAATACATATCTATCGACAAGTGAATCTAAAAATCAAGTGAAAAAAAATCTGATGAACAGAATAATCTGGTGAATATAAGAGAATCAGGGGCATAGAAAGGGAGTGGACTGACAATTCTCAGGGGGGTGGGGTGTGCAGGAAGAGACTGGACAAAAGTCATACACATATGGATGAGGACAGTGGGGGGTTGGGTTAGGGCAGGAGGTAGGGTGGTAACCGGGTGGAGGGGAGCTATGAGGGGAAAAAAGAGGAACAACTATAATAATCTGAACAATAAAGATTTAATAAAAAAACAAAAAAATAAAAATAAAAATGTGCAGTTGTTTTAATTTTTTTTCTGAACCAAATTGTACTTGTAAAACTACATCTTAAGCCTACAATCAAATTGCATTGTGGCAAGACACTGGATTAAGAATTGCATCACAGCTAATTGCATCACAGTACATTAACTCTGATAAAAATATCCCAGATATTTTCCCTCCTTCCTGCGCAAGCATGATTTCTTATTTCTACATGGGACTATTCTGCTTTGCTTGTTACTCAGCACAATCTTGGGTCGCTCACTTACCTTAATCTCTGCAGATGAGTTTATATATATTTCTATTTCCACTCTATTCCACATCATCTTGCTCATTCTTGAAGCTTCTTGCTATTCTGTTTTCTTTATGTTTTTCTCCTCTTTTAAATGAAGTTCTAACATACTTGAAGAAAATAATTTATTTTAATGTCATATAAAAAGTTACAACTTTCTAAATTGTTTCAGTTCTTATAGTTTTTTCTTGTTTGTTTTTCTTGTTTCATTGCTGGAAATGTACACATATCCAGAAAAATGTAGGGTATTTTTTGTGTTATGGTAAAACAAAAGTATTTTGCATTTTCCTATTTTACTAAACTTTTACCTAAGTCCTAAGTGTTTCTATAAAAAGATATATTCTGTATCCAAACATGTTTTCTTAAGGAAAAAGTCCATAAAAATGAGATCATGTTAAAAATCATTTCCACTTCTGGTTTAACTCATTCAATCACTTCCTTCAGCTCAGAATATAGGTCTGAGTGTTCCGTAGTTGGCAGGACCGGATATAACTGCAGGACAGAGTGGCACCTGTGAGCTCCCAGGAGCCACACCTCAGGTGTCCCTCCCAGTGTCAGCAGACCCAGGAATTGCTACACAACAGGGTCTGGGAGGAACAGGGAGCAATAACACAAGTTCTCTGGACTGACCTGCAGGGTGAGTCCACCCCTGTCCTAGCCCAACTCCTGCCCAGCCTCACCTCTCATTCTCTCTGATCCGCTCCAGGCACAGAACCAGGCTCTATTGCTCCTCGGGCTCTATTTCATATTTCTGTGCCGCCTACTGCAACAGCACTATCTCCTCCATTACTTTCTGCTCTTGAGGACAGAGGGAAGGAGAGGATGCAGACATGGCCTGAAGGGGGTGAGGATTAGAGTAGGGGTCCAGTCCTGGGACTTTGCACACAAGGGCAGCCTTCTTCCCCCTAATTCCATCCAGGCCCTTGCTGTGCCCAAAGATGGGCATCAATAGTCCTTCCTCCAGGAGGTTCTCCTGATGCCACCCCCTACCCCCAGCCACCAACTGGAGGGGTCTCCCACTTCTGTTATCAAACTCTCCCAAAAACGTATGATGCAGGAGATGGAGCCCATGAGTGTTCTGGCCAGGGCATCACAGATAGTCACTCCCCTCCCCTGCCCGGGGAGAAGCCACAGTTTTCACATTCTCCTTTTTTTCTAGTTTGGTCTGATTCCCCTGGAAGGCAGTCAGCCAAAGTCCATCAGAAAGAGCCTCCTGGCCAGGTCTAGACCCCTATGCCCATGCTTCTCAAGGTGAGGGTGGGATGAGCCCCTGCTCTCAGGTTACCCACAAACCCTCACTGGAAAACCTCCAAACCTCAAGCTCCTGGCCCCCCCACCCCAGGGTTCCCATGTGGAGCAGGACCCTGAGGGAGTCCCCTCAATTGTGCCTTCCTTCACTCACCAAGACTCCTCATAATCAACCCCCAGGACCTCCTTTGGGCAAAGCACGGGGTCAGTGGTTCCAGGCCAACCCCAACCCCATATCCATCTTGCACCCTACTCTTCCAAGCTCTCCCCTTGGTCACTTCTAAGGGAGGGTTTCAGGTTCCATGGAAACAGGAGGAGGGCTGATGGAGGAAGGCCTCCCTCTCTTAACTTGGAGGCCTCCAGCTGAGAATACAGAGCCCCCTCTCGTTTGTCCCTGGAGTGTCCCCCAGACAAGCTCACTCCCTTTCTCCTATAGCCTCTTTTTGGATCCTCAGATGTTCAGTATCAGAGTTCAAACCCAAAGACTGTTCACCCTTGAGTGGGGAACAGGGTTATTGAGGTCATTCTCGCCTCACCCCATTACCTCCACCACACCTGACCACTTACCATGAACATCTGACCCAAGTCAGCTGGTACTAGTGCTACCTGGATTTTGGCATGCTCTGATTCTGCACCGCTCCCAGCTGCAACGCTCATTCACTGTGTGTGACCTTGGGCCTGAGCCTGGCTTCCCTGACCCATTCTCACCTTGGAAAGTGGGAGACCTCCGCCTAGTGCACAGTGTCTCCTGTGGATCCAGTGTCATTACTGTCATCATTTTTCTCACATTCAGCCCTCCAGGAGGAACAGGGCAGGGAGCTCTGCACAGTCCTTTCCTGCCCTGAACTCGTGACCACCCTGTGAGACCTGCAGAACAGGATAGTCATGCCTCCATGTCACTTGCCAGGAGATGGAGGCCAACAGAGGGACAGTGATGTTCTTAGACTGTTCCATCCCTGCTGGCTGGGGTCATCCACAGACCCCTAGGTCCCTCTCTCATCTCTGATGATTTCAATATCTACATCACTGTAACCCCCTTCACCCTTTCTTAGTCATAACTCTTAGTTCACTACCATATAATGACCTTCCAACACTACACATTCTAAGCCTTTAGACCTTTAGTCTGCCGTTCAGTGTGGGAGCAGCATGATGGAAATAAAAGAGTTAAGTTCTTGCAGTGTGCTGGGGGCTGGGGTGGTGCTTATATGAGAGTCAACTCAAATGCCCTAAATTTCAAGGGAGGTACAAGCAGTTGTAGTTTCCTGGGCAACACAGATGATGCTTGGGAGAGACCCATTCAGTGTGTGGGACAATGAACAGAGAGGAAGATGGCTCCGTTACAGGTTAGGTGGCCTATTTAGAATTTGTAAGTAAACACAGTGTGTACTGCCCTTGTATAGCTAAGGGCCAGGTGAACAGGAATACCTGCTGCCTATGGTTTGTTACAGGAAGAGGACACACTGGAGCAACAGCAGTGAAATAAGAATAGGCACCAAAATAAAAGGTTAATTCATGGTAAGGGGTCCAGAGAGGCCAGGGGCTGGGTGCTTTGTCCTTCCTTCTGTGAAGATTGAGGCTGCATACACTTTCTCCCTCAGATCTGGAGCCACCTAGAGCATGTTAGAACCAGAACCCAAACAGAGGGTCCAGCTGGGATGTTTACACTTTGCTGGTCATCTATGTTGATTCCCAAAGCAGAGTCAACTATCATCTCAATCCCACAATCCTTCACATCATCCTACACACAACATTGCCTCATCACCATTTGTCTCTTTCTCCACTTTACCTTTTGTTCAGAGCACGCAGCACATCCTGACTTCATGTTAAGCATGTGCTGGCTGGTTTGACTCTTTCATGCAAACCTGCCATAATGACAAGCTCTTTGATTGAGTACTGTGCTTCAGTGCCTGGCCATAGGAGGTGCTCAATACATACCTGATAAAGGAGCCAGTGAATGAATTCCCCTTACCCAATCTACAAATCTGATGAGATCCCAATCAAAATTCCAAGGGAATTTGATCAAATGATTCAAAATGCATACATACTAAAATTTAAAATGTTTATTTTTAAACAAATTTTATTTGCAGGAAATGATTTAAAATGAATAGAATAAATGTTCAGAGGTACCTATACAACAATGATCATCAAAGAATTATTCATAAAGTAGAAACAAAACAATTTTATGTATGTTAACTACAATCAAATTATATAATTTATAACAAAGCAGGAGAAAAGACTCTAGAAGAAATAATTTTTCAGAAATCATTTTAATATTACTAAATATTTTAATAAACATAAACATAACAAATGAAATGACTTATAACTATGTGGAAGAGTATATTTACATGTATTATGAGGATATCTGAAAGGATAAATATAAATATAGGTATAGTTATTTCTTATTTAGTCTATAAAAGAGAGATAATGTTCAGAATAATTTTCACAGCTGCAGTCATTCATTCAATGACTTCCTTTGATGAGTTTTCCCCTGGACACCTAGGACTGGGGCTCCAGCCTGCAGGACCAGATGTAACTGCAGGACAGAGTGGACCCTGTGAGCTCCCAGGCCTCAGGTGTCCCTTGCAATATCAGGAGCCCCAGGGATTTCTACAAAGCAAAGTCTGTATAGGGATCAGGGAGCCATGGATACAGGTTCTCTGGACTAACCAACAGAAAGAGTCCACCCCAGCCAGTGCCCAACTTCTGCCTAGCCTCATCTCTCATTCTCGCTGAGCCAATCAATGACCCAGAACCAGGCCCGGGATTGCTCCTTGGGCTGTATTTTGCATTTCTGGGCAGCCTCCTGCAGCACCACTATCTCCTCTAGTACTTTGTGCACCTGAGGCCAGAGGGAAGGAGAGGATGCAGATACTGCCTGAGTGGGAGTGAGGAGTGAAGGAGGGGCCCGGTCCTAGGTCTTTGCACACAGGGATACCATCCTTCCCCTAATATCATCCAGGCCCTTCCTGTGCACAGAGATGGGCATCAACAACCATTCCTCTAGGACAGTGGTCAGCAAACTCATTAGTCAACAGAAACAAATATCAACCGCACAACGATTGAAATTTATTTTGAGAACCAAATATATTAAACTTAAACTTCTTCTAACACCACTTCTTCAAAATACACACCCAGGCCGTGGTATTTTGTGGAAGAGCCACACTCAAGGGGCCAAAGAGCCTCATGTAGCCCGCGAGCCTCAGTTTGCCGATGATGGCTCCAGGAAGTTATCCTTGATGCCACTCCCGTACCCCCAGTCATCAACTGGAGCAGTCTCCCACTTCTGTTATCAAACTCTCCCAATAAATGGAAGATGCAGGAGATGGAGCCCTGAGGTGTGCTGGCCAGGGTGTCTATGAGTCTCACATCCCTCCCCTGGCCCTCAGGAGGTGCACAGCTGCTAATGTGCTCTCCTTTTTCTATGTTGATCTGACCACCCTAAAAGGCAGACATCCAAGGTCCATCAGAAAGAAACCCCTGGCTAGGACTAGACCCCTGTGCCCACCCTTCTCATGTTGCACTATCACCAGGTCCCAGGAAGGGATAGAAAACAGGAAAAGACAGGACTTGGATCAAGGCCAGGGTCTGGACTCCAAAGGAGTGGGCACACAGATGGCTATGATGGGCCTGTTGCCCCAGCTCCAAGGGGATCCTGTGCTGTTAACTCAGGGCTCAGTATGGGGGCCCTCTCTCTCCAAAGTCAATCCTAGTCAGCCTACATTGGACTCCAGTTAACCCATCTCCAGATCGTCCTCCATACTGGCGTCCATCCTCTGCAGAAGAGTCAGGTATTTTCCGAGAAAGGGAACACACTGGGCAGAGAGGGTGAGTGTGGGATGAGCCCATGGTCTCAGGTGCCCCCTCAGACCTTCTCCTGAAAGCCTCCCACCCTCAGCCTCCTGACCACCCCAGAGTTCCCAAGTGGAGCAGCCTAGGTCCATTAGGGCCTCCATTGAATTGCCTCATACCTCACTCTTCAGGCACTCCTCCTAATCATCTCCCATAACCTCCTTTGGGCAAATCACAGGGTCTGTGTTCCCAGGCCAGACCCATGTCCATCCTGCACTCAGCTCCTCCAGGCACTCCTCTTGGTCACTTCTAAGGAAAGTTTCAGGTTCTGTGGGCATAGGAGGTGGTGCTGGAGGAGGAAGGCCTCCCTTACTTGAATTGGAGGCCTCCAGCTGGGAGGACAGAACCCATACTCCTCTGACCCTGGAAGGCCCCCATACAGGCTCACTGGCTTTCTTGTGCAGACTTTTGGTTCCTCAGAAATAGAGCATCATAGTGGCAAACCTGGAAGGCTGCTTCTGCCAGGGTGGAGGACAGCATCATTGAGTTCATGCTCACCTCACCCTATTTCCCCACCACCCCTTACCTCACACCCTGGACCTCTGACCCAAGTCAGAGGGTACCAGTGCCACCCTGACTACAGCATGCTCTGCCAGCTACAATGCTCACTCAGTGTGTGTGACCTTAGGCCTGGGCCCGGCCTCCCTGACCAGTTCCCTCCTCTGGAAAGTGGGAGACATCTACCTAGCTCACAGGTTCTCCTGAGGATTCAGTGTCATTCCTGTCATCATTGTTCTCACCTTCAGACCTCCAGATGGGACAGGGCAGGAAGCTCTGCACTGTCATTTCCTGCCCTGAACTCATGACCATCCTGTGAGGCTTGCAGCATGGGATGGTCACCCCTCCATGTCAATCATGAGGAGACTGACTGTAAGCGAGTACTCTAGGGGCACAGTGGGAAGTCAGAATGCATACATCTCTGTCTCTGGTCCAGGCAGTGGGATCTGAGACCAAGCAGCTCTTTCAAACAGATCCCTCTTCCTGGTAACCGGGACCGAGAGGGTGAAAATTTCCAGAGAATCTTTAAGTAACAAACTACCAAAGCCACATCCTGTGCAGTCCCCGCATCCCTCACGTAGACCTCCAGGCTGCCTCTACCTTGATGAACTGTTCCCTGATCAGTGAGTTGTCTTCCTTTCACAGTTTTTTCACTGTAACTGCGTGCCTCCTGAGGAGAGGGAAAGAGGAAAGACATGTTTAGGAAAGATGGGGGAGACAGGTTAAGGGCAAATTCCTTTTTGACAGTGTCATGTTTCAAACTGCCTTGGGAAGGGCATCACTGGGTTCCTCTGAGCAGCAAGGTCTCCGTGGGACTGGGGCAGGGCTCTCATGTTGGTCACTGGATCCCCATTCCTATTTCTATGGAGCAGCTCTGTTTGGACCAGTTTGGGTTTCAACTCAGCATAGGGTTCTAATGCTGGAAACACTTGAGTATGTCCCATTTGGCTCAATGCAGTCTCTGACATTGAAGCAAACTGACTCCTGAAGCAGAGTTAGTGGCCTGAGGTCTCAGGGAGCTTTAGAGACCCTGCATACCTGCCCAGTCCCTGTCCCCAGGGTTGGCAGCCTCCTAGGCGATGAGGGGACATTGGAACACCTGCCCACATCTGATCTCTGATGGGAGAGACCTACCCACCTGGAAACGTTCCCCCACATTTTTTTCAGATGATGAATGGACAAGCTCTGCAGAGAGGCCAGGATGGCATGCAGGGAGGAGAAGTTCCTTTGGGCTCTGCACTCCTGAGGAAGGGAAGACATGGACTGTAAGGTCAGAGCTGCAGTGCAGATTCAATCCACCTTGTTTGACACCCACTCCTGGCGGGACAGATGCTCATGGTGGGCAGGGTTAGCACCCAAAGACCAACTCTCAGAGCTAGGAGGAACCCTACTCAACTCAAGGAAAGAGCCAGGTAGGAAGTGAGCCTCTCACCACAAGTACCTGGAATCAAGGAACTAGAGACTTTGCTGGGCCTCCGAACTCAGGCCTCAGTCCTGAGATCTGACCAAGCAGTAGCGGCATTTTTCATGGCTCTACATAAGGATGCTGCTGGGCCTCCCCTAACATACCTTGGCCCCCTTGATCCAGTGCTCCACCACTTCGGTCCTGTGCTGGGCCATCATGCTTCGGTCCCCAAGGCAGGTGGTGATCACACAGGTGGCCACATGATTGAACTGTCTTACGGTGGCACTGATGGTGGATGCCACGTGTTCCTTGCCAGGCTTGACCCCCTGGGACCAGATAGAGCCCAAACACTGGTGGGGCAGCACCTTCTTGAACAGCTCCTGGGAAGAAAGGAGAGTGTCATCCAGCCCTGCCACACCCCAGCTCAGGGTCCCCAGGCCCCTGAAGGGGTCACTGATCAAGACTGAAACCCAGGAAGATGAGGTTTTGCCTGAGCTTTGGAGTCCATGGGATTCATTCTCTGTCTACCGAGGGCACCCAGCATTGGATGACTAAGGGCCCAAGACTGGTAGGGAAGGGTCAGGAGCATCTTCCTCCAGCCCATCCTCAGTAACTCCAAACTATAGGAAGTGCCTCTAGTCTCCTCACACCAAGGGGACATCTTTCAGCATCTGATAACCCACTGGTCCACATCCCCATTCCGTGCACATTCCCCTGTGGCAGCTACAACCATAGCAGTTTGTCTCCCTTGCAGTTAAACACACATAAGGGGCCTAAGAAGTCCTGAGGCCTTTGAGCCTCATGGGCACATGGATGGGCAACCCATGGATCTAGCTGCACAGAGTGAGCTGCTCTCCTCACAATCTGGGCCAACCCCACCCACCTTTCTGTCTCATCTCCCTCATTTAATCTGCACAGCCCCTCTGTGCATCAGGGCCTGGGGTGCCCACCTCCACTGCCCACTGGTGGACAGCAAAGGCTTGGGGGTTGAGAAAGTTGTCCATGTGTGGTAAAGAGGTGGAGGTGTGATTTGCATCAAGATCATAGGATTTGGGATCATAGAAAGGCAGGTTGGGGTGGCAGAGGGCAGAGGGAAGGCCTGTCCCACCCACCCTGAGAGCCCCAGACTCACAGCATCTATTGCTATGAGTTGCTCAGCCATCAGTCCTGGAGGGAAGGTCAGGATGTTAAGCTTCTTCTCCCTTATAAGGTGCTTAGGGGTCACAGCCAAGTGGGTAGTCAGTTGCTGGGGATGGAGCTAGCTCTGTTGTTGGGATTCGGATCAGATCAGGTGGTCTAGATCGCTCCAGTACCACCAGGGCTGGACCTGGCTCTAGCCCAGCAGCAGGACCTTCCTCTGGCTTAGGAGTGTGCTTCAGCTCTGGAGGTGGTTCTGGAGCAGATTGAAGAGACAACTTCTCGTAAGAGCCTATTTTCCAGAGCATTTCAACAGACAAGAAAGATGTGGCTGCCTTTTAGGGAAGTCTGGCCCATGAAACACCCCTGCCCCCTGCCGCACTCACCCAATCATCTTCCCAGACTACAGACTCCTCACCTTCCCACTGTGCCTCAGTGAGCTCTAGATACTCCAGCTCCACCCAAAGACTTCTGACGAGGCCCACCGAGTGTGGGGCAGGGAGGCTGTGCAGCACCAAGGCCTGCTTCAGGATGAACCAGGGGGTAAGGAGGGGCTGGCCCAAATATTGTACCCGGTCTGGCCAGGTTCCCATCACTGAAGCAGTGGCCCTGGGGAGAGGCAGGTGGGCAGTAAAGTCAGAGTCCTGTTCTTTCCTTCCACTCTTCGCTCCCATGGCACCCTTATTTAGGATTGAGCCTCTTTGTAGTCCCTACCTATCCAGAGGATAGCCCCATGCCAACCCCAACCCCTGTGTGGTTGTCATGGTTGGAGCGTTCATGGGATCTAGCAGGTTTAACACAGAGTCTGTGTGAGACTCTTTTTCCTAGTGGCAGCTCTCCTGAAGGTCCTGGACACTGCCCACTGCAACCCTCCAGGCCCCTGGGCATCTGGACTGATGACTGAGACAGACTTTTGATCAGCCTGCTCGCCACCATCCTGTTCTGAGCACTCACGTGGGGGTCAGGGGAGATGGATGTGAAGAGGGGCAGGCAGAGTGTAGTGGGTGTGAAGTGGGGATGGTACTCTGAGGGACAATTCAACCCAGCTTCCCCTCTGGTTCTACAAGGCCAGGGACCACATCCACTGTCCTCTTTGATTCATGTGTCCTCATGGAGGAGCACCAGAGCTCAGCTCTCCCTTGGGAATCAGAAGACGTGTAAGATCGGGGTTCTGCCAGGCCCTGCCCTGCCTAAGCACCACCTCTGCTAACACAGGAGACCCTCCTTCTGCACCCACAGACCACTCACATTACTAATTGCTCTGTGGTGTGTCACCCTGATCATTATGAAGAGGTTTCCCTCCATATGTAGAAAACACCTTGATGGCATCTGATCTGATGGATGGTGGACAGGATCTGCAAATGATGGACAGTGTGACTGTCTGACTTCATGACTAGAACTGAGGCCAAAAATTGTGTCTGCTTCATTCCTTGAGTCAGGCTAAGTGTCTCCAAAAGTGCCGATCTATAGTAGGAGCTTAGTGCACATTGTCAAGTAAATGAGCTCCAAACAGAACCATCCCAGCCATCTGAGTGGGTCTGGGGCCCCTGCTATCCCCTTATCTCTCCCATGTGGCTACACCAAGGACCAGGACAATGTCAGCTAGGTGAAATCTCAAACTGCTTGACAGGTTGTTTTCCATGTGCTTTTCCAAACTCAGATGCCACAGGCCACTGATGCGGAGTGGGGCCGGGGGGGCGGGGGGGGAGTGGGGAGGTGGGGGAGTGGGGGGGGCAGGGAGAGGGGGAGGAGAGTCAGGGGACTTTCCATGGGACAGAGATAGAATTGGCACAAACAACCACAGCTGGTCCAACAGCCCTCTCTGCAGAGCCAGGCAACACGCAAACCCTGCCATGGCTTGTCCCCCTCAGCAGTCCCCTCTACAGGAGCCCCATGAGGTTGATCCTGTACCACCCACTTTCCAGAGGAGCATTCGGAGGCTTAGATTGATGTGATGACATTGTCAAGACACACAGCTAGCAGTGGGCAGAGTCCCCACTGTGCCACAGAGGGGACCCATGCTCACCTAGTTAACAGCTCGTCCAGGAACCCTCGGGCTCTGGAGAAGGCCGGGTGGATGGGCATCAGGGTACAGATGTGGGGGATGTTTCCAGCTGGGAAAGCTGAGACCAGGGGCCCCACCACCTTCTCCAAGATGCCTTTCTGGAGGGCCCGCATCCTCCAGGCCTCACGAAGTCTCAGAGTTAACTCAGCGGCACACTGGGTGGGAGAAGGAGGGACATTCAGTCAGTGGCATCACCAAGAATCCCAGGACGGTGGAGGTCTGGAGCTCATACAGGAGTCCCAGGCTCTCAAGGACATGCACAAGAGGAGAGACAGGAATGCCCAGGCTGTATGAGGTTCTAGGTTTTCAAAGTTCCACTTAAGTTCACGGGTGGGAGATATTCATACAGTTGTGACCTTCCTGGCATGTATTTTTGTTTTTTACTTGTTTGTTTTAGCTGAGAAACAACAAACCTCCTTGTATTAATAGTTTGTATGAGGAGCATTGTCCCCATGGGGCCTGAAGAAACATCCCCATTAGAGAGATGAGAACACAGCGGCTTAGGGATGTCACATGTCTTCTCAAGGTCATGAGAGCAGAACTGTGAACATTCTCTCTCAGCTACCTGAGACTTATCTGCTCCCAACATGGATGCAAAGTGGTGGCAACCTTGCCCATCCCCTGTGTAGGGACAGTCTTCATCATAGACATGGCCTATGAAAACATTGACTTCAAAAAGACACTTTTGTTTCATCCTTTTATATTAAAGGGCATTTTATTCCCTCATTGTGGTGATTCCAGATTCTGCAAAGGGGCAAATGCCTGCAGACTCCAGACTGGAGGAGGGTGATCCTCAGGCATGAATCTGAGCAGAGGACTTGAGAGGAAGCAAATCCATGTGATGGGTGTAAAGTGACAGCTGACTCAGTGTCCCTCTGAGGCAATTGCCAATGAAGGATCACTATGATTGAGTTGAACAACCTGACATCGGACAGGTGAAAATTTCAATGAGTGAGAAATCCCTGGCCAGCGTTGGATGACAAACTGCTGTTGGCAACATCCCTGTTACAGCCCTTTGGGTTTGGAATCTGCCTGCAGCCATTACATTTTACATGTGCACGTCCTTCCGCCAGCAGTGGGCGTCCATCTCCAGAGGGGTCGGGGTGGTACACATTGTGATCTGAATGTGTCCCCCTAATAGATTACTTTGGGACCCACAACTTCAGAATGTGTCTGCATTTGAGTTTTAGTCTTTAAGCAAGTAATAAGATGAAGTGAATTCAGTGGTATGGGTCTTAATCTAATCTGACCAGTGTCATTAGAAGAGGAGGGGAGGACACATGGCAGTGCAGGGGGGAGTCCATGTGACACACAGAGAGAAGACAGCCATCTACAAGTTGAGGAGAGACCCCCTCAGGAGAAACCAGCCCTGCTGACTGCCTCCGCTCTCACTCCTAGCCTCCAGAACTGTGAGAAAATGAATGTCTGCTGCTGACACCATCCAGTGTGGTCTTATGTTATGGCGGCTCAAGCAACCTAACTCAGTCCATTCCCACACACTTCAGTGTTCCGGGCAGCACTGCTGACATGGCAGCTGAACTGAATCAGGCCCATGTCCAACAGCACTGAAAGGCTGCAGTGCTGGAGCAAACAACCTTCATTATTGGACCGGTTCTGCAAGGACAGTATAGCTTCACAGGATCCTGGCAAGAGTAGTTTAAACAACAAAACCTGATATGCAAATGTGCTCCTGGTCTCCTGTGTAGTGAAACAATATTATTTCACTCTAATATTTCCATATATACGTGAGGAGCGTCTTTCTACTCTGCAATGTAACTGAAGGGAGGAGCAGAGGGTCCGATTCCTCTGTCATGGGGCTGAGGCACATGCTAGGGAGAGTTGTGGGAAGGCAACCGAGGTCCCCAGATCTGAGTCTGAGTTCTAGGCACTACTAAGTTTTGTGGGTGCAGAGACCCTCAAGGCCAGTTCTCACCAGGGACAATCCAGAGCCTGTCCCTGGATTGTGTCTGTGGCCTGATGCACTTTTCCCGGTTCGAGGGAGGTCAAGTAGTTGAACCCGTTGACCAGCCCTTCAATGATGTCCTGGTTGGAGCTCTACAAAGAAAGAGCCCAGTACTGGGCCATTAGGCTTCAGGAACCTTGCACCCCAATCTGAGGATCTACCTCATAGCAGCCCTGCTGAACTCGCAGCACAGGTGCATCATGTCACGGTCAACAACCCTGAAAGGCTGCGTCCCTGAGGAAGACTGCGTCCTTTATGGGATGATATGGAGGTGAGTAGGCTCCTGAACCAGTGGGCCTATGATGATGTGCCCTGCTCTGTGAGATGACAAGTTGAAGAGAAAAGCGTCCAATACTTTGCTTCCTCCCATTGTTTTGACAAACCACCCAGTCAAGTGTGATGATGAGTGAGGCTTAGAGAAGGTCTGCAAGGACAGTGGAGCTGACTGTTCCACAGGTCACTGTGGCGTGTAGTTACAACCACAGAATAGCAAAACGCAAATGTGCTTGAAGCCTACTATGAAGTAAAACAGTATATTTTTTTCTGTAAAATTCCAAAAAATATGTGAGGAGTGTCTTTCCATTCTCTCTTGTAGCTGGTGGGGGAGTGGAGGTCCAGATTGCTTTGTCATGGGACTGTGGACATGCTAGTGGGAAAGCCCTGGGAGGGCCCTGGGGAGTTTGCAGATTGAAATCTGGATTCTCAGCCCTCCCTGATCATCTTGAGGTCCTGGATGTAGAGACCACCCTGGGCCAGCTCTCCCCTCAGATGGATACTGGATGGTATCATCAGCCTGGTTCACCTGCACCCTGACCTGGTAGGTGGTAGAGCTGGGCCCATGGGCCACCACCTCCATGAAGTCCTCCTTAGAGGTCTGCAAAGACAGAGCCCGTACTGAGCCAGGAGGCATCAGGAACCTTCCACCACATCTGTGACCCTGTGTAATGGCAGACCTGGCACACTCATACAGTCTATCAAGACACAGTGGGGATGTTCCCAGCAGCCCTTCTGAACCAGTGAGAACTGATCCATGTCAAGGTCTAACAACAGTGAAAGCCAGATTCACTGAGGAAAACAAGATCCTTGGTGGGATGATATGGAGATGGGTAAGGCCACAGCTACTGATGGGGATGAACTGCAATGATTGGTCCTGTTCTGTGGGTTGGTGGATTACAGAGAAAATATCCAATACTTTAATCCCTTCCCATTTTTGAAATACATAGCACTATCAAGTGGCATGATGGGTAAGGTTTGAAGAAAGTATACATGGACAGTTGAGCTGGGACTGGTCCACAGGATACTTGGGGCAGGGAGTTTAAAATGAGAAAAATGCACAGAGAAGAAAAATGTTTTCTCTATAACCCCAACAAACACCCAAAAACGGTTTTTCTCCCCTATCAGGATCCTGGTTTGGAGGGTTGGAGGAACAGATTCCTTTGGGAGTGTTTCTGTGAGAAATTTGATGTCCGAGATTTGAGTCTGAGTTCTGGTCCCACCCCAGTCAGTTCAGGGTCCTGGGTGTGGGCCACCTCTCACCTCAGTTTGGCACTGGACGGATTTCCTGGCCTGACGCACTTGTCCTCTGTACCTGTTGCTGGCATCAGTGAACCTGTCAACCTGCTCCTCTACAACGTCATGGCTGGAGCTCTGCAAAGACAGAGCCCGGACCCTGGCCAGGAGGTATCAAGGGCCTGGCATTATCAGTGGGGGAGATGCCCACCACCCATTCTGCCCCCCAGATCAGGCAGAGAGAGGCATCTGCAATGACCTCTAGGCAGGGAGAGAATGAGATGATCCTGTGAGGACCCCTAATTAATAAGTGTGTAGTAGAGTCCAACCCCAACACTTAGCTTCCCTTCCTGTGAGCCATGATGTGGGCCATGAACATGACAGAGACTCCAGGCTTCTGATACCTACCAACCTGCTCTTGTTCAGGATATGTCATCCAACGCTGTCTCTCACCACCCCCCAACAATCACATACCCGAGATGAGGAGTGAGAAGTGTGGGCCTTCCCAGCTCGGACCCACGTTATGGCCTGGCTTGGATATTCCTTCCCTGGGATGCCCCCAGTGACCCAATGGGTCCTCCTGCCAGAGGCTGAGGGTAGTCGGCGGTGGGGATTGTTTGGATTTCAGCTGCCACACATATCTCACTCTGGGCTTTCTTCTGCCCAGAGCCTCAGAAGGATGGGAAGCAACAAAGAGACATCCTAGTCTCCTGATCCTCTCCACTCAAGTGAGCTGGAAAGGCAGTTATCTCTAGAATGTAGGTACCTGGTTACCATGCTTCTAATTTCTATTGGGGATCAGTAACCAAGGAACTGAGGTCACCCCTTCAAGGTTCCATGATGTGGGTCCTTCCCCTAATCAGAGTCACCCTAAACCCTTCTGAGCTGGTGACCTCTCACCCTCTTCACCCATGTTATCTCCATACCTGTATACCAATATCCAACCCATTCCTTCCCCCAGCTCCCTGGGAAGGTACGAGGACCCCTGCTTGAGGGAGAAAGCTGTGTTCACACCTCCATTTTCTTACTAGTTCTGTGCCCTGAGGAAGCCTCTGTGCCTCTCAGGGCAACCCCCAGTCTGCCAAGCTGCCCAATGAGGATGATGCTAGACAGCATTTCCATAGGAAGTTGTCAGGTGTAGATGAGACAAGGCCCCTAATCCCTGTGGGCTGGTGTCCCTGAATCTAATGAACAAACGTAGAGGTGGAAGCATGACAAGCATGAGTGGGCCACAGCATGGAACACTAGACAAAACAGGCCTGAGGTCCAGCCTGAGATCTCAGGGGAGTCACTGCTCATTGGGCCTCATTTTCAAGTCTGCACCTTTAAGGATTTGAAATGACAGGAAATTCAGATATTGTCACTCACTGGCCTAAAACCTCACAGTGGTCTCTTGTTATGCTTAGCATTGGTCCATGTGCCTCATGTGAGTTCAAGTGTTAGTGGCCTTCACAATGGCTTTGAGTGAGTTAAGCCTCCTAGTGGGAACATCTTTGTGTGTCCGCTGAGTGCTCACTATCCGGCTTCTAAACAATGTAGAGTACTGGTTTCAATAGTGGGCAGGTCAGGCCACATTATTCTCTCATAGTCTCATTCTTGATGTACCTTTTGTCCTCTTGATTTCACTTTCTCTCTGTGTCTGGGTATCTGTCTTTCTGTCTGTCATACCTCTGGAACAAGGAGAACAAGTACCCATGTTTTGACCTGCCCTATGTAGAGGCCCCATAGGAGAGAATCGAGGAAGTGCCCAGGCCAACAGGCAGGAACTCGGGCTCTCAGACCAAACTGAATCCTTACAAAAACCAGATGAGCGACCATGGAAGAAAATATGTCCTCAGTCGAGCCTCAGTTGAAACATATCTCCTGCTTCACCCACACATTGAGGCAGAGGCACCCAACCCAACCACGTCCAGATGCCAGCTCCACAGACTTTGTGTGGTGTTAATATTTGTACTTTAGGGGTGCAAAGTTTGAGAGCAATAGTATTTGTGCCTCATTTTCCCCATTAGACACTCAGCAACAATAAAAAACCTATGCTCTCTGAGGTTATGGGAATGTTAAAAAGTTAACATTTGAAAAATGGAGTGAACACTTGGCATATCACAAGGGGGGTGTCTACATGTTCTAAATCCATTTAAACACCTCCTTCCAGTGTCTGTACATGCCTGAGGGTGGAGACTAGCGACTGACCAATGGTAGGAGGCACTCCAGAACAGGATGAATAGTAGAATAATGACACTCTGGGAAGCCATGCCTATATCCCCTCCTGCCTGTCTGTAGGGATTTATTCACTGGTTCTCAGGATCCTGGGGACTTCTGGGAAAGATGGAACCTCCTGTGTGGGGGTAGGGGTAGCCATCAGGCTCAGCCAAGCCTTCTCCATGGAAAGGCAGGAGCACTGAGATGAGGACAGAACCTGCCCCTGCCCTGGCCCTAGAAGTCAAGAAGGGGAGCAGACACTGCCCAGGAGGCTCAGGTTGAACAGGCAGAGACCAGGAGGACACTCTCAGGGTCCATTTCACTGGCTTCTACTGACACATGGAAGGCCCTGGGCTGAGATATTTGAATGACTCCCTTGGATGCTAGAAATTTAACTTTTGTATAAAATTAGACATGTGCCAAGTATTGAAACCAGCTGAGTGAAAGCTGCAGGGCTGTCTGTGGGGCCAGGATGAGGACCTTACACCCAGGAGCAGCTGGAGGTGTGTTCCTGGCTCCCAGACCTGGATGGGTATGTGGTGCTGGGAACCTGCAGCCCTGTAGGGCAACCTCAGCCTCCAAGGAAGAAGCCAACAGGGGCAGTGGGCAGGGAGCTGCTAGCCCTCCCCTCCCCCACCTAACACCACCTGCTCCCACAGGGTTAGCCTCAGAAGGAGGGGAATCTGACACCTGCTGGGACCAAGCACAGGCATCTGGAGGGCACTGTGCTTGGGAAATTATCCCATCACAGGAGGCCAAATATGGATGATTCCACTTTCATGACATTCCTGTTTCCTCATATTCACAGACAAGGGAAGTAGAAGGTGGCTGCCAGAGGATGGGAGGGAGGGTAATGGGGAGTTAGGGTTTCCATTTTGCAAGAAGAGAAAGTTGTGGATGTAGGGGGGTGGGGATGGTTGCACAGCAGTGAGAATATACGTCACACCAGTGAACTGTAGACGTAAAAACTCAGATGGTCAGTTTTGCATGAAGTGTATTTCACCTCAATTACTTTTATTGAAACTGATAGCCTGGGGCTGCCCAGCAGCTGAGTCACACTGACACCATCTGGAAGGACCTGTCCTGGACATCCTTGGGGCTGGAGCTCAGACAGCAGGTTCTCACCCTTTGCAGCCAAAGGCACAGAAATTCCCCTGCGGTGGCCCCAGGGCCCTGGGCTGGGCTGCATGAGCCTGGGCCTGCACCTGTGCACAGGGCAGAGGTGGATGTCCCTGAAGGGCCTGGTCAGGGACAGCTAGTTTGGGTGCTAGAGTGGGAGCTGGAGGAAACACAAACCTCATACCCGCAGCTGCAGGACTCCTGCCCCAAGAATCACAGATGCAGCCCCAGCTCTCAGGACAATGTGCCTCCTCCCTGGTGGTTTCATGGACAGTGACGCTGAGCTCCCATCCGAGGCCTTTGGGGAAAGGCCCAGTAAGTGCTTCCTGTCCTGAGACCCTGCTCCACTTGCTGACCTTCAGGGACTTGGGTCAGGGAATGGTCAGGCTGTGGGACAGAGAAACCCAGTCAGACTATTGAAATGACAATTCAGTGGCCACTTCTCTCCAGTTTCTTAGTCCATCGGCACCTGGTGCCCACACCCTCCTCACACACACACTGTCACTCAACCCCAAATGGTGGCTCCTGGAAAGAGACCCTGGCACACACCCCGCTTATCCTGATCCCATCCAGCCCCGTCCAGGAACACATTTAAAGACAGCAGGAGAGCGCATGTCCACTGTGATGGCACCGACACAATGACGGGTACCCTTCACATGGACTGCAGCGCCCATTCTGCTGGAGTTACTGGCCTTCTGCTCTGTGGGTTTTGCAGCAGCCAGTGGCTGGGCTGGGGTGGCCCATAGAGCTCCCTGTGGCCTCTCAGAGTGGAGGATGCCTGCAGCCACAGCCACAAGAAACCCACCCCTCAGTCCTACACCTGCAGGAACCTGAGTTCTGTCCCCAACTGGAACGAGTTTGAAAGCATCTCCTTTCCTCCTAGACACTCATAGGAGACCACAGTCTCGGCCAAAACCCTGGTCTCGTGAACCCTAAATCGGAGGGACCGCTTACGCCATGCCCTGCTCCTCACTGCAGAAGCTATCAGACAGTCATGAATGTGTAGTGTCACTAGGCCAGTGGGGATATTGCTCCACAACAAGAAAAGACTAAGCCATGTCCTTCATGAAATCAGGTCCTATCCACCCTGTGGTGTCAGCAGAGGTTGGGGATGGGAGGAATTAAACCTTTGGAGATAGAAACTATCATAATCCCCCCATTCTAAAATTGGAGGAAACTGGGTCTTGGAATTGAATTACACAGAAACAGGGGGCGTAGGGTCCTAAATTTTATGCAAATCTCAGATCCTCAACATCCTCTTCCTGACAGCCGTGAGTTGTCCCACCCACAGCACCTGAGCTCAAGAAGCCTTGTGTCTCTGATAGAGAAACAGAGAAAGGAGCAAGTTCAACTGTTCAAGGGTCTTTCCTGCTCAGAACTTTGCCCCACTGTCAACTATCAGAGGCCACTGGGTCCCACTTGGGGGACATCCTCCCCTCCTGTCCTGCGCACACTACACAGACAGATGAATTTGCCTTAGAGAAATGAAAGGACGGTGTAGGACCATCCATGTAAGACTGTGGGCTCTCTGGGTTGCTGTGAGGCCCACAATATATAACACACCTTTCAAGCTATTAGACTATGGAGAGGTTTAACTACTATCACAGAACCACACCCACTGGCTCAATACTTCAGCTCAGTACTTCACATGATGTTAAGTTAATCCAAGTTTCTGGTGTTCCCTTTAAAAAATAACCACTTGGCCAGGTCCCTTAATTAGAACTCACATTCACAAGGTTAAGTGCCCTCTGCCTCTGGGACAGAGGGACACCCTGGGTATAAATTATATATTACCTGGCCCATAACCTTTAGAACCTGAGGTCTGGCTTTGTTGCCATCATTTAGTTTCAGAATACATGTAGCTAACAACCAATTTGAGCTTGTTTTTCTTCTTTAAAAAAGTGTTTTTTTATGTTGTTTTGTTTGCTTATTGTCACCAATCACTAGCCAATAGTAAGGTTTTCTGGTGTTGTTTGGTAATGCACCATATTGTTGTTCCTTCCTATCTTTTCAACACTTTTATCCATTTTTACTGTCCCTCACCCCTGGCAGCCCCTAATCTGTTCTCTGTATCCATGAGGGTGTTTTGTTTTTAATTTCACATAAAAGCTAGATTATATGCTATTTGTTTTCCTCTACCCAACTTAGTTCACTTAGCATCATGCCATCAAAGACTATCTATGTTGTTGCAAATGTCAAGATTTTATTCTTTTTTATGACTGAACTAGAGGTCCGGTGCATGAAATTCATGCACGGGAAGAGGGTCGCCTCAGCTAAGCCTGCACTATCTCCAATCTGGGGCCCCTCACGACCTGTGGCTCCTAACTGCTCACCTGCCTGCCGGCCTGATCCCCCTAACTGCTCTCCCCTGCTGGCCTGATCCCCCTAACTGCTCTCCCCTTCCTACCTGATTGCCTCTAACCTTCTCTGCCTTGGCCCTGCCAACATGGCTTTTTCCAGAAGGACATCCAGAATGTTGTCCAGAAGATGTTCAGTCTAATTAGCATATTACCCTTTTATTAGTATAGATGCCACCTTATTCTAAAAATGCACGCTGTTCCCAGGTTTTCCTGTTGTGGAAGGGGATCCTGCAGTAGCATCCTGGGTTCTGACCAGGGCTTATGTGCTTGTGCTTTATCTCAGCAGATGTGATTCCTAGAAGAAGACTCTTGGATGTACCTTGAACATTTTGATCGAATTTGCCAAATCATCCTCCAAAAATTTTGAACCACTTTAAACTCCCACCAACAACCATGCGTCTGCCCTCTGTCCCACTTTGATGCCAATATCATTGATTTCTCCCTAGAAGCTTCCCTCCCATCAGCCGGGACTGCTTGGTATTTGAGCCAACCTCATTGTTCAGCTGGGGACTTGATTTCCCAAGATAGAATTATGGAGGAGGAAAAATAGTTTTCCTCTACCTTTCTGAGTTCTTAGTAGAGGTCCTGGTAATGAAAGACAGATCACCAAGAGAAAAACAAAAGTTCATTAACATGTGTACCTCGTGTATATGTGGGAGATCCCAGGGAAAAATGAGTAACTCCCCAAGGTGGCTTAGAATGCAGATTTAAATATCTTCTTCCTAGGGAAAAGGGACGGGAGATGTAGGCCTCTTAGAGGAGAGTAAATGATTTTTAGGAAAGACGAATCGGGGTGGGGGGAAATAGTCTGTAACAAAGTTTGAGTGTGATGTCAACTTTTACTCTCCTGTCCTGTGACATGAGTCAGTCTTCTTTGCCTGATGACACTTCTCCCATCAAGGGGACCTATGACATTTAAGCTCCTTTTGGGGGGTCCGGTTTTAGGAGACTTCAGTGAAAGCCTCTGCATGCATTTGCTGTTTTTCAAGCTCAAGATCATCAATATAACAACACAGCATATGTGGCATGTTCTCTGACCTTCAGAATAAACCCCACAAAAGCTTGTTTCCTCTCTTAGATGATTTGCCACAGTAAGCATTATTCCCTGGAGACGGTATTCTGACCAGACCTTCCTGGGAGTGATCATAACATACCCTGTGCTTGTAGAACGGTGTGGGCCACAGCACTAAATAAACCAGGGTCAGTTTTCTCATCTTGTGGAAAGAGAGATAAAGTTATGATAGTTTATCTCCCTTTCCACAGGTTTCTTGTGGGTTTGTGTCTCTGCTGCCCACCCACCCTCCCCAGCAGCCCCAGCACCTCGGCCACAGGGCTTGGGGCTGCTGGGTGCCAGGACTGTGTGTTTGTGTCTCTGATCCAGCCCCCAGCAGCCCCAGTGCCATGGTGGCAGGCCTTGGGGCTGCTGGGTGCTGGGCCCCTCTGCAGGTTTGTGTCTCTGATCTGACCCCCAGCAGCCCCAGCACCACAGCAGTGGGCCTGGGGGCTGCTGGGTGCCAGGACTGCATGTTTGTGTCTCCAATCTGGCCCCCAGCAGCTCCAGCATTGCCTGGCCACTATGGGAATCACCATCTTTGTTGAGTTAATTTGCATATTCATTCCTGATTAGTTGATAACATAGCAGAGTGATGGTCATTTGCATGTTTCTCTTTTATTAGTGTAGATATTACTCTACTATATATATGTACCACATCTTCTTTATCCAGTTGTCTATCAGTGGACACTTAGGTTGCTTCCATATCTGTGCTATTGTAAGTAACGTTGCAATAAACACAGAGGTACATATATCCTTTTAAATTAGCATTTTGTATTTCTTCATATAACCATAAGTGAAATTGCTCAGTCATATCATACTTCTATTTTTAATATTTTGAGGAACTGTTTTCCGTAGCAGCTGCACCAATTTACAATCCTATCAACAGTGCACAAGGGTTCCCTTTTCTCCACTTCCTCACCAACACTTATCACTTCTTGTCTTTTTTATAACAGCCATTCTGGCAGTGGGAGGTGATATTGTGTGCTTCTGATTTGCATTTCCCCCTTGATTAGTGACCTTGAGCATCTTCTGTAATTTGATTTTAAATGCTACTGAATAAGAAGCACTATATATAAAAGTGAAGCCACTGCCATTCCCATTCCTCAAGGATTAAAATTCTATTACACAAAATAATATCAATTATTTTACTTGTGAATACAAGCCTTTTTTATACCTTCTCTTTTAACTGATACATTAGACAACTTTATCTTTCAACTGGCATACATTGGGAATATAAGACGTTCTAAGGTCAAATAATATTCCAAGATCTGAAAATGAAGGATTTGACCTGATAAAACAATCACCATCAAGCAAGCATGGCAAAGTGCCAATAACCTGAAGCAATAAGGAATCTAAAGTCACCAACAAAAATTAAAACTGGGGGGAGTTTTCAGCTCCATTCACCTGTAAACGCTTCATGACCTTGCATCACAGTAAAGGTCTCTTAAAGGAAACAAAGAGCAGATGGACTGGACTCATCTGAACCAATGATTTGAAATGAAAAACTTTAACTTTGTGTTAAAGGGAAATAATTGTATGTTCACTTACCCTTTCCTTAGAGAGGCTAAGTAAAACAAGTACTACACCTACGCGCCCAGAGGTGTGATGGCTATAACTGGCATATATAAGATCTTTATACTAGCCATAGCTCCTTGTGAACAGAGCTAAAATTAAACACTTCATACACACATTGGTATGTGAGCCTTGTGAATTTCCCTTTGCTCATTCTACTCCCTCTCCTGGGACAACCACATTCCTCTTTCCTGCCAATAAACTCCCACCATCCTTCAAGGTCTAGTTCCCCTTCCACAATACCTTCCTGAGCCTATAGTTAATCTCTCCCTCCTCTGTGCTTCCACAGCACAGGAGGCCCATAATTGCCACATCTGCCATTGAGACAGTTCTAACAGTACCCACCCCGTAGGGTGCTCTAGGATTCCACGAGATAATGCACATGGTTAGAGCTCCACAAATACAGATATTGTTATTATATGTGCATAGGTTTCTTCCCCAGCACCAGGTAGTTCCCACAATACCTGGGAAGAGTGCCTTGTGCCTAACAGATGCTTAATTTCATTCAACATGCTTATCCTTCCAAACAGTTCACCTCTATATCTGAGAAAACATTAGAAACCTCTACTCCAAACACTTCACATACACAGACACACCACAACAGGACTATGAAGTGTTGTGCCAAAATACCAGCAGGAGGGAGCTTAGAGGATCACAAGGCCTTTCAGGAGTTGTACTGTAGACACGTGTGCACACACAGCACACAGCGTGTGGGCGCCTCTGCCACACCAGTGCCCTCTCACTGAATCTCTGTCCTGCTTTCAGGTCTTTTGATGCCAGAAGAGGAAATTAATGAAGGTTCTTAGTGTGCAGGGACACACAGGAACTAGTGTAGCAGGGAAGTAAATACTAAAGCAATGAAAATGTGAGGGAAGGGAAGAAAAAAATAAAAGAGCTTATAAAAAGAGCACCTACATCTTCATCTCCCTACCCCCCCCCCCCGCCCCCATTCCATACTGACTCAGGGTTTGAAATTGCTGGCTTTCACTCCAGTCCCTTTCACTCCAATATAGACAGTCCCTGTGGTACCAGAACTGGCAAGCAGGAGTCTTTCCTGGGTCCTGTCTCATAAAATCGAAGAATGAAGTTGTGAACCAGAGGAATTCAAGCAAGGCAGGAGTTTACTGCAAACAAACACAGCCTCCCTGGTCAGGGAGGGGATTCAAATAGGTTCCCCAGAAGCATTCTGCTCTTCCCACTGTATCTGCTAAAGGCCCATTCTTTGTCTATCTGTGCCACTCTCTGATTGGTTCCTGGCCTTTTTGCAACATTTTATTTTGCACTTGCAAGAAAAACATCCTTGTTTCAAAACACCCTGCTTTTCTGCTATCCTGTTTTTCTGCAAAACATTTGTGGTTTCAGCTAACTCTACATTCCTCCTTCTTCCATTCCTTACCCTGACTACCTAATAATTCTGCTTTAACTCCTTTCACTTGTGTGTGATGTCCAGTCCCCTAGGCGTCACCTTTGATTTTATCTGAAGAAAGCACAGCTTTAAGTTTTGAAAAACACCTCCTAAATGTCATTTTTCTGTTTTCATCAGAGGGTATTTCTTAGACTTGAGCCCTGAAATGCATTGAATGAGATGATTCATAGGAATTATAACTTTGCTGAGTCAGTAACATGAGTAATTTTTATCAATGTCTTCAAAGAACATTAAATAATCTAAAGATTCAAATCTTATCCCATTATTTTCTATGCTAAACATAACCATGTCACTTCAGAGATACACTTTACAGCCTCAGCTTAGAAAGTAATTGCCTATCACTTGACAGGTAAGAGAAGTTCACCTTTCATTGCATTCACTCAGCAGATGACTCACCTGGGGAGAAAGGTCAATGTTTTGGGCTTTCTAGGCTGCTATGTGGCTCTGACTGCATGAATGATGCTCAGAACCGGAAATGAGATTTTCTCATTTGAAACATGTAGGAAGCTCTCTGAAACACCAGGAAACTTCCACACCTCTAACAGTTAACAGGGACTATGCTGTCTGGGGCAGGGGGAAAAGAGTCTTTCACTTCTTTCTTTGTACAATTCTGTCATTCCTTTTCATTTAATATCAAGGACATACATCACTTTAGAAATGATTAACAAAAACAAATTTTACAGGACTTACTTATAAAACAGAAAAGGAACTAATAAAATGAACCCAGACTCAGATCTTTACACTAGTAATAAATTACATTAAGTGAAATATTTAACATCTGAACTGAGCTAGTGCAATTTCAGGTACAAATGACCTTTTAAGAAACGTGACCCATCAGAGCATTTCATGTATAGTCCATCACCTGCCCCTGAGACAGACAAGGCAACAGCTCAGATACATGCCTCTGTCTTCTTCAAGATCTCAAGGCCCATACATTATATTCTTCCTGCAAACTTATCTCTTTTAAAATGCCACTTCAGAACTTAGTCCCACAATATACATAAAACAATGAAACATAAAAGGAGCCAAAATTGTAAAGATTGTTTCAAATTCTGTAAGTTACGGTCAAAATTGACATCATGCAAAGGAACAAGTATTGGTTTTTCTTTTCTTTTTTTTTTCTTTTTATCTGTATTTGCCGTAACTTTTTAAAAGCAGAATGTGATGAGCACTGCACCTCTATTCACAAAACTTGCTCTGAGTTACTTTTAAACAACTTTACAACATGCCTAAGGTAGCTTATCTTTCTGCTATGCTACACAATCCTTTTCTTTGGAGACAAACCCTATGGACAGTTACTACCATCGTGTTGGTCAGCTTAGCATACTAACTTCTAGAGGCCATACATGCATTTGATAACTACAAGGGATGTCAGGCTCAAAAAGTAGATCTTAGGGGATGAAGGTTGTTTTAACCACGCATCTCAGAACACTTTAGCAACAAAGATTTGGTCTACTTAGGAACTTGCTTGAGAGAGAGACACTTCAGACCACAAAGCTAACTAACATTAGGCTACACGTATCTTACAACCAGGATAACCCCATCCTGTTACAATAGGCCAACATGGAACTAGGAAAGAAACACGAGCCCGGCTTCAGTGCCTGGATATCACAGTCTCATACAGAGGGGGAAAGGAACCCAGTCTTCCCTTTAAGTAGTTGCCACGCCATACATATTGTTTAAATGTTAACAAAAATAAAGTAAAAAGTCCTTGAAAATATATTATCCAAGGGAAGGAAGGGGAAGAACTGAACACGTGGGCAGGGGTCCTCCAGGTGAGCTTAGTCTACTTCCTCCATGCGCGAGGTGTCGTCGTCTCCTTCCAGGGGCGGCATCTCTTCGGTCACAGCAGCACTGCTCTCGTCAGCAGTGGGGTCATCTTCATTGATACCGAGACCAAGTTTGATCATCCTGTAGATCCTGTTAGCGTGTGTCTGGGGGTCTTCCAGACCGAAGCCAGAGGACAGGAGCGCCGTCTCATAGAGCAGGATGACCAGATCCTTCACAGACTTGTCATTCTTGTCTGCCTCCGCCTTCTGCCTTAAGGTCTCGATGATGGAATGGTCTGGGTTTATCTCCAGGTGTTTTTTTGCTGCCATGTAACCCATTGTTGAGTTGTCTCTCAGGGCTTGAGCCTTCATGATTCTCTCCATGTTTGCCGTCCAGCCGTATGTGCTTGTGACAATGCAGCATGAGGATGTCACCAATCGGTTTGATACGACCACCTTTTCTACTTTTTTCTCCAAGATGTCCTTCATGATTTTGCACAGGTTTTCAAACTTGGTTTTTTTCTCTTCCTGTTTCTTTTTCTCCTCTTCATCTTCTGGAAGTTCCAAGCCCTCTTTGGTGACTGACACTAAGGTCTTCCCCTCAAACTCCTTCAGCTGCTGAACACAGTACTCATCAATAGGCTTGATCATATAGATCACTTCTAGGCCGTGCTTCCGCAGATGTTCCACGAAGGCCGAGTTAGCGACCTGGTCCCCTGTGATGTAGTAGATGTGCTTCTGGTTCTCCTTCATTCGGGTGCAGTAGTTCTTGAGGGAGACCATCTCATCACCGGAAGCGGACGTGCAGTATCTTAATAGCTCAGAGAGCTTCTTCCAATTCTGAGAATCTTCATGATTAAGCATTCCAAGCTTAATATTTTTAGAGAACTGCTCATAAAACTTTCTGTAGTTCTCCTTATCTTCCGCCAGTTCAGTGAAGAGTTCTAAGCATTTTTTGACCAAATTCTTTCTGATAACTTCCAAATTTTGCTTTGTTGCAACATCTCCCAGGAAACATTTAGAGGGAGGTCCTCAGAGTCCACCACACCTCTAATGCAGTTCAGGTATTCAGGGATCAGCTCCTCACAGTTACCCATGATGAAAACTCTGCGAACATACAACTTAATGTTGTTCTTTTTCTTTCTGTTTTTAAACAGGTCAAAGGGAGCATGTCTTGGGACAAAAAGAAGGGCTCTGAATTCCAATTGTCCTTCAACTGAAAAATGCTTCACTGCCAAGTGATCCTCCCAGTCATTAGTCAGGCTCTTGTAGAATTCCCCGTATTCCTCATTAGTAATGTCATCAGGACTCCTGGTCCAAATTGGCTTTGTTTTGTTCAGTTCTTCTTGATCGATGTACTTCTCCTTGATCTTCTTTTTCTTCTTGTCACCATCCTTCTTTTCTTCCTCCTCTTCATCAGAACCAACATCTTCGATTTCAGGCTTGTCTTCGGACTCCTTTTCTTCTTTTTCTTTCTCTTCCTCTTTCTCTTCTTTTTCTTCAGCCTCATCATCACTGACTTCTTTATCACGTTCCTTCTCCACAAAGAAAGTAATGGGGTAGCCAATAAATTGAGAGTGTTTCTTCACGATCTCTTTGATCCTTCTCTCCTCCAAGTACTCCATCTGGTCCTCTTTCAGGTGCAGGATAACCTTTGTTCCACGACCCATGGGTTCCCCTACGTCAGTCCTAACTGTGAAGGATCCTCCTGCAGAAGACTCCCAGGCATACTGCTCATCATCGTTGTGTTTGGTGATCACAGTCACTTTCTCAGCAACCAAATAGGCTGAATAGAACCCGACACCAAACTGGCCAATCATAGAGATATCTGCACCAGCCTGCAGAGCTTCCATTAATGCCTTGGTCCCAGACTTGGCGATAGTACCCAGGTTATTGATCAAATCAGCCTTGGTCATTCCGATTCCAGTATCCACAATAGTGAGGGTTCGGTCTTGCTTGTTTGGAATGAGATTGATGTGCAGCTCTTTCCCAGACTCTAGTTTACTGGGATCTGTCAGACTTTCATATCTGATCTTATCCAAAGCATCGGATGAGTTTGAGATAAGCTCCCTCAGAAAGATCTCTTTATTCGAGTAGAAAGTATTGATGATCAGTGACATCAACTGGGCAATTTCTGCCTGAAAGGCAAACGTCTCCACTTCCTCCTCCTCCATCGGTTGGTCGTGGGTCTGCATTTCCTCAGGCATCTTGGCTTAAGAGTCCGCAAAGGATCCGCTGCAACACAGCACGAGGACGCAGAATCCAGCTTTTATTTTCAATAAAAATATTTTAGTATAGCACTTCTAAAACTAAGCTTTAAAAGTAATTAGAAATTACCCAAAACATGTCATTAGGTCAAATTCAATCCACTGCTCTCCAAGCCCCTACTGGTAGGCAGTAGGAGTATCTTAGATGCCTCTTCCCACTGTATCCAGTGTTTTTCCACATATGAAAGTTCCCTTTTCCTTCAACACCTAATATACATAAATTTATTTAAACTTTCCCGAAAGTAATATATATTATCAACCTGGACTCTTGGAGTACAACTTCTTCTGATTATTATCTGGTGTTTAAGGTGAGACTGCATTTTATTTATTGTAAGGTCCCAGAGGAGAGGAGAATTCGGAGCTAAAACATATTAGAGAAAATAATGGCTGGAAGAGAGGGAGGGTCCCTGTAACACAAATTCACTCATTTCCTCCCATTTCAGATGAAAGGACGGCACTTTTCTCGTGCCATGAGTTAGAAGCCTACTCAGGGTAAGCAAAGCAACACTCAACAAATCCTCCAGACCCAATCTGCTTTCAGTGTCAGGACCTCATTGAACATCAGCACCATAGACAGAACCCACACTCCCTCACCAGCCACATCCAATCCATCACCAAATCCTGTTGGTTTTACCTCTCTAATCACTACCTCCACCTCCCTCATCTAAGTCACCACCATCGTCTCTCACACACCGACTATGTCCCATGTGTTTATATAACCCTCACACTGACCCTAATAGGTGTGAACAGATGAGAAGAGGGGGAGCAAGGTCAAGTACTTTGGTCAGCATTCCACACTCAGCAGCTGGGGGAGCCAGGGTTAATACTGGAAGGCTGCCTCCAGTTTTGTTTTCCTAAAGTGAAACATGCTGCTCGTTCACCACCACATTGTGCTATAGCCCCTAAATTGTCTATTCAGGTCCCTTCTGTCCTCTCTAATCATCTCCAGAGAGGACTCTGACATCTTCCCAAAACATGTGTCAAAATTGTGTCACTTCTCCCAGTAATTCTCTTGTTTTTAGCATAAATACAAAACTACTACACCATGATCTACATTCTACTGCCATCTCCCATTTCAACCCAATCTGTCCTTCCCTTTACTCTCCCCATTCAGCCACACTGGCCTCCCACTTCCCAAGTCCTTTCCCACCATGACCTTTGCCAGCACTGTTCCTTTTGCCATGTACACAGTTCTCTTTCTCTGCACCTTGTTAAGAGATTCACCCCTCAGATCTCAACTCAAGCATCACATCCTCAGGAGAGAGTCAGACCACCCATTTGGGAATTCTCTGATGTAAGCATGCAGTGCTATCAACTACCCTCTAAGCACAGCTTTAGCCAGCATCCCACACATTCTTCACAACATTTCCATGTTTTGTTCAGTTCAAAATATGTTGTAATTTCCCTGAAATTTCCTTTTAACTCTTTGATTAGTTAGAAATCTGTTGTTTCATTTCCAAATATTTAAGAATTTTTCCAGTTATCTTTCTGGTACTGATTTCTATTCCAATTCCATGGGATCAAAGACACACATTATATGATTTGAATTTTTTAAGTGTTCAGAAGCATCTACCTTGCTTAATGTTCCATGTGCACTTAAGAGAATGTGTATTTTACTAGTTGGGGGTGCAGGTTTGTGCAAATGTTAGTTAGATCCAGTTTGTTAATGCTGGTATTTGGTTCTTTCATATCCTTACTAATTTTCTATCTGCCTGTTGCATAGGTTACTGAGAGAAGTGGTAGAGTTTCCAACTATAACTGTGGCTTTGCACATTTCTCCTTTCAGTTCTATCAGTTTTCCCTTCATTCATTTTGAAGATCTGATATTAGGTGAACACGTATTTGGGATTGTTACATCTTCTTGGTTATGTAACTTACTGTCCCTTTTATCATGCAGTGTACGTCTTTATTCCTGGTAACTGTCTTGGTACATCTTTTTCACCCTTCTATTTTTAACCTGCCTATCCTATATAATAAAAGGGTAATATGCAAATTGACCAAATGGCATAATGACCGGTCTCTATGATGTGCACTGACCACCAGGGGGCAGATGCTCAATGCAGGAGCTGCCCCCTGGTGGTCAGTGTGCTCCCACAGGGGGAACACCACCGCTCAGCCACAAGCTGGGCTGACAGCTGGTGAGCACGGCATAACTGCAGTGGTGGTGGCAGTGGCAGGAGCCTCTTCCGCCTCTGCAGCAGTGCTAAGGATGTCTGATTGTGGCTTAGGCCTGCTCCTCCTAAGCTTTCAGGTCAGTCGGACATCCCCTGAGGGCTCCCAGACTGCTAAAGGGCACAGGCTAGGCTGAGGGACTCCACCTCCCCCCGCCACTGCGCCCACCCCCCCCCCGTGTGCAAGAATGTCGTGCACTGGGCCTCTAGTATTATTTTATTTAAGGTATGTTTCTTGTACATAGTCGATGGTTGAATCTCTCACACTGTGTTTTTGTTGTTGTTGTTAATCCTCCCCTGATGATATTTTCCTCCACTGATTTTTAGAGAGTGGAAGGGAGGGAGGGAGGGAGAGAGAGACCAAGAGAAAAAGAGAGAAATACTGATGTGAGACACATTTATTGGTTGCCTCCCACGTTTGACCCAACCAGGGCTGGGGATGGAACCTGCAACCCAGATATGTCCCCTTGATCAGGAATTGAACCAGAGACCCTTCAGTGTATGGGCTGATGCCAGCCAGGGCTCACTGTGATTTTAATTTGCATTTTCCTGATGACATATTATAGGTTGAGTATCTTTTCATATGCCTCTTGGTTTTTAATATATTTTTAATGCTTTTGTCCATTTAGAAAACTGAGTTATCTTTTTATTTCTTGGATATTTTTGACTTGTTCATGATCTTAAGGGACAAGTGTTCAATATTCCACCATTAAGGATGATAATGCTAGCTTTAGTTTTATCTTGTTGCCTTTTACCAATTTGAGGACATTCTCTTCTGTTCTTAGTTTTGAGAATTTTTTAAAAAATCATGGGTGGGTTTTGAAATTTGTCAAATACTTTTTCTATATTTATTGAAATGTTCACACAATTTTTCTTTTTTAGTTTTGTTAATATGGAAAATTACAGTGATCTGTATTCAAATGCTAAATGTTGGTTACACAGGTGCATTTGAATTCCTGGAATTCAAATTCAATATTAACCAATTAGTCATGATATTCAATTTGCTAATATTTTGTTTAGGATTTAGTTTCAATATTGATGAGGGATACTGCTCTTGTAACTGTTTTTTCTTATAACGTCTTGTCATATTTTGGCATCATTTCCATGTTCAATTCAAAATATGGAAATGAAACAACAGATTTCTAAATAATCTTTATCTTTGGAATAGTTGGTTTACTACTGCTATTATTTCTTCCTTAAATGTTTGAAGGAATTCACCAGTGAAGCATCTGGGCCCAGAGTTTTCTTTGTTGAAAGATTTTAAATTATAGTTTCAATTTTTTTAACAGAGGTTATTTAAACGTTCTAGTTTTTCTAGTCATTTTTGGTAAATTGTGGCTTTCAAGGAACTCATCTATGTTGTCCATTTAATGGCATAAAGACAGTTATAGTATCCCCTTATTGTCCTTTTAATGTCCGTGGGTTCTGTGGTGAGGTCTCCACTCTCATGTCAGATATTGATCATTTATTTTCTTTCACTCTCACTTTTCAAAATGTATTCATCAGTCTTACTAGTCATCTCTCAGTTTCACCAATCTTCTCAAAGAAGAAACTTACACATTTTTAAAGTTTCTCAGTTGTTCATCCATTTCATTAACTGCTACTCTTACCTTTATTATTTCCTCCATTCTGTTTTCTTCCAATTTAACTCACTCTTCCTTTTCTAGCTTCTTGAGTTGGTAGTTTAGATCAGTGATTTTAAAATTATCTGATAGTATATGCAATTAAAGCTATACTTTTCCATCTAAGCATTGTTTAAGATATTGTCTCACCAACAAATTAATTAATTTTTAAGGAGTCATTCAAATTCTTTGTTTGGTATTGGGTGAAAAATATTCTCCTATGAATCAGGAAGGAGTCATGTGAAAAGGGACACAATTTTTCCTTTATGTTCTTACAAAGAAAGAATAAAAGTCAAAACCAAAAATCCATGTTGTTACACTAAAAAGCAGACATCCAAAAGGCCAGGCTGCTTCGTGGGGACGGGCTTCCTAACACAGAGGCACCAACAGTGATTTACAGACAAAAACAACAGGAAACACAAAGAAAGAAACACAGGAAAGCAGGTTGCCAGTCAGCTTTAAGAAAGATTCTTAGGCCACTAACATGGTCTGAGATGAAGATGATCCATTCATATATTTTTGTAAAGTGCAGGAAATCTGTAAACACTTTTTAGACATTTAGAAAAATATGTAATCATTACTTTTACTTCTTAACAAAATATCATTTTCATATCATTCTCCCAAACTTTAGTCATGAAGAACACTTATTACAAAATCAGGTACTCATTCGAGAAATCATCTTTGGGTTCTACTCTGTGCCGGGTACTACACTAAGACCTGGAAATCCAAATGGGAACAGAGAAATGTGGCCCTGCCCTCATGCATTTACAGTTGAGTGGAAGAAACTATTAAAAATTAAGTAGACAAAGAATAAATAAGATAATATAATATGACTCTGACTCATAAAGGGTGCTCAGGGGACAGGAGTAGAGGGAACCTTCATGACTGAAGGAAGGCTTCTGTGGGAAGGTGGAATTTACCAAGACCCAAAGGAAGAGAAGGAGTGGGTCAGGGCATTCACAGGGGCTCAGAGGAGCCTTCCCAGCAGAGGAGCCTCCCCAGCAGAGGAGCCTCAAAGCAGCCCTTCCACAGATAACTCCACAACTCAGGGCATCAGGTCAGCCACTCCCATCATCATTCCTCTTTAAAATGGACTTATGGGCAAATGTTGCCAAGCACAGGGAATTCCAAGAATGAGTAAGACAACAAAAAAGGTGAATGGAGGAAACTCTTTGGAAAAGTCTTGCTGTGAAGAAAAGCAGAGAAAGGGAGGCTTGGCCTGGAAAGGGACAAAACTAGAGAGGCTAGTTCTCAGAGGTGGGAGGCACTAGGCTTGCCAGTGTTACTGATGAGGGAAGAAGTGGTGGAGCCCAGCTGTAGATAAATGGAAGGATTGACAATTAAGTGCCATGTTTCTGGCCCTAGCTGGTTTGGCTCAGTGAACAGAGCATTGGTGCATGGACTGAAAAATCTCAGATTCCATTCTGGTCAAGGGCACATAACACAGTTGCAGGCTTAATCCCTGGCCCTGGTCGGGGTTACATGTGGGAGGCACCAATCAATGCTTCATTCTCTCATTGATGTTTCTCTTTCTCTGTCTTTCACCTTCTCTTCTACTTTCTCTAAAATATATCCTGGGGTGGGGATTTAAAAGGAAGGAATGAAGGAATGAAGGAAGGAAGAAAGGAAGAAAGGGAGGGAGGGAGGGAGGGACGGAGGGAGGGAGGGAGCCATGTTTCTGGAATAAAGGGAAGAGCCTGGAACCCAGAGTACAGGTAGACAGGCTGGCCTCTGATCATATCAGGGGTCCTTCCTCCACTGTCACGGGAAAGATGAGGGCCAATGGGATGTGCCACCACAACTTGCCTTGGCTAAAATGAGATATTAGACATAAAGCTTGACTGTTTAACTAAAGGTCTATGGTGGCTGAGAGACACCTGTCACCTTTCTCCAGAAGGTATGAGAGCATGGAAGGTCTGAATCTGGCAGAAATAGCTCCCATTGTGGTCAGCACATCAACAGTGTTTATCTGCTGAAGATGCTAAAAACAAATTGATTTGCTTTTTTCATTCATGTTTCCCTCACCTCTATAGTATTGTCTTTATCATTATAGCAACTGCAACCCAAAAAGGAAAACACAAAAGTATAGACGTTAAGGTATAAACACAGCAATTTAGCCCCAAGTTCCTGAGAGGAGCTTTCACTGAATCCTGGCATCCCCCAAGGACCTAAGCTGCGAGCCATGCACAGGGGGCAGTGCCCTGTGCTCCTGCACATCCCTCATCAAAATGTCCCTCCTCCTTGCCTGCCCCACAATGTACTGCCATGTAACAGGTGAGTTAATACCATAAACTGACATGCACTGAATATTTAATAGTTTTTTGTATATATGTGTACACACACACACTTACACACTCACAAGCATGTCCATGTGAGACCCAGGGTAAAAAGTCAGAATGAATAGTTACTAAACTGTTATTGGTGGTTACTTATGGGGAGAGAATGAATGTTCATTTTGTTACATAATTTTTAAATTATAGAATGATGAATAATTTCTTACTTTTTTGAGATTTTTCAAATTTTTCCTACTAACTGAAATTTAACAGTATTTTCTACCCAAATGATAGAAAATGCAGGCAGAATGAGTGAGAGAGATTACCAAGCCCTCAAATCTACTCTTGTTACAGAAAAGACCTGATAGGAAATGCTGCTTGGAGTGCAGGCTCACTAACCAGAAATGCATGCTTCATGCTATTTATCCAGGCCTGCACCCTGTCTCACATCCAACGCTCTCTTCCAAAGCCCCATCTGTTTGGAGTCTCAACTCAAGCAAAACTGTTAGGTAACAAAGTGAGACATCATTGACAAGACAGGAGATAGCAACCTCTGAGGGAGCTTTTTGGACAGCACTCCAATGAGAATCAGTTCTGGGAGACAGAACAGCAAGGTAGGGCAGACAGGTTACGCCCATTCACTCAGTTAGGAACTTCATGAACCAAAGAACAAAGTACATAACTGTCAGTAAGTTCTGAAAACCTAACAGTCTCTAAAAGAAACCAAGAGAGACTAATTACAAAATTAAAGTAGCAGTAAATGATCTTTAAACAAATAGTAATACAAAAAATACTGTTCTCCAATGCAAGTTGTCTCCATTGCAAGTTCTTGAATTATTTATAACTAGAGGCCCGGTGCACATGGGGTTCCTCGGCCTGGCCTGTGGCAGTCTGACATCCCCCAAGGGGTCCCAGAGTGCGAGAGGGCACTCTGCAAAGTTGGTGTCACTCAGCAGCTCCTGCATTGAGTATCTGTCCCCTGGTGGTCAGTGCACGTCATAGCTACTGGCCAGTCGGCAGGTTGCTTAGGCTTTTATATAGATGGTAAAAATAAACAAAGTTTGCCCAGCCACCATGGCCCGGTGGTTGAGCATTGACCTATAAAGCAGGAGGTCAAGGTTTGATTTCTGGTCAGGGCACATGCCCAGGTTGCAGGCTCGATGATCCCAGTTGGGGGCGTGCAGGAGGCAGCCAACCAATGATTTTTATCACTGATGTTTCTGTCTCTCTCTCCCTTCTTCTTTGAAATCAATAAAAATATATTTAATAAAATACATAAATAAGAAACAAACAAATAAAGTTTCCTAAACCTTTAATTTATTTTACTTTCATATCCCCTCAAGCCTTTGTACCTGTGTTTGCTCCCTCTGCTGTCTCTTCCGCCACCTCCACATCTTCACTGCCTTCTTCATTTGACTCATGGCCTTCTTTATGATGGGGCTAGAAAATGCTTTTTTACCTAATGCAACAATCAACCAAGGGGAACAATGAGGGAGTCTACAAACACACCTGGCAGATGGAGCATCACAGAGGCTGTGGGGTGGGGGGTCTGTCACTGAACCTCCACCTCCTCCTTTCTAACGGAGTCCCTCACTTCAGCAAGGAGACGGCAGAGGGACTATAGTTTCCAAGCTCTAGACGTTGAGAACTAAATTCTGATCAAGGAGATATAATTGGAAGCTTTTTGAGTGACATCCAGGAAACAGTCTTAAAAAGATGGCAGCTCGGGCCTTTTGACTTCTTGTTCCCCTTTCCTCCTCTTTTGCTGCTAGGAATCATTAAAAGGTCTAGCAGCCAACTTAACCTACAGAGACACCCCTGGGAAAGCTGCCCCCAATGCCCAGAGGGAAACATTCAATGGGACCTCAGCACCCTTTGACTCCTACCTCTACCTTCTGCCAAACTCAAGAAACATGCTTCTATCTAACTTAAGCCACTTTTGGGGATCTCCAATAACCCAT
The DNA here is from genome assembly GCA_026230045.1 of Corynorhinus townsendii. Lineage (NCBI taxonomy): Eukaryota > Metazoa > Chordata > Mammalia > Chiroptera > Vespertilionidae > Corynorhinus > Corynorhinus townsendii. The sequence goes on along the minus strand of JAPDVU010000007.1, from coordinate 107,859,495 downwards.
AGTGGGTTACCACAAAATTGATAGCTATGATAGGCAGAAACAACCTGAATGTTCACCTGTGAAGTTGGAAGACTGTGCTGCCACCGAAAAGATGAGCTAGACTTGGACTGTGCGATAGGACAGCTACTTGACTCCTTAACTGCCAACACTTGAAGTGTGACTCCTCCAAGTTGAGAGGCGCTATTTAAGTGTAAAATACACACAAGAATTTGAAGATGTAAAATAAAAAAAATAATTTTTTACTAATGGTTATATGTTGAAGTGGTAATATATTTTATATGCTGAATAATATTATTAAAAAGCATGCCACCTATTCCTTTTAACTTTTTTAAATGTTTGGTATAGTGAAAAATATACATTTGATCTTTCTTTTTAAAATATTTTTATTGATTTTAGAGAGGAAGGGAAAGGGCGAGAGAGAGAGAACCATCTATGACGAGAGAATCCCAGGCATGTGCCCTGACCAGGAATCGACCTCCTAGTTCATAGATTGACACTCAACCACTGAGCCATGCTGGCCGGGCTACATTTGATCTTTATTCCCAGTTCAGAAGTGTCCTGTTCTTCATACTCGTACTTGAGTCTATGCTAATGTGGTGATGGGAGGGGGTGCTGTTTGCCAGAGAAACCAACCCTGTGATTAGAGGACTGGAACTTTCACCACACCCTCCCCTGCTTCAGGGAGGGGACAGGAGCTGGAGAGAGAATTCAATCACCAATGGCCAAGGCTTTAATCTCATGTCCACATAATGAAACCTCTATAAACCCCCTAAAGGATGGGGTTTAGGGAGCTTCCAGGCTGGTGACCACTTCCAAGTGCTGGGGGGAGTGGCACACAGAGTGGGCATGGAAGTCCCAGGTCCCACTCCCTCCACCTCCCACACCCTGGGCACCTCTTCCTGAGTCGGGTCCTTCATAATAACCTGATAAACACAAGTAAGCTGTTTTCCTGAGGTCTGTGAGTCCCTCTAGCAAATTCTCAAACCTGAGGAGGCTTGAGAACCACAAATACAGGAGGCTCCCAGGTCTTGAGACTGGCATCTGAAATAGGGCCATTTGTGGGCTGAGTCCTTACCTGGGGCATCTGCTAATTCCAGAAGTTAGTGTCAGAACTGAATTTAAGTGTAGGACCCCTGGTTCATTTCAGACAATTGGTGTGGAAAACACCACATATTTGGCCCCAGGTGGTGTGGCTTAGCTGGTTGGGCATTGTCCTGAGCACCAAAAGGTTGCCAGTTGATTCTTGGTCAGGGCACATGCATGGGTTGTGCACTTGATCCCCAGTAAGGGGTATGCAGGAGGCAGCTGATCAATGTTTCTCTCTCACATCAATGTTTCCCTTTCTCTTCCTCTCCCTTCCTCTCTCTATCCGTAAATCAATAAAAAATCTTTTTTTTAAAAAAAAGAACAACAACAACATGTATTTGGTATCAGAGAAAAAAAACAACACTTTTTGTGTGAAAAGTTGTGTCAGGAAAAAAAAAAAGATCTGTGTGTTACTAGAAGATTTTAAATTATATTTGTAGTTTCTGTTAAACAGCACTGATCCAGACAGATTACCTATGTGTATTGATACAGAAAATGACCATGCTTTTTCATGAAATATAAAAAACAATAGGTCACAAACAGGAATGTATAGTTTGTTCATATCCTAGTACGGGATCATGCATGTGTGGAAGTTAACACAAAGTTAACTGTGGTTTTGTTTTATAACAAACAATAAACCTCAATTAATTTTTTTGGTCAGCACGAATCCCCAAAGATTCTTGATTGTGAGATGACATGGTAGGGCTCACCTGCATGAGAACACTCAAAGGTCCCAGCACTATTAACACACAGTATTTTCCCATGTCCTGTTCCTCAAAATTAAAGCAAATTCTACACCTCAAGTCATTCACTAGTCAGTTGATCCAAAAATATAGCTTAATTTTTATGAAAAATTACAAGACCTTGGGTGAAAAGGAAAGAATAAACAATACTAACCTCCAGGTAGGTTCTGGGAATGAGACCTTTGATTCCTTTGGCATTCTTAGCCATCTAAGAACCATCAGGTTTTATTTTAAGTGTGAGGAGAATTTCTCCTTCCTTTAAGCAAAGCAAAATAATAAATTTTCATTAAATTTTACCCCAAATAGAAATTATTAAAACTATTTTTAATAAATATTAGAGTATTTATTCTTTTACCATTTTACTACCAGGTACCTTTGATAATAATTTTTTTTAAATATATTTTTACTGATATATCAGAAAGGAAGGGAGAGGAAGAGAGAGATAGAAACATCAATGATGAGAGAGAATCATTGATTGGTTGCTTCCTGCATGCCTCCTACTGGGGATTGAGCCTGCAACCTAGGCATGTGCTCTTAACCGGAATCAAACCCAGGACCCTTCAGTCCACAGGCCAACACTCTCTCCACTGAGCCAAACCAGCTAGGATAACTTTGATAACAATTTCACATGACTACTACTTTTTAAATTATAAGTACTACTTATTTTATTTAAACAGATTGAGTCTTTAAACGTTTTGTATCAGGAATATGTAACACTGGTCTAGAAGTAGAATTTCCTTGTCCTGTTAGGTATGCAAATTGGTCCTGAGGTTAGGGTCCAGCCTTGTTTCTATCTGCCTTAAATGTACAATCCCTGGCCCACTAATAGTAAAATCTCCAACAGCAATGTATTCTTTACTCACCACCTGGTGAGACTCACTTCCTGTTTCTCTTCCTCTTCTGTTTCTTCTTTCTCCCACCAGTTTCTTCATCGTCCTCATCTTTACCTTCTTCAAAAGAATATTTATGTTTTCTTTCAGTAAGTACCATAATTCAGCAAAAGAAAAGAAAAAGAATATTTCCATGATATGTATCACTTGAAATAATATTTAAGATCAGATGAAGTAAGAGTATTACTTCTATATATAGGAGAACTGGCCATATTTGAAACTGACAAATAAATAAGAGGAAAGCATGGCTAATGGTTTCTACCATCGAGCTAAGAATATGGGACTTGAGGGACTGAGTGGTGAAGGAATTATATAGCAGGAAGGTAAGTGACGGGGTAGAGCATGCGCTGGACTAGAGGCCAAGACACATGCACTCTTTTCCTGTATTCATCTACTCAGCAAATTGCTTGAGCATTAGCACACAGTGCTTAGAGCACAGGCTCTGAGTTTAAATTCTGGCTCTACTCCTCCTTGCTGAGGAATAACTGTGATTTACAGGCAGTAAATCATAAGCTCCTCATTTCTCATTGATAAAGTAGAGATAATAATATCATTTGCTTCATGAGGAGTATGTGAGTTACCGACTTGCAGTGTTTGGAAGAGTGTCTGCCCCTTATCATAGCAAGATTGTAATAAAGGTCAGCGCTGATGATGCTGGTCCCTGTCAGATACAGTGGCTACAAAGATAAGCCAGACACAATGCCCCGTCCCCAAGGAGAATCTAGGAAATGGATAATTACTCTAGAGCTCAATAGGTACTAATGTGGAGGCACACACAGGATGCTAAGAAAACACAAGAGGGTCACCTAACCTAGACCACATGGCTGCGGATTAGGAAAGACTCAGAAGTAGGTCTTGAGAGATGAGTTAGAGTTAATCAGGTAAAAGGAAGTAGCAAGGAGGGGGAGGGAGGGAGAAAGGAGGCTCAAGATCAGGGAACCTCAAGCAGGTCATGAATGGCAGGACAAGGCTTGGAGAAATGGGAAAGGTGAGGCTGCAAAGAGGAGAAATGGGAAAGGTGAGCAGAATGCAGCCAGGTGAGCGCCATCTGTAAGGTGTCCTAAAATGAAGTGAGGGAAGGGCAGCAGCTGCTCCGCACTTTAGAAAGATGGCTACATGTGGGGAACAGACTGGAGGAAGGGCTAAAGGAAAGGTGGCTGTGAAGAGTGATACAGGGCCACAGTATGGACTAAGAAAACAGCATTAGGGAGGAAGAGAAAGACTTTTTGGAAAGATGAAGGAGGTAAAATGAAAGGTGAGGGAAGGGAGAAGAGTGCAAATAATACTGGCTGGGATAAGTTGCTAAATCTCTGAGCATTACTTATTCATTCAACATTAGCAAAGTCATCAAATGTTTACAGGACACCTACTGTGTGACAGACACTGTGTGCTTGGCATACAACAACAAAACAGAGGTTTTTGCTCACCTACAGCTTACATTAGGGAAGCTTACCTTTAAAACAGTCATGTTTAGGCCCCGTCAGTGGTTGAGCAGTGACCTATGAAGTAGGAGGTCATGGGATTCAATTGCCAGTCCACGCACATACCCAGGTTGCAGGCTTGATCCCTGGTGGGGGCATGCAGGAGGAAGCCAGTCAATGATTCTCTCACCATTGATGTTTCTATCTCTCTCCTTCTCCCTTCCTTTCTGAAATCAGTAAAAATATATTTTAAAAATAAAACAGTCATGTTTAGGATTCCTTATTATTGTTTACTAGTAGCCTGGTACACAAATTCATGCACATTGAAATTAATTAGAAGAAATATTTTAATATTACTATTCACCCTTTCTTTATAATAGAAGTGTCAACCAAATTCACAATCAACAATGACAGATCAAAACACACGTGTGCAACTGGCGCCAGTGAGAGCTTTATATGTATCGTGCATGCACAAGTCAACTTAGCCTTTCGTAGATGTAGAATAAACTTGCTTAATTAGACCTGCTTTCTGATGTAGCTAAACTTTTTCCAGCCCAGTGAAGCACTCCAACTTCTCTTTCAGGTAACTGTCAGCAACACAGCAGTAAATATCAACATGAAGCAGATTATTATCGTAGATCACATAGGGAGAATGGGTAAAATAACTGTAGCAGTGTTTGACTATATTCTGCACAGTGAGAAAACCTGAAGTCATTTTCAAGGTCCACCATTTCTTACTTCTTTTCAGTTGGGTTATTTCTAAACTTTCTAAATCTCCATTTTCCAGCTAATGACAAGAAAATAGGATTCCACTGAGTCTCCTATATACCTACTCCAGGACTTCTGTAAGGATCAAATGAGATGAGGCATGGTAAAATGCTTCACAGACATTTAGTTCAAGTGTGAAATGTTTCCACATGGCTATAAAGCAAGTCGTGTTTCTGGGCTGAAGAAACTGCAAGGAGGCTAGTCGTTGCTAGGGAGAGGAAGCTGGGCGTTGCTAGATGACATCATTACCGGATGGGCACTTAGCATATTAGCCTTTTATTTATATATATATATATATATATCGATAGATAGATAGATAGATGTTGGTTTTTTAAGCTACCTCTTTACCTTATTTGATAGTGATTGCTCTAGGTTTTATAATATGCATCCTTAACTTACCATAGTCTAACCTGAATTAATATTACATTTCACCCAAAATGAAAGACCTTTAAGATGATAACATCCCATGTACCCTGCCAGCCCTTTTAGGTACTCCTGTGCCTCTGTTGTCACATATTGACTTCTGCATAGAGTCGATCCTTATAATTTGCAGATTCTGTATATGTAAATTTACCTACTTGCTAAAATTTACCTGGTAACCCTCAAATCAACACTTGCAGTGCTTTTACGGCCATTCACAGTTGTGTGCAAAGCAGCAAAGAATTTGAGTTGCCCGATGAACATATTTGCAGCTGAGGTTGAACAAGGCGACACTCTGCCTTCCGTTTTCAGCTCTTGGACTAAAAACAAGTGTCCTTTTAGCAGTCTATTTAGTCCAGGAATTTTGCATTTTTGTGCTTTTTGTTGATAATTCTGTAATTTAAAGTGACCCCCAAACATACTGCTGAAGTACTTTGTAGTATATCTACAAAGATGTAAAACAGAAAGTGTGAGATCCCATGAGCGATGTAAGAAGGAAAGTCATCTATGTAATAAAAACCCAGTGGTTGTAATGCCATAATGAGCAAAGACTGGTCACCAGGAGGTGCATTGATGGATTCTGCAGCACCAGCGGGACTTGACGCTGGGTCCCGCAGCATGCTGGATCTGGGTCTCACAGGATTTTGCACACTGGGCCTCTAGTAATTGTCATAATTTTGCCTTCGGGAAGTTTATTATCTATTTGGGCAAACAAAGTACAGATCTGAAAAACTAAACAAACAAATGTGTGAAAATAAAGATGCTGGTTTTAATGTCAATATGTAAAAAGAAAATGTTTTGAATATCTACTTACATATTTCCTCCTTTCATAAATGTTCTTTTATAAAAATATATTTTTATTTATTTCAGAGTGGAAGGGAGAGGGAGAGAGAGGCAGAAACATTAAAGATGAGAGAGAATCACTGATCAGCTGCCTCCTCCATGCCCCTACTGGGTATTGAGCCTGCAACCCTGGCATGTGCCCTGACTGGGAATTGAACTGTGACCTCCTGGCTCCAAGGTTGATGCTCAACCACCAAGCCACACTGGCTGGGCTCATAACTATTCTTTGACAACTGGAGGCAGAAACATACCCTGCTTCCTGCTGGAGGGGAGGTAACAGCCTTTGCAAAGTGGAAAGGAACCTGATGGTCTAAACAAGCCCAATTTGTGGGAAGCAGAAAGGAACATATCAATGAATCAGACTCTTTAAATGTTGTTCCTCATTTTTATGCTGTATCCTGGGAAAATGCTAGGGATGTAGTTGCATGGACTCTAGAACTCCCACTAATTTCCAGTACTGAGAACAATATATAGCTGGTATTAAACTTAATCTTCTAAACAGAAACAGCTCTAAAATCTGGACAAATATAAAACATTGTTGTTTGACATCACTGAACATCAGCCAAGCAGGACTGAGTTCTTCTGCATGTCTCTTGGGCTCTCTCACTGTATGCTGTGCTCTGTGACCAGTGTCCACTGATTATCCTGTTATGGCCACTTGTTTATATCTGTACTGTTGAGGCAGGATAGTTGGATGTTAGGAGAATTTTTGACAAGTGACAAAAGGGAAAGTGAGACAGATGGTTAGACAAATAGGGCCAAACAACTCAAGCCATTTAGAGCCAGCTAGTAAGTAGAAAGATCTTATCTTCACGAACCAAGGACACTTGGGAGCACATGGCTCACAACTCTCCTCTCCAACCAGAGAGTAGTAGCGTAAGTCACCCTGTTCAGGGAGATAGATAACAGAAACCCAGTTGGTGCCATTAACACCAGCCAAACCCAAGGATGGGTAAAGTCAGAGGAATAAACAATAAAAAACTCAATTAGAACCAAAGAAATAAAAGATAGAGACAAATCTGACCAGAAAATGACCTGGTCCCTCTAGGCACTAATTTTGGAACATCAACATATTAAAAAAACACACCTGGCCCAGCTGAGTAGCTCAGTTGGTTGAGTGTCACCCAGTGCACCAAAGGATTGCAGGTTCAATTCCTGGTCAGGGCACATGCCCAGGATGTGGGTTCAGTCCCCAGTCTGGGTGCATATAGGAAGGCAACTGATCAATATTTCTCTCTCACACTGATGTCTCTCTCTCTCTCTCTCTCTCTCTCTCTCTCTGGCAACTGATCAATATTTCTTTCTCGCATTGATGTCTCTCTCTCTCTCTCTCTCACCCTCCCGCCCCCGGCTTTCTCCCTTTCCCTCTTCCTCTTCCTTCCTTCTCTCAAAGAAGATAAATAGCCCTAGCCAGTTTGGCTCAGTGGATAGAGCATCACCCTGTGGATTGAAGGGTCCCAGGTTTGATTCCAGTCAAGGGCACATGCCTGTGTTGTGGGTTCAGTCCCCAGGAGGGGGTGTGCAGGACAGCAAACAACCAATGATTCTCTCTCATCATTAATGTTTCTATCTCCCTCGCTCCCTCTCCCTTCCTCTCTAAAGTCAATAAAAACCTATTTTTTAAAAGGGTAAATAAATAAAAATATATTACAAAAAAAGATACATAACAGACATTATGAAAAATAATAATTATATCTGTGTTGAGGCATTCACCTAATGAATTAAAAACAAAAATAGATTTGAAGATGGTGGCATAGGTAAAAGCCTGTACTCGCCGCCCCACAACCACATCAAAATTACAATTAAAATACAGAACAACCATAATCCAGAACTGCTGGAAAGCTGGTTGAATAGAAGTCCTACAACTAGAAAGGTAAAGAAGAAAGCACATTGAGACTGGTAAGATGTGCAGAGGCACAGAATGGGCTGGTCCTGCACCCACATGTGCCCTTTTTTTAATCAGAGGGAGGTCGTCTCTGCAGAAGCTGCTTAGAGGAGCAAGGTTTGCCAGCCCTACACCAGACCCCCAGCCCAGGATCCCAGAGCTTAGAAGAAAAGTCCCCATAACTACAGGCTGTAAAAACCAGTGGGGGTTGGGGCTCAGTGACACAGAGGCTGCTGGAGACACAGCTGTTTCTCTTAAAAGGCCAGCACGATGAATTGAACTTACAAGATCCCACTTCCTCTGAGATCCAGCACCATGACGAGACTTTGGGAGACACAGACACATATGAGTTGGAACTGGATTGTCTGGCACTGGGGCAGGAACTCAGGGGCGGCTTTCTCCCAGACAAAGGTGCTCTCAGGAATCATTGTTCCTATGCTGGGACTATGCAGCTGGGTCTGGGAGCCCCAAACCTATTAATAAAAGGACCAAGACCCAGCATCAGCACCAGCCTGCCTTGCTTCATAGCTGGGCCTCATCTGGGCACTTCCAAACCTGATACAAAGAGGAGGAATCTGCAGATATCTCAGTAGCTCATGCTGGGTAGCCCCAGGCAGTGGCTGACATTGCACCTCCCTGTGTATACACACACACACACACCCACACACACACACACACACACACACACACACAAATACAAAACACACACCTGGAAAGCTGATGAATATTCTGCTGAAACCCGCCCCTGAAACCTCCCCTAGTAATCCCACCCACAGAAGAAATATAAAAGACCTCAGGACAAAGGATGTCAGTGAAGGCTCTTTCTGGAGCATTCCCACACCTTTTCTTTCTCAGGCATAAACTTCCTCATAAACTCTAAGGGTCCCCATCGACTGGCAACAAGAGGAGCCATGGCAGTGGCAGCTCAATGGGCCATGAACGTGTAACCAAGGTCCCCTTTTCTCTGACATTTACAGAGAGCCAAAGCAGCCCTGCCTAAGCTCATATCTTCCCTATAACATTTCTAGAGAGCCAAAGCAGCCTCACCTAGGCTCTCCTGTTGCTTCTTCTATCCTAAGTCCTTCCTTTGTTTCAGTGTTTCCAGATGTGTGTTTTTTATAATATACTAGAGGCCTGGTGCACAGATTTGTGCACTGGTGGGGTCCCTTGGCCTGGCCTGTGGGGATTGGGCTGAAATTGGCTCTCCGACATCCCCTGAGGGGTCCTGGATTTTGAGAGGGCACAGGCCAGGCCAAGGGATCCCACTGGTGCACAAATCCATGCACTGGGCCTATACTATGCATGTAAGAACTTTGGTTAATCTCTTCCCACCTTTCCCCCTCCCCCCTTCACTCTGAGATTCATCAGGCTGTTCCATGTTTCCATGCCTGTGGTTCCCACTCCTGCATTGAGCGTCTGCCCCCTGGTGGCCAGTGTGCTTCACAGCTACCAGCCAGTTAGCCAGTTGCTTAGGCTTTTATATATACTAGAGGCCAGGTGCATGAAATTCGTGCATGGGGGGGGGGATCCTTCAGCCCGGTCTGTACCCTCTCCAATCCAGGACCCCTCAGGGGATGTCCGATTGCCAGTTTAGGCCCGATCCCTAAACTGGCAGTTGGACATCCCTCTCGCAACCCAGGACCACTGGCTCCTAACTGCCTGCCTGCCTGCCTGCCTGCCTGCTTGATCGCCCCTAACCACTCTGCCTGCCTGCCTGATTGACCCCAACCACCTCTGCCTGCCTGCCTGATCGCCCCTAACTGCTTCCCTGCCAGCCTGATTGCCCTTAACTGCTCCACTGCCTGCGTGATTTCCCCTAACTGCCTCTGCCTGCCTGCCTGATTGCCCCTAACTGCCTCTGCCTGCCTGCCTGATCACCCCTAACTGCTCCCCTGCTGGCCTGATCACCCCTAACTGCTCTCCTGCCAGCCTGATCGCCCTAACTGCTTGCCCCTAACCACCTCTTCTTCAGCCCCTGCACCCAGGACCCGGGCTTCCCTCCCTCTGGCCAGCCGCAGGCACCCAGGACCCAGCTTTGTCAGGAAGGATGTCCAGAATGATGACCAAAAGACATCCAGTCTATCCAGTCTAATTAGCATATTACCCTTTTATTAGTATAGATTTTTATTGATTTCAGAGAGGAAAGGAGAGAAAGTGAGAGAGAGAAACATCAATAATGAGAGAGAGTCCTTGATAGGCTGCTTCCTGCATGCCCTATACTGGAGATTGAGCATGCAATTGTGCATGTGCCCTGACCAGAAATCTAACCATGATCTCCTGGTTCATAGGTCAATGCTCAACCACTGAGCCACGTCAGCTGGGCCCCAACTTTAATTAATGCACTCTCAAAATCACCTGGACTCCTGTTGTGAAAACTTTTCTGCACTAAGTCAAGAACACACACACTCCGGGTCTGGCCCCTTTCCTGCAACACTATCATCCTATCTAATAAAAGAGTAATACGTAAATCGATGCAAAAATTCTGCTACGCCAATAAGCCACACCCACCAGCCAATCAGGAGCGAGTATGCAGATTAACTCAACCATGATGGCTTTGGCCATGGAGTGAGCAGGAGGATTGGGTTTCCCTGTCAATGGAGGAAGCCAAGCTTTCCGCCTGTCCTGGCCTGTGCTCAAGGCTACAACTTTCAATTATAGAAGATAAATAAATCCCAACAAAAATGGCTAGGGCCACAGAGCAAGCAGGAGGCTTGGGTTTCCCTGGCGATGGAGGAAGCCAAACTTCCTGGCCTGCCCTAGCCTGTGCTCAAGGCTACAAAGTTTCAATTATAGAAGATAAATAAATCCCAGACCAGGGCCTCCACTTGGGTCACCGGGGGGCGTGGCTAGCCTGTAAACTACCACAGGCCCCTCACCCAGGCCACCCCATGCCCCAAGGGAACCCCCACCCTGATCCAGGACACCCTTCAGGGCAAACCAGCCAGCCCCCACCCTTGCACCAGGCCTCTGTCCTATCTAATCCTATCTAATAAAAGAGTAATATGCAAATTTACTGTCACTTGAACACACAAGATGGCTTCCCCATGTGGTCAAAGATCCTGCCCCCCATGTGGATACAAGATGGCCACCACAAGATGGCTAGCAGGGGAGGGCAGTTGGGGTGACCAGGCCTGCAAGGGAGGGCAGTTGGGGGCGATCAGGCCAGCATAGGAGGGCAGTTGGGAGGAACCAGGCCTACAAGGGAGGGCACTTGGGGGCAATCAAGCCTGCAAGGGAGGGCAGTTAGGGGTGACCAGGCCGGCAGAGGAGGGAAGTTGGGGGTGACCAGGCCTGCAGGGGAGGGCAGTTGGGGGTGACCAGGCCTGCAGGGGAGGGCAGTTAGGGGCAATCAGGCTGGCAGGGGAGCAGTTGGGCAAAAATCAGGCTGGCACGGAGTGGTTAGGGGGTGATCAGGCTGGAGGAAGAAGCGGTTAGGAGCAATCAGGAAGTCAGGCAGGCGAGCAGTCCTGGATTGTGAGAGGGGTCCCAAATTGGAGACGGTGCAGGCTGGGCTGAGGGACATGCACCCCCATGCACGAATTTCATGCACCGGGCCTCTAGTGTTTCTATATCCTGAGTGAAACATTAAAACTGGTAACATAATATATGAAAGGATGAAAGGAAGAAGCATACTCAGTTCTATTTTCTCTGCTGGACATGGCAGTTGGTGGGTCAGCTTGTCCAAGGGACTGAGCTCCTCCTCCTTTTTCTGAGACAGTTCCTGGCAGGTGCAAGTTCATCGGCCTAGGAGAGAACATGAGTACATTTCACTGAAAAATTTATTTGTTTCCTATTATATTCACTTTTAAAGAAAAGACAACTCCAATAGTTGCTAGAAGACAAAGTTAATACCAGTATGAGACTAGGCCTCCCTTAGACAATAAGATGAAAAGAAATGTAAATGAGTAAGTTGGAATATAAACCAAATTAAAAATGAAAGAACTTGTTTTTTGTTTTGTTCCCTTTTATGTACTGTAGACACTGTGTAGTTGGTAAGGGCTACATTCCAGGCACAGTGGGTTTGTCATAAAGACAGGCCCCAATCCCAAATGCTCAGCTAGTGTTGCTCAGTGGTTGAGTGTCTATCTATGAACCAGGAGGTCATGGTTCGATTCAGGGTCAGGGCACAGGCCCAGATTAGAGACTCATCCCCAGTAGGGGATGTGTAGGAGGCAGCCGATCAATTATTTTCTCTCATTATTGATGTTCCTATGTATCTCTCTCCCTCTTCCTCCCTCTCTGAAATTAAAAAAAAAAAAATTACATATTAAAAAAAACATACAGAAGTCTTTAAGCATGTAAGGCAGTTAATGATTGTATGGCTTATGTTTACAAATGCACATGTAAATGCTTTCTTACGCATTAGCCTGGCATCCTCCCAGCCCAGCTCTAAGGCACACAGATATGAAAACCAAAGCTCAGAAAGCTGACTCTGGCTTCAGGGTCCTGCCTCTAAAATACGGACAGCACCGGATTGAAAATGCTTCTCCACAAGCCTAGGACCCAGCCAAGAGGACACTAAGAATGAGGATAAGGCTAACAGGTAGTGTGCACCAAGCAGGATGTTAGGCAGTTTACAGGCATCGCCTCATTCAACCCTCAGAACCACCCTCCCTCCCGATGGAGAAAGTGAGGTTCTAAAAGGTGAGCACAGGCCGTCAATGGGAGAGTAACCCACACGGAAGCAGAGCGGAGGACTCCACAGAGGCCTCTTCCCATCACAGTGCACGTCCTCTTTGAACTTGGCCTGTCCATTCATAGTGCCGTGGTCACCAAACTGAGACTCACAAGCCACATGTGGCTCTTTGTACCCTTGAGTATGGCTCTTCCACAAAATACCATGGCCTGGGCAATGAAGTGGCATTAGAAGAAGTTTAAGTTTAAAAAATTTGGCTCTCAAAAGAAATTTCAATCGTTGTACTGTTGATATTTGGCTCTGTTGACTAATGAGTTAGCCAACCACTAACCTAGTGTATAGGTATTCCACAGACAGCTCATAGCATTTATCTTCAGTCTTAGACATCCAAGTGAGAACTCTAAATACAACCAAAAGTGGGCTACAGCAGGGGCTTGCTTTATATATTAGTATGTTATTTATATTATCATGTATTATATAAATTAAATCATGTCCATAACATCTAAGCTATAAAGAGTGAAATCAGTCTTAGGGCAATCTAAGCTCTTTCTATTATGCAGGGAGAGAGTGAAGACACTGACTAAGTTTAGATTTAGTTAAGGCCCTTCTATAAGTCTTTGACTATTAAATAAACCTATTTATGTACAGAAAGCCTGACAGTTAGCTCCCCTTTCTCTTACCTCACCCCTCACTGCTCTCCCTCCTTACCAGGGCACTCTTCTCTAAAAGAAAGTTAATCATGACTTGGGGAGACTTATAGGTGCTAAAGAACTTCCCTGTACACCAGGGTACAGCCCACCTACTCTGGCACTGTGGGCTCCTCAGGCTAATGGCTCATTCCAAGACCCTGCAAATCCCTACCCACACACTCTCTTTCAGGGAGTACCAGTAGGAAGGAGACTGGATATACAACAGTAAAAAAAACCTATAAGGCTCTCTACAATAATCAACCTAGTACCTCATCATATATATAAAAAGCCTGTGGTCATGACACCCTCACGCCATAATGACTGATCACCAGGAGGCTGCATGTGCAGCAGGTGCACGCGGGTGGGCAGGGCTGCATGCAAGGCATGCATGGGTGGGTGGGGACTTGATGCTGTGTCTCCGCAGGTGCCAGTGGGGACTTGACCAGAAGGTGCATTGGGGGAGTCCCACAAAGCACTGGCCCTGCAGGCGGGACTCCAGTACCTGGGGAGGGGGGGGAGGGGGGGAGGGGGGAGGGGGGGTCCCCGTGCAGCACCAGCAGGGTCCTGGGTCTTGTGCAATTTCACGTGCTGGGCCCCTAGTTCTTAAATAAAAATGGATAACCCAAGCACCACCGGACATAATAACCCAAGCACCAGCAACATGGAAGAGAAAATTTAAGACTAACCAATATTAAATAAATAAATAATCTGAGCCCAATATTAAATAAATAAGTAATCTGAGCCCAAAGACAACTCAGAGAACAGAAGAAAAATTTTTTTAAAATTTCTTAATCACGAGGGTAGTAAGGAGATAATCTGAAAACAGGAACATGATGTTATATTAAAAAAAAAAAAGATTAAACAAAAAGAAAAAACACACTTGTAAATAACCAATATGTCTGCTGAAACCAAACATTTCATAGACAGTTAAAAGAAATAGTCAAAAGAATCTCCCAGGTGCAAACTAAAACTACTAATGGGGAGATGAGACAGACAGAACAGTCCAGGAGGCTCAGTTCCTGACTCAAAGGTGTTTCAGGGAGAAGAAGAGGCACAGAATAAAAAACATAACTTAGTCACTTTAGTAAATGAACACCTCCTTGAGCTCATGAGAGGAATGAGTTTTCCAAGTGAAAAGACACACTGAGTGCAGAGCAATATAAACAGGACAAAGAGATCATGATAAAATTTCAAAACACCAGGCTGAGGAGCAAAGCCCCAGGAGGTCAGTTAGAAAGGAATGGACATCCCTGAGCATCACTGGGTGCAAAGAAACCTGACAACGCCTGTGAAGGTTTAAGTAGAAATTATTGTTACTCTATCCCCCTCCAGCCAATTATTAATCCAACATAAGGGCTAAAGTACCTTTGCAGACATGCAAGTCTCAATGTGAAACTTTAAAATGACTGTATAAGGGATCTTTTGATACACAGAGAAGACTATTTTATGGTTACTTGGATTTAAAACTAATTATGGGAGGAGGAATCCAAGATGGTGGCGGAGGTAAACACCTAAACTGCTGCCTCGCACAACAATTTCAAAACCACAACTAAAAGACAAAACGTCTATCACCCAGAACCACGGGAAAGCTGGCTGAGTGGAAGTTCTACAACTAGAAGGAAAGAGAAAAGAGCATTGAGATGTGCACAAGTGCTGAAAAGCTGAGGTACGGAGGCGCAGGATCTGGGCTGGCGGCAGGCGTTGCTTTTTTCAACCCAAAGGGGAGACAAGCCCCCGATTACTCTGAAATACAGTTTCTGGGGAGACGCGGGGGACCCAAACTCCTATGGGGAGAAGCTGGATTGTCTGCCACCGGGTCGGAAAGTGAGGGGGGCCTGCTTGCAGAGCTGCGCGCAGGAATAATTGTTTCCTGCGCTGGGGCACGGGACGCAGTTGGAGACACAGAGCCCGTTAACTAGCAGCCATTGCTGTTTGCCACGCCCTAGCCTAGTGACGCCCTGAGACCCCGCCCCACACAACCTACAAACCCACCCAAGCTCCAAGCAGCGGCTTTTGGATATGAATGGACTGCCCTATCGCAGCTTAACCTAACAAACTTGCAGCCCGGATCAGACAGCTCCAAAACCTCCAAACCCCAAGCAAAGAGGAGAAAACTGTAGCTCTCACTGTAGCTCTTGCTGGGTGGACTCAGACAATAGCTGACCTGCACCCCATTGGAGATCCAGAAGCCAGTATACCTATTGGTCAGTGTGAGAAACCAGATTTCAACTCCTCACATCCATAAGTGACACATTCAAGAGGCAGACTCATCGAGCACCAAAGCCCCACTGAAACAAGTCCTGCACCATAAGCGTGTCTCCAGCACAGCAGTTCTTATAGACATAGCGAGTCCACACAGCCAATTGGCCTAGAGGTCAATTCCTCCCAGTGTACAAACAGTAATTAAGGCTTAACTACACCAAGACTTTGCACTCAGCCCACAAAGGGGTGTACCAAGAGCGTCCACATCAGATGATTGGGGAGGCTGAGCTACTGCCCCCTATAGGTCACCTACCACACAAAGCCACTCCATCAACACAGGGAAGCAGCCAAAATATGGAAACAAAGAAACATGTCACGAATGAAAAAAACGGAGGAAAGCAAACTACTGGATGACATAGAGTTCAGAACCACATTTATAAGGTTACTCAAGAATCTTCTAAAAACCGCCGAGAAACTTGATGACACTTCTGAGGAGCTTAGTGAGACCTTCAAGGACCTTAATGAGAATGCCAAAAAAATGGAAAAGGACAAGTCAGAAATGAAGCATACACTGTCTAAAATAAAGAATATACAGAAACTCAACTGTAGATCAACGTACCCCAAGAATCAAACCAAAGATCTGAAATATGAGGAAACAAAAAACACCCAACCAGAAAAACAAAAAGAAAAAAGAATCCAAAAAGATGAAGATAGTGTAAGGAGCCTCTGGGACAACTTCAAGCGTACCAACATCTGAATTTTTGGGGTGCCAGAAGAAGAGAGAGAGCAAAATACTGAAAACCTATTAGAAGAAATAATGACAGAAAACTTTCCCTACCTGGTGAAGAAATAGACTTACAAGTCCAGGAAGCGCACAGAACCCCATACAAGAGGAATCCAAAGAGGACCACACCAAGACACATCGTAATTAAAATGCCAAGGGCAAAAGACAAAGAGAGAATCTTGAAAGCAGGAAGAGAAAAACGGTTAGTTACCTACAAGGGAGTACCCATAGGACTGTCAGCTGATTTCTCACCAGAAACTATGCAGGCCAGAAGGAAGTGGCAAGAAATATTCAAAGTGATGAACAGCAAGAACCTACAACCAAGATTACTCTACCCAGCAAAGCTATCATTCAGAGTTGAAGGTCACATAAAGAGCTTCACAGACAAGAAAAAGCTAAAGGAGTTCATCACCACCAAACCAGGATTACATGAAATGCTGAAGGGTATTCTTTAAGAAGAGGAAGAAGAAGAAAAAGGTAAAGATAAAAATTATGAACAACAAAATGACATCAAATACATACCTACCAACAAGTGAATCTAAAAATCAAGTGAATAATAAATCTGAAGAACAGAATGGACTGGTGAATATAATAGAATCAGGGACATAGAAAGGGAGTGGACTGACGACTCTCAGGGGAAGCAGGTGTGAGGGGTGTGGGAAGAGATTGGACAAAAATCTTACTCCTATGGATGAAGACAGTGGCGGGGGGTAAGGGCATGGGGTGGGGTGGGGAAATCAGGTGGAGGGGAGCTATGGGGAAAAAAAAGAGGAACACCTGTAATAATCTGTACAATAAAGATTTATTTTAAAAAATAATAATAAATAAAACTAATTGTTATTAAAATAAAATTTAAAGACCTACTTTTTCCTAGGGCTTAAAATTCAGCCTATAAATCTTATTCTATTTTAAATCCTAGCAAAACAAATACAATCACCTTCACTTTCTTTTATTATTGTTTAATTTAACTTGACCTAAATTCCTTAAACAATCACTCCAACTAATAAATGTAGCTAATTAAGTTCCTTCGGATATTTTAAAATTCATATAAATTTATTTTTGCTTTTATGCACTTTGGATGCCTGGTTTAAGTTCTTTTTTAAAAATAATTCTTTATTGTTGAAAATATTACATATGTTTCCCTTTTTCCCCATTGACACCCTCCAGCCTGCCCCTGTCCTCCCACCCCAGGCCCTCACCACCCCATTGCCTGTCTCCTTGGGCCATGCACATATGCATAAGGTAAAAGTTCTTCAAAAGATTATCATTTACACTAGTATAATGAATCTCATGTTCTTTGGAATGTTATAAACTCTTTAAATACCCCAAACAAACAGATTATCTGTTTATTGTTGACACTTACAGATGTCCCCCAATGTCCTCCCCTTTGTCTCCCTCCACCCAAAACCCAACCCTCCGGAAATCCTATCTAATAAAAGAGTAATATGCAAATTAACCATCACTCCACTACACCCACCAGCCAATCAGGAGCAAGTATGCAAATTAACCCAACCAAGATGGCTGCGGCCACAGAGAGAGCAGGAGGGAGGCTTGGGTATCCCCAGCGATGGAGGAAGCCAAGCTTTCTGCATACCCTGGCTGGCCCACTCCAGGCTACAAAGTTTCAATTATAGAAGATACATAAATCCCAACAGAAATGGCTGCCACCACAGAGCGAGCAGAAGGCTTGGCTCTGCCCCAGGCTACAAAATTTCAATTATAGAAGATAAATAAATCCCAGATACCAGGGCCTCTGCTTGGGTCACGGGGCGGCGGGGGTGGGGGGGAGCATGGCTGGCCTGCAAACCACCACAGGCCACCCCACACCCCAAGGGAACCCCCACCCTGATCCAGGACACCCTTCAGGGCAAACCAGCCGGCCCCCACCCATGCACCAGGCCTCTATCCTAATAAAAGAGTAATATGCAGATTGACCATCACTCCAACACACAAGATGGCTGCCCCCATGTCAAAGATCCTGCCCCCATGTGGACACAAGATGGCTAGCAGGGGAGGGCAGTTGGGAGGGACCCAGGCCTGCAGGGGAGAGCACTTGGGGGGGACCAGGCCTGCAGGGGAGGGTAGTTAAGGGTGACCAGGCCTGCAGGGGAGGGCAGTTCGGGGCAGGCAGGCTGGCAGGGGAACAGTTAGGCATCAATCAGGCTGGCAAGGGAGTGGTTAGGGGGTGATTAGGCTGGGAGGCAGAAGCAGTTAGGGGCAATCAGGAAGGCAGGCAGGCGAGCCCTTGGGAGCTAGCAGTCCTGGATTGTGAGAGGGATGTCTGACTGCCCGTTTAGACCAGGATCAGGCCTAAACCGGCAGTCAGACATTCCTCATGGGGTCCCAAGGAATGGGTGAGGGTGCAAGGTGGGCTAGGGACACCCTCCTCCCCACCCCCGTGCATGGATTACGTGCACCGGACCTCTAGTTATCTTAATAATGTCCTAAACTTAATTCAAACGTATTAATATTCTAATTTGATTTAGCTCATCATGACTATATGATTTTAAACTCTATTTAATTTTAAACTCTCCCAAGGATTAAAAAAAAATCAAAACAAAACAAATCACTTATCCACCAAGAGAACAGTTTTCCCATCTTCAGGAAGTTGAATTGTTAATAGAGATTTCTGACCAGGTCATAGGACCTGGGCCTACACAGGCCAAGGACCTCCCACATTCCTATCTCAGCCACCACATCCATTCAGCAATTTCTATAGTTGCTGTCACAACAGCAAGTCCACCACCTTCAGGTTTAGGGTGGTTTCTCCTAGAACCAAGTGAGGCCGTGATGTAATTTCTCCACTGGATTCAAATGAACCAAAGCCTGCATCTCCATGGCAACTTTAGCAATGTCCTTCCTCTTGCTTCCCTGAACCCTGCGTTTCTCAGCAAACTTAAAGTATTTCTATTGCCCCTTCACTCTAATGTCTCATAGCAAAGTAATGTTAGAGAAGTTAACAAACCACTGTGAACCTTCATTTTCTCCTGCTGTATTGTGAACATTAATTAGGAATAGTTTTCAGAGTGCGGACCACACTGCTTGGTACATACAGAGCACAAAATAAATTAAGTTGCCTCTTTTGAACATTTATTTTTTGTTGTTGTTGTTAATCCTCACCAGAGGATATTTTTCCATTTATTTATTTATTTATTAGAAAGAGTGGAAGAGAGAGGAGAGGGAAAGACAGAGAGAATCATCTATGTGAGAGAAACACATTGATTGGGTGTCTTCTGCACAAGCCCTGACCAGGGCCCGGGCCAGGGAGGAGCTTGCAATCAAGGTACCTGCCCTTGACCGGAATTGAACCTGGAACTCTTTGGTCTGCAGGCCGACACCCTATCCACTGAGCCAAACCACCTAGGGCTGAACATTTCTAATTCTCAATTTAATCTTATCATTCCAACATTTAGATCTGGTACATATAGGTAATTGCAAGAGAGATTTTAAATACATTTTGGTAAATTTCATTCATTGTTACCTCAATATTATTTTTCATTATTAGGTTATTGTTGTTTTTTCAAATTTTAAAAGTAATATGAAATGTGGAGATCTTTTAAATTTAACAAATGACTTCTGATTTGCAGAAAAAAAGACAACCTTCCAGGGCTTGGGGAAGTGAATACATGTTTAAGAATGCAATTACATTTTCCACATAATGGAGTCATCTAACTGTATATCCAAATGAAGCTAAAGGATTTCCATGTGATTTATCTAAGGGTATTGGAGTTTGTATTATCTTGCATAAATTTTCTTATAGTTATTATTTTCTAACAATTTGCTAATTATTTCCAGTCAAACTTTGCTTTGAGTAAATGAAAATCTCTTTCCATGCTATGACATATATGGAACAGCAATTAAGAGAAATGGTTGCAGAAAATTCAGCCTTATTTTTTTTTTCTGAAAGAAAATATTTGAGAAGACAAATTAATTATTTTGGTTCTGTTTTAAAGAAATTAAAAATGAATGAGATCTTTAAAACTATTTTAAGATTTAAAAGAATAAATACATCCTAGCCTATATTTTAATGGCTTCATTTTTTATTGACCTTGGTTTTATTTATTTTGCTATTTAAAAGTAATGGAGTATATACTTGTATTTTCTTTGAGATTTTGTTGAAGGATATGTGGGAGTATAGCAAAATTATGAATCACTATAGGATTATTCTTCAGATACAATGTGCTTATAAAGTATATAAAAATAAATCCAACTGAGTTTAGAAATAAAAAATAAAAAAAAAAAAGAAATTGTACTAATTAAAAAAAGGAAAGAAATAATGCCCCAGTTTCAATGCTATAAACACAGCTCACTGAAATGCAAGTACAGTTCTTGGAAAGTTATAAAATTGAGTATGCTTTACGTTGGTAAATATATCTCCCTTTACTGACCTGTAGAGCTCCTTTCAATAAGGACTCAGAAAGCACACTATCAACCTACAATAAACGGAGATATTAAAATACCATATTTATTCTTAAACATCATGTAACCCTAGGAAATAAAATTTTAATCTTTTCCAAAGTATTTTATGATTGACACATACAATTGAGTGGAAAGGATTTTATATTGAACAACCCACTAGCTAGATCCTACCATTAATGTTTTACTATACTTATTTGATCCATCTATTCATTAGTCTGCCTTGTTTTTTTATGTATTTCAAAATAAACTGCACCCTAGCCAGTTTGGCTCAATGGACAGAGCCTCAGCGTGTCAAGGGCATGTATCTCAGTTGCAGGCTCCTCCCTGGCCGGGGCGCTGGTCAGGGGCATGCAGGAGACAACCAATGGATGTGTTTCTCTCACATTGATATTTCTCTCTGTCTTTCCCTCTCTCTTCCATTCTCTCCAAAAACCAATGGAAAAATATCCTCGGGTGAGGATTAAAAAATAAATAAAAATAAACTGCAATCATCAATAAATTTTCCCCGAAATAATGCATGATGGATATTGCTAACTGGAGTCCAAGTATTAGAGTAAAATTTACATACAATGGAATGCACAAATCTTAAATATATATTTGTATACACTTGTGTAACCCAAACCCCATTAACGTATAGAAAAGTACCTTTACCCCAGAACATGCCCTGGAAGTTTGTACTCTTTTGTGTAATTCTATCACACAGCATGCTTTTGAGATATCCCCATATTGTTTGTGATGTGTATCATTAGATAATTCCTTCTTATTGCTTGGTAGGCATTGTATGAATAGACCACACATTTTTTTTATCCCCATTCTTTTATCTTATTCCTTGACTTAGTATTTTCCAAATACTACATGTAACTTTGCCAATGTCCCCACAAAAGAGCCACATACTTTTGTTGGGTTCTTTCCTTCTTTTTGGGGGGGTAGGGGAGAATATTCTTCTCTATAAATGATGTGAAGATAAAGTGGATGAAGAGAAAATAAAATTCACTATCTTCATCTTTACCCTTGCTATTCTGCATCTCAGTGTGATTTACAACGTTCACACACCTGGGGACAGTGGACCATCACAGGCCTGACTCAGCTGGGCTCTTGTCCCGTGGACACCACATGAGAAGTCTGTTCCATGTTTTGCTTTAGGTGTCCTCTGTAGGGACAGGGAAGAATGAGCTCACACTATCCAAGAGCCCTTCCCAGATGTTCATGATTTTGTATCAGAAAACCAGAGAAGAACCAAGCAATACTTAGAGAGATGGAGTTACATTTAGCATGCGTGGATCCAGAGGAAAATGTCTCAAATTCTGGGCCCCAACATAGAGGAATTTTCCCTATTTATATGTTTTTACCTTATTTATCTCCCAAATATGGGGTGTTTCCGGCCCCCTTTACAAGTTCTTAAAGAGCCCCTATGTGCTGGGGCCTTGAGACCTCAACCAAAGGCCTGGCCTGGTGCCAGCACTGATAATTTCATCTGGGGAAGGTTTAATGGCCTCTCCAAAGTGGGAGTAGTCTTATTTTCCTTCTTATTTAAGCAAGCAAGAATTTACTGAAGTCAAATAGCAGGGTTAAAATTTCAAACAGCAGTTTTTATATAAGATGGTTGCTTCATTCCCCACTGGTAAATGAGTCAAATCATTGTCTCTTGGTCATTGTCAAGGAGGGAGTTATATTTACCCCTGAGGACTATAATTTTAATTTTCTACCTAATAAAGTTAGTGGCCCTGCTTATAAGATAAGGGCTCGGAATGAGGGCCAGGAGTAATCTTT
Organism: Corynorhinus townsendii; assembly: GCA_026230045.1. Lineage (NCBI taxonomy): Eukaryota > Metazoa > Chordata > Mammalia > Chiroptera > Vespertilionidae > Corynorhinus > Corynorhinus townsendii. The sequence continues at coordinate 107,836,939 of JAPDVU010000007.1, read as the reverse complement.
AGAGAGTCTGAAAAGTCCTGGACTCTCTATTTTTCCTGGGCTGTCTTAACCTGGGTGTGATGAAGCCATGTTGGGATTCCGTCGACCTTGACTGCCGTGGAGGTGGTCCTTTCCATGTAGGAATCAGTCCTTGGGTGGCAAATTTCTTTACCCAAACAGTCACCAGGGTGGAAGGGATGAACCAGATCAGAAGTTGGTACAGGAAGAGTGTCTCAGACATGCTCCTGGAGTGCTTCCTGGGTAGACTGTAAAGCCTGTAAGAACTTGAGTAAAGACTGGTTATGGATTTCAGCTTTTCTAGATTGGGTAGGTCAGGGTCTGGAAGAGTCACTAGAATCTGTAGAGGTCCCACTGGTTTTAAGGCAGTCTCCCAGGCAGCTACATCTGTGGCCTAGGTCCCTCTTGCTTCTGTAGAGACCCCTTGCCTTGTAAATAGCACTATGTACATGAGCCATTGTTAATGCGTACCTGCTATCAGTGTAAATTGTTACTGATTTTTCTTTTGTCCACTGGAGAGCCTGAACTGAGTGACTCAAGTGTTTGACATCCAGCACTCCAGTGTGTTCCAAAGTAAAGCCTCAAACTCATGTGAGGCAGTTAGGATTAGATCCTGCCCTAGGGTTAACTTATTTGTTTTTTTGATAAGCATAGCTGTGGCTACTACAGCTTGGAAGCAAGTAGGTCACCCAAATGCAAAGGGGTCAAGTCTTTTGGACAAATAGGCTACCAGCCTTTTCTAAGGGCTGAGACTTTGGGTGAATACCTCTTTGGCTATGCCCCTTGTCTCATATAAGTAGGTGGAAATACCTAGTTACATCTGGTAGTGCTAGTTGGCCCATCGTCCTTGCTCTGCTCATGTCTGTCTAACTGCCTAATGTATTACCTCAAGGATCCTGGCTCTGAATTCTTTTAGGGAAAATGGATGTTCAATTTTTTCTGTAGCTGCTTCATGCTGAGGAGGGACGGAGTTTTCTCTCAGAGCCAAGAGATCCTTGCTGTCTGTCAGAGGGACAATGAAGCCTGGGCACAGAAGGAGGTGGGCTTGTGACCTGGCAGAGACAAACTGTAACTAATGGTCCAGTGGAAGTGAAAGAATACATTCCAGTTTTAATAACCTCTATTGAAATAGAATTTTTCTCCTCAAAATTACCTCTATGTTTATCAAAAGAGCCAAATCAAGACCAATTTATCTATTTTATTTAATTTGGCCTGATAGTTTGCATAAATACAACAAGAATGGTAACTAACTACCTTTGCCAGAATTTCATGATTGAATCTTAGTGTGACCCATAGGGCCAGGAAGCCAACCCATCCAGCTGTCATCAGGCCTGCCTGCAGTATCTGCTGGGTTAGGTGAATCCCTCATCTGCAGGGACTCCACCTGGGCCCACGCCCTAGGTTTTAAGGCCTATCTCAGTAGCCCTCCTACTTGACGCAGCCTAGTGTGTGGGGGTTCCGCAGGGATACAGAGGAGTCCTTATTGCTCCCCTTCTACTCCGACTAACTGCCAATGATGGTAGGGCATGGGCCTGACGCTCCAGTGCCAGCCATTTTCAGGGCTCCCAAGCAGGATACCAGGCTTTTCCTTGGCACTTGTATTGGCTTCAAGTCTTCAGAGTTCAGACAGGGCTTTTTAAAACATGATACTCCAGTCAAAGTTTTCAGTTATTAAAACCACTATTAGAAACCGGTCTTATTGAATTTATGCAAAGAAATGTATTTCCATGATTTATTTATTAAGAATTGCCAAATTTTGGAGGAATTATATAAGGAGAAAAAAATTCTGACCTGCTGTAAGATCTTCTGGTTTTCCTTGTCAATCCTTTTTATGGATTCTTCAGAGTAATATAACTGTCTTCAAATGGCAAGAAGAAATTCAAAATGTGTCTATATTCAAATAGACAGTTACAGCTGACCCTGTAGTAGGGTTCCCCTTCCTTGACTTGTCCTTAAAATTTCATATGGCCTCTGGGAGGGGTGACACACCCTCTCAAAAAGGACTAAGGGAGCTTCATTCCTTTACAGGGTCTCACATGTCACAGGACCTCACAGGGTCTGTAATTCCTATAACAGAGAGCTGGTACTCACCATTTCCCTCTGTTCCACACAGGCCTCCCCCAGTTTCCTAAAGTTGAGGTTTGTGCCACACCTGACATGGGCATGGTTACACAGGCCTGCAAGACAGTATACAGGCTGCCAACTGTCTTTTCATAGAGAGCAAAACCAGATGGGTATTTTCCTTGCCCATTTGGGCACCTGTCCTTTTGGCAACTGTATTCAAATCTGTAAGGTTCATGCAATATTATTAACACAATTAAATGCAATATTGGCACTGTGGCCACCTTAGGTAGTCAAATCTTCTGCTACCATATATGACACATGGTAGGGCTATACAAATATCTTAGGGAGGTGAATAAAATCTATTCTTGACCTTCCTACACAAAGCAAAATTGTGCTTGTCTCTCTGGAGCCATGTCCATGAAGACACAGGTATCATCTAAGTCTATTATACAGTTTTCTGTAGGCCACTGTCAGGGCTGTGCATGGTAGCCAGTTCTTCTTTCTAGCTACAAACACAGGATGTCTAATTGCCCTAAAATTTATTCTGGCACGGAAGAAAATTGTTTTGCTATAAACAGGCAGCTTAACCCCTACATAACTGGGCTTGGACATCTGCCTAGAAAGCCGTAATCTACAAGTTTAACATGCAGCCTTAGGTTCTTCAAACCCAAAAGGGTCTCTGCCATACCTCAGTCAGACTCCTCCTCTCGTAAAGAATCTCAAAGTCCTGAAGGCTCCCCGGTCCAGGGAGAGCGCCTTTCCTTTGCCCTTTTTGTTAACCCTGTTTACTACTTACAGGGCCCTGCCATAAGCTGCAAGTCCAAAACAGCCAGAGTTGCAGTTAGAAACAGCTTTGCATATTGCAAAATGCTTCTGTGGCAGTGGCTTGGGTATTAGGCCCCTTGTCTTCCCGCCAGTCCCCTTTGTGGCAGGGCAGCAACCAGGCCTCTCTCAAGGGAGTGCACTGGAAGGGGATGTAGGCCCCTCCTCTTCCAGCAGCAACAGGTACTGAACCCTTTCAGTACATTTGCAAACAGGGAGCTTCCACTAGCTCTGTCTGCTGCTTTCACAGATCCCGAGCCTGCTGCTCTATTCCTGGGGCTGCAGGAAGGCTAGTAGCAGTCACTGGCTTCTGGTTTAACTGCTGTAGCCAGCAAGCCAAAGGCCTAAGTCTTGTGTTGCTTATTGTAAAACACTCATTACTCACTGGGCAGCAGTGGGGCAGCTCTACTGTCAGGTAAATGTCTGCTGTCCCCCACTTTTCTCGGTGCTGCTGCTTCTTCCAGGGCTGCTGCAGGCAACTCAGGCATCCAGTGCCTGCCCCACTTCTTTCACCTGGCTCTGGGGGGCTGAGTCTGCCTAGCACCCAGTTTTAAAGCACCAGGGTGCCTGCAGACTTCAGCTCCATTTCTCCTCTGCTTGGTTCCTAGATGCCCCAATCAAAACACATAGGGTAACGGATTGGATAAGAAAACATGACCCATATATCTGCTGTCTACAAGAAACCCACCTCAGAAAAAAAGACGCACACAGACTGAGGGTGAAGTGATGGAAAAAGGTTTTTCAGGTGAATGGAAATGAAAGAAAAAGCTAGGGTAGCAATACTTATATCTGACAAATTAGATCTCAAAGTGAAGGAGATAACAAGAGTTAAGGAAGGTTACTTCATAACACTAAAGGGAGCAATCCAACAAGAAGAAATAACTCTGGTAAATATATACACACCCAATACAGGAGCACCCAAATACATAAAAAAACTCGAGGATATCAAGGGAGAGATTGACAACAATATATCATAGTAGGAGACTTTAATACCACACTATCACCATTGAACAAATCCTCTAAACAAAAAATCAGCAAAGAAACATCAATCCTAAATGACTCACTAGACCAGATGGTATTAATTGACATCTTCAGAACATTTCACCCCAAAGTCACAGAATATACATTCTTCTCAAGTGCACATGGGTTATTTTATAAGACAGACCATATGTTGGGTCATAGGCAAAGTCTCTTTAAATTCAAGAAGATAGAATCCATATCAAGCATCTTCTCAGATCACAGAGGCATAAAACTGGAAATCAACTACAATAAAAACAATCCAAAGAAAAATCAAACACATGGAGACTAAATAGCATGCTATTAAACAATGACTCATCCTAGTTGTTAGAATTGGGACAGTAATGCTGTCTGTGAACAAATTCACAACTAACAGAAGAGGTAGATGCAGGAAGGAAATTTATTTTACTTTCCAAGGGAAGAAAAGGCCAGTGTATTACTACTCAACACAGGGTAGGAAACAAAGAGAGTTTTCCATTTTTAAGCAATTGCTGTTGCTAAGCGACAAGGAAGGGAAGGGGGATTGTGTTGAAATTGAACAGATGGGGGAGGGGGATTTCTTAAAAGGTTACAGTTTGTTTGCTTTCCAGGAGACAGTCTGGCAGATGTCCTAAGGAGATGTCTTATCAGTATTTTGCCCAAGCCTGTAAAACAAGCTTAGAACAAAAGTTACTAAGGGTTCACCTTATGCACCACTGGTGAGAATGCAGACTGGTGCAGCCACCGTGAACAGTATGGAGTTTCCTCAAAAAACTAAAAATGGAACTCCCATTTGACCCAGTGATCCCACTCCTAGGAATATATCCCAAGAAACTAGAAACACCAATCAGAAAGGATATATGCACCCCTATGTTCATAGCAGCACAATTCACCATAGCTAAGATTTGGAAACAGCCTAAGTGCCTGTCAGCAGATGACTGGATTAGAAAACTGTGGTATTCTACACAATGGAATACTTCACTGCTATAAAAAAGTAGGAATTCTTACCATTTGCAGCAGCATAGATGGAACTGGAGAGCATTATGCTAAGTGAAATAAGCCAGTCAATGAGAGAAAAATACTACATGATCTCACTCACTTATGGATAATAACATTATAAGCTGATGAACACAAAGATAGATACAGGGAGAAACCAAGATGGCGGCATAGGTAAGCACATAAACTGCTGCCTCACACAACAATTTCAAAACTACAACTAAAAGACAGAATGGACACCATCCAGAACCACAGGAAAGCTGGTTGAGTGGAAATTCTACAACCAGAAGGAAATAGAAAAGCTCATGGAGAATTGGAGGAACAGCAAAGGGTTGAGGTACGGCAAAGGGTCTTTGTGCACAGAGAGAGGAAAGGCGACTGAAAGCCTGGCTGACTTTCTCTGGCGGGAGGGGGAAGGAAGCCCCCGACTGCACTGAACCCCAGTTCCGATTGCACTGAACCCCAGTTCCAGACGAAACCCCATGGACCCAGGCTCATACAGGGGGAGTCTGGACTGTCAGGTAGAGAGAAAGGTACTCGGAGACTCGGAGACCCGGGGAGACCCGGGGGAGCCCAGGCAGGCAGGAGGCTGGAGGCGCGTGTGCAAGTGTGCACAAAGACTGCGAGGTTGCCACAGGCTTTCCCTAGCAGAAGGCAATCGGGAGCTCCTGACTGCACTGAACCCCATTTCTGACTGCACTGAACCCCAGTTCCAGGCGAGCCCCTGGGGACCCACGCTCTTATGGGGGGAATCTGGACTCTCAGGTGGAGGCTTGGGAGCCGGGGATGTCAGAGGTCTGGAGGCACACGCGCGAATGAGCAGAAAGAATGCGGAGGTTGCCACAGGCTTTCCCTAGCGGAAGGGAGTCGGAAGCTCCTGTCTGCACTGAACCCCAGTTCTGACTGCACTGAGCCCCAGTTCCAGGCGAGCCCCTGGGGACCCGCGCTCTCACAGGGCGAATCAGGACTCTCGGGCGGAAATTCGGGACCCGGGGAAGGCAGAGGTCTGGAGGGATGCGTGTGCAAGGGCAGGGCTGACAGGAAGCCAAGGCTGTCTGCTCCGCCCTGTGACTCCCCCCATCCAACCTGAGCACAGAGGCTTTTGCAATTTGGCAAGTCTAATCCTATAAGGCTGTCTCCAGCACCGAACTTCTCCCAGCATAGACACAGCTGATTCTCACAGCCAACTGGCCTAGAGGTCAATTCCTCCCAGTGATACCAACAACAATTAAGACTTAACTACAACAAGGCTGTACACATAGTCCACAAAGGGGTGCACCAAGAGTGCCCACCTCAGGTTAACTGGGGAGGCCGACCCACTGGGCCATATAGGAAACCTAGCACACAAAGCTACCCTACCAACTCAGGGAAGCAGTGAAAATGCGGCAACAAAGAAACAGATCACAAATGAAAGAAATGGAGGAAAACAAATGACTGGATGTAGAATTCAAAACCATGGTTATAAGGCTTTTCAAGAATATCCTAGAAAAGGCCAATAAATATAATGAGACCCTTGAAGATATGAAAAAGGACCAACTAGAAATTAAACATACACTGACTGAAATAAAAAATATTATACAGAGACCCAACAACAGACTAGAGGAACGCAAGAATCAAGTCAAAGAACTGAAATACAAAGAAGCAAAAAACACTCAACTGAAAAAGCAAAAAGAGAAAAAAGAAATCCAAAAAGTTGAAGATAGTGTAAGAAGCCTCTGGGACAACTTCAAGCGTACCAACATCAGAATTATGGGGGTGCCAAAAGAAGAGAGAGACAAGATACTGAAAACCTATTCGGAGAAATAATGACTGAAAACTTCTCCCACCTGGTGAAAGAAATAGACTTATAAGTCCAGGAAGTGCACAGAACCCCAAACAAAAGGAATCCAAAGAGGACCACACCAAGACACATCGTAATTAAAATGCCAAGAGCAAAAGACAAAGAGAGAATATTAAAAGCAGCAAGAGAAAACCAGTTAATTACCTACAAGGGAGCACCCATACAATTGTCAGCTGATTTCTCAACAGAAACTATGGAGGCCAGATGGGAGTGGCAAGAAATCTACAAAGTGATGAATAGCAAGAAGCTACAACCAAGATTACTCTACCCAGCAAAGCTATCATTCAGAATTAAAGGTCAGATAAAGAGCTTCACAGATAAGAAAAAGCTAAAGGAGTTCATCACCACCAAACCAGTATTATATGAAATGCTGAAAGGTATTCTTTAAGAGGAAGAAGAAAAAAATAAAGATAAAAATTATCAACAAATACATATCAACAAGTGAACCTAAAAATCAAATGAATTAAAAACCGGAGGAACAGAATAATCTGGTGATTATAATAGAATCAGGGGCATAGAAAGGGAGTGGACTGACAATTCTCAGGGGGAAAGGGGTATGGAGGGGTGCAGGAAGAGACTGGACAAAAATCGTACACCTATGGATGAGGACAGTGGGGGAGAGGTAAGGGGAGAAGGTGGGGTGGGAACCAGGTGGAGGGGAGCTATGAGGGGAAAAAGGAGAAACAATTGTAATAAAGATTTATTAATAAATAAATAAATAAAAATTTTTTAAAAAGAAAAAAAAGATACAGAGACAGAGAAGCATCGAACAGACTGTCAATTACAGTGGGAAGTTTGGGGAGGGGAGGAGGTAAGGGAAAAATTGAAGGACTTGTATGCATGCATATAAGCATAACCAATGGATGCAAGACACTGAGGAGTGAGGGCATGTATGGGAGTAGGGTGGAGGGGCAATGGGGATATGTGGACACATGTAATACCTTAATCAATAAAAAAATTGAAAAAAATAAAGTATAATAAAATTATGTGCTGTTATTTAAAAAGAAAACTTACTAAGGGTTCAAAAGAGGTTTGTCTGAAAGGGAGGGGTGAGGAAACTTTCCACTAACTAGAGACTCCTAGGTGCAAATTATCCATGAGTTGTGAAAACAGCAGGGAGAGGAGAATGCAAGAATGTAGCCTTGAGAGTACCTTATCTTGTCCTGCAGTTTGAACAGAGGAGCCGACAATCTTGAAGCTTAACTTCCAGGTGTTTCTCATAAATTGTGGAAGGCCACAGCAAAGAAAAGTAAAGGCCTATTTTCTGCCCTTACACTAAGTTGTATCTAGTCTTTTCTATTAAGAATGATACTGTGCCATAGCTGGTTTGGCTCAGTGAATAGTGTCAGCCTGCAAACTGAAGGATCCTAGGTTCCATTCTGGTCAAGGGCACATGCCGGGGTTGGGGGCTTGATCCCCAGTAGGGGGCATGCATGAGGCAGCCAATCAGTGATCCTCTCTCATCATTGATGATTCTCTCTCCCCTTCCCTTTCCTCTCTGAAATCAATAAAAATATATATATTTTAAAAAGAGTGACAGTGATTAACATTTTTAAACATTAATATCTGGCCCAACTTTCTGATTATTATATGTGATAAATTCCTGGAAATGCAATCATCCAACCCAGGAGCCTGCATATTTGCTACATCCTGTCAAGCTGTTTCCAGAAATGCTGTTCCCTTATACTCCAAGCAGTGCTATCAGGTGTCTTATTTCATCACACCCTTTCCAGCACTGAATATTGTCATTTTTTAAATGTTCCAAGTATCTTTCCTTTGCAATTACTTGATTACCTTTGAAGTTAACTTTTCTCATGTATTAGTTACTTTACTTCTTCTTTAGTTCAAGGACTTTGCTCAGACATATTCTTCTTTCATTAATCCTATTTCGTTTGAGCTATTGCTCCACGGAAGCAATAGCAGCTTCCATGGAGGAAGGCTGAGGGAAAGGGGACTGGAGAGTGGAGAGTGGTGTTGGGCCCAGATGTGGCTGGCAATGGTTCCTGTTAAAAGATTATATTCAAAGGTGAGGGGGTTAAGGGAGGTGTTAGGTTCGGAGACTGAAATGTTGGGGTGAAGGGCACAGAGTCAAAGGTCAACATTTGGGAGGTGGGGCCCCTGGTGGGGAGAATGAGGGTCAGACCAGGTTTGGTAGGGGATTGTGGGAGGGGAGTGGTCTAGCTGGCAAGGCCAGTGGGTCTGGGCGGCTCCCGGGATTCAGGGCCCAGCACTCGCCGCCAGCGCCGGGGCACCGTACTACCCAGGCCCCGCGACAGCCAGAGGGACCTGCAGCTTCAGCTCCGGCCGCGCTGCAGGGGCTGCGGGGAGTTGCGTGGCCGCCAAGCCTGTACCTCCTCACCTCTGAGCTGGGCCCGCGCCTGTCTTCAGGGAAACCGCCTGAGCGGCCCCTCTAGGTGACGTCACATGGTGACGCCATCAGCGGGCGCGCACCACACAGCCTGACGCTGAGCAAGTTGGGGGAGACTTTATGGGAGGAGGTCCTCTGTCCCCTAACCCCGCCACCGCCACAGCGGGCCAGAGCCTCAGTCCCGTGCACCTGGTCGTCTGCACCCGGCACCCAGAGACCAGTGTGGGGGTCGGGGGTTCCCACGGGTCCCCCGGTCTCATTGTTGCCACATGACTGCGGGGCATCGATGTTATGCCACTAGTTTCTGATGCCAGTTTTGCTAAACCAACCTGATACTATTTAAGCACCTTAAATTCTTAACTGCGAGACAGCTTTCTTATTCGCCCCGGCGGGACGCACAGTTCTGTTGCATAGGCTCCTTTCCAAGGGCAGTTTCTAGTTCTTGGCCACCTGGGGTCTGCCTACTTTTCATTCTAGGTTTGCACGTGGGACATCCTGAATTCTGTGAGGATGGGGATTCTGTTCGACAGCAAGCCTGTGAGCCAATAAATATAATCCCCATTTTACATCTACTCTCAGACTGTAGTAACATTTCCCCAAGTGGGACTGGATCCTTTAAACATGTGGTCTGCAAACTGTGGCTCGCAAGCCACATGCGGCTCTTTGGCCCCTTGAGTGTGCCTCTTCCACAAAATACCACGGCCTGGGCGAGTCTATTTTGAAGAAGTGGCGTTAAAAGAAGTTTAAAAAATTTGGCTCTCAAAAGAAATTTGGCTCTCAAAAGAAATTTGTTGATATTTGGGTCTGTTGACTAATGAGTTTGCTGACCACTGCTCTAAACCAATTCCCACTCTCCACTACACGGAGTAAGAGTGAGGATCCGAGCTCACCTTTCACATGAGGAGCCGCTAGGATCCTTCAGTACCACATGCAATGCTTCAGTACCACACACAGAGTCCACATGCCCAACGGCCACGCTGTTTGTGTACTTTTTTCCTTCAAGTATAATTTAAAGTGACAACCACCCACCTCAGTTTTCACACTGAACACATCCCCATGTCACATCAACCACATTAGGATTCAGAACATGACCTGCAGCACCCAGCAGTCTCTCCTGTAGGCCCTACCCTGTCCAACTCCTCACACCAAAAGTAAATACGACCCTAATTGCTAAAACCTGGCTTTGCCTATTGTACTGTGAGATGGGATCATGCAGTGTGTCCTGGCTGCATGTTGGGTTTTTCCCTCAACATGTTCGTGAGATGCACCTGTATGGCTGTGTGTAGTTGTAGTCTGTGATGGACTCAGACTCATTCCTTATGCTGTTGATGGACAGTGGGTAATTTCCACATTAGGGCTACTACAACCTAGTGCTACTGTTTACATATGTACATAGTGGGAACACATGTGCTCAATGCTGGGCCACAGGGCATGTTGTATGTTTAGGTTTAGTAGATTCTGCCTGTTTTCACAAACTTGTCTTGATTTATTCTCTACCAGCAGGGTATGAGTTTTTGCTTATGTCCTGGTCAACAGTTGGTACCATCTGCTTTTTGTAGCTCATGTCATTATTTTAAATTAATTTCTCCATTATGGCTCATAATACTTAAGTTTGCTTGAAAAGCAGGACATAAGTATTTCCATTAAAAATGTTTGTAATCAATGATAAAGTGGTAAATGCTATATTTTAAAATGGATTACTAAATCACTACTTCTAAGTGATCTTGTAAGAGGTAAGCAAAAGGAAAAATAATTACACTAATGACAACCCATTTATGAAATCCTTACTTTAAATATGTCTATAAATAAATTTGGAAAAATATTTCCTGTATCTGATTTACAGGGATGTGCTTTTTTAAAATATATATTTTAATTGATTTCAGTGAGGGAGAGGGGAGATAGAAACATCAATGATGACAGAGAATCATTGATCAGCAGCCTCCTGCATGCGTCATACTGGGGATTGAGCAGGCAGCCCGGGCATATGCCCTGACCAGGAATCAAACTGTGACCTCCAGGTTCATAGGTTGATGTTCAACCACTGAGCCATGCTGGCTGGGCAAGGGATGTGCTTATTTTAAATGGAAATGAATATAATTTAACTCTCTGTTGAAGAAAAAAATACCCCCCTACATATATACTGAGTGGCCAGATTTTTATGATCTCTGAATGCATAATAATCTGGCCACCTGGTGCATGAATTCGTGCATGGGTGGGGTCCGACCAGCCTGGTCAGGGGGAGGGGACATGGGTGGTTGGCCAGCCTGCCTGCTGGTCGAGGGGACAACTTGCATATTAGCCTTTTATTATATAGAATATACACTGAGTGGCCAGATTATTATGCGTTCAGAGATCATAGTAATCTGGCCACTTTAGTGTATGTGTAAGTATGAACACTGAGAAGGATGAAAAAAAGTATATTACATTTGTTCACCTCAGGTAGAAATATGACTTCAATTATACATAATTTTGTTCCATATTCAGAGTTACAAACATTTATTCCTGTGAGTCCTGGAACAGCATCATCATCGAAATTGCGGGTGAGGGGTTGCTGAAACATGTATTTCCATGAGTGTAGTTTGTTATTTCCAAGGTACATGACTGGCATCATAACCTCTCTCAACCTTTTCACTGCCAATTTTTGCTACCATGGAAAAAGTCACATCTCCACGTGAGACAATGTTTTTAGGGGAAAAAACCAACACACATTGATGTAGGGGCCGGAGTAGATGGCTAGAGGAGAAATGGTGACAGAGCTGGGGACACAGAGCCACAGTGTGAAGAGTCAGTAAGCAGAAAACGAGAGAACAATTAGGAGTGGCATGGGGTGGCTGAAACCACATAAGCACGTAGATAGGACTTGGGGGTGAGCAGCACATGCCGAGAGGGGCAGGAATGACAGAACACTGAGGTGAGACAGGAGAGGGAGATGAGTGTGTCAGGGGGCTACATGTAAGTAATGGGAAACGCCAACAGTCAGGGGGCACCATGTGCCTTAAGAAACCTGCCTTGTCTCCAAGAGCCTCAGCTCCAGAGACTCTTGGTAACTTGGAATGAGCAATTGTGACTAGGATACTTCAGCAAACTGCAGCCCAGATGGGACAGAGCTCTCAGCACCTGCACGCCAGTCCTTGAGTACTGCATTCACAGAATGAACATAAGGATGGAACTAACAAAGCTAATGGCTCCAGTGAAAGGGATAAAATAAAGCTTTCTGTGGAAACTATTTTTCTGAATTTCCCTGTGTTAACATGGGGCTGCTATTAAATTGGCTAAGACAAAACATTAATCTTTACAGGAACAAGCAAGGGCAGTGTTCTAGAAAACACTCTTGCAAATCCACAATAACCAGGGACTTGGTCCTTTACTCTTGATTTTTATACATAGTTTGGATTTATCACTAAGCTCTATTCAAGAGAATTTCTCCTTCACATGCACATTCCATTTGCTCCTGAAAGTGCAAATGTCTTATATACATCACTCTTACCTCAATTATTTCTACACAGCCTTTTGCTTTCCTGATCAGGTTCAGTAAAAAACAAAAACAAAAACAAATAAAACCTGACCAAAAGGACTCATAACCGTGCCCAGGCCAACTCTGCTTTGCAGTTGTGCCACGGAACTAGCATGGATTCCTTAAGAAACAAGGTATCTGCTTAAAAATGCTAATACATCAGTTTTGAGCATGCAGATCTCTTGATGCAGTGAACTGCATGGCAGGCAAGACACCCCTTGTCCTTTTAATAAAAGTTTCAAAGATGTTTAACATTTTATTTTAAATATAAAATTGATTCATAAAGTGTAAGGACAAATGATTTCTCTCCATCTTCGACAAGCTGTTGGGAACAGAAAGAGAAAAAAAAAAAAAGAGAGAGAGAGAAATAATAATTAACTTCAAATTATCCTGAAATTAAACCATGAACTACAAGCTCTGGTGTTACAGGTAAGAAAACGGACACCCTGAGCGCCTGCACAGCTCCGATGAAAAAGCCAGGCCTGGGTGCAAGACTCCTGACTTCAGGCCCTCTCCCTTTCCATTCTGCCAGGCTGCCAATAACCCAAGGACTCTGACTGGAGAGTACAAAACACGAACGCAAGGACTATGGTGCTAACAAGGACATTGCTGCAAAGACTGATGAGCGGGGAAACGGTGGCAGGGACATCTCTGTCCACTCTTTTTTCCTTTCGCTTTTCCCAGTATTTACATGAAGTTGAATGCAGCGACATTGCACGTGGTAAGGAATTCCCAGGAAACACACGCAATGAACTAAGACACCAGTGCAAGTTACTGGGGAAAACAAAGCTCCCTCCTCTTTTGGGTGTCCGTGGGAGCAAGCCACCTCCTGTGAGCTGCCCCAGACACCCGCCCCACTCCCAAGTCTCCCTTGGACTTAGAGCCACTGTAAGCACTGCTCACCGGCACTGTGGGGTAGCCTGGCTCGGCGGGCGGGGTGGGAGGGCGCCTGGCTCAGGCTGGAGGCCCCGCGCGAGCAAGGAGAGGTGGGCGCGCAGCGAAATGGGCGCGCGGGAGCAGCGGGGCCCATGGCCGCGCTCAGGCCAGGTCCAGTTTCTTCTGCATCACCGCCAACTGGTCCTGCAGCCTCCGCTTCCTCCAGTCCAGGTAGCGCCTCCGCAGCCGGTTGGCCTGCCAGCCCACGAGTACCCCTGAGGCGAAGGCCAACAGCACGGACAGCTGCAGCTTCCTCTCGGACACGTCCGCCATTAGGGCAGCCTGTACTCCGAAGGGCCTACGGCACGGGGCGTTTCTGGGGGCGGAGGAAGTGAGCCCTGCGCCGCCTGCTACTCAGTGACGGCCCTGCAGCGCCTGCACCTGGAGGGAGCGTGGGCCGAATCTGTGACTTGCTGGGATGTCCTGTGATCACTTATGTTACACAAAGCTCCTTCCTAGACTGCAGACTCTCCTGGGGCTGGATGACGTAAGCAGGCATGCTGGAGAAGCTCAAATAGCAAAGCACTGCTGAGGGCTCAGGGAACAGCAGCAGCCCCAGCCAAAAGCTGTAGCCTCTGTCCTACAACCCATGGTCTACAACGCAAGTAAGCTGGGAAGCAGATTCTTCCCCAGCCCTGCCTCCAGGTACGAGGCCAGCCTGGATTCTTCCCACTAGCCTTGTGAGACCCTAATGGAGGGCCTCGGGCCTGGACTCTTGACCCCTGAGAGTTCTGGTAATCTGTTACACAGCAATAGAAAACGAATCCAGGGTGGGGAAGGATGAAAAGGGTAAAGGGGTCAAATATATGGTGATGGAGGTGGACTAGACTATGGGTGGTGAGCACACAATGCAATAGACAGATGATGTATTACAAAACTGCATACTTGAAACCTATATAATGTTAGTGTGGACAAAAAAAGGGGCCACACACTAAACCTTGATAGATCCTCCCTTCCCCCAACTGGTGGGCGGAGTATGACATAACCTGCTTCTGCGCCTGGACATCCCCTGACATTCAACCACCAATCAGGCATGCTGAGTGCCCTGGGCCCCACCCCTTCCCCTTCCTCCCTTGGCCCTACCCCTGCCTGTTCCTCCCCTCAAAAGGCATGTTCACCTCTGCATATGTTGCTGTCTCCCCAGTCTGCAAGACAGCCCAGTAGGCCCTTTTCCTCCTCCTTCTCCTCTAATCCTGGTTTTTCTATCTCGCACGTTAGTGCAGATTAAACTTCCTCTTTTAACATGCCTTGGTCTCTGACTCACATTTCTTGCGCCTCGAACCTTACATTTGGTGCCGAAGACCCGGTAGGGTGTGAGCATCCCATTTGACTGTTCACGGTCCAGGGTGCCCACCTCTTCGCTCCTCGTGGCTCAGGACCCTCATGCTCCTACGCCCGGCTCGGCAGCTTCAGCGGTAAGTCCCAGCCTGTGCTGATTCCTGATGGTAGCTTTTCCAGCGTCTCTGTCCATAAACCGCGGCCCATGTCAGAGATTGCCTTCCGGGCCCCTCCAGGAGGGGTTCCGAACCTGGGGAGGCAGCGGAGATGTTCCTGCCCCTCCTCAGTTCTCCAGCCTTTTGGCCTCCGTTTGGACACCAGGAGGTGGAGGAGATGGCCCCTACTGTCCCTCGGGTTCCCCGTCCGTAGCCTTGGCTCAACGACTGGGATGCTGGTCCTTAGCCTCGGCTACCAACGCCAGGTTTTGGTATGGGCAATCAAAAATCTCAACTGGATCCTAAGACACCTCTAGGGTGTCTCCTCACCAATCTGGCTACTTCTGTAACATGACATGGCCTCAGTATGAATTGGAATGGGTCCAGATGGCCCGAAAACGGGACTTTTTGATTTTAACATCCTCACTGACCTCAGTAATTTCTACTGACAAACCGGGAAGTGGCCTTCACTCCCGCCCTTCGCTTTACTCCTCATGTTCCACTCATCACATCCTCCTCACAAAGTCTTTTCACCCCCTCAAACCGGTCCTCAGCCCCTTCCTCTGTCTTCTGATTCTTTTGACCCAGCCGATCTTTCATCTCCACTTCTCCCGCTTTCTCCGCCCCGCCTTCTGCTCCCTCTCTTCCTCTTCCTCCTTCTTCGCTGCAGTGGCCAGCTGCCGCTGCTGCAGGAGCTGCTGTTACCACCTCAGGCTGCAAGTCGAACAGAGGCCGCCACACAGTGCAAGAACCAACCACCTGCCATCCCGCCAGCCACTCCAAACAGCTAATTGAGATTTCTGTTTTGGTTTGCTCCTCCCTTGTGTATTTTGAGCAGCTGCCATGTTGGCCACATGGCCTGCCATTCTCTTGGGGGGCCGCCATCTTTAAACAGCAAGTCCAACCCCTCTCTTTAAATAGTTACTGAGACATCCCACAGCCTGCCCCGCAGGCCCAGCCTGGTGTGGCCACCTGCCGCCGCACTCCTCTTCCTCCTCCTCTGGCCCATGGCCTGCTGCCTGCTCCGCCACCCCCTCCCCTAATGCATTCTCAGATCCAGGTCTGAGATCCAGTGAATATGGCCTTTAAGGATTTAATGCCTGTGAGGAGCAGGCAGAGTAAGCCCTCCTTCGACAAAAGGTGAATCTGTAAACCCAAGCCTTGGTTGCAGCTCTGAGGCCGACAGCAGCCATGCATGGTCCAAAGGGGACTGTGCATAGTGGGGGTGCAACAGGAGGACGAACACAACCTGGAGGATGCTTCAAGTGTGGAAATGAAGGCCACTGGGCAAAGCAGTGCCCTGGCCCCTGGCTCCAACCAAGCCCTGCCCGGCGTGCAGTAAAAGTGACTGCCCCTGGAAAAGTGACGGGCCCTCTGCATCTCAGTGTAGAGGGGCCACCCTTATAGGTCATGACCCACTACTGGCCATGACTGAAGACTGGCTCAAGACTGAAGATGCCTGGACTCGACAACCCCCATCACCCTTACCCAGCCCAGGGTAACACTCAAGGTAGCGGGTAAGCTGGTCTCCTTTCTGGTCGATACAGGCGCTACCTTCTCTGTCCTGCCCTCTTTGCAGGGTCATGTTTTCCCTTCCACGATCTCGGTCATGGGTATTGACAGCAAATCACCCTTTAATGCTCTGAAAACTGCTCTGGCCTCAGCGTCTTCTCACCCTGCCCCCTACCCCACTCCACCCTTTCTAGAAAACAACTTTCTTGCTGGCACAGGCTTATCAGAAACTTAGATCTTTATCTCTAGGAAAAAGTGGCCGTTTTAAAATTCAAGCAGTTAGAGGCCTGGAAACAGACTTCAGGGCCTGTTCCCTCCTCCCCCTGCCTTTTCTAAATATTTTAAATAGCATACAATACTGAAACATTAATTGCTAGACATGTTTAGAAATATTCAATGGAAGGTATGTTGAAAGAAAGAAAGAAGTTCTAAAGTTAATTGTTGACAAGAATTGTAAAAGGACCCAGATGAGTGGGGATCCTGCCAACTCACCTGGACAGTCCTGCCCCAGGGGTTCAGAGACAGTCCTCATCTGCTTGGCCAGGCCTTACCCAGAGACCTCCAACAATGCTCGTTAGAACCCAGCGCTCCTCTCCAGTATGTAGAATTCAGGGGTCCCCAAACGGGCCACATGCGGCCCGCTGGGGACATTTATCCAGCCCGCTGGGTGCTGCTGCCTGTCCTGCTTAGCGGCCGACTCGTCCCGGGCCCCCAGTGTGCATAGGAATTTGTTCATAGTTTTGTTTTTTTTTTAAACTATAGTCCGTTCCTCCAATGGTCTGAGGGACAGTGAACTGGCCCCCTGTTTAAAAAGTTTGAGGACCCCTGATGTAGATGATCTCCTTCTCTGCAGCCCCTCCCTGGACATGTCTCAGAGGCAGACAGCTGGCCTCCTCAACTTTCTATGGGACAAAGGATACCGTGTGTCCCCTGCCAAGGCGCAACTGTTGGCCCCCACCATCACTTACTTGGGGATCTGTCTGATGCCCAATTCCCAAGGATTGACAGTTGACCAAACACAAGCAATACGAGACCTACAGCCTCCCACTTCTGCGGAACAGATCTTGTCCTTTCTAGGGCTGGTAGGATTCTTCTACCACTGGGTCCCAAATTTTGCTCTCCTAGTTAAGCCCCTATACCAGGCCTCTAAAGAAACACCAATAGGCCCCCTCTCCTCACCCTCCCTCAATTGCCAGGATTTTTCTAAGCTCTGGGATACCCTTCTGGCATTTCTCTCTCTCTCTCTCTCCCTCTCTCTCTCTTTCTCTCTCTGGACATCTCTAAGTCTGTCCAACTATTTACCAATGAGAAACAGGGAATAGCTATGGGGGTCATCACCCAGCCCCGAGGGCCAGCCTTCACCCCTGTAGCCTACCTGTCCAGACAGCTTGATCCCACAGTTCAGGGATGGCAGCCCTGCCTCCAGGCTCTGGCTGCAGCTGCCGCTCTCACCAAGGAGGCCCAGAAGATCTGCCTCCAGCAACCCTTACAGGTCTTCTCCACCCATAGGCTACAGGATCTTCTGTCCCACTGATCCTTATCTCTCTTTGCCCCCTCTTGCATGCAGGAACTCCATCTCCTGTTCCTAGAGAATCCTGACATCTCCCTAACTCAGTCTCCAGCCCTGAACCCAGCCACTCTCCTTCCCACTGCCTCTACCCAACTTGCAGCAATGCACTCCTGCCCCAAGGTCATTGAGGCCCTCACTCAACCTCGGGTGGGACTCTCAGATTTTCCTCCCTCTAATCCTGACTTAACTAAACTGCACATACCCTACTGCCCACAATCATCGGGTAAGATCGAGAGGATCAACGGCCTCCTTAAAGACCATCTAAATTTGCTCTAGAAATTTGCAGCTCCTGGCCAAACCAACTGCCCATGTCCCTGACCAGAATCCAGGCTACACCAAGGAGCCCCACCTTCTTAAGCCCTTTCGAACTCCTGTTTGGGAGACCCTTCTTGCTCAACCATTGTCTCCCTACTGACCCTCCTCTCCTGGCTACTTATCTTCCATACCTGCCCTTATTCAGGCAACTGCTCTGGGAACACACTGACAGGTTTCTGTCCAGGCCAGAACCAACTGACCAAGATTCCTGAGGACCAGTCCTCCAGCTGGGGGACCCAGTCTTTCTCAAGAACCTTACCCCCAGGTTGTATTTCAGCTCCAGGCCCAGAAAAGCAGCAAAACCAGACAAGATATGCTGTGGCAGCCTCAGGACCAGCTTTAACCTCCCAAGTGACTCAACAGGATCACTTTCGAGACTTCACCAACCAGTCTCTTGGGGAAATCATGCTGTTGCACCCCTTGTCTAGTACGGAAAACACTCCCTGTTTTTCGCTTACTTACCCCATGGCTCCTCCTATCATTAGGTCCACTGGTATCTATTCCTTTAATTTTGCTCTTTGGCCCCTGTCTCATGCGTTGTTTCACTAGTTTTTTTGTTTGTTTGTTTTTTGTTTTTTGCAGAACAGAATTCAGACATTCACCAACCAGAAGGTGGGAGAGATGTATCTGGCCTTGAATTCAGAACCTAGAGACACCTATGTCACCAGAACCCTTGAGACCCTGACGACGCCCCCTCTTAGCAGGATGTGGCTATGGAAAATGGACCTTCACCCCCTGACCTTGCCCAGACTCTCAATTTTTTTAATATCACCAAAAGCCTGGAATGATAGATCCTCCCTTCCCCCAACTGGTGGGTGGAGTATGACGTAACCTGTGTCTGCATCCGGACATCCTCAAGACATTCAACCACCAATCAGAGCATGCTGAGTGCCCTGGGCCCCACCCCTTCCCATTCCTCTCTGGGCCCTACCCCTTTCTGTTCCTCCCCTCAAACGGTGTGTTCACCTCTGCACATGTTGCTGTCTCCCCAGTCTGCGAGACAGCCCAGCGGGCCCTTCTCCTCCTCCTTCTCCTCTAATCTGGTTTTTCTATCTCACTCATTAGTGTGGAATAAACTTCCTCTTTTAACATGCCTTGGTCTCTGACTCCCATTTCCTGCGCCTCAAACCTTACAAACCTGACAAGCTCAGCAGAGGTCTGCATGGTGGGTCTTACCAATTCAGAGACCAAAAGTAACCACAGACAATGGTCTGAACTTAAAAATCCATAATAAAAGTGAGTCATGGGGGTTAGTCTTGCCCTAGACTTGTAGCTTCCCTGACAAACGTCAATCTTCACGTGAAGTGAGTCTGCCTATTGTCTTTTGCATCTAAGATAACATTTGTTTGGAGGAGAAATCAAGATGGTGGCATAGGTAAGCACATAAACTGCTGCCTCACACAACAATTTCAAAACTACAACTAAAAGACAGAACGGACACCATCCAGAACCACAGGAAAGCTGACTGAGTGGAAATTCTACAACTAGAAGGAAAGAGAAAAGCTCACAGAGAATTGGAGGAGCAGCAAAGGGTTGAGGTACGGCAAAGGGTCTTTGTGTGCACAGAGAGGAAGGACGGCTGAAAGCCTGGCTGACTTTCTCTGGTGGGAGGGGGAAGGAAGCCCCCAACTGCACTTAACCCCAGTTCCGACTGCACTAAACCCCAGTTCCAGATGAAACCCATGGACCCAGGCTCATACAGGGGGAGTCTGGACTGTCAGGTAGAGAGAAAGGTACTCGGAGACTCGGAGACCTGAGGGAGGGGATCCAGAGGCTGCACGCCAGTGTGGACAAAGACTGGGAGGTTGCCACAGCCTTTCCCTAGCAGAGGGAGTCGGAAGCTCCTGATTGCACTGAGCCCCAGTTCTGACTGCACTGAACCCCAGTTCCAGGCGAGTCCCTGGGGACCCACGCTATTGTGGGGTGAATCTGGACTCTCAGGCGGAGGCTCGGGAGCTGGGGAAGGCAGAGCACAAGGGCAGAGCTGACTGGAAGCCAAAACTGTCTGCTCCACCCTGAGACTCCACCCCATCCAAGCTGAACATGGAGGCTTCTGCAATTTGGCAAGTCTAATCCTATAGGGCTGTCTCCAGCACCGAACTTCTCCCAGCATAGACACAGCTGATCCTCATAACCAACTGGCCTGGAGGTCAATTCCTCCCAGTGATACCAACAACAATCAAGACTTTAACTACAACAAGGCTGTACACATAGTCCACAAAGGGGTGCACCAAGAGTGTCCACCTCAGGTAACTGGGAGGCCGACCCACTGGGCCATATAGGAAACCTAGCACACAAAGCTACCCTACCAACTCAGGGAAGCAGTGAAAATGCGGCAACAAAGAAACAGATCACAAATGAAAGAAATGGAGGAAAACAAACGACTGGATGTAGAATTCAAAACCATGGTTATAAGGCTTTTCAAGAATATCCTAGAAAAGGCCGATAAATATAACAAGACCCTCGAAGACATGAAAAAGGACCAACTAGAAATTAAACATACACTGACTGAAATAAAAAATATTATACAGAGACCCAATAACAGACTAGAGGAACACAAGAATCAAGTCAAAGAACTGAAATACAAAGAAGCAAAAAACACTCAACTGAAAAAGCAAAAAGAGAAAAAAAAAATCCAAAAAGCTGAAGATAGTGTAAGAAGCCTCTGGGACAACTTCAAGTGTACCAAATCAGAATTATGGGGGTGCCAAAAGAAGAGAGAGAGCAAGATGCTGAAAACCTATTCGGAGAAATAATGACTGAAAACTTCCCCCACCTGGTGAAAGAAATAGACTTACAAGTCCAGGAAGTGCCACAGAACCCTAAACAAAAGGAATCCAAAGAGGACCACACCAAGACACATCGTAATTAAAATGCCAAGAGCAAAAGACAAAGAGAGAATATTAAAAGCAGCAAGAGAAAAACAGTTAATTACCTACAAGGGAGCACCCATACAATTGTCAGCTGATTTCTCACCAGAAACTATGCAGGCCAGATGGGAGTGGCAAGAAATCTACAAAGTGATGAATAGCAAGAAACTACAACCAAGATTACTCTACCTAGCAAAGCTATCATTCAGAATTGAAGGGCAGATAAAGAGCTTCACAGATAAGAAAAAGCTAAAGGAGTTCATCACCACCAAACCAGTATTATATGAAATGCTGAAAGGTATTCTTTAAGAAGAGGCAGAAGAAAAAAGTAAAGATAAAAATTATGAACAACAAATACATATCTGTCAACAAGTGAACCTAAAAATCAAGTGAATTAAAAACCTGAGGAACAGAATAAACTGGTGAATATAATAGAATCAGGGGCATAGAAAGGGAGCGGACTGATAATTCTCAGGGGGAAAAGGGTATGGGGGTGCAGGAAGAGACTGGACAAAAATCGTTCACCTATGGATGGGGACAGTTGGGGGGAGGTAAGGGCAGAAGGTGGGGTGGGAACCGGGTGGAGGGGAGCTATGGGGGGAAAAAAGCAGAAACAATTGTAATAATCTGAATAAAGATTTATTTAAAAAATAAAAAATAAATAAAAAATTAAAAAAAAATAAGATAACATTTGTTTGGAATATCAGAGGAACTCACTTTTTTCAGACTCCTCAGGGGACAATCTTCTACCTGAGGACAGGCCACAGAACCCTACATTGTTATCTGCTCCCTGCACACTATCTGTGCTGTAAATGTTAACTGTCCTGCACCCTCCAATGTAAAAAAGGAAAATATGCCCCTAACCAATTTTGCTCAGTGGGTAGAGCATCGGCCTGTGGACTGAAGGGTCCCAGGTTTGATTCCAGTCAAGGGCACATGCCTGGGTTGCAGGCTTGATCCCTGGTGGGGTCATGCAGGAGGCATCGAATCAATGATTCTCTCTCAGCATTGATGTATCTATCTCTCTCTCCCTCTCCCTTCCTCTCTGAAATCAATAAAAATATTTTTAAAAAAGAAAAAGAAAAGTATGTGTCTCTGTCTAGCCCATTGTCCGATCTGAGAGTTTTCCACTTTGCTTTCCTCTGCCTCCCTAATCTATACCAATGAATTTCATGTAACACCCCACTTACACTTCCTTCTTTGATTTGTATAAAATAAACTGCAGAACTGCCATTCTTTGCAGCATTTTCTCAATCCGTTGAGATTTTGCTTCCCAGCAATTGTCATCAGTTTGGCTCTGCAGACATAAAGGAGCCACACGCTAACCTATTAACCCAGGGAATGCCTATGTGGTGGCCTTGCAAACTCCAGAGACTTAAAGTAACCACAAGGGACGGTCTGAAATTAAAACTTTTTAACTAACAGGAGTTTATGGCAGGTAGTCATGTCCTAGTCTAAATTCTTCCCTGACAAAAGTCAATCTTTACCTTAATTAAGCCTGTCTGTCATCTATGATAACATATTCTTGGAATCTCTGGGTAACTTGTAACTTCCCCTTTTCTGGACCCCTCAGGGCACAACCAATGTACCAGAGCTCCAGGATTAAGACTGATGATTCCCTCACTGTTACTGTTACCTTGTTCATTGTTGACTGTTAACTATCCTGTACCCACCTACTTGAAAGAAGAATATGTCTATCATTTTACTTTTTATCCTATCCCAGAGATTCCCCATCCCCTTTGCTTCTCCCCGCTCCCTAATCTATCACCAATGGATTTCATGTAACCCTCCTTTGATTCTAATGTATAAAAAAAAGATGAAAAACTGACATTCTCCAGAGCACTATCTCAATTGTTGACAGTTTGGCTCAAATAAACTCAAAAAATTATTTACAGGTTTGAATGTTTTCTTATGTTAACAGCTCAAATAAAAGTCATAAAAATTCTCTACAGGTTTGAAAGTTCTTACATTGACATTATTAACCAATGTCACCCCAATAAACTTAAATAAATAGAAAGAAAGAAGAAGAACCCAGCCATGAAAGGGAGACAATAGGTGGAGCCTGAACTCTTCATTGGGGGCCTGACCAGCCTCTCTATGGACATCTATTTGCATACTTGAGGCAAAACCTAACTTAGTAGGGAGATGCTAAAGACTGATTGGGCCCAAAGGGGAATGGGGGTGGAAAGTGGTAGAAGACTGTAAAAGGGGGACAAATGGTGATAGAAGGAGACTTGACTTGGGGTGGTAAACACACAAGTACAATATACAGATGATGCATTATAGAAGTGTACAGTACAATATACAGATGATGCATTATAGAAGTTTACACCTGTAACCCATACAATTTTATTAACGAATGTCACCCCAATAAATTCCATTAAAAATAAATAAACAGTGGGGGCCTTTGAGGGTGATTAGGTCATGAGGGTGGAGCCCTCATGAATAAGATTAATACCCTTTAAAAAGAGACCCCGTACTAGACTTATTGGGGGCATCACTTTGTAATAGACATGTCTAGCCACTATGCTATACACTTGAAACTAATATTTCAACCCTAAGTGAAAAAAAATTAAATTATTAAATTAAAAAATATAAACATAAAAATACATGTCAGAATAGTCTTTAAAAAATATAAATCAGATCATGTCACTTGTGTCTAAAAGCCTTAAGGGTTCCAGCAGTGGTCAGCTGTCCAGACAGAATCATGCCTATGATGGTGTCACTGCTGGGAGAGGAATGTCCTACCTTCTTCCTCCAGTTGCCTTCCTCACTGTTCTGGTGGCCTCTGGCACAGCAGAACTGTGCTTTCTTTAGAGCGAGTTAAGCCTCACTTTGGCTGCTTAGTTCCAGTGTGGGAGCAGACACACACACACACACACACAAAATTTTTAAGTCTTAATGATTCTAACAGCATTTCAACCCAGCGGAAGGATAAGTGACCTTTACCCACCCTCCCCTGTGCCCCAGCCAGCCTGGCTCACCCAGCCTTGAGGACAGAAGGCTGGGACAGTGCTGCCCAGGCAGCCAGTGAATATGCATCTGGTCCAATGTCTGAACAGAACTGCAATTCTCTTAGGATGAAAATGGAGGGAAGCATCTACCAGGATCAGTCATGCATCAGGGGACTACACTTTTTATGACAGGTGATGGGGTCACAGCTGCATGACCTTGCCATGCTCTCGCTCCCCCATCACATCCCAGGGGACCCATGAATTGCCCACCCCAAGAAGCAGCTCCCTGGCCTCTGAGAACTCACGGACTCTGTGCAAAGCTCCTAAGCTCACATGGCAGATCTCAGACTATGGAATCCAGACACTTTAAGTCCTGGGAAGTAGCCTGTTGTGACTGTTTAATTCTACTCTTACAATGAAAGCCAGGTATGGGTCTTTCATACACTGCTCAAAGGTATGTGGGCACCCAACGGGTGGCAGCTAAACCTGGCATAGCATGGGACATTTGCTGAGTGGCCTCAGATCCAGCACTGATACCAAGTTTGAACCTGTATCAATCTGGTGAACATCACTTGCCGCTACCTGGGGACTCACTGAGAACCTGCCTCATGCAAGTGGAGTGCCTCCAAGAGGCTCTTTCAGTGACTGAGCCTAACAGGCAGCCGGCAGGTGGAGGCAGGAAGAGGCAGATCTAGGGGTGCCTTGGGACCTTTCCTGAACTGCCTCCAGGTCCAGTGCTGGTAAACGCCAGCCTTGGTGTGCTGCTTGGACCTTCTAGTGCTCATGCAAGCCCAGCAGAGGCAGCCACAAACTAGGAATTGCTTTGTAGCTCCAAATAGGTTGTCCAGGGTCAGTCATAGGAAGCATCTGACATTGGCCAGCAACAGATCCCCTCCCAGGAGGCCCCAGGACGAATGCACCCTATGGACAGCTTCAGATGACATCAGAGAAGGATCCAATTAGCTTCACAAGCAGCATGTCCAAAGGAAGATGTTGGCAGGCAGCAGAACCTGATGAGACCAATGTCCCTCCATGTGGTCAGCACCTGCATAACAGCTCACACACTGTGGTCAGGGCTGATCCTCAGAGTCAGCCATCCTGAGGGTTGACACCACACACGAACAGGCCAAGGGTAATCAAGATTCAACCACAACGGGACAGCCTACACAACCCACACAAGGGACATTCTGGAGCACTCAGTTCAGGTGATCAAGAAGACAGTGCCACACAGGACAGCAACTACATAAGGCTATCTACCAAGACTGGGGGTCTAATACAAAGCAACAAACACAGAGAAGCAGCCAAAATGGGAGACAAAGAAAATGCCCCAAATAAAGAACAGGACAAACTTCCAGAAAAAATAAAAAAAGCTAAATGAAGTGAAGGCAAGTAATTTATCCAGGTATAGAGCTTAAAAATAGTTAAAAGGATGTTAAAAGAACTTAGGTGTAGAATGGATGAAATCAGTGAGAACTTAAAGAGATAGTAGCATGAAAAAGAACATAAAAGCCATAAAAAAGAACTGATCATAAAGAATATAGTATCTGAAATGAGGAACATACTAGAATAAATAGTCAGTTGAATGAAGTAGAGGATCAAAACAATGATTTGGAAGACAAGTTAGCAGAAGACACACAATCAGAGCAGCAAAAAGAAAAATAATTAAAAAAAATGAGGAGAGCGCAACTGATGTGACTCAGTGGTTGAGTGTTGACCCATGAACCAGGAGGTCACAGTTTGATTCCAGGTCAGGGCACATGCCTGAGGTTGCCAGCTCAATCCCCAGTTGAGGGGATGCAGGATGCAGCCAATGGGTGATTCTCTGTCCTCATTAATGTTTCTATCTTTCTCCCTCTTGCCTTCTTCTAGGAAATCAATAAAAACTTATTTTTTTAAATAATGAGGACAGTTTAAGGTACCTTTGGGACAATGTGAAGCATAATAACTTCTGCTACAAAGGCGTGCTAGGAAAAAATAAAGAACAAGGGATCAAGAACCTATTAAAATAAATAATGACTGAAAACTTACCTAACTTGGTGAAGGAAAAAGACACACAAATCCAGGAAGTACAGAGTCCCAAACAAAATTAAGTCTAAAAGTCTGGCATCAGGACACATCATAATTAAAATGGCGAAGGTTAAAGACAAAGAGAATCTTAAAAGCAGCAAGAGAATGACAGTCAGTTACCTACAAGGGAGCTGCCATAAGACTGTCAGCTCATTTCTCAACAGAAACATTTCAGGCCACAAGGGATTGGCATGAAATATTCAAATAGATGAAAAGCAAAGACCTACAACCTAGACTACTCTATCCAGCTAGGCTATCATTTAAAATTGATGGAGAAATATAAAGATTCCCAGAGGAGAAAAAGGTATAGGAGTTCATCACCACCAAATCAGTATTACCACTAAAGGGTTAAGAAGAAGGGGAAAAAAAAGAAAAAAACAGTTAAAAGAATAAAATGCACCTATCAATAATCACTTTAAATGTAAAGGGCTTCAATGCTGCAAAAGACATAGCTGAATGAATAAGAAAACAAGACCTATACATATGCTGTCAACAGGAAACCTACCTCAGAATGGAAGATATGCAGACTAAAAGTAAAAGAATAGAAAAAGATATTTCATGCAAATGAGAAAGGAAAAAAAAAGCTGGGGTAATAATAACTGTATCTGAAAAAATAGGCTTTAAAACAAAGGCTATATTAAGAGATAAAAAAGGACACTGCATTATGATAAAGGGAGCAATTCAACAAGAGGAAATAACCCTTGTGAACATTTATGCACCCAACATGGGAGCAACTAAATATATAAAGCAAATCTGGATGGATGTAAAGGGAGAGACCGACTATAACACTGGCATAGTAGGAGATTTAACACGCCATTGACATCAATGGGTAGATCTTCCAGACAGAGCACTGAAAAGGAAAGAGTGGCCTTAAATGACACACTAGACCAGATGGA
Source organism: Corynorhinus townsendii (assembly GCA_026230045.1). Lineage (NCBI taxonomy): Eukaryota > Metazoa > Chordata > Mammalia > Chiroptera > Vespertilionidae > Corynorhinus > Corynorhinus townsendii. The sequence goes on along the minus strand of JAPDVU010000007.1, from coordinate 107,809,789 downwards.
TTTAATTGGTACCTTCAGAGCATTTCACCACAAAGCAGCAGAATATACATTCTTTTCAGGTGCACATGGAACATTTTCTAAGATATAGAAGTAAATTTAAGAAGATTGTAATCATAACAAGAATCTTCTCTGACCATAAAGGTGTAAAACTAGAATAAATTGTAAGAAACTGATATACAGTTGATGTATTATAGAATTATACACCTGAAACATATATAATTTTATTAACCAATGTCACCCCAATAAATTCAATAAAAATAATAAAAATAACAAGAAGCCCCCCAAAAAATAGTTCTGGAGAAGGATGTTGGTGGTACTTGTGCAACATCAATATAGTTAATGCTACTAAATTGTATACTTAAGGGTGATTAAATCTGTAAATCTTATGTTATACACATTTTGCCACAATTAAAATTATCGTGTATAGGATTAAAAAGACAAAAAGAAGAAACTGTGAAACATAAAGACATGGAGGCAAAATACCATGTTAATAAAGAATGAATGGGTTAACAATGAGATCAAAGGAAAAAATCAAATGATACATTGTACAAATGAAAATGAGAACATAACAACCCAAAATCTATGGGACACAGAAAAAGTAGTCCTAAGAGTGAAATTTATTACAGCCCTACCCAAAATGAGTAGAAAAAAGGAAATAATGAAGACCAGAGCAGAAATAAACAAAATAGAGTCTAAAAAAAAAATACAAAATATAATTGAAGCCCTGGCTGGTGTATTCAGTGGTTAAAGCATTGGCTCGAGCAACAAAAGAGTTGTGGATTCAATTCTTGGTCAAGGGTATGTAGCTGGGTTGCAGGTTCAATCCCAGCCCAGATCAGGCATTTGTGGGAGGCAATCAATGTATCTCTCTAACATTAATGTTTCTCTCTCTCTCTCTCTCTCTCTCTCTCTCTCTCTCTCTCTCTCTCTCTCTCTCTTCAACCTCCTCTCCCTCTCTTCCTTCCATACTCTCTAAAATAAATCAATGAAAAAAATATCCTTGGGTGAGGATTCAAAAAAATAAACAGATGAATGAAACTAAGAGCTGGTTCTTTGAAAAGATAACCAAGTTTGACAAACCTTTATCCAGGCTCACCAAGAAAAAAAAAAAGAACCTGAATAAATAAAATCAGAAATAAAAGAGAAGTAACAACTGACTCCACAGAAATATGAGGGATTGTATGAAAACATTACAAACAACTATATGTCAACAAATTGAACAATTCAAACAAAATGGATAAATTCAAAGAACTATACAATCTTCCAAAACTTAATCAGGAAGAAGCATAAAATCTGAATAGACAGATTACAACTAATGAAATCGAAGCAGTAATCAAAAACCTCCCAACAACCCTGGCTGGTTGCTCAGTGGTTAGAGCATTGGCCTACACACCTTAAGGTCTCCGGTGTGATTCCTAGTCAGGGGCACATACCTGGGTTGCAGGTTCAATCTGCAGACCTGGTTAGGGCTCCTGAGGGAGGCAAGCAATTGATGTGTTTCTCTTACATCCATGTTTCTCTCTCTCCCTTTCCCTCCCTACCTCCCTTGCACTCTCTCTTAAAAAAAAAAAAAATTAATGGAGAAAATATCCTCAACTGAGGATTAACAAAAAAACTAAAACAGAAAGCAATAACACCAACTCGCAATTAACAAAAGTTCTGGACTGTATTGCTTCACAGGTGAATTTTACCAAAAATGCAAAGAAGAACTAATACCTGATCTTCTCAAACTATTACAAAAAATTCAAGACAAGGGGTGACTCCTAAATTCATTTTATGAGGCCAGCATTATCCTAAATCCAAAATCAATAAAGACACTACAAAAAATTTATATGCCAATATCCCTGATGAACATAGATGCTAAAATCTTTAACAAAATATTAGCAAATGGAATCCAGCAATATACTTAAAAGATCATGCACCATGATCAAGTGGGATTTGTTCCAGGGATGAAAGGTTGTTACAATATCTGCAAGCCAATAAATGTGATACAACATATAACCAAAATAAAGAATAAAAATTACAAGATCATATCAGTAGATGCAGACAAAGCACTAGAGAAAATCCAGCAGGCATTTATGATAAAAACTCTCAACGAAGTGGCATAGAGGGGTCATACCTCAACATAATAAAGGCCCTATGTGACAAACATACAGCCAACATCATACTCAATGGGCAAAAACCTAAAGCATTTCCCTTAAGATCAAGAACAGGATAGGGATGTCCACTTTCACCACTCTTATTCAACATAGCCCTAGAAGCCATAGCCACAGCAATTAGAAAATAAGAAGAAATAAAAAGCATTCGGATTGGGAAGGAAGAAGCAAAACTGTCATTATTTACAGATGACATAATACTGTATATAGAGAACCCAAAAGATTCCACCAAAACACTACTACAACTGATAAATGAATTCAGTTCAGTAGCAGGATACAAAATAATTATCCATCAAGCAGTTGCATTTTATACACCAATAATGAACTAAGAAAACAATCTCGTTTACAATTACATAAAAAATAAATAAAATACCTAAAAAGAATAAACAAGGATGTAAAAGCCAATACTCAGAAAATTGTAAGACACTGAAGAAGGAAATTGAAGTCCTGGCTGCTGTGGGTCAGTGGTTAGGGCACCATACTGCACACCTAGGGTCACGGGTTTGATTTCTCAGTAAGGGCACATACCTGAGTTACAGCTTCAATTCCTAGACTGGGTCAGGGTCCATGCTGGAGGCAATCGATTGATGTGCCTCTCTCATGTCTGTTTCTCTCTCTCTCCCTCTCCTCCCCCCTCCTTTTTTCTCCCTCCACTCTTTTTCTCTCTCTTCCCTCCCTCCTTAACTCCCTCCCTCCCTCCCAGTTTCTCTGAAAAAGCAATGGAAAAAAATATCCTCAGGTGAGCATTAACAAAGAGAAAAAAAAAAAGAAGAAGAAAGAAAGAAAGAAAGAAAGAAAGAAAGAAAGAAAGAAAGAAAGAAAGAGAAGAAGATACAAATAAGTGGAAGTTCATGGATAGGAAGACTTAACATAATTAAAATGTCTACACTACCCAAAGCAATCTATGATTCAACACAATTCCTATCAAGATACCAATGGCATATTTCAAAGAACTACACATAGCCCAATAATTAATATGGAACCACAAAAAAACAACATGCCAAATTGTTACAGCAATCTTGAGAAAGAAGAACAAAGTTGAAGGCATCACACTACCCAATATCAAACTATACTACAATGCCATGGTAATAAAAATAGCATGGTACAGGCATAAAGACAGACATTTATATCAATGAAATAGAATAAAAAGCCCAGAAATAAACCCACGCATTTATGGTCAATTAATATTTGACAAAGGATGCAAGAACATACAATGGGGTAAAGATAGTTGATTCAATAAATTGTGTTGGGAAATTGGACAGATACATGCAAAAAAAATGAAACTAGACCACCTTTTTACACTATACACAAGAATAAACTCAGAATGCATTAAACACTTTGATGTTAGATTCCAAAACATAAAAATTCTAGAAGAAAACATAGGCAGTAAAATCTCAGACATTTCTTGTAGCAATACTTTTTCTGATATAGCTCCTTAGGCAAGGGAAATAAAAGAAAAAATAAAGAAAAGGGACTACATCAAACTAAAAAGTTTTGCACAACAAAGGAAACTATCAACAAAATGAAAAGATAACCCACTGAATGGGAGAACATATTCACCCATACATCTGATAAGGGCTTAATAGCCATAATTATTAAAGAACTTATAAAGCTCAACACCAAAAACACAAACAATCCAATTAAAAAATGGGCAAAGGACCTGCATAGACACTTCTCCAAAGAGGACCTACAGATGGTCCACAGACATATGAAAAGATGCTCAACATCACTAATCATCAGAGAAAAGCAAATTAAAATACAATTGAGATATCACCTCATGCCTGTCAGAATGGCTATCAACAATAAATCAATAAACAAGTATTGGAGACGATGTGGAGAAAAGAGAACCCTCGTACACTGCTGTTGGGAATGCATTTGGTACAGCCACTGTGTAAAACAGTATGGAGCTACATAAAAAAATTAAAAATGGAATTTCCTTATGACACAGCGATTCCACTGCTGAGAATATATTCCAATAAACCAGAGACACTGATTTGAAAGAATATATGCACCCCTATATTCTTTGCAGCGTTATTTACAATAGCCAAGATTTGGAAGCAGCCTAAGTGCCCATCAATAGATGAGTGAATAAAAATGCTTTGGTACATTGACACATGGAATACTACACGGCTGTAAAAAGGAAGGAAATCGTACCATTTGTGACAGCTTGGATGGACCTGAAGTGTACTATGGTAAGTGAAATAAGCCAGAGAAAGACTAATACCATATGATTTCACTCTTATGTGGAATCTAATGAACCAAATAAATTAAGAAACAAAATAGAAACAGACATATAGATAGAGAACAGACTGACAGCTGTCAGAGGGAAGGGGGGTTGTAGGGCTGGGTCAAAAGGTGAAAGGATTAAACAAAGAACAAAAACAACGCATAACAGTATGGTGTTTCCTCAAAAAATTAAAAGTTGAACTCCCATTTGACCCAGTAATCCCACATCTAGGACTATATCCCAAGAAATCAGAAACACTAATCAGAAAGGACATATGCACCCCTATGTTCAAAGCAGCACAATTTACAATAGCTAAGATTTGGAAACAGCCTAAGTGCCCATCAGCAGATGAGTGGATTAGAAAACTTTGGTACAACTACGCAATAGAATACACGCTGCTGTAAAAAAGAAGGAATTCTTACCATTCGCAACAGCATGGATGGACATGGAGAGCATTATGCTAAGTGAAATAAGCCAGTCAGAGAAAGATAAATATCACATGATCTCACTCATTTGTGGACTATGATGAACAATATAAACTGATGAACAAAAATAGAGCCAGAGGCAGAGAAGCATCGAACGAACCTTCAAACTTCAGAGGGAAGGTGGGGCTGGGAGGGTGGTTAAAGATCAATCAAAGGACTTGTATGCATGCATATTAGCCTAACCAATGGACACAGACACTAGGGGGGTGAGGGCATGTGCTGGGGGTGGGGGTGGCCAGGGATAAAGGAGACATATGTAATTCTATATGTAAAACTTTAAACAATAAAGAATTTTAAAAAAATCTAAGACTGAAAAAACAAACAAATAAAAAACAACAACTCATAGACACAGACATCACTATAGTGAGTACCAGAGGGAAAGGGGGTGGAGAGGTACAAGTGGAGATAAATGGTGATGGAAGGAGATTTGACTTGGGGTGGTAAACACACAGTAAAATATACAAATGATATGTGATAGAATTGTTCACCTGAAGCCTCCACGATTTTATTGACCAATGTCACCCCAATGGATTCAATTGAAAAAAAAAAAAAAGTACATTGTGACATATGCTACAATCTGGATGGACCTTGAAGACATTATGCTCCGTGCAAAAGCCACTCACAAGAAGAATACTGTGTGATCCCACTCACATGAGTTCCCTAGGGCCATCGGAGGCAGAGACGGAAGGTAGGATGGAGGGTACCAGCTGTGGGGGAGTGCAGAGTTGTCCTTTAGTGGGGACAGATTTTCAGTGGGAGAAGATGGGAAGAGTGATGGGGATGATGGTGGTGATGGCTGCCCAACAGTATGAATGTCCTTAACACCACTGCACTGTGCACTGAAAAATAGTTAAAGTGGTAAATTTCATAGTGTGTTTACTGTATAAAACTCTCCAAAAAAGAAAAAGGAAAAGAAGGCCAGGTCTTAAAACAGAACCGTGGTGGGATGTGCTCAGGCTGCCTGAATTCCGCTCTCAGGAGGCTCTGGATACTCAGTGATGAGCAGAGCGAGCAGAGCCTGGGTGTGATGTCCGATGAGCAGTGCTGTACAAGCCTCGCCTCCCTCCTCTTGACTCCACAGGCCTATTGAGAGAGCAAGGGATGCTGCGTGGGGAGTCACCATTGTGTGTGCCCGTGCCAAGGGTTGCACACCCAGGCTGGCCGGAGCCGCCCGCCTGATGCACAGCCGCCTGCAGCTGAGGATGTAACCCTGCACAGCAACCCCACCGCCAGCCGCCCGCGGAGCCCCCTGCGGGAACCAGCTGAGAGGGGCCAGCAGGGCTTCAAATGGTGGCTGAGGTCAATGTTTATATTAATAAAGAGTTTAACACCAAATAACTGATTCCATGTGATAACTGTGCTACCACAGAAAATGGAGAATTTACTTTCTAAAGTACTGCCTCACAGGCTGTGTTGTAATGTGTCCACTACGGGACACATGTTAGGCGCGGATGGCATCCTTGTTCAAGGCTGTCCAGGTGTTGCTGTGACTGTTTAGCTTCATCTGAAGAGGAGACCAAAGGTTACAATGGAAGAACCGCCTTCCCAGGGCACACACATTCATATACACCCATTCACAACCATTCATACACATTGACATTCACAGTCACACACACACATAGTCACACACACATGCACACACATACCTTCATAAACACTTATGCACACATTCACATATTCAGTCACACATTCATACATTCACACACACAAAGACACAATCATTCAAACACATTGACACACACACGCACATATACACCTTCAGACTCGCTTACACACACATTCACAGTCACATACACTCAGTCATACATTCACACACGCACGCACACACACACACACACACACACACACACACACACACGTGGGCAGGAATGAGAGAAGTGGGGAAGTCTCTGCTCCTCCAGGAGCTCAGAATAACAGGATTTGCAGGGGGAGAGGCCAGGACTTTCTGACAGAGTCCACTGCATGTGAGGCATGTGGAGGGCAAGGCACCTGTAACAGCTCACGGAAGCTGTCCACTCCTCTGAGGTTGCTTGCCTCTGCCCCCTCTGCCAGATCCCTACTCCACGCATTGGTCACTTTGTTAGTGACACAGTCACAGGGCTATGGGCATAGGACCTGCCAGACAAAATGACCTCAAATTAAAAGACAAATAATCTCCACCCTCACAGATGTGTCTTGGAAGTCAGCCCACCTCTGACTACACACAGGTCTCACTCGGGAACATCTTAACCTTATTAGAAATGTCTCCTTTTGGATACCTGAAATCTACAATTATTTTGACAGTAATGTAATTTTTTAAAATACGGAGTTCTTAAAGTTGATTTTTAAATGAACACTAAAGCATTGTAGACGTTCTAATTTTAAAAATATTTTCTTTTAGGAAATAAAATAAGGAAATTATTCTAGTCACTAGAATCTAGTGTATAAAACTGGGCAAACTATGAAATCGGATCCAAATATAAGATCCAATATCTAATTTAAGAAACAGTGTAACATTAAAAATATAGCACAATAGAATGTAAGAGTTGCGGTTTTGACTTTGAAGAGAAATTTAACTCAAATTACTCCATTAGAAATTTCAATTTTGTTTGTCACATCTTAGAATGGATGTTAGTTGAACCCAATGTGCTAATCATTTCACAATGTATATAAATCAAACCATCATCTGTCTGCCTTAAACTTACACAGTGGCGTATGTCAATTACTTCTCAACAAAACTGGAAAAATAAACAGAGCCTTAAGAAATGGAAAAGATGTGGTGTTAGATGTAGAAAAATGCATACACATAACTAAAAGGAAACAAGTCAGGATACACACATAATAAATGGTATCACCTGAAAACTTTTTTACAAAGGCATTTGTATGTAAACATTTACAAATGACAAAGGGAAATACTTTGAAAAGCTGACAATGGTTAATCTTGGATGTGGAGAGAAGTGGTTTCTTTTACTGTATACCATTCTTTTAAAATTTCTACTAATGACCCTGTATTATGTTGATAATGAGAAAAAAAATCTTCTGAAAATACCATTTAAGTAACTATTTTTATAGGTGTAAAATGCATTCTGCGTCCATGTCCAGTGACTATCCACTTATCTTTGAGAAACTTAAAAAGTGCTTTGAGTTGTGAAATGTCCTGGGTCAGTGCTTTAAAATGCATTATTGCACCCAAACAGCTTCCTGGTGAGAGCACTGGGCTTTGGAGAGGCTGGGTCTGCTTGGAAAAGTAATGGGGAAGGGTTGGGGATGGGGACGGGGCAGGCGACGGTAATGAGGATGGTGATGGGGGTGGGTAAGAAACCCTGAAGAGAGGCTCCTTGGCAGGATGCCTCAGGGTCCACAGCTCAGGCTGTATTTGAAGAATTCCTCCCTGGAAGGCTGATGTCTACAGTAAAGGCTCAGATTTGTTAAACTTTAGACATGAGCCACAGCAAATTTTCTTTAAAAACTGTGTTTGCCATTGTTATCACAAAATAATTAAATTATGCTACCTAGACGCATAAGAGGAGCATATCTGCACATAAAAAAGATTTTTAAAGGATTAAGATCTCCTAAGTAACAGCCCTATGGTTCTAACCTCAACTGGATCTACAGAGGCAGACAGGAAAAGTAGGAAGTGCACTGGTTCTAATTTATCTCTGCTATTAATTAGGGATTTCACTTAACCATTCTGGTTCTCCTAGCTACATCTATAAAAAGAGGGTAAAATTAATTAAGCTTTCTACAAACTATTAAAAAAACAATTCTAGGCTCAGATGTCTACAATCTTCCCAAATATCTCCTTTCCCTAATTTTCAGCAGTAATAAACTTTTCCTTGGATTAACCTTTGTGGTTTCAACACTTCAGAAAAATGTAAACAAACTTTTATACTACTCCTCATCTCAAAAATACCCAAATGTCTTTGAAACTTATCCTATAACATTTTGGTAGATTCTATTAAACATTTTATTAGTAACTGTCCTAGTATGGCCCCTGCTAGGGACTGGCAGGCTCAAACCCTCTCCTCGCCTTCCAGCCTAGGTCTCACCGAGGGAGGCAGCCCAGGCAGGTGAGCAGGAGGGCACCCACCGTTAGGACCGTGAGGAAGGTGGTGGTCTTGTCCCAGAACTGCAGCCCCAGGACATCAGCTCCACCTCTTCCTCCCAGAAGAGGGAGCGGAACCAGCCCACAGGCCAGAGATGAGGGCCAGCAAGGCGATGGCGGGGACACAGGGCAGACGCTCTGGTGGCAGTGGCAGTTTCCACAGGAGCGAGCCTTCGTCCCCAAGGGATCCTCTGCCAGTGACACTGGCTGATGGGGACGGGCTCAGCTGCGGGAACCAGGAAGCCCGTGGGTCGTAGGACTCGCCCGCCCCCGCATCGCTCCTCACTTCTGCTGTAGGAGTGCATTTGGCATGATTGGGGAGGCCTCCTGGCCAGGTGCATTTGCCGCTGCAGCGCCACCTGGTGGGGAGCTCTGCGCAGTACCGCGTGGAGGGGGCCGCCCCTCTCCCCTGCTCCTTTCTACCAGGCCCTCTTCCTTCCCTCATTAGTGTTGGTTATTTCATTCTTTCCACCATTTGTTTATTAACAGACTACCCCCTGCAGGAAAACTTCAGACAGGACACTTCTACATTTGGGCCAACTCAGTGACAAGAGCCAGAATTTTTCATCAGATCACTGGTTTGCCCATCATCATGGAACATCAGAACTTCTGATTTTATTTTATTAAATATTTTACATTAAGAAGTATATTATTTCCATGTAAAATATATTAATTTATCTTTTTATAGTTTGTAGATATTTAGTCATACCAACACATGCCTTCTGTAGATTACTTTCATGAATATATAATGAATCCAAGTTCTAATTCTGACCATATCTCCTTATCAGTAACAATGGGCAAGGGAGGGCTGATTTTACTACAATGAGTCCATTGAACATATGTGTTAACATATTAAGGTTTTCTAGTTTTTCTATTCATAAATCTTACAGCCAGAGATGCGGGTAGTAGGCAAAGCATGTTCACTAATTATACATAAAACCCATTAGGCTTTCTGAAGTATTAAAATTCTGAACTTGGATGGCATTTGTCCACATTATAGCGATGGATGTGTCTGTCCTCTTCTCCACTTGAAAGGTGAGTCTTTGTCTAGATGCAGGGACCTCACTCAAATGAGATCCTTTGTTCCAGGTCCAATTTTCAGTCCTGCCTAAGCATGCAGCAGAGACCAGAAGCATCCATACTAGGAAAGTGAAGTTAACAGAAATGTATATTGCTGAGCTTCTTGCTCTTATGACAATATTGGAGAACCATCAGGGGTCATAAGAGAAGGGAAGGAAAGTGGGGAAATACTGGGGAAGAATTAGCAGGTGTCATAAGAGGGGAATAAGAAAATTAATAAAACAGAAGGAGGGGAATCAGTATATGATGGATTTATGTGGAAGGAGGAAAAGGGGATAAAACCTAGAGGAACTGACATATGTTATAAAGGAGGGCATGCCATTTTATTATCTATATACCAGGTGTCAGCAAATTATAGTCAGTGGGTGAAATCTGGTCCTTTCTCTGTTTTTATATGGCCCATGAGATAAGAATAATTTTTGTTAATTTTTTTAAATTAGAAAACAATCAAAAGAATATTTTGCATTACATAAAGGTAATATGAAATTAAAATTTAAGTGTCCATAATTAAAGTTTGAGTAGAACACAGACACGTACCTTCATTTATATAACGTCTTTGGCTACTTTCATGCTCCAATGACAGAGTTGAGCAGTTATGACTACGATGATATTGTTTACAGAGCCAAAACAATTTACAATAAAACTCTTTATGTAAGTTTACCCTAGACGGTTTGGCTCAATGGATAGATCAGCCTGCAGACCAAAGGGTCCCGGGTTCCATTCCAGTCAAGGGCACTTACCTTGGTTGCAGGCTCCTCCCTGGCCTGGGCCCTGGTCAGGGCATGTGCAGGAGGCAACCAATGTGTTTCACATCACTATTTCTGTCTGTCTTTCCCTCTCTAAAAATCAATGAAAAAGTATCCTAGGGGGAGGGTTAAAAAAAGTTTACTGACCTTTGTCCTCCCCAGAGAAGTCGAAGACCATGCTCATCATTATTAGCACGGTATTTGGATTTCAGAGATCTTAAATGTGATATATTACACATCTTAAAATCAACAAAATATGGTACATTTTCATGAGTAAAGGAATACAAACATAATTCTGAAATACTTATATGAATCAATATTACACTGCAGTTAAAATCAATAAAGAACAAGATAAAATGAACCAAAATTACATAAAATATGATACATGTATATAAATATAGAAAGATGAAATAATACTACATATAGTTGATTGATATATGCATATATAACAAATGATTAAAAAACTAAATTGGAAGAATGATTAGAAAATTCATAATGGAAAAGTAATAAGAAAAATGGGACTGAGGAATGATATAGACTATTATTGTATTATTTCTTTATTACTGCTGTTTGCTTTTTTACTTATTCTTTTTTTTAAAAAAATCCTCACCCAAAAATATGTTTACTGATTTCAGAGAGAGAAGAAGGGGGGGTGGGAGGGATAGAGAGAGAGAGAGAGAGAGAGAGAGAGAGACATCTATTGGTTGCCTCCTTTATGGGCCCCAACTGGGGATCCAAGCAAACTTCTTGTCAGGGCGCTTCTTTATTTCTTGAAAAGTGAAAATATTAAGAAAGACGGTAAAATATGATCACTGTTTATTCCACATGGTTAGTATACATTTGTTAAATGTTTTTTGTATCAGAATATAACATCATAAAAAGGAAAGCAAGACAGCTATGGAAGTATTTATTTTTATTTGTTGCCTAAAGAAATGTGAATGTAAAAAAAAAAAAAAAAAAAAAAGCCCTAACCAGTTTGACTCAGTGGGTAGAGCGTCAGCCTGCGGACTGAAGGGTCCCAGGTTCAATTCTGGTCAAGGGCATGTACCCTTGGTTGTGGGCACATTCCCAGTAGGGGTTGTGCAGGAGGCAGCTGATCGATGTTTCTCTCTCATCCGATGTTTCTAACTCTCTATCCCTCTCCCTTCCACTCTATAAAAAATCAATAAAATATATTTTTAAAAATGTGAATGGTGGAAATGCAGTTCAGATCTACAGAGTTAACACTGAAAAAAATAAATATAATTGATGGTAATCTTTGGATTGTGATTAGTTATCAGACAATCACTGAATTATAACTAGCTTATCCAAAAAAAAAAAAATACATAACAACCAATTGCTTTTTATAGACTACACAATAGATATATTAGAAGAATTAATGTGGTATGCAACAGGGAACTGTTCCAAGACCAAAGACATAAAGTAGCATCCTGGATATTTGTGTACTATGTCCCAAAGGGTTGTACTTTAGTGATAAATATCCAATAAATGGTGTTCCAAGGCTATTTTTTGACATGGGCTCTGCTGAGCCACCTTCCAGGAACTCTTCAGTTTGCCATTCTTGGAAAAAAATGTGCCCGACTCCTAAAAGTGATCATTTCCCCATTCTACTAATTCTAGGAATAACATACTGAGCCTTATCTACAACTATTAATATTGTGGGACTTGGAAAGTAATGTGGAATTAAATGTATAAGTTGGACATCTTATCTTTTGGCAAAAAAAAAAAAACACAACTTTTTAAAGCTTAGCCTTGGTTACACCAAGAGTACACACTCCTTTTACCACTAAGAAATGGAGTGTAAATAATCAAAAAGCAGATTTTTAAACATAGTATTTAAACAAACTTCTCAGTGTCTGGTTAATCAGGATTGTTAAAAAGAACTGTTAGGAATAAAACAAAAACAAGGACATTTTAGTGATTTTAGTGAGTTGTCATATGAAATAAAAGTCTTACATTGTGATTAGGGATACCATAAACTTCAGGTTTATTATAAATATCACACTAGAGGCCCAGTACACGAAATTCGTGCATGGGAAGGGGGGTTCCCTCAGCCCAGTCTGCACCCTCTCCAATCCAGGACCCCTTGGGGAATGTCTGACTGCCAGTTTAGGCCCAATCATGGGGATTGGGCCTAAACCTGCAGTTGGACATCCCTCTCACAATCCAGGACCACTGGTTCCTAACTGCACACCTGCCTGCCTGATTGCCCCTGCCTCTGCCTTCCAGCCTGAATGCCCCCAACTGCCCCCCTCTGCTGACCTGGTCGCCCCCAACTGTACACCCCCCCCAACCACCCCCGCCAGCCTGGTCGTCCCTCATGGTTCGGTTGTTACTGTGAGGGCATCCTGACCAATTTGCATATTACCCTTTATTAGTATAGATTATTTCAAGTAAAAGTAAAACAAATGTGAGTTTTACCAACTCCTCATGGGAGGATCTGAACTTAACTGTCTTCTATGTGGTAATGGGAAACATTTGGGAGGAGAGTAACCAAGTACAGCTTGAGAAGTCTGAGATTATGGAGAGCCACCTTTAATTCTGCTTCTTATGGATAAGTGAATGACTCAGGTATTTTCCATACTCGAAAGTGTGTAAGCTCTGTTTTGAAGGTGGAGTCTGATGACCAAAATATTTAACTCTGGCCCTAGCTTGTTGCTCAGTGGTTAGAGCATTCACCCACTGACTGAAGGGTCTCAGGTTCAATTCCAGTCAACAGCACGTACCTGGGTTTCAGGCTCTATCCCTGGCTTCAGTTGGGGTGCATGTGAGAGGCAACCAATCAATGTGTCTCTCTCAAATCGATGTTTCTATCTCTCTTCCTCCATTCCACTTTCTCTGAAAAATCAATGGGAAAACTATCCTCCAGTGAGGATTAACAAAAAAATAAAAATAAAAACTCTGAAGACATTTTTTTTCTTGTTAAACACAGAATATTGTTATTTGAGTAAGGATTATTTAATATTAGTTTCCTTGTTTTTATTTGTTTACATAGCCAAAACTCAGGTAGGCAACTGTGAAACATGTCTAATATTTTATTATTTATTTATACTTTAATATTTTATTTGAATTCTTAAAATTTATTTTTAATGTCTACAGGTATATATGATTGCACATAAATATTATTGCTCTATTGTGCTATTTCTGGTTTATGGTAATTATGGGGAAATATGTGCTTTTGATAGGGAATATGTAAGTTAAACTGTAACTTTCTATGTGGAAATTTTAAGCATACAAGAAGGTTGAAAGGATAGTATGAGTTACACTATTATATCTTCCACTTAGATTGGCTCAGCGTCCAGGTTCCATCACCTCACTACAGGAGCAGGGGTCTGCTTTCTACAGGCCCAACTTAGGGAGGGAGAATACCACCTACAATACATCTGCCCAATGTGGCATCATGTTGAGCCCAAACCTCGCTTTTCAGAATCACTTGTAGGCAGAATGTTCTCAGCATTGAAAAAAAACACAGCACATTTCCTGGAGAATCAGTGGTTCCCTCCTGAACTGTGGGAGGGGTAGATTAATTTTTAATCAAATCAAAGTGAAAATTATTCCCCAAATGCACAAAACAGAGACTCAAACAATGCCAGAGGGGCTCAGGGATGCCTGTGGGCTGGGTGGAAGCAGGACTTTCCAAAGGTGAACTGATTTGAGGGCCCAAAGCATCAGGGGCTACTCCCAGATACAGGAGGAGGTTCAGTTGCAATGGGCCAGGTGCCTGGGGTATGGAGAAGAGCAGGCTGGGGAGATCTCTGGCCAGCTCCTCTCAGGCAGACACAGAAGCCCAGTCCCTCCCAGGGTCTTGCCTTGGGATCCTTGCTGTCAGCCCCTGGAGTAGGTCATAGCGTGCCCCACAGCAGTGGGAACACCCCAGGCAACGGCAGGAATGAGTGAGGAGAGGCGGGCTGTGCAGGCAGAGGCCCCACCTCAGGGCAGCAAGGTGGCTTCGCTTCGGCATCTTTTTTTTCTTGTTAATCCTCCCCTGAGGATATTTTCCATGATTTTTAGAGAGTGGAAGGGTGGAGGTAAGAATACACACACACACACACACACACACACACACACACACACACACACACAGACATCAATGTGAGAGAGACACATCAACTGGATGCCTCCCACATGAGCCCCAATGGGAGCTGGGGATGGAAACTGCAACTGTTACATGCCCTTGACCTGAAATCTAATTCGACACTTTTCAGGTGTGGGCTGACACTCCTACCATTGCACAATACTGGCCAGGCCAGGGTGGAAGTTTACTATTAAGAAAAGTTCAGAGCCATGTTCTCTTACTAAATTAATATCTATAACTTCCTTTAGTTGCTAAACTTCAAACCCACCAGAGGACCAGGTGGCTTAGTAGCCAGCAACCCCTCCTGCTGGGCAGATACTCAGCCTATGCAGAGACTGCTCCTCTCCCTCCCAGGGGAAGTCAATGGTCAGGCCACTCACTACAGTGGACTAGGTTGACTGCCTGGATCACAAGTTTTTGTGAAGCATGTATTGATTGCCAGGTCATAACCCCCCAGGAACTCCTATAGCACAGCTGGCTCCATTTTTCCAAAAGTAAGAGTGGCCACCAGCCTGGACTTGGACTAGAGAGGGCCTCAGTCACACACGAGGACCCAGCACAACTCTCCCCGGTAACTGCTCTGGGCTTTTCCCTGCCCACACCCACCTGCCCGGCTGCCACTGTTGCTTTCAGCCTTGACACCGGAGAGGAATCTGGGCTCCTCAATCACCTGGATGGAAGGTGCAGAGACCACAAGGGGCTTGTCCAAGCCCAGAGCTTCTCCTGGCTGCTTTGGTGTTAGTTCCAGGAAGCACATTGTGTAGCTCGGCCTTGGTTCCCCACCTGCTACATCGACAGCAAAGGCACCTCCCCTCCTGTTCTCTTGGTCATTTCGTGCTCTGCCCTCATGAGAACCCTGGCTACTGGTCACTATGTGGTCCTTGGGCTATGCTGGTGTTCATAAGTGTGTGGACTGACTGGGTGAATAAAACAAATATACTGATTTTCGAGAAAGAAAAATGGGGAGTGAGAGAAAGATCAATTTGTTGTTAATCTAATTTTATACATTATTT
Organism: Corynorhinus townsendii; assembly: GCA_026230045.1. NCBI lineage: Eukaryota > Metazoa > Chordata > Mammalia > Chiroptera > Vespertilionidae > Corynorhinus > Corynorhinus townsendii. The sequence goes on along the minus strand of JAPDVU010000007.1, from coordinate 107,793,923 downwards.
GGTTGATTTTTGCATGTGCCCCGACCAGAGACGGAACCTGCAATCTTGGCATTATTGAGATGATGCTCTGACTACCTGAGCTATCAGGGAATGTCCAGACATATCTGGGATTTTAAGTTAAATAAACCACTAATGTAACTGGGCATAGATAGATACAAGAACCACCATGATGGTAGATAATGATGGAAGGCTAGAATAGGATTCATGGGGTTCCATTATGGATAGAGTGTCAACCTATAAACCACGAGGTCACGGTTCAATTCCCGGTCATGGCCCATGCCCAGGTTGTGAGCTCTCTCAACATTGATGTTTCTATCCCTCTCTCCTTCTCCCTCTCTTAAAAAAATCAAGAAAATAGACCTCATGAAAAATAAAAGAAGTCCTAGCCTGTTAAAGAGTGACAGATAAGTTTATTTCACATGTGATGGTCTCACAGATTTATCCCTATGTCAAGGCTCAACAAATAGTACACATTAGAAAACTGCCCTTTGTTGCATGTCAGTTCTCATTTCCTGGGAGGAACAGCCTTGCCTCAGTGGCAGCAAATATTGGCAAGCAGTGAAGACTATTGCTTTCCGAATCAAAAGGAATGCTGACTGATCACAAAAGACACATCCTGGGACTGATTATAGGACTATCCTTTCTCTTGCTTTGAGTTCTTGCCTGTTGAGAAAACCTTGAGGTGAACATCCTATAGAGGCCAGGGGAATCTACAAAACCGTTGGATCATTTTCTGCCAATGACTTCAGCTACAGGAAACAGTTATGGAGGTCCAGAGAATGTCTTTACACAAAGATCACACAAGCCACAGGCCCTGGCTCATTTGTGGATTTACATTCAGAAGAGGCATTTTTCATCTAATTCATTACAGTCTCTCCCATCACTATGAAAATAGTTTCTGTACCATTAGTTTCACCTCAGAGTCTTACAACAAATGACACCAGCCTATGAAATTTCCTACACGGTTCCTTTGCAGTACGTGGAGGACTTCCCCTTAACATTGCTGAGACTTATGTAACATACTGTGAGAATAATATAATTCACATTGTTCCAGAAGCACAGCAAAGGCCTTCTCTTCTGGGTGACCACTGACCTCCCCAATAATCGAGGCACCAGACTGCAACTTAGAACCACAAAGTCATGCAGTCTTTCTTTCAAGGCCATGGGCAGCAATGCAGAATAAGCCAATATTGGACCAGGTGATTTTCTGCCATCATGTTGTGCCTTCCGAAGGACAGAAAGTTTGGGATCCTCATAATATCTGTTCACCTCTACATGCTCTGTGTTTACAACTGTGCTTTCAAATCATCCCAGGGAGTGAACAGAACCATAAAATTTAAGTTACAAAAGAAAAAACACCTTTGCTAAAGGATCATAAACCAGACCAGTTTACAGCAAGCAGTTTGTAGGTTGGTGAATTAGAACCTGAAACAATTCAGCACAGCATGATGTGAGAACCACAATGTCTCTGATAGAGCTAGCATTTGTTAGCTGAGGATGGGTGTTCTGGATCAACTCTGGGTCTGGTTAATTTCATAGTCAGAGAATGGAATGAAGATCCTGCCAAGAAATAGAAGTTTTCATAATTTCATCAAGTAGGTGTGGTAAAACATAATTGATTTTCCCTGAGCAAATAGGGGTTTTCACTGATGCACACTGTTCAGGTGAGCCAGGTGGTAGAGGTGAAATCACTTCAGCCACAAGTACTCACAGTGACATCAATTGGGTAGTAGGCCTGGGCAGGTTAGCAAGTGCAATGCAGCTCCTAAAAGCCTCACTTGTACCTAAAAATTATGAGGAACTTAGCAGAGGGTATTTTCCATTAAAAGAGGTTTATATTTTGGTAAATGGGTGTCAAAGAGTCTCTTTCAGTACTGTTACTCTGAGTGACAATAATAAAACACTCCTTGCACATTTAAGGCCTTTCTCCAGAATGAACTCTCAGGTGTCTAACTATGCTAGGTTTGTGGCTAAAAGATTTCCCACATTCACTACACTCATAGGGCTTTTCTCTAGTGTGAACTCGGCAGTGTTTAATGAGGTGAGACCTTTGATTGAAGGACTTCCTACAGTCACTACACTCATAGGGCTTTTCTCCAGTGTGAACTCTGAGGTGTTTAGTGAGGGTAGATCTTTGACGGAAGGACTTTCCACAGTCACTACACACATAAGGCTTTTCTCCAGTGTGAACTCTGTGGTGTTTAGTGAGGGTAGATCTTTGACGAAAGGACTTCCCACAGGCACTACACTCATAGGGTTTTTCTCCAGTGTGAACTCTGCAGTGTTTAATGAGGTGAGACCTTTCACGGAAGGCCTTTCCACAGTAAGTACACTCATAGGGCTTTTCCCCAGTGTGAACTTTGTAGTGTTTAATGAGGTGAGACTTTTCACGGAAGGCCTTTCCACAGTAAGTACACTCGTAAGACTTTTCTCCAGTGTGAACTCTTTTGTGTTGACTGAGCGTAGAACTTTGGCTGAAGATCTTCCCACAATCACTACACTCATATGGCTTTTCTCCAGTGTGAACTCTTTGGTGCTGAATGAGGTTAGACTTATTTCTGAAGAACTTCCAACATTCACTACACTCATAGGACTTTTCTCCAGTGTGAACTTCCTTATGTTGAATGAGGTTAAACATTTGTCTAAAACCTTGCCCACATTTGTTACACTCATAATTCACTTCTCCAGAGCAGACACCCAGATGCTGAACAACCTTCTGGTAGATGTTGGCAGCTTTTTCACATTCAACACACTGATGATGACTTTTTCTACTGAGAAATTCATAGGAAATCTCACTGCTACTGTGTGGGTCCTCACTGCTAACAGTGGCCTGGTGTTGGAGAATGTCTGAGATGGCTGGCAAGTCTTTGCCAACTTCCCTACTGGTTGAAGGTACCCATGTTAAATAGAAGCTGCACCTGGTCACAAATGAGGCCCTGTCCATATCTTCTTCCCAGGGCTTCTCTCCACTGGTATCTCTCTGCTGCTGGTGACAATTTGCACTGAAACAAAAGTCTTTCACAGCTGCTTCACTGAAGAAGGCTTTCTGCTCAAAGTGTGCTGCTTGTAACTCAGTCAGGTGCAAAATATGTTTTAAAACTGAGAAACACCACTTACACAGATAGGTCTTCTGGGCTGCTGGAGCTGTCTTAGAAGTCCTGACCTGTGACTCTCCTTTTACAGATACACTCTGCTCAGGAGACACCTCCTCCTCATCTGTTTTATGCCAACAACCTGAAAACAGAGAAATGGTGAGGAACTGCATGTTGACTGTAGTGACAGGGGGAAGTAACATTCCAAAAGTGTGTTATACATAATATGTTGGTTCCATGCAATTGTCTAAAAATAAGAGACATGCTGGAAGGATTAATAAGAGGCTCCTGTGAAGCTCTGGGCCTCTGAATATCAAAACAGGGGAGATCTCATGTGAAATGTGACACCAGGATGGAAAGCATCACATGGAAGAGAAGCAGGATCTCCAGCTCATTCTTCTGGTAACAGTGCTCAGCATGGCTTGTCAGCTGGTTATATGGGCAAGCTGTGTAGGAGGTTGGTTATGTCTCATTCCAAGTAAAATTCCACAAATGTGTAACTGGCGTTCGAGAATCACTAAAGCATGTATGTGCACCTCATAACACATGTGCAGGTCAATATCTGAGAATACTGCAGAAAGAGCAGTGCAGAGCATCAGGTAATGCAAAAAGACCACAAAGATGCAGTTAGTCAAAGCCAGTAAGCTATAGATGAAATGACAAGTCAGCAAAAGGTCAAGTACAAAAAAAAGGTAGAAATGAGGTGTTGCCAATGACACTTTCACCTAAAGACTGTAGGAAATGAGCAGGTTCCTGATTATCATCTGTTCACAGCCCTTATGTCATACCTTCCCCCACCTGGCACTCAGCAGAACCAGGCCTACTCTGAGAACATCTTGCAGGTTCACCCTGTGGAACAAATCAAGGCTCTCCCTGTACCTTCTACTGTACAAGTAAATAAAAGGTAAATATTCTGAGTATTAATAAAAGACAATAACCCTCGCTGGTTTGGCTTAGTGGAAAGAGCATTGGCCTGTGGACTGAAGGGTCCTGGGTTTGATTCCGGCCAAGGGAACATGCCCAGGTTGCATGCTCAGTTCCAAGTGGGGGGCGTGCAGGAGACAGCCAGTCAATGATTCTCTCTCATCATTGATGTTTCTATTTCTCTCTCCCTCTCCCTTCCTCTCTGAAATCAATACAAATATATATTTAAAAAGAAGAAAAAAAAAAGACAACAGAGGTGAGCAGCCTGCACTGGCCCAGAGCTACTTGGTTTGCCAATAGTATTCAGGAAAGGGAATATTACAAACAGCAATTGAAGGAGGGTCTTACAAGAACAGCCATGGTTCATGTAAGTGAAAAACATAACCTAGCACAGTCACAAAGAAATTTTAGCTAGAGGAAGGAGGTAGAAATGGAAGCCATGGATCTAGACATAGTCACCCTCTCAGAGAGAAGAGCAGGTGGAAATGTTTAAGCTGCCTCTGAGACTATTGACTCCCAGATACTTTCTGAAGAAATTTGTGTTAGGGATGTTCCTAGAGTCCATTGCTCAGGGCTCTCCACACAGCTCAGTGCTGGCATCTGGAGTACATTTGACAAGACAGTGGGGGAAATTAGCAGAACCCATGGTCTGGCTGTGGGAGAGAGAAAGCAACAAGGAGAATAAAGAAGAGAGGACATTACTTCAGTACACTAGGAGAGAAGTGAAGGTCTTACCTACAGATGATAAAAGTACAAAAACTTCCAGCATCTCTTCACAGTACAGAAGTCTCTGATCCTCATCAAGAAGCCTCCACTCCTCCTGAGAGAAGGCAATGGCCAAGTCTTCAAAGTCCATATCCTGTCATAATATGGACAGTTCAGTCCATGATCAGCTTCTCTCCTAGGATTTTACATTCTTCATATTCCTCATCCATCTGCTCTCTCTACTACCCCATTAGAGAAGATACCAGGCCTAGGTCCCATCAAAATCACTCTCTCCTTATATTCCTACTGATGCTGTGCCTTCCACCAACAATAAGGACAGATGAACACACTGATGATAACTGAGCTCTAAGCCTGACATGTAGGCCACACTGCCTCTTGTCAATACACTGGGTTTCACAAACATAGGTTGGGAGAGATGTTGGCCATAAAGGTAATGTGAGCGATTTGACACTGGTTTTGGCCGGCAATACTTTTGTAGTCCCCCAGATTTTCTCTCCAAGGCCCCAAAAAACATGGCATCACATTTCAACCTTCCCCCGCTAACCCCAGGGTGCCAAGGCCATCACTTTGTAGTACCTACTGCATATAATTATTTGAACCCCACGTCTCTCCCACAGCTTCATTCCCAAAGTATCACAAATATGCTATGAGGAGTCCAGGTTGTTTTCTAATCAGTTTCTTTTCCGAAATTCCCACTCACCACTTCTGTAATATATTACTGTCTTACCCTCTTCCCTTCTCCGTGCCAGTGGAGATTTTCAAGCCAGGTGTCACTGATGTAGGCTATCTCATTCCTGTTGATCACTGTGTCAGCCCTTAACAATAAAAGGCAGGTGGGCACATATATGGCATCTAAGCTCTGAATCTGGCATATAGCACAACAACATCCCCTCTTTATAGAAATGACCCTAAAATTCCCCATTTCTTGTAATTCAGACATCACCAAAAATGGACACACAATTCATTCTCTTATGTCAATGTCACATCCCTGCATCCATGAATTCACATTCCATCTGCAAATTCACATCACTCTTTCTACCATACATTTCTCACACCTGCATTCCCACAGCCACAGCCCCCATAGTCATCTCCTTGTTCTCTTACTCATTACTCAGCATGGGTGTCCAGTGAATTCTAAACCTGTTCTAACAGGATGAATTACTACCCTGACTCTTGATAGTCTACACTTATGGAAGCATCCTTGAGTACGGTTAAAAAGAAGGCCTCTGTCCTTGATTGTTTTTTCCTTCAACCTCACCTATTAAGAACTACCTCAGGCCCTAACCGGTTTGGCTCAGTGGATAGAGCGTCGGCCTGCGGACTGAAGGGTCACAGGTTCGATTCTGGTCAAGGGCATGTACCTTGGTTGCGGGCACATTCCCAGTAGGCAGTGTGCAGGAGGTAGCCCATCGATGTTTCTGACTCTATATCCCTCTCCCTTCCTCTCCATAAAAAAATCAATAAAATATATTTTTAAAAAATGAACTACCTTAGATCTCAGATATCCAGAACTCACCTCCACTGGTGCTGCACTTGATGTCCCTTCACTAGTGACAGCATTTATCTCCCCACTTAACTGTCTCCCAGGTCCCAGCCTGATGACTCCAGGCCCAGTGAGTCTCAGAGTTGACCACTAGTGTTCCTAAGCTAATCCATCAGACTGACCACAACACCTTAGGCCATTCAAAGGGTCATAACAAAATCCTGCTGAGTGTTTAAGAAGTAAATATGCATTAGACCCAGGCTCATCTCTGAATTACTTTTCTGCCTCCATTTCATCTGGCAATGACTCACCTTTCGTGAGTTTTAGCCACTGCGGAAATGAGAATAGCTCCTCCACCATGTAGTTGGCCACTTCTGTCCCTATGATATGCTGTAGACACCCAACTCACACAAACAGGAAATCCAGCAGAAAATCCAGTCCTCAGGGTGACACTCTCCTTCCTGAGCTACCATTATCATTCTGAATGATTCCCCATTTTATTTATTTATTTTTAAAATATATATTTACATTGATTTAAGAGAGGAAGGGAGAGGGAGAGAGAGAGGGGGAAACATCAATGATAAGAGAGAATCATTGATCGGTTGCCTCCTGCACCCCCCCTACTGGGGATTGAGCCTGAATCCCAGGCATGTACCCTTGACTGAAATCATATCCAGGACCCTCCAATCCACAAGCTGACACTCTATCCACTGAGCAAACCAGCTAGGGCATGATTCCCCATTTTAAAGTGATCTAAAGCTCAGGTTGGTGTGGCTCAGTTGGTTGAGCATCAACCCATTCACTGAGAGGTCACTAGTTGGATTGAGTCCTGGTCAGGTCACTTGCCCAGGTTTCCAGTAAGGGGCCTGCAGGAGGCAACCAATCCTTGGATCTTGCTCATCGATGTTTCTCTGTCTCTCTCCCTCTGCCTTCCTCTCTATCTCTAAATTCAGTAAGAACGTATTTTTTTCAGAAAAAGGTGATCTATACCTCCACTCAGGTCCACTATCTTTTTAAGAAATTTTCATTCTGAATTGCTCCTCAGAGTTCCAGACTCTGGTGAACTAACCTCTGAAGTATGTTATACCCTAACAGGCCAAAAATAAACCCCAAGTTATTATATCCCCAAAGAACATTAATCTACCTATAAATTTATCCATCTCAGTTGATGATCTTCCACTTCTAAAGCTGCTAAATTCCAAACCTCCCATCATCCCTGACTCTTACCTTTCTCTAAATCTCAAAATTAGAAATCCAGGTGGCCACACCTAAAACACTAATCCATAATCCAACTGCTTCTTCCATTCACAAACCTGTACCTATAAGTGACTGTGCATTTGCAGGAATCTGTAGAAAGATAAAGGGCTGTTGAGAGCCTGGCAAACACTGCCAGGATCCATGGGCTTGGCCACCCAGTACCCTTTCCCAGCCTTGGGGTCAGGTGATCTAGAGATGACTGTATGACCTCAGGCCTCAGTGCACACGCTTGCCAAGTTTCTTATCTATAAAAGGACTTCTCCTTCCTGTCCCCAACAGGTATCCTCTCTTCTAGTATGTTTTTCCTCTGAGCAGTTTTGGGAAACGTTTAGAACCCTACCTCAGACAATGTCCCTCTTTGTTCACAGCCATTGAAGGCCCCAGCTTCCTGAGAATGAAACTACAACTTCTTTGGCAAAACTTCGCCTCATCTTCTCTGTTGCCTTTAGACACAAAACAGACCCAGGATTCCCGAATCCTCCCAGCTCAGCCACACCAACCCAAACCTTACACAGTGGCATTGCGGCCTGTCACCCTCTTTCACCCAGTCACAGTGCACGTCACCCACAAGAGACTCACGGTTCTGGACGCTGCAACCTGGGCTGCAGGACCTGACAGACGCCTGGACCCAAGGATGAAGGCTAAGTGGGTGAGGCTGAGTTGACGTCTGTAAGCAAAACGGAATCTGGGAGGCAAGGAGGCCTCAATCCCGCCTGCTACAGCTAATTAAGCCTCAGAAACACCACTGCACAGCGGGGACACTGCTTCTGGTGCCTAGTCCTAATTGGGACTCTGAGCGCCAGAGCCTCTCAGGACTTTAACAGAACAAAGAGTTCAAAATGACCACCAGGAGAAAGACGCAGGAAGTCACTCCCAAAACAATAATGGGCTGGTCCTGGGCTTTCATTGGCTGAACCCAGCCATCGTTAGGCGCATTGCCCTTTGGGTAATGTAGTTTTTCGGACCCCACGAGTGGGCATTAGCATGCCAGTCACTCACTGATCATTGTAAGTATTGGTGTTGGTGGGCCTGAGTGGTGTTGGGAAATGACAACTTAAGGTTTTGGGGGCTGATCACAGGTTTCTGGGAAGTGTTATCTGCAACTGATTTCTTGTTTTGAGATATTATTTCAGATTCTGTGAGGTTCAGAGTCCTCGCTGAGGTGAAAAGTATTATTTTAATTATTCCTGAAGACTACAAATTTTAATGGGTATATGTATATTTTATTTTCTTTTATTTGACTTTTTGAGACAGAGAAAATGAGAGGGAGAGAAAGAAATATGGATCAGCTGCCTGCACGCCACCTACCCACCCAACTGGACATTGAGCCAGGAAATCTGACTTGTAATTGAACTGAGCCACTCCAGCTATCAAAATTTTCATTTTAAAACACCACATTATTAAGAGAAAAAGCAGTCTATGAGAGAATATACATAATCCTACCCTAATCATTTAACGACAAAATTTGAAAGGACACAAAGGCCAACAAGTTCACATTTTGTACATTGTTAGATTGTTTGTCATCAGTACACATTGGGAAGCTATGGAGCTAACAGTTACTGAATGTTTAGTACATGTGCCAGGCCCTGTGTTCAATGCTTTACATGCCTTATTATTTCATTTAATCCTCTCCACAACCTGAGATAGTTTAACCATTTATTTTATAGATAAGAAATTCATGCTCAGAAACTCAAGGTAAATTGCCTGATTGTAGAGTTAATAAAAGGCAGGGCTGGAAGGCAAACCCATGTGTCTCTAATAACAGCATTCTGGCTTCTAATGTTAGACTCTGCTGCCTCCTGCAGCTTAGAATAGGGAATGGGGAGTCTGGAACAGTCAGGGTCAACAGTGCCCACCCCTTCGCTCCTTACAGGTGGCGCCCACCCTTAACTGCTGCCTTCCATCCAGCCTTATTCAAGTTTTCATCCCTACATGCTTCCCTAAATACACCCACTCTAGAAGCCTGCCCCATGTGCTATCAGGAAACGCCGTGTCTGACACTATTCAAGGCCCCAAACCTCTCTGCTCCTTCAAGCACACACCACAGTAGCAGACTGTCCCCCAGAGTTCTGGGTCCTTCACCTCACTATAGGAGCAGGGGTCTGCTATGCCAAGGCCAAACATAGGGAGGGACGACATCAGCCACAATACATCTCCCCAACATGGTATCATCTTGAGATCAAACCTGGCCTTCTGGAAAGACTTATGTTGCAGAATGTTCTCGCCATTGAAAAAACTCAGCACCATTTTTTTGAGAATCCATGGTTCCTCCATGACTGGCTAGGTAAAGGGGCCTTTATTTTTAAATAAAGCAATGTAGAAAATTACACCAAGAAATGCTAAAACAAAGACTTACACTATACCAGTGTTGCTCAGGGGTGTGTGTGTGCTGGCCAAACACAGGACTTTCCAAAAGTGTACTTATTTGTGAGCCCAAAGCATCGGGGGGCTACAGTGGGACAGGTGCCCGGGCCATGGGAAGAGTATCCTGGAGAGACCTCTGGCTGGAGACAGAAGAACCCTGGCCAGCTCCTCTCAGGCTGACACAGAACCCAAACCCTTCCCGGAGCCTTGCTTCAGGCTCCTCTCTGCCAACCCCTGACAAGAACAGGCCATGCCCCCGTAGCAGTGGGGACATCCCAAGTAAAGGCAAGAAAGAGTGGGAGGTGGGCATGTAAGCAGAAGCCCTGTTTCAGAGCAACAGGGTGAATTTTTAACCATTAAGGAAGGGCCAGGGCATTTCCTCTCACAAGAGCTATAAATGTATGCAACCTCCTTCAGTTGTTAAAATTCAAGACCCTTTCCACGCAGGAGAGGACCTCCTGGCTCAGCAGCCAGCAACCCCTCCTGATGGGCAGAAAGAGAATCGGCCTCTGCAGAGAGAATTCTCCCCCCTCCCCGGGCAGATCAATGGTCAGACCACTTTATTACAGTGGACTGGGTGCACCTGCCTGGGTCACCAGTTTTCCTGGAGCACATGCTAGCTCCCAGGTCATGACACCCGGGAACTCCTGCAGCAGCTCTTGCTCTATTTCCCATCAAGCATGGCCCCAAAGAACAGAGTGGCCACCAGGCTCAACCTTGACTAAAGAGGGCCCCAGCAACACACTCATGCTCCCCCCTACCAGTCCCCATTCCCTACCCTCCACACTGACAGCAGCAGCACCTCTCCTCCTGTTCTCTCCATCACTGTGTGCTCTGCCCTCATGAGAACCCTGGCTACTGGTTCACCATGGGGGTCCCTGGACTGTTCTGGTGTTCACATGTGTGGACTGATTGGGTGAAAGTAAACCCCAACAAATGTACCAGGCCTCTAGTATCTAAATAGAGCTTTAAAAAGTGGTTCCAACTAAACATTTAGATATCCTTGTGTTGTTGGGAAATTAATGTCAACTCTATATGGACTCAACATCTCTTTCCTCATTTCTTATGAGGAACAGCCTTGCCACAGTGGCAGCAAATATTGGCAAGCAGTGAAGACTATTGCCATTGGAATCAATAGGAATGGGACTGATTACAGGATTCTCCTTCCACTAGCTTTGAGTTCTTACCTGTTGAACAACAACCTTGAAGTGATCACCCTAGAGAGCCCAAAGGAATCTACAAAACCATTTTATTTTTTCTATGTCAATTAGTTCAGCTATAGGAAACAGTTATGGAGGTCCTGAGAATGCCTGTACACAAGATTACACAAGCCACAGGCCTTGAATCATAACATGCAGAAAGGCACTTTTCATTGAATTTACTACAGTCCTTCCCAATCATTATTAATACAGTATTTCTATCCCAATTTGGGGTCCACTTAACCATCAGAGTCTTAGAACAAATGACACCAGCCTGTGAAATATTGTACATTTGTGGCACATGGCGCCTTTGCAGTCCCTGGAGAGAAATTCCCCTCAACATTGCTGAAACCTATGTAAGATATGTTGTGAACAGAGTATATAATTCATATTGTTCACAGAAGCATAACAAAGGTCTCTTCTTCTGGGTGACCATTGACATCACCAGTAATTGAGGCAACAGGCTGAAAATTAGAACCACAAAGCATGCAGTCTTTATTCAAGGTCTTGAGCAGCAATGTAAAATAAGCCAATATTGGACAAAGAGTGTTTTTCTGGGAGGAATCCAAGATGGCGGCGTAGGTAAACACCTAAACTGCTGCCTCCCACAACAATTTAAACTGCAACTAAAAGACAAAACGTCTATCACCCAGAACCATGGGAAAGCTGGCTGAGTGGAAGTTCTACAACTAGAAGGAAAGAGAAAAGAGCATTGAGACGTGCACGAGCGCTGAAAAGCTGAGGTACGGAGGTGCGTGATCTGGGCTGGCGGCGGGCGACTGGGTGCGTTGCTTTTTTCAACCTGAACGGAGACAAGCCCCCGATTACTCTGAAATCCAGTCTCTGGGGAGACACGGGGGACCCAAACTCCTACGGGGAGAAGCTGGACTGTCTGCCAGTGAGAGTGGCTTGCTTGCAGAGCTGCGCGCAGGAATAATTGTTTACGGCACTGGGGCACAGGATTCCAGGACGCGGTCTGGGACACAGAGCCGGCTTACTAGCAGCCATTGCTGTTTGCCACGCCCTAACCTAGTGACGCCCTGAGACCCCGCCCCACACAACCTACAAACCCACCCAAGCTCCAAGTAGCTCAATTGGCATAAGAAAGCCTGCCCTATCACAGCTTAACCTAGAAAACTTGCAGCCCTGGTCAGACAGCTCCAAAACCTCCAAACCCCAAGCAAAGAGGAGAAAACTGCAGCTCTCACTGTAGCTCCTGCTGAGTGGCCTCAGACAGTAGCTGACCTGCACCCCATTGGAGATCCAGAAGCCAGTGTACCTAGTGGTCAGTGTGAGACACCAGATTTCAACTCCTCACATCCATAAGTGACACATTCAAGAGGCAGACTCAGTGAGCACCAAAGCCCCACTGAAACAAGTCCTGCCCCATAAGCGGGTCTTCAGCACAGCAATTCTATTATAGACACAGGGAGTGCTCACAGCTAATTGGCCTGAAGGTCAATTCCTCCCAGCGTACCAACAGCAATTAACGCTTAACTACACCAAGACTTTGCACTCAGCCCACAAAGGGGTGTACCAAGAGCGTCCACATCAGGTGACTGGGGAGGCTGAGCTACTGCCCCCTATAGATCACCTACCACACAAAGCCACTCCCTCAACACAGGGAAGCAGCCAAAATGCAGAAACAAAGAAACATGTCACGAATGAAAGAAACGGAGGAAAGCAAACTACTGGATGACATAGAGTTCAGAATCACATTTATAAGGTTACTCAAGAATCTCCTAAAAACCGCCGAGAAACTTGATGACACTTCTGAGGAGCTTAGTGAGACCTTCAAGGACCTTAATGAGACTGCCAAAAAAATGGAAAAGGATCAGTCAGAAATGAAACATACACTGTCTGAAATAAAGAATATACAGAAACTCAACTGTAGATCAATATACCCCAAGAATCAAACCAAAGATCTGAAATATGTGGAAACAAAAAAACACCCAACCAGAAAAACAAAAAGAAAAAAGAATCCAAAAATATGAAGATAATGTAAGGAGCCTCTGGGACAACTTTAAGCGAAACAACATCTGAATTTTTGGGGTGCCAGAAGAAGGGAGAGAGCAAAATATTGAAAACCTATTAGAAGAAATAATGACAGAAAACTTTCCCTACCTGGTGAAAGAAATAGACTTACAAGTTCAGGAAGCGCACAGAACCCCATACAAGAGGAACCCAAAGAGGACCACACCAAGACACATCATAATTAAAATGCCAAGGGCAAAAGACAAAGAGAGAATATTAAAAGCAGCAAGAGAAAAACGGTTAATTACCTACAAGGGAGTACCCATACGACTGTCAGCTGATTTCTCGGCAGAAACAATGCAGGCCAGAAGGGAGTGGCAAGAAATATTCAAAGTGATGAACAGCAAGAACCTACAACCAAGATTACTCTACCCAGCAAAGCTAGCATTCAGCGTTGAAGGTCAGATAAAGAGCTTCACAGACAAGAAAAAGCTAAAGGAGTTCATCGCCACCAAACCAGGATTACATGAAATGCTGAAGGGTATTCTTTAAGAAGAAGAAGAAGAAGAAAAAGGTAAAGATAAAAATTATGAACAACAAAATGACATCAAATACATACCTACCAACAAGTGAATCTAAAAATCAAGTGAATAATAAATCTGAAGAACAGAATGGACTGGTGAATATAATAGAATCAGGGACATAGAAAGGGAGTGGACTGACGATTCTCAGGGGAAGCAAGTGTGAGGGGTGCGGGAAGAGATTGGACAAAAATCTTACTCCTATGGATGAAGACAGTGGTGGGGGCTAAGGGCATGGGGTGGGGTGGGGAATCAGGTGGAGGGGAGCTATGGGGGAAAAAAAGTAGAACACCTGTAATAATCTGAACAATAAAGATTAAAAAAAAAAAAACACAAAACAAAGAGTGTTTTTCTGCCATCATACTGTCCCTTCTGAAGCACAGAACATTTGAGGGACCCACAGTATATGTCCACTTTTACATGCCAACAGATTACAACTGTGCTTTAGAATCATCCCAGGCAGTGAATAGAACCAGAAATATTAAAGGTAAAATAGCAAAAAACATCTTTACTAAAAGATCATAAATCAGAACAGAATACAGCATGTGGTTTGCAGGTTGTTAAATTAGAACCTGAAACAATCATCACAGCATAATGTGAAAACCACAATGTCCCTGAAATAGGTAGCACTTCTTAGCTGAGGACAGGTGTTCTGGGTGAACCTGGGGTCAGGTCCATTTTCTAGTCAGAGAAAGGAATTAAGGTCCTTTCTCAGAGATCAGAGTTTTCATAATCCTCAAGTATAAGTGAGAACACAGAATACATTTTCCCTGAGCACACAGGGGTTGTGAGTGATGCACATTCTTCAGGTGAGCCAGGTGGTAGAGGTGAAATTGCTTCAGCCACACATAATCTCAGTGCCATCAATCTGGTGGTAGGTCTAGGCAGGTTAGCTCCTTCAAGCCTCACTTGTACCTGAAAGTTGTGAGCAATCTAGCATAGTGCATGTTGCAATAAGAGGGGTTTCTATTCAGTTAAATGTTTATGAAAGATCCACATTAAGTGTTGTTATTATGAATGAGAAAGATAAAATATTCCCTGAGCATTTAAAGCTTTTCTCCAGTTTGAACTCTCAATTGTCTAACAAGGCTAGGTTTGTGGATAAAATATTTCCCACATTCACTACACTCATGAGGCCTTTCATGATTGTGACCTCTGTGGTGTTCAATGAGCTTCAACCTTTGGCTGAAGGACTTTCCACAATCACTACACTCATATGGATGTTATGCATTGTGAACTCTCTTGTGGTTTAAGAGGTTATTGCGAATAAAAGATTTCCCACATTCACTACACTCATAAGATTATTCATCCATGTGAAAACTCTAGTGTTGAGTGAAGGTAAACCTTTGACTGAAGGACTAACCACAATCAATACAATTATATGGCTTTTCTCCAGTGTGCACTTTGTGGTGTTGAGTGAAGTTAGACTTATTCCTTAAGGCCTTTCCACAATGACTGTACTCATATGGCTTTTCTTCAGGGGAATTCTCTGATGATGAGTGAGAGAGGAGATTTGCCTGAATGATTTCCCACAATCATTGCACTCATACGGTTTTTCTCCGGTAGGAACTCTGTGGTGTTAAAAGAGATTAAACTTATATCTAAAGAACATCCCACAATCAGTACACTCATAGGGCTTCTCTGGTATGAACTCTGTGATGTCGAAAGAGGTTAAACTTATTTGCAAAGAACTTCCCACAAACAGTACACTCATAGGGCTTTTCTCCAGTGTGAACTCTCTTCTGTCGAATGAAGTTAAACGTTCCTCTGAAAATTTTCCACATTTGTTACACTCATAACACACTTCTCCAGAGCAGACACTCTTATATTGAACAAATTTCTGGTTGTGTCTGGCAGCATTTTCACATTCACCCCCTCATCATGACTTTTTCCATTGAAACATTCCTGGGAAATCTCACTACTACTATAGAGGTCTTCAGTGTTAAGAGTGGCTTGATGCTGGCGATCTTAGATGGTTCACATGTCTTTACCAATCTCCATACTGATTGAAGGTGTCTAAGATAAGTAGAAGCTGTACCAGATCTCAAAAAAGGCCTGGTTCATATATTCTTTCCAGGGCTTCTCTCCCTCTGTTGCTGCTGAGGGTTTGCACTGAAACAGAAGTCCCTCCTACATGCGTCACTAAAGAAGGCTTTCTGCTCAAAGTATGCTGCTTGTAAGTCAGTCAGGTGCAAAATATCTTTTATCATTGAGAAACACCAATTACACAAATGGGTCTCCTGGGTTACTGGAACTCTCTTATAAGCCCTGTCACGTGAGTCTCCTTGAAAAGACACACTATGCTCAGAACAGGCCTCCTCCTCATCTGTTGTATGCCAACAATCCGAACACAGAGAAATGATGAGGAAACAATGGTGATTTTGGTGGCAGGGAGAAGTCTCATTACAAAAGTATGTTGTATATAACATGTAGGTTCAATGTAATTTTCAGAAAATAAAAGATCTGCAGGGAGAATTAATAAGATGCTGTTGTGAAGTTTTGAGCTACTGAAGATCACAAAACAAGGAAGATCTCTCCAGAAATATGGCAAGCACTACATGGATGAGTAGCAGGATCTCCAGGTCATTCTTCTACTAACAACATGGCTTGTCTACTGGTGACATGGGCACGCAGTGCAGAAAGTGGGTTATGTTTGTTCCAAGTAAAATGCAACTAATGAATGGCTGGTGTTCAAGGACTACGTAAGCATGTAAGTGCACCTCATAAAAAATATGCTGGTCAGTATTAGAGACTACTGCAGAGAGAGCGGTGCAAAGGAACAGGCAATGTAAAAATGCCACAAAGGTGAACATAGCCCAAAGCCAGGAAGCCCCAGATGAAATGACAAGTCAAAAAGTGTAACATATGGGAAAGAAAAGGTAGAAATAAAGTATAGCCAGTGGTGCCGGCACCTAAATATTGTTTGAAAAGCACTGGTTCCTGGTATCATCTGAACATCGCTGTTGTCATATCAAGCACGCTGTTGTCAGCCATCAAGGCCAGACCTTTTATGAGACCATCTTGCATGTTCACCCTGTGAGAAAACCAGGGTTCTTTATGCATCTTCTATTCTACCAACATATAAAACCAAAATATTCCAAGTATTAATGAAAGACAACAGAGGTGAGCAGTCAACAGTGGCCTAGAGCAATTCAGCTTACAATAGTATGCAGGGAAGAGAATATTACAAACAAAAATTGAAGGAAAGTCTCACAAGGAGACACCATGCTTCATGTAAGTAAAGATCATAAACTGGCATAAGCAATCACAAAGAAACTTTAGCTAGAGGAAGGAGGTTGAAGTAGAAGCCATGATCTGAACATAGTCACCCTCTCAGAGAGAAGAAAAGCACATGGGACCCAGGAACCTGTCTGCAAGACTCCCGATTTCCAGATACTTCCTGCACTTTCTGAGGAAATTTGTGTTTGGGATGTTTGTGGAGTCCATTGCTCAGGGCTCTCCACATAGCTCAGCACTGGCAGCCACAGCGCATTTGACAAAACAGTGGGGGAAATTATAAGAACACATGGCCTGGCTGTGGTAGACAAAAAACCATGTCTTGAGACCAAAGGAAAAAAGGACAGCACTTTAGGACACTAGCCAAGATGTGAAGGTCTCATCTACAGATGACCCAAGAGCAAAAACTTCCAGCATTACTTTGCAGTACAGAAGTCTCTGAGCCCCCACTCCTCCTGAGAGAAGGCAATGGCCACGTCCTCAAAGCCCATATCCTGTCATAATGAGGACAGTACAGTCTGTGATTAGCTTCCTTCCTAGGATTTTAGGTTCATCATACTTCCCACCCTTCACATCTATCTGTTCCCTCTACTCTCCATATCAGAGAAGATATCTGGTCTTGGTCCCATAAAAATCACTCTCTCCTTATATTCCTACTGATATTGTGTCTTCCCTCAACAATGAAGGAAGGTGGGTAGATAGATTATACCTGTGCTCTGGGTTTCAAATGGGAGTCACACTGCCCCTTGTTGATATCAGTGGGTGTCAGGAACATAGAGTAGGAAGAGGTGTTGCTCATAAAGGGATTGTGAGTGATTTGAACAAATCTTGTCAGGCAATACCCTTATTGTCCACAAAATTGACCTCCAAGACACCAAAAACATGGCATCGCACTTCTGACCACTATCCCATGGTGCTGAGGCCATCACTTTGCACTACCTGCTGCACATACTCTTTGCACAATACTTATCTCCCACAGCTTCTTTCCCAGATGCAAAACTTCAAAGGCAAAACAAATATGCCATAAGGAGAATGGGTTGTTTCCTAATCAGGTTCTTTCCCAAAATTCTAATTCACTATCTCTGTGATGTATTTCTATTTTATTCACTCCCTCCCCAATTCCAGTGTAGATAGTCAAGCCCAGGTGATACTGATATGTGCTATCTCATTCCTATTGATCACTGCATCATCTCTCAACAATAGGCAGGTGTGCATATATATGGCTTCTAAGCTCTGAACCTGGCATGTAGCACAACATCTCCTCTTTTCATAAAATTTCCCATATCGTATCATCCAGTCACCAAAAGAAATAGACTCACCCTCATTAACTCTGATGTCAACATCAGGGCCCTTCGGCCACGAATTCACATGTCCTCTCTAAGTGCACTACACTTTCTACCACACCTTTGTCACACCTGCACCCTTACAGCCCCAGTCTCCATAGTTATCCCCTGGGCCTCCTACTCATTACTTAGCATGTGTGGTGCAGAAAATGCTTGGCAAATTCAAACAGAATGTGCTACCCAGACTCTGATAGTCCACAGTCATAGAAGCAGCCTTAAGTCCTGCTCAGAAGGCCTCCCTCCCTCCCTATTTTTTCCTTCAACCTCAACTATTGATAACCACATCAGATCTGATAGCCAGAGCTCACTTCCCATATGGCTACACTTGATGCCCCTTGACCAGTTACTGCCTTCACCACTCAAGTCCCATCCCCAATTGCTCTCCATCTCATGCCCACTGAGTCTCACAGATGACCAATTATGCCCCTAAGCAAATCAACCAAATTGACAACACCCCAGGCTAAGGGTTACAACAAAATCCTGGTGTGTGTTTAACAAATAAATATGTACCAGCTGCAGTCTCAACTTGTTTGAACTGCCCTTTGATCTCCAATTAAAAATAAAAAAGGTGGTCTACAACTCCTCCCTGGTCCATACATTCTCCAATCCTTTTTAAAAGATGTTTTCATCCTGCACCTCTCCTCAGAGTTCCAGAGGCTCATAAACTGCTCTCTGAAATATCTCATATCCTAACAGGCCAAAATAAAAGTTTTGTATTCCCAATGAACATTACTCTTCCTATTATGAATTTCTCCATCTTAGTTGATGGTACTTCCATACCTCCATCTGCTAAAACCAAACCTTCATGTCATCTCTGACTCTTTTCTCTTTCTCTCTCTCATCCTCAAAAGTAGAAAATTCAAGTGGACACACCTAAAATACAGATCCAAAATCCAACTGCCCCTTCTACCCTCACGGCCATCATCTTGGACCTGTTACCATCACACTCCCTAAGACTATCACAGATGTTTCCTTTCTGGTCTTTCTACCAACTCCTTCACACCCATACTGATCATCATGCTGCAGCTCGAGGGAGTCTAATATGACCTGACTCACGTGCCTCCACTGCTCTGATCTTCCATTGCCCCCATCACCTGCATATCAGATAAGCATGTTGTCACAAAGCTCCTCTAGACCTGACTCCTGTCCCATTATTACCTGTTCCCATTAAAGAGAAAAGCATACCTGCAGGTCCGTGAACCAGCTCAGTCTTCACTCCAAGCTTTTGCACATTCTGGAACCTATGCCTGAAAGGACCTCCCATATCTCATTTCACTGTTTGGCAAAATCAGGGTCCAATTCATACAACCCTAGATATGGACTTGGGATTCTGGACTTGGTGTCTATTTGTAGATCCCTATCTCCAAGGGCTAGCCAAGTGGCAGGACAGACCCAGCATACCACTATCTCAGAGGCCACGAGAGTGTGAGGTCCTGAAATAAGCTCCACAAACCAATACCCCATAGTGATTCTGTACTTGCAGGAATCTGTGAAAAGACAAAGGTGTGTTGAGAGCCTGGCAACATGGATGACTGCCAGGATCCATGGGCTCATGCCTCTCAGTACCCTTGCCCAGCCTGGGGCCAGGCAACTCGAGATGACTACATTACTTCAGGGCCTCAGTCCTCAGTGCACACTCTTGCTAAGTTCGTGATCTTTCAAAGGACTTCTTCTTCCTGTCCCCAACTGGTATACTCTGTCTTCTAGTCTGTTCTTCCTCAGAGTAGTTTTGGGAAACATTTAGAACTCCTCTCTCAGACAATATTCTTCTTTTGTTCATAACCATGGATAACTCAGCTTCCTGAGAATGAAAATAAAACTCCTCATGAAAAACTTTGCCTCATCTTCTTTGCATTTAGACACAAAATAGGCACAGGTTTCTGAATCCTCCCTGATTAGTTGCACCACCATGTCCTGCCATGGTTGCTTTTCAGCCTGTCACCTTCTTCCACCCCATCACACTGTGTGTTACCCATGAGTGACTCACTGTTCTGGATGCTGGATCCTGACAGGTGCCCTCACCCAAAGCTGGATATTTAAATTGAGTGAGGCTGAGTTGAACTCTGTAGCCGAGAGGAATCTGGGAACACTGAGGCACCAATTTCAGCCTATTTAGCTCAACAAGGCTCAGACCACTGCTTAGACCTCCTCCTACTTGAGACCCCTAGCACTGGAGCCTCTGACTCCTTGACTGGACCAAAGATGTCAAAATGACCACCGGCTAAGAGACACTGGAAGTCATGCCCAAACCAAGGAGCACCCATACAATTTGCATGTCTTGGGCTTTCAATTCACTAAACCCAGCCATCATTAGGCATATTCCCTTTGGGCAATGTACCTTTTCAGGCCTTGCAAGTGGCATTAGGATTTCAGTCACTCACAGACTAATATTAGTTTTGAGGTGCCTGAATTGTTCTGGGTAATGAAAATTTGGGTTTTGGTGGTAAGTCACAGCTTTCTGGGGTGTGTTCTCTGCAACTGACCTCTTATTTCCAATTCTGTGAAGCTCATAATCCTCCCTGAGGTGAAAA
Source organism: Corynorhinus townsendii (assembly GCA_026230045.1). NCBI lineage: Eukaryota > Metazoa > Chordata > Mammalia > Chiroptera > Vespertilionidae > Corynorhinus > Corynorhinus townsendii. The sequence continues at coordinate 107,773,212 of JAPDVU010000007.1, read as the reverse complement.
GTATTATTTCAATTATTTTTGAAGACTACAATTCTACAAGGACATATAAAAATTTATTTTTAGGGATGGAAGAAGGGGGAGGGGGAGAGAGAAACACCAATCAGCTGCCTCCTGTATGTCCCCTACCAAGGACGGAGCCCCAAGCCCTGCATGAGCCCTCACTGTGAATGGAACTGGGGATCGTTCCCTGCAGGAGAGCACACTCAACCAAATGAACTGCTGCAGCCAGGAACTTATTTCATGTTTAACATAAATATATCACATAATTACGAGATAAAGCAGACTATGAGAGAATATACACATTGTGTAGCTAGGAGGCAGCAGAGCCTAACGTTAGAAGCAAGAACTCTTTTATTAGACACATGAGTTTGATTTCCAGCCCTGCCTTGCATTAACTCTACAGCCAGGCAGTTGACCTTGAGTCTCTGAGCCTTGATTTCCTCTCTATTAAATAGATGGTTAAACCATCTCAAATTTTGGAGAGAATTAAATGAAATAATAATTTATGTTAAACATTGAATCTAGGGCCTGGCACATGCAGTAAATGTTTAGTAACTATTAGCTCCATAGCTTCACAATGTGTACTGACTACAACATTCTAACAATGTAAGAAATGTCAACTTATTGGACTATATATTCTTTTAAATTTTGTTTTTAAATGAATAGGATACTATATGAATATTCTCTCATAACCTGGTTTTTCTCTTAATAATATGATGGTTTTATGTTAAAAATATGACAGCTAAAATGGCTCTGTTGGTTGAGCATCATCCCATGCACGGGAAGGTTGCCAGATCCGCTCCTGGTCAGGGCACAAGCCAGGTTTTCTGGCTGGATGCCCAGTGGGTTGGTTGGGGAGCATGCAGGAGGCAGCCAATTGGTCATTTTCTGTCTCCCTCTCATTTCCTCTCTCTCTAAAAGTCTAATTAAAAAATAATTTTATAATTGTTTTACATTTGTAGATTTCAGGAATAATTGAAATAATACTTTTCAACTCAGCAATGATACTGAGCTTCACTAACTCTGAAATAATATCTCAAAACAAGAGATCAGTTGCAGACAACACTTCCCAGAAACCTGTGACCAGCCCCCAAAACCTGACATTGTCATTTCCCAACACCACTCAGGCCCACCAACACCAATATTTGCAATGATCAGTGAGTGACTAGGATCCTGATACCACCTGTGTGGCCTGGAAAAGTACGTTATTCAAAGGGCAATGCGCCTAATGATGGCCAAGTTTAGCCAATAAAAGCACAGGACCAGCACATTATTAAAGTGTTATTGGTTTGGGTGTGACTTTCTGCTTCTTTGCCCTCATGGTCATTTTGACCTCTGAGTTCTGTTAACATAGACCAGTGGTCAGCAAACTGTAGCTCGCGAGCCACATGCGGCTCTTTGGTCCCTTGAGTGTGGCTCTTCCACAAAATACCACATGCAGGCGCGCATGTACAGTGCAATTGAAACTTCGTGGCCCATGTGCAGAAGTTGGTTTTTGGCTCTCAAAAGAAATTTCAATCGTTTTGCTGTTGATATTTGGCTCTGTTGACTAATGAGTTTGCTGACCACTGACATAGACTGAGGCTCCAGCGCTCAGAGTCCGATTAGGATGAGGCATTAGACACAGTGTCCCCGCTGTGCAGTGATGTGTCTGAGGTTTGATAAGCTGCAACAGGCGGGATTGAGGCCTCTGTGTCTGTGAGACTTCGTTTTGCTTACAGAGTTCAACTCAGCCTCACTCATTTACCCTTCAGCCTCGGGTGTGGTCTCCTGTCCAGTCCTGAAGCCCAGGTTGCAGAGTCCAGAACAGTAAGTCTCTTGTGGGTGACACACAGTGTGGCGGGGTGAAAGAGAGTGACAGGCTGCCATGCCGCCATGTAAGGTTTTGGTTGGTGTGGCTGAGCTGAGAGGATTTGGAATCCTGGGCCTGTTTTGTGTTTAAAGACAACAGAGAAGATGAGGCGTAGTTTTGCAAGAGAAGTTTCTGCTTCATTTTCAAGAAGCTTTGGGGCTGTTTGTTACTACAATAATATCAAGCCCATCCTAATGGGTATGCATCCCCCATTCTAAGCTCTAGAAGGCAGCAAAGCCTAACATTCAAAGACAGAATTTATTAGAGACACATGGGATTGACTTCCAGCCCTGCCTTGTATTAACTCTGCAACCAGGCAATTGACTTTGAGTCTCTGAGCCTGTATTTCCTCTCTATAAAATAGATGGGTAAGCCACCTCAGGTTGCAGACAGGATTAAATGAACTAAGTATGTGCATGTAAAGTATTGAAGCTAGGGCCTAATATAAGTAGTAAACATTCAGTAACACTTTGCCCCATAGCTTCACAATATGTACTGACTACAAACATTCTACTAGTAAGAATGTATGAAATGTCAACTTGTTGGCCTTTGTGTCCTTTCAAATATTGTTTTGAAATGATTACAATAGAATTATGTATATTCTCTTATAACTGCTTTTTCTCTTAACAATGTGATATTTTTATGTAAAAGATTAAAAAAATCTGATGCCCAGAGTGGCTCTGTTGGTTGACTGTCGTCCCATGCATGGAAAGATTGCCAGTTCGATTATTGGTGAGGACCCAAGCCAGGTTTCCTGTCTTGATGCCCCCGGGGAGGGGGGTGGAGAGGGCGCGGCGTGCAGAAGGCAGCTGTTAGGTGTTTCTCTCTCTACCTCTTATTTCCTCTCTCTCTAAAAATCAAATAAAACACACAAAAATATATTCATTTAGATTTGTAGTCTTCAGGAATAATCGAAATAATACTTTTCACATCAGCAAGGATAGCTAGCTGCATAGAATTTGAAATAATATCTCAAAACAAGAGATTAACTGCAGACAAAACTTTCCAGAAATCTGTGACCAGCCCCCAAAACCTAAAGTTATTTCCCAATACCATTCAGGCACTCCAACACCAATATTTGCAATGATCAATGAGTGAGTGTAATCCTAATGCCACCACTTGAGCCTGGAAAAGTACATTACCCCAAGGACAATGGGGCTAATGATGGCTGGGTTTAGCCAAGGAAAGCCAAAGACAGGTGCATTATTGTGGTGCTCATTGATTTGGGCGTGACTTCTGTGTCTTTCTCTTGGTGGTCATTTGACCTCTTTGTTCTGTTAACATAGTCAGTGGCACAAATGCTCAGAGTCCCACAGTGTCCTCACTGTGCCATGAGGTTTCTGAGGCTTGATTAGCTGCAACAGGTGGGATTGAGATCTCTGTGCATCCCAGACTCTGTTTGGCTTACAGAGTCCAACTCAGCCTCACTCCAGTTACCCTCCAGCCTTGGGTGTGGGTGCCTGACAAGTCCTGCAGCTCAGGTGGCAGCATCCAGTACAGTGAGTTGTTCATGGGTGATGCATGTTGTGACTGGGTGAAAGAGGCTGACAGGCTGCAATGTGCACATGTAGGCTTTTGATTGGTGTGGATAGCTTGGGAGGATTCAGGGATCCTGGGCTGTTTTGTGCATAAAGGCAACAGAGAAGATGAGGCAAAGTTTTGTGAGAGAAGTTTTAGTTTCATTCTCAGGAATCGATGGCTGTGAATAAAAGAGGAACATTGTCTGAGGTAGGGTTCTAAACTTTTTCTAAAAATGCTCAGAAGAAGAATACACTAGAAGAGATAGGATATTGAATAGGTACAGGAAAGTGAACTCCTTTGAAAGATAATGAACTTGGCAAGAGTGTGCACTGAGGTCTAAGACTAGAGGTAATGCAGTTTTCTCTAGATCACCTGACCTAGGGGCTGGGCAAGGGTACTGAGCAGACTGAGCCCATGGATCCTAGCAATGGTTTCCAGGCTTTCAACACAACTTCTCTTTCACAGATTTCTACAAATTCAGAATGGCTTAGAGGTACTGGTTTGTGGGGCTGATTCCAGGGTCTGACACTCCTATGGCCTCTGAGATAGAGGTGTTCTGGGACTGTTTAGCCACTCTTCCAGTCCTTGTACCTGGGGAACTTGAAGAGACACCAAGCCCAGAATCCTAACTCCAGGGTTATGGTCATGTGAGTGGTCCCTCATTTTGGCTACCACAAATTGGATGTGATAGGTCCTTCCATGCATAGTTTCCAGAATGTGCAAAGGCTTGGGGTGAAGACTGAACTGATTCAGGAACCAGCGAGTGTCCCTTTTTTTTTCTCTCTTACCTGGGAACTGCTAACTATGGGACAGGATTCAGGTCTAGAGGGATGTTGTGCCAACTTTGTTGACTGTTCTGCAGGTGATGGGAGCAATGAGAAATATAGAGCAGTGGAGGCAGGAGATAGGAACCAGGCTATAAGATTCCCTGTGGCTGCATCATGTTGAACAAATATGGATGTGAGGGAGATGGTAGAAAGACTAGTCATGGTGAGTGTGATAGTAACTGATCCATAATGGTGACCGTGGAGATGGAGGAAGCAATTGGATTCTGGATGAGTTTTAGGTGTGGCCACCTGGATGTCTAAATTTGAGGTTGAGAGAGTATGGTAAGACTCAGGGATGATGGGAGGTTTTGGATTTAGCAGCTTGAAGAATGGAAGCATCATCAGCTGAGATGGATAAATTTATAGGTAGAGCAATGTTCATTGGGGATATACAGTAATTTTTTTTTTTTAGGCTGTTAGAGTATAACATATTTCAGAGGGTATTTCATGAGAGTCTGGAATTCTGAGGAGCAGTTCAGGATGAAGTCTTCTTAAAAAGGTAATGGAGAATGTGTGGACCAGTGTGGAGGTATAGATCACCTTTTTCTAAAAAATACTTTCTTACTGATTTTTGGATATAGAGAGGAAGAAACAAGGAGAGAGACAGAAACTTCGATGAGATCCAAGATCCAAGGATCGCTTGCCCCCTACAGGAAACTGAGCAAGAAACTTGACCAGGGCTCAATCCAATCAGTGACCTCTCAGCAAATGTGTCCACGCTCAACCAACTGAGTCACACCAACCTGGGCTTCAAATCACTTTAAAATGGGGAATCATGTTCAGGATGATGAAGGTAGCTCAGGAAGGAGAATGTCATGCTGAGGACTAGGTTTCCTGCTGGGCTCCTGTTCGTGGGAGGCAGGTATCAGAACACATCATAGGGACAGAAGTGGTCAACTAGAAGCTGGAAGAGACATTATCATTTGGCAGTGCCCAATAGCCACAAAAAATGAGTGGACACAAGATGAATTGGAGGCTGAAGAATAATTCAAAGAAGATTAGCCTGGGGCTGTTGCATATTTACTTCTATCCACACTCACCAGGATTTTGTTGTGAGCCTTGGGGTGGCCTGTGGTGTTGCAGTCAGTCTGACTGATTAGCTTAGGGACATAAGTGTTCATCTGTGAGACTCACTGGGGCAGGAAGTAGCATGGTATCGGGGCTTGGACTTTGATGACAGTTGAGTAGAGAGATAAACACTGTCACTGGTGAAGGGACATCAAGTGTAGCACCAGTGGAGCTGGTCTCCAGATATCTGAGATCTGATGTGGTTCTCAATGGGTGAGGTTGGAGGAAAAACAGTTAGCAGTACTCAAGGATGCTTCCATGAAAGTGGACTATCACAGTTGGGGTAATATTTCATTCTGTTAGAAAATGCCATGAATTTACTGGACACCCATGGTGAGTAATGACTAAGAGGCCAAGAAGATGACTGGGGGAGCTGTGGCTCTGGGAGTGCAGGTGTGAGAGAGGTGTGGTAGAAAGAGCGATGTGCATTTGTAGATTGAATGTGAATTCATGGATGTGGGGATCTTACATTTACATAAGAGTGAATGAAGGGGGAGTCCATTTCTGGTGATGTCTGGATGACATGATATGGGAAATTTTAGGGTCATTTCTATAAAGAGGAGCTGCTGTGCTACAAGCCAGGTCCACAGCTTAATTGCCATATATTTGCTCACCTGCCTTTTGTTGTTGAGGGCTGATGCAATGATTATTAGAAAAGAGATAGCATATATCAGTGTCACCAAGCTTGAAAATCAACACTGTCATGGAAAAGGGAGAAGGGGAAGAGAGAAATACATTATAGAGGTAGTTATTTGCAATATGGAAAAGAAGAAGCTGATTAGGAAACAACCCATCCCTCTAAAGGCATATTTTTTGTTAACTTTGAATTTGAGCATCTGGAAGGAAGTTGTGTGAGAGAAATGTAGTACAAAGAATTATGTGCAGCAGGACTACAATGTGATGGTCTCAGCACTGTGGAATTAGGGTTGGAAGGGTGAAGTGTGATTCCATGTTTTTTGGTGCATTGTAGAGACAATCTGGGGGACTATAAAAATATTGCTTGACAGGACCAGTGTCAGAACACTCACACTCCCTTTAGGGCCAACATCTCTCCCAACCTATGTTCGTGACACCTGCTGTATTGACGAGAGGCAGTGTGGTCTACATGTCAGGCTTAGAGCTCAGGTATGATCAATGTGCTCATCTGCCCTTATTGTTGGTGGAAGGCACAGTATCAGTGGGAATATAAGGAAAGAGTGATTTTGATGGGACCTAAGCCTGTTATCTTCTCTGATGAGGTAGTAGAGGGAGCAGATAGATGATGAGTATGATGAATGTAAAATCCTAGGAGAGAAGCTGATCATGGATTGAATTGTCTCCATTAACAGGATATGATCTTTAAGGACCTGGCCATTGCCTTCTCTCAGGAGGAGTGGAAGCTCCTTGATGAGGATCAGAGACTTCTGTACTGCGATGTGATGCTGGAAGTTTTTGCACTTCTATCATCTGTAGGTAAGGCCTTTATATCTCTCCTACTCTCTTGAAGTGATGTCCTCTCTTCCTTTATTCTGCAGACATAGCTTTCTCTCTCCCACAGCCACAACATGGGCTCTGCTAATTTCCCCCACTATCTTGTCAAATGTCCTGTGCTGCCAATGCTAAACTGTGTGGAGAACCCTGAGCAATGGACTCCATGAACATCCCTAACATCAATTGCCTCAAAAAGTGCCTGAAGTGTCTGGGAGTCAGGAGTCTTATAGGAATTCTAATGGTTCCCCCCTGCTCTTCTTCTCCCTTAAAGAATGACCATATCCAGACCCATGGCTTACATATCTACTCCTTTCTCTAGCTAAAGTTTCTTTTTTTAAATATTTCTTTATTGATTAAGATATTACATATGTGTCATTATTCCCCCATTAACCCCCACCTTCCATTCATGCCCCACCCCCCCTGTTGTCTGTGTCCATTGATTAGGCTTATATGCATGCATATAAGTCCTTTGGCTGATCTCTCCCCTTACCCCCTTCTCCCCTACCTTCCTTGAGGTTTCACATTCTGATTGATGTTTCTCTGTCTCTGGATCTATTTTTCTTCATCAGTTTATGTTGTTCATTATAGTCCACAAATGAGTGAGATCATGTGATATTTATCTTTCTCTGCCTGGCTTATTTCACTTAGCATAATGCACTCCATCTCCATCGATGTTGTTGCAAATGGAGAGAACTCCTTCTTTTTTACCGCAGCATAGTATTCCATTGTGTAGATGTACCACAGTTCTTTAATCCACTCATCTGCTTATGGGCACTTAGTCTGTTTCCAAGTCTTAGCTATGGTTAATTGTGCTGCTATGAGCATAGGGGTACATATATCCTTTCTGATTCGTGTTTCTAGTTTTTTGGGATATATTCCTAGAAGTGGGATCACTGGGTCAAATGGGAGTTCCATTTTTAGTTTTTTGAGGAAACTCCATACTGTTCTCCACAGTGGCTGTACCAGTCTGCATTCCCACCAGCAGTGCATGAGGGTTCCTTTTTCTCCGCATCCTTGCCAGCACTTGTCATTTGTTGATTTGTTGATAATAGCCATTCTGACAGGTGTGAGATGGTGCTGCACTGTTGTTTTGATTTGCATCTCTCTAATGATTAGTGACTTTGAGCAGGTTTTCATATGTCTCTTGGCCTTACTTCTGTCTTCTTTCAAAAATTGTCTATTTAGATCAGTTGCCCATTTTTTGATTGGGTTGTTTATCTTCTTTTTGTTAAGCTGCATGAGTTCCCTGTAAATGTTGGAGATAAAACCCTTATCGTTGATATCATTGGCAAATATGTTCTCCCATGCAGTGGGCTTTCTTGTTGTTTTATTGATGGTCTCCTCTGCTGTGCAAAAGTTTTTTATTTTGATGTAGTCCCATTTGTTTATTTTCTCTTAAGTTTCCATTGCCCTAGGAGCAGTATCAGTGAAGAAATTGCTTCGGCATATGTCAGAGATTTTTCTGGCAGTAGATTCCTCTGGTATATTTATGGTTACTCATCATATATTTAAGGCCTTGATTCATTTTGAGTTTATTTTTGTGCATAGTGTAAGTTGGTGGTCTAGTTTCATTTTTTTGCATTTATCTGTCCAATTTTCCCAACACCATTTATTGAAGAGACTGTCTAGACTACATTGTATGTTCATGCCTCCTTTGTCTAATATTAATTGAGCAAAATGATTTGGGTCGATTTCTGGGTTCTCTATTCTATTCCATTGATCTATATGTCTGTTTTTGTGCCAGTACCAGGCAGTTTTGAGAACAGTGGCTTTGAAATACAGCTTGAAATCTGATATTGAGATCCCATCTACTTTGTTCTTCTTTCTCAGGATTGCTGTGGCTATTCGGGGTCTTTTTTTATTCCAGATGAATTTTTGGCGAGTTCTTTCTAGGTTTGTGAAATATGCCATTGGTATTTAAATGGGAAGTACATTGAATTTATAGATTGCTTTGGGTGGTATAGACATTTTAATGATGTTGATTCTCCCGATCCATGAACATGATATTTTCTTCCATCTGTTTACATCTTCCTCTATCTCTTTTTTCAGTGTCCTGTAGTTTTCCGCGTATAGGTCTTTTACCTCCTTAGTTAAGTTTATTCCTAGTTATCTTAATTTTTTGTTGCAATGGTAAATGGGATTGCTTTTTTAGTCCCTCTTTCTGTAAGTTCACTATTGGTGTATAGAAATGCCATAGATTTCTTGGTGTTAATTTTGTATCCTGCTACATTGCCAAATTTATTTATTAAGTCAATTAGTTTTTTGATGGAGTCTTTTGGTTTTTTTATCTACAATATCATGTCATCTGCAAATAAGGACAGCTTTACTTCTTCTTTTCCAATTTGGATGCCTTTTATTTCTTCTTCTTGTCTAATTGCAATGGCTAATACTTCCAGTACTATGTCGAACAGGAGTTGTGAGAGTGGACACCCCTGTCTTGTTCCTGTTCTTAGGGGAAATGGTTTTAGTTTTTGCCCATTGAGTATGATGTTAGCTGTGGGTTTATCATATATAGCTTTTATTATGTTGAGGTATGAACCTTCTATTCCCACCTTGTCGAGAGTTTTTATCAAGAAAGGGTGTTGGATTTTGTCAAGTGCATTTTCTGCATCAATTGATATGACTATGTGATTTTTATCTCTCAATTTGTTTATGTGATGTATCACATTTATTGATTTGCAGATATTGTATCATCCTTGCATTCTTGGGACACATCCTACTTGGCCATGGTGTATGATCTTGCTGATGTAGTGCTGGATCCGATTTGCTAGAATTTTGTTGAGGATTTTGGCATCTATGTTCATGAGGGATATTGGCCTGTAATTCTCTTTCATTGTCTTGTCTTTATCTGATTTTGGTATTAGGGTGATGCTGGCTTCATAGAATGAGCTTGGAATTGTTCCTTCCTCTTGAATTTTTGGGAATAGTCTGAGGAGGATAGGTTTTAGTTCTTCCTTGAATGTTTGGTAAAACTCCCCTGTGAAGCTGTTTGGCACCGAGCTTTTGTTTGCTAGAAGCTTTTTGATGACTGCTTCAATTTCTTCCATAGTTATTGGCCTATTGAGATGTTTAGATTCTTCCTCATTGAGTTTTGGAAGGTTATAGTTTTCTAGGAATATGTCCATTTCCTCCAGATTGTCCAGTTTGTTGGAATAGAGGTGTTAATAGTATTTTTTTAACAATCCTTTGTATTTCAGTGATGTCTGTTGTTATTTCACCTCTTTCATTTCTGGTTTTGTTTATTTGGGTCCTATCTTTTTGCTTCTTGGTGAGTGTGGCTAGAGGTTCATCAATCTTGTTTATCCTTTCAAAGAACCAGATCTTGGTTTTGTTGATCTTTTGTATTGTTTTTTTTGGTCTCATTGTCGTTTATCTCTGCTCTGATCTTTATTATTTCCTTCCTTCTGCTTACACTGGGCTTTTCTTGTTGCTCTCTTTCTAACTCATTGAGTTGTAGGGTTAGGTAATTTATTACCACTGTTTCTTGGTTTTGTTGTTGTTGTTTTTTTTTTGCAGTAGGATTGTAGAGCTATGAACTTCCCCCACAGCTTTCGCTGTGTCCCATAGATTTTGGATTGTTGTGTTTTCACTGTCGTTTGTTGCCATGATGTTTTTTATTTCTTCCTTGATCTCTCTGGTAACCCAGTCATTCTTTAATAGCATGCTGTTTAGTCTCCATGTGTTAGATTTTTTGGGATTGTTTTTATTGTAGTTGATTTCCAGTTTTATACCACTATGACCTGAGAAGATACTTGGTATGATTTCTATCTTCTTGAATTTGAAGAGACTTTGCCTATGGCCCAACATATGGTCTATCTTTGAAAATGATCCATGTGCACTTGAGAAGAATGTATATTCTGTAACTTTAGGGTGAAATGTTCTGAAGATGTCAATTAATACCATCTGGTCTAGTGAGTCATTTAGGATTGATGTTTCTTTGCTGATTTTTTGTTTAGAGGATTTGTCCAATGGTGATAGTGGGGTATTAAAGTCTCCTATTATGATTGTATTGCTGTCAATCTCTCCTTTATTATCTTCCAGGAGTGTTTTTATGTATTTGGGTGTTCCTATATTGGGTGTTATATGTTTAACAGAGTTATTTCTTCTTGTTGGATTGCTCCCTTTAGTATTATGAAGTGGCCTTCCTTATCTCTTGTTATGTCTTTCACTTTGAGATCTAATTTGTCAGATATAAGTATTGCTACCCTAGCTTTTTTCTTTTCTTTTCATTTCCATTTGCCTGAAAGACTATTTTCCATCCCTTCACTCTCAGTCCGTGTGCATCTTTTTTCTGAGGTGGGTTTCCTGTAGACAGCAGATATATGGGTCATGTTTTCTTATCCAATCTGTTACCCTATGTTTTTTGTTTGGGGCATTTAATACATTAACAGTTAAAGTTATTTTTGATAGGTACTTATTTGTCACCATTTTTATTCTTTAGCCCTGTGTTCCTTCTTTGCTTTCTATTTCTTTCTCTCTCCCTTCCTTCCTTCCTTCCTTCCTTCCTTCCTTCCTTCCTTCCTTCCTTCCTTCCTTCCTTCCTTCTTTCTTTCTTTCTTTCTTTCTTTCTTTCTTTCTTTCTTTCTTTCTTTCTTTCTTTCTTTCTTTCTTTCTTTCTTTCTTTCTTTCTTTCTTTCTTTCTTATAGCAGACCCTTTAGCATTTCCTGCATTGCTGGTTTGGTGGTGATAAATTCCCTTAGTCCTTTTTTGTCTGTGAAGCTCCTGATTTCACCTTCAATTTTGATTGATAGCCTTGCTGGGTACAGTATTCTTGGATTCAGACCCTTCCTTTGCATGACTTTGTATATTTCATCCATTCCCTTCTGGCCTGATGAGTTTCTTTTGAGAAATCAGTTGCTAGTCTGATGGGGGTTCCTTTGTAGGTAACTTTCTGTCTCTCTCTGGCCACTTTTAAGATTCTTACTTTGTTGTTGGTGTTTGCCAATTTAATTATAATGTGCCTTGGCATCGGTCTTTTGTGTTTCATTTTGCTTGGAACTCTGTGAGCTTCTTGGATTTGTGGGTGGTTTTTCTTCCCTATATCAGGGAAGTTTTCTGTCTTTATTTCTTCAAACAGGTTTTCTATTCCTTGCTCAGTTTCCTCTCCTTCTGGAACCCTTTTCATGTGGATGTTGTTTTGTTTCACATTGTCCCAAAGTTCTCTTTGGCTCTCCTCATGCTTTTTAATTTTTTTTTCTAGAAGCTGCTCTGCTTGTGTATTTTTTCCTACCTTGTCTTCTAGTTCACTGATGCAGTCCTCTGCTTCTTCTAGTGTACTCTTGATGCTTTCTATTGAGTTCTTTACAGCAGCGATGTCATTTTTCATTATTTCTTGGTTCTTCTTCATTTCCTCTTGGTTCTTACTCATATTGTCAAATTTGTCTTCCATTCTTTTCAGCCACCTTATGATCATTTCTCTGAATTCTTTCTCTGACATGTTGCTAGCTTCTGTTTCATTTACTTCCTTCTCTGGTGATGCCTGCTTTTCTTTCATATGCGGGCTGTTTCTTTGTCTCCCCATGGACTCTCTTCTCCAGGTTTCTGGTTATGTAGTTCTCTCTCTCCTGTATTGATTTAAAGACACAAAATACAATGCAACCGGGTACAACACACAAGGCACTGAACAGAAATGCATTCATGATATTAATAACCCCCAATAAAGGTGACCACCAGAGAAAGGCAAATTAGGGAATAGGAGAAAAAGAAGAAGAGAAGAAGAAAGAAAGAAAGAAAGAAAGAAAGAAAGAAAGAAAGAAAGAAAGAAAGAAAGAAAGGAGTGCTAAAATGAAATTGGGAAAATGAAAATAAAAGTAAGAGAGAAAAGAAAGAGAATAAGAAAGAAAAGGGGAACAAACTTGTATTGCAAGGGACAGTATTGCAGTTCCACTGCTCCTCAGTGTTGTATGCCATTCCTGATTTTTAATCTGGGAGTGTGTCTTACTCTCTTGTATTCCTTTATTTGTGATTACACAAGAGTCAATTTGTGATTCAACCCCTGGGTGGCAGTGTTTCTGGATTGACTTCTGGGTGTATATGTCCTCTCCAGCCTGTGCTTAGATCCTGCTTTCCCTGTGGCACTCAATACCAGTTTGTGGGAGTGGCCTGCCCCAGAGCTGGTTCTCCGATAGTCACTCCCCACTCCGATCTCCAGGTTCCAGAAAAACAACTTTCCCCTGCAGTCTCCTAGGGTGTCCCCAACTGGGTGATCCCATACACTGGAAACAAGGATTTAAAGAGGAGAAAGAGCAAGTGTGCAAACTCCAGGAATGCACATAAGTCTGTGCAGTCCTTCCTCCCTCCACTCCCTCCCACCCCATGTCCAAGCAGCCGGCACACTTTTAAAATTTTTAGGCTGTCCTGTGTCTGATCAAAATGGGTTGCTTTGTAGACATCCCCTCTGTTAGCAGCTCTGAGGACCCCCTTCCACATTCATGGATCACGCCAGCCCCAACAGCCATAGATTTTTCTAGGTGCAGACTTCCCCTGGTCCTCCAGCTCCTGCAGTGCATGCATTTCTCTGTCCTGCTGGGACCAGAGACCTCACCTTATCCCAGGCAAAATCTTACTTTTCCATGGTAGAGTGTAGAGCTCCTCTGAATCCACATGTTTGCGCCAGTTGGAGACTGGTGCTCTGGGGTTCGCAGCTGTTCAGTGGGTGCTGCAGTTGTAGCTATTAAGGCTTCTGATAACATCCACTTTCCCCTTCAAGATGGCATGGTCTCTGTGTCCAATCCAGTGGCTCCGGGAGGGAACCCAGCAGCACTGGGAGCTGCCCGGTCAGGGGAGCCCCATCCAGCAGTCCCCCACCTTCTCCTGGAGTATAGCTGTCCCTTAACTGACCAACAGACACTCCCCATGCAACCCTCAGCTGTTCTTTCTATCTACTCTGGGACAAGTCTCAGGACATGTCTGTCTATTTCACTGCCATTTTTTCCCCCTGCTAAAGTTTCTTTATGACTGTCTGTGCCAGATTATGTTGCCTACTTACAGGAACCATGGCTGTTCTTGTAAGACCCTCCTTTAATTATTGTTTGTAATCTTCCCTACCCTGAATACTATTGCCATCCGAATTGCTCTGTGCCAGTGCAGGTTGCTCACCTCTGTTGTCTTTCATTAATACTCAGAATATTTAGATTTCACATACATGTGCAAGAAGAACCCTTTTTCCCCCCCACAGGACCAACATGCTAGATATCTTCAGAGGAGGCCTGGCCCTGTCGGGTGGTAGCTGGGGGAAGGTATGACATAAGGGCTGTGTATAGATCATACAAGGAACTTGCTCATTTCCAATAGTTTTGACGTGAAAATGCCACTGGCAACACCTCATATCTACCTTGTCTTTCCCATATTTGACACTTTGCTGACTTGTCATTTCAACTATGACTTCCTGGATTTACTGCTACCTTCATCTTCCTGGTCTTTTTGCATCACCTGATCCTCTGCATTGCTCTCTGCAGTATTCTCAGACATTAACCTGCATATGTGTTATAAGGTGCACTTACATGCTTAAATGCTTCTTGTATATCAGCTACATAATTACTGAATTTTACTTGGAATGAGTTATAAGCAACCTCCTGCATAACTTGCCAATGTCCCTGTCAGACAAACCATGCTGAGCACTGTTAACAGAAGAATGAGTTGGAGATCCTGCTTCTCTTCCATGTGGTGCTGCCATATTTATGTCACATTTCTGGTGAGGTCTTCCCTGTTTTGTGATATTTAGAGGCCCAGAGCTTCACACAGTCTCTTATTAATCCTTCCAGAGCACTTGATATTTTCAGAAAATTGCATGGAACAAACATATTATTTGTAACAGACATTTGCAATGGGACTTCCCCTGTTACCACAGTCAACATTCAGTTTCTCACCATTTCTCTGGTTTCAGGTTGTTGGCATAAAACAGATGAGGAGGAGGTGCCTCCTGAGCAGAGAGTATCTATAGAAGGAGAGTCACAGGTCAGGGCTTCTAAGACAGCTCCAACAACCCAGAAGACCTACCTGTGTAAATGGTGTTTCTCAGTTTTAAAACATACTTTGTACCTGACTGAGTCACAAGCAGCATACTTTGAGCAAAAAGCCTTCTTCAGTGAAGCAGGTCTGAAAGACTTTTGTTTCAGTGCAAACTGTCACCAGCAGCAGAGAGATACCAGTGGAGAGAAGCCCTGGGAAGAAGATATGGACAGGGCCTCATTTGTGTCCAGGGACAGCTTCTATTTAACATGGGTGCCTTCAACCAGTAGGGAGGTTGCCAAAGAGTTGCCAGCCATCTCAGACATTCTCCAACACCAGGCGACTGTTAGCAGTGAGGACCCACACAGTAGCAGTGAGATTTCCCAGGTATTTCCTGGTGGAAAAAGTCATCACCAATATGTTGAATGTGAAAAAAGCTGCCAACAGCAACGAGAAAGTTGTTCAATATCTGGGTGTCTCCTCTGGAGAAGTAAATAATGAGTGTAACAAATGTGGGAAATATTTCAGACAAAAGTTTCACCTCATTGAGCACCAGAGAGTTCACACTGGCAAAAAGCCCTATGAGTGTAGAAATTGTGGGAAGTCTTTCAATTGAAGATTCACACTCAATCAACACCAGAGTTCACACTGGAGAAAAGCCCTGTGAGTGTAGTAATTGTGTGAAGTTCTTCAGTCGAAGGTTTACACTTAATAAACACCAGAGAGTTCACACTGGAGAAAAGCCCTATGAGTGTAGTGATTGTGGGAAGTCCTTCAGTCGAATATGGGCAATGGTCCAATATTGGCTTATTCTTAATTGCTGCCCAAGGCCTTGAAAGAAAGACTGCAGGATCTTGGGTTCAAATTTGCAGCTCAGTGCCTCTATTTTTGGTGCAGTCAAAGGTCACCCTGAAGAGAAGGCCTTTGCTGTGCATCTGTGAACAATATGAATTACATTCTCTGTTCACAGTAGGTATTACATAAGAATCAGCAATGTATAGGGTAACTCCTCTCCACCTTCTGCAAAGGAGCCATGTGCTATGATGTAGGAAATTTCAGGCGCTGGTGTCATTTGTTGTAAGATTCTGAGGTAGAGCTACTGTTGGGGCAGAAACACTGTTTCAATAGGGAGTGGAAGAGACTTCAGTAAATTAGATAAAAAGTGTCTCTTCTGAATGAAAGTCCACAAATATTCCAGGGCCTATGGCATGTGTGATCTTTGTGTGTAGACATTCTCAGGACTTTCAAAACTGTTTCACTGTAGTTGAAGTCATTGGAAGAAAAGAAAAAATCTAAGGGTTTTGTGGGTTTTTCTTGACTAGGGTGTATACCTCAAAGTTGTTGCTCAACACGCAAGGACTCAAAGCTAGAGGAAGGATAATCCTGGAATCCTTCCCAAGTTGTGTCTTTTGTACCAATGAGCATTCCTGTTGGTCTCCATGGCAATAGTCTTCACTGCTTGCCAATATCTGCAGCCAGGGACAGCAGGCTGTTCCTTCCAGGAAATGAGAACTATTATGCAACAAAGTGCACTTTTCTAATGTTACTATTTGGTGAGCCTTGACACAGATATAAAGCTGTGAAACTGTCACACGTGAAATAAACTTACCTGTCACTCATAGAGATGTTAGCACAAAAGTCGTCTTATGGTTGTGAGTAAGCAAAACACGAAGTTTATTCTTTTTAAAAAATATTTTAAAAATACTTTTATTCTATTCAGTTTTATGGGAGAGCAGAAGGGATGGGGAGACAGAGAGAAACAGGATGAGTGAGATACACTGATCTTTTGCCTCCTGCACGCCCCCTACCAGGGATGGAGATGGGCATGTGTCCTGACCTGGAATGGAATCAGTGACCTTTTACTGCACAGGATGATGCCCAAACAGCTGAGCCATACTGGCCAGGGCAGAGTATATTCTTGTATTATTATTTATTATTTATTTACTTTTCATACCAAGGACTCTAAACGTACTTTTGGCACACCCTATGTTTACCTCCTATCATTTTGTAATCTCTCTGCCTTTCCCAGCCCTCAATGCAGCCATTGATTTTCCTTTCTTTACAATAGATACATTTTTTATAATTTTATATGCACTGTAAGTTATGTACTTTTTTGTGTCCTTTTTAAAATAAATACAGGTTTTCCTCATGCTACACAGTTATTTTGAGACTCAACCCTAATGCTTATTTGAATAGTTAATTTTTTTATTGCTGAGTAGTATCATGTTCTATGGATAACCACTTTATCTCTTGATCTTCCTATGATTTTAATTATTTCAGGTTTGTGGTAATATAAATAAACTAGAGGCCCAGTGCACAAAATTTGTGCACTGGTAGGATCCCTAGTGGGACCAGCCAGGTACTCCCTCCCTTCCCCCGGCTGGCCCCACCCCCTGGTCAAACTACCAGATGAACTCCTGGTTGAGGGGATAATTTGCATACTATGCTTTTATTATATAGAATTGCTGGGAATATTTGCATTCATTTCTTTTTATAGTTACTAGAGGCCTGTGCACTCTAGAGGTGGGTCCCTCAGCCCAGTCTATGCCCTTTTGCAGTCCAGGAGCCCTCAGGGGATGTTCAACTGATGGCTTAGGCCTCCCTCTGTGAGAGACAACTGGGCAGGCTGATCAGGGGACAGAGTGGGCCAGTCAGTGGCCCACCCTGTCCCCCACCAACTGGTCATTCTGTCGTTCAGTCAATTTGCATATTTTACTTTTATTATATAGGATATGTTTTCCTTATCAAACTGTTGCAGTGTAGGTGAATGTTTTACATTTTAACATATGCAGAACTGTGATCTAAAATGGTAGTTCTTTTTGCCTTCCCACCCACCCATAGTGATGAAAATTCCAGTGCTTCCATAATCCTCAGAGAAATCACAATGGTCAATATTTTTAAATACAAGCCCCGGAAATGAGTATAATGTTAGCTCACTTTCATTTAATTTCTTTTCCCTAAGAATTTGTGATGGTGATCATTTTTTCATGCATTTATTTACAATGTGTTTATCTCCTTTGTTTAAATGTCTGTTCAGATTGGTTTACCTATTTTTAAATGGGTTTACTATTTTAACCAATAGGAGGACAATGCAGCATCTAACACATATGTTTGAATTTCACTCATTCCTCAATGACTCAAGTGACTTCTTTACCATATGGAACTATTGGTTTTGGATACTGTAAGCAAAATTGTTTTTCTCAATTTTTATCATATGTACAATTGAAATAAACTTGTACCATATAAATACATGTTTAATCTGCATGGCTTACATTCTCCATCACTCCTTTTTAAGTCTAAGCATTCAATAATACATTAAGTGACGTCTAGGTTTGTAGTATTTGTCATTTTCCCTGGTGTAAATATTCTCATCATCGTCAGTGTCAAACTGCCAAAATGATAGCACTGAACATGGACGTAATAAGATATTTCAGTAGAACATCATATGTTTTATTTCCAACATACTGATATAGTAGCAACAAATATGCTCAAGACCTTTTATAATTAAACAGTAAAATAATTGGGAAGTGGCAATTTTTATACATTATTAAAAGTTTTGTCAAGTACAATTGATTTAAATGTACAGTTTTTAAACACATGCTTTTGGTGGTTCCATATATGCCTGCATCCCTGAACCCACGTCCTGCCCCTCTCAGTGCTTCTTCCTCAGCACATGGAATAACTGCTGCAAGGACATGTTCCCCTTTGTAATCGGTTATTTGAAATATATCCGTATAAAGAAAACACTTATAAACCCCATGAATGCTATTCTTGCCTTCCATGTTACCTATTATCATGGTGGTTTCTGTACCTCTCTATTCCCCAGTACATTAGTGGGTTATTTTACTTAAAAATCTCAGATATATGTGGCCATGCATGGATAGCACAGTGGGTCAGAGCCTCATCTTGATAATTCCAAGGTTGCATGTTCCATCCCGGGTCAGGGCAATAACAAGAATCAACCAAAGCATGTATAAAATTGGTGGAACAACAAATTAATCTTTCTCTCACTCTCTCCCCATTTCTCTTGGTCTCTAAATCAATATATTTGCTTTATTCACCCAGTCAGTCCACACACATGTGAATACCAGCACAGCCCAGGGACCCCGTGGTGACCAGAAGCCAGGGTTCTCATGGAGGCAGAGCACGACATGACTGAGGCAACACAGGGGAGGTGCTGCTGCTAGCAGTGTAGCAGGTAGGGAATCGGGTGAGCTACATAATCACCCACAAGGAATGATGACATCAGTGTGCTCCCTGAAGCTAAAACCAAAGCGGCCAGGAGAAGCTCTGGGCCTGGGCAAGCCCCTTGTGGTCTTTGCACCCTCCAGCCAGGTGCTGAGGTGGGGCTATTTCAGATTCAGGTGGCTGAGGAGCCCAGAATGCTCTCAGATGTCAAGGCTGGGAGCCACAGTGGCAGCAGGGCAGGTGGGTGTGGGCAGGCAAAAGCCCAGAGCAGTTGCCAGGGAGAGTTGGTGCTGGGTCCTTGTGTGTGACTCTGAGGCCCTCTCTAGTCCAAATCCAGGCTGGTGGTCACTCTGTCCCAAGGTTAGTGCAAAATGGAGCAAGCTCTGCTGCAGGGGTGACTGTGGGATCTGCCTAGGAGTGGGCATGTGCTCCAAGAAAATTTATGATCAAGGAAGGTGCAAACTATTACCTGGAATAAGTACTTCCACCATTGACCTGCCCAGGGAGGGAGTGGGCTACCTCTGCATAGGCTGATTATCTGCCCAGCAGAAGAGTTGCTGGCTGCTGAGCCAACTGAGCCTCTGGTCAGTTGGAGTGTCTTAAAGTTTAGAGACTAAAGGAGGTAGTAGATATTTATCAAACTACTAAGAGAAAATGACCCTGATCTTTCCTTAATAGGTAAACATCCACCCAGACTTGGCCAGTGTGCACAATGGTAAGAGTGTCATCCCACACATCTGAAAGGGGTTGCATTAGATTCCCTTTTACAAGCATGTACCTGGGTTGCAGGTTGGACCCCCGGCCCCCATTGGGCACATGGTGGAGGCGTGCAGTTGATATGTCTCTCTCACATCAATGTTTCTCTCTCTCTCTCTCTCTCTCTCTCTCTCTCTCTCTCTCTCTCTCTCTCTCTCTCTCCCTCTCTCCCTCTCTCCCTACCCACCCCCTACCTTCTCTGAGAAAATCATGGGAAAATATCCAAAGGTAAGGATTAACAATAAGAGGGAACACCCCCCCCACACACACACCCCCACACACACTGCCCTGAGATTGGTCATCTGCCTGCACAGCCCACACTTACTCCTCTCTGTCTTTGCCTAGGATATTCCCACTGCCATCAGGGCATGGTCTGTCCTTTCCAGGGGTTGGCAAAGGGGAACCCAAGAAAAGGCCGTAGTGGGAATTTGGGTTCTGTGTCTGCCTGAGAGGAGCTGGCCAGGGCTCTTCCGTTTCCACCCATAGGGCTCTCCAGGATGCTCTTCCCCATCCCCAAGTCACGTGACCCACTGCAGCTGTACTTCCTTCTGGATGGGGGGCACCTCCTGATTCTTTGGTTCCCCATCGGTTCATCTTTGGGAAGTCCTGCCTACAGCCATCCCACACAAACCCCTGAGCCCCACCAACATTGTTTGAGTCTCTGTTTTTTCATTTTGGGGGTAATTTCCCACTGTGATTTAATTAAAAATAAAGCCCCCCTCCTTAGCCTCAGTTAGAACAGTATGCAAATGTATGAATGAGGCTGTGACAGTGACCAGCACACAGACACCTGGGTCTCAGTGGTCATGGGAGACACACTGTTGGGACCGAGACCTTTGGATGAGAGGAAGAACGGAAACCTTTCATGTGGCGCACATGCAGTCACGTTGGCACTGCCCTACGTGGAGGTGGTGGTCTCTGACTGAAGGTGCACTCGGGGAGAACAGGTGACTGAATGGCTTTAAAGGACCTGAGGCTGCTCAATAGGGTCTCTGTTCATGTCACTTGAAAACCGCAGGTGTAGAGAAGATGGGAAATGGGGTGGGGTTCACCGGGCAGGACAAGACTACGTCCCCATACCGGGGACTAGGAGCCACAGAGAAACTCAGCTAGGGCAGGCCCGCCACCCCAGGAGACCCCGAGTCACATGGGGTGGGTTTGAGCCTGGCTTCTCTCACTGAGCATGTTGTCAGCTTGGCCATGTTGCATTGTGAATGACCCACATGTGGACACAGCAGCTGGCTACTCGCTGCCCAGTGGGTGGGCTTCTGTGTGGGTCCACCTGCAACTGCATGCGCATGCCTGCATATGTGGCGTGTGGAAGGACGTTTTCTGTCTTTTGGGCGTAAGTATCAGCTGCCATGTAACTATGTCTAACTTCCTGAGGTTCTTGGCTTTCCCGCAGGGTCTTCACATCTCAGCCCCAGGGCACGTGGGTCCTGCTCTCCATGTCCTGGACAATCCCCCGAGGCTCTGTCTGAGCACTTGGTTCTCACTGTCCCGCGGATAGGCAGCACGATCTGCGCACTTCCACCTGCGTTCCCGGTGACGGTGACAGTGAGCACCTTTCAGGTCCTTGCTGGCCTTTCCTGCCTCCTGTGGAGAAGCATCGGCTCACATCCTTCTCCCTGCTTATTTGTCTGTTTGCATCAGGTTTCTCATGTCTTCTAGAGAGGGAGCCCTGATCAGACACAGTATGTGCAAACGTTTTTCATTCTGGGGGCTGTCTTTCCCCTGGTTGATGGTGCCCTTGTAAGCACAGACGTTAACACTGAAGTCCACTTTTGTTTTTTCTTTTATTGTTAGTGATTGTGGTGTTGTCTAAGAAATCACTGCCAAAGCCAATCAAGAAAATTTACCTGTGTTTTCTTCTAGAAATATTATAATTTGTGCTCTTATATTTGTCTTTGTCCTGTTTTCAGTTAACTTTACATATGGCATGGGGCACCCTTAGGTTTCTTTGTAAAGTTTATGTCATCAGAAACTCCAGAACTTTTCAGGGGCAGGTTTAAACAGTGGTTCTCAACCAGGATGACTTAGCACCAAGGGGACACTTGGTTGTCACCCCTGGGGTTGCTTCTCACACCCCCAGCAGTGCACAGCAGGGCCCAGCAAAAATGATCTGGCCCAGGTCCAGGAATAGTGGTGGGTGGGATGGTCACAGCTGTGTTAGCACATTAGCACAGTCTGAGTGCTGGGGACTTTGTGGACACCCTTTACAAGGTGACTAAGCTACCGAGGTGACTGAGCTCCCTGGCTGGCCTCTGTCTCACTGAGGAGCCCCAGAGAGCTAAGATGAGGCAGGTGGGAACATTAAATGCGGATTAGTAAATGAACGGATCCACTCGGAAAAGTCACACTCCTCATGATTCCAACTAGCCAGGCCACTTCCCAAAACAGACAACTATGGAGAGTAAAAGATCAGTGCATAGAGAAAGGAGTGTGGTGTGTGTGTGTGACAGTATAATGAATAGCCAGAACAGAGAAGATATTTTATGGCCGTGGAACTAAGAATTCTGTAGGATGTTATGCTGGTGAGAGAGATCATTTGTCAAAATCCATAGACTGTGCAACACCGAGCGTGAACCCAGATGGAAACTCTGGACTCTCTAGGCATTGTGACATATTGATGTAGGTCCTGAATTGTGACCAACACACGACTCTGGTACAGGATGTTGATAGGGTTAGGGGCAGTGGGAGGCTCGTGGGTGTAAGGGTGTGTATATGTGTATGCAGGCCTGTGTGGGCTGAGGGAGGGAGAACAGCAACTGCAGGGCAGTGAGCACATGGGAACTCTCTATACCCTCTGCTCAGTCTTGCTGTGAGCCCCAAACTGCTCTAGAAAGAAAAGAAAGAAAGAGGGAAGAAAAGGAATAAAGCCTATTTAAAAGGAAGCACAGAAACCAACCCCAGGTACTATTGCATGGATGCTCCCCTTGCAGTCCACAGCATCCCAGAATGGCAATTATGGGGAGGATGGGCTTTTGGGAATTATTGTCCTTTCAATCTGCATATTTTTGTTTTGTTTGTTTGTTTTTTGGGGGGAGCATTGTCCCTCAAACATGGATTAAGATTCAAAAAGAGACACAAAACTCAACACCTCTTTTATTTAAAAAGAAAAAAAATGTGGAAAATTGTTTAGGTTAAAACAACAACAAAATACCCTAAAGTATTCTCATGGCTGCCTCGGGAGTAGATGTGAATCCTTCCACAGAGAGAGATGACTTCGTATCTGCAGGAGGCCATGTGGACTAAACCCCACCTGGGCCCAATACTCCTTCCCTCCGTGGCTCTTTGTGGCCCTTCTTAGATCAATTTGGGAATTTTAGTGGCACCTGTGTCTGTGACTATGGTGATGACCTGGGAACTTGGAGCAGGAAGTGTGTGGTGTATTTCAGGATCTCCAGAGGTGACTTCTTAAACTCCTACACTGATGCCTCTCTGGGAGGTGAGGGGAAGGGCACCACCTGTTGGGAGAGGGTCTCTGCCTGGTGGGAGCCCAGCACCCACTTCTCCTGTACTGCAGTGTGGGAGAGCAATGGGGCTAGTCCACGTTACAGTAGCTTCTCCCCCAGTGATGAAGTGATGGTATTCTCTCCAACTTCACATCCTTTCCTTCCTGCTGTTCAGTGGACATGACATCATCCATGTCCTGTTCCAGAGCACTAACTGCAATTGCTCAGCTCCCTCGAGCACATAGTGTTTCTGTTGCCGGGCCAGAATGATATCACGGACACTCCCACTGTGCAGAAGTTTATCAATGAACTCATCTACATGCATCAGTTCAAACTTTGCATTTCAGTTCTGAGTCCTAGTTTTTCTGTTGACATTCTACAGAGGCTCCAAGTACTTGTAGGAATCAATTGCATTGCCTGTCAGCCTCATGGAAAGTGCTCCCAACATGTGGATGAACTGAAGTCCTCATTTTTAATAAACTCAACAATGATGTCCTTCTCCAGTTGAATCTGAAGCCCTTTCAAGGTCAATCACAGAAAGGAAGACACTATCCATCAACCTTAATGCCATGGCTTTATCGACCACAAGTTTGATGGTCAGTCCAAAACACTCCTCTTTCCAGTGCTGGGACTCACAGATTCGAGTCTGAATCATCTTCAGCAGATATGTAGGGTTGGTGCCAAGGATGCTCTGAGCATCTGTCTCTATGTGGTTCACCATTTTTAGAACCTGTTCCACTTATTGCATGCCTTCATTGGTTGCTTCTTGGATATGCCCTGACTGAGGATCAGACCCACAACATGGACCTATCTGAATGACCCTCTAGCCACAGAGCTACTGGACCAGGGCTTGATTGAGTTCCCAAGTGTCCTCCTTCTTATTTATCACCTCTCAAAGGCACATATTCTGCTCCTCTCCCCACTATGACCCCATTCCCAGGTGAGTCCTGCTGATCCATAACCTACTCACATGGTACCAGCATTTCCCCACTCCAACAGCTTGTTGTCTTTGTGCAGAATGGGATTTCTCTTAAATTTATGAGTTTATCATACATTGTCTGTATGGCTCCCAGGATTTGTTTACAGTCCTTGAAAAGACCTCGTCTCTGTTTTGATTTTGGGTGCAGTTGTGGAATTTGTGAGCATGGTGGTGGTGGTGGTGGTGGGGGGGGGGGGCGGGGGATTGGTGTTGGCGGTGAAGTCCAAAGAAAGGAAGAAAAGGGGAGGGGAGGAATAAATGTGGACAGAAGGAGACTTTATCCTTTGGTCTCGATGCAGTATTTATTGAGAAGATGTTACACTGCATGTTCATGATGTTTCCTTGAGATGTACATATGAAACCAGACAACCAAGGGGTCCGGGCTGCCTGTCACTACTTGAGCCAATAAAGCACAGACAGGGTGGAATCATATATGAGCATTTATTCCAATAATGCTGGCAGTATGTGAGAGCAGCAGGTCCTGTAGAGAAATCTGCTCTGTATCCTACTCCTCCATAAGCCAGCGGGTTGTATGGGGAACAAGGACAAAGATTACATGGGGAAGTGGGCAAAAGGAGTAAGAATGGGTATAATGGTTACAGATTACAGGCAATGTGGGCAATATGGGCTGGGGGTTTGCAAAGGGCAGGGGGCATCCAGGACTCCATTGTTTCCTTTCCTCAACAAGGTTTTTAATCTTTCCATGATAGTCAGCAGCTCCCACATGGGGAGGATGGCAGCATTTCCAGTGAGCTCCCAGGTCCCGCATACAACCCTCAGCCAGGTTAGAATGTGCTTTATAAATCAGAACAAACAATTATGGATAACAGAGCATGAGTAATAATTCTTATAATTATTTCTTATACATAATAACTAGTCCCAAATATTCTATTTCTGCCATTAACATGTACACTTGCCAAACCTGTAGCTTTAGTGTGTGTGTGAATGGAGTGCCACACAATGATTCTTATTTATTTATTTTATTTTAAAACCTGTATGGTTTTATTGACTGACGTCTCCCCAATCAATTCAACTTGAAAAAAAAAAAGAGGGATACAGAAATATATATAATGATTCCAGAGGTGTCCTGTCAATACTCACTTGGTTTTAAAATCCCCAGCCCTCCAAATTTGTCTAAGACCTTCTCAGAGGCCCAGGCGTGACTCCTCCCACAAGGGTCTATTTGGGAGGGACTAAGGCACACCAGCCTGCTGGTGTCTGTCAAATTGTTTCATCTCCAAGTGGGCTGGCAGGGTCCCTGTTCCAGAAACTGCCTGATAAAGATGTTCTGGATACTGCCTTATACAAATGTTTGGACATTGACTTATAAAGATGTTCAGACACCACCTTATACAGATGTTCCAAGAGCCCCTTCTGCTACCAAGGTCACGCTGTGTAGCCTGCCAGGTGGCCAGGAACTGGATCTGACCAGAGGGCAGGCTGTCGGGCACCCACACCAATTCCTGGGGTGAGAGATGGGACCCCCAATGGGGCACCAGAGGGTTGGAAGAGCAGGTGTGGTTCAGCCTGGGGTGGGCAGGGGCAGGGAAGAACATACTGTCTTCTCCATCACCCCTTGGGAGATTGCCTATGAAGCTGCCTGTGGCCAGGGTGCACAGACTCACAGGGAAACATACAGATACCTCAAGCACAGAAACACACAGGTACGGAATACCTCCAGCCAAAATGGGCACTCAGGTGCAGGGCTTATGGCCAGGCTCACCAAGACCTACACCGTAGACACAGGTACCAACTTGAGGGGAACACACACAGATAAGAACACACTGGGCCACCCAGACAGTGCAACAGGGCAATCCCACAAACACAACAGACACAAATACACACACTAGAACAGACATACACGGAAACAGAACACAGACACAAAGAGGACACACACACAAATACATACAATCAGGAGCACCTAAAGGGACAGCAAATTCACACATACAACCAACACGCCCACATGCAAATAAACACTCCTGCAAATGCTGAGTCATACTAATTCACTGTCTTGAAGGAAACATTAAGAATTAAGGTGATGCCCTGGCCAGATGGCTCAGTTGGTTGGAGCATCATTTAATTTACTCCCCATACCCCCAGAAAAGATTGAGGGTTCAATTCTTGGTAAGGGGATATACCTAGATTGAGGAATCCATACCTCCTCGGGGTGCATAAGGGAGGCAACTGATCAATGTTTCCTTTCATTTCGATGTTTCAATTTTTTTCTCTGTCTCCCTTCCTCTCTCTCTAAAATCAAGGAACATATCCTCAAATGTAGATTAAAGATTTATTAAGGAGTTGAGTTTTCAAGAACATACCATTAAATAAGTAAGAGTAATCTCTCTAGAACAGTCATCAGAATAATCTGAACCCAGTGGAAGTCTTTCTCCTTTCACCCCAGAGGCTGAGAACATCGATATCATGGATCTCAGAAAAATCCCCCACTATTAGTGTCATTGTCATAATCCTCTTCTTGCTTATATTTAAGCAGTAAAATTCCATGATTTCTGAATAAAGTCATCTCTTTATTTTTTTTTAAGTTATGTTAGTCTTTGAGTGATAAAAATGAACTTACCCACGGGAGATGGTGAATCTAAGTGATTCCAACATGGCTTTAGGGAGATAGTGGGGTGGTTAGATCCCATGTTGAGCTAGAATGTGTGCATTACATAGAGTAGTGATTCTCAACCTTTCTAATGCCGTGACCCTTTAATACAGTTCCTCATGTTGTGGTGACCCCCCACCATAAAATTATTTTCATTGCTGCTTCATAACTGTAATTTTGCTACTATTATGAATCGTAATGTAAATATCTGTTTTCCGATTGTCTTAGGCGACCCACAGGTTGAGAACCGCTGCTGTAGAGCCTAAGACCATTGGAAAACACAGATATTTACATTACGATTCATAACAGTAGCAAAATTACAGTTATGAAGCAGCAATGAAAATAATTTTATGGTGGGGGGTCACCACAACATGAGGAACTGTATTAAAGGGTCGCAGCATTAGAAAGGTTGAGAACCACTGACATGGAGAAACACAGGTTTCTAATGTGTAAAAACACTGCCAGCAGCACAGGAAGCAGGAGTCAGCCAGCTTGCAGCCTTTCATAAAGCAAAGCGGCCCCTGGAGACTACTTGGAGGCTGATGTTGTGTTTCTAAAGATGATTTCTTAAGAAAGATGTACTGAAAATGCCTAAGGCTCCTCATTATCTCAAATATGATTTCATCGATTGTACATCCTGCCCCACTTTTGTGACCTTTGGCCTGACTTTTTGAAATTCTGTGGAAAGTTACCACCATTACTGCCTCCTTGAAAAGTTCTGTAGTTGCCATTTTCCTCTGGAGCACTGTCCTTGCAGTGAGTATATGAAGTACCTTACAGACATACTTTTAACCATAAAAAAAGCAAGTTGTTTCAGCCCCTGGACCTTCCCTTTGCACTCAGTCCTGCAAGGTTACATCTGGGCACTGAGTTTGCTGGAGTTGCCCCACAGCAGCCCCCCGAAGGCTGCCCAGGGCTTGAGATAACTGT
The DNA here is from genome assembly GCA_026230045.1 of Corynorhinus townsendii. Taxonomy (NCBI): domain Eukaryota; kingdom Metazoa; phylum Chordata; class Mammalia; order Chiroptera; family Vespertilionidae; genus Corynorhinus; species Corynorhinus townsendii. The sequence goes on along the minus strand of JAPDVU010000007.1, from coordinate 107,745,610 downwards.
GAGTCTTCCCAAGGGGAAAGTGAAGTCCTCACACAGCACCCACAGCCCAGCCAGGACCCCACTTTCTGATCCTGGTTGTTCCAACCAACCACAGTGATCTCCCTTCAGCTCCCAAATGGGCCTGGCATGCTCCCTGACGTCCCTCCACCTGGACTCTGCCACCCCTTCCTGGACTTGCTCAGGAAGGTCCCCATTGACTACCCCTGGCTTCACCTTCCCACAAGCTCCTGGCATCTGTCCTAGCTATCCTGCCCCTTGTTTGTGGGTTGTCTTCCACTAGAACACCAGTTCCCAAAGGAAGGACTCTCTGTACTTCTGGAGTCTGGAAGAGGTGGGCTCAACAATGTCCATGCCCTAAGGCACTACAGATCTCATGTGTGCCTGCCCTTGGCTGGTGCCCCTCCATCCAGCCTGATTCAAGTTCTAGTCTCTAGAGCCTTTCTTCCACCCATCCACTCAAGAACCCAGGCCCATGGGCTGGCAGTAAACGCCCTCACCAACCATGTTCAATCACACACCCCAGCAGCACACTGTCCCCTAGAGCTCAGGGTTCATCCCTCACCACAGGATCAGGGGTGTGTTCTACACAGGCCACACTTAGGGAGCGGGGACACTCGCTACAATGCATCCCTACAATGTGCTATGATGTAAAGGATAAGCCTCTTCTTCCAGAAACCCTTGCACTGCAGAATGTTCACACCATTGAAAAAAACCCAGCACCACTTCCTGGTGAATCCATGGTACCTCCAGGACCCTTTAAGGATGGGGCTTTATTTTTAATTAAATCAAAGTGGGAAATTACCTCCAAAATGCAAAAACAGAGACTCAAAAGATTCCAGTGGGGCTCAGGGCTGTGTGGGATGGCTGTAGGCTGGACTTTCCAAAGATGAACTAATCAGGGGACCAAAGAAGCAGGAGGGTGCCCCCATATAGAAGGAGGTGCAGCTGTGCTGGATCAGGTGACTTGGGGATGGGGAAGAGCAGGCTGGAGAGAGCTCTGAGTGGAGACAGACAGTGCCTGGCCAGCTCCTCTTAGGCAGACACAGAACCCAAATTCCTACCAGGCCATCTCTTGGGCTTCATTCTGCCAACCTCTGGGATGGACAGACAATGCCCCAACTGCAGTAGGAACATCCCAGGCAAAGGCAGGAAAGAATGAGGAGGGGGGCACTGTGCAGGCAGAAGACCAATCTCAGGGCAATGGGTGAATGGTTTGTGTTCTCTCTCTCTCTCTCTCTCTCTCTCTCTCTCTCTCTCTCTCTCTCTCTCTCTTGGGTTAATCCTCAACTTAGGATAATTTTTCATGACTTTTACAGAGAGTGGAAGGTAGTGGTTAGGTAGGGAAAGAGAGAGAGAGAGAAACATTGATGTGAGGAAGACCCATTGACTGGATGCCTTGACCATGCACCCCAAGGGGACTGGGGATCCAACCTACAACCCAAGTACATGCCCTTGACTGGGAATCTAATTCACCACCCTTCAGATGTGCAGGATGACACTCTTACCATTGAGCTACACTGGCCGAGTAGGGAAAGATCAGGGTCATTTCCTCTTAGTAGTTTGATAAAGATCTATTACCTCCTTTAGTTGCTAAACTTCAAGACACTTCCATCACACCAGAGGCTCACTTGGCTCAGCAGCCAACAACCCTCCTGCTGGGCAGATAATCAGCCTGTGCAGGTCAATGTTGGAAGCAACTTATTACAGTGGAATAGGTAGAACCTTCCTTGATCCAAATTTTCTTAGAGCACATGCTGAATCCTAGATCAGGTCCGTTAGTAACTCATGCAGCAGAGCTTACTCCATTTCACACTAACCATGGGACAGAGTGGCCACCAGCTTAGATTTGGACTAGAGAGGGCCTCCAAGCCACATACAAGGACCCAGCACCAACTCTCCCAGACAACTGCTCAGGGCTTTGCCTGCCCACACCCACTGCCCAGCTGCCACTGTGGCTCCCAGTCTTGACAACTGAGAGGAATCAGCCACCACCTGAATCAGAAATAGCCCCACCTCAACACCTGGCTGGAGGGTTCAGAGACCTCAAGGGGCTTGTCCAGGCCAGACCTTCTTCTGAGTGCTTTGATTTTAGTTCCAGGAGAACACTGTGTAGTTCACCCCGGTTCCCTACCTGCTACAGTAACAGCAGAGGCACCTCCCCTTGTGTTCCCTCAGTCATTTCGTGCTCTGCCCTCATGAAACCCTGGCTTCTGGTCACCATGGGGTCCCTGGGCTGTGCTAGTGTTCTATTGTGCATGGATTGACGGGGTGAATTCACTAATTTTAAACATTCCTTGGTTGATTCTTATAATTGCCTTCACCTGGAATGAAATCTGCAACCTTAGGGTTATCCACATGAGGCTGTGATTCACTGCACAATCCGCACGTGGCCAGACATACATGGGATTTTAAGCAAAATAACCCACTAAGGTATCTGAGATTAGACAGACAGGAGAACCACCTTGATGACATATAATGATGAAAATCTATATGATTCATGGGTTTTCATAAGTGTTTTCTTTACATGGAAATATTTCAAATAAGCTCTTACAAAGGCAAAATATGTCATTTTATCAGTCATTGCATTCCATATTCAGAGAAGGAAAGACTGAAAAGGGCCAGATGAATTTGGTTTCAGGAATGCATGCGTGTATGGAACCACCAAAAGCATATGTTTTAAAAAATGTACATTTAAAACAATTGTACTTTAATAAAACTTTAAAAATGTATAAACCTTGTCACTTCCCAATTATTTTGTTGTTTATAAAATTTCTTGAGCATATTTGTTGCTACTGTATGAGCACATTGGAAAGAAAATATAATGATGTGCTACTCAAATCTTATCATATTCACATTTGGTACCATCATTTTAGCAGTTTAACACTGATAATGATGAGAATATTTATATGAGGGAAAATGACAAATACTAGAAATCTAGACTTCACTTAATGTATTCTTGAATGCTTATACGTAAAAAAGAGTATGGATAATGTTAACAATGCGGACTGAACTTATATCATATACTAGTAAGTGGGCTTTTAATTCTACATAGGCTAAAAATTGAGAAAAAGAATTTTTCTTCTAGTATTTAAAACCAATAGTTCTTATGGCAGAGAAGTCACTCAAATCATTGAGAAATGTGTAAAATTCAATCATATGTGTTAGAGTCTCCACTGTCTTCCTCTTGGTTAAAATAATAAATTCATTTAAAAATAGTAAAATATTCTTTTTTTTCATTTTTTATTAAGGTATTATATGTGTACATATCTTACCATTGCCCCGCGACCCCACTCCCATACATGCCCTCACCCCCCAGTGTTTTGTGTCCATTGGTTATGCTTATATGCATCCATACAAGTCCTTCGGTTGATGTCTTATCTCCCCCACCTCTCCTAGCCTTCCTGCTGTAATTTGACAGTCTGTTTGATGCTTTACTGTCTCTATCTTTTTGTTCATCAGTTTATAATGTTCTTCATTATCCATAAATGAGTGAGATCATGTGGTATTTTTCTTTCATTGACTGGCTTATTTCACTTAGCATAATGTTCTCCAGTTCCATCCAGGTTGCTGCAAATGGTAAGAATTCCTTCTTTTTTATGGCAGCATAGTATTCCATTGTATAGATGTAACACAGTTTTCTGATCCAGTCATCTGCTAACGGGCACCTAGGCTGTTTCCAAATCTTAGCTATGGTGAATTGTGCTGCTATGAACATAGGGGTGCATATATCCTTTCTGTGGTGTTTCTAGTTTCTTAGGATATATTCCTAGGAGTGGGATTACTGGATCAAATGGGAGTTCCATTTTTAGTTGTTTGAGGAAACTCCATATTGTTCTCCACAGTGGCTGCACCAGTCTGCATTCCCACCAGCAGTGCACAAGGGTTCCTTTTTCTCCGCATCCTTGCCAACACTTGTCGTTTGTTGATTTGTTGATGATAGCCATTCTGACAGGTGTGAGATGGTACCGCATTGTCGTTTTGATTTGCATCTCTCAAATAATTAGTGATTTTGAGCATGTTTTCATGTAACTTTTGGCCTTCCTTCTGGCTTCTTTTGAAAAATTCTATTTAGGTCCATAGTCCATTTTTTTATTGGATCATTTATCTTCCTTTTATTAAATTGTATAAGTTGCCTGTAGATGTTGGAGACTAAACCTTATCAGTGATAACATTTGCAAATATGTTCTCCCATACAGTGGGCTTTCTTGTTGTTTTGTTGATGGTTTCTTTGGGTGTGAAAAGCTTTTTATTTTGATGTAGTCCCATTTGTTTATTTTCTCTTTAGCTTCCATTGCCTTAGGAGCAGTATCAGTGAAGAAGTTCTTTCAGCATATGTCTGAGCTTTTGCTGCCAGTGGATTCATCTAGTATTTTATGGTTTCCCATGTTATGTTTAAGTACTATATCCATTTTGAGTTTATTTTTGTGTATGGTGTAAGTTGGTGATCTAGTTTCATTTTTTTGCATGTATCTGTCCTATTTCCCCAACACCATTTATTGAAGAGACTGTTTTGACTACATTGTATGTTCATGCCTCCTTTGTAAAATACTAATTGAGCATAGTGGTTTGGGTCGATAGCTGGGTTCTATATTCTATTCCATTGATCTATATGTCTGTTCTTGTGCCAGTACCAGGCTATTTTGAGAATAGTGGCTTTGTAATACAGATCTGGTATTGAGATCCCTCCTACTTTATTCTTCTTTCTCAGGATTGCTGTGGCTATTCGTGGTCTTTTTTGTATTCCAGATGAATTTTTGGAGAGTTCTTTCTAGGTCTGTGAAATATGCCATTGGTATTTCAATGGGGAGTGCATTGAATCTATAGATTGCTTTGGGTAGTATGGACATTTTAATGATGTTGATTCTCCCAATCCATGAACATGGTTTGTTCTTCCATCTGTTTATGTCTTCCTTTATCTCTTTTTTTCAGTGTCCTGTAGTTTTCTGCGTATAGGTCTTTTACCTCCTTAGTTAAGTTTATTCCTAGGTATCTTAATTTTTTGTTGCAATGGTAAATGGGATTGCGTTTTTAGTCCCTCTTTCAGTAAGTTCACTACTGGTGTATAGAAATGCCATAGATTTCTTGGCATTAATTTTGTATCCTGCTACATTGCCGAATTCATTTATTAAGTCTATTAGTTTTTTGATGGAGTCTTTTGGGTTTTTTATCTACAATATCATGTCATCTGCAAATAAGGACAGCTTTACTTCTTTTTTTCCAATTTAGATGCCTTTTATTTCTTCTTCTTGTCTAATTGCAATGGCTAATACTTCCAGTACTATGTCGAACAGGAGTTGTGAGAGTGGACACCCCTGTCTTGTTCCTGTTCTTAGGGGAAATGGTTTTAGTTTTTGCCCATTGAGTATGATGTTAGCTGTGGATTTATCATATATAGCTTTTATTATGTTGAGGTATGATCCTTTTATTCCCACTTTGTTTGTTGAGAGTTTTTACCAAGAAAGGGTGTTGGATTTTGTCAAATGCATTTTCTGCATCAATTGATATGACTATGTGATTTTTATCTCTCAATTTGTTTATGTGATGCATCACATTTATTGATTTGTACATATTGTACCATCATTGCATTCCTGGGATAAATCCTACTTGGCCATGGTGTATGATCTTGCTGATGTAGTGCTGGATCCGATTTGCTAGAATTTTGTTGAGGATTTTGGCATCTATGTTCATGAGGGATATTGGCCTGTAATTCTCTTTCATTGTGTGGTCTTTACCTGGTTTTGGTATTAGGGTGATGCTGGCTTCATAGAATGAGCTTGGAATTGTTCCTTCCTCTTGAATTTTTGGGAATAGTCTGAGGAGGATAGGTTTTAGTTCTTCCTTGAATGTTTGGTAAAACCCCTCTGTGAAGCTGTCAGGCCCCGGGCTTTTGTTTGTTGGAAGCTTTTTGATGACTGCTTCAATTTCTCCCATAGTTATTGGCCTATTGAGATGTTTAGATTCTTCCTGATTGAGTTTTGGAAGGTTGTATTTTTCTAGGAATATGTCCATTTCCTCCAGGTTGTCCAGTTTGTTGGAATAAAGTTGTTCATAGTATTTTTTTTTTAACAATCCTTTGTATTTCGGTGATGTCTGTTGTTATTTCACCTCTTTCATTTCTGGTTTTGTTTATTTGGGTCCTCTCTCTTTGCTTCTTGGTGAGCCTGGCTAGAGGTTCATCAATCTTGTTTACCCTTTCAAAGAACCAGATCTTGGTTTTGTTGATCTTTTGTATTGTTTTTTTGGTCTCATTGTCGTTTATCTCTGCTCTGATCTTTATTATTTCCTTCCTTCTGCTTACACTGGGCTTTTCTTGTTGCTCTCTTTCTAACTCATTGAGTTGTAGGGTTAGGTAATTTATTACCACTGTTTCTTGTTTTGGTTTTTTTTTGCAGTAGGCTTGTAGAGCTATGAATTTCCCTCTCAAGACTACTTTCGCTGTGTCCCATAGATTTTGGATTGTTGTATTTTCACTGTCGTTTGTTGCCATGATGTTTTTTATTTCTTCCTTGATCTCTCTGGTAACCCAGTCATTCTTTAATAGCATGCTGTTTAGTCTCCATGTGTTAGATTTTTTGGGGTTGTTTTTATTGTAGTTGATTTCCAGTTTTATACCACTATGATCTGAGAAGATACTTGGTATGATTTCTATCTTCTTGAATTTGAAGAGACTTTGCCTATGGCCCAGCACATGATCTATCTTTGAAAATGACCCATGTGGACTTGAGAAGAAAGTATATTCTGTAACTTTGGGGTGAAATGTTCTGAAGATGTCAATTAATTCCATCTGGTCTAATGCGTCATTTAGGATTGATGTTTCTTTGCTGATTTTTTATTTAGAGGATTTGTTTCCAATGGTGATAATGGGGTATTACAGCTCCTACTATGATTGTATTCTTGTCAATCTCTCCTTTGATATCCTCCAGGAGTTTTTTTTTTCATGTATTTGGGTGCTCCTGTATTGGGTGCATATATGTTTACCAGAGTTATTTCTTCTTGTTAAATTGCTCCCTTTAGTATTATGAAGTGGCTTTCCTTATCTCTTTTTATGTCCTTCACTTTGATATCTAATTTGTCAGATATAAGTATTGCTACCCCAGCTTTTGTTTTCATTTCCATTCGCCGGAAAAAACCTTTTTCCATTCCTTCACCTTCAGTCTGTGTGCGTTTTTTTTTTTTTTTTTTTTTTTTTTTTTCTGAGGTGGGTTTCTTGTAGACAACAGATATATTGGTCTTGTTTTCTTATCCATTCCATTACCCTGTGTCTTTTGATTGGGGCATTTAATCCATTTACAGTTAAAGTTATTTTTGATAGGTACTTATTTGTTGCCATTCTTATTCTTTATCCCTGTGTTCCTTCTTCACTTCATATATATTTATTTATATATATATATATATATATATATATATATATATATATATATATATATATATTCTTACTTTGTCGTTGGTGTTTGCCAATTTAATGATAATGTGCCTTGGTGTCGGTCTTTTGTGTTTCATTTTGCTTGGAACTCTGTGAGCTTCTTGGATTTGTGGGTGGTTTTTCTTCCCTATATCAGGGAACTTTTCTGTCATTATTTCCTCAAACAGGTTTTCTATTCTTTGCTCAGTTTCCTCTCCTTCTGGAACCCCTTTCATGTGGATGTTGTTTTGATTCACATTGTCCCAAAGTTCCCTTTGGCTCTCCTCATGCTTTTTAACCTTTTTTTCTAGATGCTGCTCTACTCGTGTATTTTTTTCCCACCTTCTCTTCTAGTTCACTGATGCGGTCTTCTGCTTCTCCTAGTGTACTCTTGATGCTTTCTATTGAGTTCTTTACAGGAATGATATCATTTTTCATTTCTTCTTGGTTCTTCTTCATTCCTCTTGGTTCTTACTCATATTGTTGAATTTGTTTTCCATTCTTTTCAGCCACCTTATGATCATTTCTCTGAATTCTTTCTCTGACATGTTGCTAGCCTCTATTTCATTTACTTCTTTTTCTGGTGATGCCTGCTTTTCTTTCATATGCGGGCTGTTTCTTTGTCTCCCCATGGTCTCTCTTCTCTGGATGTCTGGCTATGTAGTTCTGTCTCTCCTGCATTGATTTAAAGGCACAAAATAGAACACAACCAGGTACAAAACACAAGGCGCTGAACAGAAATGTATTCACGATATTAATAACCCCCAATAAAGGTGACCACCAGAGAAAGGTAACTTAGGGGATAGGAGAGAAAGTAGAAGAAGACAAAGAAAAAAAAAGTAGTGCCAAAATGTAATTGGGAAAATGAAACAAAAATAAGAGAGAAAAGAAAGAGACCACAAAAGAAAAGGGGAACAAACTATATATACATGGGGAGAAAACTCCAAGAGAACAGCCACTAATCCCAGCAAATGCCAGCAACAAGTACCTGGAGACTAATACAAACTGCAAACAACAACTAATATCAAGTGAGGTGAGGAAAAACAGAACCAAAAAACAGTCAAAAAGAAAGCAAACAAACAAAAAAAGAATAAGCAAAACAATCTCACAAAAAAGCATAAAGAATCGATATAGTCAACATTCAAGCAAATGATAGCATAAGGACAGAGAGAAAAACAATTTTTTGGATACTTAAGACAGAGAAGAGAGAGGTATGTATGGACTTGGAGCAGGGGATTGGAAATTAGATATATAAGAAGGGTGAAAGTTTAACAGGGGTAAACAGAAAGAATAGGGAAAATCTAAAGCAGGAAAAAGGGTAAGAGAAACAAAGTCACCAAATGGGAAAAGTTAGGAAGAGAGTGATTTCATAAAGGTAAAGTTGAGATAGAGTAAAACGATGCAAAAGGAAAGATGAAAATAGAATGTAGAAAACTAATCCCAAAATAAAATAATGAGAAAATAAAATGACACTTAAAAAAAAAGGTAAAATAGTAGTAGTAATAATACTGATTGAAAATAAAAATGTAATTATTAAAAATGTAAAATCAAGTGAGGATAAAAGAACAAAATTAGTTTCTTCAGTAAAAGATGAAGAAAATAAAAACAAAAAGCAATGAAAATTAAAAATAAATAAAAAAGTAAAAAAATAAAATGTGCAGTAGCAAAGGTCATTCACTTCCTCTATTGTTCTGTTTGGCACACCTGTTTCCCAGTCAGGACAGTGTTGCAGATCCCTGCATTCCACTGTTCCTCAGTGTTGTAAGCCAGTCCTGATGTTTAAGCAGGCAGTGTCTTAATTTCTCGTATTCCTTTATGTTTGATTACAGAAAAGTTAATTTGTGATTGAGCCCAGTGTTTCTGGATTGACTTCCAGGTCTATATATGGCCTCTCTAGCCTGTGTTTAGAGCCTTCTATCCCTAGGGCACTCAATACCGGTTTCTGGGAGTGGGCTGCCTCAGAGCTGGCTCTTTGACCTCAGGTTCCAGAAAAACAATTTTCCCCTGCAGTCTCCCAGGGTGTTCACAACTGGGTGATCCTATGTTTTGGGCTTAATAATCAGAAGCAAGGATTTGAAGAGGAAAAAGCTCAAGTGTGCAAACAATGGGGCTGCAAGCAAGTCTGCGCAGTCCTCCTTTCCCCCTTGGGTCTAAGCAGCTGGCCCACTTTTAAGATTTTTGGGCTTTTCTTTTGTGTCAGAACAAAATGGGTTGCTTTTTAGATATCCCTTCTGTTAGCAGCTCTGAGGACCCCCTTTCACATTCATGGATCACACCAGCCCCAACAGCCATGGATTTTTTTAGGCACAGACTTTTCCCAGTCCTCTAGCTCCCACAGTGCACGCGTTTCTCTCCCGCCGGGACCAGAGACCTCACCTTATCCCAGGCAAAATCTGACCTTTCCGTGGTGGAGTGTAGACCTCCTCTGAATCCACGTGTTTGCGCCAGTTGGGGACTGGTGTTCTGGGGCTCGCAGCTGTTCAGTGGTTGCAGCAGTTGTAGCTTTTCAAGCTTCCAATAAGATCCACTTTCCCCTTCAAGATGGCATGGTCTCCACATCCTAGCTGGTCGCTCTGAGAGGGAACCCTGCCGCAGTGGGGGCTGCCCAGTCAGGGGAACCCCATCCAGCAGTCCCCCACCTTCTCCTGGAGTTTAGCTGTCCCTTAACTCACCAATAAATACTCCCCGTGCAACCCTCAGCTGTTCTTTCTTTCTGCTCCGGGACAAGGCTCGGGACCCATCTGTCTATTCTGCCGCCATTTTTCCCCCCAAAACAGTAAAATATTCTTGGCAGACAATTAAACAAAAGAGATTAAGACATTGTAATAAATGCAATGAAGTATGGTTGCCTTCAAAAGTTATTAGGAAATGGATTTAAATGAAAGCCAGGTAACACTAGACTCATTTCAGGGGCTAGTATTTAAAAAGATTAACCATTGCACGGGCTGGAAGATTTGTATAAAAACTGAAATATTTATTAAAGAGGGTGGGTGGGAAGGAAAAAAAACATATCCTAATTTTAGATATTTCTGCATATCTTAAAATGTAAAACATTCCCCTATATTGCAATAGTTTGATAAGTAAAAAATATAACTATATAAAGAACTGAACACAAATATTCCCTGCAGATTTATTTGTAATACCACAAACCTGGAAATAATTAAAATAATAGAGAGATCAATAGATAAAGTGGTTATCCATAGAACATAGTACTGCTCAGCAATAAAAAAAAAGTGCGTATTCACATAAGCATTACTTTTGAATCTCAAAATAACTGTGTAGCATAAAGGAAAACAGTATTTATTAAAGAGTATTCACCTGATAGTGCCCACCTATACTAATAATAAAGGAATATGCAAATTGTCTGGGACACAGTCACACTAATGACCAAACAGCAGGCTGGCAGGCTGTGTGGGGTGACCAGGCTGGCAGGGGGGTTAGTGAGGGATGACCAAATGACTGAACAGCAGGCTGCGTGTAGGGAGTGGTTATAGGGTTAAGCCTCGGACTGACGTGTTGGCAAAGCCAAAAACAAGTCCCAGCTTGGAGGGCACAGCCCTCTTAGCATAATTAAGCTTTATCTTGTGATGCTCCCTAGATCCTTCCTGGGTAGTAATGGACTGTGGGAGGTGTAGCAAGTGCTACCAGAACATTCTAAATTACCTTGTTTACCTCTGACCATTAAATAAAGGTTCAGCTTGCGGTCTGGATCTTTTCTGTGGTCTCAGCCAGGCACAGAAGATCCATCTAGACCCAGATTATTCTCTTTGTCTGTCTTTTCTTCATCCTTTGCCAGCCCCCCCTCAGGCTTGCCAACCCCTTGGCTGTGCTGGCGCAGCACAAGTGGCACCCAACTTGGGACTAAGTTCAGCCCAAGTGGCACTCACTCAATGCGGACCTGAGTGTGAGGGAACTGCAATTGTAAGGTGAAAGGAGGCCCCAAGGTGCGCACGCGAACGAAAGTAAGAAAGGGAGCTGGGTATGGTAATAGCTCAGTGTAAAACTTGGGAAATTCAGAATCTTAGGAAGAGACCCCTAAAAGCAATGCTTATTGAAGCATTTTTAAGTTTCTTAAGGAGAAGATAGGTAGAAGCATTTTTAATTTTTTTAAAGAGAAGATAAGTAGAAGCATTTTTAAATTTCTTGAGGAGAAAATAAGTAGAAAATATAATATAGAAAATAAGATAGATACAGATTAAGTAGAAAACTAGAAGTAAAAGATAGTACAGGTAAAATTTTGGTAATTTGTTTGCTCATAGGCACTGTACCTCATGGGGTTTTGCAGGTTCAGTTAAGGTGTGGAATTTATGAAGGTTGCAACCCAGGGGGGTTTGGGCAGGGACAGCAAAGCCTACCTATAGTCCACAGATAGAAGTAGAAAATAGAGAAATAAGTGGTAGAAATTAAGTGGTAGAAATAAGTGGTAGAAGTAGGAGCTAGAAATAGGTAGAAAATAAAATAAAGTAGAAAATAGGAGATAGAAAATAAGAGATAGTTGGTAACTGTAAAAGCAAAGGCTGGAAATCCTGGTCAGTGGGATGCTTAAAGCCAAGCCAGGACATTTTGTTAAGGACTGTAAAGCAAAAAATTAAAGTCAAAAGGCTATGGAGAGTGGAAACAGGCAGCCTGGACTGTGCTCAAGATGCAGGAGAGGAAAGCATTGGGTAAATAAATGCCACTCCAGGACTGATATTAATGATAATCCAATACCCCCTAGGAAGGGAAACTTCAAGGGGGGCCAGAAGGTAGAGGGGACTGTATTGTTGACCTTACCACAGCCTTTCCAGCCAACTCAGTCACAAAGCCAACTGTCCAAGCAGTCTGATCCTCAGAATCCAGAGGGAGCAGCACAGCTATTTGGGTGCCTTGTCACTCCATTCAAAAGACTGAGAATTGCAGTGTGGAAGAAGATAACAAAGGCCACATGCAAGGGATGGAGATGCCATCATGGGGTCAGCTGAAGAAGCTAACAACGGAGGCCCAGCAAATGGCAGAAAAGCAAGGAGTGGAAGCTACTCCTTCAGTCATGTTTATGGCTATGCTAGCATTGGTTAGCTGCCAGTCTTCTCTAAAGACTTGCGCAGCCAAATCTAAGGACTCTGAGTAAGATATCCTGAAAATGTTAACTTGTCTGAAGTTTGGTTTTTCTCTTATTGTTGTTTTGCATTGGCATTGTTTTGTTAATAACCAGAGTTTTGCTCTTGATGTTTAAGTTTTAAAATGTTAACATGTACTTAGTTTGGGTTTTGCATTGGCATTATTTTATTACTGGGTTTTGCATTGGCATTGAGGGCACAGCCCTCTTAGCATAATTAAGCTTGATCTTGTTACGCTCCCTAGATCCTTCCTGGGTAGCTAATGGGCTGTGGGAGGTGCAGCTGTCAAAACAATTGAAACTTATAAGAACATTGTAAATTATCTTGTTTACCACTGACTATAAAATAAAGGCGCAGCTTGCCGTCTGGATCTTTTCTGTGGTCTCAGCCAGGCACAGGAGATCCACCTAGACCCAGCTTATTCTCTTTTTCTGTCTTTTCTTCATCTTTTGCCAGCCCCCCCTCAGGCTTGCTGAACCCTTTGCTGTGCTGGCACGGCACAGCTGCATGGGATGACCAGGCTGGCGGGGGAGGGGAGGCAGTTGGGGGCAACCAGACTGGCAGAGGGGCAGTGAGGGGTGATCAGGCTGGCAAGGGGGGGCAGTAAGGGGCAACCAGGCCAGTGGGGGGGGCAGTTGGGGGCAACCAGGCCAGCAGGGGGGGCAGTTAGGGTAAATCAGGCTGGCAGGCAGAGGCAGTTAGGGGTGATCAGGCTGGCAGAGGGGGCAGTTAGGGGCAATCAGGCAGACAGGCAGGTGAGCAGTTAGGAGCCAGCAGCCTGGGAGTGTGAGAGGGATGTCTGACTGCCGGTTTAGGCCTAAACCGGCAGTCAGACATCTCCTAAGGGGTCCCAGATTGGAGAGGGTGCAGGCTGGGCTGAGGGGACTCCCCCCCCCCATGCATAAATTTTGTGCACTGTGCCGCTCATAAAATTATAAAAAATGTGAACTAATCTATTATAAAGGAAGGGAAATTAATGACTGCATTGAGGACTAGGGCAGGCATAAAGATACATTATAAAAGGGTAGAGGTAAATGTGTGGTGTGCCAAAGTAGGTTCAGAGTCCTTGTTATGAAATAAAATTAATAAATAATAAAACAAGAATTTTAATTTGCCCTGGCTAGTATGGCTCAGTTGGTTGGGCATCATCTTGTCCACCAAAAGGTCACTGATACCATTCCAGGTCAGGGCACATCGATGCCTGGTAGGGGGCATGCAAGAGGCAGAAGATCTACATATCTCTCTCATATCGTGTTTCTCTCTGCATCCTCCTCCCCTATGCTTTCATTAAAAAAAATGAAAAAAGTATCTTTTAAAATATTTTTTAAAAAGAATAAACTTTGTATTTTGCATACTCACAACCATAAGACTACTTTTGCACTGACATCTATATGAATGACAGATAAGTTAATTTCACATGTAACAATTTCACACCTTTATATCTGTGTCAAGGGTCACCAAATAGTACACATCAGAAAATTGCACTTTTTGCATGTCAGTTCTCATTTCCTGGGAGGAACAGTCTTGCTTCAGTGGCAGCAAATAATAAATAATTGGCAAACAGCAAAGACTATTGCCATCAGAATCAACAGGAATGCTGACTGGTCATTAAGACACAACCTGAGATGGATTAGGGCATTACCCTTCCTCTAGCTTTCAGTTCTTGTCTATTGAGCAACTACCCTGAGGTGAACACCCTATAGAGGCCAGACAATCCCATAACATCCTTAGATAATTGTTTTCTGCCAAGGACTTCAGCTACAGGAGACAGTTTTGAAAGTCCTGAGAAAGCCTGTACACAAAGATGACACAAGCCACAGGCCCTGGAACCATTTGTGGATTTACATTCAGAAGAGGCACTTTTCATCTAATTTACTGAAGTCTCTTCCACTCACTATTGAAACAGTGTTTCTGTCCCAATAGTGGTTCCATCTCAGAGTCTTAAAACAAATGACACCAACGCATGAAATTTCCTACATCATAGCGCATGGCTCCTTTGCAGAATGTGGGGGCTCCCAGCTGAGCATGCATCTTCTGGAATAACTTGGTTTCCCTCTTGCTGGTGTGAGAGGGGTTTGGAGCACATCATCCCTCACTATGTCACCAGGTACCTGCCACTGCTAATCGTCCTTGTGGTCAACCCCGTCCTGTTCCAAAAGGTGGTGACGGCAGGTAAATAACAGGGATGGTCTGCGCCTTGGGTCCAGATAATGACACATGCTGTCCTGGAATTATCTGGGACCATTGACTCATCCACTATCCTCTGGAGACATAAGCAGAATATAGTCGGAGTAAGTGAGCAGCTTTCAGACATGACAGGGAGCAAGCCGCCTTAGTCATGGGCCACACACGTTCTTTGCCAGAGTTAGCTCAAGGCCAGCACCTGTCAAGTTTTCCCTTCCCTCTAAGGTCACCTGCACCTGCCACTGGTGTGACCTGGAGGCCCCAAGCAGTTTTGGGAAACTAGAGGTGAGGCAGGAGCAGGAGAGGAAAGGGGGTGGGGGAAAGCATGGAGGGAGATCTGAGGACTTCAGGGCCTGCTTACTCCTAGAATGAACTTGGCCCATGTCTTGTCTCAGCCCAGCAGGAAACAGGAAGTAGAGGACAGGAAATGAGTCCAATGCAGCGGTGAGAAGAGGGTGAGGGGTGTGTTGAAGGTCACCAGAACTCACTGGGAAGACATCTGGGCTGAAGCTGGGGACTTGCATTCTACCCCAACTCATCCCCAAGGCAGCAGGAGCCCGGGTGTGTCTCCAGCCTCCTTCAGTAGCAAGAATGTCTCACGTGCAGAGTGAGAATAAGGACAGTTGCTGAGCATCAGTGAACGACTGTAGAATTTTAAACATGTTTTTATTTTTACTCTCACATGAGAATATTTTTCCATTGATTTGAGAGAGAGTGGGAGAGAGAGAGAGAAGAAGAAACATTGATGTGAGAGAAACACATCAACTGGTTGCCTCTTGCACACACCCTGATTGGGGCCTGGGATTAAACCTGAAACCCAGGTACATGCCCTTGGCCAGGAATTGAACCCGTGACCCTTAGGTCCCTAGGCCCATGCTGAAACCACCAGGGCAACAACTTTTTAACATCTAAAGCATTCCACCAAACCAGCCAGGGCAACAACTCTTAACGTCTAAAGCATTCTACCACTAAGAATACAAAATTATTACAGCCCTTTGGATCATTCTTTCCATATCTACATTTAAAAATAGTATATTACATATAACAATTTTAACAAAATTGCATAAAAGCAGTGGTTCAATTCTATCAAACAAATGAAAATGACAGAGAAAAGACTAGAAAGAGACACATTATGATGTTAATAGTGACTGTGGCTGGGTGGACGACAGCTCATTCATTCTTGAAACTTTTTAATATCTTCGAACTTGTCTATAAGGTAAAGTTTTAACTTTTTCAACACTTTAAAATACTCAGTATGCATCTTTTGTTTCATTTTTTTGTTAATCCTCACCTGAGGATATTTTTTCCATTCTTTAAAAATATGTTTTTATTGATTTCAGAGAGAAAAGGAGTGGGATAGAGAGATATAAACATCAATGATGAGAGAGAATCATTGGTTGTCTGCCTCATGCATGCCCCACACTGGGGATCGAGCCCATAACCTGGGCATGTGCCCTGACCGGGAATCAAACTGTGACCTCCTGGTTCATAGGTCGATGCTCAACCACTGAGCAACACTGGCAAGGGGGTCCATTGGTTTTTAGAGAGAAAGGCAAGGAGGGAGAGAGGAAGAGGGGGAGAAACATTGATGTGAGAGACACATCAATTGGCTGCCTCCTGCATGTGCTCTGACCTGGAGCAGGTAATCGAGCCTGCAACTGAGATACATGCTCTTGACTGGAATTGAACCCACAACCCTTCTGTCTGGGGACCAAAGCTCTATGCATCTGAGAACCAATGCTCTAACCACTTAGTAACACCAGCTGAGGCTCCTTTTTATAATAGAAAATGCAAATCTTTAAAAAGAGTTCAAAATTGAGCCTTTGGCCCCAGGTGGGCTCTGCATATTCCTCATGCACCACAAGAGGCAGGTCACATCAGGAATTCAGCCTGTGGACCCCTTGTAGGGCTGAGTGTTCTCTGTATACCACAAGAGGGCGCAGAAGAGACAGTTACCATTAGGAATTCAGGCTGTTAACATGTGAGTCTTCACATTCTCTGTGCACCAGAAAAGGGTGCAGAAGAGACATCTCCCATCAGGAATTTAAACATGGGCCCCCATTGTGAGGCTGCATGACCTATGTGCATCACAAGAGGGTGTAAGAAGAGTCAGTTCCCATCAGGCATTCAGACTTAGGTTCCCACGCGGGGCTGCTTGTCCTTCTGTGCCCTCTTGTTCACCACAAGAGGGCACAGAAGAGGCAGCTTTGGTAAGTAATTCAGCCTTTGGTCCTCACATGGAGCTGCATGTTCTCTGTGCACCACAAGAGGGCGCAGAAGAGGTAACTTTGATCAGGAATTCAGCCTTTGGTCCCCACACTCTACTGAGCATTTCAGTCTCAGGAATCCTTAGAATCTGATTTATGCTCACATTTTTGCCATCTTTCCATCAGTTGGAAAAAAATATATCTTGGCAGAATCCTATATAATAAAGAGGGAATATGTAAATTCACTGTCACTCCACCACAAAGATGGCGGCACCCACAGTGGAGGCTGAGTTCCTATCACGAGCCTTAAGGAGCAATCAGCAGGGACCTAAGGCTGAGACCTCCCCTTGCCCCCATGGGGCTTGACAGGGGACTTCAGGCCGCACCCCCCGGACCCTGGTGCCAGGCTGAGGGACCTCAGGCCAGGCCCCCCACCCCGGCACCAGGCCAGGGGACCTGAGGCTGTGCCCCCTGCCTGGTAGGACTGGCTGGGTCTAGATCTAACCCAATAGGGGGGGCTGGCCAGGTCTGGGTCTTGCGCAATTTTGAGGTACACATGGGTGGGTGAGGACTTGATTCTGGGTCCTTTGGTATGCCCCAGACTCTGAAGGAGGAAGATTTTCATATACATTTTACTAATTTTCTTTCATCTCTGACACTTCTATTGTAGAGAAAGGGCAGATAGCAATATTAAAATATTTCCTCTAATTAATCCCCTTTTAATGTGCACAAATTTCATGCACCAGGATACTAGTTCTATAATAATAAAAGCATAATATGCTAATTAGAACAGACAACCTTCTGGACAAAGCTGGGCTGAGTGGGAAGACCGGGTCCCAGGTGCCAGAGGGTAGCCGGTGCCTGCAGCAGGGGGGAGGAAGGCCTACTCTTTGACAGCTTTTGTGCATCGGGCCTTTAGTATTGTGATATGCATTGGAGTTGTAAGCCAACTAAAGTGTCTGTAACAAAGCAAGGAAGTGTTTTGTGAGGACATTGAAGACACCTCTGCCATGTGACACCTTTAAACACAGCCAGGACTCCCTTTCACTGTAGAGAAGCTCTGTTGGGCACATCTGGGTTTGTGCTTCTGGAGCAGTGTGGCCGCAGACAGATCCAAGGTACCATCACCACGCTGCCCAGGCCTGCACATTCCTACACTTGGAGCTGATCCCAATGGGGCAGGAATGTGGGGGTGTCTGCATTCTTAATCTCTGTATTGACCGTCTGCCCCCAGCATCAACAGCCTCTTCTATTTGAGGACCCCCTACCTGAGGAGCACAGCTCCACCCCACTCTAGTGGCAGGGCTTAGACAGCACGTAGGCTCATCCCAGTTCTGCCGGGGTGCCCATAGGTATTCCAGTGTACACGGATGAGCACAGGCCGGTCTGCAGGGATCGGTTTATACCCATATCTGGTTCATGGTGAGAGATAAGCAGGTTAGGAGTCTGGTTGTTGATCCATTTCTGGTGATCTCCTTTCTTCAGTCTGGAATCTGCAGGCATTTGCCCCTTTGCAGAATCTGGGATCTCCATAATGATGGTCTCAAAATATCCTTTAATATAAAAGCATGAAATCAAAGTGTCTTTTTAAGTCAATGTTTTCATAGGTCATGTCTATCGTGTACACTGTCCCCACACAGGGGATGGGCAAGGTTCCCACCACCTTTCCATCCATGTTGGGAGCAGGTAAGTCCCAGGTAGCTGAGAGAGAATGTCATGCAGGACAGTTCACAGTTCTGACCTGCATGACCTTGAGAAGACATGTGACATCCCTAAGCCTTTGTGCTCTCATCTCTATAATGGGACTATTTTTTGAGGACTCAACAGGGACAATACTCATTGTACAGACTAGTATTAAAAGGAGGTTTTTTTCCCTCACTTTTAAAGAAATACCTAGAAAGTAATAATTGTATGAACATCCCCCACCCACCTAACTAAAGTGGAACTTTGAAAACCTAGAACCTCATTCAGGCTGGACACTCCTGTCTCTCCTCTTACACACATCCCTGATGGGCTGGGACTCTGTGTGAGCTCGAGACCTCCATCCTCCTGGAATTCTTGGTGATGCCGCTGACTGGATGTCCCTCCTTGTCCCACCCAGTGTGCTGCTGAGTTAACTCTGAGACTTCGTGAGGCCTGCAGGATGCGGGCCCTCCAGAAAGGCACCTTGGAGAATGTGGTGGGGTCCCTGGTACCAGCTCTCCCAGCTGGAAACATCCCCCACATCTGCACCCTGATGCCCATCCACCCGGCCTTCTCCAGAGCCCAAGGGTTCCTGGACGAGCTGCTAACTAGGTGAGCACGGGTCCCCTCTGTGGCACAGTGGGGACTCTGCCCACTGCTAGCTGTGTGTCTTTACAATGTCATCACATCAGTCTGAGCCTCACAATGCTCCTCTGATAAGTGGGGCGGTACAGGATCAACCTCATGGGGCTCTTGTAGGCACTGCTGTGGGGAAAAGCCATGGCAGGGCTTCCCTGCTGCCTGGCTTGGCAGAAAGAGCTGCTGGACCAGCTGTGGTTGTTCCTGCCAATTATGCCTCTCTGTCCCATGGAAAATCCCCTGAACCCCCATCAGTGGCCTGTGGCATCTGAGTTTGGAAAAGCACATGGGAAACAACCTGTCAAGTGGTTTGACATTTCACCTAACTGGCCTTGTCCTGGTCCTTGGTGTAGCCACATGGGTGATAGCAGGGCCTCAGGCCCACTCAGATGCACTTGACAATGTACATTAAGCTCCTACTATAGGCAGGCACTTTTGGAGACACTTAGCCTGACTTAGTGAATGAAACAGACACAAATCCTGGGCCTTAGTTCTAGGCAGTGGGTCCGACAGTCACGCTGTCCATCATTCACAGGTCCTGTCCCCCAACCATCAGAGCTGATGCCATCAAGGTGTTTTCTACATCTGGAGGCACACCTCCTTATAACGACTGGGGTGACACACCGCAGGAGCAAGTCATAAAGTGAGTGGTTTCTGGGTACAGAAGGGGGGCCCCCTGTGTCAGCAGAGTGAGACTGTGAGTGGGGGGAGTGCCTGGCAGAACCCTGATCTTACACATCTTCTGATTCCCAAGAAAGGCCCAAGCTCCGGTGGCTTCTATTCCAGGAGGACATGAGTCAAAGAGGACAGTGGGTAAGGTCCCTGGCCTTGTTGACCCAGAGGGGATGCTGGGCTGAGTTGTCCCTCAGAGCCCCATCCCCTCCTCAGACCCATCCCACTCTGCCTGCCCCTCTCCACATCCACCTCCCCTGACCACTGTGGCCGGGCTCAGAACAGGATTGTAGTGAGCAGGCTGCTCAGGAGTCTGTCTCAGTCCTCAGTCCAGATGCCCAGGGGCCTGGAGGGCTGGGGTGGGCAGTGTCCAGGACCTTCAGGAGAGCTGCCAGTGGGAAGAAGAATCTCACACTGACTCTGTGTTAAACCTGCCAGATCCTACACCTGCTACAACCAGGACAGCCACTCAGGGGCTGGGGGTGATATTGGGCTGTCCTCTGGATGGGCAAGGGGGTCTGCACAAGGCTCAGTCCCAAGCAAGTATGCCATGGGAGGGCAGAGTTGAAGGAAAGACCAGAACTCAGACTCTGCTGCCCACTTGCCTCTCCTCAGGGCCATTGCTTCGATGGTGGGGACCTGGCTGGACCAGGTCCGGGGTTTTGGGCAGCCCCTTCCTTTCTCCTGGTTCGAGGTTGAGCAGGCCTTGGTGACATCAACTCCCCTGCCTCACACCTAGTGGGCCACGCCCAAAATCTATGGGTTGAGCTGGAGCATCTTGAGCCCTCAGGAAGGTGAGGGGGACTGATAACCTGGGCAGACAATCTGGGGAGGGCAGGCTCACAGGCTGGAGTTCCCTTAAAGGCAGTGGCATCTTTCCTGTCTGGGAAGTTGCAGTAAAGCCAGGTGTGTGTGTAAGTCTGTCTCTTCTTCCTGCTCCAGGTCCATGCCCAGAGCTCCAGAGCCAGAGGAGGGGCCAGTGCCTGGTCCAGTGAGAGGCCCCACCCTGGCCTGGCCTGGCCTGAGGCAGTACCTGAAGCCATTATGGAGCCAGCTACTGGCTGCACTGGAAGCCTTCTCTCTCTCTGTCCTAAGAGTTCCAGGCATTACTTCAAATAAATAAGAGGAATACACCATAACCATATATTTACTAGAGGCCTAGTGCACAAAATTTGTGCACTGGGGAGGAGGAGGTCTCTCAGCCTGGCCTGTGCCCTCTCACAGTCCAGGAGCCCTGTGATAGATCACCCCTAAGAGGTAGGCCTCGCCCACCCAGCCAGGGCTCCGTGATTGATTGCCCCCACAGAGGGAGGCCCCACCTGCCTCAGCCCGCCAGTCGGTAGTCTGGGCCTCCCTCTGCAGGACAGTCATGGGGTGATGGCCTGGCCTCCAACCAATTGCATTGCACCCACCTTTGCAGGACTGGCACCAGTGGGTGTCATAGTATGGTCATCTGGAAGGTCGTCTGGTCGGTTGTTCTGCAGTTCAGTCATTCAGTCAATTTGTATATTATATTTTTATTGTTATGGATAATAGCAAATAATGATAATTTCCAAAAATACCTAGCTATTTATGTAGACTATAGTCCATTAAATTAAATATTCTGGAACAAATAGAAATAAAGTTGTTGGGTAAAAATATGTGTAAATGATATCTATTTATGTACATATGTAATATTATTGTGTAAATATATATGCTGATATGGAAGGATGCTTAGTGTACAATACATTTTTTTAAAAATAATTCTGAAACATTTATTTTTTTTCTTGATAATTAAACAAGTATAAACTGATAAAGTGCAGAAATAAAATTTGGAAATGTGAACACCAAAATGTTAACATCAGTGAATTCTAAAAAGTGGGACTACTCGATGTGATGGTTTCTTCTCTTTCTGCTTAGTAGAGTTTCTGGTTTTATACAAAGATCATCTATTCCATATAAGATTTTATATATATACTAGAGGCCCGATGCATGAAATTTGTACAAGGGGCTCAGCCCTCACAGCCGCAGCAGCTTGCCTTGGCCCTCACAGCCCTGGCTTCATCAGGAAGGTCATCCAGAAGGATGTCCAGAAGGTCATTCTGCTGTCTGGTCTAATTAGTATATTATGCTTTTATTATTATACATTATTATTATAGATTAGAAGCCCAATGCACAAAGATTCGTGCAGAATGGGCCTTCCTTTCCCTGGCTGCGGACACCGCCTTTCTGCTCTGGCCCTGGAGCTGCCTCTTTCCGCTCCTGCCCCTCCTTTCCATGCTGCCCAGAGACCCTGAGTGGCTGGGGCTATGTGGAATGCCTGTGTCCAGCCCCAGCTGCTGGGCGCCTGCATATGCAAATTAACCTACCATCTTTGTTAGGTTAATTCTCCTGATTGGCTAGTGGGAGTAGCAAAGATATGATCAATTTGCATCTTTCTCTTTTATTAGTGTAGATGAGAGAGAGGAAGAGAAAGGCAGAAAAAGAAACCTGGATGAAAGTTGGATCAGCTACCTCTTGCCCACCCCCCACCATAGATAGATCCCCCAAACCCATTCATGTACCTTAACTGGGAGTTGATCTGGCAACCTTTCAGTGCAAGGGACAGTGACCAAGCAACTGAGCCACATCAGCCAGGGTAAGACTAAATGTATGTGTGTGAATATATATAAGTGTGTGTATATATATATATATATATATATATATATATATATATATGTATATGTATATGTATATATATATGTGTGTGTGTGTGTGTATGTGTGTGTGTATATATATATATATATATATATATATATATATATATATATATATAAAAAGAGAGAGAGAGAGGAAGGAAAAAGGATAGGGAGAGAGAGATAGAAACATCAATGATGAGAGAGAATCATTGATGGGCTGCCTCCTGCATGACCCCTACTGGGGATCTAGCCCACAACCTTGGCATGTGCCCTTGACCAGAACCTCTAAGCTGGGCTGGGAGAGTGTGATGCCAATGAGGAACCCAAAGTGTGACCAGAGAAAAGGGGGTAGAGAGAGACAAGACTGGAAAAGAAGCTAAGGTCCCATCATGGAGGGCCTACACGGACACACGAAGGATTTTGGACTCATTTCTAAAGGCCATAGGAAACCATTGTCAGTTTCCATAAGAGACATGATCACATTTACATTTTGAAAAGATCCTTCGGGCTGCTGGTAGAGGATGGTTAGGGACCCAGCGATACTACAGGTTGACAGGTCAGAGAGAACATGTGGTATCAAGAGGCTCTGAAGCCAATGGGCTTTAGTACTCTTGGTGCCAACCCTGATGGCTTCACACTAGAATCGTCATATCAGGGGTAGGTCAAGGTTGAAAGCTACACACTCATGGGACTTGACAGGTTATGTGTAGAAGTTATCATAAAGTAGCAAAATATGCTGTATCTACTCTCAGACCAAGAGACTCTAAGAACAAAGGGGAGATTATCAAAACCAAGATTTACTAAAGTGGTAAGGAAAAGGTGTGGACTCAGATCAGAGACAGAAAAATAGGTCAGTGGCACCATTATAGACACTCGAAACAAACTCATCTAGAAACTTGGATAATAAAGGTGGCATTGCAGATGGCTGGAGCAGACACATACGAATCAATAAGGAGTGTGGGTGCCACTGGGGAGACATGGGGGGTGAGTGACATCAGACCAGACCGAATCACGGCAATTGTGAAAATTGGTGCCATGTGCACAAGGATTAAATGTATACAGCTAAAACTGTAAACATCTGAAAGAGGATATAGCATAATGTCCTCATAATAATGTAAGAATTATTTAAACAAAACTGAAAACAACTGATAAATCTCACCAAATTAAAATGGAAATCTCTGTTGAAAGGACATGGTGAGGAGGGAAAGGGGAGCTTTCTGGCACACAGAGCTAGAGGAGGGCTAGAACCCAGCATTTAGAAATAAAGAACTAAAATCCATCAGGAGAGAAGCAGAAACTCACTACAGAAATGGGGAGGACCTAGCTAGCAGCACCTCACAGAAAAGGACCATCAGTGGCTGAAAAACACACGAAAAGATGCTGAACATGACTAGTAATCAGGAAATGGAAACTAAGACCAAAAGGACACACAATTGTACTCCTGCCAAGACTGGCAAGGATTTTGAGCAATGAAGCGTAGCCCCTGTGCTGATGCCTAAAGTAGAGCAATAACTTGTAAAGCTACTTTTCTCCTAGTTACATCCGAAGCCACCCCTGCCCAGGTGCCAAAGATTTCATGTACAGGAATGTTCACAGCACAGTTCTTCGCAACAGCAAAAAGCTTCAAACAACCCAAGTGCTCCTGCACAGGAGAACAAATGTGGTGCAGCCATAAAATGCAATTCTGCGAGGAAGAGTTTACTTTAGTGACAATAAGTCAGCTACAGCCATGAGCGCTGTAGATGAACAAAGCTGAGCAAAACTGCACGATGCAGAAAGAAACTCACAGCATGACCTCATTGAGATAGAGTTGGACTACATTAATAATTTAATGATGTATTGTATAGAGATGCAGACATATGAGGTAAAACTTAAGGGAAACCAAAGATATGCTAAAAGTAATAGTTTTATCTACAATAATATTTTTACTTTATTATTAATAACACAAATATTTCTAAATATTTAAAATTAGGAAACTATAGCATAGCCATACAATTGAATATCATGTTTTAGAACAATATTAATGACAAAAAGTACTTAATGATAAGGAGACTTGGGTAAACATAACATTTCAAATAGTGGTTGCCACTGGTGAGGACAGAGAGCTGTGATGGGTAGGGGGCATTCAAGGTTTTAGAAGGATAGCATTCTGTGTCTTACACTGGGTGCTGAGTCAGCATATGGGTGTTCATTTTTCAGTTTATATACATAGAAAGGTATCAAATTAATGTTTCCAGCACTGGCCGATAGGTTTCAGGTTTGATCTCCAGTCAGAGCATATACAAGAATCAACCAAATGAATGCATGAATACGTGGAACAACAAATCAATGTTCCTGTCTCGCACTCACTCCCTCTTCCTCTCTTATTCTAAAATAAAAAAAAAATTTTTTCTTGCAAAAACAAAATCAAGAAGTAAAGGTCCTCAGGATTTTGTTTTGAGGGACTAGTTGGTGTCAACATTGTGATAATAGCATCTAACCACCCAAGTATGTTTTCTCTTGAGAATAAATCTTTTAGTCATGGGAATAGCCATTGAAGGAATGGCTGCAAACCCAAAGAGGACATACAAATGGCAAGGCTACAAGAGAAGATGCTCAATGTCACTCATCATCATGTAAATGTAAACTAAAACCACAGTGAGATAGCACCTCACACCTGTCAGAATGGTTATCATCAATCAATCAACAAGTGACAAGTGTTGGTGAGGATGTGGGGAAAAGGGAACTGCTGGTGGGAATGTTAGGACTCAGCTGAGCCACAGCACAGTACAGAGGTGTGACTGAATGCGCAAACTGCCACTGCTCCTGTGTGAGTCATGTTTGATGATTTTGGACAGCGCTTATTGGCATCATTGATATTTGTTAGAAAAATACAAGGGACATATAGTTGGCTGTGTCACCTTAGGTTGATATTTGCTTTCTAAGAGGACATTGAAAAGGGAATCTTTCCTATTTTCTTATTCCCAATTTCTGCTCTTAACTTTGTGGACATATTGGAGACTTTCTTGATTATGTCTTCACATATTTATTTCATGTATGAAAGGGTCCAGAGCTGTACAGTTCTTTCTTAACACTTTTGCTTTATTAATAAGTTTCTCCAAGTAAGGGACTCTGACTCTTTTTTGCTTCTCACCTTCCCCTCTTCCTCATCCCCTTTCAAAACCCTACATGTACAGTCCACGTATCTTAAGTGTGGAGATGTTTGCTTATGACTTATCATATGTTGTTCAACTTTTCACAACTAGGAGCCTGATTGTAGAGCTGTGTTTATTGATTTCCAATCCCACAGCAGAACATTCTGAGGGTCTGACTCAGATGTCAGTAAAGCTGCTTGTATAAATAATTGAATTGTTGGTTTAGTTTGTGCCAAGGTATTCTCTGAAACTATTGGGAATTTTGGTAGGAATTTATAACTATTAAAATTGAAAATTACCTTCTAAGACCTAATGGAACCAATATTCTTTTAATCCTAATCTGAGAATATGCTTATTGATTTTAGATAGAAGCGGGGGAGGAGAGAGAGAGAGAAAATATCCTCGATGTGAGAAACATCGGTTGGTTGCCTCCCTTATGAACCCTGACTGGGAATTGAACCCGAAACCTTCAAGTGGAATGATGCTCCAGCCAACTGAGCCACAGCAGCCAGGCCATGGAACCAGTTTTCAGGAAAGAAAACCTTATATTACTCCTAGAATCTTTTCATACCCGAGGTCCAAAGTTCAGCTCATCACTGTGCCTGGCTTGCACTCACTCTTTTGTAGTTTCAGTCTGCCTGACTCTGTTTTCTATGTCACTGTTATGTATTTTCTTTAAAACAGCTCGAGGCTCATACATTTTGCTGCATTTCTCTGAAACCTTGGCCCTGAAATTTGGAAACAGAGTTTAAAATTTTAGCATCCAGTTAATATTTCATTGGCATAAGCTCATATAGTCAACCGTTATTGAAATCTTGATTCATGTAATTATAAAAGAAGTAATTTTCAATATATCAAGATTCTTTAAATTATATGTCATTTGCCGTGTTCTCAGTTCAGGTAACTACCTTTATAAATTAGTTTACTGTTTAGATCACATTTTGTTTTACATTATTTTAATCTCATCATGCTTCATACCAATGAAGGCTACTAGATGTATGTAGTAGGTTCTAAAAGAGGAATTGATTTAGGTGCTTATGAAAAAATAACACCTTCAGGAGGGGTTTTGTTTTTCATTTTTGTTCTTTGACTTTAAGCAATTTGATACTATTTATTGGAGCTGATAGTTACTAAAGATGCTAATTGGTACCCCCCCCCATCATAAGTCCAAAGATTTCATTTACTTAAAATTTTTTAAAATTTTAAATTAAAATAATGTTTTCAGTTAGCCAAAATAAAACCATTGCTAGTTCAGAAAATAATTAAAACACTTTTAGCTCATTTATTGACAGCCTAGATGTTTAAATTTCGTTGTGAGGATACCTGCATATCTGTTCTCTAAATGTCTTTCTTGCATGTGCTACTTTTAAGCTCCTTACACAGAAAGTTATGTACAAAATCTTTGTGTTGAAATATTTTCCAAATGTGCAGCTTCATTTTGTTCATGTTTCTTCTAAATTACATATTAGTTAATATTCTAGCAAATCGGTTTATAGGCAGGTGACTGGTGGGTTTAGGTATTATAATGTATGGACTACTAATTGGAGCGTCTCCTTTCACTGTCCATGGAAAAAGAATTCCCGAGCTGAGCCACTAGGTCGGATTTAACAAAATAAAATGAATGGTTACCTCAAAGGAGCTGATGAAATTTTTGGAATTTGGCTGATGGAAAAAAATAATATTTACAATGGAGATTGGCAAAATTAGGTTTAAGTGCTTAATTTCCATTTATAATCATATAGGATGTAGATATAGAACCATTATGTTTCCTTATATTTTAAGTGCCCAGAGAGATTTTATATTTCAAAGGGACTGTGTCATAATTTTTGTGTATTCTGAAGCACTTAGCATTGGGTGTGAGCTGCCACAGCCCCCAACCCAGCTGTGTTCCCTGCCAGAGCCCTTTGGAATATGGGGCCTAGAGCCATTAGAAATACAGGCTCAACAGTTGATTAGAATGCGGGGTGAGGAGCCGTTTGGAATGTGGGCAAAGAGCCATTTAGAATGTGGGGTGAGGAGCCGTTTAGAATGTAGGACGAATAGCCGTTTAGAATGTAGGACTAATAGCCCTTGGCAATGCGTGGCGCAGAGCTGGTGGGCACAGGGACGGTGGGCCCAGAGCCGGTGTGCGCAGCGATGGACGGTGGACACAGCCTCAGGATGGATGATACTGTCTGCGAGTTCATGGAGCTCTTTCTGCAGAGCCCGCTGGTGGCTTGGGTGAGTGCACCTGCCTCCCTGCCCCATTGCTGGTGCCCTGGCTCCTCTCCCGCCCTCACGGGATCTCCACAGACCCCACCCACCTGGGCCCTGGCAGTCCGTGGGCCTTGGGGGTCTTCGCAGGTCTCCAAGCTGGGGGCGGGGATCCTGGCCGGGGGGGCCTACGGGGTTTCCTACTCTGGAGCCCTTGCACCAGGTGGGCAAGAAAGTTTGCCTCCTGCTGTCTCGCATCTGTAGCCAGGATCTGGGCAGGGAGAGAAGCCCCAGGGAAAAATGGGCTTGGCACCAACTGAAGCAAGGGTGGGCGCTGGGTGACCCTCCAGCCCACAAGGGCGACCCCACAGGGGCCCTGCCCGCCGTTGCCCCGGAGAGCTTCAGAATGTTCACGTGGGGTGACATTTTATGCCTTTCTGCCCGCACACCCCTCCTCGCAGGTAAAAACTTTGAGCCCAGTCGCAAGCAGCAACGATGACAACCTATACATGCACTTGGTGGATGGCATCTTGCTGAACCAAGTCATGCTGGAAATGTAAGTAGTCCTCTCAGGCAAAGGACAAAACTGATGCTCAGAAGGTGTGACTTAAGGGTATAGAAATGAAGGAACCTGAGTTGCTGTGGGAGGGTTTCTCTTGGGCCAATGGTGCCTCAGCATACTGGCCCTTTTCCTGCCAGTCGTTGGGGATGAAGAACTGCAGGACAGTGGGTTGGCAGTTTGTTTGACGAAGGGTATTTGCAACTGAAGGACTGTCGGCACTTGGTGTGGATGGTTCAATTAACTTCAAACTCAGGTATTAATGTGGTTTAAGTGATCACATTTTAAAAATAAAACTGTGGGAGGTTATGGAACTGTAAGGGACAGTGTCTGGCCACAGAAAGTGTCAGGTGGGTCGGGAGCACTGAGAGTGACTGAGGCGTCACTCCTGGTTAGAACCCTGTTTCTGAGATCTTTCACTTCATCTTCCACGGTCAGTTGCCCCATAGTGAGTGCAGTCAGTTAAGTGATTTCTCAGGTCCTGGATTGAAAGCCACTGTGTTAGGAGAGGCACAGGGTGTCAGAATGCTGAGGGACCGATTTGGAGCGTCTCAAACAATGTCTGGGGGAGGTGGCATAAGCATGCATGCGGGACCACATCCTCTCCTGCTGCTGAATTCTGCAGAGCCTGTCTGACTGACAGCCTGCCCCAAGGAGGCGGTGTCTCCTACCTCTGACTCTGTTTTTAACTCAGAAACGGCAGGGGAGGTGTTGGAACTTAGTGTTGGTGTGGTTCTTGGGCACTTGAAGGAGAAGGGAACATCCTAATGTTCTCCGTGGACCAACCCCTTATGCTCACCTACTCACCTGCAACTAAGCTGTCTGATTTGAGCATAAACCCTTTGGCTAATGAGAATCAGCTTCATTTGTGGTCCATGCAGGAGGAGGAGTTAGCTTGGGCATATTCAGAAAGTGGTTTAAGTAGACTTACCTAAAAAGAGCTGTTTTAAGAAATTTCCCAAGAACATAGCACCTTTTGTTTTACTAAGTTATGTGTTATCATGCTGTGGGAGAAACACTTCAGTTCTACTGTTGTTGTTTTTTTTCAAAAGCCCTATCAATCTTACCAAGCTTTCCAACCCTGTGTTTGCTTAGATTATAAATGACAAAGCTGTTAGCTTTGGCAGCACTTCTCTGAGAACATGGATGAACATGAGTTTTCCTGGGGTTGTCTCATGGCATAGTCAAGTTCTGGCAACCACCCCCAGCCCCACTCCCACCCATTGTGTTAGACCCAGAAATTACTGCATTTCACTGGGGTGGGGAGCAGTGAAACTTCCACCTGCCCTTACCCAAGCCCAAGACTGTTTAATTAAAACAGTCAGCAGCACCCCCAGCCTCTACACTCAGCTCTTACAACCAGGTGGAGGGAGGACAAAAGCCCAGGGACTGTGCCTCTTTCTTCCCTGCCTTTGGAATCCCTGAGCTCTTACCACTTGCTTGTAGATCCAGAGGAAAGCCTGGTGGATGTTCCTTTCAGAAATGCCAGCTCATTCCTCATTCACACTTGGCCTGTGGCTAAATTCAGTTGGAAGGGCTTTCCTCTTCCCTTGACAATTTCAAATGTTACTTTCTCCTCAGTGATGTGCCCAGGTAATCATCCAGAAGTGAGAGCCGACCAGTTTGAGGGTCTGAAGGCCTTAAGCAGGGCTTCTGGGTCTTTCTGGTGAGGGCCAGGCACCGAAGAGGGACAGAGGGGAAGCCCTCTGGGTGGCTTTCCACAATGAGGAAATGCAGGCGAGAATGGCCCCAGCAGCAGAGTTTCCTGACTGGGGATGAGAATGACCCTGCTCCAGGTGTGGAAATGAGGGCATTCATTGCCTTTGGAAGTGGTGGGATTAACTGGAAAATGGGTGCAGGTGAACTGGGAGGGGTAGAGGTTTTCTATCTAATGACTGGAATATGTTTCATTTTAAAAACTCATCAAGCTTTAGCTTAAGATGTATGCACTTCACTCTATGTAACAATCCCCTCAATTAAAAAAGAAAAAGAACCCTAGCCCTTGTGTTCACACGTAGGGAGCCAGTGGGGACTGAAGTCCAGGTATTGCTCATCCTAGCTGCCTGACGCTGGGCATGGCATTCATCACCTCAGTTTGCTCATCTATGAAATGGGAAGTGCAGTGCCTCCCTTAAGAGTTGGTTGTGAGGATTAGAGGAGATGATGTGTGAGCATGTAGCACAGCGCCTGCCATGTGAAAGGCGTTAATGTCACTCACTCACTTATATGTATACCCTCCTGATTCAGGAAGGAGTTGAGGCAGCCCATAAGAATTGTTTTTGTGTTTCTTCAGTCTTTCTCCCACATTCTTAGTCTCCTAGATTATGATAATTCATAGCCCCTGGGACCCACGTCCTAGCCCACATCCCACACTGTACTGAAGCTAAGCCTGTGTTTTCACCTCTGCGAAGTGGAGAGATGTAACTCACCAGCACGTAAGGCTGTTCTGCTTTACTGTCCATGCTGGGAGCTCTGACTGCGTGCTGTTCACCTGTTCGGATCAACTCTCCCCAGGTTGATAGGACCTGAAGACAGAGAGCAGCGATCTGCGGGCTTGCTGGAGCTCAGATAAGGGGCCTGTTACCTAACACTTCAGAGCCACCAGGAGGCTGGCAAGGGCTCAGGTGACTGGACCTGGGCAACTGAGGAAGGCTGCGGTGGTCTCTGGTCCCTGGCCTCCCAGTGACATAAGGGCCTGGGAGCAGGAAATCCCTGTGGGCGCAGCTTTCTGGGGAGGCCCTGGTCTAGGAGAATCACTGAATGAAAGTAAGGCGTTGAGGGGCGTGGATGGAGATGCATGGGAAACTTGCTGAATAGCTCCTCTGTAAATGCAGAATCTCCGGGTACCCACTGGTCCCCAGGGAAAAGAAAGTGTTTGATTCACGCTGCACACATTTTTCACTGTCTTGTGGGAAAGTCATCTAAGAGCTTTGACTGCATCAGGCAGGCAAGTTCAAATCCCCCGACTACCAGTTACTAGTTTATTACTTTGGCCAAATTCCTTAAACTCTGTACCCCTCCATTTCCTGATCTGTAATAAGGGATGGAATTTTATAGATTGAGAGGATTAAAAAAGATCATGTATATAGAAAATGCCCAACAAATGTCCATCATTGTCATTAGAGTGAGGCCCAGAACTGATGTGTGTGTGTATGTGCGCGCACACGTGTGCCCATGTGCCCGTGTGCCCATGTGCCCACATGCCTGTACTGGTGTGCATGCACTTGTGAGAGTGGACACTGTTTTGATTTGGCCCAGGTTAGAATCAGAGCACTTGCTCTGTTTTTCCCACAGCAGGAGAGGAGGGGGTTTGAATTCTGGGCAGAGTGGGATAGACTTTCCCTTAGCCATAGTTGGCTTGTTTGGATTTGGTTCCTAATAGCCTTTCTCTGCCTTAAAGGAGGGAGTCATTATGAATGATCATGGTAATTAGTCTGATTGCTCAGGTAGTAAATGCCAGGGCTCTTGGAGTGTGATTCCTTCAGAGCTGGTGGGAAAAGCAGAGGGTCAGAGCCCAGGCCTCCACCCTGGTGCGTGGAGGGTCTTTTAGGTGCAGCGAGCGTCCCTGTGTGCTGAGGCCCTTTGGCTGCTGGCACTCCTGGGGAGGTCCCATCTGACTGACTAGTAAATGAAAGCTCAGGCGACAGTAAGAACAGAACAGGAAGAGCCCTGCTTGTTCCCTGAGCTCTGCTATGCTAAGAAGCACATTTGTCAGTTTATGAACTTGCTTCTTTTAAAATATATATATATATTTTATTGATTTTTTTACAGAGGAAGGGAGAAGGATAGAGTTAGAAACATCAATGAGAGAGAAACATCTATCAGCCACCTCCTGCACACCTCCTACTGGGGATGTGCCTGCAATCAAGGTACATGCCCTTGACTGGAATCTAACCTAGGACCCTTGAGTCCGCAGGCCGATGCTCTATCCACTGAGCCTAACTGGTTAGGGAGGGAACTTGCTTCTTATCTCTTAATGTGCTATCGTCCAGGGAGAATTGCACCCTGCAGGTAAATTATTGTGCTAGGCACACTTCTGCAGCCAAAGTGCCTTTGTGGTTTAAATTCCAAAAGCCTCCTTCGTTCCTAAATTAATTTCCACTAAACCGTTCACCTTTATTTCCTCAGTAATGGATGGCTCCATGAGAAACATGTAACATGTGGGTGGCTTGGCAGACTCTATTACTGTGTGGGGACAATAAGAAATATTGTCATCTGACAGTTGAAAAGAGGTCCTCCTGTTTCCCCATGTGACTATTTTAGGGGATCCAGGGCGATTGAATGAAATCCTTGGCTGATATTGCCTGCAATGGATGAAGAGATTTGCATACATGCCATGCAAGGTGGGGACTCATAGTGTAGCTAACAAATATATACTTCATGGTTGAAGTTAATTTAATTAACTTGTTTTTTAACTAAAATGGTGCCATGTTAGGACTTTGAAAGAACCAGGGCAGGAAAGATGATTAATCAGGAGAGCCTCAGCCTTCTCTTCAGCCAGAAGATTGCCAGGCTCCGTCCCTCCCCAGATGCCCTTTGTTGCTCCAAGTCTTTCTCAGATTTTTCCTTGAGATTCTTTTCTTCTCCTGTCTTCTTAGACCTAGATGACTCTTCTCACTGTCTCTGTCCAGCGCTGTGATGATTTAAGCAGGGGCGCGTTCAATTCGGGGAATGATGACATGTTCAGTGGCATCTACATGCCTGTTGGTTATCTTCCTAGCTTCATCCAAGTAACCGAGGAAGGCTGCCAGAGGCCAGATCCACCAGTAGTCCCATTGCTTTGACATAATTCCTCACTTAATTTCTCCAATTGTTCCCCATCTCTGGCTAAACTGGTCAGTTCATAGCTGTCAGTTCCTTCATGGTCATGTTCAAATGCTGGCAAAGTAACACCTGCTACATCCTCTTTCTTCACTCAGATGTTCACTTGGGCCTTGTTTACATGTTGGCTAACTGTGGTGCTCAAGTCCCCTGGTGAACTTGCCTCAGTGAGTGGGAGGCAGCTTCTCTCATCACTTCATTATCAACATTTTAGTCTCTACAATCTTTAGGATCTGTGGGAATCGAAGGTTAAGGCATCGGATTCTTTCTTTAGGAGGTTTATGGCCTGTAGGTGCTCCTTTTAATCGGGCCTTTGTCATGATCTGTGCTATTTGCTAGGGAAAGATTTCAATCTGGTCTTTGCCCAGCATTCAGAGGATGACTGTTCACTCCGGTTCCCAGCCCAATGGTCAGGGCTGCCACAGCCCCAACCCCAGTGTCCTCCTCTCCAAGTCAGCTGCTGGTGTCCTGGTTGAATTTCAAACAGCTTGTGGTGGTGGTGGTTTTTAAATTGTACTTCCAGTGACATTAGAAATGTTTATTTGTAGGTTTTTCCCTGTTTGACAATTTTGTATTAATAATTGGCTTCAAATGAGCCAAATGGCATTGAGATTGATTTCTTATTTTTAATATAGTTTACTGATGTTTTACAGAGAGGAAGGGAGAGGGATAGACAGTTAGAAACATTGATCAGCTGCCTCCTGCACACCTCCTACTGGAGATGTGCCCACAACCAAGGTACGTGCCCTTGACCAGAATCGAACCTGGGACCTTTCAGTCCATAGGCAGACGCTCTATCTACTGAGCCAAACCATTTAGGGCCGAGATAGATTTTTATGCCTCTCCAAACTCCCCTTTTTACTGAGGGGGGCAGGTTACTGCGGAAAGAAGAGGCCTGGCTCTCTTCCATCAGACCAGCTGCCCCTTCTCACAATGCGGGGCGGCTCAGCACCCTCATGAACCCATGAAGACAGCCCTTGTTTGAATTATCACCCTCCCTGTGCCCTGGGCCAGTAACTGAGCTGGAGGGCTTTGTTATGAAAAGCAAGGAGAGGCTGCAGCTAAGGCCTCCTGTTGAGTCTGTTCTCTTCAGATAGGAAACCTGTTTTGAGCCTGAGAATTTTGAGAAATATCCTGAATACATATTGATGAATGAAGTTATAAGTCACTTGATTGAGAATTCTGGTTTCATCATGACCAGAGCTGACTTTTGCTGGAGAGTGGAAAGTAAATGATGCTTTGGGGGTTCCCATATGTGGGGGGCCAGATGCGGTGGGGGCCAGATATGGCGGGGATCTCCCTTTTCCACGTCCAGCACGGAAAGAGAGATGAACGAACCGGTTCTAAGTGGAGGCAGCAAGGGATTGAGAAATAAAAGAAAGAAAGAGACCAGACAGGAAGATAGAAACAAAGCTGGGAGCCAGGTGGGACGCCATCCTCTCTGATGGAGAGGGAGGGACCTCAAGCCCACGCAGCAAGTTTATTTTATACCCCCAAATACCAGGAAGTATCACCAAAACTTAGGATCAAAGGAGCTTATTTGCATTCTTGAGTAGGCCCTAGCATTCCTGATGCTTGCCTGGATTTACATATCAAAGTCCGCTAGGAAGACACCTGGACAAAGGTAAAAAGTCAGTACTGATAACACCCCCCACCTTCTTGGGGAGGGTGTAACTGAGAGGTGGCTCTGCCAGTCGCCTTGGGCTCAGCTGACAATTTAAAGAAATGCCCATGTGCCTTCCCAGGCAGTCCTCTACATCTCACCCTTTTTTTGTTTTTAAGCTACTCTAATAAAAGTAAAATTTAAACATTAGGAATAAAGATCTAATATTAAAACAATTACAAACAATGCCAATGCAAAAACTAAACTACATACATGTTATCATTTTCAAACCTTGAATGACAAGAGCAAAACTCTGGCTATTATATAATAACAAAACAATGCTAAAGCAAAACAACAATAGGAGAGAAATCAAAACTATAGACATGTTAACATTTTTTGCTATTAGATGAAACAAAGTCTCTTTTGCTGTTGGTGTGTATTTACTCAGAGTCCTTGGACTTGGCTGCCCAAGAGTTTGCTGAAGACTGGCAGCTAACAGATGCTAGCATGAGCAGATACATGGTTGAAGAAGTAGCTTCAACTTCTTGCTTTTCCACAATCTGCTGCGCTTCAGTCATTAACTTCTTCAGATGACTCCATATTGGCACCTCAGTCCCTTCTGTAGCTTTCAGTTTTCTTCTTCTGCTGCTTTGCTGTCATGGGGGCAGTACTTAGTCCTTTTGAATGAAGGGACACAGGAGCTTGTCTGGGTCCACTGTGGTGATGGACAGAACACTCTGGCACCCATATTGGATGCGCTGCTCCTTCTGGAAAGATACAAAACACAACCTCTTCCCCACATTATTACTGAATCTGATAAAACTCTTGTCTGATTTATGCTTCCTTCCACCTAGCTAACTCGGTGGAGGCTATTGTACAGGAGGTCTGATGCCTTTCACCTGCTGTACGATCCTCTGCATCACAATTCAAAATTTTTAAACTATAAAGAGCATAACTAGAGTTTGCTTTGAGGTGACACATAACATCCATCTCCCCCTTTTTGTTTTAGTAAATGATTTTAAGAGTATGATTTGCTCTTTCCACTATTGAGTGACATTCATTTTGCCAGATTTGATTAGGTTTAAGTCCTCAGGGATTTACCCTTAAAGTTAGCACAGGGAGGTGGATAACACACTGAAGACATTGCTTCCAATAAAACATGGAAATTGTCGTTCTCAAATAACATTTTAAAGGCTGAAAATTAAATGAAAAAGTTCCACCAAATTAGTGTGCCCTATAGTAGCTATTTCAATAATTTTGGCCATACTTACCACATAAGCACTATCACTATAGGTTGATGGGCTCAGTAGCAAAATCTGTTAAGGCATAAATAAGAGCTTGTATTCCTACTGAAATATAAGGGGTTTGAAGGACCTTTGCTCCCCCTGCTGCAGTGGATCCAGCCTTTCCAGAACTGGATCCATCTGTAAAAAAGGTTAGTGCCTGAGGTACAACATCTCTTTTAATGTGGCAGTTAATACTATTCCCTGGGTTAGAAATAAGGCAAGCCCCCTAAGTCAGGGGTCATGGTAGAACACAAAACATCAAACATTTTGACTTCTATGCAGAAGGGTGTGCACACATACCGAACTTCCTTGTCCTTGGTCCTGGGCAACCTGCAGCAATGTACAGTTGCTGACTGCTAGCATGGCAAGGCCTCTTCATTATCTTTATTTCTGGACTGTTTCTCCTCTGTTCTTGGGGACCACTACTTATTCTGTGACTTGAACAGTCCTATCAGGTCCTCTCTGGAATCTGTTGTTGCAGGAATCCATATGGGCTTTTCTGGAAATAAACAAACATATTCTCGACTAAAGGTTAATAAAGGAATCTTTTCTATAAATTAGACTTGGGATCCTTTTGATTTTTGCCCAGACAATTTTCTTTGGCTTATTCTGACACCATAAGATTTAATGGGTGTCTTGTTATCAGCATTATAAATGAAAAATAATTTTTGAGTAAAATTTTAAAGCAACTAAGGCTTGATGTAATTTACTTATAGGATGTTTCTTTTTTACAGGATATTATTCTATTAATTTTTTTTATTGAGGCTTTTGTAAAATTTTTAAATGTAGTCTTGATAACTTTCTATTTTTAATTTCTGCATAGAAATATGACTGCTTTGGATTCATTGCATGTTAGGTAATTTTACTATGAGATGAACCATCAATAAACATTTTTGTTAATATTTCAGGAACAGTTTTTTGAACAGTACAATTAAGTTCTCTTGAGTATTTATTTCAATTAACCAATTTAATTTGAAATAAAGCTTATTTCTTAACTTCACTTGTCCTAGATTATGGACAATAAATAACATTAAGTTTTTGCCATTAATCTTTAATTTTACATAAAACATATGAGAGGAAAAATGCAAATTATTTACTTTAGTTTAAGAGACCAGATACATAGGCTTTACAATTACAATCCTCACAACATTTGAAGGAAATCTCTATTTTCTTCCAGATTAACTTTCATACTACAGTTTTACTTAAAAAAACTTTCTTACTTTACAACAAGCAACCTGCAGGGCTGCAGCTTGGAGCTCAAGCCTACAGCCAAGTAGCTAGCTATATTACAAGCACTTTTTCAGTAAGGGTGACTACTAATTTACTGCCAGATTTAACATTTTAACAACAATCTTAGTTTATACTGTAAATATTAGTGAAAGAATTCAAAAATTTTCAAATTTCTTTTTGTTAAAATTATAATTATATTTAAAAGTATCCTCTTAGGCTTATTTGCATATACAGAGGGATCATGGGAAGCCTTCAGTAACTTTCTTAGAAGACTTATTTAAGTTGCTTACAAAGACATTGGCTTATTTAAAGGAAGGGGGTTGGCCTTTGTTATTTCAAGATGGCGAGCAGCAAGCCATGGGGCCAACATGGCAGCTGTCTAATCCGTTCTTTTAAAATACAATCAAAATCACATTGCAGACAAACAGAAATCTCACTAGCTGTTTCTGGTCTTCATTAGAATTGTTTATAAAATTATTGGCTTTTCATTTAGCTGAAAACCTTGATTATAATTTAATAAGCTAATTTATTTAAGTAATTAAAGTAGGTATCTTTATTTAAAAATACAAAGCAAATTTATGTCTGATTTACAAGCTGAAAATGTTGCCTCTCCTCTAGCTTAATTAAGAATGCAGGCGGCTACCAACGTCAGGCAGTAAATGGTGGCTTCTAATCTGTTCCTAAATTTTACTTGGATTCAATTACTTATAAAAACATTGGCTTCTCACGTAACTTAATTTATATGAGACCTTGATTATATTATAAAAGCTAATTTATAAAGTAACTTAAGTAGGTATCTTTAATTAAAAGGTAAAGAAACTTATTCAGTAAAACTTATAGGTCTGCTACTTAATTGGTCTGATCCAAAAGCATAAACACTGTCCCACCCCCAGCCCATTCAAAATGCAGGCTGCTTGGGGCTTTTGTCTTTCTTGAAATTCTACTGCTGTTGAAAATGTTAACTATATTTAAGAAATATATTGATTTTGCCCTTCTTAGAGGTGAAAACCTTCATAACATTTAATATATATATTTAAGTAAAATATATTGGTTAATTTGTATTTGATAAAAGCTTTCCATGCGATTTCAAGTATATTAGATCGGTTAAATTTAAAAATATTTCTTTTAAGAGAGAACAGACTTTTGAAAAACATTTCAGGGCCCATGAAATGTCCAAAAGTTACTCTCAAAACCTTGAAATATACTTGGAAAGATCAAATATATTTATTTATATATATGTTTTAAAGATTATATACTTAAATTATCTTAAAGACTATCAATTAAATCTATACTGAATCACAGAATTAATCCTCCTTTTTAAATCAGATCAATAAGTAACATTTTTGATTCCTAATTATCAGAGAAAACACAGTATTTATTTTATTTTCTCAAAAACACGTTTTTATATTTAGGCATTTAATTACCACATTTATATAATTTCTCCCAATTCAATTTGCACTTTAAACTTTTAGAGCTGGCAAGTCAAATATTTAGCAGTTCTTTATTAATAACCCTTTATACTTTTAAGAATATACTTCAAAATCCAGTAACTTCAAACCGATCATGTTTTTTCTGCCCGGGGAAATTGAGGAGCAAACTTGTAGGTATTCAAATGTACAATGTCCTTTAAAGAATGGCTACTGGCAGAAAGCTGATTTCAAAGGAGCCACTTTTTATTGAATAGTTTGCTGCTGCAGGAAAAACTTTTAGGCTAAACAGGTTTTTTGGCCGAGCCCCTTCACTTTTTCAGGAAAGGGAGGCTAGCAAACGTGTAGCCATTTAAATGCAAATTAACACATTCATTAAAGATGGCTGCTGGCGGGAACTGGCCTACCTGTTCCTCTGCGGGAAGGGCGTCTACCCCTTCCTCCATTAACAGAGGGTGTAACTTTAAAACCTTTTCATGGCGAGAAAAGAGACCTTAAACTTTCAGAGCTTCAAATTTTAGGTAGTGATAGATCCTCCCTTCCCC
Organism: Corynorhinus townsendii; assembly: GCA_026230045.1. NCBI lineage: Eukaryota > Metazoa > Chordata > Mammalia > Chiroptera > Vespertilionidae > Corynorhinus > Corynorhinus townsendii. Next base: position 107,706,272 of record JAPDVU010000007.1, on the reverse strand, counting down.
CAACTGATGGACAAAGAATGATGTAAACTCCATTCCTGAACACCTAACCAGGCACCTTATATGGACTAACCATTGAACCACCAATCAGCACCTGCCAAATATCCTAAACCCCTAATTGTGTGCCTTATATGGAACCACCAATCAGCGTGTGCCAAGAAGCCCCATCCCTTCCCTTTCCTCCCCTCAAAAGGTGCCTCCATCCCAGCACATGGGCTCTTTTCCACCTGGAACATAGCCCAGCAGGGTCTTCTCCTCTAATAAAGCCTGTGTCCTGGACTCTGGCCCTCTGTCTCATCTATCAGGTAGCAAATTAAATACTTAGCATTTCTCAAATCAATAATACTTTTACATTTTTTAAGAATACATTTCAAATAAAATATTAGGCATATTCAATTAACTTCTATCCTCTAGACTTCATCCTAGGCATACTCAGATCAACATTTCAGTATTACATCATTTCAATACATTTATAGCTAAGTTTTTGTCATTTGATTTAGTAAACTTCCAAGTTCTTTTAAGTTTCCAGCTGATAGGCCTGGCCCAGCAGCTAACTTTCAAAATGGTCACAATTTTCCTGCTAGGGAAGTCAAGAAGCATACCAGTAGCTATTCACATGTAAATTTGCTGTCTACTTCCTGCTGGTTACCTGCCTCTGGGCGGGAAATTTCAAAGAGCTACTTTAGATCACCTTGGGAAACCAGCCTGTATTTTTTCCCAGTTCATATCCGCCATTTTCTTAGGCTAAAAAAGTCTCAGGTTTTTATTCTGTACACAGTAAAAGGTTCAGCTCAGCTCAAAAACTCTATCTAAAATGTCCAAATACTGGACAGTTGTGCACACTGTGTCTTTAAACTGGCCTTTCCCTTTACATGTGCACAGAAATCCCCAATGCATTTATGAATTTGTAGAAGTTTTAAGTCACTAGCCGGAAAAAAAAAAAAAAAAGGTGAAGATGAGGCCTTTTATAATGGCTTTCTGGGGAGTGGCGTCCATATTGGATTGCCACGTGTCTCCCTTCCCCCACCTCCTTTCTTCTTTGGGGGAAAAATTCAGTGATGGTCTGGCATCTACTGTTTTTATTTTTTTTTTTCAATTTGTTTATTTTTATTTTTTAAGGAAAGAAAAGATTTTTTAAGATAAAGAACTATTGGCAGTTGATGAGAAATTCCTTTAATCCTTTCTACTTAGTTACAAGTAGTTTGAGTCTCCAACAAAATGAAATATGAAGTCACTTTCGACCAAGCACCTGCATCCAGCCATAAAGGCTGGGCAACTGCGAGCAAAGCCTTTCTTATCCCGCTCACAGTGATGCTTGCCTCTCTTTTCCTCAAACTCTTGCTCCCGCTCATATTTAGGAGGTGAATCTTTGTCAGGCGGGCTCTTACCTACATTTGCAGGAACAGCGGTCAGAGGCGGCAACTCTAAGGCCGTGACCACATCCGTCTTAGACATTCTTAAACTCTCCTGTGCTGAATCAAGAATTAAAGTAGGAATAGGAATTTTCTCTGGACCTTCTGCTAAGTATTGGTCATGCAACTGCTTTCTGACCTTTTCCCACATTTCATCAACAAAACTTGAGAAAGAAATCAAGAATCTGACTACGCTTAACAGAGCATCTTTGAGCTTTGAGCATAGTTTTAACATTTGAGGATTACCCATATTTTACACCCAGCTAATTGAATTCAATTCACAACAATCCGCTCCCCTACCTTACACTTCCTTAAATCAGTGGCGCTTGCAATTCTTGGAGCAATCCCTTGCCTCTTGCCTCTTGTTGCCTTTTTCATGGCCCACGTTGGGCACCAGATGCGGGGGCCAGATGCGGCGGGGGCCAGATATGGCGGGGATCTCCCTTTTCCACGTCCAGCACGGAAAGAGAGATGAACGAACTGGTTCTAAGTGGAGGCAGCAAGGGATTGAGAAATAAAAGAAAGAAAGAGACCAGACAGGAAGATAGAAACAAAGCTGGGAGCCAGGTGGGACGCCATCCTCTCTGATGGAGAGGCAGGGACCTCAAGCCCACGCAGCAAGTTTATTTTATAGCCGCCCAATACCAGGAAGTATCACCAAAACTTAGGATCAAAGGAGCTTATTTGCATTCTTGAGTAGGCCCTAGCATTCCTCGTGCTTGCCTGGATTTACATATCAAAGTCTGCTAGGAAGACACCTGGACAAAGGTAAAAAGTCAGTACTGATAACACCCCCCACCTTCTTGGGGAGGGTGTAACTGAGAGGTGGCTCTGCCAGTCGCCTTGGGCTCAGCTGACAATTTAAAGAAATGCCCTTGTGCCTTCCCAAGCAGTCCTCTACACCCACGTGAATTGCTTGTGTCTCTTCTGTTAGCATGTCTCCTGGGCGGCAGCGTACACCATATTGTGTCACAGACGGATGATGTCGGTTTGTCCAGGTGGAATTGTGTCCCTAGAATGTAAAATCACAGGACCAGCCCGAGACCCAGGCTGGTGACAAAGGAGGGGCACCCATGTGAAGTAGAACATGAATGATTTTTATTGATTTAAGTCAGAAAATGTACCATGTTTCCCTTTTTCTTTCCTGATGGTTCATATATTTTGGTGTGTTCAGTTCCTAACTCTCTTAATCTTTAAATATATTGTGGGGAGGATTATCTATTTTCAGAGTGTACCCTTTTGGGTCTGCACTGCATTTGGTGGTGGTTTGTGGGAGCTGCTAGGAGTGGGAATGGAAATGACATTGACTAAAGGCCTGAGGAGGGCTTGTGGTGGGGTTGGGAGGGATGTGTATTGTCTAAGGTCCAAGGCTCGACAGGGGCAGAATTGGGGTTTGACTGGAGCCACACTGGTTTAGACTCACACTGACCTAGGCGTGGAGAGGGCTGCCCAGCACTGGGAAGGGAGGTGTGGCAAATGCTGGGAGACTCTGTTTCCAGTCTCCTGTTTCCTCCCCTAGAGACCCCAGGCCTAATCAGCGCTTCCACCAGCACGTGAACAACGATGTGAACCTCCGCATTGAGAACTTGACCACCTTGGTCAGACGCATTAAGACCTTCTACCAGGTAAGGGCAGCCTCTGTTCCCAGGACTTCTGTGCTCCTGACAATGTGGTCACTCTGAAGGTTTCCCCGCAGGAAGCCCAGAGGAGATGGTGTTCATGGTGAGGCAGCTGCTTGCTGACACTTGGGGTTTATCACTTGCATCTATTATCACCCCCCCACCCTGCTCCTCATTGTGAGAAGGGGCAGATGTTGGATTGCTTTACTTTGTCCAGTGAATGTCCTTTGAGCCGTGTGCATGGCATTGGGTGTGGTGCTGTGAGGGCCCCAGAGATGAGTCGCCACTGTGGTCCCAAGCACCAGTCGCATGGGGAGTGGCTGGCATGGGCTCTGGGAGGGGCACGCTGACCTGGTTATTGTCCACAGCTCAGCGAGTCATTGTACAGCAGCAATTCAAGGTGTTGAAGAAGATATGGGGCCACTGGGGGTATGTTGGGTCAAGACTGTAATGGACGAGCCCCCAGGGTGCCGACGGCAGCACTGGAGTTCAGCGTGTAGAGTGTCCATTTGTCAGTGCTCACAGTACCTCATTTGCAGATAGTCCATGGAAGGAGGACCTGATGGAGAAGGACTATTAAAATCCCCACCCCAGCCTTGGGAAGGTGGGGTGAAATCTCTGATCTTTATGGACTTTATATGACCAGCACGGACCCAGTATGGACTGAAACTGTCATCTGGGCCCTGGTTTTCACACTTCTTCTGATCATCAATGTCCCCCTATGAGATTTTTTAAGATCCCAGGTGAAGCCCCATGACTCTGATTGATTGGGGGTTGGGGGACCCTAGTGCCCTCTGCTCAGCCCCCACCTTTCCCTTCAGGGCATCTCTGTGAGTTCCTAGGATCTCAGGGAACATGGTTTAAGAACCACTCATTGGCTTGGCCTGTGTTGCTCAGTGGTTGAGCATTGACCTATTAACCAGGAGGTAAACAGTTTAATTCCTGGTCAGAGAATATGCCCAGAATGTAGGCACGATTTCCAGTGTGAAGCATTCAGATGGCAGGCAATCAATGATTTTCATCTTTCATGTTTCTATCTCTCTCCCACTCTGAAATACACACAGATACACAAACACACACACACACACATATATATACTATATAATAAAAGCCTAATATGGAAATCAACATAACAGTGGATTGTCTGGTTGCTATGACACACACTGACCACCAGGGGGAAGACATTCAAAGCAGGAGCTTCCCCCTGGTGGTCAGTGTGCTCCAACAACAGGGCGCCGCTCAGCCAGAGGACAGGCTGGCAAGCACAGTGGTGGTGACAGTAGTCTCTCCTGCCTCTGAAGCAGCGAGCTGAGCCTTAAGGAGCAGTGAGGAGGCAGGCGGTAAGGAGCAATGGCTCCAGGACTGTGAGAGCGTTCAAGCGGGCTGAGGGATGCTCCCATCCCCGAGTGCACGAATTTTTATATTCAGATATATATATATTGTTTTAAGAAACACTCACTGCCCAAGGAGCAAGAAGTCGCAGATTTATGCCTTGGTTTCACTGAGATCTTGGCCAGACTATGCCTCTGAACCCTGTTCCCAGCACGCAGCTGTGCTCATTCCATGGCCTGTTGGCAGCACAGCACTATGACTCTGAGCAGCCCCTGGGCGGGGCCTGGGAGAGCTCAGAGGATGGGGCTGAAGTGGCCTAGTTTCTTTGTCTGTGGGGAGCCACACTCAGGGCCAGGCATGCTGTAGTCTGGTGGGTTTCAGCTAGCGCTGCCCTTGTGCTGGCCATGGACAGGGGGACGGGGTTGGTGCTGCCATTGAACTGGGTCTGGGCGTGGAGGAACCTTGATTCCTGGCTGCAGGCACCATTCGTGGAAGGCAGGTGCTTTTGATGCTGTGTGCTAAGTGCCAGGGAGGCAGATGGAGCCAGCAGTTCAACAGACAGGACTCCTAACCTCGGCTGGGCAGCTGGGAAGGCTTCTTGGCGGAAATGACACCCGAGTGGACTGATGGTGCACAACTGAGTTTCCCATTCGGAGGGTTATGGGCAGGAGACGGGGGAAAGGGAGTTGAGGTGGAGGCAGTCCTATCCATGTCTGTCACAGTCAGCACTTGCCCCATTGCTGGGATGAAGGCCTGTTGTCCTGGTTTCACAGGATTCAAAACCAGGGAGATGCCAATGTGGGACTCTTGACAGGCAGGCCTCCTGCCTCAGGTGTAGCTGGGAGGGCATCACCTCTCCCTGTGGCAGCGATGAAGGCCTCAGGGGAGGGAGGTTTCTGAGGCTCTCCGTGAGCAGCACGGATCAGGCAGGCTCCGGGGAGAGCTGTGTGGCCATGTGCATGCCATCCCCTGGTCTCACTGGTTGAGGAGGTTGCACGCTGATGGTGGTCAGCTGCACTGCCGCTCAGCTCTTGGCTGGCCAAGGGGGCCCGACCATGTGGAATCGCAGGCAATTTGCTGTTCTTGGGCACTGGGTAGCACTCCAGAACACGGAACCGTCCCAGGAATGAAAAGATGGCCAGTCCACCCTCAGGGCCCAGAGAAAATCGCAGGGAGAAGGAAGGACCTGCCTCCTGGCCGGGCTTCTGCACTGGCAGCTCTTAGAGGGCAGGGCAGGGGTGCGTGGCAGCCTCAGTCCTGTGGAGCAGAGTAAATGTTTCCTGCTGCACTTGCTAAGAGCCCCAGGAGGCCCCTGCCTCAGTCCTGATCACGCGGAGAAAGCCGCAGGCACTAGCCTCTGGGCTGACACAGGGAGGTGCAGGCAGGATTGTGCTGGGTATTTCCTTCCGATTTATTGTAAAATAAAGTTACGTTCTGGTCATATAAGTAATATGTGCTTTTTACAAACAGATAGGAAAACACACAAGTAGTAAGAATAAGAACCACCCAGGATCCCACCACTGAGAGACAGTCACTGTGAGTGGTTCTAGTGTTTCCTCCCAGTGTTTGCATGGGGATTGTGTTTCACTCCCTGCCTTTCATGTTCTGCCCTTTTCCCTCCCTCCTGACATGACAGCGTACGCATAACTGGTCATTGTTGTGAAGCGGCAGTCAAAGTTTTCCAAAAAAGTACCGCCCAGCGTCCCCTTGTTGTGAGGGCTTGGACGAAGCAGGACAGACATTCCTTACTCTGACCAGGGAGGGTGAGAGGTCACCCCCAGGGAGAGTGGGATCCCTCTGCCCGTGGCTTTTCAGCGAGACAGGCAAAGTCACAGAACCCAGCCCTGGTCTTATTTGCCAGGCAACGCTTCTGCCACCCTGGCTGTCCTCTTCTGAGGCATTAGGGCAGCGCACTTACACCAGAGGCCCCACTTGAATAGCACCAGCTATTTAAGAAGCTCAGGTTTTGTCTCTGAAAACCTGGAGAGACTTCGTCCTTGACCTTCTTCAGAGGACAGCAGGGGTGAGAAGCAGCATGGCCAGGCTCAGTCTCAGCGCTGGTGTCTCAGCCAGGATCTCCAGCCTCTTCCTGACCTGATGCTTGGATTCCTCTGGGGTTGGGGCCAGGACTCTCATAGCCAGCTGGTGTGGCTCAGCGATTGAGCATCAACCTGTGAACCAGGAGGTCACAATTGGATTCCCAGTCAGTGCACATGCACAAGTTGAGGACTCAATTGCCCGGTAGGGGAGGTGAAGGACTCAGCCTATTGATGGTTCTCTCTCATCAATGATGTTTCTCTCTCTCCCCCTCCCTTTCTCTATCCCTCTCCTTCTGTAAAATCAATAAAAACATATTTTAAAAATTAAAAAGACACGCACACCTGATGCTGCTGTCCTGGCATGTAACGTATCGTCTTCTTCCCAAGGTCTCTGCACATATGCAGACATGATGTTTATTTGGTTATGATGAGGGCAGAAGTACAGTTAGCTCTGGCTTTTCACATTTATTTATATCCTAACTATTCCTTCCACTTATACAGCATGTCCCCAGTTACCGTGCAGTGGCTGCGCTCACCCAATGACTTGATAAGCTGTCATGTTGTTGGTCATTCTTTCCTTTCCTTTCCTGTCCTCAGTGGTATCTTTCCTCTTTGTTTCTGTAGGAAGTTCTCCAGCAGCTGATTGTAATGAGCTTGCCGGATGTTTTGATGATTGGCAAAGACCCGCTGTCTGGTGAGTGAAAGCCCACCCCTCCTCACCCCTGGGTGGCTTGGCCAGTGCCAGTGGCTCTGGGCAGTTTTTGGACACAGAGCTCTGGCTGCCAGCTGGGAGGCAGCACATTGAAAACACGTGATCATCCCGGTGAGATTTTAAAGGAGGGGTTTGTTCCTCTGGGCATGCAGCCAAGGCCCCTGCTTCGGTGGGCTTAGCAAAGGAGTCATATGTGGCCTCTCTGGGGGTGTCTCCTCCTCAGTAAATGTGGAGTCAGGGCCACCTTCACAGGGTGGGGACCTTTTGGTAAGAAAGGAATAATCTGTGGAGGAACTAACATCTCTCTTCCACAGGGACCCTGTGATACCCTTTTCAGTCTGTGGTGGGTCTCACCAGGAAGTCCTGGCATGTCTGCCACTGCTCCCTGAGGCCCGAGAGAGCAAGGGTTGCAAGTCCTAGGCTCCGACACTCGCTGTGACCTTGAAAGTCGAATGAAATGTGCTCTTGGACATCTTCCAGAAAGTCAGAGTTAATTCATACTTGTTGGGTGGCTCCCTGGGGAGGTAAACAGGCGGCAGATCTCCTCCCTCCACGTCCTGTGAGTCTGCCTGCACCACGGCTCCTGGACAAGCACCATGTTCTCTTACCTCTGAGCCTTTGCACGTGCTGTTCCTGTGCCTGCAAGGCTCTCGCTCACTGTGTCCTAACTCTCCCCCCTCACTCACCCTGTGGGTCTCCGCTCAGAGGTCACGTCCTTTACGAAGCCTTGCCTGATCTCACTGCAGACTAGAGGCCCTTCTTCCAGGTTCCCTGGGCGCGTTCCCAGCTTTTGTGAATTGTCGATGTTCTTGGTCTGAGGCGGAGGATGGTGTTGATTACGACAAAGCTCCCAGCAGCCGGAACACATGGGTGCCTGGAAGGCAGCTGTCTGTAGGTTTGTTTCTTCTTTGCCTGCTTAACTGTCTCTGAGCCATTCTTGCTGGCGGAGACCCACTAGAGCAGTGGTTGGCAAACTGCGGCTCGTGAGCCACATGTGGTTCTTTGGCCCCTTGAATGTGGGTGGCTCTTTCACAAAATACCTCGTGTGGGCGCGCATATACAGTGCAATTGAAACTTCGTGGCCCGTGTGCAGAAGTCGGTTTTCGGCTCTCAAAAGAAATTTCTATAGTCATACTGTTGATATTTGGCTCTGTTGACTAATGAGTTTGCCGACCACTGCACTAGAAAGTCTTCTTTATGTTTGAAACTATTCAAAACCCGCAGTCTGGTAGATTCAGGAAAATAGCAGTTTTTCTTACTCCTCAAATTCTGAGAGAAATCAGCCTCCCATAAGAAATTAGAGAACTTCTCTCCTCTCTCTTTCTCAAGTTTCATAGGAATCTGTGTAGGGAAAACAGTCACAGGATGCCTTTGTTTGCAACACATGTTTTCATCCACTCACCCTGGTGAGAACAAACACAGCACTGCTCCACCTGAATCTCCCAGTGCCCTGTTTATTACCCCAAAGCTTATTTTAAATCATTTCTTTTTCATGAAGATTTTTCTAAAATTAATTCTCTACCTTTAAAACCTCCCCCCGCCCCATGGTGTTAACAAAACTTAGCAAACAGGAATTCCATACTCTTCTAACAGTTCTCTGGATCAGATTTAGTTTTTTTCTTGATGCCTAATGGGTGTGATTGAATGAATAGAATGAATGAATGAATGGCTCATGCTTGTCACTGTGTATCACTGCTGGTGCTGACAGAGTGGAGCTCTTTGCTCTTTCATTGTGCCGCCTCAGACTATAGATTAAGCTCATATGTGTCTGTGTGTATCTGTGTGTGTCTGTATGTATAGGGTTTCTAGTCTCCTCCTTGCTTATGCTCTTGCTACTAGCAGCGGGCCTATCCTACACGTGTTTCCCCTTTTAATGCTGTTTTCCTCTGTGGTGGCTGGGAACATGGACCCTCAGAGCTGTTGGAGTGATGCTAAAGTATGGTACACTTAGACCCTCTGCCATGAACATCAAGACTTCTGTATGAACTCTGCCTTCTGTTTCTGCTGCTCCACACCCTCCAAACACTTTCTCTCTGGGTGTCAGCTCTCTGCTGGCTACAGCACCATACAGGAGCCTGGGGGAGGGGAATCACTGTAGGAAGAGGAGCTGGTGGTGGCTGGGAGGGTCTGTGCCTGTGATATCCACCAAAGGGCTTACAAGAGGCACTTGCCTGTCATCTGGCGACTGATTGGGGGCGGAGGGATGGGGGGGAGAGGAAGGTCACATGGGCACATGGGCATGTGGGCAAGAGCACTGTGGCCGTGGAAAGGTTTTGGTGGGACTGATTGGAGGCTTTTACACTCCTATGCTCATTCCCTTTCTTTTTTTATCAGAACTGAAATGTGGCTGATCATCAGCTCAGCATGAATAGAGAAGTGACTCAGGGTGGTGATTATATTTATGAATGACAATGGATTAGAGCCCTAGGGGCCAAATGAAATGCCTCAAGTGAAATTACGATCATAAGTCTTTGAGAATTATTCCATTTTAAACACGGAGAAGTTCTACACTTATCAGCAAGGGAAGTCTTTGTGTGTAGTAGATGGATGTGCAGCACCCACCCTTATTGAGCATATTGTTAAGAGTGGGATCTGGATGGTCCATAGGGACCCTGTTGTCCAGCCCTCACCCCTCCTGCCCTCCTTCAAGCTGGGAGACGGCAAGGAGGGTGCAGTTTAGGTCAGTGAATGTCTAGCCCCCAGTTCTGAGACTCAACCATAGTGTCTTCATCACAGAAAAGGTTGTTTTAGCTCTTTCTCATCTGAGAGCTATTAGGATGAGGTCACCTATTACTCCATATACACCTTACAGGCAAGAATCTGAAATAAAGCACAGCACTCATTCCTGGGACATGAGTTTGTTTATTCATCCCAGGGGTCCTTGGTGGTACTGTGGGCCATTTAGCTCGGTGCAAGGGGGTGTGGGTAAGTTTTCTAAGAAAACAATGCTATGTATTTTCTGGCACGTTCCTTCTCCCCCAAGTAGAACAGGATATGATGAGAAAGCTAGAAAACTAGAGAACTTTTTTTTTTTTTTTTTTTTTTTTTTTTTTTTTTTTTTACCACAAAACCACTCTGCTCATCACCCAGGCCAGCTGTCCCCATTTCAGAGATGGGAACTGAGGCAGGGCGACAGGGTATAGCTTGGTGGGACCATACTACTCCTGGTAACCAGCCAGGTCTAGAGCCCAGTATTCTGACGCTGTTGATCTAAGTGGCTGGCACTCCTAAGCACATGAAGATGAATAATCAAGTAGACAGTATAAAATGATGAAGTGTGTGTTTTGTTTTTGTATTTTATTTATTTTTTTGTCCTATCTTATTGGGAGAGCTGAGAAGGAGCAGTATGATAGTGTTAGTCTGGGCCTGAAATCGGGCTTATCATATATTGGTTGTGAGAGAGTGAAATGGTAAAAGCCTTCTGCCTGGCAAATTTGGCAGTAGGAGAAGTTTGAAGGATGAGTTTTCCCTAAAGAGGTAAATAAGGATCTACTTTACAAATCAGCAGCCAGGGGTGGGGAACCTTTTCTCTGCCAAGGGCCATTTGGGTATGTATGATATCATTCCTGGGCCATAGAAAATTATCAACTTAAAAATTAGCTGCTATATTTGGTCAAACATTTAATTATTTCACTCCTAATACCTTAAGAGGACCAGGCCAAAGGATTTTGGGGGCCTTTAGGGCAGGACATTCCCACCCCCTGCTCTAAGCCCTGGCCTGTGTGGTTTAGTTGGTTGGATATCGTCCCGTGTACCAAAAGGTTGCTGGTTAGGGCAAATGCCTGGGTTTCCAGCTCTATCTCAAGGTGTGGGGTGCGGTGGGGAGAGTTAGCAGGAGGGGGTGTGCAGGAGGCAGCCAATGCATCTCTCTCACATCGATTTGTCTTTCTCTCCCTTCCTGTCTAAAATAATTTTTAAATGAACTGCTTTTCTTTCTTCTAAAAACCAAACAAACTGGCCACTAAGATGTTGTTTAGCATCATTTAGATTAAAACATTGAAAACTTGAGCCTCTGGAAGGAAACTAGTTGAGTAAGTTGGTGAACGTTGTACAAAAGTGACGCCTTTTGTTGTCTGGGTTTTCTTTGGAACACTCCAGGCAAACACTGATGCTGAGAAAGGACAGGAGGAGGGCGGCGGGACTGATGTGCAGGATGTGGGCAGCGTGAAGCTGGGGGTGCATCTGGGGCTTTTCTATTTGCAATGCTGCAGGATGAACAGGTGGAGTTGTGTGCACCTCATCTCAGTGCCTACTCAGCACTTCCTGGGGAGATGCCTCTCTGCTATTGGGCTTGCTTCCCGCACACACTAACAAGTGATGCTGATGTTGAAGTTCATGGATTATCATCGGAAGATATTAATGACATGTTTGAGTGGGAAAGGACCACAAATACTGATGTACAGAATTCTCATTTGGCTTAAATAATGCAAGCCAATATGTAGGAAACAGATGGCAGGGTACACCCAAGTCTAAATGATTGTTTTTTAGCTTTTCTGATCCCCCTGACCCCCAACAGCAGAATGGTGTATCACTGGTGAGATTTTATGAGGAGATGAGTCTACTTCAATATGTTGCTCTTTTAATTTAGCAAAGAGTGTAGAGGAAATGAAGAAGATGCTGGTGCTGATGCTGGGCTGTGCTGTCCAGGTAGGGCTTCGGCAAGGGTGGAGGGAGCCTGCCCTTGCCATCTTGTGTGTGGGTTTGTGGGGATAAACTCCCCCTTAGTGACTGAGGTAGGAGGCACAGAGACCAACTCTATTCTTCATGTATTATCTCTGGCTGCTCGCACAGCACAATGGCAGAGCTGAGACTAAATGGCCCGCAGACTCTGTGATGTTCCTACCATCCGGCCCTTTGACGATGAAGGTTGTCACCCCTGGTGCTCTTGACCTTACCTGGTTTAAGAGTCACTGGAACTTGTTTAACGTGCAGATTTCTGTGCTTCACTACCAGCGTTTTCAACCTGATGGGCTTTTTGAAAACAAGTACCCCTGGTGATTCAGCTGTGGGTGGTCAGAGCAACTTCTAGAGAAACTTCTGTCTAAGGGACAGGAGGGAGGAGAGATTCTTGGTTATAAAGGAGGAAGCCAGGGGCTGGTGGGCAGTTCATTTGGAAACTATTTCTGTGGCTGTGGTGGGCCCAGGTTGACATATTTCCAAAATGCTTTTGTTAACATGCATTACCTCCACAGTGTGACAGGAAAGGGGAGTTTATTGACAAAATCCAACAGCTGGACATTGAGACCCAGGCTGGGATTATGGCCCATATCCAAGAGGTAGGTGTGTGGCTGGCTTTGTGGGGCTTAGCCGTGGACCCCCACTCTGGTGGCAACCAGGAGGCAGGCTCTCAATCCCAAGGGAAAGTTTAAAGACCACATCACCCATTAGTGAATTTCCAAATTTTAGGTTTCACACACCAGACGTATTGAACCTGTTTGGACAGGTAGTCATCAGCAAGCTAAAATAAAATGGGGGTAAAAACGTAAAAAAATTTTAAAACATCTCAATCAAGTCTCCATTTGCCTCCTGTTCTTGCCTACTATGGAGCCAGACTGGTTTTAAGTACTGTCAAGGGGGTTGGGCTCAGAATTTGATTTGCCCTGAAAATGTGTTCTGGCCCATGTGGCTCTGCTTCCCATGGCTGATCTTCCCGGGGAAAGGGTCTCCGTTTCTGTCAGTGACCTGGCCGAGACACAGGCTGTTGAGTCCTAGAAAGGCTGTCGCTCTAGACTCAGCCCTGGGGTGGGGGCGGGAGGACTCTGCACTGAGGGCAGCCCCTCTGCCATGGACCTTGGCAGAGGCAGTCACATCAGAGAAGTGGTTTCCCTGGAAACCGGGCCTGTGGGGCAGCCACCGACCTGAAAGAGTATTTCCCTGACATCCCCCCTGCTCCGTCCAGAAGAAGCCTTTTATGATTTAGTTACCTTAGGACAGTGTTCGGCAAACTGTGGCTCGGGAGTCACATGCGGCTCTTTGGCCCCTGAGTTTTTAGCAAAGGCCAACTTAGGAGTACCCTGATTAAGTTACCTATATAGTTTAAGTTTAAAAATTTGGGTCTCCAAAGAAACTTCAACAATTGTACTGTTGATATTTGGCTCTGTTGACTAATGAGTTTGCCAACCACTGCCTTAGGAGATGTGGTTCAGCCTTCAATCTGATTAGACAGATGAGATAAAGGCATGAAAAAGACATGAGCAGGAGCACCTAGGAGCAGGTGTGGGGCTGGCAGGGGCCGCTGAACACAGTGCGTCAGGCTGGCACCAGGGACAGGCTGGGCCGATGGGCACCCAGCCCCAGGCACCATGGGTGGTGGGTGCTGAGTCAGCACAGGAGCAGGAGAGGGAAGCCACTGGTCACAGTCAGGGGAAGTCAGCTTTGTCCTAAATAAGCTCAGCCATTTGTGACAGTGAGCGGCCATCTGTTAGCCTGAGGACCATTCTGCTTCTTTTAAAATCCTCACCCGAGGGTATTTTTCCATTGATTTTTAGAAGGAGTGAAAAGGAAGCAGGAAGAGGGGAGAGAGAGGGGAGAGAGAGACATTGATGTCAGAGAGCCACATCCAGTGGTTGCCTCCCGCAGGGGGCCAACTGAGGTATGTGCACTTGACCAAGAATTAAGCCCAAGACCCCTCGATGCCTAGGCTGGTGCTCTAACCACTGAGGGAAACCAGCCATGCAGGGTTTGTGGGAAATGTAAAATCTTTTGTTGGTGCACCTCACTCGGTGGATTGCCATTTATTTCCCCTCTTGAGGCCTGAGTGCACTAACAATCACCTTCCCACAGTGAGAAGACAGGGACTGGAAACAGACCTTCTGCCTCCTCGGGCTGGTCTGGGGGCTCAGGTTGAGAAGGTGAGGTCAGGCCCTAGATGGTTTGGTTCAGTGGTTAGAGTGTTGGGCTGCCGACCAAAGGTCACAGGTTTGATTCCTAGTCAAGAGCCTGTCCATGGGTTGAAGAAGGTGATGTTGGCAGTTGGAGGAGTGGCTGCCCAGTAAGGTTGAGGCTGGGGCCTGTGCTCACACCTGGCAGAAAGGGGAACCAGGTGGGCCTGTGTGGCCTGTAGGGAGGAGATACAGGCTCACCTGAAAAGTGTTTGGGTTTAGAAATGTTTCCTCAAAAAGTAACATAAGAATGTCATGGACCCAACATTCTGACAGAAACGTTCTAATATGTTGCCATCTTCGCATTAGATTCTATTTTAAGAAATAAGATGCTATCCCTCCTCAGCCTCCACTGCCAAGGCTCACCTTCTTTGTGTGATACATGGATGGTGCGTGACTAAAATCCCTGGGGACAGTTAGGGAGCTCCCACACTGTGAGGAGTGCTGTCTGGTGTGAAGTCAGTGTCCTCCTTGAACTAGGGTGACAGCAGCAGTGGTGTGTGAGTAAAGAGCTCGGCTGCAGTCTGTGTCTGTGCTTGCTGAGGCGCCTGTCTGCCCCCCACAGACACCTAATGGCTGAGGGTTAATACTGTCAGTGAAGTGGGTCAGCTGTGGGAGAGATGGCCTAGGTCCCAGGGGGTGTGGCCTTAGGAGGTGGGTGCTCTCGGGCACCCCACAGATGCTCCCTGCCTGGCCTCGGCAGCACCGTACCCCTGTGTGCCCCCAGGTGATCCTCCACCAGGAGAGCCTGTTTGACCTGCAGAGGTTGGAGGTCCCAGACATGGCCCTGGAGGAGCTGCAGTCCCTCTCGAGGAACATGGCGTTTCACCTCAGGAGGCTGGTGGATCAGCGAGACAATTGCAGGGAGGTGTGTTTGCGGTGGCTCAGCAGCTGGTGGACAGGAGGGGAGGGGTTTGGGCCTGGGCCCCTAGTTATGGGCCTGGCTCCTCATCCTAACTTCCTCTCAAGCCCGCACACTGCCTGTCCTCCTGGTCCATTTTCCTTGGGGCCAGGGCAAAGGCACTTTCCCAGTAGGGCTCAGTCCCCTCCCAGACACCTGGGTGAGGACAGAAGTTGCGATTGGGGGCCCTGCTCCATTCACTGGGCCCTGCTGTCTCAGTAAATGTGTCCTCACATTTTAATAACTCCCCCACCTTTCTCCTGCCTCCCTCCTGGCGTTGCAGTCTCAGCTGCCATCTTCTCTTTTACTTCTTCCTTCTTTTGGTCATTCTTCAGCAAGTTGTAGTGCGGGCACTGTGCCAGGCACAGGAGCAAGCCAGTGAGACCCCTCTATCTGCCCTCTGTAGCTGATCATGACCCTGACCCTGGAGCGGGACACCAGCAGCCGCCCCAGCAAGGACACGCAGCACCTGGTGGACACCAAGGCCAGGCTGTGCATCGTCAGGCAGGAGCTGTGAGTCCCCCGGTGACCCCGTTCTTTCTGCCCTTGTGCCGTGTGTCACCACATCTGCTAGCACCTGTGGTTCACTGCCATGCGGTGCAGCAAACGGGGCTGCTCTCACACGTGCCCGGGAGTGACTGGGCTCTGCTTTGAGCTGGGTCCCTGTTGGGCCCTGAGTAGCCTGCTCCTCTCCCTCCCCTCCTCCCCCTCCTCTCCCCAGGCCTGCACATTGGGTTCTGCTGGGCCTTCAGGGCTCCTGCCAGTCCAGACATGGCAGGCTCAGAGCTACAGCCTGCTGCTCACCCTCAGGCCCAGTGTGAGTGCTCTTGGCCTGAGGGAGGATATGTCTCTCCTGTCCTGCCTGGTGGGCCTCCTCTCCCTTTCTTGAAGTGGGTGCTGGCACCATGCCCGGTATCTTGGGAGCTGCCCACCTTCACCTTCCCGCCAGTGGGCCTCGCTGCCTGCCTGGCTGTGGAGAGCGCAGTGGATCCGGGGGCTCCTTCCCTATCCTGCATCCTCAGAGGAAAGCTCAGGACTGTGGTGGGGTCTGAGAGCAGACATTGAAAATGTAAAGCTCACCTTGGAGTCTGGTGCGTTTTTGCAGCCCCGCGTGCAGACGCCCTCCTCATGCCCAGAAGCCAGGTCCCTCTCCTTCCCCTTTGGGGTCTCCCAGGTGGTGGGCTTTCTGGGTGCTTCTGAGGAAGCTCTCACCATGTCCTCCCATGGCCCCCAGGGAGGAGAAAACGGAGCAGCTGGAGGACACCAGGCATGAGGTGGACCTGCTGCTGCTGGAGCTGCAGGAGGCCCAGTGCTATGTGAGCGGGAGGCCTGTCCTGTGGTGGGAGCCGGTGCTGGGGGGCTAGGGCACCCCAGTCATGGTGGCCCCAGATCCAGGAATGTGACCTGGGACCTCTCTCCTTCCCAATCAAAGCAGCGCTGCCTGAGAGCCAGTTGTCCTGGTAGCTGCTGTAAGGTGACATGCTTCAGTGACAGCATGTGGGGCCCCCACTCAGGGGCCTGTACATGGACCAGCTTGGCCACCCCTGCCTTCTCCTGGGGCTGCAGGGACTTGGGCCTTCCCCAGCCCCAAGGGTGCCCTGAGCCACGTCCCTACCTTTGCCCACCTCCCAGAACATGGAGCTGGCGGCCAGTGCCCAGTCTGCTCTTGCCGGCCTCTCTAAGCTGGACTCCCTGAGGGAGAAATTGAGCCGCGTGGAGAGACTGGAGATGGAGGTGAAGCAGAAGAAGAAAGACGCAGACTTCTTTGCAGCCCGCATGAAGGTGAGCCCAGCCCAGGCAGGGGGCCCGCGGGCACTTGTGTCCTGGAAGAGGGAGAGGGGCCACGATGCTACCTCAACTGGCCCTCTCCCTGCACCCCAGCCTGTCTACAGAACCCCTGGGCTCCCTCTGTTAGTGGAAGGAATAGGGTTAGGAATGTGGTTGAAGGGCCCTCATTCTTTTATGGCTTTTCCTTCTCCTTCATGCCACAGTGATGACTTTCTAGTCACTAATCTTTTTTTTTTAAGACTCCTTGTAATTTCTGTGTCTAAATCTTACCAGGACTATTTTCTCATCTGTAAAACAGAAATAACTGTACTAGTCCGTGAGGTTTTTACAATGAAAGAGGTAAAATACCTGGTATTTGGGCAAGTCCCATATTAAGCTCTCTGTGGTATAGCCTACTTGCATCCTGAAGTTATGGGTCCGTTCAGAGGAGGGTGTTAGGGCTAAAGGGGGGGGCAGAATCAAGACCCAGGCAGGGTTATTGACGCTCTGAGCACACAGCCGACTGCTTCATGTCAACAGCGGGATCCGGACCCTCTCCTTGAGGATTTGGGAAGGTTGCCTCCTCTGCTGGGCCCGGCATTTAGAGGAAGTCGGAGGGAGCTGGTGAAATCAGGATGTCAGCGCACACTGAGGGGCCTGCTGGATGTAAGGAATCATACCATTGCCAGCTGGAAGCTCGTGAGGGGAACACAGGTCTGTCAGCACAGGCTGTCCCTCTCCCGGCCAAGGTGCTGGTAGGCAGGTGCACTGGGGGCAGGCGGTTAGGCCGGAGACTTCAACATGCTCTCCTGCTGCAGACAGGCCCCCGGATCCCTGGGCCAAGCGGTGGCGGTTGGGGATGGCCTAGGTTCAAGGTGTGTCTGTTCCCCAGGAATGTTGGTGGCTCGCTCCCCTAGCCTCTGGGGAGAAGGCGCCCTGGGTGCTGTGCCAAAGCAGCCAGGCCAGGCAGGGGTTGGGGTGGGAGGCCAGCTCTCGGCTTTGTCCTGGAAATGGTCCCCTGGACCTGCTGGCGATGAAGGTCATCCATCTGCAGCACAGACAGGTGTGGGGCACGGGCACCCTCACTCACTGGAAATGCCACAAGTGGGAGCATTGCAGAAGGTTATGTGCAAGCTTCCCCAGGCTACGGCCTCCTCAGCCTCCTGTACACGGGGACCTAAGCCAGCCCCACATCTCAGCCGACACTCCGCCCTGTGGATGGGGGTGGGTTTTAGGGCTCAGCCTATGTCTCTGGGTCTTTTCTGGGCCTGACCAAGCAGCCCCGCTCAGTCATGCAAAGGCGGTGACTGAAGGCCTGGGTGGCACCAAGCCCTGCGCCAGGAGCAGGGGATGGAGCACAAAGCAAGACTCGCTCCCTGCACTCGGAGCTTATGGGCTTTTGCAGGGTTTCACAAGAGAACCCCTTTTCCGTGTTCTCAAGGCGTGTACCTCTGGATAACAGCAGCAACATTTTTCATATCGATTAATAATTTTGTTGTGAAACTAGTAGTGCCTTAAACTTTGTATTAATAAATGAATTATAAGAGAAGCAGCATGGTCCGTGGAGGCCAGGCCACATAGAGGATGAGTCACACTGTTCTCCAAGGCCTGTGCGCCAGGGCCCAGGGAGCAGCGAGGACAGTGCTCGCGCCCGCAGGCTTACATGGCAGTGGTTCCAACAGCCCTGCAGGCCGTGCGCAGGCCTCCCTCAGCCCTGCTTGGCCAGGTTTCCTGGGTGCAGCTCGAGCCCCTGAGGGCAGGGGCAGGGTCCTGTCCGACTGCATGCCTGGAGCTGGCACACACAAGTCACTTGGTAGAGACCCCACAAGTCGAATAAAAACCATCTCAGCATGAAAAGACTTGCAGCCTGGGGAGAAGGACGGGGGGATCGGAGGTTTTGTCGGTGGAGCAGAGAGCCAAGCACAACTGTCACGTGGACACCCACCAGGCAGGGGCTCTCCTATGGGTACATGGGGAGCCACAGATGGCCCGGATGCCCTCCCTGAGAGCCCATCCAGTATCACCACTGAGAAACACATAAAAGGGGAGGGTGTCAGTGCCACAACCTGTGGAGAGGGGCGGGGGCGCCCCTAGGCACAGTGGGAAGTGGGGGTGTACCGGGTGGTCCTTGACTTCCCTCTGCAAACAGTCCCACCTCTGCTGCCAGGGCCCCGGGTGGAGAGAGAGTGCCTGGAAGGTCCCTCTGGTCCCATACTTTGTCCTTGGCTGAAATTGCCAACACCGGAGGGCAGACATGTGGGTGCCATGAACGTCCTGATCAGGTGAGGGCCAGCTGGGCCTGTCTCTGCCCCTCCGAGAGGGATGGCACTTAGCTTCCTGGGCAGGGCTTGCTCTGAGAGGTCGAGGCTCAGCAGGCACATCCCAGCTCTCACTCCACTTGCTGGATGTGGGGCAAGCCTTGTCCCCGTCCATCACAGGAGTGGTGGTCAGGGCGCCTCTGAGCCCCTCGTGCTCTGGCACCGTGTGGCATCGATAGGAACAGGTTTCTAGCGAGCTTATCCCGGGGAGTTCTGACCACAGGTGGGGTCCCTGGATCCTATCTTGCAGGGAGGGGCAGGGCGGGTGGTGGCAAGGCAGGTAGGAGCTGGGTTTAAGAGCGGCCTCGGGTCTGGTGGTCTCACACTCTCTGCCTCTTCGAGGCCCAGCCTTTGCCACTTTAGGACTCGGGCACAGCTTCCTGGGGCCTGGTCTCTCACTTCTTCAGTGGTGGGCTGTGCAAAGCAAGTTTAGATGTTTCTGGTGGCTAATACCTGGGGCACATGGGAATAGTAGCTACAAATCATCCAGTTCCATGATATACTCTGCTTCTGGACACTTGTCCATCCCTGCATCTCCCCAGGTCCTTCAGGGCCCAACTCACATGTCACCTCTGATTCCCCCTCATGACGTGATTCAGCTGACAAGTGTCTTTGAACACTTCTGGGAGCCCCACAAGAACAGAAGTGCACAGTCCTGCCCTGCAGAACTAACCTTGGGTGGGAAACAGGCCAGCTCTGTGTTGCCTCATAGTAGGCACTCTGGGTGCCCCAGCACCTGACTCAGTGGGTGGGACAGAGTGGAGTTGAAGTCTTTCTCAGAGGGGAGCTATTCCGGCTGGGTTTTGAAGGCTATGTAGGAGTTGGTTGTAAGGATGAACTCGCAGGCTATGCTCTGGGGGCTCAGGGCCTGGGAGGATGGTGATACTGGTGAGGACTGGTAGGTAACGCGGCTGGAACACTAGATGAGAATGCTGGCGGCAGTGGCCAAAGGGGGAGAGCTGGGCCTTCTTCCTGCTTGAAGCCCTTCATGTGTCCCTGCTCACATCGCTGATAGTGTTTGGGGCTTCTTACCCGCACAGGCTCCTTAAGGATGGGGTGCAGGATGCTGAGGGCAGTAGAGAGACAGGTCTGGAGCTCTCCAGCCTGAGATCAAGCCCATCTTCACCCCTGGCTGGCTTTGTGACTTGGGCTCATTCCTTACTTGACCCAAGTCAGCCTTTTCATGTGTAGAAAGGGACTGTCCCCGCCTCCCTCTGGGGGCTGCTGTGAAGCATGAATATGCAGAGAGCACCGAGTGCAGGGCCGGGACAGGCAGAGAGGGGGCAGCCAGGAGAAGCCAGAGTCAGTGAGCACACCCTTCCCGCTGCCTGACTTTGACCAGAACCGTGTCCACTGGCGGTAGGTGCACAGTTTCCCATGTGGGGAAATGAACACGTGATGGATAAGCAGGAGCTACTGGCCCATGCCCAGTTGTTAGAACCCATGAGTGGGGCAAGCACTGGAAAACTGCTCCCTGAGAATAACAGACACATTTCTATGCATGGGTGCTCACAAACTGTGAGGGCAATCAGGGGAGACTCAGCCCCCTAAGACACTGAGAGGCGCTGGGAAGGCTCTGGGGGGCAGGACCAGGGATGAGAGGAATGAGCTAAATGGCTCCTCTGTGTGTGCTGGGCACTGGGGCAGGAATAAGTGCAGTGGACCTGCGAGGGCCCAGCCATGGTGCTCCACACTCTGCATGTGCATGTCACACAGAGGCCATAGTACTTGTTTGTTGTGTCTTACAGACGCCTCATTTCCAGGAAACTGCTGAGAGCAGGTATGTGACATGTTCAAATAGGAACTGCATACTGAACAAAAGCTCATCTGAATTTTGTTTTAGGACCCAGATCAGTGAAGTGACTGTTGCATTGAGAGGCCTAGATTCAGCCCTGAAACCCAGGACTGACTCTCAGCCCCACCCCTTCCTTGTTAAGAAGAGGGGCTCAGCCAAATCCCATACCTGTCAGCAGGTGCACTTGTCCAACCACCCGAGGCTGTACGTGTCAGATGCTCTCACAGTGTTCCCTCCCGAATTTAAATGGTGTCCTGCTTCGGGAATTTTCCATCTGGCCTGGCAAATGGAGAAGGGCAGGGGCTCAAAAGCGGAGACAGAACTTCCCGCAGCAGCAGAGTCATCCCTAGGTTGTTGGTTTGGGTCCAGGTGCCTGGAAGCGCTGTAGTCATGACCAGGGCCTTAACCTGATGGCTCTCGTGTGTGTTCCTGCTGACCAGGAACTGATTGAAGACAATTACACTTTAGTGGACACCAGGGGCCTTTTCCAGGAGCAGCTGACTTTCGCTCCGTCCCGGGTCCATAAGCTGTACCAGATTGAGGAGGAGAATATGCAGGTGAAATAGAAGCTGCGCCACCTACAATTGGTAGGACAGGTTGTTGTCTCCACGTTTAACACAGAGAGGTGCAGTTTCAGGTTCATGTTGTGCCCTTCTCTGATGTTCGGCTACTGGGTTGGTGCTGCTCCCGACACAGTGACCCGCTGACGGCGGAGAGTCGCTTGCTAAGCTCAGCGGCTTGAGTGGGCACCACTTAAGGCTCCCAACACAGAGAGGGCCTGATGCTGTCTTGCTTTCCTTGAGGATGGATGGATGTGGGCATCTGTTGCAAAAAGGGTCTCTGCTGGCGTTTATGGTGTGGGTTGAGCTGTGCTATGTGAGTCCCTATGGCCTTTCCAAGGCGTTAGGCCTGCTAAGGGGCCACAGAGCTGCCACCATCATAGCGCTTACTTTGAAGCCCTGCGCTGTACGTCACTTTGTTCAGACACCTCTCAGAGACCTCTGTGTCTTCATCCCCGAGGTCACTGGGTCAAAATACCTTTTAGTGGTTGTAAGTCTCACAGCTGGGCAGTGTGTTGGAGTCATTTCTGTGCGGCTGTGTTTTTTAATTGAGCAGGGGCATGGAGGCCCTTCATCCTGGGGGAATGAGGGCAGATGCACGGGGGCTGGGGCCTGTCCAGAGCGTGCCCCAGGCCGCACCCTCACTCCTCCTCCCCCCTTTCTGCACTAGGCCTGGGACACAGAGCAGAAACGCCTTGAGGAGCTGCGGGAAGAGAACTTGGCCCTCAAGGCTGCACAGGGGCAGAGTGTGAAGGAGTCTGCCCACCTGCGCTGGGAGCTGGAGCAGCTGTCAGAGGGTAGGCAGCAGCCCCTGGTACTTGGGAACCCGCATTATAGTTGCCTCCGGGGCATGGTTTTCTCCTGGTGCTTTCATAATCAGGCAGATGGGTGTAGTTTGCTCTCCTTCTTCCTGGGCAGGGGCTGATCATGGTTGCTGCTCAGGAGACCCAGGCCTCTTCCCCTACTTCTGGTGTTTGCCCCCTCCCAGCCCCGAGAGGAGGTGTGGGGTTGGCTGGAGAAGGTGTGTGGGGCGGCCGACAGTGCAGCACGAGCCTCAGCGCCCAGCAAACAAGCCAGTTCCCGTGCCCAACAATGGCAGGCGTGCACCTGAGAGTGTAGGTGAAGGCTCGCTTAGAGCTCTGCAGAGCCAGGAAGGCCTGTGGCTAGTTTGGGGAGGAGCTGCTTTTCAATTCTGAGCAACACTCCTCAGCCTCATGGAAAGGCTGTTGAAAGCAGCTGGGTATGCCTTCTCTGCAAGGCGTCCCATCTGCTCCAAGCCTAAAATCAGTTCATTGAACTAGGAGTCTGTGTGGGAGTTAGTTCTTTCTGTGGTTTGGTGTCTCCCCACTCCTGGGAACCCAGGCTCTGGGAGTTCAGGTTCCTGGGGAGCACCACTGCCCCCTGGTGGGACACAGAAGCGGTGCGGCTGGGAGGGACTGGCTCAGACCAAATGTGCTTCTGTTAGGGACCAGGGTGGCTGATGGGGTTGGAAAGCCTCCCTGAGTGAGATGCTCAGTGTAGCTTGTGAGCCCTTTCAGGTCAGTGGCTGACTCCTTCTTGGTGTTCCCAACTCCTACTGCTTAGCTGGCAGCTCACGAACAAAGCATGAATGCACTTTGGTGTGGTTGGTGTCATGGCTTCTTGAGTCAGAAAGGCCTGGTTTAAAGTCCTGGCTCCTCTACTTGTTAGCCAAGTGACCTCTCCTAAACCTCAGTTTTCTTATCTGCAAAATGGGGGTAATGAAGCTGCCTCACAGGATTGCTATGGGTATCTTGTGAGGAGACAGTGAAGCGTTAGGCTGTGCCTGGCCCACGGGGCGCCAACAAAGGATGGCTGTTCTTATCGCCCTTGTCTTACCCAAAGATACCCACCGCTCTGCTTCTTGGGGTGCTCATGAGCTGCCCTATTAGCAGTACAGTGTGATAAGGCTCCCAGGGCTGAGTGTGTGGCCCTGGAGGGACAGCTGAGGGAACAACCCTGACCCCTCATGCATTCATGTTTTCCTCCTGAACAAGCCCCGGGACTTACCCAAAGTCACACACCTGCTGGTGCCAGGGAGGAGCTGAGAACTCTCATTCTCCTCAGGTCTGTGCTCGCTTTTCTGTACCGCATCCCAGCTGTTTCATACGAAGGAGGAAATCTGTCTCTTTCTGGCTTTAGCTTATGTTTTAATTTCGCTTACAATTTTAAAGCAACTTAGATATATTGTCTCATTCTTTTTCAATGCAATTGTGAAAGTACAAAATGAAATCTCTGTCTGAAAGACCTTATCTAGAGATGACGAGGACTGGACATATGCACCCCATAGCCTCTACCACCCACAGACATGCAGTTCAATGATTGTGTCCCCCCTACACTCTCCTGAACCACCCGGACTCCCCCCACTCTGAGGCTGGCACAGAGAATGTACTCTCTTTGCCATCTCTTTTAGTTTCTGAAATCTTTCTCTTGATGGTCAGGTGATAACTTTGTAAACAGTGGTTCCAGCAGTTCCACCCTCTTGAACTTTTGCATTGGCTTCTCCACCGTCACCTGCTTTCTGCTTAAGCTCTGCTTGCTTCACTAATAAACCCAGCTGAGCAACAGAGGGGCCATAACCGCTCAAGGAGTCCTCAGATGCAGACAGCAACAGCACCAGCACCCTGGGAAAAAGGGAGGGCATGCATCTGACCATCCTGGCCCCCCAAACCTAGGACTCAGGGTGATGGCCATCTCGGGGCCTGGGGCAGAGAGCAGAAGCTGAGGCCCCTGGACTCTGGGCTCTGACTCCACTTTGCTCTACAGCCTCCAGCTGCTTCCTGAAGCCAGACCAGAAGCAGCAGCACCTCCAGGACACCATCCAGGGGCTGCGGGACAACTCCCTGGCCCTGCAGGGGGCCTCCCTGGCCCTGCAGGAGAGCCTCCAGCATGGGGAGCTGGAGAAGGAAAACCAGCAGCTCAGCAAGCAGGTACCCATGGGTGGTGTCCGGAACCTAGGGGCACGGAAGTGGCCAGGGGGAGCACCCAGGGGAGTGAGTAGGTGCAGCTGGGTGAAAGGCAGCATCCAGTGCAGCCACAGTTATGGGAGGGGGCAGGAGTCCTCATTGAGATCCAGCATGAGTGTCCCTGCAGCAGTGAGACCGCATCCCATGGACCACTGTGTGCCTCACTGCCTTCATCTGTGAAATGGGTTAACGATGTACTGCCCCTAGTAGGTGTGGTGAGGATCCTGTGAGTCAGTGCAGGCAAAGGGTCCAGCTCATGGTAAGTGCCTAAGGAAAGAAGAGCAATGTCCTCTTGGGAAGCACCAGGCAGGTTTGAAATGCGGGTCAGGGTCACACAGCGGCAAGGGTCACCCTCGCAGCATCTAGCACCGTGAGCTCCGCTGCAGGTCCAGTTTCGCTCTGGGGTCAGGTAAGGGGAGTATCTCGCCGCGAGGCCTTGGCGCCGCCCATCCGGGTCCCTTCCCTTCACTTAGCAAGGTGAGCCCCAGCTGCTGCCAGTCACTCAGGGCTCTGGTCTGGAAGCCTAGCTGTGTTGTCTGCAGAGGAGGAGGTCAGGGTGGGTCACCTTGGGTCTAGCCAGGAGGGCGCTGTCTCCAGAGACCTCCGCCAGTGCTGAAGCCAGTGGGCTGAGACCACTGTGGGGAGCGCAATGGGCCACCCTGTTCCCTTAGTCGCCCAGGCACAGGGACAGGTGGTTCAGGGCCATCTTCAAACGTGGACGCTGTATCTGCCTCACGTCCCTGGGCCCAGGGCGGCCTCCACGCTCCCAGGTCAGTGCAGCCCGTGTCCAGCATGGACACGGCCTGCCCCGTGACCCTTCCTGGAAGACATGGCCTTCAACCAGTGCTCTCCTTGGAGCTTGCGCACTCCTTCAGTGCACGTTGATACCCGGCGGGAGAGAGTGTGATTGAAGTTTACGTGGGCGATGCTTGGGCCTGGGAACGTGAGGACATGAGCTTTGGAGAGTGTGCAGTGGGAGTGTCAGCGAGGTCCCCTGGGCCTCTCTGGAAGGGGGCGACGCCGAGATGGGGGCGGCAGCCCCGGAAGCGGATCCTGCTCTCTTAGTGGGCAACCTAGACGCTAAAGTGACCCAGGAGCTCCTTTCCCAGCCTTTCCAGCAGGCTGGGCCAGTGATCCAAGTGAAAATTCCAACAGATAAGGGTGGTAAACCAAAGCAGTTTGCATTTGTGAATTTCAAACAGGAAGTGTCTGTTCCTTAGGCCATGAATCTATTTAATGGGATAAAACTTTTTGGAGGGCCCATCAACTTGCAGTTTAGATCAGGGGGCAGCCATGCCTCGCAGGAGGTTAGTTTGTCATATTCCCAGCATCATGTTGGAAATTCAAGTCCTGCCTCTCCATCTCCTAACAGACATGAAAGGACTGTGGATAACATGACTCCATCACCACAGGTCATTCCGAGATCTTTCTCTTCTCCAGAAAATTTTCAGAAACAAGCAGGGATGAACAATGTTTTGAGACAGAGGTCCTATGGCAGGAAATTTGGTTCTCCACATCTTGATCGATCAGGATTTTCCCCATCAGTTCAGTCACATAATCATAGTTATAACGAGTCTCCAAGCTCCCAGTGGCGTCAAGATACACCATCATCACTGCGTAAAGCCAGGCAGAGTCCTCGTCCCTCCCTAGCAGACAGACACAGCAGCCGTGTGCAGCATTACAGAGGACCAGACGTGATGACTTCTATGCAGACAGGAATCGCGATGGCTGGAGCCATGACCACGATAGCAGAAGAGACAGCAGTAGAGCTGGGAAGTGGCATTCATCTTGGAACTAACAAGTGTTCAAAGGACATTGTTTTCATAGGGTCATCTTAGGTCCCTTGGACTAAGTTGGTCTGGGAATGTTTTGCTCAAACTGTACAGAGCAGTTTTACAAGTTGCCACATTTCTTTATAAAAAAATTTAAACATATAGCTATAGTCTAATACAGAAATGAGAAGACTTAAAATTTACAATTTTTAATGTTCCTAGGGTATGTGTGCAATTTACTATAAGGATTGTACATGTTGTTTTTTTTGTTTAGACATTTGAAAGAGTTAAGTTTTACACACTTACTGATTTAAAAAATTTAAATCCTTTTAAAAATTTTATGTACCAAGTTGTTTCCCTTTAACTGTAGAACTAGTTTGCACAAATTCACTCCTTCCTATATTTGGATCCTTTTCAATAACTATAGCATTTTTGTACTGGTACTTTTTAATATATTGAAAACATAAAAGAAAACAGAAAAACCGGGTGGGCCCGGTGCAGAAGCAGCGAGGGAAGACACGCTCGTGTGCGGAGGACATGGGTGGGCTGTTTCAGGGCATGGCTGCTGGTGACACGAGCACAGTGCTCACTCTCCTTTAGGTCGAGGGGATGAGGAAGAAGAGAAGGCTGGACTGCACTGCCTTCCTGGACAAGCCAGGTCTTCCCAGTAGCGCAGTAGGACAGACATCGGGGAGGACAGACAGGCTCACCAGCCAGGTTCATACTGCAGTTACCAGGACCCCATTCACATGGGAAGAAGGGCCCTGAGAGGCTAGCAACGGCCTCCCTGTGCAGGTCACTCTGGTCAGAGGCCTCAGTACATGTAGCCACCGCGGGGGACACAGCTGCGTCGTGGGCTCTGAGCACACCTTGACCAGTGGCCGGAGTCCGGATGAGTGAGGCGCAAGGGCACTCTTGCTTGCTGACCGCCTGGCAGAACTGGTCCTTTCATGTGTCTGGGTGTCTGTCCTGACCTGCCCAGGGGTCCTGCGAGCATCATTTGCTGAGGCTACCCCGGCAATGGGAGGGACGTGGGCTGCAGACCTGAGACCTGGGTCCCACTGGAACTTGATTTCTGGGTGAGGCTTGGGACCGCCCCACCTCCTGTGAAATAGCTTCTCCAGGCCTCTCGTGGGACGTCCGATGTTCGGTGACTTATGCTTCTCGTCCTTTGAGGCACCGTGTGTCCTGTCTGTGGGCCAGGAGGAAGCCCTCCTCACGCCATGTCTCTCCGCACAGTGCAGCCCAGGGAAGCCACTTGACAGTCTGGGTGTTAGATTCACGTGGACTGGGCACAGGGAATGTCTCTAAATGGCAGCCGACCTCGCCGAGATAGAAAGGCTTGACCTTTAGAAAGATGAGAACCTCCAACGGGGCGGGTCCTCACTGGTGAGCCGCAGAGGCCTGCGCTATCGCCTGCGGCCCAGCTCCCAACAGGCCTGACAGATGACCGCTGACGCTTCTCCTGACCTCGGGGTCCACTCGGGTCCCTCCTCTGCACACACAGGACTGGCAGGGGGTGCCACCTCCCCGCATGACTCCTTAGCCCTGTCTCTCGGGTCCCATCCCCTGCTTCCTCTCTCGATCAGTTCCCTGTAGGACACCATGACAACCCTGCCACAGCCCTTGGAGGCCAGTCTTCGTTCTGAGCCCCTGATGGGGAGGGGCCGCAGTTCCCAGACCAGCGCCTTCCCTTGTCTGCTGCCAGGAAGCCCTTCTGCTGCTCCTCCCTGTCCTGCTCAGCCCGCTCCTGCCTGGCTGCATCATGGGTCCTCCCTAATGTTGGATCAATTTTGCATCTCCACCATCAGCTACAAACCTCAGGGGACATGGCCCAACACTGACCTCCCTGGAGCCAGGGCAGGTCAGCCCTGGACACGTCCAGACAACATGGCCCTCTAGGAGGTGTCTGAGAAGGAGGACTAGGGTCAGCCAGGACAGGTGGCCCGGAGTCCCAGCGCCCCTGGTGCCAGCTCAGCTCTCCCACCGCCCAGTGTCCCCAAGGCTGTAGGCTCGCTTTGGCCCGTGTAAATCGTAGTTCCCGAAGTTCATGTCCTTCCCTGTAACTCACGACCCTTCTCTAAGGGAGGACCTGAGAGAAGGTGTGTCCCCCTCACTTTGCACTGACATCCTAAGAGTTCATTCCTTCAGCCAGGAGTCCTTGTTTTGAGAGTAAGAGGGGCAGCCCTTTGGGGCCTATCGTGGGAACACAAGCGCAGTACATGGGGCTAATAGGCAGGCCCCTGGCATCCGCGTGCTCTGGGGACCTGGAGCCTGCCCACAGGAGCCCTCGGCTCAAGCCTGGTGCTTTGGGGAGGATGGGAAAGCCATCTCAGCCCAGTGAGCTCTCCCTAGGGGAATGGAGGGCCTCCAGGGAAGGACAGGAATGAGGGCTCCAGTTCCAGGGAAAAAGAAGCAGACAGAGAAAGATGGGGGTGTCCAGCAGGGGAGGGTGGGACACGGGGCTGTCACATCTTCAGACCAGAAGCAGCCACGCCAGATATGCAAAGGTTGGACATAACATTCCTTTCACGGGGAGAGAAGGGGCTGCAGGGGAGAAAGATTAACAGCAAGACAGGGAGGGGCGAAAAGGAAGGAGGTTCGGGGGCCACATACCCCAAGGCCTGACTGACAGAGCAAGCCTGGTGTTGGCCCACTGCTGTGCGTTTGACTCTGCTGCATCATCGCTGTGGGGCACTGGACTCCCTGGGCCGGTGCCCTTCTCTGCATGAGGGTGAGTGACCGCTGCGCAGGGCCTTCCTCCTCAGGGCCGGCTCTGGAGCAGGGGCTTCCAGCAGAGCAGATGCCTGCTTCCCTGCTGAGCCCAGACCTGGTGCTAGAAAGTGGGGCAGCGATCAGGAAGGAAAAGAAAGATGTTCTCACTTGTGAGAAAGAATCAGACAAGTGGCACGTTTCAGCGCCTTTTGCTGTTGGCCCTGTCTGGGTGTGGCTGCCCCTTCCTCATGTCCCCATATTGGGGCAGGGAGCTCGATGTGGCTACAGGGTGCTTTGAGGGCAGGAATATGAGCCCCCCTGTGCCTGACCCTCCCCTTCATGGGGAAGAAGCTCACTGCCTGCTGCTTCTGGAGGAGCCTGGAGACTGTGCCCAGACCTGTGAGATAAGGGAGGACGTCCCTAGGTCCAGGAGGAGTAGGCAGAGCTGGCATTAGAGCAGCAGTACTTCCAGGAGTTTGTAAACCTACCTGTGCCAGGCCGCCCCCAGCCAGGTGAATGAGCGGCTCTCGGTCCTGCTGCTCACAGGGTCGCTGGGCATCTGGAGGTCCTGCCCCCAGAGGATCTAGTTGGTAGCCTGAGGTCTGAGGTGTTTAACACCTCTGAGAACCACCTGATCTTTGAGAGTTTCTAACTCTCTACCTCTCTCTCTCTTTTTTTTTTTTTAATATATTTTATTGATTTTTTACAGAGAGGAAGGGAGAGAGGTAGAGAGTTAGAAACATCGATGAGAGAGAAACATCGATCAGCTGCCTCCTGCACGCCCCATACTGGGGATGTGCCCACAACCCAGGTACATGCCCTTGACCAGAATCGAACCTGGGACCTTTCAGTCCGCAGGCTGACACTCTATCCACTGAGCCAAACCGGTTTCGGCGGTATCCTCTCTTTTAATTTTAGAGCGGTAATCCCAAACCAGCAGCTTCAGGGTCACAAGTCCAAATGCAGGTTCTTGGGCCCCAGTCCAGACAGACCGTGTCAGGAGCTCTGAGGGTGGGAGGGGCTGGCACTCTCATGAGGGGTCAGCTCTTGTTGGACCTGACACCTGCCAGGTGTGTGCTGAACACTTTGCCCTGACAGAAGTGGGTGCCCGTGCCTGCTGCTTGCTGGCCCTGTCAGTTACAGAAACCCGCTCGTGGTCACATTGTTAGCAGGGAGCAACCCTTTCCCCCTCCCGGCTGGTCATGAGTTTGGTGTCAGTGGGAAGGGACAGCAGCACGGGGCTCGCCTGGGAGTCGCACCTCAGGTCCCACCCTGAGTCGGAATCTGTGTCCATCACGGCGTTCAGGTGTCAGGCACAGAGTGGGAGATGTGCGGGTCCAGGCAGTTCATGTTCAGGGAGTGGGCACTGGTGGGTCCCGCAGAAGAGCTCTGTGTCGGGCCGCTGATTGGGCAGTCGTCCAGGCAGGATGGAGGTGGTTGGGCCTGAGCGGCAATGGGTTGTAGAGGGGGAGCCGCATGGGGAAGGAGGACAGGCCTTGGTGGCCCATTTACTTGGAGGGGGGAGGAGGGAGAGAGATGGCAGAAGATGCCTCTGAGCAGCTGGATGAGTAGGAATGTCACCAACCGGTTGAAGTCCCTGTGGGACATCCAATGTTGGCCCCAGGAATGTGGCCTGACCCTCAGGACAGTAGTGGACAAGGCCTAAGACAGAAGCAGTGAGAGTGAGCAGTGGACAGCTGGGAGGGAAGCTGACCGATTGGTGTTCATGGCTTTTTTCCTACCATGAGGAAGAAGTGGATGCTACGGGCTGAGAGATGATGGTCAAGGGTGTGGGGAGCTCACTGCACAACTAGGCCTGACCTGAGCAGCGACTTAGAGACACCGCCTAGACTCCCTGCTTCTCCCTCCCTGCTCCGCAGTAATGGCAGTGGCTGTTGTACCTCCCCAAGAAGTGGGCAGGGAGGTTTTCCCTTCAGCAAATGCTGATAAAGTGTCTGTGGGGTTGACAGGTTGCAGGTTTGCTTTAAAACATAGTTCACTTCCTGAAACTGACTTTTGCACGGGCTGGGTCTTTGGCTCTGCAGATTGAAGACTTGCGGGTCCAGATGGAAAAAGAAAAGCAGACCAGTCAGGATCCGGAGACCCTCAGTGAGGAGCTGGTGGAGGTGCTCCGTGACATAGAGACCCTGAAGGCTGAGAAAGCCCAGGAGGTAGGCCCTCCAGCGCCATGCCTCCCCTTATGCCTGCCTGCAGGAGGGCGAGTCCAGGATCACAGCCAAGTCCTGGGAATCCAGCAGTGATTCCTGTGTTACCAGTTTCCTCCCTCACCTGCAGTTCAGACCAGCAATTCCAGCCACAGAAGGGGGTGGGGACAGTAATTGTCCCCAGGGACAATGGCACTCTTGTTTTTGATGGTGATGACTTGGGATAGAAGGGAGGTGCTCCTGGCTGTGCTCCTGGCTGTGGTGGGAGAGGCCAGGATGCTGCTAAATGTCCTGACGCACATGGGACAGCCCGCAGAATGAAGATCCCCCTTCAAATGTCCAGCTTCACGCTCTGAGCCCAGGCAAACCTCCAGGGCTGGTCTGCCTCACACTACAGGAAGTCCCAAGATAGGCAGGCAGTGCTGGGGCAGCGGCTCATGGATGCCACCCAGAAGCCAGGCTTCTCTCTTCCTGCTCTGCCAGTCTTGGCAGTGGCTGTTGTATTTCCCCAAGAAGTAGGCAGGAAGAATGTGGAGGGTGAAGAGAAAGAGGGAAGGCCTCCTAGTACCCTCTGTGAACATCTCATTGGCCTCACCTGACACCTGACTAACCCGAGCTGCAAGGGAGGCTGGGTATCAGGTACTTGAATTCTTCAGCGTCTCTAGTAGAGCAAAAAAGGGGGCTTGGGATCGTGCTGTGTAGACTTAAGAGACATGCATCCACGCTTCCCTGATACGGCTTCCAGTGTGGCAGACTGAATGACAGGTGACAAGCCAGGTGACTTGAGATGTGTGCTATTGAGGGAATATACGTGGGTCCAGGGAAAGTCTTGTTAGGTGCAGGACATTTAGAATCGTGGTGCAGGGCTTCCCTGAGGACCTGTCAATCACAATGATCCCGGGAGGGTGAAAAGGAGCCAGTGATGTTGGAGGCTGGAGTGGGGGCAGGTGAGCATTAACAGCAGAGGGAAGATTATGTGCAATGTCTGCAGGGGAGAGTGGCGTGAGGAGCGGCCACAGGCGTGGGTGGCCAACTCACCGGTCCCCTGGGGACCAGGATAAAAAGCATCAAGGAAGTCACTGTCATTGTCTTAAGTAAGAGGAGCTGTGGTCTCTGTTTCTAAATATCAGCTGTTTTGAATGTGTTTAGACCTGAACTGTCTGGGTGGGGATCTCCATGCCCTTCACCTTGTGTCCATATCAGGCCTCTGGGAAACGTTAGAATATCCTTTGGGTCCATGAGGAGATGGTCGTTCCAGGCCTACACGTTAGGCCCCCAGTTTGGACTGAAATCACACCTGTGTCATTTCCATGCAGGACATCAATAATGAAAACAAAGTCCTGCACCAGGCAGTCATGGAGACCAGCAGCAAAGTCAGCAAGCTGGAGTGGGAGCAGCTGCAGCTGTGTCGGGACATGGAGCAGGCGAAGGAGCAGGCAGCACTGGCGCAGGAGCTGGAGCAGGAGCTGCACCAGCTGCAGGAGGAAAACAAGAAGCTAGCCGCGGAGGTCAGCACCCTGACAATGGCCCTCAAGTGGGTCCGTGCCCTGGAGTGGGAGTGCCAGGGCCTCTTGCCGGAGAACCAGAGGCTGCAGACATCTCTAGACACGCTGCAGACCAAGGGTCTGGAGCGGCACCAGCAGCTGGACACCAGGGTAATTCTGGCCTCAGAATGAGTGAGGACGGATTCCTCCCTGGTCAGCTTTCTGATAGTTTGAATGTTGTGGGATGGGTGTTCTGTAATATCAGGTGGGTAGTGCTATTCAGGTACTCTACATCCTTACTGATTTTCTTTGTACTTCTCAAAGTAGTCAAAGAGGGAACCCAAGGAGCTTATCCAGAGAAAGGGCACAAACTGCCCAAGAGATGTCACATGTGCAGACAGGGGCCCAGGACTAAGCTTAGGCTCATGTGACAGTCCCTTTATGCCGCCGGCCCTTCCCAGAGCAGTTCCTTAAGTACTGGTAGAACTGTCCTCAGAACGGCTGGATTTTGCCTGTCCTGAGGGTCCTGCTATTTTGGTATCTGCACTTGACCCCTTCTTGGCACCTCACTGCATGTGGGGATGTGAGGATCCAGGGCCTGTGTTTCCCCTGGGCCTGCACCTGGTGAGGCATCATCCCCTTCTCCCTCCTGGCAGGCGGAACTTTCCACTCTGAGCTCCCAGAGCACCTTGCTCACTGTGCTCAGGGAGCAGAACACGCAGCTCCAGCACCAGCAGGCAGCCACAGAGAGGGAGCTTGAGACCTTGCGGGAGCAGCAGGAGAAGCAGGTGGCAGCCCAGGAAGCCCTGCAGGAGGCCCTGCAGCGAGACCATGCATGCCTGGGCGCGCTCCACGAGCACCGGCCTGGGGAGCATGAGGCCCTCAGGGACCAGTACAGCCACCAGAAGATGCTGCTGTGTCCGACCCTGGAGCTGCAGAGCAAGGCGCTCAGTGACAGGTGTGTGCCTGCGGCTGGTGGGTGACTGGCGGGCTCCCCCGGGTCCTGTAGCCCCTTCCCTCTGGCCCTTGGTGTTTCCTCTGGTCCTGCTGATTCGCAGTGTAGAGTAGTAAATCCACGTCACCCTCAGCAATGTGGAGTTGGTGCTGCTGGAGGCTGACGGGGAGGAGGGACTCCCAGGGGATAAGGGTGTGCCCAGCTAATGCCAGCTCAGGGAATCCAGGTGTCAGCATTGGGGTCCAAGCTCCCCTGGGGATTCCTACCTCTTCATTTTCTCTCCAAACCAAGAACAAGGAGGGGAAGTTCACCACACCTGCCGATGTTCAGGGCCCTGCCTTACCTAGCGCCCCAGGCCTTTCCCTGCCAAAGTCTTGGCTTCTTATTTTCTTTTTACTTTTAACTTCGGAAACTGCTGAATATATGGAAGTGTATGGAATAGTATAGTGAAAGCCCCGTGTTTTCATCTCTTGAATCAGTACTTAATCAATACTCTGCCATTCTCATGTTAACTTTACTTCTGACTCTTCATACTCCTTTTCTAAGGTTCAATTGATGTACCTTGAAATGATACATCTTAACTTTGTGCTCTTGCCAAATCAGGGCTTTGTGTGCATGTAGTCAGCCAACGTGGGCCGAGCTCCTGTCCCGGCAGATCCCTGATTGCAATGGTCCCTGCAGGTAGAGTGGGACCCAGGGCCTGGGGGATGTGTGATGTGCACAGGACTCCAAGACTGGGGAGAGAGAGGGAGAGATGCTCTAAAGAGAGGCCCTCCCACACTTGGCACAGAGCAAGTGGGAGCTGTCCACTTCCTGTGTTTGAGAGGTGGCCCTGCTGAGTATTTCCCTTGCTTCTTCCTCAACAAGACACTAGGCAAACACTGGGGCTTCCCTGGGAGCAGCTGAGGTGCAGGGAGTTGGCATCACAGGGACTAGGGAGGGCATTGCGATTGCAGAGCCTGCTGAGGGCACCTGCTGCTGCCTTAACCATGGAGGCGATGACGTTCATTTACTCTCTCATCCAGTGCTTCCTGTGGAATCTCTCTGGTGCCTTCCACCCCCTTTCTCCACCCATATTTCCATCCTTCAGGGATGCCGAGACATCTGCTCCCATCAGGCCCTCGTTCCTTCCAGCAAGAATGTGCATCTTCTGCCTCTTGGCATCTCCATCTCTGCCTCCTCCGCATCCATTCTGTGTTAGCGATCACCCACTGGGCGTGTGGTGCTGTGTGACGTGGTGGGAATGCACCCGACTGAGTAATGATGGGAGCCTCATGTGGTGCCCACCCCTCCCCAGGTGCTACAGGCTTTACCCTCAATGCCCTATGATAACCGTGTGGATATATTCTTACGTCTGTTCACATGGGAAGGTTTGTGCAGGTGGCATTTGATTGGTCTGAAGGAGGAGTTCTTATTATTCTGCCTGTAGCTCCTTGCTTGATAGACGTACTGGATGACTCAGTAGATTTTGCAGGTTGGACAGAGAGCTGGAGGCCCTTGGTCTGTCTGCAGAAGGGCTGCAGGTTGGAGGGGGAGGTGCCTGGAACATAAGCCGGTGGCAGCTCTGTATTCATTTCACCTGACAGTTGACTGGGACACTCGCTCCTTCAATCCCCTAGCCCGTGTACTGGGTGGCAAGCCTCGTACCTGGATTCATGGGGAGTAGGACTCGCAGTTTCTGCCCTGCAGTAGGGTTCTTACTAATGGTTTCATATGCTTGCTCCATGTGCTTTTCCAAAACACAGCAGGGAAGTAAGAGGTGGGGACCCTAATGGCCCATGGCCCTGTTTGTCAAACTTGGATGGGAAAGATCGCCGCCCTGAAAGCCAGGCAGAGCCCCCACCTCCACCTTCCACTTCCCACGTGTCGTGGCTAAAGGCCACATGAAGGAACGTTTGTCTTCCAACAGCCTCCCAAGCAGGTGTCTGAGTCCCCTCAAGTCTTGGCTCCAGACAGATGGTACAAGTTCAGTTGATATGGGGCAGGTGGGCGGGGATGGAGGGCTGCAGACAGAGACTGAAACCCTGGAACCTGAGTGGTCTCTGTCAGCCTGTCTCTAGATGTGGACAACTCAGAAAGGTGGTCTGGAAAGGGATTTGGCTGCACGGGGAAGATTGAAAGGATGACTTAGTCTCCACCTTGGACGTGGGGAGGCTCCCAAGTCACCCTGAACAGGGAAGGTTCCTGCAGGAGGAGTCATAGCCTGCGGCTGGTCTGGGGCTCCCTCTTGTGCTCTGCTGCCCTACAGAGAGGGCTGTGCGAGACCCTCTACAGACTGAGACAGGAAGGAAATAAAAGCCCGAGCTGAGGGGAGGCTGTGGGAGAGAGCGGGCAAAGGCTGGACTAGGGGTGCCTTGAGGAGCAGGGTGTGTGCGAGTGTATGTGCAACAGCCCCTGATGGCTGCTTGGGCCCCACCAGGCAAGCCTCTGGCCCCCACGCTGCCTTGCTCAGAGTAGGGAGAGTCGCTTTCCTGAGCTGGAGTGGAGGCCTCACCCAGGGCCCGTTGAACGGGATCAGCTGTTACAGGTCATGGAATTCTGCTGTATGTGTGGTGGTTTCTTTGAGAAGGGCGTGGCATTCAGGAAACAGTGGTTTTGTTCCCAGTGGGATAAAGGAGGGAGGCAGCTTTGACAGGGACTGGAAGGGACCATGGAGACACATCAGGTAGAGGAGGGGACTCGGCTCCTGGGTTTGTTTCCCTTCAACAGCTACAAGGACCAGCTCCAACATGAGTCGGCACTGGAGCAGCTGCGGAAGCTCTTGAACACCCAGAGGGAGGCTCTGCAGCAGGAGCAGAGGATGAGCGCCGTGGCCGCCAAGGAGAACCAGAGGCTGCAGCGAGAGCTGGACAGGTAACCACCAGGCCCCTGCAACGCCTCTGCTGGGATGTCATTCAGACCCACTCACCTAGCACCCGATGAGCTGAGCTCAAGGGAGACCCCTGGTGATGGTGCATCTTTACCAACCCTGCCATGGTAACAGCTGGTGGCAACAAGGTAGAGGGGACTGCAGCTGGTGGCTGGAAGGAAGGACTCGGGCAGCTGGGGTGGTGCATTGTCTAGGTTTGGATTACCTCCCCTCCCACATTTATGATGCTGATGACTGTTGGGCACAGACACCTGCATCCTCTAACACTAGCACCCCCATGAGGGAGAGAGGCTCGGTCCTCAGCATTCTCGCATCCCCATTTGTGAATTCATCTCCTCGCTGAAATGTACTGGTGACCTCCAAATCAGTGCCCATGGCCATTCATGTACGTGCCCAGAGTGGGGGATGCTGGAGTTGCCTGATGTGCACATTTGCAGCTGAGATTGAACAAGGCCTTTGACCCTGGCCTTCTTCCAGCTCTCACAAACAAGCTTCCTATTTGTGGTCCATTGAGTGCCATGGTGGTCTACTTGTGTTTGTGGGGTGATTTCCCCGTATGAAATGGCCCCCAAATGGAGTGCTGAAGTGCTGTCTAGTGTTGCCAGGTACAAGGCTGCACTGGGCCTCATGGGGAATATACGAGTGGCACACAAGGGTCATTCGGGCCCAGGTATGGTGCTGTTGGCTGTGAGTGTATTACAGGAGGTGTCTTTATGTCTTGATCAGTAGACAAAATGTGACCAGAGACTCCCAGGAACCGGTGGGAACAGTTTCAGTACACACTAAGTCAGTGTTTGGGTGGCTGTGTAGAACAGCAAACTGGGAATCATGAGACTTGACTGAGCTATTGTTATCCTTTAAAAAACCACAGCAACAGAGGAGGAAACAGGCTCAGGGAGATGACACAACTTGTTCAAGCTCAGTGCTCCTAGTTAGTGGCACAGGCAGGATTCAAATCCAGGTCTTGCCTCAACCCAGAGGCGTGACCATATGAAGCCTTCCTTGGCACAGCCCTGATTTAACATGTGTTGTGGGGCTGTAAACTCAGCTGCCTGCAGTGTCCGGGCAGGTCCAGCAGGTGGGGAAGGAGAGTCAGCGATAGACCAGGCCCTGGTGGAGAACACACCTGGCTAAAGGCTGTCAGATGGGAGGCAGGCCAGGTTGCCAGGTCATCTTTCTTTATGCTTCACACCCCCTTCCCCTCCAAGAAAAAGAAATCTGAATGTTGATGTGAAACTTAAAATTTTTGAATGGCTATAAACTACTCATTTACTTTGTTTTAAAAAAAAAAGCTGCTTTTTTAGGTAGCACAGAGGACCAATAGGACTTAGAAACTTTTTTGAGGCCGGGGACCCTTAAACCTAACCTGGGAGTATTCACAGGACAACCACACAGGAATCTTTTGATCTTTTGTTGTTTCCTTTCTTTATGTTATTTTTTTGTACTTGACTTTATTGGAGAGACATCAATTAATAAAACCATACATGCTTTAAAATGAAATGAAATAAGTAAATGTTAAAATTTTTTTAAAAGCTGTGTGGGCCAAACTTCACATACCTGTCTTCAAATTGAGTCCATGAGCCTCTGGTCATAGGAGCTTTTCGGTATAAATCTTCCCCCAGGAATCCCAGTTGGTTAATGATGATGATGATGATGGTGATCATTTCAGTGAATTTAAGTAACACTCCATAATCTCCTATTTTCTTTATTTCAGGTGTTGAAATTAGAAAGGGGTTTGGAATTGGGGAGAAGAGCTGAGCATAGACATAGAGTTTTAGAGCAAAGATGTTCTGATTCAGTGTTTAAGTGTTTGAATCAAAGAACCCTTTTTCCAAGTAGGCAGCTGTGCCGAAGCCTCACATAGAAAGGACTTGTACAGGAATGTTCTGTGGAAGTGGTGTCTGAGCCTGCCTGTCCTGTCTCCCCAGCCCACAGTGGGGCACCTGGGGTAGCCTCCTAGAACCCCAATGAACACAGTTTGAAAACCATGATTTTGTTCAACCCTTCATTTACACATGGGAAAAATGGAGGCCCAGAGAGGTTGTGGTTTTGATTAAGGTTGCACAACTGGTACAGAGCCTGGGAGTGCTCCTCAGCCCTTGGCCCTGTGTTTCTCCACCCGCAGGGCCAATGTACTACACCAGCAGTTGAAGGGGGAGCAGGAGGAGCTGCAAGCCCTCACCAAGGAGCTGCAAGCCCTTACCAAGGAGGTGTCTGCCGATAAGAAGGAGTTGCAAACCTCCCTAAAGGACACGCAGCTGGAGGTGATTCACTGGCAGACTCAGTATGAGGGGCTGAAGGAGGAGCAGGAGGAGCTGCAGATCCACACCAAGGAGCTGCAAACCTCCCTGAATGACAAGCAGCTGGAGGTGAACCACTGGCAGGCTCTGTATGAGGGGCTGAAGCAGGAGCAGGAGGAGCTGCAGACCCACACCAAAGAGCTGCAAGCCCTCACCAAGGAGCTGCAAGCCCTTGCCAAGGAGGTATCTGCCGACAACAAGGAGCTGCAAACCTCCCTAAAGGACATGAAGCTGGAGGTGATTCACTGGAAGGCCCTGTATGAGGGGCTGAAAGAGGAGCAGGAGGAGCTGCAGATCCACACCAAGGAGCTGCAAGCCTCCCTGAACGACACACAGCTGGAGGTGAACCACTGGCAGGCCCAGTATGAGGGGCTGAAGGGGGAACAGGTGGAGCTGCAGACCCACACCAAGGAGCTGCAAACCTCCCTGAAGGGCACGCAGCTGGAGGTGACCCACTGGCAGACCCAGTACGAGGGGCTGAAGGGGGAGCAGGAGGAGCTGCAGATCCACACCAAGAAGCTGCAAACCTCCCTGAACGACAAGCAGCTGGAGGTGAAGTGCTGGCAGGAGCAGTGCAACTGGCTGAGGGAGGAGCTCCAGAGCATGGACATCTCACTGAGGGAGCTGGACAACCACTGCCAGGTGAGGCCGGCTGCTACAGGGCCTCAGCACCCTGTGTGGGCCTGTTCCCTGGGCTGACGCCTTGGGCTCAGCCTGTCTGAATGGGTCCTCATTGGCATCTCTGCTCAAAGAGTGCGTGTGAATGTCTCACAGAGGCGGAGGGGAAGCCAGAAGCATGTGGCTGGGATGAACACCATGACTGGCAGGGGTGTGCTACAGAACACCTTTCACCTCATCTTTGCTTTCTGCAGGGTCGGGGCGGTGCATGGAAACAGCCAAGTACTGTTTTCTTTCCGTCCTCTCGGCTGAGCACTCTGCTCTCCGTGTCATCTCTTTGAATTCCCACAATGATCTGTGAGCTGGGGTTCCCATCCGTGTCCCTTTTAAGTAGCGGGTTGGAACCCTGTTTGTCTGAAGCCAAAACTTGGGACTTTCCTGCTCACCAACTGCGATGATATTCTAGAGCAGGATTTGGCCAGCCTCAGCCCCAAGCCTGCTTGTGTACTACTGTGAACCAAGAATAGCTTTCACAGTGTCTAATGGTTGGGGAAAATCAAAAGTAGGATAATATCTGGGGGCAAGTGAAAATGATTTGAGTAAAGATTTTTGGTTTGTTTTTTTAAACACAGTCACACCCATGTGTGTACATTGTATCTCTGGCTCCTTTCCTGCTGTATTAACAGAGTTGAACAGTTGCAGCAGAGACAACTGTGGGCCTGGAAAGCCTCACATATTTAGTACCTAGCTCTTTACAGGAAAAGCATACCAACCCAGCCTAGAGCAGAGATGTCCAATAGGAATATAATGTGGGCCACCACATGTGATAATCAACTTTCTAGTAGCCATATTCAAAAAATAAAAGGAGACAGGTGGGATTAATGTAATGGTCTATTTTATTTAACATTATACCTAAAATATCACATTTAACCCAAATGCTTATTAATGAGATTTTATTTTCAGGTTTGCAGGAAAGGTT
This sequence comes from Corynorhinus townsendii, assembly GCA_026230045.1. Classification (NCBI taxonomy): domain Eukaryota; kingdom Metazoa; phylum Chordata; class Mammalia; order Chiroptera; family Vespertilionidae; genus Corynorhinus; species Corynorhinus townsendii. The sequence goes on along the minus strand of JAPDVU010000007.1, from coordinate 107,666,098 downwards.
TTATTTATTTATATGAAGAAGCAAGTGAGATATGGTAGATAGAACATCCAAGTTGGAGTCAAACTTGCTGGAAATCCTGGCAGTACTTAATTATTTTCTATATGACCTTGATCAAGTCATGCATGATTTTTTTTATTTCTTTATTGATTAAGGTATTACATATGTGTCCTTATTCTCCTATTATCCCCCATCTCTCATTCACGTCCCCACCCCCCTGTTGTCTGTGTCCATTGATTAGGCATATATGCATGCATATAAGTCCTTTGGTTGATCTCTCCCCCTTACCCACACCATCCCCTACCTTCCCTGAGGTTTGATGTTCTGATTGATGTTTCTCTGTCTCAGGATCTAGTTTTGTTTATGAGCTTATGCTGTTCATTATATTCCACAAATGAGTGAGATCATGTGATACTTATCTTTGTCTGCTGGCTTATTTCACTTAGCATAATGCTCTCCATCTCCATCCATGTTGTTGCAAATGGTAAGAACTCCTTCTTTTTTACCGTAGCGTAGTATTCCATTGAGTAGATGTACCACAGGTTTTTAATCCACTCATCTGTTGATGGGCACATAGGCTGTTTCCAAATCTTAGCTATGGTGACTTGTGCTGCTATGAACATAGGGGTGCATATATCCTTTCTGATTCATGTTTCTAGTTTCTTGGGATATATTCCTAGAAGTGGGATCACTGGGTCAAATGAGAATTCCATTTTTAGTTTTTTGAGGAAACTCCATACTGTTCTCCACAGTGGCTGCACCAGTCTGCATTCCCACTAGCAGTGCACGAGGGTTGCTTTTTCTCTGCATCCTCACCAGCACTTATCATTTGTTGATTTGTTCATAATAGCCATTCTGACAGGTGTGAGATGGTACCGCATTGTTGTTTTGATTTGCAACTCTCTGATGATTAGTGACTTTCAGCAGGTTTTCATATGTCTCTTGGCCTTCCTTCTGTCTTCTTTCGAAAAATGTCTATTTAGATCAGTTGCCCATTTTTTGATTGGGTTGTTTATCTTCTTTTTGTTAAGCTACATGAGTTCCCTGTAAATGTTGGAGATTAAACCCTTATCGTTGATATCATTAGCAAATATGTTCTCCCATGCAGTGGGCTTTCTTGTTGTTTTATTGATGGTCTCCTTTGCTGTACAAAAGCTTTTTTATTTTGATGTAGTCCCATTTGTTTATTTTCTCTTTAGTTTCCATTGCCCTCGAAGCAGTTATCAGTGAAGAAATTGCTTCGGCATATGTCAGAGATTTTTCTGCCTGTGGATTCCTCTAGTATTTTTATGGTTTCCCATCGTATGCTTAAGTCCTTGATCCATTTTGAGTTTATTCTTGTGTATGGTATAAGTTGGTGGTCTAGTTTCATTTTTTTCCATGTATCTGTCCAATTTTCCCAAAGCCATTTATTGAAGAGACTGTCTTGACTCCATTGTATGTTCTTGCCTCCTTTGTCAAATATTAATTGGGCATAGTGGTTTGGGTCAACCTCTGGGTTCTCTATTTTATTCCATTGATCTATATGTCTGTTCTTGTGCCAGTACCAGGCAGTTGTGAGAACAGTGCCTTTGTAATACAGCTTGATATCTGGCATTGAGATCCCACCTACTTTGTTCTTCTTTCTCAGGATTGCTGTAGCTATTCAGGGTCTTTTTTTATTCCAGATGAGTTTTTGGAGAGTTCTTTCTAGGTCTGTGAAATATGCCGTTGGTATTTTAATGGGAAGTGCATTGAATTTATATATTGCTTTGGGTAGTATGGATATTTTGATGATGTTAATTCTACCAACCCATGAACATGGTATGTTTTTCCATCTGTTTATGTCTTCCTCTATCTCTTTTTTCAGTGTCCTGTAGATTTCCATGTATAGGTCTTTTACCTCCTTAGTTAAATTTATTCCTAGGTATCTTAATTTTTTTGGTGAGATGGTAAATGGGATTGCTTTTTAATCTCTCTTTCTGTAAGTTCATTATTGGTGTATAAAAATGCCATAGATTTCTTGGCGTTAATTTTGTATCCTGCTAACTTGCCGAATTCATTTATTAAGTCTAATAATTTTTTGATGGAGTCTTTAGGATTTTCTATGTACAGTATCATGTCATCTGCAAATAAGGACAGTTTTACCTCTTCTTTTCCAATTTGGATGCCTTTTATTTATTCTTCTTATCTGATCGTAATGGCTGGTACTTCCAGCACTATGTTGAACAGGAGTGGTGAGAGTGGGCATCCCTGTCTTCTTCCTGTTCTTAGGGGAAATGGTTTTAGCTTTTGCCATTGAGTATGATGTTGGTTGTGGCTTTGTCATATATGGCTTTTATTATGTTGAGGTATGATCCTTCTATTCCCACCTTGCTGAGAGTTTTTGTCAAGAAAGGGTGTTGGATTTTGTCAAATGCTTTTCCTGCATCAATTGATATAACTATGTGATTTTTATCTCTCAATTTGTTTATGTGATGTATCACATTTATTGATTTGTGAATATTGTACCATCCTTGCATCCCCATGATAAATCCTACTTGGTCATGGTGTATGACCTTTCTGATGTACTGCTGGATCCGATTTGCTAGAATTTTGTTGAGGATTTTGGCATATATGTTCATGAGGAATATTGGTCTGTAATTCTCTTTCATTGTGTTATCTTTATCTGGTTTTGGTATTAGGTTGATGCTGGCTTCAAGGAGCTTGGAAGTGTTCCTTCCTCTTGAACGTTTTAGAATAGTCTGAAGAGGATAGGTTTTAGTTCTTCCTTGAATGTTTGGTAAAACTCCCCTGTGAAGCCATCTGTCTCCAGGCTTTTGTTTGCTGGAAACTTTTTGATGACTGCTTCAATTTCTTCCATAGTTATCAGCCATTGAGATTTTTAGAATCTTCCTGAGTAAGTTTTGGAAGGTTGTATTTTTTTAGGAATGTTTCCATTTCCTCCAGGTTGTCCAGTTTGTTAGATCAGAGTTGTTCATAGTATTTTTAAATAATCCTTTGTATTTCTGTGGGGTCTGTTGTTATTTCTCCTCTTTCATTTCTGATTTTGTTTATTTGGGACCTCTTTCTTTGCTTCTTGGTGAGCCTGGATAGAGGTTCATCATTCTTGTTTATCCTTTCAAAGAATCAGCTCTTGGTTTCATTGATATTTTGTATTGTTTTTTTGGTCTCTATGTAATTCATTTCTGCTCTGATCTTTACTATTTCCTTCCTTCTACTCACTGTGGGCTTTTCTTGTTGCTCTCTTTCTAATCCTTTGAGTTGTTGAGTTAGATGATTTATTACATTTTTTTCTTGTTTTATGAGGTAAGCCTGTAGAGCTATGAACTTCCCTCTCAGGACTGATTTCATTGTGTCCCATAGCATTTGCATTGGTGTGTTTTTATTGTCTTTGGTCTCCAGGATGTTTTTAATTTCCTCTTTGATCTCATTGATAACCCAATCATTGTTTAATAGCATGTTATTCAGCTTCCAAGTGTTTGAATGGGGAGACACTCCACCAACTGAGCCACAGCATCAGGAAGCCCATTAAAGAGATATTTTACTTTATTTTTTAATTGTTATTAAGTCCACAGAATCTATTATGTATTTTGCTCTTATGGCTTGTCTCAGCTCAGACTGGCTGTGTTTTCAGTGCTCAGTGGCTACACATGGCCACTGGCTGCCTGATTGGATGGTGCAGTGGCAGAAGGCTTGGCTGTCCCCATGGCATTGGCTGCATTGGTCTTTCCAGCTGACGCAGATAATACCAAAGTGGCCATTTGTGTGTACGTGGCCTTTTTGTTCTTTTGGAAGTAGATTCCTAGCAGTGGAAGCACAGGAGTGTGTGGTTTTTGAGACATTGTCCATCTGTGTTTTAGCTGCTCTCCCGTCTGAAGAGCAACTTGGAGAAAGAAAACCTTCACCTGCAGAGCCAAGTCCAAAGGTTGAAGGAGCAGAACCAGAAGCTTCTCCAGGAGGACGTGGAGAACAAGGACCAGCACCAGGAGGAGTAGAAGCAGTAAGTGTGAGAGGTGTGGGTTGACAACTGCCCATCAACAGAGGGGGCGTGGCTTCCAGGTTCAGGACTGGACTGTGCCCTTCTGGGCAGCAGAGAACCCCCTGGGCGCATTGGTACCAGCTCATCCTTCTCTCACTTTCCCTGGACTGCTTCTAGATTTCTGCAAGTAGGGGTGGTTGGCTTTGTTGGCTTTCCAGAGACACTGCCCCCTGCCAGATTCTTCTTAATCTGCTTTGGGGATTATGTTCACTTTGAAAAATACCACAGTGATACAGAGAGGTCCTAGGGAAGGACTTCAGCTTGCAGGCTGAGCCCTTTCTGTGTCAGTGTTTCCCTTAATGGCCTGGAGAATGGGTTGTTGGTGCACAGTGGCTGTCCTCCCTCTGCCGACATTGACTTTGCCGACAGTCTTGGCTTTGGCGTGGGCTCCACAAGGTGCACAGAACCAGTTACCTGGTCTCCAGGAACCAGTAGGGGTGAGCTCTATGCACAGCAGACAGATGTTGAGGAGCTCCATGGAGGTAGAAGGAAGTGTGGTGATGGGAATTGGAATTCTGTTGCTGCCACAGATGGGCACAAAGCTAGCCAGTGTGTGTGTGTGGAGGGAAGAGGGTGGGGGATGTGAGGGTGGAGCATGGCAGGGTGCAGGGAAGGTGCAGGGAGTGGCAGGAGGGAAGGCTGGAAGGGGCAGCGCTCGGCCGTGGAAGGCTTCCATGCCCACTAATGAGTCAGTTTCACTAGGAAGTGAGTGTTTAAGGGATGATGGTGTACAGGGCCTAGGAAGCTGCCAGAAATGAGGGCAGGAGGAAGAGCCTTGGTGCTGGAAACCTCGTGGTTTGGAAGTCAAGTAATCTGAGATGCGTCTTGTGGGTCCAGGGTGGTCTTCACCCCTCGGTGCTGTGCTGCGGGGACTGTCCTTCCTTGTGATCAGGAATGGCTGGCCAGTGTGGGACAGAGGGACATGGGCACAGTGACCACGGGGCGCCGTCCCAGCTCCCTGGGATGATGCTGCTGCTCACTCACTGTTCTGCCTGAGTTGTCTGCTCATCTACAGGGGGCTCGCCACCTACCAAAGATGGTTGACATGGAAAAGTGCACTGCAGTTTGGGGGTAGAAGTGAGAGTTTGTAGCCAGAATTTGGCTCTCTGTAACACAGCTGCTAAAAATGACCAGAATAGGTTGGGCAGGTGTGACATAGAAGAATAGGGACCTGGTACACTGGGGGATGATCTGATGAGGCCAGGGGGTGGGCAGGCTTCCTGAGCCTGCTCTGAGCAGAGTCTTCCCCAGCCCTGGTATAGCTGGGTCATGAGTTTGTGGGGCTGGGGGACAACCGTGGGAACAGAGTAACACAGACTAGAAGAACAGAGGCCGAGCCAAGGGCGCTGGGAGCAGAGCAGGTCAGGATCCAAGGGCCCAGTGGTTAGCAAGCAATCACTTTTCACAAGTGATCCCTTCGCAGTGAACTCATGGGAAAGCCCTCCGATTAGGTGGGGCCTGGGCACCTTATGACCGAAGGAGCCTGAGCAGCTGCCTCGATGGCGAGGACTCACTTTCAAGCAAGGAAAGCAGGGGTCTGAGCTGTCATGGCCACATGGGTGAGGAGAGGCAGGAAGAGGACTGATGCCAGAGGCCCAGTGGGGGATGCTGTACAGCGAGCACTGCGTGCACGGCTCCTAGACACACAGATTGAAAGCCTGCCATGCCTTCTGCTTCAGGAAGGCCAGGCTCCCTCTTCCAAGAGTGGGGGTGCCCTCTGGCAGCTCAAGGTTTAAGTGGTGTCTCTCTGTTCCTTTCTGTGTTTTTGAAAATATGAACTGACTTCCCATATTTAGAAATTAAGAGATTTTGCTTCAGAACCGAGGCTTCTGGATCCTTCGGGAAAAGCAATAAGAAGCTTCCTCACATGGAGAGAGGGGCTTCGTTTGAAGGCCCTGCATTAGGTCCCACCTGATACCATGCGCTCAGCCTAGCCACAGGCCACATGCCCCCCTCCCTCCAGTCCTCCCAGGCAACTCTACTCCTTATCTTCTCTGTCCTGGTCTAGGCAGCGTGTTTCCACATGTTCTAGAAAGCTCCATGTGTCCTAAGGGTGGGCTCCCCACACCTCCAACCTTTCCCTTTCCCAGATACACCCTGTTTGGTCTACACCAGAGTCCTGCGTGAAATTTTCTTTGTTAACAACGTTGTTTGAGACCCAGCCCCAGACCTCACAGACACAGAAGCACTGGCTGTCATCTGGCACAGCCCATGCTCACTGTGCACAGGGCCTGGCGCTCAGGGGAGGCAGGACCCCTCCTGGGGCGTCTCCAGAACCCGTGTCTGTCCTTCTGAGGGCGTTCCCTGAGCTATGGCAGAATCGCTCTGTTCTGTCCTGCTTTGCAGACTGGATGGCATAGTCTGGGCTAGACTGGGACAGCGGCCCTTTCGGTTCAAGGTGGTCCTTTCCTCTCAGGGTCCCAGTCAGCCAGCTTAGAGAGCCGCGGTGATGCGTCCAGTGACCGCTCACCTCGCGGCCTGAAGGGTAAGTCGGACTTCCTTCTGGGCACTTTCCAGTTTCCTTGGGTCTCCGCTTTTAGCTTGGTGTTACCTGTATGATTTAAAGAAGACGATTAGCAAGTTCTTCAAAGCTTGATGGGTTTGCCTGCATAGGGCACACCATGCTGTTTCAGGCTCAGACCTGGGAGTTTTCACGGATTGGGGTTCATTTCCCTTCTCCTCACTGACCAGCTCTGGGCACCTGGGCGAGCCTCCCATCCTCTGAGTCTGAGTTCCTGCAGCTTCCAGATGGGGACAGGGCCAGGAGTTCCGGTCCATCATGGTCAGAGGACACAGGGTGTGTGTGATTCCTTTACGGTGTTCAAGCTGGTTAATGGTGCAGAAGATGGTCTGTCTGTGCTGTCCCAAGGGCTAAGGATTGTGGTGCCTCACAGCTGTTGCTAATTTCAGCTTTAGCAGAAGCTCTGCACTTTTCTCCACCTTATTTTGTTTTTAAACCCAAGCGTGAACTTCTAGAGCAGTGGTCGGCAAACTGCGCTCACAAGCCACATGCAGCTCTTTGCCCCTTGAGATTTTAGCAAAGGCCAGCTTAGGAGTACCCTAATTAAGTTAATAACAATGTACCTACTTATGTAGTTTAAGTTTAAAAAATTTGGCTCTCAAAAGAAATTTCAATCCTTGTACTGTTGATATTTGGCTCTGTTGACTAATGAGTTTGTCGACCACTATTCTAGAGAATTCCAGCATGTCCTTGACATCCCCAAGGCCAGCCTGGGAGAAGTATGCTCCGGGTTCCCCAGCAGGGCACCCTGTGTTCCATAAGCCAGAGGCAGCACAGAGCCCACTGGGGATAGGTAAGTGAGAGTGAGAGACTGATATGTGTCCCTCTGTGTCCCCTCACCCTGATACTAGGTTCCTCTGACTCGGCCCGCTCCACCAAAGGCCCAAGAGCTTCTGCAGGGAGAATCTGATGCCCAGCAGGGACACAGCACTCTGTCCCGCCCAACGATGCCATCACCCCAGGCCATAATACCCTCAGCCACCAGGAGTACCTGCCACCCAGAAGAGGGGTTTGGCCCAGCTCGAGGCCTGGGGCCGCCTGTGCCTGTTCCCCCTGAGCAGAGGATGGTCACCTGGAGGAGGTGTCACCAGAGGATGAGTTCCTGGAGGCGCGTGACAGGGCTCCCCCTACGCTGTGTGTTGCCCGGGAGATCTCTTTCCTCACTATCCCCTCCGATGGACCTGGACCAGAGGGGAGACCTGGACGGCAAAGTCACAGAGAGGGATGGGGTGGGGCTGGCGCAACCTGGCTGCAGAGCTGGCTGGATGGGGACATAACCACTAGCCAGAAAGTGACTGTGCTGGTGGCCCGCCCAGACTTGGGAGGCTGTTCTCTCCATCTGTGCAGGGAGCGGCAGAAATGCGAACATTCAGGGGTCAGCCATGTAGTCTCTGTTACAGTGACTCTATGCTGCCACTGGGCAGGAAGTCCTAGTCCATCTGTCAATAAACGGGCAAGGCTGTGCTCCAATGACACTCTACTTATGGACATTGTCCTTTGAATTCTATAAAGGTTTCACACACAAAAAAACTGTTCTTTAAAAATATCATGTTTTAATCATTTAAAAATGTAAAGACTCATTAGCTCCCAGGCCATACATAAGCGAGTGGCAGGTCCTAGCCAGCTTGGCTCAGTGGTTAGAGATTCAGCCTGTGGACTGAAGTTTCTCAAGTTGGATTCTCATCTAGGGCATGTACCTCAGTTGCAGGTTTGATCCGCCAGTCTTGGTCACAGCATGTGCAGGAGTCAACCAATCATTGTGTCTCTCACACATTGATGTTTCTCTCTCTCTGACCCTCCCTTAACCTCTTCCAGTTTCCCTAAAAATCGGTGAAAAAAAATATTCTTGGGTCAGGATTAACAAAAACAAAAAAAGGGTGGCTCGTTGGAGTGGGACCGCAGCGAGAGGTTCCTGAGTGCTGCTCTGCAGCTCTAAACCCTGGACGTCAGCTGCATTAGGAAACCCTCGTGTCTCCGTGTAGCTTTCCTGAAGCTGCACGTGTGCCTGTTACTGAGCTGGTGCCTCCGTGCACGGGTGATGGTCCCCGCTTGACAGTGAGCCCCTTGGAGGGTTTTAGTGCCCCGGTGATTGTCTCGTTCTCATTAGCGTACACAGTTGAGCTTTCTCCGGCCACATAGCAAATTCTCTGGCCTGCAGTAGTAGAGCCTGGCAACACAGAATACAAACTGTTTGTTCAGTAGAGACGTATTGAGCGTGTCCTATGTGTTAGGCAGCACGCATGATGCCTGCTCCCCCCCACCCCCAAAAATAAAGGAAACCCATTCATCAGCAAGTTTTGTCACATACTTGCTAGGCACCTAGTCTTGTGGTTGGTCCTGAAGGCAATACAGTAGGTCCTTGGGTTACGTGGGCGATCCGCTCCTATGGCGCCACGTAACGCGATTTTCGCCATGAGTCGGAACCCACCTACATAAGCACCGACGTCACTCACATGGAGCACATACACAGCAGTGATGAAGTGAAACAGTAACAAGAATTTAAAAGATAACAATTCCTGACCTTTACTTGTGGTAAATACAGTAAATGATAAAAAACATAAAGCACATATGTGTGTACATACATCGAAATGATGGAACTTTTTTTTTTATAAATAAATGGGAGATGGCGACGTAACCACAAAACGATGTACCTTGAGTCCCATGTAACCCAAGGACTGCATGTATGTACAGGGTCTCTCCCTCCCGTCATTTCTGTTTCTGGCTCCAGGGCACTGTGCACGGGGGCTGGAGAGAAACCAAAGCCCTGCTCTCGGGTTCATAGTCTGATGCCGTGCTGCTCAGACTACGGCCTGCCGCACGCTCACCTGGGCTGCCTGGACACAGGCTGGACCCCGGGGTTTCTGGCTCAGGGGCTCTGGGGTGGGGCTCCCTGAGTATCGGCATCACTGCCAAGTGCCCAGAGGACACTTGGCCCTTGCCAGCCTTAATGAGACCAAAGCAGCCTCGCTGTAGGAGTTGGTTGTGGAAGCTGATGCTCCCTCCTGAGAGCCCCCTCCCTCCCTCTGTCCAGCGTGCTCCCCCACGAACCTGACACCCCTGAGCAGGCCTGAGGAAGTGGGATTCTCAACCATGACCCTGGCCCTGCCTCCACTCCCTGAGTGTAGATGCCGGGAGTGGGTGTCACAAGATGGGCCCTCTGGGTGGCCAGGGCGGGTGTACTCGTGAAGATGGGTGTCAAAGATTTAGAACTGTGCAGAGAGTGGCTGGGTGGTGGGAAAGATGGCTGCAGAGCCAGACAGCTGTGTGTTCAACCCCCACCTGCCACTCTCTGGATGTGGGACATGCTGAACTGTGGCCTCACTTGCCTTACGCGTTGAAGGTTGTTTTAATACAGCCTTGCAAGATTGCTTTGAGAATTGAATGCATTGGGGGTGGCTTTTGTTTTGTTCTTTTGCAATTGCACCTGTGGTTTCTAGCAGAGCGCCTGGCACACAGGAAGCAGGTGATAAATGGTACCTGTTGTCTTAGTGACCGCAGGTCTTCCTGGACAGACACCCAGGACATGTGACTCCAAACTAGCATGTGAAACAGCAGGCTGGTCTCTGGCAAGCTGAGCGTCCAGGTGCCTTAATGGGCCAGGAGTTGACAGGTGGAGGTGTCTCCTGGGCTGCTGAGCCATCCCGCAGACCGACGCTGCCTGACACAGGTCTGGTGGCCTGGGTCTGAACCCTGACTCATGTCCCGCAGGCTCTCCTGCCCTTCCTCTTCTCCTGGTGGCTCTCCACCTAGGAGATGCCTGCCCCAGGCTGCTCTAGGCTGGGAGGTGCTGGCAGAAGGTGGCAGTCACCAGAGCAGGGGCAGACCCGGGCCTCCGTGGGCTCTGCCCACCCCCCTTGTGGTGGGAAAGGACTGAGTGTGTCGCCAAGGGAAGCCCAGCCAGGCACTCTGCTCAGCTGGGGAGCAGCTTGAAGGGGAAAGTGGCAGGGTGGCCGTCCCCTGCTAAGCCACCGCCTTGAGTTCCCCTCGGCCCTCCTCACTCGTTCCCTCCCACCACCCCCTTTCCCAGATCAAGAGAAAGGTCTAGGTGGCTGTGAGGGCTTTGAGCGGGCTGGTCTGGATTCATTTCTCTTCCTTGTGGCCTCAGACGAAGCCCTCACAGGCGTCTGACCTGGTGGAAGAGGACAGAGCACAATCTGCCCAGTCAGCTCCGCCTCCCACTCTGCTGGGGGGACATGAGGACCAGAAGGAAACAGGCACTGAGCTCAGGCTTCCAGGCGTGACCTGCCCAAGGGGGTGAGTTTGTGGAAAGCCACTTCCCTCTCTGGGTCTGTTTTCTTGCTGGTGAACTCAGGGGCTGCCTGCGTGGCCTCTGGCTTTCTCCCTGACCCCTGTGTTGTGCTGCCCCGCCATCCTGACCAAGGGCAGAGTGTGTGCTCTTGCCTCTCCCTTGCACAGCCCTGCATGCTGGTCCCCAGGCCCCCGAGGCAGAAGTCAGCCATGGCCCACCAGTTGGCTAGGGTGGGAGGTACCCAGGGATGCAAGGGCAGGCCAGTGCCCCAGGCACGCCCTCCTCCTGCTCCAAACTCCCAGACTGGGGGCGTGGGCTGGGAGTCCCTTCACCCCACCTCCCCAGGCGATCCTCTCCAAGAGCTTAGGAGAGAGTGGTCCAGGCAGGTGGGCAGTGACCAGAGCTCTCCACACTGAAGCTCGCCCAGCCTCCAGAGCTCCCTCCTCAGCCTGTGAAATACTCACAGGAATCAAGGTGCGGGCAGGGTGGGCTCCTTCTGGGCTGCAAGAGAAAATCAGTCTAGGTCTACCCCAGCTTCTGGTGGTGGCCAGCTATCCTTCCTTGGTCCATGGCTTGGAGACCCATCCCCCACCCACCACTGAGTCCCAGTCACATGGCCTGTGAGTGAGTCCAAATTCCCTCTTAAAAGAATACCTGTCATTGTAGGTAAGGCCCACCCAATCCAAGCCCTCCTCTGAACTTGATTACATCTGCAAAGGGCCTATTCCCAAATAAGGTCACAGCCACTATTCCCATAGGCATGTGTTGGGGGACACTGTAGGGCGGTATCACAGGCCACACAAAGGAGACAGAGGCCCAAATTTGAGTAGAAACAAGTCTCAGGGCAGCAAGCTGAGTATGAAATACCGCATAAATACTAGTAAACACACGCAGAAATAATTCACACATTTTCCTATGGGTAGATTGGGCGTCCAGGTAAATGCACCCACGTGTGAAAAGGTTCACGCCCTGCCCACGAGCAGGGGTCCTTCGGTGGCAGGTCATGAAGAGGGCTTTTGTCCATAACCCGAAGGGATCTCCTGTATGAAGTGAGAACGGATCCCTGCACTCCCCACCAAGTCGGGGGACCACGTGTTCTGAGAGGAGACACACTGCGGCTGCACCTTTTCCCGCTCTGCCACCCTCCCATCAGCAGGGGGCGCCACCCCGCCCCTCGCAGCGCCCTGCTCTCTTGACTGGAAGTCCTGCCCTGGCCAGAAGCCAGCACTGGCGCATGTGGAGGAAGACTGTGTCCACAGGCAAGGAAGCTTTTGCTGGTGGTTACCCACACCACGTGGCCGCCAGAAGGCCAGAGGGGGCGTGGGCCCTGGGGCAGCTAAGCCCACGGTGAGGAGTCCGTGCTGGGACCTACGAGGGCCAGCCTGCGGTGGAGGAGTGCTCATTGCAGGTCCGTTAACTTCCTCCAGAAGGTGGCCAGGGCAGGGCAAAGGGCAGCCCGGGCTGCTCCGGGTCCTCTGGACGCGGATGCTCCCGCTCTGTGGGCACCAGCTGCTTAGGGAGCCGGCCTTCTGAAGTCAGGGTTCTATTTCACACACACACACACACACCCTCCCCCCCCCCCCACCCCCGCCACGGCCAGTCCCACTCCTCCCTGCAGAGTGTGACGGAGCCTGGGCCCCTTCCTCGTGCCCTGTGCTGCCAGGTCTCGGGGCCGTGTCAGGGCTTCCTAGCGCCCCCCCCCCCGCCCCCCTTCCTGTGTCAGACTGGGAACCTCCACAACCAGATGGTTCTGGCTGGGACAGAATTTCAGGGAGTTGCAGTTAAAGCCATAGACCCAATGTAATGACTGTATTTATACTTTGTATTTGCAAAATCTTTTACAGTTTCGCATCTGCCCTCTTGCCTGGCCTTCGCAACAGCCTTGTGATTTTCCCCATTCTGGGACAAGGAAACAGAGGCCTAACAAGATGGAGCGGCTCACACAATAGCACAGCACCTCTGGGTTTCATTCAATAAATATTTGTGAACATCTATAATGTCCACAGAACCAGACTAGACACAGGAGACCGAGAGATAAGGAAGAAATGGCTCCCACCCTCTACCCTCAGGGAGCCTTCAGTCCTGTAAGATAGGAAGGCCACATGCACAAAGGACTACCACTAGGCAGTAGATGGTGGGTGCTTACTGCTCGTCCCTCCCACTCACATTTGCTCCTGGCTTGTTCTTGTCACTTTATACTCTCTGTGGGACAGCAGGTCTTCTGTCGTTTCAGCCCCTCTACACTCTCAGGACGCCCGGATCGCACCACCCTCCCTGGAGAAAAGGTGAACATAACCAGCTTTCTGCTACCACATAGCACTTGTTCAGTGAGGCCAGCCCCGCTTCCATCTTCATTAGTCTGTTGCCTGCCCAGTCACTCACGTCAGATACCTGACCTTCAGCTTCTTCCCTCACCTTCAAGACACCTCGCCAGAGGTGATGTCAGAGGAATGGCAGTGTGAGAGTGCACCTTTTCCTCTCTCTTAAGAATTTCAACAAGTTAATCAGCTATAATTCAAGAAAGAAATCCCTGCTCAACACAGATGCACGCCCGAGAGACCCACACACTAAAACATCATATAAAGGTGGGCAGCGGGAATAAATGGGGAGATGGGCCTTAGATGCAGCCCGGCCGCCAGGAACTTGCAGCTTAGCCCTTTCGCTGGGAAGCACAGAGAGCCAAGGGAGGAGCGGGAGCAGAGGGAGAGGGGGAGGGAGGGTAGGCTGAAGAGAGAGTGTCGAGGAAGCAAACAGTGATTGTGCCAGCAGATGCCTGGCAGAGCACTTCCACGGGGTTCTGCTGTGCAGCTCTCCATTGTTGGGCCGATGGTGGTATGTCAGATGAAGAAACAGAACCACAGAGCCCTGCACCCGCATGGATTCCTGAAACTTGCCTCTTGCCCTTGGAGTCGGGTCCAGGAGCACATTATCTGTAAACCTAGAGCTGTTGCAGTAGAACTGCTGTTTCCCTCTGTGACTGATCTCCAGGAGGGTGGTTGGGGTGTAACCCCATGGAGGTCATAGGTCACTATTATGGTAAGAGCAAAACAAATTGCACCTTCAAGAAGCCCAACTGTACTGTCTTACAGAAGTGGTGGAAGTTCAAGACTAGGAGACCACAGAGTTAAAAAGTTACGTTTCTGGGCCTTCTATTGGAAAATAATAGGAAGACCTCTTCAGAGATAAATGCATAAGCAAAGAAGGAGAGCAAATACCATGGAGAACCACAGCAATGAGGATGACAAGAAAGAAAATGAAAAATCCCCAGAAAGCAAGCTGGAACACATGGAAATATGTGATATAAGTGGCAGAGATTTCATGATTGCAGTTCTGAAAATATTCAACAAGATGTGAGGAAATACTGACAGGCAATGCAGAGCACTCAGAAAACAAATCAATGGCTAAAACAAGAACTTACTAAAGAGCTTGAAACTTTAAAAAAGAACTAATCAGAAATGTTGAAAATGAAACATTCAGTCAAAGAGATTAAACATAAACATAAACTACTGAGCATAGAATACAGATCCAACCAGAAGGAGGAAAGAATTAGTGATATCCAAGATAGGAATCAAGAAATGAAGCAGAAGGAAGAAAACACCTGAGCAAAAGTAAAATGAAAGCTCTAGAAGACCTATCTGACTCCATCAGATAAGCAATATTTGAATTTTAGGCATCCTAGAGGAGGAAGAGTGGAAGCAGGTTACAGAGAGTCTATTCAAACAAATAGTGGCTGCAAACTTCCCAAATCCAGGTAGAGAACTAGATCCTCCCATTCGAGAAGCAAACAGAACACCTACTTACCTCAATCCAAAGAGGCCTTCTCCAAGGCACTTGGTATTGAAGCTGTCAAGAATTAACAACACAGAAAAAATTCTCAAAGCAGCCAGGGGAAAGAAGAAAATGACCAACAAAGGAAAACCCATCAGAATTTCATCAGACTTCTCAGCAGAAACTCTACCAGCCAGAAGAGAGTGAAACTAAATATTCAAATGTCTGAAAGAGAGAAATTACCACTCACAAATAATATAGCCAGCAAAATTATCCTTTAAATATCAAGGAGAAATAAAGATGTTCCAAGACATACAGAAACTGAGGGATTTTATCACCAGAAAACCTTCATTGCAGGAAATACTCAAGGGAGTTATTCTTACTAAAACAAAGAACATAAGGTCACAACACTATGAGTAAGATCACCAAAAAAGTTACAGCATAAGCAGGGATAATTTGTGACAAAAACGTAAAAGGGGGGAAGAAGAAAGTTCTGAACTGGCAAAGGAAGATGAAGGTCAGATGCACTCAAAAGGGGAAAAACTACAGTATATATGCAACTTCACTTTTTATGAATCTAATGGTAACCACACACAAAAATCACCAATCCAGGACAGATCACTTAAAAAAAAAAGGAAGTAAGGGAAAGCTGTATAGAATACCACCAAAACAAAACAAAACAAAACAAAACAAATGGACAGAAAAATAAAGAGATAAACAAAACAAAACAATGGCAGCACAGAGCTACCAGAAAACAAAAGATAAAATGGCTATAGGAAATCCTCATACATCAATACCTACCCTAAATGTAAATAGTCTGAATTCACCAAAAAAGAGGCACATAGTAGTAGAATGGATCAAAAAACAAAACCTAATTTTATACTGCCTACAAGGGACATATCTAAGCTGCAAAGACAAAGGTAGATTCAAAATAAAAGGGTGGAAAATGAGTCTCCAAGCAGAAAAGCAGGTGTTTCCATACTTATATCTGGCTTGAAAATAGATTTTAAGATAACAAGAGACAAAGATGGACACTTTATAATGATAAAGGGGACACTACATCAAGAAAACATAACATTTATTAATATACTAGGGCCCTGGTGCATAAAAATTCATGCACTGGAGGGGGGGTCCCTTAGCCTGGCCTGCCCCCTCTCACAGTGCAGGAGCCCTCAGGGGCAGGAGGTGACCTGGCGATCAGGGGAAGGTGATGCCCCATCGCACCTCTTCTGCTGCCACTGCTGGCAGTGCAAGCCTCAGCCGATCCAAGTTACCTGAGCCTCAGGCAGCCCTGGGCAGCTGGGCAGCTGCCATCCGAGGCTTGCCTGCACCTCGGGCCAGCCCTGGGCTGAGGGGACTGAGGGGTTACGGAGGCAGGCACACTTATTAATATATATGCACCCACCCAGAGAGCACCAAAATATATTAAACAACTACTCACAGAACTGAAAGGAGAAACAGATCAAAACACAATCATAGTTGTACTCCATTGATAGTTCTAGGCAGGTCAACTAAACAGAAAATCAATAAAGAAATATTGTCCTTAAATGAAACACTAGACCAAATGGACATAATTGACGTTTATGGAGCCTTACATCCCAGAACATCAGAGTATACATTTTTCTCCAGTGCACATGGAGCATTCTCAAGGATAGACAATATTGTGGGTCACAAAACTAGTATCCACAAGTTCAAGAAGATTGAAATTATAGCAAGCATATTCTCTGACTATGATGCATTGAAATAAGAAACTGCAACAAGGAAGTAAAGAAACCCACAAATATGTGGAGATTAAACAACACACTACTAAAAAATGACAGGGTCAAAGAAGAAATAAAAGATGACATCAAAATATACAGAGAGACAAATGAGAATGACAGTATAACATATCACAACCTCTGGGATGCAGCGAAAGCAGTAATCAGAGGGAAGTTTATACCATTAGGCTTATTTCAAGGAACAAGAGAAATCCCAAGTAAACAACCTAACGTTACATCTTAAAGCACTAGAGAAGGAAGGATAAAAGCAACCCAAAGTTAGTAGAAGAAAGGAAATAATAAAAATTAGAGAAGAATTAAATAAGATATAGAACAAAAAGATTATAGAAAAAATCAAGAAAGCAAAGAGCTGATTCTTTGAAAAGATTAATAAAATTGACAACCCCCTGGCTAGACTCACTAAGGAAAAAGGGGAAAAGACCCATATATACAAAATCAGAAATGAGAGAGAAGTCACCACGGACATCACAGATATACAAAGGATCATACTAGAATATAATGAAAGACTATATGCTACCAAATTCAATACCTAGAAGAAATGGGTAAGTTCCTGGAAATGTGTAAACTTCCTAGACAAAATCATGAAGCATTGGAAAATTTAAATAGGCCAATCTGCAGTGAGGAAATTTAAACAACCATCAAAATCCTTCCTAAAAACAAAAGTCCAGGACCAAAAGGCTTCACCAGTGAATTCTACCAAATGTACAAAGGAGATTTGGAACCTATCCTTCTCAAGCTCTTCAAAAAAATTGAAGAAGAGGCAATACTTCCCAACACATTCCATGAGTTCAATATAATCCTGATACCAAATCCTGGTGGATATAACACCAAAAAGAAAACTAAAGACCAATATCTCTGATGAACACAGCTGCAAAAATGCTAAACAAAATGCTAGCAAATCTAATACAGCAGGACATCCAGAAAAATAATACATCACAATCAAGTGGGTCTCATTTTAGGGTCACAAGGATGGTTCAGCATACACAAATTAATCAATGCAATACACCACATTAACAAAAGAGAGGATAAAATCTTATGATCTTATCAATAGATGCAGAAAAAGCCTTTGATAAGATACAGCATCCATTTATGTTTAAAAAGTCAATAAAATAGGAAAAGCAGGAAAGTACCTCAACATAATAAAGGCCATAAATGATAAACCCTCAAGTAGTCTCATGCTCAATGGTGAAAAACGGAAAGTTTTTCTTCTAAGATAAAGAACAAGACAGGGATGTCCACTCACCAATCTTATTCAATGTAGTGCTGGAAGAGCTAGCCATAGCAATAAGGCAAGAGAAGTAAATAAAAGGCATCCAAATAGGGAAGGAAGAAGTCAATTGTCACTTTTTGTGGCTGCCATGATTCCATATGTAGAAAACTCCAAGGATTCCACCAAAAAACCTACTGTTGGAGAGTGGGAATTTTTGCCCATTCCAGAGACCGTGGACTATGCCCCAGATAGAGTTGTCAGTGCTGACACTAGGCCAGGCCTTGAGATACGGTCTCATGACCCCTTCCCAGCATGTAGGCCTTCTTTCATAGAACACTGTCAGCTTTCTGAAGAACAGGATGACCCTGTGAATAACATGGTCATCAATGGCATGACTCTGATGTTGCTTGGGAAAAACTGTTTTGTCTTGGGTCACTTGCTCTGCAAGAACAGGATGTGGTTAATGTGCTTAAAAGTGGTCCTGCACAAAGGGTGGCGGCTGCTCTCCAGACTCCCTGAGTGGAGAATGGCAGAGCAGTCACCTGGCTAGCTCGAATAAAGGCTCTTTGCTATTGCATCGGACTCGGCTCCCTGGTGGTCTTTGGGGATCACGAAATCTGGACATAACATTTGGGGGCTCGTCTGGGATCCCCAAAACCCCCAAGGGACCCCGACCTGGAGAGCCAGACTGGCCACGGTAGGTGTCTCTGTATCTCTGTGTTTGTGTGTTCTGTGTGAGCTCATTTCTGGAGGGACGTGGAATCCCCTCACTTTCTGGTAGTGCCCGATGCAGTCTAGGTGGACGCACTGGTGGACCAAGGGCCAGAGGACTCAGAAGACGTTCTGATCCTTGAGGGACATGGAATCCCCTCACTGGAGGGATGTGGAATCCCCTCACTGGAGGGATGTGGCGTGAGGCTGTCGTGTAGCTTTTGGTTTTGCTTCCGCGGGGTTGGAAGGCTGTTCTTGGGTGTCTTTGTCTGTTTTCTGTGTTTTTCTGTTTTATTCTGTGGACTTACTGGACGCAGTCTTAACTCCTCCGGTGGGTTCTCACCAAGATGTTGGTTGAGAATTCTGCTCTGGGGCATGGGTGCTGGGAGTGCCCCCATGCCTATCTGAAAGTTGGGCATTGTTTCGTTTATCTGCTCAGCTCCAGTTTGGGCTAGTATACTGAGAGAGTGTGAGTATGGATGTTTGTCTGTCTTGGCATAATTATCTGCTCATTAACTGGTCTGTGTGATGTGAGCTACTTTGTGCCATCTGGCTGTACACACGAGAGTATTTGTTATCTCTTTCTGTTGTTTAATTTGTTTAAAGACAGTGCACCTCCCTGCTTTAGAGGGAAGATAGTAGAGAACTTTTAATTGCTTTTCCTTGAGTTATAATTTTGCTGTGTTAGTTTAAAATTTTGCAATTCTAGGGTTAATTTGTGAAGGTTGTCATTCCAGAGAAGTTTAAACAAAGGCTTGTTGCGTTAAGGTTAGTCATAATTAACTGCTTTGTAGGCTGCCTTTTTCAGCCCTGCTAGCAAAAAGAGAATCATGTGGTCCTGAGAACTGCGACCTGCCTGCCCTTCCTGATAGATTTATAGTGGGTCTCTCTCTCTGGGGGAGGAAGAGAGCCAAAAACTGCTCCGGAGCAGGTGTGCGAAAGGGTGGAATTCACTCTTAGCCTGTTGAGATAGAGAAGCCCTAGGCTGGAGGACAGGGGATGGTTGGAGATATCAGAAGTGGTGAAGGTTGAGATCTTCTGGGGCCTTGGAGTAAAGAAGGAAAATCTGGGAGGGAGAGCAGCTGTTCCTTAAGTGTAAAAAAAAGCCTGGTTATACAGGATCTCAGACAGCTTGCCTTATGTCCTCTGCTAAGGACAGAGTAAATGGTTAATGCAGAAAGGGGGGAGCGTCAGTGGGGAGAGCAGGGAGAGACAACCCGCTCTGCTGGCATCCTTGGTTTCTTACTTATCTGAACTATTTTGGCTTCAAAGGCTTTCTGCAAAACACAGTGGATCTTCCTCTGCCTCGTTTTCTTCTCTTTAACCCTTCCAATACACATAAAGAAAATCTCATTGTCCGAGCCTGGCAGGGAGAGGTTACTGGGTAGTTCTTGGGCAGTGGTAGAATATTCAGCAAAGGAACTTTACCTGCTCTTAGTTTTATCACAGAAAGTGTGTTCATAAATGTTTATCTAAGAAATTCTGGCTGTTTAAAGGATTGAGGTTTCAAAGAATAAGGAATACTGAATAGAATGTCTAAGGCATGGTTATGCATTTTTAAAGGACATAGAAAGAAGGTTTAAAGGCTAATTTGGAAGCATAAAATTAAGAAGGATTGTGCATGTAATAAAGAAGGAGAAGAGAAATGTTGTAAGGAAATTAGTCAAATAATACAGGCCAGTAAGCCAGGAAGAGGAAATAATTTACAGTTTGTCTCCGCCAGCTCACAAGCCCACCTCCTTCTGTGCCCAGGCCTCATTGTCCCTCTGACAGACAGCAAGGATCTCTTGGCTCTGAGAGAAACTTCTGACCCACCTCAGCAGGAAGTAGCTAGAAGAGCCCACCGACGTCCATTTTCCCTAAAAGAATTCAGAGCCAGGATCCTTGAGGTAATATATTAGGCAGTTAGACAGATGTGAGCAGAGCAAGGACGATGGGCCAACTAGCACTACCAGATGTAATTAAGTCTTTCCATCTCTACCTGTGTGAGACAAGGGGACCCCCCAGAAGCAAGAGGGAACAAGGCTGCAGATAAAGCAGCCCGGGAGGCTGCCCTAAAACCAGTGGGGCCTCTACAGATTCTAGTGACCTGACCTACCCACCTCACCAGCTTACATAGAAACCCAATCTAGAAAAGCTGAAATCCATAACCAATCTTTACCCAAGTTCTTACAGGCTTTACAGTCCGCCCAGAAAGTCCAGAAGCATGTCTGATCCGATCCATCCTTCCACCCTGGTGACTGTTTGGATAAAGAAATTTGCCACACAAGGACTGACTCCTACCTGGAAAGGACCACCTCCATAGCAGTCAAGGTTGACGGGATCGCAATGTGGCTTCATTACATCTGGCTTAAGACAGCCCAGGCAAAATAGAGTCCAGGACTCTTCGGACCCTCTAAAGATTAGTCCTGGCCCTCATTCCGGGCCCTTATCTTATAAACAGGCCCACTGACTTTATTCAGCAGGGAATTAATTCTGTCAAGCTTATAGTCCCCATGGGTCAATATAACACTCTTACCAACAATGACCCAAAAGAGTCAATGATTTGACTCACGTACATAAAACCAGTGGGGAATGTTGGAGAGTGGGAATTTTTGCCCATTTCAGAGCCTGTGGACTATGCCCCAGATAAAGTTGTCAGTGCTGACACCAGGCCAGGCCTTGAGATATGGTCTCATGGCCCCTTCCCAGCACGTAGGCCTTCTTTCATAGAACACTGTCAGCTTTCTGAAGAACAGGATGACCCTGTGAATAACATGGTCGTCAATGGCATGACTCTGATGTTGCTTGGGAAAAACTGTTTTGTCTTGGGTCACTTGTTCTGCAAAAACAGGATGTGGTTAATGTGCTTAAAAGTGGTCCTGCACAAAGGGTGGCGGCTGCTCTCCGGACTCCCTGAGTGGAGAATGGCAGAGCAGTCACCTGGCTAGCTCGAATAAAGGTTCTTTGCTATTGCATCGGACTCGGCTCCCTGGTGGTCTTTGGGGATCACGAAATCTGGGCA
This sequence comes from Corynorhinus townsendii, assembly GCA_026230045.1. Classification (NCBI taxonomy): domain Eukaryota; kingdom Metazoa; phylum Chordata; class Mammalia; order Chiroptera; family Vespertilionidae; genus Corynorhinus; species Corynorhinus townsendii. The sequence continues at coordinate 107,644,839 of JAPDVU010000007.1, read as the reverse complement.
TAACACTACCAGAAACAATAAATACAATCAAGTTAAAGGATGCAAAATCTATGTGCAAAAATCCATTGCTTCCCTATATACTAACCACAAAACTAGAAAAAGAAATGAAAAAAGAAGGTGCCACCGAAGCTTAAAAAGAGGGTAGATGATTATCTCAAGTTCATAGCTCTAATAAGAAGAGCCAAGATTTGGACCCAAGCCATCGGGTTCTGGAACCAAACTCTCAACCGCAGATGCTCTGGTCCATGTGGCCTAGTGCACCCACATTGCTCCTGCCTGCTTCTGTGGGAAACTCCGTTCTTCTCCCTCCTGTCCTCTGGAAACTGCAGGGGTGGGGGTCGAAAGGGGCATGTTAAGCAAAGCATCACAGGTTTGTATCCTTAAACCATTCTCATATCTCTTTTGTCCCCACAAGCCCGCTGAGAGGTGACCGTTGCTAGTATTTATCTCCATTTTACAGAGTCCTGGATGCAGCAAGTGACCTGCCCAAAGCCACGGACTCCAAGTCGGTGGTCTCTCCTCTGCCCACTGCTAAATCCCTGAGAGCCTTCTCATGCCCTCTCAGCCCCGCATTGCTGTTCTCCTGCTTGAGGATTACCTGCATGCACAGCATTACCTGTGTCCACACGATTGCCTGCCAGGGGGCCCTGCCCACCAGCGACCCCAGCCTGTGCTCTGCAGCCACTCACAGGCCAGCTGTGTCCTCCTCTGAGGCCCAGGCCCTTGTTCGGACTATAATCCACCCACACCTGTCAGCTGTCCTTGGCCTAAGAGGGAACACACAGCCTGGCGGGAAGAAAAGGAAGTGTTGGGTCACCTGTGCCTCGGAGCTCTGGGAAATGGTTAAGGGTCTTTTCACCCAGGAGGACCACAGTGTTCTATTGGCCTCATAGAATGAGTTAGGAAGTAATTACCAGGTGGCCACGGTGCCAGTGAGGGGGTGGCTGCTAAACCAGAAGAAACACCCCACCTGGAATTAAACTGGGACGCCCCACGCTGCTGCCCTGCACTCGCAGTGCCCCCTTCAGTGTGCCCGCACCTGGCTGCCACTGCCTGCTCCTGTACAGGCCCAGGCACAGCTGTCCAGCACCTGGCCGCTGGCTCCACAGCCGGCCACACTCTCACCACTTCCCAGGGCCTGAATAGTCCTGAGGCCAGGGTGGGCAGGGACAGCACAGAGGACCTGCTACTGGTTTTGTTGAGAGTTCACCGAGGCCTTAGGGTCCTCTGACCCCCAGGCACACAAATGACAGTAACAATATTCACAGCTCAGATTTGCTTTTCAAATCATTATTGTTGAAAGTATTACATATGTCCCCTTTTTCCTTTTACTGAACTCTTCTAACCCGCTCCCCTCCTCCACCCAGGCCTTCACCACCCTTTTGAGTGTGGCCATGGATTATGCATATATGCATGCACGTTCCTTGGTTGATATCTTCCCCTCCCCACCTTCCCTCTGACAGAGATCCAATTTTTGAGTACGTTGTGCCAGGCACTGTTCTAAGCATGTAAATGCATGAGCTCATTTGATCCTCACCTCTCTGAGGTAGACACTATTATCCCCATTATACACACGGGTGGATGAGGCACAGAGAGGTTGGGTAACTTGCCCAAAGTCACACAGGTAATAAGTAGAGGCACTGAGATTCAAACCAGGCAGGCGAGTCCACAGCCATCATCACCACCTGTGTCCCATCTTAAGCCACCCTGAGCTGGCCCCTCAGCACCTTGTTCTCTCACACCCACATATCAACTCCTGCGTCCCTTTCCACTCTGAGGACCTGATGAACCCCAGCCCCAGTTTTCAGACAGGAAAGCCACTTCCCTATGGAGTGTCTTGTTTGCCTCAGGCAGTCTGTGCTGGGTGCCCTGGGTGCTCTCTTGACTCCCTTCCCAGCATTCTTGGCACTGCCCAGTGGCAACGCTGTCCCACAGCTGTCTCTCTGCATGGCCTTCCTTCCCGCCAGGGCCTAGCTCAGAGCAGGGTGCCCCACTCCTGTCTGTGAGTGAGTGGGGCTGGGCGCTGCAGGAGTTGGCTGTCAGGATAGATTGGAGGCGTAGGGATGGAGGGCAGCTGGAGTGTGGCAGGGGAGGAAAAGGCAGAGATCTGTGTCTCACTTCCTAACTCCTCTGGGCAGCGCAAAATCCACACCTTCTGCCTGGTTCCCGAGGCGAGTCTGGAAGGAAATGGACAGTGGCAAGAAGGCAGAAGATACCCCAGCAGCTGGAGGGGAGGCAGAGGGACAGGTGGATGGGAAGGCAGGGAATGTTGCTTTTCCTGCTGAGCACATGCCCAGCAACCTCCCAGCAGGCTCTTCTCTGGGGCTGGATCAACCTCTTCGGTGGTCCTCATTTTGATATTTCTCCTTCTTGCAAAATCTTCATGAATGGAGTTTTCCAGCTTAACTATTCATGCCAAAAGATGCTCATGTGCTGTTTAAACATTGCTGAACTGAAAGCAGTTAAGAGTTTGGCCTAGAAAGCCAGAGTGCCCAAGTTTGAAGCCCCCCTCTGCTACCCACTAGGAGGGTGGCCTGGACAAGTCCCGGACCCTCTCTGTGCCGGGTCCTCGTGGGACACGGCTTCAAAGGGGGCTGAGAGGACTGCCTGAGTTAAATAAAGCCCTCAGCTCACCACCCCCCACATACTAGGTCCAATAGGTGTTAGCTGTTACTATTACTGTCCACCTCAAATACCCTTGTGTAGGTGGCTCTCCTCGTTGGAATGTTCACTGCGCCCTCGGTGCTTAGGAGCAATCTCTTTTCATCCCAACAAGTAGTTTTATTCTCTGAGGTTTGGTGAATAGTCTAAGGCCACTCAGTTCTGAGCACCTGAGTCAGGACTTGAATGGAGTCCTGACTTGCGGGGATCATGCTCACCTCATCATAACCCGCAGGGAGGAAGTGGTTTTTGAAAGGCCCGCAGCAGCAGGTGCTAGATCCAGAATCCTGGCTCTCAGGGCACAGTGCCTGCGCACAGAACCTTCAGTGCAGTGAGTCCTGGCAGGGCAGGCACATCCCATAGTCCAGGGAAGGGGACACTGTGCACAGCACTTGATGGCCCAGTCTCCCGGCCTCTTTTGTAGCCCACAGTCTCTGTTTACAGATGTCCAAACATATCTAGAACCTTCCACACTCTACTCTTCAATTAAAACAAGTTTTGCTTCATGCTTCACTTTCAGAAACAGAACAGCATGGCGTCTGTACCAGTTACTTAAAGATCAGAGTGGCCTGGGATTCAGGCTGCTCCTCTGGCCGCGCTTTTGTTACACAGCAGGGAGGTAGGACAATTCCAGGGCAGGAGGAATGGGCAACTGAGACGGGAAAGTTAAAACAAGCCAAACCGTGTGGGCAATTTGCAACCAGCTTATGAATAACAAGCTATTATCTTCCCCAGCCAAGGACACAGAGCAAATGGTTAAAAGCCTTCCAAAGGAGAGAATGCAAGAAAGGAGGGGGAAGGGGAAAGGAAAAATGGCAGATTTTATTTTTTTACTCCCTAACAGACACACCAGCAGTCTCCGGCTTCACAAGGTCAAGTTGCAAGTGCCTGGGGCTGGGCCACACCCCTCTTCTGGATGCCTCCTGGTGGAGAGGCCCATTCTGGGTGGCGGGTACACTGGCAGCTGAGGGGAATGTGGCCTGAGGTGCTGGCATTGTGGGGCGGGGCAGAGTGCTGTGTCCCTGCTGGGCATCAGGTCCTCCCTGCTGAAGCTCTGGGGCCTGCGTTGGAGTGGGCCTGGTCGGAGGAGCCTGGAGTCAGTACGTGGGGACACAGAGGAACACATGTCAGTCTCTCACTCTCGCTCACCTGCCTCCAGTGGGCTCTGCGCTGCCTCCGGCTCACAGAACACAGGGAGCCCTGCTGGGCAACCCAGAGCACACTTCTCCCAGGCTGGCATTGGGGATGTCAAGGACATGCTGGTATTCTCTAGAAGTTCACAGTGGGATTTAAAAACAAAATAAGGTGGGAAGAAAGTGCAGAGCTTCTGCTAAAGCTGAAATTAGCAACAGCTGTGAGGCACCACAATCCTTAGCCCTTGGGACAGCACAGACAGACATCTTCTGCATCATTAACAAGCTTAAACACCGTAAAGGAATCACACTCACCCTGTATCCTCTGACTACAATGGACCGGAACTCCCAGCCCTGTACCCTTCCAGAAGCTGCAGGAACTCAGACTCGGAGGATGGGTGGCTCACCCAGGTGCTCAGAGCTGGTCAGTGAGGAGAAGGGATCTGAACCCCAATCCGTGAAAACTCCCAGGCCTGAGCCTGAAACGGCATGATGTGGCCTATGGAGGCAAACCCATCAAGCTTGGAAGAATTTGCTAAACGTCTTCTTTAAATCACACAGGTAACACCAAGCTAAAAGCGGAGACCCAAGGGCACTGGAAAGTGCCCAGAAGGAAGGTCGACTTACCCTTCAGGCCGCGAGGTGAGCGGTCACTGGACGCATCCCTGTGGCTCTCTAAGCTGCCTGGCCGGGACCCTGAGAGTGTCCACCCTGAACCGAAAGGGCCGCTGACCCACTCTAGCCCAGACTATGCCATCCAGTCTGCAAAGGAGGACAGAACAGAGCGATTCTGCCACAGCTCAGGGAACGCCCTGATTCTGAAGACACCCCAGGAGGGGTCCTGCCTCCCCTGAGCGCCAGGCCCTGTGCACAGTGGGCATGGGCTGTGCGGGATGACAGCTTGTGCTTCTGTGTCTGTGAGGTCTGGGGCTGGGGCTCAAACAATGTTGTTGACAAAGAAAATTTCACGCAGAACTCCGGGATAGACACAACAGGATGGCTCTGGGAAAGCGAAGGGTTGGAGGGGTGGGGAGCCCACCCTTAGGACACATGGAGTTTTTTAGAAATGGGGAAACATGCTGCCTAGACCAGGACAGTGGCACCTGGTGAGGGTAGGGGCCAGGATAGGGCAGAGTGTGCGCCCACATGTGCACAATGAAGCCTGTGCCTGCTCCAGGGGCTGTTTTACCTCGGGGGTCCGAGGGGCGGGTGCTGGGTCTCAGGAGTAAAGTAAGTGCTGGCTTTCCGTGGCTGTTTGCTGTCCTTCAGCACCTTCTCCTTTTTGTCTCAAGTTGACAGCTGCCCCAAAGAGAAAAGAAATGGACCTCACGATGACAAGTGTGGGGCAGCCGCCCTCCTGGCTGCGGTGTGTGCCTGTCTGAACGTGTCTAGGGCAGCCCTCCCTGCTTCCCTGGGATCACAGGGGGAGCACCTGCTGCAGAGAGGGCAGTACCAACCTGGCCAGGGCAGTTGGTCGCTTCCAGGCCTGCAGACTGCCCCTCCTAGTCCACACCCCCAGCACACACAGTCCCATGGCCCTGCCCTGCGTACCATCAAGGCTTGTCCCACTGCACAGTCACAGTTGGGGACTGCGTGCCCATCCTCCCTGCACACAGCTGGTGTTGAGCTGAACTGCACTGAGAATCAGGGACACACTAGGAGCAGCTCTGCTTCCGCCCCACCAAGCAGTCTGCTCTGGATTCACTGGGGCACAGGGCACCCAGTTCCCCAGCCCTGGCATGCTCCCCAAATAGCAGGCATCAGAATAAGTCTGTTAGCAGCAGGGCAGGGGTGAGCCAAAAAGTACTTGGTTCCGTGAAGAGTACAGAAGCAGGAGCAGCCCCCTCTTTGAGAAGGAAAACCTTGAACAAAAACATCCACCTTCCTTTTGGAAAAGGACGTGTCACTGAAAGGCAACTTTGATACAGATCAGCGGGCTCCAAACCCTCCGTTCATCCCAGCTCCGCACTGCCCACCCCTTCGCATCTGGCTCTTGATAAGAGAAGCTCCAGGAATCAGAACACTTTAGGAAGAAGATCCTTTTCCTCAGCTGATTCGGCATAAATCTTTCCCCTCGGTGACACTTCCAAGAGCAGTGGCTGACTCCTCCTGTCGTGTTCCCCTCCACCCAGTGAGAAGATGTGAGGGCTCGGAGGTGTCACACTGTTTCCCCACAGAGCCTGTCTCTGCCCATAAGATGTAAGAGTCCATGCCAGCACCGTGGCGCTTTCTAGGTAATGGGAGGGAGGAGATAATGCTCACTCCTCCACTTACTGTTGATTACTTCAGAAGTTGAATCCAATGGAAACTCTCTCAGTTTTCATTTTATTTTAAAAGTTAGCTTCCCACCCTCCTATAATTTCCGCAGGATTTTGTTCTGCGGAAATTATAAAAACCCAAAACAGCTGTTAATGTTTGAAAAGGCTGGTATCAGTCACTGATTCCCTTCTACCTACATGAGATGGCAAGTGTTTCCACCAATTTCTACGATAAAATTTACAACTGGGAGCTGCTCTGGGCAGCTAAAATCCAGGTGAGGAAGGTGAGACCTTCCTGCATTCAGTGCTCTCTGCCTGGGCCACTAGACCAGTGGTCGGCAAAATGCAGCTCTTTGGCCCCTTGAGTGTGGCTCTTCCACAAAATACCACGGCCTGGGCGAATCTATTTTGAAGAATTGGCGTTAGGAGAAGTTTAAGTTTAAAAAATTTGGCTCTCAAAAGGAATTTCAATCGTTGTACTGTGGACGTTTTGTTCTGTTGACTAATGAGTTTGTTGACTAATGAGTTTGCCGACCACTGCACTAGACCGTCCTTGAAGCAAGGGGAGTCAGAGCCTCCAGAAATAGTGACTCCCCATCACTGGAGGGATGTAAACAGGAGCTGCATGCTTAGGCCCCTAGGGGAGGCAGGGAAGGGGTGTTGAGGAACTGTGGGTCCCCATTCCCGCTTCAGCATAACACCTCCACTTTCACTCCTGTGTGTGTGAGACTTGCACACAGGTGGAACACCAAACCTGTCCACATGTCACCTGCCTGCTGACCACCTCTTAGTCAGAGAGGTACGTCCTCACCTCTGTGAACTGAGGTCTTTGGAAAGGACCTTGGGCCCAGATGTTCATCCCGCTTGGTTTGGAGGGACAGTGACTCACCGTTTGCTGCCTGGGTACCGGGACATGGACGTGGAGGTGGAGGTGGAGCTGGAAGGAGCTGTAGTGATGGCTCAGGATGAACAGGCCCCGGAGCCCAGCTCTGATGGCCGGGGATTGGTGGCTGGGTCAGTGGAGGCATCTGTGCCATCAAGGCTGCCTCTGGGTGGAGCCACTCCCTTTGGTATTAGGTTCCCAGGGCCTGGGGCAGAGAAGGACAGTGAGAAATGGGGCTGCAATTCCCATGCCAAGGTGGGGCCATCACACTGCGGCCTAGATGCAGAGGCAACAGACCCAGGGAGCACAGGGAGCCCAGGGACAAGAGCTGGGCTGTGTGCCTCATGGGTTGGGGTCTAAGGGGAGGCCCTAGCGGCAGTCTAAGCTAGAGACTCTGGGATGCTGGTCCTGGCTCTAACCATGGCTCACAGTGTGAGCCCCCAGCAGCTGGGAGTAAACAAAGGATGAGCTCAGGAGGCTCAACAAAATGTTGGTAAAAGTCCAACACATTAACTACTGGGCCCACCTGCCGTGTCACTTAATCCCTCATTTAAGACCTGGCTTGTGGCTGCTCAGGACCACTCCTTAATTGTGGTCCAGGCCTTCAAGGTCCAGGATGTGCACCCTGCCAATGGCTTCCCTTATGATTTCAGAGAGAAGTTCATTGTCACCCTAACAGTCATTTGTTTAAGAAGTTTTCATCTCTACATGGTGACTTTGACTGCAAGAATGACTTTTACTTTGTATTTTTTGCAATCTCTGAATTTTCTACTGTGAACATATACTCTTGTCAAAGTTAAATAAAATCCAAATAAAAACAACAACAACATGGTGGTGGGGGGGGCGGGGCGGGAAACACAACTAAAGACCTTCAACTACCTCATTAGGAGAGGAGATGAGTTCTGCAAATACAAGTGAAAAATGAATGTGGTTGCAGTTCCTCGGAGCATCAGGACAAGGCTGTTTGTACAGTGTCCTGCTCCAGGCAACTGGAGGGCTATGGACCCGGAACCTCACCCACTCTGGGGATTCAGGCCCCTCCACCCGAAGGGTCCCAGGTTCAATTCTGGTCAAGGGCATGTACCTTGGTTGTGGGCACATACCCTTTGGGGGTTGTGCAGGAGGCAGCTGATAGGTGTTTCTCTCTCATTGATGTTTCTGACTCTCTTTCCCTCTCCCTTCCTCTCCATAAAAAATCAAAAAAAAAAAAAAAAAAGAAGGCAACTCCACACAACAACCCTGAATGATGAGGTACAGTGCACCCCATGGTGTCAGGACTCAAGATCTGGTTGGAGAAGAAAACCAGACCCACTTTTCAAAGTGACAGAACGATCAGAGCCACAGGATGGCTTGCTGGAGACCTTGCAGCTGTCCATTATGCGCTAAATACACGAACCCAAAAACATCCGCGGTGGGGCTTTTCTCTGCGACAACTGTGTGGACATCAGCTCTGGATATTCGAGTCCCTCCCATAGTGTCCATGATGTGTGAGGCTCCTCATGCTAAAGACCTGAATTGTTCTGGGACGAAAGTGCAGCAACATTGATGGGGCTACATTTTCTACTTGGGTGTTCACATACCTCAGGAGGCAGATGTGCCGATGTGGAGCACGCCCCCTTCAGGCTCCTACACACACACACACACACACACACACACACACACACACACACACACACGTGGGCACCCAGCATGCAGTCCCCTTGGTTCTCCCCTGCCCTGAGGGCAATCTGAGATCCTCCACTTCACTTCCCAACCATAGACAGGTCTGCCCCTCCTACCTTTTCCTTTGCGCCCCCTGCGGGTGTCTTGCTCTTCTGTCCACTTTGAGCAGCATGGGGTGGCCTCGAGGGGCTCCAGCTGCGATTGAAGAGGCTGAGAAGTACTGGGAGAGGCCTGGTCTGAGGACCCCAGCAGCCAGGGAGGCCTCTCTGCGGTTGACTTGGGTGGTTCTCTGGAACCCCCTTTCTTTCTTTTGATTAATGTGACAATGATTTTGGCACCAATCCAGCGCTTCTTCCTGTAAGAGGTAGGTTTTTAAGACACAGCCAACCCTCGCTGCCGCTCCAGCAGGTCCCTGGGTGCCCTATGCGAGCTGGGATTTCCATCACCAGCCTGGGAAGGTGGCGGTTAATCTGGTTCAGAAGGAGGGTGCTCTTCACCATCACCACGCTCATCCCACCTGGGGCTCAGGAGGGGACACACTGTGCAGTTAATTCGCACAGACCCAGGGATGGTGAAGCCTTCCTCGTGGCAGGAACCCACACTAGCCCCTCGGGAAAACAGAACCTCCAACTCAGCTCTCAGCTCTCCATTACTGTGCCAAGTGCAGGAAGCGGTGCTGTGCTGACCTAATCATGCTGGTTGGCAAAATTCCACCAAAATGCCATTTTCAGAAAGGGTCAGGGACCTCCTCATTTTCTGCTAAAGTTAATAATATGTGGAATAAGCTGGCATACTCTGCCTGTTCCCGGCATTGAGGAATCTGGGTAAGGGGAGGAGGGCAGGAGAGTGGGCCTCTTCAAGTAGAAACAGTGAGGTTGCCTGGTGGTTGGAGCATAAGCTTGAGCACTGAAGGGTGGTGGGTTCTATCCCCCGTCAAGGGCACATACCTGGGTTGCAGGTGTGATCCCCGGCCCCAGTCGAGGTGTGCGCAGATGGAAACCAATTGATGTGTCTCTCTCACATCTCTCTCTCTCTCTCTCTCTCTCTCGCTATCTCTCTCTCTCCGCCCCCCCCCCCCCTGCTCTCTTCTTTCACCCCCCTCAACTCCCTACCTCCCTTCTACTCTCTCTCAAAATCAATGGGAAAAATATCCTCGGGTGAGGATTAAAAAAATAACGAAATAAATGAAAACAGTGAATGTAAAGGTAATACGCTACAGCTAACAGGAAATGAGGCATTCTAATGTAACAAGGACCACAGCTGGGTTCTGATCCTGGCTCTGCCACGAAACAGCACTGTGCATACACAAGCCACTCAATTTCCTCATCGGTGCCTCAATTTCCCTGTCAACAGAAGGGTCAGGCGGAATTCTGTGGTTCTGTGATTCCCACAGAGAGGCCCTGCCAGATTCATGGTGATTGGACCTCAAGGCTGGGCTCGGACAGGACAATGGGAAGGTCCAGTTCCTGGGCTCAGGCCGGGGCCCAGGAGAAGCCCTGCTGGACGGAGGCCGACAGTCTCGGGGACCGAGCCGGCCCATCACTGGGGCTGCTGCTCTCTGCAGATGGGAAAGTGTTTGTGAACCTGCCCTGGGTGGGTGGGGTGGGGTGGGGTGGGGGGGCATGGTCCAGTGAACCCAGAGGAATGGAGGTCCAAACAAAAGGTTCCTGTGCTTGAAGACTGGGATGCTGGTCCAGGCGTCTGACCCAAGTTTCCTTCCCAAAACAGAAACATGGTTTTCTAGGTACCACATCTTGAGATCAAACCTGAGATGCCTGCTTTAGTGGCTCTAAAAGCACAGACTCTCTGCCCCTTAAACAGGCTCTAGCCAGCTGGCATTCACCATCCTGCATAGGATGACCCTGAGTAAGGAGGGCGGGACCAAAAGAAAGTCTAAATTCTGTCCGTGCTGGGCGGGACCTGCACACAGCACAGCTGCCATACAGCGGAAGGTACGGGCCCAACAAACTGGTCACTGCTCTAGATGCTACAGCTTTCCCTACTCGTGAAAGAGCAAGCTTCTGTTCTGTGTGTAAGTTACTGACACTTAGATCAACTCACTTCTTTGGCGCTGGATCATGGAACTTGTGCTGAGCCATGCTTTTTTCTTCCAGGTGTCCATTTGGTTTCTGTGAGGCATTTAATTTTTCTCTAACAGAGGAGAGAGGAAAACAATCTGGTTTATAAATGAAAACACATAAATTGACTCAGCAGTCCCACCTGGGACCTGGCCCAGGAGGAGCCGGTGTATTTCTGGGACTCAGACATCACAGTACTCATGACCATCATGACAGCCGAGTTGGGAATATGGGGGTGGAAGCAGGTGACGTGGGTATAGGACCCCTAGCACATCGAGGGGACCAGCTGAACACATATGATCAGGCTGTACGTCAACTCAGGAGAGCAGACCCTGAACCACCTGAAACTCAAGCTGGGAAACTCCGAGGATTCCGGGCAGGTCAGCTCTGGACCTTGGGCACTCGGGTGGGACACAGGGCTAGGCTAGCTCCTGCGGGTACAGACCAAGGATGCCTTTAGTGGAGGGGAGGGGTCTGCCCTCCATGAGTTAGACGGGCATCAGGTAAAAAAGGTCAGTTTAGCAAAGTCACACCTCCAACCTGGACCCACTCCAATATTGTGCTTGTGCTCACACTTCCAGGGAAGCAAACTCAAAGCCTTTCGTGGGCCAGACAGAGAAGAGAAGGAGCAAAGCGCCCTGGGAGGAACGGAGGGGAGTGTGGGGCCTATGGCGAGGCTGAGCGCATGGTGCCACATGGGACCTAACGCAGGGCGTGCAAACCGAGCCCCACTCTCCATGTGGCAGAGCTTCTGATTGCTTTTCCCGAAGGATCCAGGAGCCCCGGCTCTGAAGCAAAATCTCTTATTTAATAAATGTGGGAAATCAATTCACATTTTCGAAAACACAGAAAGGACCAGAGAGACACCTCTTAAACCTTGGGCTGCCAGAGGGCACCCCCGCTCCTGGGAGAGGGAGGCTGGCCTTCCTGAAGCAGAAGGCATGGCAGGCTTTCGTTCTGTGTGCCTAGGAGCTGTGCACGCAGTGCTCGCTGTACAGCGTCCCCCACTGGGCCTCCAGTGTTGGTCCTCTTCCTGTCTCTTCTCACCCATGTGGCCATGACAGCTCAGACCCCTGCTTTCCTTGCTTGAAAGTGAGTCCTCGGCATTGAGGCAGCTGCTCAGGCTCCTTCGGCCATAAGGTGCCCAGGCCCCACCTAATCGGAGGGCTTTCCCGAGAGGTCACCGCGAAGTCAGCACCCGTGAAAAGTGATCGCTTGCTAACCACTGGGTCCCTGGCCACTGACCCGCTCTGCTCCCAGCGCCTTGGGCTCAGCCTCTGTTCTTCTAGTCTGTGTTATTCTGTTCCCACGGCTGACCCCCAGCCCCACAAGCTCATGACCCAGCTATCCTAGGGCTGGGGAAGACTCTGCTCGTAGCAGGCTCAGGAAGCTTGCCCACTCCCTAGCCTCCTGCAGACACTTTCAATGCAAAAGCATCATCAGATCATCCCCAACACAGATTAAGAAGTGTCAGGTAGGGGGCAGCTTTGCTGGAAAGCCAACAAAGCCAACCACCCCTACTTGCAGAAATCTAGAACCATTCCAAGGGAAGCAAGAAAAGGATGCGCTGGTAAGATGGTCTGTCCCCTTGCCCTGGGGTCACCAATGCACCCAGGGGTTCTCTGCTGCCCAGAAGTGCATGGTCTAGTCCTGCAGCTGGAAGCCACGCCCCCTCTGTTGATGCATGTCAATCAGCCCACACCCCTCCCATGTACTGCCTCTGCTCCTCCTGGTGCTGGTCCTTGTTCTCCACATCCTCCTGGAGAAGCCTTTGGTTCTGCTCAGTCAACATTTGGACTTGGCTCTGCAGGTGACGGTTTTCTCTCTCCAAGTTCCCCTTGAGATGGGAAAGCAGCTAAAACACAGATGGACAATGTCTCAAACACCACACACTCCCATGATTCCACTGCTGGGAATCTACTTCCAAAAGAAGAAAAAGGCCACGTACACAAACATGGCCACTTTGGTATTATCTGTATCAGCTGGAATAACCAATATGGCCAATGCCATGGGATGGCCAAGCCTTCTGCAACTGCACTAACCAATCAGGCAGCCAGTGGCCACGTGTAGCCACTGAGCACTGAAAACACAGCCAGTCTGAGCTGAGATGAGCCATAAGTGCAAAATATATAATAGGTTCTGAGGACTTAATAACAATTAAAAAATAATGTAAAATATCTCATTAAAAAGCTGCTCAATGCCGTGGCTCAGTTGGTTGAGTGTCATCCCATGCACCAAGAAATCAGCAGATTAATTCCTGATCAAGGTACATGACTGGATTGCAGGCTTCATTCTCCAGTAGAAGGCATGCAGGGGCAGCTGCTTGATGTTTCTCTCAAAAAATCAATAAAAACATATGATTAAAAAAATCCCATTAATAAACTTTGGCCGTTATATGTGACATAATCCTATCTAATAAAAGAGTAATATGCAAATTGACCATCACTCCAACACACAAGATGGCCACGCCCATGTGGTCAAAGATGGTAGCCCCCATGTGGACGCAAGATGGCTGCCACAAGATGGCCAGCAGGGGAGGGCAGTTGGGAGGGACCAGGCGTGCAAGGGAGGGCAGTTTGGGGGTGATCAGGCCCACAGGGTAGGGCAGTTTGGGGTGATCAAGCCCACAGGGGTGGGCAGTTGGGGGCAACTAGGCCTGCAGAGGAGGATAGTTGGGGGGAACCAGGCCTGCAGAGGAGGGCAGTTGAGGGGGACCAGGCCTGCAGGGGAGGGGAGTTGGGAGGGACCAGACCTACAGGGGAGGGGAGTTGGGAGGGACACAGCCAGCAGGGGAGGGCAGTTAGGGTTGACCAGGCCTGCAGGGGAAAGCAGTGGGGGGGACCAGGCCAGCAACGGAGGGCAGATAGAGGTGACCAGGCCTGCAGAGGAGGGCAGTTAGTGGTGACCTGGCCTGCAGGGGAGGGCAGGTGGGGGTGACAAGGCTGACAAGGGAGGGCAGTTAGGGGTGACCAGGTCAACAGGGGAGGGCAATTGGGGGTGACCAGGCCTGCAGGGGAGGACAGTGAGGGGCAACCAGGCCTTTAGCTGAGGGAAATTGGGGGCGACCATGCTGACAGGGGAGGGCATTTAGGGGTGACCAGTCTGGCAGGGGAGTGCAGTTGGGGGTGACCAGGCCAGCAGGGGAGGGCAATTAGGGGTGACTAGGCTGGCAGGGGAGATCAGTTAGGGGTAATCAGGCCAGCAGTGGAGGGCAGTTAGGGACAACCAGGCTGGCAAGGAAGGGAAGTTAGGGGTGACCGGGCCAGCAGGGGAGGGCAGTTGGAGGTGACCAGGCCTGCAGGGGAGGGCAGTTAGGGCATCCAGTCTGGCAGGGGAGGGCAGTTAGGGGTGACCAGGCTGGCAGGGTAGGTCAGTTAGGGGCAATTGGGCCATCAGGGGAGCAGTTAGGCATAGATCAGGCTGGCAGGGGAATGGTTAGGGGGTGATTAGGCTGGCAGGCAGAAGCGGTTAGGAGCAATCAGGCCGGCAGGAAGGTGAGCCTTTGGGAGCCAGCAGTCCTGGATTGTGAGAGGGATGCCCCACTGCCCATTTAGGCCCAATCCCTGGGATCAGGCCTAAATGGGTGGTCAGACATCCCTCAAGTGGTCCCAGATTGGAGAGGGTGCAGGCTAGACTGAGGGACACCCCCTATGCACAGATTTTGTGCACTGGGCATGTAGTGGTTAAATAAAATAGACCATTACATTAATCCCACTGTCTCCTTTTACTTTTTGAATATGGCTACTACAAAGTTGAGTATTACATGTGGTGGCCTGCATTATATTCCTGTTGGACATCTCTGCTCTAGGCTGGGTTGGCAGGCTTTTCCTGTAAAGAGCGAGGCACTAAATATGTGAGGCTTTCCAGGCCGACAGTGGTCTCTGCTGCAACTGTTCAACTCTGTTATTACAGCAGGAAAGGAGCCAGAGATACAATGTACAAGCATGGGTGTGGCTGTGTTTAAAAAAACAAACCAAAAATATTTACTCGTGGACACAGACTTTTAAATTTCATATCACTTTCACTTGCCCCCAAATATTATCCTACTTTTGATTTTCCCCAACCATTAGACACTGTGAAAGCTATTCTTGGTTCAGAGTCGTACACAAGCAGGCGTGGGGCTAGACCTGAATTTGGGGCCAAGGATGGCCACCTCCTGCTCTAGAATATCATCGCAGTTGGTGAGCAGGAAAGTCCCAAGTTTTGCCTTCAGACAAACGGGGTTCCAACCCGCTACTTCAGAGGGACAAGGATGGGAACCCCAGCTCACAGATCATTGTGGGATTTAAATGAGATGACACAGAGATTAGAGTGCTAGCCGAAATGGATGGAAATAAAATGGTCTTTGGCTGCTTCCATGTACCACCCTGACCCTGAAAAAAGCAAAGATGAGGTGAAAGGTGTTCTGTAGCACACCCCTGCCAGTCATGGTGTTCATCCCAGCCACAAGCTTCTGGCTTCCCCTGTGCCTCTGTGAGACATTCACACACACCCTTTGAGCAGAGATGCCAATGAGGACCCTTTCCCACCTGGCTGAGCCCAAGGCGTCAAGCCCAGGGAATAGGCCCACATGGGGTGCTGAGGCCCTGCAGCCCCAGGCCTCACTTGGCAGTGGTTGTCCAGCTCCTTCGGCGAGATGTCCATGCTCTGGAGCTCCTCCCTCAGCCAGTTGCACTGCTCCTGCCAGCAGTTCACCTCCAGCTTCATGTCGTTCAGGTAGGTTTGCAGCTTCTTGGTGTGGATCTGCAAGTCCTCCTGATCACACTTCAGCCCCTCACACTGGGCCTGCTAGCAGTTTACCTCCAGCAGCATACCCTTCAGGGAGGTTTGCAGCTCCTTGGTATGGGTGTGGAGCTCCTCCTGCTCCCCTTCCAGCCCCTCATACTGGGCCTACCAGCAATTCATCTCCAGCTGTGTGTCGTTCAGGGAGGTTTGTAGCTTCTTGCTGTGGGTCTGCAGCTCCTCCTGCTCCCCCTGCAGCTGCTGGTGCAGGAAGTTAGCCCAGGGGGTGGAGAGACACAGGGCCAAGGGCTGAGGAGCACTCCCAGGCTCTGTCCCAGTTGTTCAACCTTAATCAAAACCGCAACCTCTCTGGGCCTCAGCTTCTTTCATGCATTAATGAAGCGTTGAACAAAATCAGCGGTTTTCAAACTGTGTTCATTGGAGTTCTAGGAGGCTACCCCAGGTGCCTCACTGTGGGCTGAGGAGACAGGACAGGCAGGCTCAGACACCACTTCAACAGAGAATCCTTGTAAAAGTCCTTTCTATGCTTTGGCACATCTGCCTACTTGGAAAAAAAGGGTTCTTTGATTCGAATACTTAAACACTGAATCAGAACATCTTTGCTTTGAGACTCTGTGTCTATGCCCAGCTCTACTCCACAATTCCAAACCCCATTCTAATTTCAACACCTGAAATAAAGACAATAGGAGATTCTGGAGTGTTACATAAATTCACTGAATGTATCACCAGAATCATCATCATCATTACCCGACTGAGATTCCTGGGTGAAGATTTATACCAAAAATCTCCTATGAACAGAGGCTCATGGACTCAATTTGAACACAGGTATGTGAAGTTTGGCCCACATGGTTTTAAAAATTTTTTTAACAGTTATTTTATTTCATTTTAAAGCATGTATGGTTTTATTAATTGATGTCTCTCTAATAAAGTCAACTACAAAAAATAAAACAATATAAAGATAGGAAAGAGAAAAAGATGAAAAGTTTCCTCTGTTGTGGTCCTGTGAATACTCGCTGGGCTTAGGTTTAAGGGCCCTGGCCTCAAAAATGTTTCCAGGTCTTCCTAGCCCTCTGTCCCGCTCAAAAAAGCAGCTTTTTAAAAACAAACAAACAAACAAAAGTAAGTAGTTTATGGACATTCAAAAGTTTTAAGCTTCATATCCACATTCAGATTTCTTTTTCTCAGGGGCGGGGGGAAAAAGCATAAAGAAAGATGACCTGGCAGCCTGGCCTGCATCACAGCTGACAGCCTTTAGCCAGGTGTGTTCTCCACCAGGGCCTGGTCTATCGCTGACTCTCCTTCCCCACCTGCTGGACCTGCCCGGACACTAACACACACACACATATACACTGAGTGGCCAGATTATTATGCATTCAGAGATCATAATAATCTGACCACTCAGGGTATACATGCTCAAACAAAAGAGGTGTCATGCCAATTAGTGACATCGGTGCTACATTAACATAAGCAGGTTATATAAGGGTGTCCCTGCACAGTATGTACATTGCTATTGCTGAGTCATTGCCCTCGTGCATGAGTAGGGCAAAGGGGCCTTTAACATAGTAATGCTGCCGTGTCCTTTCCTACAAGCGTATGTATGGGGTGTATGCCTTGAACCTCCAGCGTATTCTGGGTAGGGCCCCCACAGCATGTCAGTGCTGTGACTCACTTCTTGCTAGTAGACTCTCTCTGCTGCCTTCTTGCCTTGTATGTTTTGATGATGTTGGGGAACCCACATGATAAGAAGCGGTGGGTGGCCTCTCGCTGCTAAGGGAAGCCTCTGCTTACAGCCAGAAAAATATTGAAGCCCTTAGTCCTATAACCACAAGAAACTGAATTCTGTGCGAGCCCAGAAGCAGAACTGTCCCCAGCATAACCTGTGATGAGCCCCAAATCCCAAGTAACGCCCTGGTTGCAGCCTCCTTAGACCTTCAGCAGAAGACCCATCTGGGCCTGGACTCCTGGCCCAAGGAAACTGTGACATAATAAACCTCTAATTGTGCTATTGTTATGCAGCAATAGCTTCTAAGGTAGAGACCTGTATATTCTGTCACAGACATTAAAAGTGAGAATTAAGGGTTTGATCTATTTAAATTTTCTCTGCATACTGATGATATCTGGAGAGTTTTGCTAACAACTGGGATGACTACAGCAACCAAAGAGGTCTATGTGATTGTATTGGGCATATCTGTGTCTGTATCCAAAACACAACCTCAGGGGCCCTGAAGTGAGCTGCTCCTGTTTGCAGGCACAGTGCAGGAGCAGCGAGTTGGTGGCCTGCAGGTGTCCATGCCAGGACTTCTGTGCTCTGAGGAAGCAGATGCCTCGCGTGGCAGCAGAAGAGGATGGGAGGAGGATGGGGAAAACAGGAGAGGGCTGCTCTCTGAATCCACTGGATGTGAGGTATGAGCCTCCATGAGCAGAGCGGGTCGTGGCAGAAGCAGAAGGACTTGTTTACTTAAGAGACTTGGTCAGATCGTGAGTCTAGGCGGTACTGTCAGTGCCCCTGGAGTGCTGCAGGGTGGCAGGGCGACACGATTCTGCACGGAAGGCAGCACTGCTCTGGCACCTGAGCACGAGGGTCTTTGGGAGGACTGGGGGGAACTGCCAGCACAGACTGGGGTGCTCACAGAGAGGCATCTGGAGAGGGTTTAAGGGCAGACAAGGGAACACCAGAGGAGAGCTGGGTGACCTTGTCAGTGATGCTGCCTCACAGGTGGGATGATTAGCAGGATAAGTCACTCTTTGTGGATTGTGCCTCCAGGTCCCTATTACCGATAGCTGGGGCCACATTTGATGAGCACTGATGCTTTAGCACCAGATAGAGAGGATGAGGGGCGAGGAAGGAAGTAGGGAAAGATGAGAAGCCCTGCACTGGCACTGCATCGCCACAGGCTGTCAGAACCTTAGTCGCCTGCGAGGCAAAGTGTGCCCACTCAGTCACATGGCACATCTCCTGACAGGCTGTGTGGAGAAGCACCTCAGAGCAGTTCATCCGAGGGAGAAGAAATGAGACTTAAATGGCTCCTTCCTGCCCTATTCCTATGGATCCTACTTTGCCCCCTTTATCCTCAGGCAAGGTAAATATGTGGATATTTTGGTTTTAGGGAAATGACCACAGAGAAAGGCAGGCCATTCAAAGTTCTAAGAGTGACTCTGTCTTAGTGTGTTTGGGCTGCTATGACAAAAATACCATAAACCACATGGCTTATAAGCAACAATTTATTTCTCATAGTTCTGCAGGCTGGGAAGTCCAAGATCATGGTGCTGGTAGTTTCAGTGTCTGCTTTCTGGTTCATTGAGAACCTTCCCTTCACTGGGTCCTCACTTTGTGGAAGGGGCACTAATGACAGTCATGAATGCTCCACTCTCATGACCTTAAGTTCCTCCTGCAGGGCCCACCTCCAAACACCATCACATACAGCACATGATTTCAACAACGGAATTTGGCAGGGTGAGGGGGGCGGGGAGGCACAAGTATTCAGTCCTCTCAGCAAGGTCCTCCTTGGATTGAAGTCTTCTGAGAAGAGGCATTTGAGTTAAACCCTGAGGGTTGGCATTCCAAATAAAGAAATGAGGATGTACCCAGATACTAAGACCACAAAGTGCAAGGAGTGTTATGGGACTCTCAGGAGACCATATTAGTGTAGACATAAGGTTTCAGCCAATTTTATATTTCAGGATAAAGAATTGAACTTCATTTCTTAGGCCATAAGTTGTCTATTGTGTGTGTGTGTGTATGTATGTACATATATGTGTCCCTCATCTGAGGATATGTTTACTGATTTTAGAGAGAGGAAGGGAGAGAGAGAGAAACATTGATGGGAGAAACTTGAATCAGTTGCCTCCTGAAGGCCCTCTCACCTGGGATCAAACTGCAACCTAGGTATGTGTCCTGATTGGAAATCAAACTCACAACCTTTTTTGGTGTACAGGAGGACGCTCAACCAATTGAACAATGGAATCAGGGCTCCATTGATATTTTTAACCTAGAGATCCCACACAATGGGAGAGTAGAGCTCAAGAAAGTTTTCTAGTTTCCATCAATGTGATATTGTAGTCAAATCCATGGCTGGGGCGGGGGGGGAGAGGAGCAGGGTAAAGCTGAGGTTCTTAATCCAGGTCTAGGGATCACCTAGGTGTGTCTGTGAAGCTCAGAAATTGCATGCAGTGTTTCTGTGAGGGCCTCCATGTCTTTCGTCAACTTTTCCAAGGGTCTGGCCCTACAGGGTTAAAGAGCCCTAGCAAAGAGAGAAAATCGGCATGCCCCCTCATTTCCCCTATCCCACTGGGGGAGTGAGCAAAACCAGCCTGAAAGTGTGGTAGTTCAGAGATAGGAGGCAGTTCAGGCTCCTAGTGACATGACCTGGAGATGTAGAAGCCAGGAAGGTCCTGCCACAATACAGACACTAGCTGACTTGGTGCTGCTTCTGGGCTCTAGGCTGTGCTGGGGAAGGAGGTGGGTGGTACCAGCCAGGGGGACTCCAGCATCCTTCCCCAGGGGGCCTGCAGGTGCAGGCCCTCAGGCTGCTGCACCTCCCACCTCCCGCGAGACCTGGTCCTTCAAGGCCCCGACCCTGGGGCAGGCGCAAAGCAGGTCGGGACACTAAAATGGGGAATCTCCCTTTGATTTTAGAGCGGGTAGCTAACGCCCCACGTCCTCAGCTGCTGCTCGCTTTCCCTCAGGAGCAGGGGATGGAGAGGGACTGAAAAGCTGCAGTGGCGGAGGAGTCCCTGTGACCAACTCTGCTGTTGCCCTGGGGGCGCAGCCAGGCCCCCTGCACCTGAGGCGTCTGGAGTTACTCAGGGGAGGGCCTGGCCGGCAGCACTGCTGGTCGCTGCCTGTCCCTGACCCAGCACCCAACCGCAGAGGGTGGCGCGGGGCCAGAGGGCGACCCGAGCTCCTGGCGGCGTGGACTGGGGGCTGGGCTCTGGGGTGCCCGTTCTCACGCCGCCCCTCGGCCTCCTTGGGAGTCTATTATATAGACTAGAGGTCCGATGCATGAAATTCATGCACAGGTAGGGTCCCTAGGCCTGGCCGGTGATCAGGGCCAATCTGTGGGGTGACCAGTGGGGCAATCAGGGGCCCCCACTGGCACCCGCCTTGGCTGGCCTGGGGCCTGTAGGCTGGTGGCAGATCCTGCATTGAGTGTCTGCCCCCTGGTGGTCAGTTCGCATCATAGTTACCAGTCGTTCCACTGATAGTTCCACCCTTCGGTCAATTTGCCTATTAGGCTTTTAATATTATATAGATATGTATTTATATTTCATAAACTTAAATATAAATTTATATGTATATTTATATACAGAAAACTATATATATTTCTAACTGATTTAAAAAAGAATAAAAACAAATAAAAACTGGTAATTAAGCATTTGCCCTGCCCTTTGAGGAAGCCTTAAAGTTCATCTCCAGTTAAGGAAGGAAAACCCTTATTTAAAGAAGAATACCAGCTAATAAATATAGAAGGAATGGTAGAATTTGAAAACCGCTGTTCTGTGTAACCTCTGATTCAGACAAGGATTGTAAATGGGATAGTAATGGCATTGCGTGAAAGGTATTTATCATGGCTCCAAGGTGTCACCCAAAGTGCAGAAACAAATGCATCTCTACTCTGAAGCTGCATGTTGTTCTCCACCTCAATAACCCGGTGGGTTTACCGTCAATAATGGGGAAAGAGAAGTATTTTACACCTACAGCTGTAATGTGGCATGGAGACATGATGTCATCTACTCAGTTTTCTTCCCTAAAATATTTGAAATGAATATGTAGACCTAACTTCCAGTTACAGGAAGTATAGAGGTTCAATTTATAAAATGAGATGAGGAATGGGTGGAGGTATAGATGAAACAAGAACCACCAGAAATTAAGAATTATTGAAGTTGGCTGTTGGGGATTTATTATGTTACTGTTTTTACTTTGTATATATTTGAAACTTTCTATAATAAAAACTTAAAGGAAAAAACACTATGAGATACAATTAGACAAATCCAGAATATGGGATAGTCTACATTCTGGTCTCCTTAAAGAGTTAGTCATGGAGGGGGAAAAAAGGTAGGGCCTGTTCTAAGTTAAAAGACACTAAAGGACATCACCAAATGCAATATTTTTTGCACCATGTTGAATGAACTTTGATTGAGTCCTGGTTCTAGAAAATTGTCTAAAAAAACATTTTGGGGAAAATTTGAAAAAGTTGCAAATGGATTGAATATTAGGTGATGTTAGAAAATTTTTTTCTTAGGCAAGAGGGTGGTTTGGTGGTGTATAGGGGAAAATATTTATCTTGGGGAAAGGCATGATGAAGTCATGATGTGGGGGATTTTCAGATAGTTAGCAACCCCTACACAAATCCCCCATATGCACATAAGCAGATAGGGCATAATGTTAACAACGGTTAGATTTATTTATTTATTTTTAAAACATGTTTTTATTGATTTTAGTGAGGAACGGAGAGGGAGAGAGAGGAACATCAGTAACATCAGTGGTGAGAAGAGAATCATTGATCGGCTCCCTGCTACATGCCCACGACTGGGGATTGAGCCCACTACCTAGATATGTGCCCTTGACCAGAATCAAACCCGGGATCAGTCCGCAGGGTGATGCTCTATCTACTGAGCCAAACCAGCTAGGCCTTAATAACTGTTAGATTTGGATAAACGGTATTCACTGTATTACTTCAACTTTTCTTACTGCATATTTTTAGAATAAAAAGTTTCTGGGGAGAATAGAATATATTTATAGCAGTTGAATTAATTGTTGGGCTATTGACAAGAGATTGTAAGTCTTTTTGACTAATGTCAAATTCCTTAGTGGGAAGCACTGAAATCTTGGTACCTGGACATTGCTTTTTTGTGTTTTCTCCCATTAACTGTTTCCTGATGAACATTATACCCTTCTAACAATATATTGGGAACGATAAACTGAATTACTCCTAAACGTGAGGGCGTGTGTGAAAGCATTTCTGTCCAGGAGTGTTGAAGCCAGTGACCATTTTGATGATATTTCCCCCCCATGTAACCATATGGTTAGTATAGTTGTGAAAGTGGCATGACGATATCCAACTCGTTCTTTTTCAGCCAAATGATTTATGGAAAAACATGATGTTTTCTAAGTTCAGAATGGATGTACAGAGGGTTTGGGTGTGGAGAGATGCTTGCAGGTGCTGAGTGGATCCAAACTGAAGGGCCTTGTTTGTACCTGGGAAGTTGGAATTTAAACTGTACACAGAAGGAGCCTATCAAGGATGTTAAAATGGAAAGTACATCTTCAGTTCTGTATTTTGAGAAGATATGACTTTGGTGGCAATGTGTAGGATTGGCGGGAGAGTACAGAGACTGTTGTCAAGGATTCTGTTTTATGATAGTTCAGGGGGAAAATGGCTCTGAAGAGAGAAGACAGAGATGAGAGACAGAGCCGAGGGAATGTGCAAGTGGCTAGTGATGTTCGAGACATCGGGAGTAAGGGAGAGTGTGAAAATACTATTGGGATGGGGATGTGAGTGGGCTGGAAGAGATTAATGGGGCGGAGGGGGGCAGTATATAATACTTTCAACAATAAAGATTCAAAAAATAAAAATAACATACTTTCTGCTTTTACAGACTGGGAGAATGGGATTTCTTAAAAGGAAGCTGAGTCAATAGTAGGTACAGCGTAGATTTTGGACTTTCAGATGGGAGTGCAGCTCTAATGCCGGTTCTTCCTAACTCAACAACCACAGAACAGAAAATTCCATTTAAAACCGGACAGAAGGCTTGAATGGACATTTCTCGAAAGATATGCACATGGCCAATGAGCACATGAAACCGTGCTCAGCATGTTTAATCATTAGGCAAATGAAAGTCAAAACCACAATGAGATACCATGTCATACCTACTGGGATGACTGATACATAAAAAAAATAAGTGAGGATGTTGCAACTGGAACCCTGTGATAACTGGTGCAGAAATAAAAAATGCCACTGTGGGAAACCATTTGGCTGTTTCTCAAAAAGTTAAACCTAGGCAGGGTGAAGGGGGTCAATGGGGGATAAAAGAGGGTACCTATAATATTTTCAACAATAAATTTCAGGATAAATTATGGGGGAAAAAAGTTAAACCTAGAATCACCATATGATCCAACAATTCCCCTTGTGGGTATATATACACAAAAGAATTAAAGCAGGGACTCAGTCGAACACCAGTGTTCATAGCAGCATTATTCACAATAGTTGAAATAGGAAACAACCCAAGTGTGTATGGAGAAATGACTGGATATACAATATGTGGTATATGCCTACAATGAAATATTTAACCTTTAAAATGAAGGAAATTCTGAGATGTGCTACAAGACGGATGAACCTTGAGGATGTTATACCCAATAAAACAAATACTGTATAATTCCACCTTCATGGGGTACTTTTCTTCGAATAGGCAAATTCATAAAGATAGCAAGTACAATAGAAGCGGAGGGAGGGAGAAATGGGGAATTGCTGAATTGGTAGTTTCTGTTTGGGATAATGGAAAAATTCTGAAAATGGATAGCAATGAGGTTGCACAACTTTATGAATGAATGTACTTAATGCTACTGAATTTGTACACCACAAAATGGTTAAAATGGTAAATTTTGCATTATGTATATTTAACCACAATTGAAAAACCCATAAAATACCATTACATAATTTCAAGTAAGTGATTGTTAGGCATGCTAGTGAAAGTTGAATGGCATTTCCTAGTTTATATTTTTGCAAGATGACAGGAAAAGTTTAGTTTTTCTAAACATTTTTTCTGAAGTGAGTCTAGGATTGTCTAAGAATGATAATCATTAAGAAATCTGTAGGTTGTATGCGTGCATATAAGCATAACCAACGGATACAAGACACTGGGGGCCGGGGGGGGGTTGGCGGGCAGGTGAAGGCATGTACTGGGGGATAGGAGAGGCCGCGGGGAGGTCAATGGGGAAAAAAAAAGGAGACATATGTACTACTATTTGTAATACTTCAAACAATAAAAAATAATAAAAAAATTTAAAAAATCTGTAGGTTATGAAATAGCTCTTCTGATAATCTTTAGTTTTATACAGGACATAGGGTCGATACAGGTTGAGCCTCTGTTTGAGGTCACTTTTGGGGCAAGGCTTCTATCTAGTAGGTTTTTAAATTTTTGTCTACTTTACATAAAATTTATTTGCACACATAGTTTATCTTTCCTTATAATATTTATCATTAATTTGTCTAATTTTACGTTACCTTGGTTTTTTTGCTCCCCTGGTGCGTGTGTTGAGCTGGTGAGGAGATACTGTGTGTGTGTGTGTGTGTGTGTGTGTGTGTGTGTGTGTGTGTGTGTGTAATTATTTATTTATTTATTTTAAAAATCTTTTTTTGAAAGTATTATAGATGTCCCCCTTTTTTATTGCCTCCTTCTAGCTCACCATAATTCTTACTTAGATACTATTTGTTAGTAGGCTATTATTTAGCTGCAATTTTCTTAGACAAGCATTTTGTTTTAATTTTAGGCATTCATTATATCACAGGATAAGTCTGAAAAAGCCTACAATAAGTTTCTTTTTGGAATTTTATTGAACTTTTTGATTCTAAATGTATACCTCTTTTTTGATTGTTCAAAATAAGGAGCCATGAATAATGGTGGTTTTGTCTAAGCATTTTTATATTATTCATTAAAAGATGAGTCACACATCTCCTGGAGAAGGTGCTGGGGAGACTGTGGGAATGACACAAAGGGAGAGTCACAATCTCCTCCTGGTGAAGGTGCTGCGGAGACTTGGGAATGACACCAAGGGAGAGTCACACATCTCCTGGTGAAGGTGCTGCGGAGACTATGGAAATGACAACAGAGGATTTAGAATATCACTGAAATCATGTAGGAGTTTTGATATTCCTTTCATTTTTTAGCATTGTGATTATTTAATTTTTAAAACGTTTTTATTGATTTCAGGCACAGGAAGGGCGAGGGGGAGAGAGAGAAGCATCGTTGATGAGAGAGAATCATCTGTTGGCTGCCTCCTGCACACTCCCTCCTGGGAATAAAACCAGAAACCTGGGCATGTGCCCTGGTCAGGAATTGAACCATGACCTCTTGGTTCATGGGTTGATGCTCAACCACTGAGCCACACCTGCTGGGCCAGCATTGTGATTTTTTCTATATTCTTAGATCAACTTAATGTGAAAATGGAACTTGAATTGCTTTAAATGAATTTTTTATTGTGTAGAGCATTACATATGTCTCCTTTTCCCCCCATCGACCCCTCCCCGATCACTCTCGCCCCCCTAGTTACAAGGAGGCATGCTTTAAGAATCAATATCTGTTTCTTCTTCTCGGGATTGGTAGTATTTACTGAATTCAGTCTACCACCAGAAGGTTGAGCCTCACCTTTTGAACAGATCTTTATGTGTGAGTCCTTTGGAAAGTTTCTCAGATGAAGGATGACTACTTGTCACAGAATCTCTAACATACCTGCAATCTTTTTTCTTCTTCACCAGGTCATTGAGGAGCCTAAATTGAATACTCTGATGGGAGAAGGAATTCATTCACTTGTTGACCTCCTTGTTCAGTTGGCAAGGTAAATACTGTGTGTAGAGTGAAAACTTCCACGAGTGCTCAGGTGACTCAGAAATTGGCCTTCTTAAGAACCCAGAGCATTTTTTTGTAAAACACAGAATTGTTTGAAGATACTGGCTATGTAAGGGCCTGTGAGTTATCTTTGTCCTAAGATCAGCAGGAAGTCAGGAAACATGTTAAACCCTGAGGTTGATCCGCAGAGCATTTCATGTTGACAAGCTGGCTGGCTGCACTGTGGTGGAAATTCCATAACAATACCTGCTGTGCTGTAACAATACCTATCTTCAAATAGTGCGTTCAGTTCAGAGAATTGCACTTTAGCTACATAAGTTGTCAACAAGGTCAGGAAGTCATGATTTCCATTTAGTGATGAGAAAGCCTGTCCCAGTGTGTTTCCAAGACCCTGATGCTTGGCTAGCTGTGGGCTCTCTGCTGCACGTGTGCTGTTGCCTTCTGTGTCTTTCAGGCTCCTAGTGGATCTACATTTAGATGGTTCTAACACTGCACTTTTACAGCCTTGCCAGCACTCTGTTTGGCACCAAGGTCACACACTTCGGTGTTGTGACCCTTGATAATAAAGAAAATTGAATGAAATAAAAATGTCAACATCCGAGTTAATATTATAGCACATTTTCTAATTTTTGTTATCTTCCTTGAGATACTGAAGTTGAATTCTGAGACATGGCAGTTCTAATTTTTTGATTTCTCTTAGGACAAATCATTACTATCATGAAAATTATTTTGTGATGAAATGATTCCCAACCCTAATTGTGGACTCTAGTATTTTTCACATATCTTATTTAGTTTTAAAACTTCACAGTGAATTAACTGGTATTTCCCCATTTTCTGGAAGAAAATAATGAAGTTCTAGAGAGGGTTTGCTGAAGATCACATGGCTAATAAGTAACGGAGGAGAACCTAGACCTCAGTGTGTTTACAGTAGTTTCACCCCCTCAAAATGTGTCTACCAAAAGGAGTTTAGGTTGCACTTATCGTATTGGGCCCTGGAAAGTCCAGAAATAGAATAAAGGGACTCTCGATTTGATTATCTTCTTTCTCACAGGTAACTTTTTAACTTGGAAAATTCTATTGATGAATCCCAACTGTTGGGGTAAAACGTTGTAACACCTTCCTTGTTATTTCTATTTTATATGTTCTTGTTTTAGGGACTTAAAATTGGAGTTTTACTTCGATCATTACTACAGGGATTGCACAGTGCTTTTCAGAACTATTGAACACATATACACCATTGATTAAGGTAAGTATTTGTATTGTTAAAGATTTTGTGAAAAGTATAGTGACATTTGCTTGTATTACTCCTACATTTAGACTCTATATCATAAACTAGATTCTGAATAGTGTAGAGTACAGCCGAGTTGATGGGAAGTCAGATCCTGTTACTTCTCTCGTACTCTCATTCTTGAGGTACCTTTCTTCCTCTAGGCATCTATTTCACTTTCTCTCTGTATGTGAGTCTCTGTCTGTCTGTCTCTGCCACAGACCTGTTATTCTGTCTTTAAGCTGAGTCCAGACCCTTTCCCATACCACTTTAGTAAATCTTGATGTTAACATTTCGGTGTATATATTTCCACATTTTATTTCTCAATTTAATAAGTTTATACTTAGCAGAAAAATTTGAAAGTTTCAACACTCATTTTAAAAATATATAGTGAGCATTCCTCCATGTCAGCATATATGTGTACATATGTATGTGTGTGTGTGCATGTGTATATATATATATATATAAATATATGTATATATATATGAAATTATGTATATGTACATGAATAGATAAGGTCTACACGTGTTTTTAATCAACAACCTTATTTATTCAAAAGGGTATTTAACTTAATGGATTATAGTCTACATAAATAGCGAGGTATTATTGAAAATTATCCTTATTTACTCTTACAAATATACATTTGGCGTGTATTCCTCTTAGTTATTTAAGATAATCGCCCAGAACTCTTAGAACAGCACCAGAGAAGGCTTCCAGCGCCACCAGCAGCTGGCTCCATAATGGCTTCAGGTACTGCCTCAGGCCAGGCCAGGCCAGGGCGGGGCCTCTCACTGGACCAGGCTCTGGCCCCTGAGCAGGCCCTTCTTCTGGCTCTGGAGAGCTCTGGAGCTCTGGGTGTGGATCTGGAGCAGGAGAAAGAGACAGATTTACTCACACACCTGACTTCCCCGTGACTTTCCACAGACAGGAAAGATGCCACTGCCTTTAAGGGAATGCTAGCCCATGAGCCTGCCCTCCCCAGAGTATCTGCCCAGGTTATCAGTCCCCCTCACCTTCCTGAGTTGCCTCTGTGGGCTCAAGATGCTCCAGCTCTACCCATAGATTTTGGGCGTGGCCCACCAGGTGTGAGGCAGGGGAGCTGGTGTGCACCAAGGCCTGCTCTACCTCGAACCAGGCGAAAGGAAGGGGCTGCCCAAAACCCCTGACCTGGTCCAGCCAGGTCCCCACCATCGAAGCAATGGCCCTGAGGAGAGGCAGGTGGGCAGTAAAGTCAGAGTCCTGGTCTTTCCTTCCACTGTGCCCTCCCATGGCACTGTTGTTTGCGGGTGAGCCTCTGTGCAGTCCCCTCCACATCCGGGGGACAGCCCCATGCCACCCTCAGCTCCTGTGTGGCTGTTCTGTTAGTAGCCGGTGTGAGATCCGGCAAGTTTAAAACGGAGTCAGTGTGAGACTCTTCTTCCCACTGGCAGCTCTCCTGAAGGTCCTGGACACTGCCCACCCCAACCCTCCATGCCCCTAGAATCTGGGCTGAGGACTGAGACAGACTCCTGAGCAGCCTGCTCACCACCATCCTGTCTGAGCCCGGCCACAGTGGTTCAGGGGAGGTGGATGGCGAGAGGGGCAGGCAGAGCGCGATGGGTCCTGGCGGGGAAGGAGACTCTGAGGGACAACTCAGCCCAGCCTCCCCTCTGGGTCTCCAAGACCAGGGACCCCATACTCTGTCCTCTTTGACTCATGTCCTCCTGGAATAGTAGCCACCGGAGCTCGGGCCTTTCTTGGGAATCAGACGATGTGTAAGATCAGGGTTCTGCCAGGCACTCCCCCAACTCACAGTCCCCACTCTGCTGACACAGGGGGCCCTCCTTCTGAACCCAGAGACCACTCACTTTATTACTTGTTCCTGCGTTGTGTCACCCCGGTTGTTATTAGGAGGTGTGCCTCCAGATGTAGAAAACACCTTGATGGCATCAGCTCTGATGGATGGTGGACAGGACCTGTGAATGATGGACAGCGTGACTGCCGGACCCACTGCCTAGTACTGAGGCCCAGGGATTGTGTCTGCTTCATTCCTTGAGTGTCTCCAAATGTGCCTGCCTGTAGTAGGAGCTTCATACACATTGTGGAGTAAATAAACTCCAACGAGCACCATCCCATACATCTGCGTGAGCTTGGGGCCCCTGCTACCCGCCGGAGATCCCCAATGTGGCTACACCAAGACCTAGGAACAGCTATGTGAAATCTCCAACTGCTTGACAGGTTGCTTTCCATGTGCTTTTCCTAACTCCGATACCACAGACCGCTGATGGGTGAGTCAGCTTTGTTTCCAAGGGACAGAGTGAAATAATTGCCACAAACTACCGGCGCACGTCCAGCAACCCTGTCTGAAGAGCCAGGGAGCAGGTAGGACCTGCCATGGCTTGTCCCCACAGCAGTGCTATGAGGTTTATCACCCACCACCCCACTTTTCAGAAGAGCGTACTGAGACTCAGAAAGATGTGGTGACATTTTCAAGACTCACAGCTAGCAATGGGCAGAGTCACGAGTGTGTGCTCACCTATTTAACAGCTCGTCCAGGAACTGTTGGGCTCTGGAGAAGGCCAGGGTGGAGACATGGGGGACGTTTCCCCCCGGGAAAGCTGGGACCATAGATGTGGCCACTTGCTCCAAGGTGCCTGCATGGAGGGCCTGCGTCCTGCAGGACTCAGGTAGGTTACCAGTTACCTCAGCTGTGCCCTGGGTGGGACAAGGAAGGACATCCAGTCAGCGGCTTGACAGTGAATCCCACAAGGATTGAGGTCTGCAGCTCATTTGGGAGGTCCCAGCCCCACAGGGACGGTGTGCAAGAGAAGGGACAGGAGTGCCCAAGCTGAACGAGGTTCTAGGTCTTTAAAGTGCCACTTAAGTTCCGTGCATGTTCATACAATTGTCAACTTCTAGGCATCTTTTTTTTTTCTCTGTCTCTTTTTCTTTTTCTTTCTCTTTTTCTTAGCTGAGGAACAACAAACCTCCTCGTAGGAATAGTCTATATGAAGAGCACGGGCCCTGTGAGTCCTCTAGAAACCTCCCCGTTATAGAGATGAGAACACAGAGGCTTAGGGATATCAAATGTCTGTTGAAGGGCATGCAGGTGAGAACTGGGAACTGTCCTGCATGTCATTCCCTCTCAGGTACTGGAGACTTATCTGCTCCCGACCTGGGTGGAGAGGGTGTGGGAACCTTGTCCCTCCCCTGCGTGGGAACAGTGTCCATGGGTAGACGTGGCCTATGAAAACCATTGACTTCAAAGGAGAAAGTTATGTTTCATCCTTTTACATTAGAGGGCATTTTAAGATCCTCCGTATGGAGATGCCAGATTCCGCAAAGTGGCAGATGCTTGAAGACTGCAGACTGGAGAAAGGTGATCACCAGGCAGTAATCTGAGCAGTGGACTCGGGAAGGAGCAAAGCTATGTGGTGGCGGAAAAGTGGCAGGTGACTCAAAGTACCCATGAGGCAATTGCCAATGAAGGAACACTGTGATTGAGTTGGACAACCTGACGTGGGACAAGTGAAAATTTCAATGAGTGAGAAATCCCCAGGCTAGGCTGGGAGCAAGGCAACAGCCATCATCAGAAACTGCTTTTAGCTATGTCCCTGCTACAGCCCCTTTGGGTTTGGAATCTGCCTGCAGCCATTAAATGTTTACATGTGCACGTCCTTCCGCCAGCCGTGGGCGTCCATCTCCAGCTGAGGACATTACAGGTATGTGGTCTGAATTGTGTCCCCTAATCCCATGACTTTGCAACCCCTAGAACCTCATTATGTGTCCGCATTTGAGTTTTAGTCTTCAAGCAAGTAATTAAGGTGAAGTGAATTCAGTGGTGTGGGTCTCAATCTAATCTGACCAGTGAGTGTCCTTAGAAGAGGAGGGGAGGACACATGGCAGTACAGAGGGGAGTCCATGTGACACACAGAGAGAAGACGGCCATGTAGAAGCTGAGACGGGACCACTTGGGAGAAACTAGCCCTGCTGACAGCCTCCTCTCTCCTAGCCGCCGGAATAGTGAGAAAACGAATGTCTGCTGCTGACACCACCCAGTGTGGTCCGATGTTATGGCAGCCCGAGCAACCTAACACAGTCCATTCCGACACACTTCAGTGTTCCACGCAGCACTGCTGATATGGCAGCTGCCCTGAATTAGGCCCATGTCCAACAGCCCTGAAGGGCTGCTTTACTGGGGGAAGGACATGCGCTATTGGACAAGTTCTGCAAGGACACTGTAGCTGAGTGGCAAGGATGGTTTAAACAACAAAAACAGCGAAATGCCCAAGTGCTCATGGAGTGTACTGTGAAGTCAAACAACATTTCTCTCTCTCATATTTCTATAAATATGTGAGGAGTGTCTTGCTACCCTCCCATGTAGCTGGAGGGTGGAGTGGGGGTCGGATTGCTTTGTCATGAGGCCGTGGGGCACTCTAGGGAGAGCCCTGGGAGGGTCCCTGGGGAGTCTGCAGATTTGAGTGTGGGTCTGGCCACTGCCAGGTCCGAGGGTGTAGAGATCCTGGAGGCCAGCTCTCACCTCTGACAGGCACTGGACTGTGTCATCAGCCTGGTGGACCTGCACCCTGACCCCGTAGGTGGTGTAGTCGGGTCCATGGGCCAGCACCTCAATGATGTCCTCCTTGGAGCTCTGCAAAGACAGAGTGGGTACTGAGCCAGGAGGCATCAGGAACCTTCCACCCAATCTGGGGTCCTGTGTCATGGCAGACCTTGACTATTAGGACGCAGTGAGGATGTTCCTGGCAGCCCTGCTACGCCAGCAAGCATTGATTTGTGTCATGGTCTAGCAACAGTGAAAGCCTGAATCACTGATGAAAACTAGGCCCTTGTTGGGATGCTATGGAGTTGGGGAAGGCCAAAGCTCCTGACCTGGCCGCACTGCAATGGTTTGTCGTCCTCCGTGCGATGGTAGGTCGCAGAGAAAAGTATTCAAGACCTTAATCCCTCCCTTACCCCCAACCTTCTTTTTTCCTTTTTTTTAAATGATACACAGCACTATCAAGTGGGATGATGTTTAAGGCTTGGGGAAGGTCTACAAGGACAGTGGAGCTGGGAGTGGTCCGCAGGTTACTTGGGGCAGGGAGTTAAACAATTGAAAGGAGCATAAGGCAAAGACAGCAACAAATGCTTTCTCTATGATCCCAACAAACACATGAAGAAAGATTGCTTTTCTAGCCTACCAGGCACCTGGTCGGGAGGATTAAAGGTGCAGGTTTCTTTGGGAATGGGTCTGTGAGATCTCTGAGGCCCCTGATTTGAGTGTGCTTTCTGGTCCCACCCCAGTCACCTCAGGGTCCTGGGTGTGGGCCAGCTCTCACCTCCTTTTGGCACCGGACGGTTTTCCTGGCCTGAGGCACTTGTCCTTTGTACCCGTTGATGGCATAAGTGAACCAGTCAGGCAGCTCCTCTATGATGTCCTTGTTGGAGCTCTGCAAAGACAGAGCCCGCTACCGGACCAGGAGGCATCAGGGGCCTGCCTGTGCAGTGCCAGTGGGGGAGATGCCCGCCACCCATTCTGCTCCCCAGATGAGGCAGAGAGGGGCATCTCCAAAGACCTCCAGGCAGGGAGTGAAGGTGATGACCCCTTGAGTACCCCCCGCCCCACCCTAACAAGTTGGTAGCAGATCTCCAACCCCAGCACTCACATGACACACCCTCCAGGCTTCTGACACCTACCAGCCTGCTCCTGCCCAGGATGTGCGTCCCTCATCCCACGCTGTCCCTCACCATCCCGGACACACACACACTTACCCGGGATGAGGGGTAAGAGGTGTGGGGCTCCCCAGGCGTGACCCCAGCTGGCGCCTGGCCTGGGTGGGCCTGGCCTGGGCTGCCCTCGGTTACCTGTGGGTGCCTCCTGCCAGAGGGCGAGGGGTATCGGTGGTGGCGCTTGCGCCTATTTCTACAGCAACAGAAACATGTCTCAGCCTGGGCTTTCTTCTGCCCAGAGCCTCGGAAGAACGGGAAGCAACACAGAGACATCCTCGTCTCCTGACCCTCTCCACTCAAGTGAGCTGGGAAGGCAGTTGTCTCTAAGAATGTGGGTACCTGGTTACCACGGTTCCAGTTTCTCTCACCAAGGAAGTGAGGTCACCCCTTCGAGGTTCCATGACCTGTGCCCCTTCCTCCAATCAGAGCCACCCAAAGGCCCCTGTGGGCTGTTGGCCTCTCACCCTCCTGGCCCATGTTATCTCCATACCTGTACATCAGTCTCCAGCACAGCCCTCTCCCCAGCTCTCTGGGAATGTGCGAGGCGCCCCGGCTTGGGAGAGAAAGCTGTGTTCACACCTCCTTTTCCTTACTCGTTCTGTGCCCTGAGGAAGCCTCTGTGCCTCTCAGGGCGTCCCCCAGTCTGCCACGCTGCCCAATGAGGATGATGCTAGACAGCATTTCCATAGGAAGTCATCAGTTGTAGGTGAGACACGGCCCCTAACCCCTGTGGGCCGGTGTCCCGTGAATCTGATGAACAAACGTAGAGGTGGAAGCGTGACAAGCGTAAGTGGGCCACAGCATGGAACACTAGACAAAACAGGCCTGAGGTCAAGCCTGAGATCTCAGGGAAGTCACTGTTCATGTCGGCCTCATTTTCAAGTGTGCACCTTTAAGGGTTTGAAATGACAGGAAATTCAGATATTGTCACTCACTGGCCTCAAACCTCCAGTGGTGTCTTTTCACACTTAGCATCAGAGCCAGTGCCTTATGTGGGCCCAGGTGTTAGGGGCCTTCACAGTGGTTTCGAGTGAGTCCAGCCTCCTGGTGGGAACATCCTTGTGTGTCCCCTGAGAGCTCATTACCTGGCTTCTGAACAATGTAGCGTATAACCCAGGTGATGGGATGTCAGGTCCTGTCACTTGTTTCCTGCTCTCATTTTTTATGTCCCTTTCTTCCTCTTGATTTCACTTTCTTCTGTGTCTGTGTCTGTGTCTGTGATATCTCTGGAAGAAGGAGAATACGTACCCATGTTTTCACTTGCCCTTTGTAGAGGTCCCATAGGGGAGAATTGCGGGAGTGCCCAGGTCAACAGGCAGGAAGTCAGACTCTCAGTCCAAATTGCATTGTGACAAACACCAGATGAGCGACCATGGAAGAAAATATGTCCTCAGTTGAGCCTCAGTTGAAACATATCTCCTGCTTCACCCACACCTTGAGTCAGAGGCACCCAACCCGACCACGTCCAGATGCCTGCTCCACAGATCTTGTGTGGTGGTAATATTTGTACTTTAGGGGTGCAAAGTTTGAGAGCAATTGTATTTGTGACTCAGTTTCCCTATTAGACACTCAGCAATAATAAACTATGCTCTCTGAGGTTTTGGAGAGTGTTAAAAAGTTAACAGTTGAAAAACTGAGAGAACACTTGACATATCACAAGGGGGGTGTCTACATGTTCGAAATCCATTTAAACACCTCTTTCCAGTGTCTGTAAGTGCCTGAGGGTGGAGACTAGTGCCTGGCCAACAGTAGGAAGCACTCCATAACAGGAAGAATGTAGAAGGAATGCCCCTATGGAAGGCCTTGCCTATGTCCCCTCCTGCCTGTCTGTGGGGATTTATTCATGATTTGAGGCCCTAACTTCTCAGTGTCCTGGGGACTTCTAGAGAAAGATGGAACCTCCTGGGTGGGGGTGGCCATAAGGCTCAGCCAATCCTTCTCCAGGGAAAGGCTGGTGCACTGAGCTGAGGACAAAACCTGCCCCTGCCCTGGGCCTAGAGGCCAAGAATGGGAGCTGACACTGTCCAGGAGGCTCAGGTGGAAGAGGCAGAGGCCAGGGGGATACTCTCAGGGTCCATTTCACTGGCTGCTCCTGATGCATGGAAGGCCCTGGGCTGAGATATATAAATGGCTGCTTTGGAGGCTAGAAATTTAACTTTTGTTTAAAATTAGACTTGTGCCCATTATTGAAACCAGCTGAGTGAAAGTTGTGGGGAGTCTGTGGGGCCAGGACAAGGATCTCACCCCCAGGAGCAGCTGGAGGTGTGTTCCTGGCTCCCAGATGGGTATGTGGTGCTGGGAATCTGCAGTCCTGCAGGGGCAACCTCAGCCTCCAAGGAAGGAGCCAACAGGGGCAGTGGGCAGGGAGCTGCCAGCCCTCCCCCTCTCCCACCTAACACCACCTGCTCCCATAGTGTTAGCCTCAGAAGTGGGGATTCTGACACCTGCTGGAACCAAGCGCGTGTATCTTAAGGGCACTTTCCTTGGGAAATGATCCCATCACAGGAGGCCAAATATGGACGATCCCACTTTACTGACATTCCTGTTTCCTCATATTCACAGACAAGGGAAGTAGAAGGTGGCTGCCAGAGGATGGGAGGAAGGAGTGTGGAGACTTAGTGCTACTATTTTGCAAGATGAAAAAGTTGTGGATGTAGGGGGGTGGGGATGGTTGCACAGCAGTGAGAATATACGTCATACCAGTGAACTGTAGACGTAAAAATGACTCAGATGGCCAGTTTTATGTGATGTGTATTTCACCTCAATTACTTTTATTGAAACTGATGGCCTGGGGCTGCCCAGAAGCTGAGTCACACTGGCACCATCTGGAAGGACCTGTCCTGGACATCCTGGGGCTGGAGCTCGGGCAGCAGGATCTCACCCATTGCAGCCAAGGGCTCGGGAACGTCCCTGTGGTGGCTTCGGGGCCCTGGGCTGGGCTGCATGAGCCTGGGCCTGCACCTGTGCACAGGGCAGAGAGTGGATGTCCATGAAGGGCCTGGTCAGGGACGGCTAGTTTGGGTCCTAGAGTGGGAGCTGGAGGAAACACAAACCCCACTCGTACAGCTGCAGGACTCCTGTCCTCAAGAATCACAGATGCAGCCCCAGCTCTCAGGACGTGCCTCTTCCCTGGTGGTTCCATGGATGGTGACGCTGGGCTCCCAGCCGAGGCCTTTGGGGAAAGGCCCAGTAAGTGCTTCCTGTCCTGGGAATCTGCTCCACTTGCTGACCTTCAGGGACTTAGGTCAGAGAATGGTCAGGCTGTGGGACAGAGACACCCAGTCAGACCATTGAAATGACATTTCAGCTGCCACTTCTCTCCAGTTTCTTAGTCCACGGGCTTATGGAGTGCTTCCTAGTGCCCCCCTCCTGCTCACACACACTGTCACTCAACCCCAAATGGTGGCTCCTGGTAAGACACCTTGGCACCCACCCTGCTTATCCGGATCCCATCCAACCCCGTCCAGGAACACATCTGAAGACAGCAGGAGAGCGCATGTCCACTGTGGTGGCACCAACACAATGACGGATCCCCTCACACAGACTGTAGTGCCCATTCTGCTGGAGTTGCTGGCCCCCTGCTCTGTGGGCTGTGCAGCAACAAGTGGCTGGGTTTGGGACCTCCCTGAAGCTCCCTGTGGCCTCTCAGAGCTGAGGATGCCTGCAGCCTCAGCCATAAGAAATGTCCTACACCTCTGTCCTACACCTGCAGTAAACCAAATTCTGCCCATAAGCAAGTGAGATTGAAGCATCTCCTTTCCTCCTAGACACTTAGCGGGGACCACAGTCTCAGCCAAATCCCTGGTCTCCTGAGCCCAGAATCAAAGGAACCGCTTACGCCATGCCCTGCTCCTGACTACAGAAGCTGTCAGACGGTCAGCAATGTGTAGAGTCACTAGGCCAGTGGGGATATTGCTGCACAGCAAGAAAAGACTAAGCCACGTCCTTCATGGAATCAGGTCCTATCCACCCTGTTGTATCAGCAGAGGTGAAGGGGCGGGGCGGGGTGGGGGGGGGCATGACTTGTATTAAACCTTTGGGTTAGAAACTATCATAATCCTAATTCTAAAATTGGGGGAAACTGGGTCTTTGAAACGCAGTTATACAGACACAAGGCCTAGAGCCCTGAATTTTATGCAAATCTGGGATCTTGATCATCCTCTTCCTGACCGCCAAACTGTATCTCTCTGTGAATTTCCCGTTTATATCCTAGACTTACATTTCTGTGTGTGTGCTCATTTTAGAATTTAGATTGTCTTTGCACTTTTTGTGGGATCTTTTGATATCAAAGATAGTAATCTTCTGTTATGTATATATTGCAAATATTTGCTGCCAGTTTAACTGTTGATCTTAAGTTGTAAATTTGCATATGGTGGCTGTGTCAGAGTGTAGCTGCTCTGAGTCTGCATATTCTGAACCCTGCTCGCTTTAGTAAGCGTTGGAAACACTCACTGCTCCATCCGGCCTGCTGGTCCTAGTGTGGGAGTACAGGTCCTGCTCCTACCCTCTCATGCCAACTGGTAGGTCCAAGCCCCTCTGCCAGCGGCGGGACCTCCTTGGTTGCTGGGTGGTAGATGGGGAAGCCATGAGAATTTGTGGGTGTGTAAGAATGAACCTTTATTATAGGAGCCATCAGGCAAAGCAGTTCTTCACAACAGTTCCATATAGGTAGGTCGCCACAAACTGGCCAGTTAACAAATACATCTTTTCTACAAAGCAGTAGCAGCCTCTGTAACTACAGTCTCACCTAGTAGCCCCACACTGCCTCTAGAGCTACAGCCTCAATTAGCAGCAGTACCTGAGCTCTCTAACCCCAGTAGTCTCAGTGGCCTCTCCCTCTAGCTTCTGTCTCCTCTCTCTCTAGCGTCTAGCTACTCAGTAATATGTATGATTCTACTTAGACAAAAGAGGCTTCATTCTAAGTAGTGACCTTGCTGTACGCATATATAGTGTTTGGACATCCAGATGAAGATTCCTGTGCTGAGTGGCCTTGGCGTTCTGGCGTACTGTAGATAGGATCTTTCACACTGTAATTAG
Organism: Corynorhinus townsendii; assembly: GCA_026230045.1. NCBI lineage: Eukaryota > Metazoa > Chordata > Mammalia > Chiroptera > Vespertilionidae > Corynorhinus > Corynorhinus townsendii. The sequence goes on along the minus strand of JAPDVU010000007.1, from coordinate 107,606,842 downwards.
CCTTGAGCATCTTGTGACTCTAGCGTGGTTCCCACAGGCTGCCACACCTACGTCACTGTCCCACCTATAGAGGAAAGGAGGAGTCACAGAAGACCCCGGATCCGGAGTCACCTTTCCCTCCCTTTGGAGGGAACTGGGCTTGTTCAGCACCGTGACAACTGCTAATCCCACAGCAAATCCCTGAAGAACATTCTCAGCAGACAGTGGTGCAAACATCCAACATCTCCTCAGTGCAGGTGGTGTGGCTAAGTGGTTGATCTTTGACCCATGAACCAGGAAATCATAGTTCAATTCTGGGTCAGGGCACATGCTCGATCCCCAGAGCAGGGAGTGCAGGAGGTGGTCGATCGATGCTTGATTGACGGTCCTTTCTCATCAATGATGTTTCTCTCTCTCTCCTCTCAGAAAAAAATCCTTTTCTATGTCATTTCCCTCCCTAGCGTGAGACTGTACATGCTGCTTTTACACATTCCCTAAGGAACAGAAAATCAACAATAATTAACAATCAAAGCCCTCTCCCCACAAGTTACTGAAATGCCAACAGAACATATATTCTAAATTCTAAAAATTACATTTCTATAAAGTTACCCACTTGGAAGGAATATATTGCCAACTTACTTTCTTGTATTATGAATTCTACAGGCTTTAAAATGTTTCAGAAACAACCACGGCTTAATTCCCCCTTTCCTCGGGCTGCCTAGGACATATAAACATAGATAAAACAGCCTAAAGCAGTTCAGTTTTTAAGCACATGCCAAGTCCTTTTAAAGTGTTCACTGTAGACTAAAGCCCCCCTCACAAGAAATAAACGGAAGCACAGTCGAGTCCCTGTGTACTTGCAGAGCTCACGGTGATATGCAAACCCCATTCAGTTAAATTGCTCCTGAAAATCCTGCACCTGACGGATGAGGTGGCAGCTGGTGCTCGAGTCCCCTGAGTGACATATGTGATGGGATGAGCTCAAATCCCACCCACAGCCCCTGAGCCCAGGAAGCCTTGTGTCCCTGACAGAGAAACAGAGAAACGAGCAAGTCCAACCATTCAAGGGTCTTTCCTGCTCAGAACTTTGTCCAACTGTCAACTGTCAGAGGCCACTGGGGCCCACTCAGGGGACCTGCTCCCCTCCTGTCCTGCCCACACTACACAGATGGTTAAATTTGCCTTAGAGAAATGAAAGGATGGTGTACAACCATCCATGTAAGAACTGTGGGCTCTCTGGATTGCCATGAGGCCCACAATATATACCACCCCCTTGAAGCTATGGATACATATAACTACTATCACAGACCCACACCCACTGGCTCAATACTTCACATGATGTTAAGCTAATCCAAGTTTCTGGTGTTCCCTTTAAAAAAAACCACTTGGCCAGGTCCTTTTATTAGAACCCACATTCACAAGGTTAAGTGCCCTCTGCCTTTAGGACAGAGGGAAACCCCTGGGTATAAATTGTATATTACCGAGCACATAACCTTTAGAACCTGTGTTCTGGTTTTGTTAGTTTCAGAATACATGTAGCCGATACCTGGTTTGAGCTTGTTTTTCTTGTTTAAAAAAGGTATTTTTTGTTGTTTTGTTTGCTTGCTGTCACCAATCACTAGCCAATAATAAGCTTTTCTGGTGTTGCCCAGTAATGCACCATATTGTTTTCCCCTTTTAGCTTTACACCCCCTTTATCCACTTTTACCATCCCCCATCCATGGCAGACACTTGTCTGTCCTCTGTATCTATGAGGTTGTTTTGTTTTTTAATTCCACATATAAGCCAGATCACATTTGTCTTTCTCTGTCCAACTTAGCTCACTTAGCATCATGCCTTAGAAGACCATCTATGTTGTTGCAAATGTCAGTATTTCATTCTTTTTTTAAAAATTTAATAAATCTTTATTGTTCAGATTATTAGAATTGTTCCTCTTTTTTCCCCCCATAGATCCCCGCCACCTGGTTCCCACCCCACCCTCTGCCCTTACCTCCCCCGCACTGTCCTCATCCATAGGTGTACGATTTTTGTGCAGTCTCCTCCCGTACCCCCCGCACCCCTTTCCCCCTGAGAATTATCAATCCACTCCCATTCTATGCCCCTGATTCTATTATATTCACCAGTGTACTCTGTTCCTCAGATTTTTAATTCACTTGATTTTTCAACTCACTTATTGATAGATATGTATTCATTGTTCATAATTTTTATCTTTATCTTTTTCTTCTTTTTGCTCTTCTTAAAGAATACCTTTCAGCATTTCATATAATGCTGATTTGGTGGTGATGACCTCCTTTAGCTTTTTCTTATCTCTGAAGCTCTTTATCTGACCTTCCATTCGGAATGATAACTAGAGTAATCTTGGTTGTAGGTTTTTGCTATTCATCACATTGAATATTTCTTACCACTCCCATCTGGCCTGCATAGTTTCTGTTGAGAAATCAGCTGACAATCGTATGGGTGCTCCCTTGTAGGTAATTAACTGTTTTTCTCTTGCTGCTTTTAATATTCTCTCTTTGTCTTTTGCCCTTGGCATTTTAATGATGATGCGTCTTGGTGTGGTCCTCTTTGGATTCCTTTTGTTTGGGGTTCTGTGTCCTTCCTGGACTTGTAAGTCTATTTCTCTCACCAAGTGGGGGAAGTTTTGGGTCATTATTTCTTCAAAAAGGTTTTCAGTATCTTGCTCTCTCTTTTCTTCTGGCACCCCCATTATTCTGATGTTGCTACGCTTGAAGTTGTCCCAGAGGCATCTTACACTATTTTTAAATTTTTTGATTCTTTTTTCTTTTGTATTTTCTGGTTGAGTGTTTTTTGCTTCTTTGTATTTCAAAGCTTTGACTTGATTCTTGCATTCCTCTAGTCTATTGTTGGGTCTCTGTATAATATTTTTTATTTCAGGCTGTACAGTCAGTCCACAAAGAGGTGCACCAAGAGTGTCCACCTCAAGTTAACTGGGGAGGCCGACCCACTCGGCCATATAGGAAACGTAGTACACAAAGCTACCCTACCAACTCATGGAATCAGTGAAAATGCAGCGACAAGGAAACAGATCACAAACAAAAGAAATGGAGGAAAACAAGCAAGTGGATATAGAATTCAAAACCATGGTTAAAAGGCTTTTCAAGAATATCCTAGAAAAGGCCGATAAATATAATGAGACCCTCGAAGATATGAAAGAGGACCAATTAGAAATTAAACATACACTGACTGAAATAAAAAATATTATACAGAGACCCAACAATAGACTAGAGGAATGCAGAATCAAGTCAACGAATTGAAATACAAAGAAGCAAAAAACACTCAACCGAAAAAGCAAAAAGGAAAAAAAATCCAAAAAGTCGAAGATAGTGTAAGAAGCCTCTGGGACAACTTCAAGTGTCCCAACATCAGAATGATGTGGGTGTCAGAAGAAGAGAGAGAACAATATACTGAAAACCTATTTAAAGAAATAATGACCCAAAACTTCCCCCACCTGGTGAAAGAAATAGGCTTACAAGTCCAGGAAGTACACAGAACCCCAAACAAAAGGAATCCAAAGAGGACCACACCAAGACGCATCATCATTAAAATGCCAAGGGCAGAAGACAAAGAGAGAATATTAAAAGCTGCAAGAGAAAAACAGTTAATTACCTACAAGGGAGCACCTATATGAATTGTCAGCTGATTTCTCAATAGAAACTATGCAGGCCAGATGAGAGTGGCAAGAAATTTTCAAAGTGATGAATAGCAAGAACCTACAACCAAGATTACTCTACCCAGCAAAACTATCATTCAGAATTGAAGGGCAGATAAAGAACTTCACAGACAAGGAAAAGGTAAAGGAGTTCATCACCACCAAACCAGTATTATATGAAATGCTGAAAGGTATTCTGTAAGAAGAGGAAGAAGAAAAAAGTAAAGATAAAAATTATGAACAACCAAAACATATCTATCAACAAGTGAGTCTAAAAATCAAGTGAATTAAAAACCTGCGAAACAGAATAAACTGGTGAATATGATAGAATCAGGGGCATAGAAATAGAGTGGATTGATAATTCTCAGGGGGAAAAGAGTATGGGGGGTGCAGGAAGAGAATGGACAAAATCGTACACCTATGGATGAGGACAGTGGAGGGGGGGGCAATAAGGGCAGAAGGTGGGGTAGGATCCGGGTGGAGGGGAGCTAGGGGTGGGGAGGAGAAACATTTGTAATACTCTGAATAAAGATTTATTAAAAAAATAAATACCCCCTCCCCCAAATGTCAAGGGTTAAAGAAAAACAGAGGTTTTTAAATGCAGCAAGAAAAAAGCAATTAGTTACCTACAACGGAGCGCTCATGTGACTGTCAGCTGTTTTCTCAACAGAAACTTTGCAGTACAGAAGGGGGTGGCAAGAAATATTCAAAGTGATGAATAGCAAGACTACAACCCAGATTACTCTACCCAGCAAAGCCATCATTTAGAATTGAAGGTCAGATAAAGAGCTTCACAGACAAGAAAAACCTAAAGGAGTTCATCACCACTAAGCCAGTATTACATGAGATGTTGAAGGGTATTCTTTAAGAATAAGAAGAGGAATAGGAAAAAAGATAAAAAATATGAACAACAAAATGGCAATAAATTCATATCTATCAGCAACTGAATTGAATCAGTGAAATTAGATTTGTAATGAACAAAATAAACAGACAAAATAGAATCAGAGGCATGGAAACAGAACAGACGGACACATCTCAGAGGAAAGGAGTAAGGGGGGTGTGGGGAGATATTAAGGAAAAATGTTATATGCATGTATGCATTAACTAAGGACACAGACAACTATGTGATAAAGGCCTGGAGTGGGGTGGGATCTGAGTAAATGAGGACCCTGAAGGGCAAAAGGGAGCATCTGTAATGCTCTCATCAATAAAGATTTTCTTAAAAAAAAAAAAAAAAAGGATTTAGTAAGGAAGAACAAAAAAGGATATTTATATGTGCCCAGACTGAAATCAAACTGTGATCTCCTGGTGCCATAGGTTGATGCTAATAAATATATTGAAACTTTAATTATGACATATACATATATAAATAAAAATAAAATATGGTCTATGTTTCACTTATTTATTTTAGGTGCTACAATAAATAGTAATCACAATAGCATTTAGCTATGTTATCCTAGCCTTTTCATATCATAGTTCATAAAATACGACCTACAAAACTTCCTGCCTCCCAACAGAAACTGTTGCCTGTCATACCTCTTCAGTTTGTTCTGCTGGTAGAATTCCTGGAATTATTTGAAAAGTCAGAACCCAGAAGTAATACTTCCATTGAGGCAGAGGCAGAGTAAGCAGATACAGACTTGCAAGGGGATAACATGGCAGCATTCTTCTTGAAAAAATGAGAAATTTAAGAAATGTTTGTCTTTATTTACTATTATTCCTCAGTGACAGGAACTTCCCAACACTTTAACTTTTCTGTCTTCTAGAATTTCTATCAAATAAATATTATTTATTAATGTAGACACTATGTAACTCCCCCCATCAAAACAAAACAAAACAAAACCTCACAGAAAAGTTACAAGGAATGGAAAAAGAGCTCTAAGGTGGAGGAAATATCTCCCAGCACTTAGTGAGGGTCTTTGGCCCCTCTACATCGGGACATTAAGAACTAGCTGCACAGGTCTCATCGTCTGAGAGTAAGACACGGGAAGCCTGTCTGGCAGTAATCAGTAAAACCTGTATGTTTCATACCTTTTACACTAAACTTAGGGATATCTAGTGTTTTGCAGAAGCAAATGCAGATTTTCATGACTTTCAGTTTACAAAATGTAATCATTGTCTCAGACTTAGAAGGAAATACACATAATTTCAAAATGGTTGGTGAATGGAGTTACCTATAAATGAACATGAAAACTAGTCCTATTTGCTAAAAGGACTAGTTTTGTAAATAAAAGTCTAGAAAATCAATAAATTGAAACCCATTACATTTCTTTTTAATTTTTAAGAGAGAAAGAGAGGAAGGCAGACAGAGGGAAATATCCATTTGTTGTTCCATTTATTTATGCATTCATTGGTTGATTCTTGTGCCCTGACTGGGGATCAAACTGGCAACCTTGGCATATCTGGACCAGGCTCTAACGCACTGAGCCACCAGGCCAGGGCGAAACCCATTATGTTTTTACCCATAAAGCAGTTTCCAGAATCATTTTTTTTCAGTGTACCTAAACTCGTTTTAGCATATGATGTTTGAAAGGTGAGATCAAATGATAAATACTATAACTTAGTAATTTTTATATGTTTCTCTATGTCACCTATATTGTATAGTGATGTTTGCCTAATATCCAAAAATTGTTATTGCATAATAAAAAGTATATTAACTAAAAACACTCTTTACTTTTATGAAAGTTGGGTTTTTATTTTTATTTTATTTTTTATCTATCCAAATATACTTTTATTTTTTTATTTTTTATTGTTTGAAGTATTACAAATACTAGTACATGTCTCCTTTTTTTTTCCATTGACCTCCCCCCAGTTTCCCCTACCCCCCAGTACATGCCTTCACCTGCCCGCCCTCTCCCGCCACTCCAGCGTCTTGTATCCATTGGTTATGCTTATATGCATGCGTACAAGTCCTTTGGTTGATCTCTTACATCCCCCCTCGCCCAACCTCCCCTGCCTTCCCAATGTAGTTTGACAGTCTGTTCAATACTTCTTTGTCTCTGTATCTATTTCCCCCCATTTCTTTCTTTTAAAAAATTTTGCCTCTGAAGACTAGAAATGAACATATAATAACAAAAAAAATCATAATAGTAAAAAATGTTTGAGTCCCAATTTCAATGTCCAACAGTTCCGAGTCCCTGTTTCAATGTCTAACAGTTCCTTATGTGTACATGTCAGGAATGATATCTGGATGGTGGGCACATGGTGGCAATGCAGGTCCGACCCTCTCTGGTTTGGTCCTAGGCAACCTGCAGTGGTGCACAGCTGCTGACTGCTCCTGTGGCAAGGCGTTGTCAGCGTCTTCCAGCTCTGGACTGTTTTTCCTCTTGTCTTCGTTGTTGGAGCAGACCTGTCAATACTTCTCTCTTGCAGGAATCCACATGGTCTTGGAGTTGTTTTCTGAAGATATATAAACATATTCTCGACCAAAAGTTAATAAAGGAATCCTTCCTATATAATTGATTTGGGATCAAAAAGCAATAGTATAGTATTTCTCTTAATAATTCAGTGAACAGATCAATGCTGTCTACTACACACATTTTTGTGTCTAAGCATGTCTATCAAAATGTGAAAATAATTACTTTTATACACAAATGTATAAGAAATACATTTTATTTAGCTGTTATCTTTCCAGTAGTTTGGTACAAAAATGGCATTTGATACAGAAATGACAAAGCAGAGAGATGTCATTTGTATGCAATTTATATTAGCTATCCAGTAAATCTGCCAGCTACCAAAATTTGTTTGAACCTCTGTTAATCATTCAATTTTTATTATTTTTAGTTTCTAGGTGGATAGTAATCTTTCAGTTTACATAGCACCTGAAAAGAAAGAAATGAAGTGTAGACCATATTTTATTTTTATTTATAGATGTACAGTATATGTTATAATTAAGTATTTTTAATACCACAGTGTTTAAATAAATGTATGACATTCATTTTCTCTGCAATTAATTTCAGCCAACAGAGTAGGGGTATTCTATTACTTCAATAACATTTTAGACTAGTTTTTTTACATTAAAATATGGTAATGAAAAAATATGGTAAGTAAGGGGAATGCTTATTTTTCTTAACCCTTGTTAGTGGAAGAAGAGTAAAGTGTAAATGGAAGAGCTTCCTCTAAAATAATTTTGTGAAAGTCTTTTAATGGCTCCCAAGTACCTTTAAAAGATTCAGACATAGCCATAGGAATGTGTGTTACTAAACAGGAATTCTTTGTCCCTATTTAATATATCTGCATTACGTTTCAGGTGTTTGTGACATTGGGATGAGTCATATGACACAGTTGGTTATCTTAAAAATTGCTTCAGTTTTTTAAATTATTTTTTAAGCTGATATATCAAATTAGCCCATTTTAAAATTTTATAGAGGAGAAACAGCTGTCTTTAAGATAAAATCTTTTTTAAAAAACAGTTTGCTCGTCATGAGTAAACATTCTATTAGCAGTGCGAAACCTAGACAAGATGGTAAGGTAGGAAAATATTTTTTCTCTTTGGGTTCCCTCCTTCTCTTGGCATTTGGATTTCCTTCCCCGTCCAAGTTTTTAGTGTTCTCCTGGTCTTGCCTTCTGGAAATAAAGTCATCATAAAGGAAAGTATTAGACGGTTCATGGTATCCTCCTTGGACTATTTGCATTTGTACAGAAAAGAATGGTGAAGGAAACCAATAATTGAAACCTACACACATAAAGGAAAGAAGAAGAAGAGTCAATGAATGGCTTCCTGAGTGGATGGTGGATGCACGGGTGAATGAATGGTGGTAGGTTTCACCATTCCCGGCATGGGAAGTCTTTATTTCTCCAGGACTCCTACTGTGTCAGTGATGGTCTATCCTGTGAGAAGAGGGTCTGCCATGTAGACTCTGCCACTATGTTGCTTTACCATACATCTTAGTAATTACTCTCAACCACTGACATGTAGTGTGAACTTTACCTTTTGTCACTTGTCATACCAGCTTGAGATCAAATCCCTTTTTTGTAGGGAGGCATGGGAGAGGAGTTGGCTGAAGGCACCTGCCCCTGCCTTGACTTTGCCAAACAAGGTTGAGCACCCGGGTGTTTACTTGCTTGAAAGACATTACAAATACATGTGTTATCTCAAGGATCCTTACCCTGCTGATAGTTTCTAATAGATAATTTCAGTTCAAGCCGTTGTTACCATAAAAGCCTAAAAGGCAGACGAACAGGGCTGTTTCGGCTCCGATAGCCAAGCAGTCCCTTAGCCTCTCTTTCACAGAAACATGTGTCAGAGTAATCCGTTCATCCATCCCGCAGGGTCTGCTGGTCAGTCCTGGCAATTTTTGCTTGATTGTCTGTTTAAGGCTGGAAGACCACATTCCTTCTGTGGCAGTATTGAATGCATGGCACCAGATACTGTCAGAGGGGGAGATTCAGGACATGACAAGGCATGTCCTATTTTTGACACATCTTTCTCTATCTCTATAAACTATAAAATAAGAATCCTAGCCAATAACGTAGGTAGAGTCTCCAACAGAGTCCTCTTTCTGGTGTGGCCTTATCTTTACTTTGTCTCTCCTTTGCTTTGTATACATGAACACATTATGAGATCTAGGGTTGCGGAGGAAAAAGAGGATAGAAACGATTTCCCTTTTCTCAAGTTTTATTGGGGAGGATAATCTTTTGTTTTATAGAGTAACACTGTTCTTAAAGGAAACCTCTAATTCTTCAAAAGTAACTAATTCTTCATATGCTAGTCATAATTTTTACGTTGTTTCCATTAAAAGAATCTGTATCTTGAGCAAAGCACCAGTGGTAGCTCTATATAAAACAAAAATCATTCATTTTCTGTTGCATGGGACCTGCTCATTTAGGACTCAGCTGAACCACAGCACAGTACAGAGGTGTCACTGAATGCACAAACTGTCCACTGCTCCTGTGTGTGTCGTGCTTGGTGATTTTGGACAACACATATTGGCATTACTGATTTTTGTTAGAAAAACACATGGGACATTTAGTTGGCCTTAGGTGTCACCTTAAGTTGATATTTGCTTTCTAAGACGGTATTGAAAGGGGAATCTTTCCTATTTTCTTATTTCCATTTGTGCTTTTAACTTTGTAGACATACTGGAGACACTCTTGATGATCTCTCCCATAGAAATAATCATAGTAACACTCCTTGGAGAAAGAAAATAATCCAAGATCGTCTCTATTTTCCTAAGCCCTCTAAAGTAGCAGTCGCCAACTGGTGGTGGTCCACAGACCACTGGTGGTCCGTGAGGTCCGAAAGGTTGGCGGCGCTGCTCTAAAGAGCTCAAATTTTTCCTCCGCACTTTCTTAGTGTGTGCAAAATGAAGGCTGGGAGGAGGCTTTCTAAGTAATTATGTTATAAAATCTAGGTCACATATTTTATGTAATGTATGAAAGGGTACAGACCTGTCCTGTCCTTTCTCTTTTTTAAAAATATATTTTATGGATTTTACAAAGAGAAAGGGAAAGGGAGAGAGAGTTAGAAACGTCGATGAAAGAGAAACATCGACTAGCTGCCTCCTGCATGTCCCCTACGGGGGATGGAGCGCACAATCAAGGTATGTGCCCTTGACCGGAATCAAACCCAGGATCGACTCTTTATCTTCAGTGCACAGGCCAACTCTTTATCCACTGAGCCAAACCGGTTAGGGCTCTCCAGTTCTTTCTTAACACTTTTGCTTTATTAATAACTGTCTCCAAGTAAGGGATTCTGACTATTTTTGGTTTCTCACCTTCCCCTTTTCCTCATCCCCTTGCAAAACCCCACATATACAGTTCACATATCTTAAGTGTAGAGGTGTTTGCTAATGACTCATCATACGTTTAAAGACTATTGTTCAACTTCGCACAAATAGGAATCTGACTTTAGGGCTATATTCATTGATTTCCAATCCGACAGCAAAACATTCTGAGGGTCTGACTCAGATGGCAGTAAAACTGCTTGTATAAATAAAATAATTGAATTGCTGGATTCGTTCAAGTCAAGGTATTCTCTGAAACTATTGGGAATTTTGGTAGGAATTTATAAATATTAAAATTTGAAAATTATGAACAGAAGATGGCTGCAGACAGGAAGGCAGACTGTTCAGGCAAATGCAAGTGAGAAAAAAAAAGCTGGGGTAGCAATACTTATATCTGAAAAATTAGATCTCAAAGTGAAGGACATAAAAAGAGATAAGGAAGGCCACTTCATAACACTAAAGGGAGCAATACAACAAGAAGAAAAAACTTTGGTAAATGTATACACACCCAATACAGGAGCACCCAAATACATGAAAAAAAACACCTCCTGGATGATATCAAGGGAGAGATTGACAGCAATACAATCTAGTAGGAGACTTTAATACCCCACTATCACCATTGGACAAATCCTCTAAACAAAAAATCAGCAAAGATACATCAGTCCTAAATGACTCACTAGACCAGAGGGAATTAATTGACATCTTCAGAACATTTCACCCCAAAGCCACAGAATATGCATTCTTCTCAAGTGCACTTGGGTCATTTTCAAAGGTAGACCATATATTGGGTCATAGGCAAAGTCTCTTCAAATTCAAGAAGATAGAAGACATATCAAGCATCTTCTCAGATCACAGTGGCATAAAACTGGAAATCAACTACAATAAAAACAATCCAAAAAATCAAACACATGGAGACTAAACAGCATGCTATTAAACAATGACTGGGTTACCAGAGAGATCAAAGAAGAAATAAAATACATCATGGCAGGAAATGACAATGAAAACACAACAATCCAAATCTATGGGACATAGTGAAAGCAGTCTTGAGAGGCAAGTTCATAGCTCTACAAGCCTACTGCAAAAAACAAGAAACAATGGTAATAAATTACCTAACCGTACAACTCAAAGGGATAGAAAGAGAGCAACAAGAAAAGCCCAGTGTACGCTGAAGGAAGCAAATAATAAAGATCAGAGAGGAGATAAATGACATAGAGACCAAGAAAACAATACAAAAGATCAACAAAACCTAGATCTGGTTCTTTGAAAGGATAAACAAGATTGATGAACCTCTAGCCAGGCTCACCAAGAAGCAAAGTGAGAGGACCCAAATAAACAAAATCAGAAATGAAAGAGGAGAAATGACAATAGACGCCACCGAAATACAAAGGACTGTTAAAAATACTATGAACAACTCTATTCCAACAAACTGGACAACCTGGAGGAAATGGACATATTCCTAGAAAAATACAACCTTCCAAAACTCAATCAGGAAGAATGTAAACATCTCAATAGGCCAATAACTATGGAAGAAATTGAAGCAGTCATCAAAAAGCTTCCAACAAACAAAAGCCCGCTGCCAGAAGGCTTCACAGGGGAGTTTTACCCAACAATCAAGGAAGAACTAAAACCTATCCTCCTCAGACTATTCCAAAAAATTCAAGAGGAAGGAACACTTCCAAGCTCATTCTATGAAGCCAGCATCACCCTCATACCAAAACCAGATAAAGACCACACAATGAAAGAGAACTACAGGCCTCATGAACACAGATGCCAAAATCCTCAACAAAATTCTAGCAAATCAGATCCAGCAGTACATCAGAAAGATCATACACCATGACCAAGTAGGATTTACCCCAGGAATGCAAGCATGGTACAGTATCTTCAAAGCAATAAATGTGATACATCACATAAACAAGTTGAGAGATAAAAACCACATAGTCATATCAATCGATGCAGAAAAATCATTCGACAAAATCCAACACCAGTTTTTGATAAAAACTCTCAGCAAGATGGGACTAGAAGGATTATACCTCAACATAATAAAAGCCATATATGACAAACCCATAGCCAACATCATACTCAATGCGCAAACACTAAAACCATTTCTCCTAAGAATAGGAACAAGACAGGGATGCCCACTCTCACCACTCCTGTTCGATGTAGTACTGGAAGTATTAGCCATTGCGATTAGACAAGAAGAAGAAATAAAAGGCATCCAAATTGGCAAAGAAGAAGTAAAACTGTCCCTATTCTCAGATGACATGATATTGTACATAAGACTCCACCAAAAAACTATTAGACTTAAGTGAATCCGGCCATGTAGCAGGATACAAAATTAACGCCAAAATATCTATGACATTTCTATACACCAATAGTGAACTTAACAGAAAGAGAGAATAAAAAAGCAATCCCATTTACCATCGCACCAAAAAAATTAAGTTTCCTAGGAATAAACTTAACTAAGGAGGTAAAAAACTTAGATGAAAAAACTACAGGACACTGAAGAAAGAGATAGAGGAAGACATAAACAGATGGAAGAACATACCGTGTTCATGGATTGGTAGAATCAACATCATGAATATGTCCATGCTACCCAAAGCATCTATAAATTTAATGCACTCCCCACTGAAATACCAATGGCATATATCACAGACCTAGAAAGAAGTCTCCAAAAATTTATCTGGAATAAAAAAAGACCCTGAATAGCCTCAGCAATCCTGAGAAGGAAGAACAAAGTAGGTGGGATCTCAATACCAGATTTCAAGCTGTATTACAAAGCCACTGTTCTCAAAACAGTCTGCTACTGGCACAAGAACGTACATATCGATCAATGGAATAGAATACAGAGCCCAGATATCGACCCAAACCACTATGCTCAATGAATATTTGACAAAGGAGGAATGAACATACAATGCAGTCAAGACAGTCTCTTCAATAAATGGTGTTGGGACAATTGGACAGGCACATGCAAAAAAAATGAAACTAGACCACCAACTTACACCATACACAAAAATAACCTCAAAATGGATCAAGGACTTATACATAAGATGGGAAAACAGAAAAGTACTAGAGGAATCCACCAGCAGAGAAATCTCAGACATGTGCCAAAGCAATATCTTCACCGATACCGCTCCTAGGGCAATGGAAACTGAAGAGAAAATAAACAAATGGGACTACGTCAAAATAAAAAGCTTTTGTACAGCAAAAGAAACCGTCAACAAAACAACAACAAAGCCCACTGTATGGGAGAACATATTCGCAAATGTTAGTACTGATAAAGGTTTAATCTCCAACATCTACAGAGAACTTAAACAACTCAATATAAGGAAGATAAATGACCCAATAAAAACATGGACAACAACGGACCTAAATAGAATCTTTTCGAAAGAAGACAGAAGGAAGGCCAAGAGACATATGAAAACATGCTCAAAGTCACTAATTATCTGAGAGATGCAAATCAAAACGACAATGCTGTACCGTCTCACACCAGTCAGAATGGCAATCATCAACAAAAGACAAGTGCTGGCGAGGATGCGGAGAAAAAGGAACCCTCCTGCACTGCTGGTGGGAATGCAGAATAGTGCAGCCACTGTGGAGAACAGTATGAAGTTTCCTCAGAAAACTAAAAATGCAACTCCCATTTGACGCAGTGATCACACTTCGAGGAATATATCCCAAGAAACTGGAAACACCAATCGGAGAGGATATATGCACGCCTGTGTTCATAGCAGCACAATTCACCATAGCCAAGATTTGGAAACAGCCCAAATGCCCATCAGCAGATGAGAGGATTAGAAGACTTTGGTACATCTACACAATGGAATGCTCCGCTGCTATAAAAAAGAAGGAATTCTTACCATTTGCAGCAGCATGGATGGACCTGGAGAGCATTATGTTAAGTGAAATAAGCCAGGCAGTGGAAGAAAATTACCACATGATCTCACTCATTTATGGAAAATAAAGAACACTATAACCTGATGAACCAAAAGATAGATGCAGAGGCAGTAAAGCACCGAACAGACTGTCAAATTACAGCGGGAAGGCAGGGGAGTGTTGGGGAGGGAGGGGAAAGAGATCAACCAAAGGACTTGTATGCATGCAAATAAGCACAACAAATGGACACAAGACACTGGGGGAAGAGGGGATGAGGGCTTGCAACAGGGGTAGGGGAGGCTGGGGGAAGGTCAATGGGGGCGGGGGGGGGGGGGAAAGGAGATATATGTACTACTACCTGTAATGCTTTAAACAATAAAAAATTTTAAAAACTACTAGGCATTAAAAAAAAACAACAAAAGAATTGAAAATTACTTTTTAACTTGTCTACGATATAATAGAACCAATTTTCTTTTAATACTAACCCGAGGATATACTTATGGATTTGAGAGAGAGACAGAGAGAGAGAGGGGAGAGAGAAAGAGATAGAGAGAGATAGAGAGAGAGATAGAATCATCTATGTAAGAGAGAAACATTGATTGGTTGCCTCCCGTATGCACCCTGACTGGGGATTGAACCCACAACCTAGGTATGTGGCCTGACTAGGAATCAAACACCTTTCGGTGTATGGAATGATGCTCTAGCCTACTGAGCCACAGAAGCCAGGGCCTGGAACCCTGGATCCGGTTTTCAGGAAAGAAAACCTTATATTAATCCTAGAATTTCTGCATACCCAGGGTCCAAAGTTCAGCTAAGTCATTGAGAGTTGATGGAACAACTTGAGGCCTTTGAGTTGATTTAGCTATAATGTATGCAAAGTGCTCTTCACTGTGCCTGGCTGGCCTGCAAGCACTCTTTTGTGGTTTCAGTCCGCCTCCCCTCTTTTCTATGTCACTGTGACGTGTTTTCTTTAAAACAGTTCTAGTCCCATAAATTTTGCTGCATTTCTCTGAAACCTTGGCCCTGAAATTTGGAAGCAGAGAGTTTAAAATTTTAGCATCCAGTTAATATTTCATTGGCATAAGCTCAGATAGTCAACCATTATTGAAATCCTGATTTGCATATTATAAAAGCAGTAATTTTCAATATATCAAGAATCTCTAAATTCTATGTCATTTGCTGTGTTCTCAGTTCAGGTCACTACATTTATAATTTTGTTTCCCATTTAGATCACATTTTGTTTTGCATTATTTTAAATCTCATCATGCTTCCTACAAATGAAGGCTATTAGATTTGTGGTAGATTCTATAAGAGGAATTGATTTAGGTGGTTATGAAAAAATAACTCCTATGGAGGGATGTTTTTTTTTCATTTCTGTTCTTGGACTTTAAGTAATGTGTAATATTTATTGGAGCTGGATAATTACTAAAAATGCTAATCGGTACTTGTCCCCCCTCTATCATAAATCCAAAGATTTCATTTACTGAAAAATTTTAAATTTATTTTAAACAAAATAATTTTTTTAAATCTTTATTGTTCAGATTATTACAGGTGTTCCTCTTTTATTTTTCCTCATAGCTCCCCTCCATCTGATTCCCCACCCCACCCCATGCCCTTACCCCCCGCCACTGTCTTCATCCATAGGAGTAAGATTTTTGTCCAATCTCTTCCCGCACCCCTCACATCTGGTTCCCTTGAGAATCGTCAGTCCACTCCCTTTCTATGTCCCTGATTCTATTATATTCACTAGTCCATTCTGTTCTTCAGATTTTTCATTCACTTGATTTTTAGATTCACTTGTTGGTAGGTATGTATTTGATGTCATTTTGTTGTTCATAATTTTTATCTTTACCTTTTTCTTCTTCTTCCTCTTCTTAAAGAATACCCTTCAGCATTTCATGTAATCCTGGTTTGGTGGTGATGAACTCCTTTAGCTTTTTCTTGTCTGTGAAGCTCTTTATCTGACCTTCAACTCTGAATGATAGCTTTGCTGGGTAGAGTAATCTTGGTTGTAGGTTCTTGCTGTTCATCACTTTGAATATTTCTTGTCACTCCCATCTGGCCTGCATAGTTTCTGTTGAGAAATCAGCTGACAGTCGTATGGGTACTCCCTTGTAGGTAATTAACTGTTTTTCTCCTGCTGCTTTTAATATTCTCTCTTTGTCTTTTGCCCTTGGCATTTAAATGATGATGTGTCTTGTGTGATCCTCTTTGGATTCCTCTCGTATGGGGTTCTGTGCGCTTCCTGAACTTGTACGTCTATTTCTTTCACCAGGTAGGGAAAGTTTTCTGTCATTATTTCTTCTAATAGGTTTTCAATATTTTGTTCTCTCCCTTCTTCTGGCACTCCAAGCATTCGGATGTTGGTTCGTTTGAAGTTGTCCCAGAGGCTCTTACACTATCTTCATCTTTTTGGATTCTGTTTTCTTTTTGTTTTTAAGGTTGGATGTTTTTTGTTTCCACATATTTCAGATCTTTGGTTTGATTCTTGGGGTACGTTGATCTACAATTGAGTTTCTGTATATTCTTTATTTTAGACAGTGTATGCTTCATTTCTGACTGGTCCTTTTCCATTTTTTTGGCATTCTCATTAAGGTCCTTGAAGGGTCTCACTAAGCTCCTCAGAACTGTCATCAAGTTTCTCAGCGGTTTTTAGAAGATTCTTGAGTAACATTATACATGTGGTTCTGAACTCTATGTCATCCAGTAGTTTGCTTTCCTCCGTTTCTTTCATTCATGACATGTTTCTTTGTTTCTGCATTTTGGCTGCTTCCCTGTGTTGATGGAGTGGCTTTGTGTGGTAGGTGACCTATAGGGGGCAGTAGCTCAGCCTCCCCAGTCACCTGATGTGGACGCTCTTGGTACACCCCTTTGTGGGCTGAGTGCAAAGTCTTGGTGTAGTTAAGCCTTAATTGCTGTTGGTACGCTGGGAGGAATTGACCTTCAGGCCAATTAGCTATGAGCACTCCCTGTGTCTATAATAGAAGAACGGCTGCGCTGAAGACACGCTTATGGGGCAGGACTTGTTTCAGTGGGGCTTTGGTGCTCACTGAGTCTGCCTCTTGAATGTGTCACTTATGGATGTGAGGAGTTGAAATCTGGTGTCTCACACTGACCACTAGATACACTGGCTTCTGGATCTCCAATGGGGTGCAGGTCAGCTACTGTCTGAGGCCACCCAGCAGGAGCTACAGTGAGAGCTAGAGTTTTCTCCTCTTTGCTTGTGGTTTGGAGGTTTTGGAGCTGTCTGGAGCTGTCAGACCAAGGCTGCAAGTTTGCTAGGTTAAGCTGCGATAGGGCAAGACTTTCTTATGCAAAAGCCGCTGCTTGGAGCTTGGGTGGGTTTGTAGGTTGTGCAGGGCAGGGCTTCAGGGCGTCACTAGGTTAGGGCGTGGAAAACAGCAATGGCTGCTAGTTAGCCGGCTCTTCGTCCCCAACAGCATCCGCGAGTCCCATGCCCCAGTGCAGTAACAATTATTCCTGCGCACAGCTCTGCAAGCAAGCCACCCTCACTGGCAGACAGTCCAGCTTCTCCCCGTAGGAGTTTGGGTCCCCCGCGTCTCCCCAGAGACTGGATTTCAGAGTATTCGGGGGCTTGTCTCCGTTCGGGTTGAAAAAAGCAACGCTCCCAATCGCCCACAGCCAGCCCGGATAACGCGCCTCTGTACCTCAGCTTTTCAGCGCTCGTGCACGTCTCAATGCTCTTTTCTCTTTCCTTCTAGTTGTAGAACTTCCACTCAGCCAGCTTTCCCATGGTTCTTGGTGATAGACGTTTTGTCTTTTAGTTGCAGTTTAAATTGTTGTGGGAGGCAGCAGTTTAGGTGTTTACCTACGCCGCCATCTTGGATTCTCCTCCAACAAAATAATTTTTTAGTTAATCAAAATAAAACCATTATTAGTTTAGAAAATAATTAAAACACTTTCAGTTCATTGATTGACAGCCTAAATATTTAAATTTTGTTCTGACATGCCAGCATATCTTTTCTCTAACTGTCTTTCTTGCATGTGCTAGTTTAATTCTCCTTGCACAGAAATCTATGTTCAGGATCGTTTTGTTAAACTATTTCCCAAATATGCAGCTTCGTTTTGTTCATTTTTCCTTCCTCTAAATTACTTATTCGTTAGTTTTCTATCCAATTGTTTTGTACGCAGTTGACTGGTACGTGTAGGTGTTGTAATGTATGAACTACGAACTGGAACATCCCCTTTCACTGTCCATGGGGAGGAGAACTCCCAAGCTGAGCTACTAGGTCGGACTGAACAAAAGAAAGTGAATGAACGGTTACTTCAAAGGAACTGATCAAATTTCTTCACTTTGGCTGGTAGAAAAAATAAATTAAAATGGAGTTTGGCAAAATTATGTTTAAGTACTTAACTTACATTTATAATTACATAGGATGGAGATATAGACCCTTTATATGTCCTTATATGTTATGTGCCCAGAGAGATTTTAAATTTTCTAGGAAGTGTGTCATAATTTTTGTGTATTCTGAAGCACTTAGCATTGGCCAGGAGCTGCCACAGCCCCCAACCCAGCTGTGTTCCCTGTCAGAGCCCTTTGGAATATGGGGCCTAGAGCCATTAGAAATACAGGCTCAAGAGCTGTTTAGAATGTGGGGTGAGGAGCCGTTTTTGAATGTGGAGCAAAGAGCCGTTTTAGAATGTGGGGCAAAGAGCTGTTTAGAATGTGGGGTGAGGAGCCGTTTGGAATGTGGGGCGAATAGCCGTTGGCAATGCGTGGCACAGTGCTGATGGCCACAGAGACAGTGGGCCCAGAGTCGGTGTGCACAGCGATGGACGGTGGACACAGCCTCAGGATGGACGATACTGTCTGCGAGCTCATGGAGCTCTTTCTGCAGAGCCCGCTGGTGGCTTGGGTGAGTGCACCTGTCTCCCTGCCCCATTGCTGGTGCCCTGGCTCCTCTCCCGCCCCCCTTGGGTCTCCACAGACCCCATCGACCTGGGCCCTGGCAGTCCTGGGACTCGGCGGGTCTTCGCAGGTCTCCAAACTGGGAGCGGGGGTCCTGGCCGGGGGCCCTAAGAGGTTTCCTACTCTGGAGCCCTTGCACCAGGTGCAGGGCCCCGTGGCACTCCCAGCCTTGGACTGAGATGGGCTCACCTGTTCCTGCCAGGGCGCTAGGCGGCCGGTCCTAGAGCGGACAGGGTCTGAGGGGTCACCCGATCTAAGTGGCTGGACGACTGGGGAAAAGCACTCACTCCCCCCAAATATCATGGTGTCGTGTTTGAACCCGAGACCAATCAGTGGATGGCGGTGATGGGTGAGGATTGGGGTGTCTCTGAGTGGGATCATGTACCCGCTGGGACGGACACAGTGACTCCAATAGATCAGAGACATGATAAATGCGTTGAAAATTCCTTTATTTTTCATTTTTCCTTGTCCTGTGACACTGGAGAAAAGTGGCGAGAAAGTTTGCCTCCTGCTGTCTCGCATCTGTAGCCAGGAGATCCGGGCAGGGAGACAGGCCCAGGGGAAAGGTGGGCTTGGCACCAACTGAAGCAAGGGTGGGTGCTGGGTGACTCTTTAGCCCGCAAGGGCGAGCCCACAGGGGCCCTGCCTGCCGTTGCCCCGGAGAGCTTCAGAATGTTCACATGGGGTGACGTTTCCTGCCTTTCTGCCCGCACACCCCTCCTCGCAGGTAAAAACTTTGAGCCCAGTCGCAAGCGGCAATGATGACAACCTATACATGCACTTGGTGGATGGCATCTTGCTGAACCAAGTGATGCTGGAAATGTAAGTAGTCCTCACAGGCAAAGGCCAAAACTGATGCTCAGAAGGTGTGACTTAAGGGTATACAAATGAAGGAACCTGTGTTGTTGTGAGAGGGTTTCTCGTGGGCCAGTGGTACCGCCGGATACAGGCGCTTTTGCTGCTGGTCCTTGGGGATGAAGAACTGCAGGACAGTGGGTTGGCAGTTTGTTTGACGAAGGGTATTTGCAACTGAAGGACTGTCAAGCACTTGGTGTGGATGGTTCAATTAACTTCAAACTCAGGTATTAATGTGGTTTAAGTGATCACATTTTAAAAATAAAACTGTGGGAGGTTATGGAACTGTAAGGGACAGTGTCTGGCCACAGAAAGTGTCAGGTGGGTCGGGAGCACTGAGAGTGACTGAGGCTTCACTCCTGGTTAGAACCCTGTTTCTGAGATCTTTCACTTCATCTTCCACGGTGAGTTGCCCCATAGTGAGTGCAGTCAGTTAAGTGATTTCTCAGGTCCTGGATTGAAAGCCACTGTGTTAGGAGAGGCACAGGGTGTCAGAATGGCGAGGGACCAATTTGCAGCGTCTCAAACAAGGTCTGGGGGAGGTGGCACTTGTTAGCATGCATGTGGAACCACATCCTCTCCTGCTGCTGAATTCTGCAGAGCCTGTCTGACTGACAGCCTGCCCCAAGGAGGCGGTGTCTCCTACCTCTGACTCTGTTTTTAACTCAGAAACGGCAGGGGAGGTGTTGGAACTTAGTGTTGGTGTGTATCTTGGGCACTTGAAGGAGAAGGGAACATCCTAATGTTCTCCGTGGACCAACCCCTTATGCTCACCTACTCACCTGCAACTAAGCTGCCCGATTTGAATCAGCTTCATTTGTGGTCCATGCAGGAGGAGGAGTTAGCTTTGGCATATTCAGAAAGTGGTTTAGCCCTCACCGATTTGGTTCAGTGGATTGAGCGTTGACTTGTGTACTGAAGGGTCCCAGGTTCCATTCCAGTCAAGGGCATGTACCTTGGTTGCAGGCACATCCCCAGTAGGGGGTATGCAGCAGGCAGCTGATTGATGTTTCTCTCCCATCGATGTTTCTAACACTCTCTCCCTCTCCCTTCCTCTCTGTAAAAAATCAATAAAATATATATTTTTAAAACTATTAAAACAAAAAGAAAGTGGTTTAAGTAGACTTACCTAAAAAGATCTGTTTTAAGAAATTTCCCAAGAACATAGCTCCTTTTCTTTAAAACTTCAATGTGCTATCATGCTGTGGGACAGGTAGAAGTTTCATTTCTAATGTGTTTTTTCCCCCCCAAAAGCCCTGCCTATGTTACCAATCTTAGCAACCCTGCATTTGCTTAGGTTATAAACAACAAATCTGTTAGCTTTGGCAGCACTTCTCTGAGAACATTGATGAAAATGAAGCCAGCTGCTGGTGTCCTGGTTGAATTTCAAACAGCTTGAGGCGGTGGTGTTTTTTAAATTGTACTTCCGGTGACATTTGAAATGTTTACTTGTAGGTTTTTTCCCTATTGGTCAATTTTGTATTAATTATTGGCTTCAAATGAGCCCAATGGCATTGAGATTGATTTCCATATGTCTCCAATCTCCCCTTGGTTACCGAGGGGGGCAGGTTACTGCAGAAAGAAGAGGCCTGCCTCTCTTCCATCAGACCAGCTCCCAGGAGGCTCAGTGCCCTCATGAACCCAGGAAGACAGCCCTCATTTGAATTATCACCCTCCCTGTGTCCTGGGCCAGTAACTGAGCTGGAGGGTTTTGTTATGAAAAGCAAGGAGAGGCTGCAGCTAAGGCCTCCTGTTGAGTCTGTTCTCTTCAGATGGGAAACCTGTTTTGAGCCTGAAAATTTTGAGAAATATCCTGAACACATATTGATGGGTGAAGTTATCAGTCACTTGATTGAGAATTCTGGTTTCATCACGACCAGACCTTTTGCTGGAGAGTGGAAAGTAAATGATGCTTTGGGGGTTCCCACGTGAATTGCTTGTGTCTCTACTGTTAGCATGTCTCCTGGGCGGCGTTGTGCAACATATAGTGCCACAGATGGATGATGTCGGTTTGTCCAGGTGGAACTGTGTCCCTAGAATGTAAAATCACAGGATCAGCCCGAGACCCAGGCTGGTGACAGAGGAGGGGAACCCATGTGAAGTAGAACATGAATGATTTTTATTGATTTAAGTCAGAAAATGTACCACGTTTCCCTTTTTCTTTCCTGATGGTTCATATATTTTGGTGTGTTCAGTTCCTAAGTCTCTTAATCTTTAAATATATTGTGGGGAGGATTATCTATTCTCAGAGTGTACCCTTTTGGGTCTGCACTGCATTTGATGGTGGTCTGTGGGAGCTGCTAGGAGTGGGAATGGAAATGACATTGACTAAAGGCCTGAGGAGGGCTTGTGGTGGGGTTGGGAGGGATGTGTATTGTCTAAGGTCCAAGGCTCGACAGGGGCAGAATTGGGGTTTGACTGGAGCCACACTGGTTTAGACTCACACTGACCTAGGCGTGGAGAGAGCTGCCGAGCACTGGGAAGGGAGGTGTGGCAAATGCTGGGAGACTCTGTTTCCAGTCTCCTGTTTCCTCCCCTAGAGACCCCAGGCCTAATCAGCGCTTCCACCAGCACGTGAACAACGATGTGAACCTCCGCACTGAGAACTTGACCACCTTGGTCAGACGCATTAAGACCTTCTACCAGGTAAGAGCTAGAAACATCGATGAGAGAGAAACATCAATCAGCTGCCTCCTGCACACCCCCTCCTGGGTATGTGCCCGCACCAAGGTACATACCCTTGACCGGAATCGAACCCGGGACCCTTCAGACCGAAGGCCGACCCTCTATCCACTGAGCCAAACCGGTTTCGGCATGTTCCCAGGACTTCTGTGCTCCTGGCAATGTCGTCACTCTAAAGGTTTCCCCACAGGAAGCCCAGAGGAGATGGTGTTCTCTGTGAGGCAGCTGCTTGCTGACACTTGAGGGTTTCTCCCGTGCATCTTTGATCCTCCCCTGCCCCCGCATTGTGAGAAGGGGCAGATGTTGGATTGCTTTACTTTGTCCAGTGAATGTCCTTTGAGCCGTGTGCATGGCATTGGGTGTGGTGCTGTGAGGGCCCCAGAGATGAGTCACCCTGTGGCCCCAAGCACCAGTCGCATGGGGAGTGGCTGGCATGGGGCTCTGGGAGGGGCACGCTGACCTGGTTATTGTCCACAGCTCAGCGAGTCATTGTACAGCAGCAATTCGAAATTTTGAAGAAGACATGGGGCCACTGGGGGTATGTTGGGTCAGGACTGTAATGGACGAGCCCCCAGGGTGCTGATGGCAGCACTGGAGTTCAGCGTGTAGAGTGTCCACTTGTCGGTGCTCACGGTACCTCATTCGCAGATAGTCCCTGGCAGGAGGACCTGATGGCGAAGGGCTATTAACATCCCCACCCCAGCCTTGGGAAGGTGGGGTGAAATGTTTGATCTTTATATGACCAGCACGGATGCCATATGGACTGAACCTGTCACTTGGGCCTGGTTTTCACACTTGTTCTGAGCACTGAAACTTGTGTCCCCATATGAGTTTTCTTAAGATCTCAGGTGAAGCCCCATGACTCTGATTGATTGGGGTTTGGGGGACCCCAGTGCCTTCTGCTCAGCCCCCACCTTTCCCTCCAGGGCATCTCTGTGAGTTCCTGGGACCTCAGGGAACATGGTTTAAGAACCACTCCCTGGCCTGGCCTGCGAGGCTCCAGGTTGTAGGCTCAGTCTCCAGTTGGGGCATGCAGAAGGCAGCCAATCAATGATTTTCTCTCATCTCTGATGTTTCTATCTCTTCCTCTCCGAAATAAATTATATATATATATATATATATATATATATATATATATATGAAACACTCACAGTCCAACAAGTCCCAGGCTTATTCTGTGGTTTCACTGAGATCTTGGGCAGACTCTGCCTCTGGCCCTGTTCCCAGCACGCAGCTGTGCTCATTCCATGGCCTGTTGGCAGCACAGCACCTTGACTCTGAGCAGCCTCTGGGCAGGGCCTGGGAGTGGGGCTGAAGTGGCCTAGTTTCTTTGTCTGTGGGGAGCCACACTCAGGGCCGGGCATGCTGTAGGCTGGTGGGTTTCAGCTAGCGCTGCTGAACAGGGGGATAGGGGGAGCGGGTGGTGCTGCCATTGAACTGCATGTGGGAGTGGAGGGACCTTGATTCCTGGCTACAGGCTCCATTCGTGGTAAGCAGGTCCTTTTGGTGCTGTGTGCTAAGTGCCAGGGAGGCGGATGGAGCCAGCAGTTCAACAGACAGGACTCCTAATTCAGGCTGCGTGGGAGCAGCTGGGAAGGCTCCTTGGTGGAAATGACACCCGAGTGGACTGATGGTGCACAACTGAGTTTCCCATTCGGAGGGTTATGGGCAGGAGACGGGGGAAAGGGCATTGAGGTGGAGGCAGTCCTGTCCACGTCTGTCACAGTCAGCACTTGCCCCAGTTGCTGGGATGAAGGCCTGTGGTCCTGGTTTCACAGGATTCAAAACCAGGGAAATGCCACCGTGGGCCTCTTGACAGGCAGGTCTCCTGCCTCAGGTGTAGCTGGGAGGGCATCACCTCTCCCTGTGGCAGCGATGAAGGCCTCAGGGGAGGGAGGTTTCTGAGGCTCTCCGTGAGCAGCACGGAGCAGGCGGGCTCCAGGGCGAGCTGTGTGGCCATGTGCTTGCTGTCCCCTGGTCTCGCTGGTCCAGGAGGGTGCACACTGATGGTGGTCAGCTGCACTGCCGCTCAGCTCTGGGCTGGCCAAGGGGGCCCGACCATGTGGAATCGCAGGCAATTTGCTGCTCTTGGGCACTGGGTAGCACTCCAGAACACAGAACCGTCCCAGGAATGAAAAGATGGCCAGTCCACCCTCAGGGTCCAGAGAGAATCGCAGGGAGAAGGAAGGACCTGCCTCCTGGCCGGGCTTCTGCACTGGCAGCTCTTTGAGGGAAGGGCAGGGGTGCATGGCAGCCTCAGCCCCATGGCGCAGAGTAAATGTTTGCTGCTGCACTTGCTAAGAGCCCCAGGAGGCCCCTGCCTCAGTCCTGATCACGCGGAGAAAGCCGCAGGCACTAGCCTCTGGGCTGACACAGGGAGGAGCTGGCAGGGTTGTGCTGGGTATTTCCTTCTGATTTATTGGAAAATAAAGTTACGTTCTGGTCATATAAGTAATATGTGCGTTTTACAAACAGCTAGGAAAACACACAAGTAGTAAGAATGAGAACCATCCAGGATCCCACCACTGAGAGACAGTCACTGTGAGTGGTTCTAGTGTTTCCTCCCAGTGTTTGCATGGGGATTGTGTTTCATGCCCTGCCTTTCATGTTCTGCCCTTTTCCCTCCCTCCTGACATGACAGCGTACGCATAACTGGTCATTGTTGTGAAGCGGCAGTCAAGAAAGTTTTCCAGAAAAGTACCGCCCAGCGTCCCCTTGTTGTGAGGGCTTGGACGAAGCGAGAGACATTCCTTACTCTGACCAGGGAGGGTGAGAAGTCACGCCCAGGTAGAGTGGAATCCCTCTGCCCGTGGCTTTTCAGCGAGACACGCAAAGTCACAGAACCCAGCCCTGGTCTTGTTTGCCAGGCAACGCTTCTGCCACCCTGGCTGTCCTCTCCTGAGGCATCAGGGCTGGGCACTTAGGAACACCAGAGGCCCCTCTTGAATAGCACCAGCTATTTAAGAAGCTCAAGGTGTGCCTCTGAAAACCTGGGAAGACTGTCTCCTAGACCTTTTTCAGAGGACAGGAGGGGGTGAGGAGCAGCATAGCCAGGCTAAGTCTGAGTGTCAGTGTTCAATCAGGGTCTCTGGCCTCGTCCTGGCCCTCTGCTTGGTCGCCTCTGTGGTTGGGGCCAGGATTCTATATTTTCAGAAATTCCCAGATGTTGAGTCTTACGTCCTTCCTATCTTACTGGGAATCAGTTGGCTAGAGCAGTGGTTCTCAAAGGGGGTGCCCAGGCCAGCAGCACTTTGGAACATGTCAGCAACCATCTGTGTGTGGGTTTCTAAGCAGCGCCCCCAAGAACTGCTGTGGAGGTCCTGCCTCCTTTTTAACAAGCCTGTGGAGGATGCTGACGCACCTCCCAGGGGGACCCCGGGCTACAGAGCGCACCGAGTGATGTGTGGAAGGGGCACCTTCCCCTAGTTCTCCTGGGGCCGAGAGCTCCGTTCTCCCCAGTGTCTCCTCTGCATCACAGACAGTGGGCACACATCTCACCTGCCCTGTGGGAGGAAGGCTGTCCTGGAAGCCCTGTAAGGAGGGGCCCAGTGATGCCCAGGTGACCAGAGGGCTCAGTGAGGCAGTTGACAGGAAGGGACGAAAGAAGCCACAGTTGGGCAGGGCCTTGGGAGAAGGCCTCATGAAGTCTCTGCTTTTGAAGAAGAAAGGCTGGTGGGGGTCAGGGGGCACCAGCTCCAGGACAGACACCCCAAGAGGAGAGAGGCCTGGAGGAAAGCTGAGCCTGGAGCAGAGCCACATGCAGCCTCCAGCTGCCTGCGGGTCACCTTTGCTTCAGTGACACACAACCCTTGCTGTACTTGCTCAACAGCCAAGCTCTTTTTCACCTGAGTCTTTTAAAACTAAATTTTGGGGCACAGTGGTTCATTTTTTATATCAGAGCCTGGAGTCCTTACGTGCAACACTAGTTCACTCTATAATGGAGCCAGTAGGAAAATAAGGCCAGTGTAGGGGGAGTTCTGTGTGCAACAAATAGCAACTGCGTGTTTCTTCTTTGGGCTGTGCATTGTGTCCCACCACCGTTCCCTGCCATAGATGCCTGCGATCTGGCCCTTCCTCTGGGCAGTCAGGGCCTCATTGTCCTGTAAAGCTGCTGAGGTTACTCTGGCTGCATGGTGGTGGGAGGCCCTCAGGCAGCAGCTGCATACGTCCCGTGTCTGTTAATGGACATGTACATGTTTGTTTTGAGTCCACGTAGGGACATCGATCCTGTCCCCTGGACCCTTAGATGGCTATAGGGACCCACCTGCAGCACCCACTCTGAAATGGGAGGTTTGCTGAGGTTCTCTGAGCTCCTCCCCTCAGGTGCGTTCCTTCTCTGGGCCTCTGAGTTCTCATCTGTCAAGAAGAGAATGGGCCTGGGCCCGTTATTCCACATCCCATGATGGCCAGCGGCCACCAAGATTTCCAGTTAATAGCACCTCCAGGAAGTGTGGTTTATGGTTCCTTGAACTTGGCTTCCTCCTTCTGAACTCTCACCTTGGTTAGAAGGCTCAGCAGACCCCAATGTTGTTTTATATCTCCGAGCAAACTGCAGAAGAAATAGTCTGGGGTTGGCTGATCTTCTGTCATCCCTTGTTTCCTTCATTGCTTTGAAAAATTAAAAATCAAACAGTACCAGTGTTTATAATGAACACCTGAGTATCCTTTTTTCAAATGAATATGAACATAGTAGAGGCCCGATGCATGAAAATTCGTGCAAGAGTAGGCCTTCCTTCCTCTTGGTGCCGGCACCTTGCTTCCGTCTGGCACCCGGGACCTGGGTGGCTTTCCTCCAGCACCAGCTTCGTCCAGAAAGTTGTACGGTCTAATTAGCACATTGCCCTTTGATTATCATGGATTATAGATGTGAGTTTTCTTTTATGTTTCTTTCAGATCGTTTTTTAAGAAATAAATTTTTTGCCTGGCTGGTGTGGAGAGTCAACCGGAAGGTCACTGTTCAATTCCCAGTCAAGGCACATGCCTGGGTTGAGGGCTTGTTCCCTTGTAGGGGGCATGCAGGAGGCAGCCAATCAATGATTCTCTCTCATCATTGATGTTTCTGTCTCTTCCTCTGCCTTTCTCTCTGAAATCAATTAAAATATATTTTTTAATAAAAGGAAAGAATTTTTTTCTGATACAAGTCCCCAGGATGGCTCTACTGAGTCCAATTATCCTTCCCTCCCTCCCTGGAAATAACCGCTATCACCAATTTGCTGGGTATCCAGTTCAAATTTTTATGTTCTTGCCGTGTGTGCGTGCATGTGTGCATGTGTGTGTATACATGTGTTTGTATGTGCAGCCGTGTGTGAAACTGTATATACACATATGCACACACACTAGCATTACTTTGTGTGATGATTTTAAATAAAACTTCCATGTACTGCTTGCACCTTTTCCCCACTCCGCCTTCTTTTTGAGACCTGTCAGCTCTGAGTGGCAATTGTATTGGATGAGCATGGGGCTGAACGACTGAACATTGGAATTATCTTTAGAAATGTGCATGCTCAGTTTGAAAAATGGAAACCTTAGTTCCAAGGTCAGAATAGAAGGAAATGTACATCTGACATTGTTGGATGGAACATAGACATGTTTAAGGAAATGTTAGTCACCTCTGATGTGGTGAAATGGGACCCTAGATAGCCAAGAAACACTCTCCAACACTGAGTGGAGAGGGGCCTGGGTGTTGGGACTGTGTACACAAAGATGACAAGAAGGGAGGATAAAGTCAGTGCATAAATGTTTGACGACGCTGGCAACTCCTGGCCTGCGTGCCTAGGCCACCATTCTAATCTGATGATTCAAAGACAGTCCTGGGGTGTTCCGCTGGGCCCATGGTGTAATGGTCCCCCTTTCCTTCATCAGTGCTAGCTGGCAGGACACTGAATGCAGACATTTCAGCGAGTTATGCAACAGAGCGACTCCTGAAAAAAGTTGGAAACATGTTTTAAAAGGGATAAGAAGAGCTTTGTTGGTGAGGAATTTCTCTAGCGACCACTGTCTAAGGCCGCGAATACCTTTGAAACCTACCCCCTTACTTGTCTTCTGGAAAATTGGATTCCTATCTTCTGAGTCGTAAACAGTAAGGCCTTTCTGGACAGGGAAGACCACCTACCCTGGAGGCGCTCTGGGGAACGCAGTGGTGGGTCAAGGTGAACCGCACGCTCCGAGGAGGGCTGGTCGAGACCCCCAGACCCAGGGCTGGTAGCTGGATCTGCTTTCTAAGACCCTTCCTGTGAAGACAGCTCCATTCCCTCGCCATCTCTCTGATGGGTCCAGCGTAGCTGTGATCTGTCCCTCTTCCAGGAAGGGCGCTGCTGTAAAGGAGAAGTCTCCAGCTGTACAGCCTGCACCAGAGACCTGCTGACACAGCATCCTGAATCATCACATAGAGACCCTGCAGCATCTCTTTAATTTTCTCTTTTTTTTAAATCTCTTTATTGATTAAGATTTCACATATTTTTCCTCATCCCCGCATTCCCATCCCAAACCCCTCCCCACGCATGCCACCACCACCCTGTTGTCCGTAACCACTTGCTAGGCTTATATGCATGAACACAAGTCCTTTGGTTGATTTCTCCCCCTTAACCCCCACCCTCCCCTACCTTCCCTCTGAGGTGCGACAGTCTGATCGATGCCTCCCTGTCTCCGGGTATGTTTTTGCTCATCAGTTATGTTGTTCATCATTACCCCTAGATGAGTGAGATCATGTGATACTAGAAATACACTTATGAGAATAAGAAATGAGACAAGCAATAATGGTTATGCTGAGAGGCAAATGATTCAGTCTGTAGTGAGTTTCTTTCTGGGCCAACAGTTCTTTTGAGTCCCCATTTCAATATCAAACAGTTCCATATGTGTACATGTCAGCAATGATATTTCAATTCTGGAAGGTGGACAAATGGTGGTAATGCAGGTCTGACCCTCTGTGATTTGGTCCTGGGCAACCTGCAGCGATGCACAAGGCGTCATCAGCGTCTTCCATCTCTGGACTGTTTCTCTTCTGTCTTCATGGCTGGAGCAGTCCTGCCAATTCCTCTCTGTTGCAGGAATCCATATGGTCTTGGAGGTGTTTTCTGAAAATATGCAAACATATTCTCAACCAAAAGTTAATAAAGGAATCTTTTCTATAAATTTGAGTTGGGATCCTTTTTAATTTTTTGCCCAAACGATTTTCCTTTGGCTTGTTTTGACACCATGTGTGTTTTTCATGGGTGTCTTGCTGTTAGCATTACAAATGAAAGTTGATTTTCAAAAGTAAAAATTTTCTAGATGTAATTTACTTACAGGATATTTTTCCTTACATGAAATTCTTCTACTATCCCCCCTTTTTTGACTTAAATAGTAGGAGGCTTTTGGAAATTTTACCCATGGTGTGGGGAAGTGAGTTTTTGAGATCTAAATCCAGCCTAATACCAGGAATGCTCAGGACCTACTCAAAAAGGCAAAAAATCCTTTCCACTAATATTTACAGGGTAAAATAAGACTGTGTTGGAGTATTAAATTTGACAGTAAAATAGTAGTCAAGTTCTCAGACTAATTTAAATTGGCTAATTGAAATAAGCAAATATTCTAGAAAAATTAATGGTACTGGACAAAAAGCTTTTCCTAAAGTGTTAACTAAAAAGTTTATTGGTAGTTCATCTCATGGTAAAATTGCGTAACATGTAATGAACCCAAAGCAGTCATATTTTAGTGCAAAAAATTAAAATTTAAAAGCTATCAAGACTACATTATAAAATTTCCAAAAGCCTCCTAACATTTAATATTCATTCTTTACTTTGGCTGCACCAGCAAATCATACCACAAAAAGAAAGACATCTTTTTAAAAGACGCTCACAGCCCAGCCGCTGTGTCTCAGTGGTTGAGCATCACCTATGAACCAGGAGGTCAAGGTTGGCTTCCCAACCAGGGCATATGCAGGGGTTGGGGGCTCAATCCCCCAGTAGGGGGCGTGAAGGAGGCAGCCTATGGATGGTTCTCTTATCATTGAAATTTCTCTCCACTCCCTCCCTCGCCCCTCTGTGAAATCAATAAAAACATATTTTTAAAAAATTAAGAAGGCACACCTGGTGCCGCTGTCCTGGCATGTAACTTATCCTCTTCTTCCCAAGCTCTCTGCACATATGCAGACATGTTTATTTGGTTATGATGAGGGCAGAAGTACAGGTAGCACTGGCTTTTCACATTTATTTATATCCTAACCATTCCTTCCTCTTACACAGCATGTCCCCACTTACCGTGCACTGGCTGCGCTCACCCAGTGACTTGATGAGCTGTCATGTTGTTAGTTATTCTTTATTTCCTTTTGTGTTCTCAGTGGTATCTTTCCTCTTTGTTTCTGTAGGAAGTTCTGCAGCAGTGGATCGTAACGAGCTTGCCAGATGTTTTGATGATTGGCAATGACCCGCTGACTGGTGAGTGAAAGCCCCCTCCCCCCCCCCCCCACATGGTGTTAGCCAGTGCCAGTGGCTCTGGGCAGCTTTTGGACAAGGAGCTCTGGCTGCCAGCTGGGAGGCAGCACAGTGAAAACACGTGATCATCCGGTGAGATTTTAAAGGATGAGTTTGTTCCTCTGGGCATGCAGCCAAGGCCCCTGCTTCAGTGGTCTTAGCAGAGGAGTCATATGTGGCCTCTCTGGGGTCTCTCCTCCTCAGTAAATGTGGAGTCAGGGCCACCTTCACAGGGTGGGGACCTTTTGGTAAGAAAGGAATAATCTGTGGAGGAACTCACATCTCTCTTCCATGGGGACCCTGTGATGCCCTTTTCAGTCCGTGGTGAGTCTCACCTGGAAGTCCTGGCATGTCTGCCACTGCTCCCTAAGGCCCGAGAGAGCAAGGGTTCCAAGTCCTAGAATTGGACACTCGCTGTGATCTTGAAAGTCCAAATGAAATGTGCTCCTGGACATCTTCCAGAAAGTCAGAAAATTCATGCTTGTCAGATGGCTCCCTGGGGAGGTACACAGGAGGCAGATCTCCTCCCGCCACATCCTGGGCATCTGCCTGCACCACAGCTCCCAGACAAGCACCATGTTCTCTTACCTCTGGACCTTTGCACGTGCTGTTCCTGTGCCTGCAACGCTCTCGCTCACTGTGTCCTAACTCTCCCCCCTCACTCACCCTGTGGGTCTCCGCTCAGAGGTCACGTCCTTTACGAAGCCTTGCCTGATCTCACTGTAGACTAGAGGCCCTTCTTCCAGGTTCCCTGGGCGCTTTCCAGCTTTTGTGCATTGCCGATGTTCTTGGTCTGAGGCAGAGGACGGTGTTGATTACGACAAAGCTCCCAGCAGCCGGAACACATGGGTGCCTGGAAGGCAGCTGTCTGTAGGTTGTTTCTTCTTTGCCTGCTTAACTGTGTCACTGAGCCAATCTTGCTGGTGTGGACCCACTAGAAAATCTTCTGTGTGTTTAAAACTATTCAAAACCCGCAGTCTGGTAGATTCAGGAAAATAGCAGTTTTTCTTACTCCTGAAATTCTGAGAGAAATCAGCCTCCCATAAGAAATTAGAGAACTTCTCTCCTCTCTCTTTCTCAAGTTTCATAGGAATCTGTGTAGGGAAAACAGTCACAGGATGCCTTTGTTTGCAACACATGTTTTCATCCACTCACCCTGGTGAGAACAAACACAGCACTGCTCCACCTGAATCTCCCAGTGCCCTGTTTATTACCCCAA
Organism: Corynorhinus townsendii; assembly: GCA_026230045.1. NCBI lineage: Eukaryota > Metazoa > Chordata > Mammalia > Chiroptera > Vespertilionidae > Corynorhinus > Corynorhinus townsendii. The sequence goes on along the minus strand of JAPDVU010000007.1, from coordinate 107,574,459 downwards.
AGCTTATTTTAAATCATTTCTTTTTCATGAAGATTTTTCTAAAATTAATTCTCTACCTTTAAAACCTCCCCCCGCCCCATGGTGTTAACAAAACTTAGCAAACAGAAATTCCATACTCTTCTAACAGTTCTCTGGATCAGATTTAGTTTTTTCTTGATGCCTAATGGGTGTGATTGAATGAATAGAATGAATGAATGAATGAATGAATGAATGAATGGCTCATGCTTGTCACTGTGTATCACTGCTGGTGCTGACAGAGTGGAGCTCTTTGCTCTTTCATTGTGCCGCCTCAGACTATAGATTAAGCTCATATGTGTCTGTGTATATCTGTGTGTGTCTGTATGTATAGGGTTTCTAGTCTCCTCCTTGCTTATGCTCTTGCTACTAGCAGCGGGCCTATCCTACACGTGTTTCCCCTTTTAATGCTGTTTTCCTCTGCGGTGGCTGGGAACATGGACCCTCAGAGCTGTTGGAGTGATGCTAAAGTATGGTACACTTAGACCCTCTGCCATGAACATCAAGACTTTCTGTATGAACTCTGCCTTCTGTTTCTGCTGCTCCACGCCCTCCAAACACTTTCTGGGTGTCAGCTCTCTGCTGGCTACAGCACCATACAGAAGCCTGGGGGAGGGGAATCACTGTAGGAAGAGGAGCTGGTGGTGGCTGGGAGGGTCTGTGCCTGTAATGTCTACCAAAGGGCTTACAAGAGGCACTTGTCTGTCATCTGGGAACAGATTTGGGGGGTGGGGGTGACGGTCACATGGGCACATGGGCTGGTGGGCGAGAGCACTGTGGCCGTGGAAAGGTTTTGGTGGGACTGATTGGAGGCTTTTACACTCCTGTGTTCATTCCCTTTCTTTTTTTATCAGAACTGAAATGTGGCTGATCATCAGCTCAGCATGAATAGAGAAGTGACTCAGGGTGGTGATTATATTTATGAATGACAATGGATTAGAGCCCTTGGGGCCAAATGAAATGCCTCAAGTGAAATAACGATCATAAGTCTTTGACAATTATTCCATTTTAAACACGGAGAAGTTCTACACTTATCAGCAAAGGGAAGTCTTTGGGTGTAGTAGATGGATGTGCAGCACCCACCCTTATTGAGCATATTGTTAAGAGTGGGATCTGTATGGTCCATAGGGACCCTTTTGTCCAGCCCTCACCCCTCCTGCCCTCCTTCAAGCTGGGAGACGGCAAGGAGGGTGCAGTTTAGGTCAGTGAATGTCTAGCCCCCAGTTCTGAGATTCAACCATAGTGTCTTCATCACAGAAAAGGTTGTTTTTAGCTCTTTCTCATCTGAGAGCTATTAGGATGAGGTCACCTATTACTCCATACACACCTTACAGGCAAGGATCTGAAATAAAGCACAGCACTCATTCCTGGGACATGAGTTTGTTTATTCATCCCAGGGATCCTTGGTGGTACTGTGGGCCATTTAGCTCAGTGCAAGGGGGTGTGGGTAAGTCTTCTAAGAAAACTATGCTATGTATTTTCTGGCACGTTCCTTCTCCACCAAGTAGAACAGGATATGATGACAAAACTAGAGAACTTTTTTTTTTTTTTTTTAACCACAAAACCACTCTGCTCATCACCCAGGCCAGCGGTCTCCATTTCAGAGATGGGAACTGAGGCAGGGCGACAGGGTATAGCTTGGTGGCACCATACTACTCCTGGTAACCAGCCAGGTCTAGAGCCCAGTATTCTGACGCTGTTGATCTAAGTGGCTGGCACTCCTAAGCACATGAAGATGAATAATCAAGGAGACAGTATAAAATGATGAAGTGTTTGTTTTGTTTTTGTTTTTGTATTTTATTTATTTTTTGTCCTATCTTATTGGGAGAGCTGAGAAGGAGCAGCACGACAGTGTTATTCTGGGTCTGAAATCAGGCTTATCATATGTTGGTTGTGAGAGAGTGAAATGGTAAAAGCCTTTCTGCCTGGCAATTTGGCAGTAGGAGAAGTTTGAAGGATGAGTTTTCCCCAAAGAGGTAAATAAGAATCTGCTTTACACCAGCAGCCAGGGGTGGAAAACCTTTTCTCTGCCAAGGGCTATTTGGGTATGTATGATGTCATTCCTGGGCCATACAAAATTATCAACTTAAAAATTAGCTGTTACATTGGGTCAAACATTTGATTCACTGACACCTAATGCTTTGGGAGGGCCAGGCCAAATGATTTTGGGGGCTGATATGGCCCTCGGACCGGACATTCCCCACCCCTGCTCTAAGCCCTGGCCTGTGTGGGTCAGTTGGTTGGACATCTTCCTGTGCACCAAAAGGTTGCTGGTTTGATGCCTGGTTAGGGCACATGCCTGGGTTTCCGGCTCTATCTCAAGCTAGGGAAGGAGGGGGTGAGCAGATTGAGTTTGTCTTTCTCTCTCTTTCCTCTAAAATTATTTTTTTTAAGTGAATTGCTCTTCTTTCTTCTAAAAACCAAACAACCTAACCACTGAGCTGTTGGTTAGCATCATTTAGATTAGGACATTGAAAACTTGAGCCTCTGGAAGGAAGTCGGTCGAGTAAATTTGTAGCCTTTGTGCAAAGTAAGTGTGAGACCATGAAAAGTGATGTGTGCATGTTGTCTGGGGTTTTCTTTGGAAGCCTCCAGCCAAACACTGACACTGAGAAACAGGAGGAGGAGCGGGCGTGCTGGGGCTGCAGGCAGACCCTGAGCGGATGAATGATGACTCTAACACAGGCTTCTGTGAAAGAGAAGGCTAAGGCACTACTTGGCTATTGCCACCAAGTACCCTGTTCGGCTGCCTCCTTTGGCTTTTATTGGCATAGCAGCTGGAACTAAAATGAACCTCTAGATACAATTAGCAAGGTAAGCATCCTTGAGAAAGTATGTGCTTCTACAAGGTCTGGTCTTTAAAGACTCAACATAAAGATTCTAACAAAACACCCTGGGAGATCGGACTTGTTAGGAAAAGTCAAGGCAGGGCTGCCGCCTTTGGCAAGGTCCCCCCAGAGGTCCCCGACCTTTTGGAGAATCCTCCTTACAGACTTTCCCACCAAGTCCCGTGCTTTCCCACAGTGGCGGGACCGACGTGCAGGATGTGGGCTGCGTGAAGCTGGGGGATGCGTCTGGGGCTTGTCTATTTGCAGTGCTGCACGAGGAACAGGTAGAGTTGTGTGCACCTCATGTTAGCGCCCACTCTGCACTTCCTCCGGAGACACCCTCTGCCATTTGGCTTGCTTCCTGCACATACTAACAAGAGATGCTGATGTTGAAGTTCATGGATTATCATGGGAAGACATTTATGACATATTTGAGTGGGAAAGGACCACAAATACTGGTGTACAAAATTCTCATGTGGCTTAAATAATATACAAGCCCATACGTAAAACAGGTGGCAGGGTACACCCAAGTTGAAATGATGTTTTTTAGCTTATATAATTTCCCCCCCAACAGCAGAGTGGTGTATCACTGGTGAGATTTTATGAGGAGAGGAGTCTATTTAAATATGTTGTTCTTTTGATTTAGCAAAGAGTATGGAGGAAATGAAGAAGATGCTGGTGCTGATGCTGGGCTGTGCTGTCCAGGTAGAGCTTGGGCAAGCGTGGAACGGGCCTGCCCTTGCCATCTTGTGTGTGGGTTTGTGGGGATAAACTCCCCTTAGTGATTGAGGTAGGAGGGAAGCTGCCTTCAGTCCAACATGACATGTCCCTGCTTCCTGAGAGAAGGGACCACTCATTAGGCGGCAGCCGATTCTAGTTTCAGGGCACGTTGGCAAGAAGCAAGTGGGGATTCCTCAGCCCTGGGTGCTCTTAGCAAATCGTCCCCGGTATAGGGACACCTAGACCAAAGATCAGAAACTCCATGCAGCCTGGGGACCCCATCTGACCCACTCCTGATTTTGGACAAAAAACTTCCATGGACACAGGGCCCCGCTCAATTTTTCATGTATTATCTCTGGCTGCTGGCACAGCACAATGGCAGAGCTGACACTACACGGCCCTCAGACTCTGTGATGTTCCTACCAGCCGGCCCTTTGACGATGAAGGTTGTCACTCCTGGTGCCCTTGACCTTACCATGTTTAAGAATCACTGGAACTTGTTTCACGTGCAGATATCTATGCTTCACCACCAGCGTTTTCAACCTGATGGGCTTTTTGAAAACAAGTACCCCTGGTGATTCGGCTGTGGGTGGTCAGAGCAACTTCTAGAGAAACTTCTGTCTAAGGGACAGGAGGGAGGAGAGATTCTTGGTTACAAAGGAGGAAGCCAGGGGCTGGTGGGCAGTTCATTTGGAAACTATTTCTGTGGCTGTGGTGGGCCCAGGTTGACATATTTGCAGAATGCTTTTATTAATATGCATTACCTCCGCAGTGCGACAGGAAAGGGGAGTTTCTTGACAAAATCCAACAGCTGGATATTGAGACCCAGGCTGGGATTATGGCCCATATCCGGGAGGTAGGTGTGTGGCTGGCTTTGTGGGGCTTAGCCGTGGACCCTCACTCCGGTGGCAACCAGGAGGCAGGCTCTCAATCCCAAGGGAAAGTTTAAAGACTGCGTCACCCATTAGTGAATTTCCTAATTTTAGGTTTCACACACCAGACATGTTGAACCTGTTTGGAAAGGTAGTCATCAGCAAACTAAAACAAAATGGGAGTAAAAATTGAAAAAAAAATTTTTTTTTCAACACCCAAATCAAGCCTCCATTTGTCTCCTGTTCTTGCCTAATATGGAGCCAGGCTGATTTTAAGTACTGTCAAGGGGGTTGGGCTCAGAATTTGATTTGCCCTGAAAATGTGTTCTGGCCCATGTGGCTCTGCTTCCCAACGGGGAAAGGGTCTCCGTTTCTGTCAGTGATCTGGCAGAGACACAGGCTGCCAAGTCCCAGAAGGGCTGTCACTGTAGACTCGGCCCTGAGATACCGAGGGGGGGGGGGGACGGGAGGACTCTGCACTGAGGGCAGCCCCTCTGCCACAGACCTTGGCAGAGGCAGTCACATCAGAGAAGTGGTTTCCCTGGAAACTGAGCCTGTGGGGCAGCCACCGACCTGAAAGTGTATTTTTCTGACATCTCCCTGCCTCCCTTCAGAAGAAGCCTTGTATGATTGAGTTGTCTTTGGAGATGTGGCTCAGCCTTCAGTCTGATTGCACAGATGAGATAAAGGCATGAAAAAGACATGAGCAGGAGCACCTAGGAGCAGGTGTGGGGCTGGCAGAGGCCGGTGAACTCAGTGCCTCAGGCTGGCACCAGGGACAGGCTGGGCAGATGGGCACCCAGCCCCAGGCACCATGGGTGGTGGGTGCTGAGTCAGCACTGGAGCAGGAGAGGGAAGCAACTGGTCAAAGCTGACAGGAAGTCAGCATTGACTTAAATAGGCACAGCCATTCATGATGGTGAGCCGCCACCTGTTAGCATGAGGACCATTCTGCTTTTTTTAAAATCCTCACCTGAGGGTATTTTTCCATTGATTTTTAGAAAGAGTGAAAAGGAAGCAAGAAGAGGGGAGAGGGAGAGGAGAGAGAGACATTGATGTCAGAGAGCGACATCAACTGGTTGCCTACCACAAGGGGCCAACTGGGGTATGTGCCCTTGACTGAGAATTAAGCCTGAGAACCTTTGCTCCCCAGGCTGACACTCCAACCACTTAGTGAAACCAGCCGAGCAGGGTAGCAGGGTTTTTGAGGTGCTCTCGCCCTCCATTTGCCCCTCTGGGAAATGTAAACTTTTGTTGGTGCACCTCACTCAGTGGATTGCCATTTGTTTCCCCTCTTGAGGCCTGAGTGCACTAACAATCACCTTCCCACACTGAGAAGACACGGACTGGAAACAGACCTTCTGCCTCCTCGGGCTGGTCTGGGGGCTCAGGTTGAGAGGGTGAGGTCAGGCCCTAGATGGTTTGGCTCAGTGGTTAGAGTGTTGGACTGCCGACCAAAGGTCGCAGGTTTGATTCCCCGTCCAGGGCCTGTCCCTGGGTTGATGAAGGTGATGTTGGCAGCTGGAGGAGGGTTCTGCCCAGTGAGGATGAGGCTGGGGCCTGCGCTCACACCAGGCGAAAAGGGGAAACCAGGTGGGCCTGTGTGGCCTGTGGGGAGGACATACAGGCTCACCTGAAAAGCGTTTGGGGTTATGAAATGTTTCCTCAAAAAGTAACATAAGAATGTCACGGGCCCAACATTCTGACAGAAGCATCCTAATATGTTGCCATCTTTGCATTAGATTCTATTTTAAGAAATAAGATGCTATCCCTCCTCACCCTCCACTCCCAAGGCTCACCTTCTTTGTGTGATACGTGGATGGTGCGCGACTGAAATCCCTGGGAACAGTTTAGGGAGCTCCCATACTGTGAGGAGTGCTGTCTGGTGTGAAGTCAGTGTCCTCCTTGAACTAGAGTGACAGCAGCAGTGGTGTGTGAGTAAAGAGCTCACTGCAGAGTGTGGCTGCGCTTGCTGAGGCACCTCCCCGCCCCCCACAGAAACGTGGTGGCTGAGGGTTAATAATGTCAGTGAGGGGGGTCAGCTGTGGGAGAGGTGGCCTAGGCCCCAGGGGGCGTGGCCTTGGGAGGTGGGTGCTCTCAGGGACCCCACAGATGCTCCCTGCCTGGCCTCCGCAGCACCGTGCCCCATGTGTGCCCCCAGGTGACCCACCACCAGGAGAGCCTGTTTGACCTGCAGTGGTTGGAGGTCCCAGACATGGCCCTGGAGGAGCTGCAGTCCCTCTCGAGGAACATGGCGTTTCACCTCAGGAGGCTCGTGGATGAGCGAGACAGTTGCAGGGAGGTGTGTTTGCGGGAGGCCCGGCAGCTGGGGGACAGGTGGGGAGGGGTTTGGGCCTGGGGCCCTATTTATGGGCCTGGCTCCTCATCCTGACTTCCTCTCAAGCGTGCACACTGCCTGTCTTCCTGGGCCATTTTCTTTGGGGGCATGGCGAGGGCACTTTCCCTGCAGGGCCCAGTCCTCCCAGACACTTGCGTGAGGACAGAAGTTGCGCTTGGAGGCCCCGCTCCATTCAATGGGCCCTGCTGTCTCACTAAATATACCCTGGCGTTTAAAAACTCCCCCACCTTTCTCCTGCCTCCCTCCTGGCGTGGAATCTTCTCTCTTACTTTCTTCCATCTTTTGGTCATTCTTCAGCAAGTTGTAGTGTGGGCACTGTGCCAGGCACAGGAGCACACTGGTGAGAAAGCTCTGTCTGCCCTCTGTAGCTGATCGTGACCCTGACCCTGGAGAGGGACACCAGCAGCCGCCGCACCGAGGACACGCAGCACCTGGCCGTGGAGCTGGCGGACACCAAGGCCAGGCTGTGTGGCATCAGGCAGGAGCTGTGAGTCCCCCAGTGACCCCGTTCTTTCTGCCCTTGTGCCCTGTCAGCACACATGCTAACACCTGTGGTTCACTGCCATGCGGTGCAGCAAACAGGGCCGCTCTCACATGTGCCCGGGAGTGACTGGGATCTGCTTTGAGCCTGGTCCCTGTTGGGCCCTGGGTAGCCCGCTCCCTCCCTGGGCCTGCACAGCAGGGTTCTGCTGGGCCTTCAGCGCTCCTGCCCGTCCAGACATGGCAGGCTCAGAGCCTCAGCCTGCTGCTCACCCTCTGGCCCAGTGTGGGTGCTCTTGGCTGGAGGGAGGATGTGACTCTTCTGTCCTGTCTGGTGTGCCTGCTCCCCCTTTCCCGCAGCTGGTGATGGCACCATGCCCGGTATCTCAGGAGCTGCCTGCCTTCACCTCCCCACCAGTGGGCTTCGCTGCCTGCCTGGCTGTGGAGGGTGAATGGCTCTGGGGGCTCCTTCCCTGTCCCGCACCCTCAGAGGAAAGCTCAGGTCTGTGGTTGTTCTGAGAGCAGGCATTGAAAACTTAAAGCTCACCTTGGATTCAGGAGCGTTTTTCCAGCCCCGGGTGTAGACGCCCTCCTCTCGCCCAGAAGCCCGGTCCCTCTCCTTCCCCTCTGGGATCTCCCAGGTGGTGGGCTTTCTGGGTGCTTCTGAGGAAGCTCTCACCATGTCCTCCCATCGCCCCCAGGGAGGAGAAAACGGAGCAGCTGGCGGACACCAGGCATGAGGTGGACCAGCTGCTGCTGGAGCTGCAGGAGGCCCATCGTGATGTGAGCGGGAAGCCTGTCCTATAGGGGTGCCTTGGGGGCTAGGGTGCCCCAGTCACCGTGGCCCTAGATCCTGGAATGGGACCTGGGGCCTCGCTCCTGCCCGCTCAAAGCAGCACTGCCTGAGGGCCAGTTGTCCTGGGAGCTGCTGTGGGGTCACATGCTTCAGTGACAGCATGTGGGGCCCCCACTCAGAGGCCTGCACATGGACCAGCTTGGCCGCCCCTGCCTTCTCCTGGGGCTGCAGGGACTTGGGCCTTCCCCAGCCCCAAGGGTGCCCTGAGCCACATCCCCTGCCTTTGCCCACCTCCCAGAACATGGAGCTGGCGGCCAGCGCCCACTCTGCTCGTGCCGGCCTCTCTGAGCTGGACTCCCTGAGGGAGAAGGCGAGCCGCGTGGAGAGGCTGGAGAGGGAGGCGATGGGCCTCAGGCAGAAGCAGAAAGACGCAGACTTCTATGCAGCCCGCATGAAGGTGAGCCCAGCCGGGGCACTTGTGTCCTGGAAGAGGGGAGGGGGGCAGCGATGCCTCCCCAGCTGGCCTTTCCCTGCACCCCAGCTTGTCTGCACGACCCCTGGGCTCCCGCTGTTAGTGGACAGAACATGGTTGGGAATGTGGTTGAAGGGCACTGATTCTTTTAGGGCTTTCCCTTCTCCTCCTTCATGCCACAGTGATGACTTTCTAGTCACTAATCTTTTTGTTTAAGATTCCTTGTAATTTCTGTGGCTAAATCTTACCAGGACTCTTTTCTCATCTGTAAAACAGAAATAACTGTACTAGTCTGTGAGGTTTTTACAGTGAAAGAGGGAAGATACCGGGTATTTGGGCAAGTCCCATATTAAGCTCTCTGTCGTGTAGCCTACTTGCATCCTGAGGTCAAGGGTCCGTTTAGGGGAGGGGGTTAGGGCTAAAGGGGTGCAAAATCAAGACCCAGGCAGGGTTATTGACGCTCTGAGCACACAGCCGACTGCTTCATGTCAACAGCGGGATCCGGACCCTCTCTTTGAGGATTTGGGAAGGTTGCCTCCTCTGCTGGGCCCAGCATTTAGAGGCAGTCGGAGGGAGCTGGTGAAATCAGGATGTCAGTGCACACTGAGGGGCCTGCTGGATGTAAGGAATCATACCATTGCCAGCTGGAAGCTCGTGAGGGGAACACAGGTCTGTCAGCACAGGCTGTCCCTCTCCCGGCCAAGGTGCTGGTAGGCAGGTGCACTGGGGGCAGGCGGTTAGGCCGGAGACTTCAACATGCTCCCCTGCTGCAGACAGGCCCCCGGATCCCTGGGCCAAGCGGTGGCGGTTGGGGATGGCCTAGGTTCAAGGTGTGTCTGTTCCCCAGGAATGTTGGTGGCTCGATCACCTAGCCCCTGGGGAGAAGGCGCCCTGGGTGCTGTGCCAAAGCAGCCAGGTCAGGCAGAGGTTGGGGTGGGAGGCCAGCTCTCGGCTTTGTCCTGGAAATGGTCCCCTGGGCCTGCTGGTGATGAAGGCCATCCATCTGCAGCACAGACAGGTGTGGGGCACGGGCACCCTCACTCACTGGAAATGCCACTGGTGGGAGGGTTGCGGAAGGTCATGTGCAAGCTTCCCCAGGCTGCTGCCTCCGCAGCCTCCTGCACACTGGCAACCTAAGGCAGCCCCCACAACTCAGCTGACAGTCTGCCCCATGGATGGGGGTGGGTTTCAGGGCTCAGCCTCTGTCTCTGTGTCTTTTCTGGGCCTGTCCAAGCAGCCTCGCTCAGTCATGCAGAGGTGGTGACTGAAGGCCTGGGTGGCTCCGAGCCCTGCGCCAGGAGCAGGGGATGGAGCACAAAGCAAGGCTCGCTCCCTGCACTCGGAGCTTCTGGGCTTTTGCAGGGTTTCACAAGAGAACCCCTTTTCCGTGTTCTCAAGGCGTGTGCCTCTGGATAACAGCAGCAACATTTTTCATATCGATTAATAATTTTGCTGTGAAACTAGTAATGCCTTAAACTTCACATTAGTAAATGAATTACAAGAGAAGCAGCATGGTCCGTGGAGGCCAGGCCACATAGAGAATGAGTCACACTGTTCTCCAAGGCCTGTGCGCCAGGGCCCAGGGAGCAGCGAGGACAGTGCTCACGCCCGCAGGCTTACATGGCAGTGGTTCCAACAGCCCTGCAGGCCGTGCGCAGGCCTCCCTCAGTCCTGCTTTGCCAGGTTTCCTGTGTGCAGCTCGAGCCCCTGAGGGCAGGGGCAGGGTCCTGTCCGACTGCATGCCTGGAGCTGGCACACACAAGGCACTTGGTAGAGACTCCACAAGTCGAATAAAAACCATCTCAGCATGAAAAGACTTGTAGCCTGGGGAGAAGGACGGGGGGATCAGAGGTTTTGTCTCTTTTGGAATGGTGACAGTGTCGGGTGTGATGGGCAGCCAAGTAGAGAGCTGAGCATGACTGTCACGTGGACACCCACCAGGCAGGGGCTCTCCTATGGGTACAGGGGGAGTCACAGATGGCCCGGATGCCCTCCCCGAGAGACCGTCCAGTGTCAGCACTGACAAGCACATCAAAGGGGAGGGTGTCAGTGCCACAACCTGAGGAGAGAGGCCTGGGCGCCCCTAGGCACAGTGGAAAGTGGGGGTGTACCGGGTGGTCCTTGACTTCCCTCTGCAAACAGTCCCACCTCTGCTGCCAGAGCCCCGGGTGGAGAGAGAGTGCCTGGAAGGTCCCTCTGGTCCCATGCTTTGTCCTTGGCTGAAATTGCCAACACCGGAGGGCAGACGTACGGGTGCCATGAGCGTCCTGAGCAGGTGAGAGCCAGCTGGGCCTGTCTCTGCCCCTCCGAGAGGGATGGCACTTAGCTTCCTGGGCAGGGCTTGCTCTGAGAGGTGGAGGCTCAGCAGGCACAGTCCCAGCTCTCATTCCACTTGCTGGGTGTGGGGCAAGCCTTGTCCCTTCTCCAGCACAGGAGTGGTGGTCCAGGCGTCTCTGAGCTCCTCGTGCGCTGGCACCGTGTGGCATCGATAAGGACACGTTTCTAGTGAGCTTATCCCGGGGAGTTCTGTCCACAGATGGGGACCCCGTATTCTATCATGCAGGGAGGGGCAGAATGGGTGGTGCAAGGCAGGTAGGAGCTGGGTTTAAGATCGGCCTCGGGTCTGGTGGTCTCACACTCTTTGCCTCTTCGAGGCCCAGCCTTTGCCCCTTTAGGACTCAGGCATAGCTTCTTGCGGTCTGGTCTCTCACTTCTGCAGTGGTGGGCTGTGCAAAGCAAGTTTAGATATTCCTGCTGCCTAATATATGGGGCACATGAGAATAGGGGTTATAATTCATCTAGTTCCACGCTATACTCTGCTTCTGGACACTTGTCCATCCCTGCCTGTCTCCAGATCCTTCAGGGCCCAACTCACATGTCACCTCTGATTCCCCCTCATGGCGAGATTCAGCTGACAAGTGTCTTTGAACACTTCTGGAAGCCCCATGAGAACAGAAGTGCATAGCTCTGCCCTGCAGAACTAGCCTGGGGTGAAGGACAGGCCAGCTCTGTGTTTTGCTCACAGTAGGCACTCTGGGTGCCCCAGCACCTGACTCAGTGGGTGGGACAGAGTGGGGTTGAAGTCCTTCTTAGAGGGAGCTATTCCGGCTGGGATTTGAAGGCTGTGTAGGAGTTAGTTGTAAAGGTGAAGGGGAAGGCTGTTGCTATGGGAGCTCACGGCGTGGGAGGATGGTGATCCTGGCGAGGACTGGTAGGTAGACGGGCTGGAACACTAGATCAGAATGCTGGGGGCAGTGGCCAAAGAGGGAGAGCTTAGCCTTCTTCCTGCTTGAAGCCCCTCCATGTTCTCCGGCTCACATCGCTGGTAGTAGTCGGGGCTCCTTCCCCACGCGGGCTCCTTAAGTATGGGGTGCAGGCCGCTGAGGGCAGTGGAGAGACAGGTCTGGAGCTCTCCAGCCTGAGTTCAAGCTCAGCTTCACCCCTGGCTGGCTTTGTGATTTGGGGCTCATTCCTTAATTGACCCAAGTCAGACTCTTCCTGTGTAGGAAGGGACTGTCCCCGCCTCCCTCTGGGGGCTGCTGTGAAGCATGAATATGCAGAGAGCACCTAGTGCAGGGCCAGGGACAGGCAGAGAGGGGGCAGCTAGGAGAAGCCAGAGTCAGTGACCACACCCCTCCCGCTGCCTGACTTTGACCAGAACCGTGTCCACTGGCGGTATGTGCACGGTTTCCCGTGAGGTGAAATGAACACGTGATGGATAAGCGGGAGCTACTGGCCCATGCCCAGTTGTTAGAACCCATGAGTGGGGCAAGCACTGGAAAACTGCTCCCTGAGAATAACAGACACGTTTCTATGCATGGGTGCTCACAAACTGTGAGGGCAATCAGGGGAGACTCAGCCCCCTAAGACACTGAGAGGCGCTGGGAAGGCTCTGGGGGGCAGGACCAGGGATGAGAGGAATGAGCTAAATGGCTCCTCTGTGTGTGCTGGGCACTGGGGCAGGAATAAGTGCAGTGGACCTGTGAGGGCCCAGCCATGGTGCTCCACACTCTGCATGTGCCTGTCACACAGAGGCCATAGTACTTGTTTGTTGTGTCTTACAGACCCCTCATTTCCAGGAAACTGCTGAGAGCAGGTGTGTGACATGTTCAAATGGGAACTGCATACTGAACGAAAGCTCATCTGAATTTTGTTTTAGGACCCAGATCAGTGGAGTGACTGTTGCATTGAGAGGCCTAGATTCAGCCCTGAAACCCAGGACTGACTCTCAGCCCCACCCCTTCCTCGCTAAGGAGAGGGGCTCAGCCAAGTCCCACACCTGTCAGCAGGTGCACTCGTCCAACCACCCGAGGCTGTACGTGTCAGACGCTCTCGCAGTGTTCCCTCCCGAATTTAAATAGTGTCTTGCTTCGGGGATTTTTCCATCTGGCCTGGCAAACGGAGAAGGGCAGGGGCTCAAAAGCGGAGACAGAACTTCCCGCGGCACCAGAGTCATCGCTAGGTTGCTGGTTTGGGTCCAGGTGCCTGGAAGCGCTGTTGTCATGACCAGGGGCCTTAACCAGATGGCTCTCGTGTGTGTTCTTGCTGACCAGGAGGTGATGGAAGACAATTATACTTTAATGGACACCAAGGGCCTTCTCCAGGAGCAGCTGACTGTCGCTCGGTCCCGGGTCGATAAGCTGTACGAGCTTGACGACGAGAACGTGCAGCTGAAATCGAAGCTGCGCCACCTACAATTGGTAGGACAGGTTGTTGTCTCCACGTGTAACACAGAGAGGAGCAGTTTCAGGTTCATGCTATGCCCTTCTCTGATGTTCGGCTACTGGGTTGGTGCTGCTCCCGACACAGTGACCCGCTGACGGCGGAGAGTCGCTTGCTAAGCTCAGTGGCTTAGTGGGCACCACTTAAGGCTCCCAACACTGAGAGGGCCTGATGCTGTTGTTGCTTTCCTGTGAGGATGGATGGATGTGGGCATCTGTTGCAGAAAGGGTCTCTGCTGGCGTTTATGGTGTGGGTTGAGCTGTGCTGTGTGAGTCCCTATGGCCTTTCCAAGACGTTAGGCCTGCTAAGGGGCCACAGAGCTGCCACCATCATAGCGCTTGCTTTGAAGCCCTGGGTTGTACGTCACTTTGTTCAGACACCGCTCAGAGACCTTCGTGTCTTCATCCCCGAGGTCACTGGGTCTAAGTACCTTTTAGTGGTTGTAAGTGTCACAGCTGGGCTGTGTGTTGGGGTCATTTCTGTGCAACTGTGTTTTTGGAAGTGAGCAGGGGCATGGAGGCCCTTCATCCTGGGGGAATGAGGGCAGATGCACGGGGGCTGGGGCCTGTTCAGAGCGTGCCCCAGACCGCACCCTCACCATGACCACCCCTTTCTGCACTAGGCCCAGTACACAGAGCAGAAACGCCTTGAGGAGCTACAGGAAGAGAACTTGGCCCTCAAGGCTGCACAGGGGCAGAGTGTGAAGGAGTCTGCCCGCCTGCGCTGGGAGCTGGAGCAGCTGTCAGAGGGTAGGCAGCAGTCCCTGGTGCCTGGGAGCCAGCCTGATTGAAAACAATTACACTTCAATGGATACCAAGGGCCTTCTCCAAGAACACCTGACTGTTTGGCTTGTCCTTCACCCAGGGAGCTTAGCCCTTGGCTCTGTATCATATGTGTCAGCCCATCCTCAGGCCACGTAAATAGGGTTTTAGTCAAGGGCCATTTGGAACTGTTTCATTACAATTCTCCCAAGAACAAGAAGGGCCCGGCAGCCTTGAAGTCAGCACATGAAATGCAAAGAAGTGTTGCCAGATTTATCAGTTCCCATCCAGCCAGGCCCAGGAGCTTCCAGGTGTCAGCACACTGACACGCAGAGGGTGTTTCCGATCTCTCCTGGAGCACTGGAAGCTCTGGATGCAGGAGTCGTCCCCAGTGGTCACTAACCCCCATTATAGTTGCCCCCGGGGCATGGTTCCCTTACTTGCTTTCATAATCAGGCAGATGGGTGTAGTCTGCTCTCCTTCTTCCTGGGCACGGGCTGCTCAGTGGCTGCTGTTCAGGGGACCCAGGCCTCTTCCTCTCCCTCTGGCATTTGCCCCCTCCCAGCCCCTAGAGGAGGTGTGGGGTTGGCCATGGAAGGTGGGTGAGGTGCCCAACAGTACAGTAGGAGTCTCAGCACCTGGCAAACAACTAGCCAGTTCCCGTGTCCAACAATGGCACGCGTGCACCTGAGAGTGCAGGTGAAGGCTCGCTTAGAGCTCTGCAGAGCCAGAAGGGCCTGTGGCTGGTTTGGGGAGGAGCTGCTTTTCAATTCTGAGCAACACTCCTCAGCCTCATGGAAAGGCTGTTGAAAGCAGCTGGCTATGCCTTCTCTTCAAGGCGTCCCATCTGCTCCAAGCCTAAAATCAGTTCATTGAACTAGGAGTCTGTGTGGGAGTTAGTTCTTTCTGTGGTTTGGTGTCTCCCCACTCCTGGGAACCCAGGCTCTGGGAGTTCAGGTTCCTGGGGAGCACCACTGCCCCCTGGTGGGACACAGAACAGTGCGGCTGACAGAGACTGGCTCAGACCAAATGTGCTTCTGTTAGGGACCAGGGTGGCTGATGGGGTTGGAAAGCCTCCCTGAGTGAGATGCTCAGTGTAGCTTGTGAGCCCTTTCAGGTCAGTGACTGACTCCTTCTTGGTGTTCCCAACTCCTACTGCTTAGCTGGCAGCTCACGAACAAAGCGTGAATGCACTTTGGTGTGGTTGGTGTGGTGAATGTTTGAGTCAGAAAGGCCTGGTTTAAAGTCCTGGCTCCACTATTTGTTAGCCAAGTGAGCTCTCCCAAACCTCACTTTTCTTCTCTGCAAGATGGGGGTAATGAAGCTGCCTCACAGGATTGCTAGGGGTATCTTGTGAGGAGACAGTGAAGCGTTAGGCTGTGCCTGGCCCACGGGGCGCCAACAAAGGATGGCTGTTCTTATCGCCCTTGTCTTACCCAAAGATACCCACTGCTCTGCTTCTTGGAGTGCTCGTGAGCTGCCCTATTAGCAGTACAGTGTGATAAGGCTCCCAGGGCTGAGTGTGTGGCCCTGGAGGGACAGCTGAGGGAACAACCCTGACCCCTCATGCATTCATGTTTTCCTCCTGAACAAGCCCCGGAACTTACCCAAAGTCACGCACCTGCTGGTGGCAGGGAGGGGCCGAGAACTCTCATTCTCCTCAGGTCTGTGCTCCCTTTTCTGTTCCGCATTCTGCTCCCTTTGCTGTTTCAAAGCAAAGGAGGAAATCTGCCTTTTTCTGGCTTTATCTTATATTTTCATCTTGCTTAGAATTTTTAAAGCAACTTAGATATACTGTCTCATTCTTTTTCAATGCAATTGTGAAAGTACAAAATGAAATCTCTGTCTGAAGGACCTCACCCGGAGATGGCGAGTACATGGCCTCTACCGCCCACAGACACGCGGTTCAATGATCGTGTCCCCCCTACACTCTCCTGAGCCACCGGGACTCGCACCACTCTGAGTCTGGCGCAGAGAACGTACTCTCTTTGCCTTCTCTTTTAGTTTCTGAAATCCTTGACTTGATGGTCAGGTTATAACTTTGTAAACAGTGGTTCCAGCAGTTCCACCCTCTTGAACTTTTGCATTGGCTTCTCCACCGTCACCTGCTTTCTGCTTAACCTCTGCTTGCTTCACTAATAAACCTAGCTGAGCAACAGAGGGGCCATAACCGCCCAAGGAGCCCTCAGATGCGGACAGTAACAGCACCCTGGGGAAAAGGGAGGGCATCCATATGACCATCCCGGCGCCCCAAACCTAGGACTCGGGGTGATGGCCATCTCGGGGCCTGGGGCAGAGAGCAGAAGCTGAGGCCCCTGGACTCTGGGCTCTGACTCCACTTTGCTCTTCAGCCTCCAGCTGCTTCCTGAAGCTGGACCAAGAGAAGCAGAGCCTCCAGGGCACCATCCAGGGGCTGCGGGACGCCTCCCTGGCCCTGCAGGAGAGCAGCCTCCAGCGCGGGGAGCTGGAGAAGGAGAACCAGCAGCTCAGCAAGCAGGTACCCGTGGGTGGTGTCCGGAACCTAAAGGCATGGAAGTGGCCAGGGGGAGCAGCCAGGGGTAGGTGAGCAAGCACAGCTGGGTGAAAGGCAGCGTCCAGTGCAGCCACCATTATGGGAGGGGGACAGGAGTCCTCCTGGAGAGGCGTCACGAGGCAGCATGAGGTGTCCTTGTGTTGTGGAGCGAACGCAAGTGAACGACCACTGGAGTCCAGACCAAATTAAAATGTAGGAAGCCTTTATTAGCCCGCCGGCGACTGTTCTGCCTTTCTGCACACAGGGAGTCCAGAGAGCAGCCCCGACCCTTTGTGCAGGACCACTTTTAAGCACATTTACCACATCTTGTTTTTGCAGAGCAAGCAATTAAGACAAAACAGTTTTTCTTAAGTAATGTCAGGGTCATGTTATTGATGACCATGTTATTGACAGGGTCATCCTATTCTTCAGAAAGCTGACAGTGTTCTATCTTGCAAGGCTGTTTTGTGAGGTGCAGCTGGGATTCAAGGCTAAGTCGACTAGGAGGAAGCATGCTCAAAAATTTCTACTCTCTAACACCTGCAGCAGTGAGACCGCACCCGATGGACCACTGTGTGCCTCGCTGCCTTCATCTGTGAAATGGGCTAACGATGTACCCCCCTAGTAGGTATGATGAGGATGGTATGAGTTAGTGCAAGCAAAGGGTCCAGCTCGTGGTAAGTGCCTAAGAAAAGGAGAGCAGCACCCTGTTGGGAAGCACCGGAAGGGGCCGAAATGCGGGCCAGGGTCACACAGCTGCAGGGTCACCCTCGCAGCATCCCGCACCATGAGCTTCGCAGCAGGTCCAGTTCTGCACTGGGGTCAGGTACAGGGAGAATCTGGCCTCGTGGCCTTGGCACCACATATCTGGGACCCTTCCCTTCACTGAGCAAGGTGGGCCCCAGCCGCTGCCAGTCGCTCAGGGCTCTGGTCCAGAAGCCTGGCCATGTCATCTGTAGAGGAGGAGGTCCCCAGTGGGTCACCTTGGGACTGGCCAGGAGGGCGCTGTCTCCAGAGACCTTCGCCAGTGCTGAAGCCAGTGGACTGCGGCCATTGAGGGGAGCGCGATGGGCCACCCTGTTCCCTCAGTCGCCCAGGTACAGGGACACGTGGTTCAGGGCCATCTTCAAACGTGGCCACTGTATCTGCCTCACGTGCCTGGGCCCAGGGCGGCCTCTACGCTCCCAGGTCAGTGCATCCCGTGTCCAGCATGGACACGGCCTGCCCCGTAACCCTTCCTGGGAGACATGGCCTTCAACCAGTGCTCTCCTTGGAGCTTGCGCACTCCTTCAGTGCACGTTGACACCAGACGGGAGAGAGTGTGACTGAAGTTTACTTGGGCGATGCCTGGGCCTGGGAGCGTGAGGACATGAGCTTTGGAGAGTGTGCAGTGGGAGTGTCAGCGAGGTCCCCTGGGCCTCTCTGGGAAGGGGCGACGCTGAGATGGGGGCGGCAGCCCCGGAAGCAGATCCTGCTCTCTTAGTGGGCAACCTAGACGCTAAAGTGACCCAGGAGCTCCTTTCCCAGCCTTTCCAGCAGGCTGGGCCAGTGATCCAAGTGAAAATTCCAACAGATAAGGGTGGTAAACCAAAGCAGTTTGCATTTGTGAATTTCAAACAGGAAGTGTCTGTTCCTTAGGCCATGAATCTATTTAATGGAATAAAACTTTTTGGAGGGCCCATCAACTTGCAGTTTAGATCAGGGGGGCAGCCATGCCTCGCAGGAGGTTAGTTTGTCATATTCCCAGCATCATGTTGGAAATTCAAGTCCTGCCTCTCCATCTCCTAACAGACATGAAAGGACTGTGGATAACATGACTCTATCACCACAGGTCATTCCGAGATCTTTCTCTTCTCCAGAAAATTTTCAGAAACAAGCAGGGATGAACAATGTTTTGAGACAGAGGTCATATGGCAGGAAATTTGGTTCTCCACATCTTGATCGATCAGGATTTTCCCCATCAGTTCAGTCACATAATCATAGTTATAACGAGTCTCCAAGCTCCCAGTGGCGTCAAGATACACCATCATCACTGTGTAAAGCCAGGCAGAGTCCTCGTCCCTCCCTAGCAGACAGACACTGCAACCGTGTGCAGCATTACAGAGGACACAGAGGTGATGACTTCTATGCAGACAGGAATCGCGATGGCTGGAGCCATGACCACGATAGCAGAAGAGACAGCAGTAGGGCTGGGAAGTGGCATTCATCTTGGAACTAACAAGTGTTCAAAGGACATTGTTTTCATAGGGTCATCCTAGGTCCCTTGGACTAAGTTGGTCTGGGAATGTTTTGCTCAAACTGTACAGAGCAGTTTTACAAGTTGCCTCATTTCTTTATAAAAAAATTTAAACATATAGCTATAGTCTAATACAGAAATGAGAAGACTTGTGATTACAGTTTTACATTGATAGACTTTCACCTCAGCATTTCATGAAGAGGAAAGGGTTTTATGCAAAAGAAACTTCCACAATTCCTAATCATTTTAGAAATTGAGGAAGGCGCATGTTATATGTATTGGTTGTATAGGAAAGCAAATATTTTAATGATGTATTATCTATTGTATTGCAAGAACCTGCTTATTAGTGAATCACATTGTGTATCTATAATAGAAAACATTCAAGTTGGTAGTCTAACATATACTAGTATTTTGTTAACAGATGAGAAAATGGAATTTCAATGATTGGTTTTACTAACATTTGAGAAAGATTATTGGTGAAGTTTGGGATTAATTATATTGTTTAACTTCATGGAGAATGTAAGCTCATTGACTTGCTCTTTGAGTTTTGCCCTAATTTGATATCAAGTGTTAAAACTTCACTTCCTACCTCATTCTAAAACATTAGAACTTTCTCATTAATTCATGTTTGACTGAATAACTGAAGTCAATCAGGAAGTTAAATATTTCTAAATGTACTTCTTTAAATTAAAAATTCAGTGTTAGTGTAAATTCTCCTTTTCAGGAAGAACAAAAGTGTAAATGCAGAGTCAGATACCATGGTTTACTGGAAGTATGCTTGTTTGGGAAAAGGTTCACAAAGCCTTTAAGTGCCGCCTCCCTCTATTACTCAAACTTTAAAAATTTACAATTTTTAAAGTGCCCCGGCTATGTGTGCATTTTATTATAGGGATTGTACTTGTTGTCTTTTTGTTTGAACATTTGAAAGAGTTAAGTTTTACACACTTACTGATTTAAAGACTTTTAAATCCTGTTAAAACTTTTATGTATCAAGATGTTTCCCTTTCATTATAGAACTAGTTTGCACAAATTCACTCCTTCCTATATTTGGATCCTTTTCAATAACTATAGCATTTTTGTACTGGTACTTTTTAATATATTGAAAACAGAAAACAAAACAGAAAACACCGGGTGGGCCCGGTGCAGAAGCAGCGAGGGAAGACACGCTCATGTGCGGAGGACATGGGTGGGCCGTTTCAGGGCATGGCTGCTGGTGACACGAGCACAGTGCTCACTCTCCTTTCGGTCGAGGGGATGAGGAAGAAGAGAAGGCTGGACTGCACTGCCTTCCTGGACAAGCCAGGTCTTTCCAGTAGCGCAGTAGGACAGACATCGGGGAGGACAGACAGGCTTACCAGCCAGGTTCATACTGCAGTTACCAGGACCCCATTCACATGGGAAGAAGGGCCCTGAGAGGCTAGCAACGGCCTCCCTGTGCAGGTCACTCTGGTCAGAGGCCTCAGTACATGTAGCCACCGCGGGGGACACAGCTGCGTCGTGGGCTCTGAGCACACCTTGACCAGTGGCCGGAGTCCGGATGAGTGAGGCGCAAGGGCACTCTTGCTTGCTGACCGCCTGGCAGGACTGGTGCTTTCATGTGTCTGGGTGTCTGTCCTGACCTGCCCAGGGGTCCTGCGAGCATCATTTGCTGAGGCTACCCCGGCAGTGGGAGGGACGTGGGCTGCAGACCTGAGACCTGGGTCCCACTGGAACTTGATTTCTGGGTGAGGCTTGGGACCGCCCCACCTCCTGTGAAATGGTTTCTCCAGGCCTGACAGATGACCGCTGACGCTTCTCCTGACCTCGGGGTCCACTCAGGTCCCTCCTCTGCACACACAGGACTGGCAGGGGGTGCCGCCTCCCCACATGACTCCTTAGCCCTGTCTCTCGGGTCCCATCCCCTGCTTCCTCTCTCGATCAGTTCCCTGTAGGACACCATGACAACCCTGCCACAGCCCTTGGAGGCCCGTCTTCGTTCAGAGCCCCTGATAGGGAGGGGCCGCAGTTCCCAGACCAGCGCCTTCCCTTGTCTGCTGCCAGGAGGCCCTTCTGCTGCTCCTCCCTGTCCTGCTCAGCCTGCTCCTGCCTGGCTGCATCATGGGTCCTCCCTAATGTTGGATCAATTTTGCGTCTCCACCATCAGCTACAAACCTCAGGGGACATGGCCCAACACTGACCTCCCTGGAGCCAGGGCAGGTCAGCCCCAGACACGTACAGACAACATGGCCCTCTAGGAGGTGTCTGAGAAGGAGGACTAGGGTCAGCCAGGACAGGTGGCCCGGAGTCCCAGCGCCCCTGGTGCCAGCTCAGCTCTCCCACCGCCCAGTGTTGCCCAGGCTGTAGGCTCGTTTTGGTCTGTGTAACCGTAGTTCCCGACGTTCATGTCCTTCTCTGTAACTCACGACCCTTCTCTAAGGGAGGACCTGAGAGAAGGTGTGTCCCCCTCACTTTGCAGTGACATACTAAGAGTTCATTCCTTCAGCCAGGAGTCCTGGTTTTGAGAGGAAGAGGGGCAGCCCTTTGGGGCCTATCATAGGAACACAAGCACAGCAAAGGGGCTAATAGGTAAGCCCCTGGTACCCGCGTGCTCTGGGGACCTGGAACCTGCCCACAGGAGCCCTTGGCCCAAGCCTGATGCTTTGCGGGGGACAGAAAGCCATCTCAGCCCAGTGAGCTCTCCCTAGAAGAATGGACGGCCTCCAGGGAAGGACAGGAATGAGGGCTCCAGTTCCAGGGCAAAAAGAAGCAGACAGAGAAAGATGGGGATGTCCAGCAGGGGACGGTGGGACGTGGGGCTGTCACATCTTCAGACCAGAATCAGCCACGCCAGATATGCAAAGGTTGGACATAACATTCCTTTCACTGGGAAAGAAGGGGCGGCAGGGGAGAAGGATTAACAGTAAGACAGGGAGGAGTGCCCTGACCAGTTTGGCTCAGTGGATAGAGCATCGGCCTACGGACTGAACGGTCCCAGGTTCGATTCTGGTCAAGGGCATGTACCTTGGTTGCGGGCACATCCCCAGTGCGGGGAGTGCCAGAGTCAGCTGATCGATGTTTCCCTCTCATCGATGATTTTGAGACTCAATCCCACTCCCTACCTCTCGGTAAAAAATATCAATAAAATATATTTAAAAAAAAAAAAAGACGGGGAGGGGTAAAAAAGGTGGGAGGAAGAGGGGTTACACACCCCAGGCCCTGACTGAGAGAGGAGACTTAGGTTGACCCATTGCCATGTGTTTGGCTCTGTTGCATCCACGCTGTTGGGGCTCTGGGCAGATCACTGGACTCCCTGGGCCGGTGCCCTTCTCTGCATGAGGGTGAGTGACCGCTGCACAGGGCCTTCCTCCTCAGGGCCGGCTCTGGAGCAGGGGCTGCCAGCAGGGCAGATGCCTGCTTCCCTGATGAGCCCAGACTTTGTGCTAGGAAGTGGGGCAGCGATAAGGAAGGAAAAGAAAGATGTTCTCACTTGTGAGAAAGACTCAGACACGTGGCACGTTTCAGTGCCTTTTGCTGTTGTCCCTGTCTGGGTGTGGCTGCCCCTTCCTCGTGTCCCCATATTGGGGCAGGGGGCTCGATGTGGCTACAGGGTGCTTTGAGGGCAGAAATATGAGCCCCCCTGTGCCTGAATTCCCCCTCATGGGGAAGAAGCTGGCTGCCTGCTGCTTCTGGAGGAGCCTGGAGACTGTGCCCAGACCTGTGAGATAAGGCAGGGCGGCCCTCGGCCCAGGAGAAGTAGGCAGAGCTGGCATTAGAGCAGCGGTCCTTCCAGGAGTTTGTAAACCTACCTGTGCCAGGCCGCCCCCAGCCAGGTGAATGAGCAGGCTCTCGGTCCTGCTGCTCACAGGGTCGCTGGGCATCTGGAGGTCCTGCCCCCAGAGGATCTAGTCAGTGGCCTGAGGGTTGGGGTGTTTAAAACTCTGAGATCCACCTGATCTTCAATCGTGGGGATGCTCTGTTCTAGTTTTAGAGCCGTCATCCCAAACCAGCAGTATCAGGTCACAAGTCCAAATGCAGGTTCTTGGGCCACAGCCCAGTCGGACCGTGTCAGAAGCTCTGAGGGTGGGAGGGGTCAGCTCTTGTTGGACCTGACACCTGCCAGGTGTGTGCTGAGCACTTTGCCCTGACAGAAGCGGGTGCCCGTGCCTGCTGCTTGCTGGCCCTGTCAGTTACAGAAACCCGCAAGTGGTCACATTGTTAGCAGGGAGCAACCCTTTCCCCCTCCCGGCTGGTCATGAGTTTGGTGTCAGTGGGAAGGGACAGCAGCACGGGGCTCTCCTGGGAGTCGCACCTCAGGTCCCACCCTGAGTCGGAATCTGTGTCCATCACGGCGTTCAGGTGTCAGGCACAGAGTGGGAGATGTGCGGGTCCAGGCAGTTCATGTTCAGGGAGTGGGCACTGGTGGGTCCCGCAGAAGAGCTCTGTGTCGGGTCGCTGATTGGGCAGTCGTCCAGGCAGGACGGAGGTGATCTGGCCTGGGCGGCAGTGGTGTGTGGAGTGGGGGAGGCGCATGGGGAACGAGGACAGGCCTTGGTGGCCCATTTACTTGGAGGGGGGAGGAGGGAGAGAGATGGCAGAAGACCCCTCTGAGCAGCTGGGTGAATAGGATTATCACCAATCGGGTGAAGTCCCTGTAGGACACCCAGTGGTGGCTGCTGGCACCAGGAATGTGGCCTGACCCTCAGGACAGTAGTGGACAAGGCCTAAGGCGGAAGCAGTGAGAGTGAGCAGTGGACAGCTGGGAGGGAAGCTGACTGATTTTTGTCCATGGCTTTTTCTCTACCATGAGCTGGACGTGCACACCATGGGCTGAGAGATGATGGTCTAGGGTGTGGGGAGCTCACTGCACAACTAGGCCTGACCTGGGCAGCGGCTTAGGGACACCACCCAGGCCCCAGGCTTCTCCCTTCCTTCTCTGCAGTCTTGGCAGTGGCTGTTGTACCTCCCCAAGAAGTGGGCAGGAAGGTTTTCCCTTCAGAAAAGGCCTGATCAAGTGTTCCGTGGGACTGACAGGTTGCAGGTTTGCTTTAAAACATAGTTCACTTCCTGAAACTGACTTTTGCACGGGCTGGGTCTTTGGCTCTGCAGATTGAAGACTTGCGGGTCCAGATGGAAAAAGAAAAGCAGACCAGTCAGGACCTGGAGACCCTCAGTGAGGAGCTGGTGGAGGAGAGAGAACAGCTGCTCCGTGACATAGAGACCCTGAAGGCTGAAAAAGCCCAGGAGGTAGGCCCTCCAGTGCCATGCCTGCCCCCTCACCCTGGCCTGCAAGAGGGAGATACCAGGATCACTGCCATGTCCCGGGAATCCAGCAATGATTCCTGGGTTACCAGTTTCCTCCCTCAGCTGCAGCTCAGACCAGCAATTCCAGCCACAGCAGGGTGTGGGGACAGTAATTGACTGCAGGGACACTGGCATTCTTGTTTTTGATGGTGATGACTTGGGGGAGTAGAGGGGCTGAGAGGTGATGGTCAAGGGTGTGGGGAGCTCACACACCCAGGGATAGTCTTGTTAGGTGCAGGGGAGGTGCTCCTGGCATTGGCGGGGAGAGGCCAGGATGCTGCTAAATGTCCTGTTGCACATGGGACAGCCTGCAGGACAAAGCATGATCCCATTCCAAATGTCCAGCATCATTAAGAACCCTGGCAAACCTCCAGGGTTGATCCGCCTCAGAGTATAAGAAGTCCCAGGGTAGGCACCCAGTGCTGGGGTAGGGGCCCAGGGATGCCATCCCAGCCTCAGGCTTCTCCCTACCGGCTCCGCAGTCATGGCAGTGGCTGTTGTACCTCCCCAAGAAGTGGGCAGGAAGGTTTTCCCTTTCAGAAAAAGCCTGATAAAGTGTTCTGTGGGGCTGACAGGTTGCAGGTTTGCTTTAAAACAAAGTTCACTTCTTGAAACTGACTTTTGCACGGGCTGGGTCTTTGGCTCTGCAGATTGAAGACTTGCGGGTCCAGATGGAAAAAGAAAAGCAGACCAGTCAGGACCTGGAGACCCTCAGTGAGGAGCTGGTGGAGGAGAGAGAACAGCTGCTCCGTGACATAGAGACCCTGAAGGCTGAGAAAGCCCAGGAGGTAGGCCCTCCAGCGCCATGCCTGCCCCCCCATCCCGGCCTGCAAGAGGGAGAGTCCAGGATCACAGCCATGTCCGGGAATCCAGCAGTGATTCCTGGGTTACCAGTTTCCTCCCTCAGCTGCAGCTCAGACCAGCAATTCCAGCCACAGCAGGGGTTGGGGACAGATTTTGCCCCCCAGGCACACTGGCAATCCTTTGGTTGTTTTGTGTGTGTTTTTCAATCTATTTTTTATTTATTTCAGAGAGGAAGGGAGAGGCAAAGGGTGAGGGTGAGGGAGAGAGAGAGGGAGAGGGAGAGGGAGAGAAACATCAGTGATGAGAGAGAATCATTGATTGGCTGCCTCCTGCACACTGCCTAGTGGGATCGAACCAGCTCCTGAGAATGTGCCCTGACAGGTAATTGAACTGTGACCTCCTGGTTCATAGGTTGATGCTCAACCATAGATCCACACTGGCTGGGCAGCACTGTGCATCTTGTTTATGATTGTCATGACTGGGGTGAGGAGAAGGGAGGTGCTCCTGTCTGTGCTCCTGGTTGCGGTGGGAGAGGCCAGGATGCTGCTAAATGTCCTGCAGCACATGGGACAGCCCACAGGACAAAGATCCCCCTTCAAGTGTCCAGCTCCATGCTCTGAGCCCAGGCAAACCTCCAGGGCTGGTCGGCCTCACACTACAGGAAGTACCATACTACGCAACCCAGTGCTGGGGCAGCGGCTCAGGGACGCCACCCAGGAGCCAGGCTTCTCTCTTCCTGCTCTGTCAGTTTTGGCAGTGGCTGTTGTACCTCCCCAAAAGTGGGCAGGAAGAATGTGGAGGGTGAAGAGACAGAGGGAAGGCGTGCCAGTACCCTCTGTGAACATCTCATTGGCCTCACCTGACACCTGACTAACCCGAGCTGCAAGGGAGCCTGGGTATCAGGTACTTGAGTTCTTCAGCATCTCTAGTAGAGCAAAAAAGGGGGCTTGGGATCATGCTGTGTAGACTTAAGAGACATGCATTCACCCTCCCCCGATATGTCTTACAGTCTAGCAGGCTGAATGACAGGTGACAAGCCAGGTGACTTCAGACATGTGCTATGAGGGAATATACATGGGTCCAGGGATAGACTTGTTAGGTGCAGGGCATGTACAATCCTGGTGCAGGGCTTCTGTGAGGAGCTGTCAATCACACTGAGCCTGGGAGGATGAGAAGGAGCCAGTGACGCTGGAGGCCAGGGGTGAAGGCACATGAGCATGCACAGCACAGATAAGATCATGTGCAATGTCTGCAAGGGAGAGTGGCGTGAGGAGCGGCCACAGGGGTGGGAGGCCAGCACGTCGGTCCCCTGGGGACCAGGATAAAAAGCACCAAGGAAGTCACTGTCATTGTCTGACGTAAGAGGAGCTGCGGTTTCTGTCTCTAAATCATCAGCTGCTGTGAATGTGTTTAGACTTGAACTGTCTGGGTGGGGATCTCCGTGCCCTTCACCTTGTGTCCATATCAGGCCTCTGGGAAACGTTAGGACGTCCTTTGGGTCCATGAGGAGATGGTCGTTCCAGGCCTACACGTTAGGGCCCCAGTTGGACTGAAATCACTCCTGTGTCGTTTCCATTGTGTTTTCCTGCAGATCAAGGAACTTGAACAAGGGGTGCATTCACTGCGGGTGAGTTCACAGGACAGCAGCGAGGCCCACATGCAGGACATCGAGAATGAAAACAAAGTCCTCCAGCAGACGGTGATGGAGACCAGCACCAAAGTCAGCAAGCTGGAGTGGGAGCGGCGGCAGCTGTGCCGGGACCTGGAGCAGGTGAAGGAGCAGGCAGCGCGGGCTCAGGAGCTGGAGCAGGAGCAGCACCAGCTGCAGGAGGAGAACGAGAAGCTGGCCAGGGAGGTCAGTGCCCTGACGATGGCCCCTGAGAGGGTCCGTGCCCTGGAGCGGGAGAGCCAGGGCCTGTTGCTGGAGAACCAGAGGCTGCAGTCATCTCTGGACTCCCTGCAGCCCGACGGTCTGGAGCGGGACCAGCAGCTGGACACCAGGGTAATTCTGGTCTCAGAATGAGTGAGGACGGGTTCCTCCCCGGTCAGCTTTCTGATAATTTGAATGCTGTGGGATGGGTGTTCTGTAATGTCGGTTAATTGATGGGTAGTGCTGTTCAGGTACTCTAGATCCTTACTGATTTTCTTTGTACTTTTCAAAGTAGTCAAAGTGGGAACCTGAGGAGCTTAGCCAGAGAAAGGGCACAAACTGCCCAAGAGGTGTCACATGTGCAGACAGGGGCCCAGGACTAAGCTTAGGCCCATGTGACAGTCCGTTTATGCCGCAGGCCCTTCCCAGAACAGTTCCTTAAGTACTGGTAGAACTGTCCTCAGAATGGCTGGGTTTTGCCTGTCCTGAGGGTCCTGCTATTTTGGTATCTGCACTTGACCCCCTCTTGGCGCCTCGCTCTGTGTAGGGATGTGGGGATCCAGAGTCTGTGTTTCCCCTGGGCCTGCACCTGGTGAGGCATCATCCCCTTCTCCCTCCTGGCAGGCAGAACATTCCTCTCTGAGCTACCAGAGTGCCTCGCTCACTGAGCTCAGGGAGCAGAACACGCAGCTCCAGCACCAGCAGGTGGCCACAAAGAGGGAGCTTGAGACCTTGCAGGAGCAGCAAGAGCAGCAGGCAGCAGCCCACGAGGCCCTGCAGCGGGACCACGCCTGCCTGGGCGCGCTCCATGAGCACCTGTCTGGAGAGCACGAGGCCCTCAGGGATCAGTACAGCCGCCAGAAGACACTGCTGCATCGGACCCTGGAGCTGCAGAGCAAGGCGCTCAGTGACAGGTGCGTGCCTGTGGCTGGTGGGTGACTGGCGGGCTCCCCCGGGGTTCCTGTCCCCCCTTCACTCTGGCCCTTCGTGTTTCCTCTGGTCCCGCTGCTTCACAGTGTAGAGTAGTAAATCCACATCACCCTCAGCAATGTGGAGTTGGTGCGGCTGGAGACTGAGGGGGAGGAGGGTCCCCCAAGGGAGAAGGGTGTGCCCAGCTAATCCCAGCTCAGGGAATCCAGGCGTCAGCATTGGGGTCCCAGCTCCCCTGGGGATTCCTACCCCCTCTTCTTTTACTCTCCAAAGCAAGAACAAGGAGGGGAAGTTCACCACAGCTGCCGGTGCTCAGGGCCCTGCCTTACCTAGCTCCCCAGGCCTTTTCCTGTCCAAGTTTCAAAGTCTGGGCTTCTGATTTTCTTGTTTTCTTTTACTTTTAATTATATGGAAGTGTATGGAGTAGTATAGTGAAAGCCCTATGTTCCGCTCACCTGCATTAGTACTTACCAATACTCTGCCATTCTCATATCACCTTTACCTTTTGACTCTTCATACCTCTTTTTTTTTTTTTTAAGGTACAATTGATGTACCTTAAATTTGTAAATCTTAACTTTGCACTTTTGCCAAATCAGGGCTGCGTGTACATGTAGTCAGCCAACGTGGGCCGAGCGCCTGCCCCGGTAGATCCCTGATTGCAATGGCCCCGGCAGGTGCAGCAGGACACAGAGCCTGGGGGAGGTGTGATGCGCACAGGACTCCAAGGCAGGGGTGAGAGAGGGAGAGATGCACTAAAGAGAGGCTCTCCCACACTTGGAGCACTGCAGGAGGGAGCTGTCCACTTCCTATGCTTGTGAGGCAGCCCTGCTGAGTATTTCCCTTGCCTCTGCCTCAGCAAGATGCTAGGCAAACGCTGGGGCTTCTGTGGGAGCACCTGAGGTGTAGGGAGTTGGCATCTCAGGGACCAGGGAGGGCTTTGAGCCTGCGGAGGCTATTGAGGGCGCCTGCTGCTGCTGTGAGCATGGGGGCAATGTCATGCATTTACTCACTCACCCAGTGCTTCCCGTGGACTCTCTCTGGAGCCTTCCACCCCCTTTCTCCACCCAAATCCTCATCCTTTCGGGGGGCCGAGATGTCTGCTCCTATCAGGCCCTTATTCCTTCCAGCCAGAATGAGCATCTTCTGCCCCTGTGGCATCTCCATCTCTGCCTCCTCCGCATCCATTCTGTGTTAGTGATCACCCACTGGGCACATGGTGTTGTCTGACGTGGTGGGAATGCACCCAGTTGACTAATGATGGGAGCCTCCTGTGGTGCCCAGCCCTCCCTAGGCACTGCTGGCCTTACCCTCATTGCCCTATGATAACCTTGTGGATAGATTCTTTTGTCTGTTCACATGGGAAGGTTTGTACAAGTGGCATTTGACTGGTCTGAAGGAGGAGTTCATTGTTCTCCCTGTAGCTCCTTGCTTGAAGGACCTACTGTTGACTCAGTAGATTTTGCAGGTTGGACAGAGAGCTGGAAGCCCTTGGTCTGTCTGCAGAAGGGCTGCAGGTTGGAGGTGGCGGTGCCTGGAACACAGGCCGGGGGCTCTGTATTCATTTCACCTGACACTTGACTGGGACACTCGCTCCTTCGTTCCCCTGGCACACATGTACTGGGTGGCAAGCCTCGTACCCAGATTCATGGGGAGTAGGACTCGCAGTCTCTGCCCTGCAGTAGGGTGATTACTAATGGTTTCGATATGCTTGCTCCGTGTGCTTTTCCAAGACACAACAGGGAAGCAGGAGGTGGGGACCCTAAAGGTCTGTGGCCCTGTTTGTCAAACTTTGATGAGAAAGATCGCCGCCCTGAAAGCCAGGCAGAGCCCCAACCCCACCTTCCACTTCCCACGTCCCGTGGCTAAAGGCGTGCACACGAAAGAACGTTTGTCTTCCAATAGCTGCCTGCGCAGGTGTCTGAGTCTGAGTCCCCACAGGTCTTGGCTCCAGGCAGATGGTACAAGTACAGCTGATATGGGGCAGGCAGGCGGGTGGGGAGGGAGGCCTGCAGACAGAAGCTGAAACCCTGGAACCTGGGTGGTCTCTGTCAGCCTGTCCCTGGGTGTGGACAACTCAGGAAGGGCGTCTAGAAAGGGATTTGGCTGCACGGGGAAGATTGAAAGGATGACTCAGTCTCCACCTTGGACCTAGGGAGGCTCCTGAGTCACCCTGAACAGGGAAGGTTCCTGCAGGAGGAGGAACGGCCTGGGGCTGGTATGGGGCTCCCTCTTGTGCTCTGTGCCCTCCAGAGAGTTCTGTGCGGGACCCACTACAGACTGAGACAGGAAGGAAATAAAAGCGGGAGCTGAAGAGAGGTTGTGGGAGAGGGCAAGGGCTGGACTGGGGGTGCCTGGAGGAGCAGGGTGTGTGCGAGTGCATGTGCAACTGCCCCTGGTGGCTGCTGGGGCCCAGCCAGGCAAGCCCCTGGCCCCCATACTGCCTGGCTCAGAGCAGGGAGAGTCTTGTTCCCAAGCTGGGGTGGAGGGTTCACCCAGGGCCCGGTGAGCAGGATCAGCTGTTATGGGCGGTGGAATTCTGCCGTACGTGAGATGGTTTCTTTGAGAAGGGCGTGGAGTTCAGAAAACAGTGTTTTTGTTCCCAGTGGCATAAAGGAGGGAGGCTGCTTTGACAGGGACTGGAAGGGACCATGGAGACACGTCGGGTGGAGGAGAGGGACTTGGCTCCTGGGCTGGAGGAGACCCCAGAGCAGGCCCAGTGTCTGTCCCTTCTCTCTGTCCATCCCTGCCCCCATCTATGCCCCTCTCCCTCAGCTCTGCAGAGAGAAGCTGCTCACCCAGGCTTTGCAGTCTCCCGGGGTGTCTATTGCTAGCGGCTGTGTTTCCCTTCAACAGCTACAAGGACCAGCTCCAACATGAGGCGGCGCTGGAGCAGCTGCGGAAGTTCTTGAACACCCAGCAGGAGACTCTGCAGCAGGAGAAGAGGACGAGGGCCATGGACACCAAGGAGAACCAGAGGCTGCAGCGAGAGCTGGACAGGTAACCGCCAGGCCCCCTGCAGCGCCTCTGCTGGGATGTCATTCACACCCACTCACTCAGCACCCACTGAGCAGCTGAGCTCAAGGGAGACCCCTGGTGATGAAGCATCTTTACCAACCCAGCTGGTGGCAACAAGGTAAAGGGGATTCGAGCTGGTGGCTGGAAGGAAGGACTCGGGAAGCTGGGTTGGTGCATTGTCTAGGTTTGGATTACCTCCCCTCCCACATTTATGATGATGATGACTGTTGGGCACAGGCACCTGCATCCTCTAACACCAGTGCCCCCATGAGGGAGAGAAGCTCGGTCCTCAGCATTCACCCATTCCCATTTGTGAATTCACCTCCTCGCTGAAATGTATGGGTGACCTCCAAATGGGTGCCCGTGGCCTTTCACGGACGTGCCCAGTGTGGGAGATGCTGGAGTTGCCTGATGTGCACATTTGCAGCTGAGGTTGAACAAGGCCTTTGACCCTGGACTTTTTCCAGCTCTCACAAACGAGCTCCTCTTCGTGGTCCATTGAGTGCCATGGTGTTCTACTTGTGCCCTGTGGGGGCGATTTCCCCGTATGAAATGGCCCCCAAATCGAGTGCTGAAGCACTGACTAGTGTTCCCAGGTGCAAGGCTGCACTGGGCCTCACGGGGAATATACGAGTGGCACACAAGTGTCATTCGGGCCCAGGTATGTTGCTGTTGGCTGTGAGTGTATTACAGGAGCTGTCTTTATGTCTTGATCAGTAGACAAAATGTGACCAGAGACTCCCAGGAACCGGTGGGAACAGTTTCAGTACACACTAATTCAGTGTCCAGGTGGCTGGGTAGAACAGTAGACTGTGAATCATGAGAATTAACTGAGCTATTGTTATCCTTTAAAAAACCACATCAACAGAGGAGGAAACAGGCTCAAAGAGATGACACAACTTGTTCAAGGTCAGTGCTCCTAGTTAGTGGCACAGGCAGGATTTGAATCCAGGTCTTGCCTCAACCCAGAGGCGGGACCATATGAAGCCTCCCTTTGCACAGCCCTGATTTAACACGTGTTGTGGGGCTGTAAACTCAGCTGCCTGCAGTGGCTGGGCAGGTCCAGCAGGTGGGGAAGGAGAGTCAGCGATAGACCAGGCCCTGGTGGAGAACACACCTGGCTAAAGGTTGCCAGCTGTGAGGCAGGCCAGCCTGCCAAGTCACCCTTCTTTTATGCTTCCCCCCCCCCCCCCCCCGGCCCTCATATCTGAATGTGGATGTGAAAACTTAAAATTTTTGAATGCTGGTAAACTATGAATGCTGTTGTTGTTGTTGTTTTAAAAAGCTGCTCTTTTGGGTGGGACAGAGGACTGGGAGGACCTGGAAACATTTTTCAGGCTGGGGACCCTTAATCCTAAACCCGGGAGTATTCACAGGACAACAACGGAGGAATCTTTTCATCCTTTTCTGTTTCCTTTCTTTATGTGATTTTATTTTGTTTGCAGTTGACTTTATTGTGGAGACATCAGTTAATAAAACCATACACGGTTTATAATGAAATTAAATTAGAAAAAAATAAGTAAATGTTAAAAATTAAAAAAAAAAAGCTGTGTGGGCCAAACTTCACACACCTGTGTTCAAATTGAGTTCATGAGCCTCTGGTCTTAGGAGTTTTTTGGTATAAATCTTCGCCCAGGAATCCCAGTCGGGTAATGATGATGATGCTGTTGGTGATAATTTCAGTGGATTTACGTAACACTCCAGAATCTCCTGTTTTCTTTATTTCAGGTGTTGAAATTAGAAAGGGGCTTGGAATTGGGGAGAAGAGCTGAGCATAGACATAGAGTCTTAGAGCAAAGATGTTCTGATTCAGTGTTTAAGTGTTTGAATCAAAGAACCCTTTTTCCAAGTAGGCAGCTGTGCCAAAGCCTCACATAGAAAGGACTTGTACAGGGATGCTCTGTGGAAGTGGTGTCTGAGCCTGCCTGTCCTGTCTCCCCAGCCCACAGTGGGGCACCTGGGGTAGCCTCCTAGAACCCCAATGAACACAGTCTGAAAACCATGATTTTGTTCAACCCTTCATTTACACATGGGAAAAATGGAGGCCCAGAGAGGTTGTGGTTTTGATTAAGGTTACACAACTTGGACAGAGCCTGGGAGTGCTCCTCAGCCCTTGGCCCTGTGTTTCTTCACCCCCAGGGCCAATTTCCTGCACCAGCAGCTGAAGGGGGAGCAGGAGGAGCTGCAGACCCACACCAAGGAGCTGCAAACCTCCCTGGAGAACACACAGCTGGAGGTGAACCACTGGCAGGCCCTGTATGAGGAGCTGAAGGGGGAGCAGGAGGAGCTGCAGACCCACACCAAGGAGCTGCAAACCTCCCTGAATGACAGGCAGCTGGAGGTGAACCACTGGCAGGCCCAATGCGAAGGACTGAAGCGGGAACAAGAAGAGCTGCAGACCCACACCAAGGAGCTGCAAACCTCCCTGAATGACAGGCAGCTGGAGGTGAACCACTGGCAGGCCCAATGCGAAGGACTGAAGCGGGAACAAGAAGAGCTGCAGAGCCACACCAAGGAGCTGCAAACCTCCCTGAATGACAGGCAGCTGGAGCTGAACCACTGGCAGGCTCTGTATGAGGGGCTGAAAGGGGAGCAGGAGGAGCTGCAGACCCACACCAACGAGCTGCAAACCTCCCTGAACGAGAGGCAGTTGGAGGTGAACCGCTGGCAGGCCATGTACCAGGGGCTGAAGGGGGAGCAAGAGGAGCTGCAGATCCACACCAAGAAGCTGCAAACCTCCCTGAACGACAAGCAGCTGGAGATGAACTGCTGGCAGGCGCAGTGCAACTGGCTGAGGGAGGAACAGGGGGAGTTGCAGACCCACACCAACGAGCTGCAAACCTCCCTGAAGGAGAGGCAGCTGGAGGTGAGCCGCTGGCAGGCCCTGTACCAGGGGCTGAAGGGAGAGCAGGAGGAGCTACAGACCCACGCCAAGGAGTTACAAACCTCCCTGAATGACAGGCAGCTAGAAGTGAACCGCTGGCAGGCCCAGTGCGAAGGGCTGAAGCGGGAGCAAGAGAAGCTGCAGAGTCACACCAAGGAGCTGCAAACCTCCCAGAACGACAGTCAACTGGAGATGAATTGCTGGCAGGCCCAGGGCGAAGAACTGAAGAGAAAGCAGGAGGAGCTGCAGACCCACACCAAGGAGCTGCAAACCACCCAGAATGATAAGCAGCTGGAGGTGAACTGCTGGCAGGCCCAGTGCGAAGGACTGAAGCGGGAGCAAGAGGAGCTGCAGACCGACACCAAAGAGCTGCAAACCTCCCAGAACGACAGTCAGCTGGAGATGAATTGCTGGCAAGCCCAGGGCAAAGGACTGAAGAGGGAGCAGGAGGAGCTGCAGACCCACACCAAGGAGCTGCAAACCTCCCTGAATGACAAGCAGCTGGAGGTGAACTGCTGGCAGGCCCAGTGCCACAGGCAGAGGGAGGAGCTCCAGAGCATGGACATCTCGCTGAAGGAGCTGGGCAACCACTGCCAGGTGAGGCCTGGGGCTGGAGGGCACAGCACCCCGTGTGGGCCTGTTCCCTGGGCTGATGCCTTGGGCTCAGCCAGATGGGAATGGGTCCTCATTGGCATCTCTGCTCAAAGGGTTTGTGTGAATGTCTCACAGAGGCGGAGGGGAAGCCAGAAGCATGTGGCTGGGATGAACACCATGACTGGCAGGGGTGTGCTACAGAACACCTTTCACCTGACCTTTGCTTTTTGCAGGGTCCGGCGGTGCATGGAAACAGCCAAGTACCGTTTTCTTTCCGTCCTCTCGGCTGAGCACTCTGCTCTCTGTGTCATCTCATTGAATTCTCACAGTGCTCTTGTGAGCTGGGCTTTCCATCCTTGTCCCTCTTAAGTAGGGGCTTCTAATCCCGTTTGTCTGAAGCCAAAACTGGGGACTTTCCTACTCACCACGGATATTCTAGAGCAGGAGCTGGCCAGCCTCAGCCCCAAATTCAGGTCTAGCCCCACACCTGCTTGTGTAAGGCTGTGAACCAAGAATAGCTTTCACAGCGTTTAATGGTTGGAAAAATCAAAAGTAGGATAATATTTGGTGGTAAGTGAAAGTGATATGAAATTTACAAGTCCGTGTCCACGAGTAAATATTTTTGGTTTGTTATTTAAACACAGCCACACCCAGGCCTATACAGTGTATCTTCTGCTCCTTTCCTGCTGTAATAACAGAGTTGAACAGTTACAGCAGAGACCACTGTGGGCCTGGAAAGCCTAATGTATTTAGTGCCTCGCTCTTGACAGGAAAAGCGTGCCAACCCTGCCTAGAGCAGAGATGTCCAACAGGAATATAATGCAGGCCACCACATGTGATAATCAACTTTCTAGTAGCCATATTTAAAAAGTAAAAGGAGACAGTGGAATTAATGTAATGGTCTATTTCATTTAACCATTATATTTAAAATGTCACATGTAACCCCAAAAGGTTATTAATGAGAGATTTTTAAAATATGTTTTTATTGATTTTTTGAGAGAAACATCAATCAGCTGCCTCCTCCATGCCCTCTGCTGGGGGATGGAGCCTGCAACCCAAGCATATGCCTTGATCAGGAATTGCATTGGTGATTTCTTGGTGCGTGGGAACACACTCAACCAAGTGAGCCATAGTGTCGAGCAGCTTTTTAATGAGATATTTTACATTTTTTTTTAAATTGTTGTGAAGTCCTCAGAACCTGTTATATATTTTGCACCTATGGCACGTCTCAGCTCAGACTGGCTGCGTATTCAGTGCTCAGCGGCTACACGTGGCCACTGGTTGCCTGAGTGACGGTGCAGTGGCAGAAGGCTTGGCCATCCCCATGGCATTGGCCATATTGGTCATTCCAGCTGACACAGATAATACCAAAGTGGCCATCTTTGTGCACATGGCCTTTTTCTTCTTTTGGAAGTAGATTCCCAGCAGTGGAATCACGGGAGCGTGTGGTGTTTGAGACATCGTCCATCTGTGTTTTAGATGCTCTTCCATCTCAGGAGGAACTTGGAGGAAGAAAACCGTCACCTGCAGAGCCAAGTCTACAGGTTGACTGAGCAGAACCAGAGGCTTCTCCAGGAGGACATGGAGAACAAGGACCAGCACCACAAGGAGCAGAGGCAGTACGTGGGAGGGGTGTGGGCTCATGGACACCCTTCAGCAGAGGGGGCGTGGCTTCCAGCTCCAGGACTAGACTGCCCCCTTCCGGGCAGCAGAGAACCCACTGGGCGCATTGGTGTCCCCAGGGCAAGGGGACAGACCATCTTACCAGCGCATCCTTCTCTCGCTTCCCCTGGAATGGTTCTAGATTTCTGCAAGTAGGGGTGGTTGGCTTTGTTGGCTTTCCAGAGACACTGACCCCCTGCCAGAAGCTGCTTAATCTGCTTTTGGGATTAAGTTCATTTTGAAAAATACCACAGTGATACAGAGAGGTCCTAGGTAGGGAAGGACTTCAGCTCCCAGGCTAAGCCCTTTCTGTGTCCGTGTTTCCCTTAATGGGCTGGAGAGTGGGTTGTTGGTGCACAGTGGCCGTCCTCCCTCTGCTGACATTGACTTTGCCGACAGTACTGGCTTTGGCGTGGGCCCCACGAGGTGCACAGAACCAGTTACCTGGTCTCCAGGAACCAGTAGGGGTGATGGGATGTGAGGAGCTGTATGCACAGCAGACAGATGTTGAGGAGCTCCATGGAGGTATAGAAGGAAGCGTGATGGTGGGAGTTGGGGTTCTGCTGCTGCCACGGATGGGAAGAAGGCTAGCCAGTGTGTGTGTGTGAAGGGGTGGGTGTGGGAGATGTGAGGGTGCAGCATGGCAGGGTGCAGGGAAGGTGCAGGGAGTGTCAGGAGGGAAGGCTGAAGGGGCAGCGCTCAGCCATGGAAGGCTTCCATGCCAGTAAGGAGTCGGATTCACTGGGAAGTGAGTGTTTAAGGGATGCTGGTGTACAGGGCCTAGGAAGCTGCCAAAATGAGGGCAGGAGGAAGAGCCTTGGTGCTGGAAACCTCGTGGTCTGGAAGTCAAGTAATCTGAGATGCATCTTGCGGGTCCCGGGTGCTCTTCACCCCTCGGTGCTGTGCTGCGGGGACTGTCCTTCCTTGTGATCGGGAATGGCTGGCCACTGTGGGACAGAGGGCCATGTTCACAGTAACCACGGGGCGCTGTCCCAGCTCCCTGGGGTAACGATGCTGTTCACTGTTCTCCCAGAGTCGTCTGCTCATCTAACAGGGGGCTCGCCACCTACCAAGGATGTTTG
This sequence comes from Corynorhinus townsendii, assembly GCA_026230045.1. NCBI lineage: Eukaryota > Metazoa > Chordata > Mammalia > Chiroptera > Vespertilionidae > Corynorhinus > Corynorhinus townsendii. The sequence continues at coordinate 107,537,565 of JAPDVU010000007.1, read as the reverse complement.
ACATGGGAAACTGCACTGTGGTTTTGGGGTAGAAGTGAGAGTTTTACCCTGAGGTTGGCTCTCTATAACGCGGCTGGTAAAAATGACCAGCAGAGGTTGCACAGGTGCCAACTAGAAGAATTGGGACCTGGTACCCTGGGGGATGATCCGATGACGGTTTTGCATTAGAAAGTGTCGCAGGAGGCCAGGGAGTGGGCAGGCTTCCTGAGGCTGCTCTGAGCAGAGTCTTCCTCAGCCCTGGGATAGCTGGGCCATGAGTTTGTGTGGCTGGGGGGCGGCTGTGAGAACAGAATAACACAGATTGGAAGAACAGAGGCCGAGCCAAGGGCGCTGGGAGCAGAGCAAGTCAGGTTCCAAGGGCCCAGTTCTTTACAAGCGATCACTTTTCACGGGTGCTCACGTCTCTGTGAACTCGCGGGAAAGCCCTCAGAATAGGTGGGGCCTGGGCACCTTATGACCGAAGGAGCCTGAGCAGCTGCCTCGATGCCGAGGACTCACTTTCAAGCAAAGGAAAGCAGGGGTCTGAGCTCTCATGGCCACTTGGGTGAGAAGAGGCAGGAAGAGGACCGACCCCGGAGGCCCCTTTGGGGGACTCTGTACAGTGAGCATTGCGTGCACGGCTCCTAGACACACAGAACGAAAGCCTGCCATGCCTTCTGCTTCAGGAAGGCCAGCCTCCCTCTCCCAGGAGCAGGGGTGCCCTCTGGCAGCCCAAGGTTTAAGAGGTGTCTCTCTGGTCCTTTCTGTGTTTTCGAAAATGTGAACTGACTTCGCACATTTAGAGATTAAGACATTTTGCTTCAGAGCCGGGGCTTCTTGATCCTTCAGGAAAAGCAATCAGAAGCTCTGCCACATGGAGAGCGGGGCTCTGCTTGCAGGCCCTGCCTTAGGTCCCACGTGGCACCGTGCGCTCAGCCTCGCCACAGGCCCCACCTCTCCTGCGGTCCTCCCAGGCTGCTCTGCTCCTTATCTTCTCTGTCTGGCCCCCGAGAGGCTCTGAGTTTGCTTCCCTGGAAGTGTGAGCACAAGCCCAACATTGGAGTGGGTCCAGGTCGGAGGTCTGACTTTGCTAAACTGATCTTTTTCACCTGATGCCCGTCTAACTCACGGAGGGCAGACCCCCTCCCCTCCACTAAAGGCATCCTTGGTCTGCACCTGCAGGAGCTAGCCTAGCCCTGTGTCCCACCCGAGTGCCCAAGGTCCTGAGCTGACCTGCCCGGAATCCTCGGGGTTTCCCAGCTTGAGTTTCAGGTGTTTCGGGGTCTGCTCTCCTGAGGTGACCTACAGCCTGATACTAGGTGGTCAGCCGGTCCCCTCGATGTGCTAGGGGTCCTGACCCACGTCCCCTGCTTCCACCCCCATATTCCCAACTCGGCGGTCATGATGGTCATGAGCACCGTGATGTCTGAGTCCCAGAAACACAGCGGCTCCTCCTGGGCCAGGTCCCAGGCGGGGCTGATGAGTCAATTTATGTGTTTTATTTTAAAAACCAGATTGTTTTTCCTCTCTCCTCTGTTAGAAACAAATTAAATGCCTCACAGAAACCCAACAAAAAGCTGAAAGAAAACAGCATGGCTCAGCACAAGCTCCATGACCCAGCGCCAAAGAAGTGAGTTGATCTAAGCGTCAGTAACTTACACACAGAACAGAAGCTTGCTCTTTCACGAGTAGGGAAAGCTGTAGCATCTAGAGCAGTGACCAGTTTGTTGGGCCCGTACCTTCCGCTGTATGGCAGGTGTCCTGTGCAGGTCCCTCCCAGCACTGAATGAATTTAGAGTTTCTTTCGGTCCCGCCCTCCGTACTCAGGGTTATCCTATGCGGGATGGTGAATGTCAGCTGGCCAGGAGCCTGTTTAAGGGGCAGAGAGTCTGTGCTTTTAGAGCCACTAAAGCAGGCATATCAGGTTTCATCTCAAGACTGTGGGACCTAGAAAACAAGGTTTCTGTTTTGGGAAGGAAGCTTGGGTCAGACGCCTGGACCAGCATCCCAGTCTTCAAGCACAGGAACTTTTGTTCGGACCTCCATTCCTCTGGGTTAACTGGACCCCCTCGCCCAGGGCAGGTTCACAAACGCTTTCCCATCTGCAGAGAGCAGCAGCCCCAGTGATGGGCTGGCTTGGTCCCCGAGACTGCCGGCCTCCGTCCAGCAGGGCTTTTCCTGGGCCCCGGCCTGAGCCCAGGAACTGGACCTTCCCATTGTCCTATCCAAGCCCAGCCTTGAGGTCCAATCACCATGAATCCGGCAGGGCCTCTCTGTGGGAATCACAGAACCACAGAATTCCGCCTGACCCTTCTATTGACAGGGAAATTGAGGCACCGATGAGGAAATTGAGTGGCTTGTGTAAGCACAGTGCTGTTTCATGGCAGAGCCAGGATCAGAACCCAGCTGTGGTCCTTGTTACATTAGAATGCCTCATTTCCTGTTAGCTGTAGCGTATTACCTTTACATTCACTGTTTTCATTTATTTACTTATTTTTTTAATCCTCACCCAAGGTTATTTTTCCCATTGATTTTTAGAGAGTAGAAGGGAGGTAGGGAGTTGAGGGGAGTGAAAGAAGAGAGGAGAGAGGGAGAGGGAGAGAGAGAGAGAGAGAGAGAGACATCGATGTGAGGGAGACACATCAATTGGTTTCCATCTGCACACACCTCGACCGGGGCCGGGGATCGAACCTGCAACCCAGGTATGTGCCCTTGAAGGGGGATCGAACCCACCGCCCTTCAGTGCTCAGGCTGATGCTCCAACCACCAGGCAACCTGGCCAGGGCTCACTGTTTCTACTTGAAGAGGCCCACTCTCCTGCCCTCTTCCCCTCACCCAGGCTCCTCAATGCCGGGAACAGGCAGAGTATGCCAGCCTATTCCACGTATTATTATTAACTCTAGCAGAAAATGAGGAGGTCCCTGACCCTTTCTGAAAATGGCATTTTGGTGGAATTTTGCCAACCAGCATGATTAGGTCAGCACAGCACCGCTTCCTGCACTTGGCACAGTAATGGAGAGCTGAGAGCTGGGTTGGAGGTTCTGTTTTCCCGAGGGGCTACTGTGGGTGCCTGCCACGAGGAAGGTTTCACCATCCCTGGGTCTGTGCGAATTAACTGCACAGTGTGTGCCCTCCTGAGCCCCAGGTGGGATAAGTGTGGTGATGGCGAAGAGCACCCTCCTTCTAAACCGGATTAACCGCTGCCTTCCGAGGCTGTGATTCAAATCCCAGGTAGTGTAGGGCACCCAGGGACCTGCTGGAGGGGCAGCGAGGGTTGGCTCTGTCTTAAAAGCCTACCTGTTACAGGAAGAAGCATTGGATTGGTGCCAAAATCATTGTCACATTAATCAAAAGAAAGAAAGGGGGTTCCAGAGAACCACCCAAGTCAACCGCAGAGAGGCCTCCCTGGCTGCTGGGGTCCTCAGACCAGGCCTCGCCCAGTACTTCTCAGCCTCTTCAATCGCAGCTGGAGCCCCTCGAGGCCACCCCATGCTGCTCAAAGTGGACAGAAGAGCAAGACACCCGCAGGGAGAGCAAGGGAAAAGGTAGGAGGGGCGGACCTGGCTATGGTTGGGAAGTGAAGTGGAGGATCTCAGGTTGCCCTCAGGGACAGGGTAGAACTAAGAGGACTGCATGCTGGGTGCCCGTGTGTGTGTGTGTGTGTGTGTGTGTGTGTGTGTGTGTGTGTGTGTGTTTGTGTGTAGGAGCCTGAAGGGGGCGTGCTCCACACATGCACATCTGCCTCCTGAGGTATGTGAACACCCAAATAGAAAATGTAAACCACCGTCAGTTTGCTGCACTTTCGTCCCAGAACAATTCAGGTCTTTAGCATGAGGAGCCTCACGCATCATGGCCACTGTGGGAGGGATTCGAATATCCAGCGCTGATGTCCACACAGTTGCCGCAGAGACAAGCTCCACCGCAGATGTTTTTGGGTTCCCAGTTTCCTCCAGGCCTACAATAGGCCCTTTCTGTAGGGAGCTCCGTGGTGTATTTAGCGCGTAATGGACAGCTGCAAGGTCTCCAGCGAGGCGTCCTGTGGCTCTGATCGTTCTGTCACTTTGAAAAGTGGGTCCGGTTTTCTTCTCCAACCTGATCTGGCCTTGAGTGCACTGTGCCTCGTCATTCAGGGTTGTCCTGTGGAGTTGCCTTAGGTTTTTTTTTTTTTTTTAACATATTTTATTGATTTTTTATGGAGAGGAAGGGAGAGGGAGAGTCAGAAACATCAATGAGAGAGAAACACCGATCAGCTGCCTCCTGCACAACCCCCAAAGGGGATGTGCTCGCAACCAAGGTACATGCCCTTGATCAGAATCGAACCTGGGACCCCTCAGTCCACAGGCCAACACTCTATACAATGAGCCAAACCAGTTAGGGCATGCCTTAGGTTCTGAATTGGATTTCTAGTTTCATGTGCTGTATGTATTTCATGGAATCTAAGAGGCTGTCAGGATAAGGGTGCTCACATAAAAAGGAGATCAGTGGGCTGTGGCAGTGACGATTTTGTCAGAATTGCCACCTGGCCGACAGTGACTGTGAGACAGGCTCGAAGCTTCATCTTGATTTCAGAGATGTTAAGGTTCGGGAGAGGTGGAAAGTGCATCTTACTTGCCTTAAACACGGTTTAGTTTTCAATTTACTTTTAAATATCATGTCCTACATGACTTACCTATAAGCCTGCCAAATGTGCTCCCTGAGAATTTAAATTCATGAAGGACACCAGGACTTCCTGAGACCAGCCCATGCCTGGGACCCGGGCCCTCTCAGGGGCAGCCGTGACAGCACCGAAGGCCCGTAACCAGCCGCCTTCTGAGTGTGACCTGTGCACAGGCCTTTCTGGGTGACAGTCACCACTACAGGTCCTGGTGTATCCCTCGAAACGCAAAACACAAAGTGTGCACACAAATCCATACCAGTGTTTGGGGACTCGTGCTTGCATTCCCAGTCTTTATAGGAAGTGGATTAGGTAAAATGTTCACATGCAGAGAAACGATAATAAAATTGTTAACATTGTCTGTTGCCTTGGGTTTTCATTCAGGCTACATAATTTTCTTTACATTCGCCACCTCCACTTGTGTTATTGTGTCAGTTGACTTAATGAACGATAATCAGGCTAACTGAGCTAGCAAAACTTTCAGAGAAAAGATGCTTGACTGCCTTGGCCAGTTTGTCTCAGTGGTTAGAGGGTCGGCCCTCGCACTTAAGAGTCCAGGGTTTGATTCTGGCCAAGGGCAAGTACCTGGGTTGCAGGCTCAATGCCCGGCCCAGTCCAGGTGTGTGGGTGACACCCAATCCATGTGTCTCTGTCACATAGACGTTTCTCTCTCTGACTGCCCCACCCTTCCACTCTCTCTGAAAATAATATCCTCGGGTGAGGATTAACAAAACAAACAAACAAACAACTGTTTGGATCAGTGAATGAGCAGGTCAGTGGTAGATGTTAGTAACTGCAGCCATGTAATGGGTGCTCTTTCTGGGCTCAGCGCCCTTTAGTTAGTTTCACACTTTATGTCTCTCCTTTAGTTCCAGCTGCCATGTGAGGTAGGCATGATTCCTATCCCCTTTGCAGGGCTGGGAAAGTGAAGGTTAAGCACTTGCCCAGAGAATAAGGGGTGGAGCTGGGACCCGAACCCGGGTCTGACAGATTATGGAGCCTGAACTCTTAACCATTGTGAGCACTGCCTGCAGTTAAAGCTGCTTTGGTCCCTGAAGGTGCTGACCAAGCCTGGGGCACCAGCATTGCATAGTGGGTCCCTTCTCCTGTGGTGTGAGCTGTGGCCACCAGGTGGTACTGTGGAGAGAGAAATAACAGAGGCCCTGCTATGGACTTAATCCTAAATCAAAATCTGATAAACCAGTTATGCCCATGTACCTGACTTGTTCAGGAAGTTAGGCCAATTGTCTGCTCTGATAAGACTCCATCATTCAAAGGTCACGAAGGGTCGGTTTGCAAGAGAAGATGCATAGGGATCTAAATGGGAATAATTCTCGATGTGTTGACAGTGTTTTGGTATGAAACAGAGGTATTTCAAACTCATCCTTCCACAGCACCTGTTTTAGATGTACAAGGAGTATCAGTGAGCGGCTCAGGTAGACTACCCTGTTGCAGCAGCCAGAAGCATCCTAGGAAGTGTTTTTCAGATCTTTGAACAGGAGCAGGAGTTAGTTGTGTGTGACCCAAGTTGTCAGGGAGCTTGTCGTTATGGTGGAGGAGTAAGAAAAACCAGCTCCTAAACTAATAAACATCCTTATTTAATAATTTAACACATTGAAATTGAAAAAATAGTCTAAGGCATCAGCTCCTAGTGCAATATACTAGGTGTACTGGTTAATAATGCAGATTTTGTAATAAAAAAAATACAAAATCATTTCAAGAGGAATATCAAAAGTGCTTTATTCAAAGTAATGTCCATCACTAGCTACACATTTCCCCATCTTTCAGGTAATTTATGGATACTGTCCCAACAGAACTTTTCTTGTTTTGAGGCAAACCATTCAGAGACCCTCTTTCCACTTCTTCTTATGTTTTGAAGTGCTGCTCAGAAAGTGCTTGTGCTGCCCTAACTGGTTTGGCTCAGTGGATAGAGCGTCAGCCTGCAGACACAGGGGTCCCAGGTTCGATTCTGGTCAAGGGCATGTACCTTGGTTGCGGGCACATCCCCAGCAGGGGGTGTGCAGGAGGCAGCTGATGGATGTATCTCTGTTTCTAACTCTCTCTTCCTCTCCCTTCCTCTCTGTGAAAAATCAATAAAACATATGAGGGGAAAAAAAGAAAGGAAGTGCGTGTGCCATTGATCGGAACAAGTGCTAATCTGAAGGAGCAAGGTCTGGTGAATACAGTGGGTGGGTTAATACTTCCCAGGCAAGATCTTTTAATGTGCCTTTAACTGGTTTTGAAGTGTGTGATGGTGTGTTATGAAGCAAAATCACTTTGCCGTGTCTTCTGGCACATTGTGGTTGTTTCACGATCAAAGAGTGGTTCAAATTGATTATTTGTTGTCAGTAGCAATCAATACTAATGGTTTCACCTGGTTTTAGAAGCTCATAATACACCACACCTTCCTGATCCCACCAAACGCAGAGCATTGTCTTCTTTCCGAAGCGATTTGGCCTTGCAGTCGATGTTGATGGTTGATCTGGATGAATCCACAATTTTGTGCATTTGGGATTCTCAAAATAAATGTACTTTTCATCGCCAGTCACAGCTCGATTCAAAAAAGACTTTAATGCCATTGAAGCAATATTTTACTAATGATTTTCGGTTTTCCATTTGTCTTTTGTTCAGTTGATGTGGCACCCATTTTCCTTCTTTTAACATCTTTCCCATTGCTTGTAAACAATCAGAAATGGTTTGCTGAGCAATCTTTAATCTTTCTGCAAGTTGTTTTTGAGTTTGACACACATCTTAATCCAATAATGCTTGTAATTAGTCTTCAAACTTTTTCAATTGACCTGGGCATTCTTTTTCTTTGACATTGAAATCATCACTTGTAAAGCTTTTAAACCAGCATCCACAAGTATGTTGAGATAGAGTGTGTTCATCGTAAGCTTCTGGAAGTGTTCAGCAGCACTTATCTTCAAAATAAAGTAATGAATTAAAACTTCCCACAAATGCTCTTTTTTTGGCACGAAATTAAACATTTTTAAGGGTGAGATATCTACGCTATGTTAACGCCTTCAGCAATTTTGACATATGAAGTTTTGAAGTTTTCTGTTCATACAACAAAATAGCATACTTATCAAATTGCATATATATCAACGTACGTGTAACTCTACCTATTAAACAAAATCCGCATAATTAACTGGTACACCTAGTAGAATCCTCCTCACGTGCTCAGTAAAGCATTGGCACAAGCATGCCACTAAATGAATTAAGTGGAGTCAGAGCATAATGGTTCACCCAGTCCTGATTCTGGTGGTGCCGTGGGTATAGTTCCCAACTGTCCTGGGCAGGACAGGACTCTGATCTCCCAAGAACATTTAGCTAACATAGTCATTTGTTGTTATTCATTTCATTTATTTGCTGTTTTGTTTTGTTTTTCCTTCCTCTCTTGGGTTATCCGGGGGATAACAATTTAGCAACTCAGCACAAAAAGAATCGCTTTTGGAGATGGGGAAAAGAGGACAAGGCCTAGTCTCCATCGGCCCACCGGCTTTCTTTAAAGGCATGCAGTTCTGGTCTTCCTCTGACATCGCACCTGCTTCTAAGGAGCCCCTCCCTTTCTCAGACACTGGGATTCCTAATCCTTTCCCTTCAGCAGTGTCTTCCTGATGTACCCTCCTTCAAGCCTGAAATTCAAACAAACAAACAAACAGAAAAACAGTAGTTAAAGGCCAGATGACCCATAGTGAAGCCCTCCTCCTGACCCAAATTCCAAGCCAAGCTTAAAGTGCCATCTTGGATTCTGACTCCAAAAGACATGAGTGGTCACAGCCTCTGGACCTTATTCCAGCACAGCCAGTGTTAGGGGAGCCTCGGGGCATCCACGCCCAGGTCCCTGGGCCAGGGTGTCCATGCCAAGTGAGTCTGGGGCCCATTGCCGCCCCCTCTCTCACACCTGCAAGCTTGGAGACCATGCCCCCATGCAGCACAGAATGCATCAGCGGTCGCAAGACTTCCGAAACTCTGTGGTCCCTGTCAAGTGAGATTTTTTAAGACTCATTTTTGGGCAGCTAACTTTAAATCTGCTGCCCATTTCTCCATTTCCTGTGTCAGAGCACAGAATCTTGACTTTTGCGGAGCAGTCCCTTTTTAGATATGTTCTGTGTTTTGAAGAAATTACTGCTCCACTCCGCATCTCAAGTAATTGGATCGATGTAGCCGAACCAGGGTTCAGCCCAGAGTGACGTTGTAGGACCGTGCTGAGGTCCTCTGATATCTTGGATGCTGCTGAGAGGGCAGCAGTGGACAGACAGGACATCAGCTCACAGTCACCATCAGCCGGGAGCGCTGGTCCACAGAGGCCTTTAGCTACTGCATTGTTTTCTGTCTTCAGCCATCCTCCTACCATCTCCATGATTTTGTAAAGTCTATATCACATGTGTGATTATTACATACTTTCCCTTGAATCGACTTGCCGTTTCCACATTATTTTAAAAGGAAAGATTTTTATTGGCACTGTGAGTGGAAAACCACTGTCACTATTGCCGGAAACCAATCTTTGTGCCACTGATAGAGAGATGTGGAAAGGAAATCTGGAAGGCCCTCAACCGTAATTACTCGGAAAGGTCCAAGCTAATCACTTACTCTTTAGTTGAAACATTGTTAGCAGAAGCAGCCTCCACTTCTGTTTGTCTCATGTAAATTTCTGTTATTGGAATTTCCTGCCTAAAGGTTGTGGGTGTATCCCATAGTCTCAATAAAAGGGATAGCAAGATCAGAGCGGGGGCAGTCTTCCCACTAGAGGTTGGCTCCCGCCTGGCCCCCAATATTCCGAAATTAATACTTTTCTAGTCTCTTTTCATTTGTGCGGCCTTCTCCAGAACCCGAACCCTGAACTGGAACCCTGAACCACGCGGGACGTGAAAGGGGTTCCCACATCTGGCGCCTGACCGCGGGACATCTGGAGGAGAAGATATTTTTCGCCTAAGAGCGAAGGAAGGAAAAATACACTGAGAAAAGGTGTTTCTAGAAAATTCACCGAGAAAAAGGTGAGGGAGGTTCACCTCACACAAAGCCCACAGACTAACTGCAGAGTCGCGAACTGTAAGTAGGGTGTGAATTAGGTTATAAAATAATGTGGCTTCTTATTCAAATTAAAATCTTAATTGGTATTTGGAATTTAAAATCTGTAATAAGAATTGAAACTCCACTGCTGACACCACCTCTGGTGCGGAGAAATTCACAGGGGGCAGGAGAGGGCAGGGCTATCTGCTCTCCCGCAATGAGATTACTTAAGGTTTCATTTAAAAATTACAAGAGAACTCGCAGGGAAATGCAAATCTTGGCCAAATTGGGTGTTATTACTTCGGAAAGCGAAAACGAAAGAAAAAAATTTAAGATCTCTCTATCTTTTAAGCATGGAAAGAAATTCGGCCAGATCTGTTGCTAAAATTTCCCCCAAAGTAAGCAGAATGTGGGGAAAGGGAGACACGTGGAGATCCAATATGGAAGCCCACTCTCCCAGTATGCTAACTTAAAGTTCCCTTTCTCGCCATGAAAAAGTCTTAAACATTTAGTAATGTGTCCGGAATTTCTGTGCTCTTGGGGAGAGAACCTAGCTGTAAAACAGAATGCACGCATGGTCTGATTTCGGACATTTAGATTGTCTTCAGCTGGAATCTCTGCAAAAGCTATAGAAAATGAAAAAACCAGAATGATATTCAAGCTAATTCCAGCAACAGGATTGGCATTTCCATAATAAAGCGTTTTTAAGATGCTAATGACCTCAGTCAAAGGTAACTTTTAAGGCCTTCAAGAAAATAAGTAAATGTGTCTGTTATTGAATTTATCCAAAGTAAATGCTTTAAAATAATTATAATTGACTCTAGAATCTCAAAGAAATTGTTGAAATATAGGTAATGTACGAATTATAAAAATCTAAATAGCCCAGGTGAGGGCTGGCTATGCCTTTTGTTAATGGAAGAAGAAGGGTAGACATCCTTCCACCAGCAGGACAGGTAGACCAGTTCCTGCCAGTGGTCCTTCTAAGGACAATTTTCCATTTGAATACTTGCAGACTTGCTACTCTATTTCCCCAGGCAAAGAAAAATCATGGACATTTTAAAAGGTCAAGCTGCTAGGCTGGGCCTGTTAATCAAAAGATAGAAACTTGTTTAATAATCTGAGTTTGCTTCCTCATAAAAAACCTACAGGACAGAATTGAATCTATTAGTTGATTATGTCTTGTATTTTTCTTAAAAATGTATAGTGTTGTTAATCTAGGAACTGCCAAATGTTTGACTTGCCAGCTTTAAAAGTTCCAAGTGCAAATTAAATTGGGAGAAATTATATAGTTGTGGTAATTAAATGTCTAAAATATAAAAAATTGTTGAAAAGTGTTTTCTCTGAAAATAATTAGGAATTGAAAGTAAGTTGCTTATTGGTCTAATTAAAAAAGAGGACTAATTCTGTGATCCCAACCAAATTTTTTTCTATGCAAAGACTAGTTTAAAATCTAATTGATATCAACATAATTATAAAAAGTATTATAATCTTTAAATCATATATGGGTATACATATATATATATATATATATATATATATATATATATATATATATATATTTGATGGGTTTTTTTTCCATGTTAAAATTTCAAGGCTTTAACAGAGATGATTTTTGGAAAGCTCCTAGGGCCCGGAGTAATACAAGAAATTTACTGTCTCTTCTTAAAGGAAATATTTTAAATTTGACAGATCTAATATACTTGAAATTGCATGGAAAGCCTTATCAAATAAAAGTTAATAATTATATTTTAAATGTTATGAAGGTTTTTGCCTCTCAGAAGGGCAAAATCAATATATTTCTTAAATATAGTCAACCTTTTCAACAGCAGTAGAATTTCAAGAAAGATAAAAGCCCCAAGCAGCCTGCATTTTGAATGGGCTGGGGTGGGACAGTGTTTGTCCTTTTGGATCGGACCAATAAGTATCAGACATATAGGTTTTACTGCATAAGTTTCTTTGCCTTTTAACTAAAGATACCTACTTAAGTTACCTTATAAATTAGCTTTTATAATATAATCAAGGTCTCATATAAATTAAGTTACATGAGAATCCAATGTTTAAGTAATTGAATCCAAGTAATATCTAAGAACAGTTAAGACAGCCACCATTACTGCCTGACTTTGGTAGCCGCCTGAATTCTTAACTCAGCTAGAGGCGAGGCAACATTTGTGGTTTGTGAATCAAACGTGTAAACATCAACTAAATTTGCTTTGTTTTTAAATGAAGATACCTACTTTAATTACTTAAATAAATTAGCTTTTTAAATTACAATCAAGGTTTTCAGCTAAATGAAAAGCCAATATTTTTATAAACAATTCTAATAAAGACTAGAAACAGCTAGTGAGATTTTTGTTTGCAATATAAATTTGACTGTCATTTAAAAGAACAGATTGGACAGCCGCCATGATGGCCACATAGAAAAGACATAGGGGCAAACCCCTTCCTTTGTAAATAATTTGATTAAGTATTCTAAGTAACTGAAGGCCTTCCCATGGTCCCTCTGTGGATGCAAATAAAGCCTAAGGGGATAGTCCTTAAAAAAAATAAAATTCCAGCTTAATAAAAAGGAGAAATTTAAAAATTTTTGAACTCTCTTTCACTGGTATTTATAGGATAAACTGAGGATTGTTATTAAAATATTAAACCTAATCCGTACTAGTGGTCACTCACCATAACCTTAAGTGAAATTGTTTCATGTGACAAAGATTTTTAAATGAAACTCTAAGTAGCCTGAAAGTTATTCTTGAAGGAAATAAGGAGAGGTTTCCTTGACATATCATAAGGATTATAATTGATAACCAACACATTTAGGCCTCAGAAGGTGGAGATAAGAAAAGATTGTCTTGAAACTTTAAATGACTTTCCGAAATTATTAGGGGACATTAAGACCTTATCTGAAGATCTCTACAGGAGAACTGACAAATTTACTTAATTTACTTAGAGGTAACTCTCATCTTTCCTCTCCCCAAACATTAACAGATGAAGCTAGGAATGAGTTGCTAAGTGGAGCAGGCAATTTCATCAGCCCAAGTAGCACGGGTGCAACCCGAATTACCTTTATTGGGACAAATTAACCCTACTGCAAATAGTCCCACTGGAGTCATCTTCCAAAATAAAAATTGTCCTGCCATTATTGAATGGGTCCACCTAGGGCAGTGGTCGGCAATCACATTAGTCAACAGAGCCAAATATCAACAGTACAAGGATTGAAATTTCTTTTGAGAGCCAAATTTTTTAAACTTAAACTATATAGGTTAGGTACATTGTTATTAACTTAATTAGGGTACTCCTAAGCTGGCCTTTGCTAAAAACTCAAGGAGCCAAAGAGCTGCATGTGGCTCGCGAGCCGCAGTTTGCCGACCACTGACCTAGGGCATCAATCCTCTAAAACAGCGGTTACATATGTAGAACTAATGGCCCAATTAATATTTCAAATCAGAAAATGCTGCCTAAACAATTCTCAATCACTCGACAGCAAGCAAAACAGACTATTAAGGAATGTCCCACTTGCATGTTACATGTACCTCAAGGGTCTAACACAGGAATCAACCCTAGAGGTTTGCACAGAGACCATATCTGACAAATGGATGTAACGCATTATACTTCCTTTGGATGCCTTGGGACATTACATGTCTCTGTAGACACCTTTTCAAAAGTCCTATGGGCTACTGCATCTACAGGAGAAACGGCAAAACAGGTTATTAATCATTGCCTAGCTGCTTTTGCCGTCATGGGAGTTCCAAAAAGTTATTAAAACTGATAATGGGCCTGCTTACATAAGCGGTCAATTCCAGGAATTCTGTAAAAGATGGAAAATTCAGCACATTACAGGAATAACATATAATTCCCAAGGACAGGCCATTATTGAACGATATCATCAGCTGCTAAAATCCCAACTTGAAAAACAAAAAGGAGGAATTATGGAGAAATCACCTGCCGGTAGGCTGCACCAAGCCTTGATTACTTTCAAGTTTTTCACTTGTGATGCTGATGGAAAGACACCTATGGAGCTACATTGGTGTCAGAATAAAACAAAAGAAAATGGTCTAGTTAGATGGAAGGATCCCGAATCTGGTTTATGGAAGGGACCCGATCCATTATTAACCTTTGGCAGAGGGTATGCTTGTATATTTCCAGAGAATTTTTCCAAACCCGTGTGGATTCCTGCTAGAAATATTCAACTGCAACAGGGATCCAAGAGAGAAACTAGCCAGACTAATAAGGACCTTGTGCCCGGAGCCACACCATGCAGCCGCAGACAATCAACTACCTCAGCCACAGAGAGCAGCGACTCCAAGCAATCCACTGAAGATGAGCAAGGGGAGGACAAGCCGGACAACAAACAGCCCGGAGACCACCTGAGGCATGGTAAAAAAGACGGGACAGACGCCTGAGAACGTCTTTCCTGCCATGCTAGCAGTGATCAGCTGTACGGTAACATTACCTGGGGCAAATGGGGAATGATTCTGGACTTATGATTCCTGACCCTTCATGGGTAAGAACCCTTACGTGGGCTGATCCCCCGCCTAATGTAGTATCCAAGAGGAACATGGGTGAGGAAAGGAAGTAGGGGACTATTCACTACTTGCTCCTAGGAGAGGTGCAGAAAATATAACTAAGCCCTTGTCTGTACAAAAAGAAATTGACAGCCAGTTTGAAATTGAATTGCCATGACCTAGAGCAAAGGATATCCTTATATGATATTATTCTACAAAGCTACAAAGTCATTATAATTTTTTATATTTTACAACAGCATATTGTACAATTATCCCAAACAAACTTAGAAACTAATTCTTTGCATGTTTGGCAGCATTTTACATACACACACACACACAAAAAGGACATGAAAGGATTTAATCCCTTCCAGAAAGGAATTAAGGCCTCCCTGGGAAGGCTCTTGAGCATTCTGTATTGGCCTCTTTTGCCAAGAGGGACCCTCCCACAGCTGTTGCCTGAGCTTTTGTTCATACTGAGGTTGAAGCCTCGTAGTGGCTGGTACCATGGATCTGTCTCTGGCCCAATGGCGTGAGCTGGGCCCTCCCTGGAGAAGAAACCTGGGTTCCCTAAAGATCTGTGATCAGTGCCGGGGCCCCACCGGCAGCCGAGGTGGGATCCCAAGGCAGGTGCTGGGTGTGGAGGCCACGGGGGCATAGGCTACCAAGGAGACAGAACTGAACCTCACGTCACCCTGCTTGGCCCCAGAAGATGGCTGGTGAGACAGAGACGGGTAAGATTCCTCAAGGAAGGAACAACCTAAGACAGGCACAGTCGCAGTGGGGCCATCAGGAGAGAACTTGGGGGCAACAGAAGTGGGACACAGACCCTCACCCCCCCAATATTGCAGGGGCTTGAATCCTCGTCCCTTCTGAGGGAGGTCTCCTGTCCCCATGGCTGCTTCGCACTTCCCACGTCCAGCTCAGACCGAGACCCAGGCAACAAACAGAGACTTGGCTGACAGCAGCTGCCCTATATCTAAATCCACCCTAGCATCGGGAATGCTCAGGGCCTACTCAAGGATGCAACTAATCCTTTCCAATAATATTTACAGGGTAAACTAAGATTGTTGTTAGATTATTAAATTTGACAGTAAAATAATAGTCCAGTTTTCAGATTAATTTAAATTGGGTAATTGGAATACGTGATTATTCAAGAAAATTTAATTGTACTGGACAAAAACCTGTTTCTAAAGTGTTAACTAAAATTTCTATTGGTAGTTCATCTCATGGTAACATTGCTTAACATGCAAAGAACCTAAAGCAGTCATATTTTGGTGCAAAAAATGAAAATTTAAAGTTATCAAGACTGCATTATAAAATTTCCAGAAGCCTCCATTAATCAAAAAAAGGGGGGATAGTGGAAAAATATCATGTAAAGGAAAAATATCCTGAAAGTAAATTACATCTAGAAAATTTTTTACTTTGAAAACTAACTTTCATTTGTAATACTAACAGCAAGGCACCCATGAAAAACACACATGGTGTCAAAATAGCCCAAAGGAAAGTTGTTTGGGCAAAAAATGAAAAGGATCCCAAGTCAAATTTATAAAAAGATTGCTTTATTAACTTTTGGTCAAGAATATGTTTATATATTTTCAGGAAAACAAGACTATGTGGATTCCTACAACAGAGAGGAATTGCTCCAGCCATGAAGACAAGAGGAGAAACAGTTCAGAGATGGAAGACGCTGACGACGCCTTGCCATGCTAGCAGTCAGCAGCTGTGCATCGCTGCAGGTTGCCCAGGACCAAACCAGAGGGTCAGACCTGCATTACCACCATTTGCCACCATCCACATATCACTGATGACATGAACAGAAAAGGAACTGTTTGACATTGAAACTGAGACTCACAACTGTTGCGACACTTGAAACTGGGACTCAAACTTATATGATTATTTCAAGATTCTTTTTAAAGGAAAGAAACTGGGGAGATGCCGGAAACCAATCTTTGTGCCACTAATAGAGAGATGTGGAAAGGAAATCTGGAAGGCCTTCAACCTTAATTACTCTGAAAGGTCCAAGCTAATCACTTACTGTTTAGTTGAAACATTGTTAGCAGAAGCAGCCTCCACTTCTGTTTGTCTCATGTAAATTTCTGTTATTGGAATTTCCTGCCTAAAGGTTGTGGGTGTATCCCATCGTCTCAATAAAAGGGATAGCAATGCCAGAGCGGGGCAGTCTTTCCACTAGAGATTGGCTCCCGCCTGGCCCCCAATATTCCCAAATTAATACTTTTCTAGTCTCTTTTCATTTGTGTGCGGCCTTCTCCAGAACCCGAACCCTAAACTGGAACCCTGAACCACAGGGGACGTGAAAGGGGTTCCCACAACTATAAACACAAAGTCAGCATAAAAGTAAATGGGTGATGATCGCCATGTTCCTCAGTTGATGTGGCACTGACTTCGTGGCATGCACCACTCTGATTCCTGGGCTGCCACATGCTGGTCCCCCACCTGCCTGCCCCCGATGCTATTGGAAAAGCAGTCTCTGCCCTGGCTGCTGTCTGGCACCTCCGCCTCTCTGCCCCTCCTCACGCTGACTTCACGCAGTGGACGCCTGCCAGATTCATCCCACCAGACTTGAATCCTGCTCCTCATCAAGGTTATCTTTCAGAATCCAAATTTTCCCTTGATTTAAATTTGCAAGGCTTGGGTGCTTACAACTTCCCCGTGAGTCCAGACACTGGGTGGCTGAGGGCCAGGGTTGTCAGGTGCTGGGAGAGCATGGAGGGGCCCAAATACAGTGGGCGTGGCTCCGGGTCCATAGGCCTCCAGCTGCCTGGAGCAGGACATGGTGCAAAACAGCCTTATCCTGAGGCTCTGAGGAACTGCAACCGCATTCATTTTTCACTTGTATTTTCAGAGTCCACCCCCTCTCCTACTAGGAGGTAGTTGAAGGTCTTTTAGGTGTGTTTTGCCCCCCAATGTTGTAACTTTGCCAAGAGTATATGTTCACAGTAGAAAATTCAGACATTGCAAAAAATGGAAGGTAAAAATCATTTTTGAGTCAAAATCACCATGTAGAAATGAAAACTTCTTAAACAAATGACTGTTAGGGTGACAATGAACTTCTTTCTGAAATCATAAGGGAAGCCCTTGGCAGGGTGCACATCCGGGGCCTTGAGGGCCTGGACCACAGGTCAGGAGTGGTCCTGAGCAGCTTGGTCTTCTTACATTAGGGATTGAGTTAACACAGCAGGTGGGCCCAGTAGTTAATGTGTTGGACTTTTACCAACATTTTGTTGAGCCTCCTGAGTTCATCCTTTACTTTCTGCCAGCTGCTGGGGGCTCACACTGTGAGCCATGGTTAGAGCCAGGGCCAGCCGCCTGGGGGCCTCCAGCTCAGGCTGCCACCAGGACCTCCCCTTAGACCCTAGCCCATGAGGCACACAGCCCAGCTCTTGTTCATGGGTTCCCTAGGCCCTGCTGCCTCTGCATCTAGGCCTCATTGTGATCGCCCCACCTTGGCATGGGATTTTGCAGTCCCAATTCTCACTGTCCTTTTCTGCCCCAGGCCCTGGGAACCTAATACAAAGGGAGTGGCCACACCCAGAGGCAGCCTTGAGCTCATGGATGCCTCCACTGACCCAGCCTCCAAGCCCCGGCCATCAGAGCTGGGCTCCGGGGCCTGTTCATCCTCAGCCATCACTACAGCTCCTTCCAGCTGCACCTGCACGTCCACATCCAGGCACCCAGACCGCATCCACGGTGAGTGACGGTCCCTCTAGAACCAAGATGAGCATCTCGGCCCGAGGTCCTTCCCAGAGACAGGGGAAAGAGGCGCCTCTCAGACTGAGAGGTGGTCAGCAGGTGGGTGAAGCTGTGGACAGGTTTGGTGTTCCACAGACACAAGTTCAGAGCTCAGCTTCGCCTACAGCTGTGGGACTTTGGGAGGGTAACTCTGCCATCTGGAGACCTGGGCCTGAGCCCTGGAACCCACACCACTGCTCAGGAATTGGTGGGGCCAAGTGGCTCCTGAACAGAGATGAACCAGAGTTTGGGCTAAAATCAGGCAACGTTGGAGGTTTATTCTCCAGGGAGGAGAATTGACAGGGTCCCTGCACTGGAGGCCGGTCCATGGAGTGGAGGGCACTGCAAAACAGTGCCCTAGAGGTGTCCTAGACTGAAAAACAAGGGGATTCAGAAGGCAAGCACAGGTTGGATGTCTCCCAAATGCCAGTAGCCATGCATGCTCGCAACTTAGATAGGACCTTACAGTCCTCTTCCAGGCATCTGACTAGCGGGAGACATTCCCAGCAGAGCAGTAAGGTCACATCTTGCCAGAGGGAGCCCATGAGAAGTCAGGGTTCCCCGGACACTTGAGGAGCACCTGCAACACCTGAGACAAACTGATTTGAGAGCAACAGAGTCAGCGGGCATTAGGCACAGAGACAAAAGCTTTAAAATGCCCGACATGACCTCAGAGCGAGCCACTTTACATGGTGAAACCAGAGCAGGATGCTATGGAAAGAAGCACCTGGGGAAGAGCACTCGGAAATTTAAAATATGCAACAGAAGGGGGGAAATAAAGCTTAAAACTTCAAAAGACATTCTGCTTCTAACCTAGAGATGAAGTATCCGAGGACAGCAGAAAGAGCTGAAAATGAGTGTCCTGGGGGTGTCAGAAACTGAAGAGAAGGGGTTATGATTTTTCATAATCTTACCTCCCACAGGACCCTGCAAGCTCTGGCATGCATCACCATGGTTTCACAAGCCCAGCAAAGACAGACAGGGTCCCTCTCCTCAAGGCTGCCTGGGGCAGCTTCAGGACCTGGCCCCTTGTTTACAAATCAGAAGCACCCTGGGAGAAGATGAGGTGAGTGAGCACAGGGCAGGAGGCAGTCCCTCTGTGCTCCTGGACAGACACTGAAATGGGAGCCACTCACTGTTGGGTGTCAGGGGCGTGGCGCCTTGTGTGGCTGGGGCAGGCTTGCTCTGTGTCCCTTGTGGGCACTCAGCATTCGGCCCGGTCTCCCAGTCCCTGCAGAGCAGAAGCCTTGCCTGAGCTCCAGCAGGAGGCAGGAGCACCACCTCCCCTGGGCCTGCCAGTGGCCTTCGTGGCCCCAGACCCAGCCCTCCAGGCTAACCCTCGGGCTGTCTCAGCCTGGATCTCACCCTGAACCAGAGCCCAGGCCTGTTCAGATGCCTACTGACCCTGCCTGAGGGCCTCTCTCACTGCACAACCAGCACTGCCCACTGCGATTCCCTGGCAGCCCAGTGCTCACGCTCAGGTGGACCTAGAACTGTCTGCAAAATGGAGACCCTTGTGTCAGTTTGGAGGGGGTCCAGGGCTACTGTCAGAGAGCAGCTGGCAGGCTTGAGGCACAGGGCATCTTAGTCCTTCTCAGGGAAGAGCAGTGACTGGTGGCCCATGGGTACTGGACATTGCTGGGAGGAGCTGCTGGTGCAGGCTCAGTCTCTAGGGAACCCACATCCTCCCTCAGGTGGTGGCACTTTCCTTTTCCTTCCTCCATCCCCTGGAGAGCCCAGGCCCCAGGGAGAGATTGCTCTCAGGGCCCTGCTTTTGGTGCTTCTGGCCCTGGAGAGGGAAGGGGCTCCCGGGATACTAAGTATCAGCTGCCTGTGCTGCATGGCCCTTAGGCCAGGACACTGCTGTCCTTTGGAGTCCCAGTCATTGTGCAGGCGGAAGTGTGATTTAAAGTTAAATCAGATAGAGTCCTGAGTGTGAGGCTGTCCCACCAGGAGAAAAAGGGGAGAGATAGGACATGCAGGCACCTGTTCCCTAAGGACACGGTCCACCAGTCCCTCCCTCCTCCAGGAGCTGGACACGACCACGACTCAGGGGCTGGGCCAGAGTCAGAGGTGGCTGCCTCGCAAAAGGCCCAGGTTTCCCCGTGGATGTTCCAGGTCCGCTGACTCTCCAGCCCTCTGTTCTCCGCGGGCTAGAATTCAGATGACAGCCCCTGTGAGCGGTCCCTGGAGCTCAAGTTCCCAACCACAGGCAGCACGGTGAGTGGGCGGTGTTTGGTGCCCTTCAGCCTCGGTTCTCACACCTGTTTCCATCAACAGTGCTCTTCCTTCAATCTAAGGCCTGTGTGCAAATCCCACACACAGGAGGTGAACGTGGAGGTGTTATATTGAAGCGGGAATGGGGACCCACAATTCCCAGCACCCCTTCGCTGCCTTCCCTAGGGGCCTAAGCATGCAGCTCCTGCTTACATCCCTCCAGTGATGGGTGGCACTACTTCTGGAGGCTCTTACTCCTCTTGCTGGCAGGAAGGTCCAGTGGCCCAGGCACAGAGCACTGATTGCAGGAAGGTCTCACCTTCCTCACCTGGACTTTAGTTGACCAGAGCAGCTCCCAAATGTAAATGTCATCGTAGAAATTGGTGGAAACACTTGCCATCTCATGTAGGCAGAAGGGAATTAGTGAATGATACCAGCCTTTTCAAACATTAACAGCTGCTTTGGGTTTTTATAATTTCCGTAGAACAAAATCCTAGGAGGGTGGGAAGCTAACTTTTAAAATTAAATGAAAACTGAGAGAGTTTCCATTGGATTCAGCTTCTGAAGTAATCAACAGTAAGTGTAGGAGTGAGCATTATCTCCTCCCTCCCATTGCCTAGAAAGCTCCAAGGTGCTGGCATGGACTCTTACAACGTTTGGGCAGAAACAGGCTCTGTGGGGAAACAGTGTAACTCCGCGGAGCCCTAGCATCTTCTCACTGGGTGGAGGGGAACACAACAGGAGGAGTCAGCCACTGCTCTTGGGAGTGTCACCGAGGGGACAGATTTATGCCGAATCAGCTGAGGAAAAGGATCTTCTTCCTAAAGTGTTCTGATTCCTGGAGCTTCTCTTATCAAGAGCCAGATGCGAAGGGGTGGGCAGTGCGGAGCTGGGATGAACGGAGGGTTTGGAGCCCGCTGATCTGTATCAAAGTTGCCTTTCAGTGACACGTCCTTTTCCAAAAGGAAGGTGGATGTTTTTCTTCAAGGTTTTCCTTCTCAAAGAGGGGGCTGCTCCTGCTTCTGTACTCTTCACGGAACCAAGTACTTTATGGCTCACCCTCAGCCCCGCTGCTAACAGGCTTTTTCCGATGCCTGCTATTTGGGGAGCAGGCCAGGGCTGGGGAACTGGGTGCCCTGTGCCCCAGTGAGTCCAGAGCAGACTGCTTGGTGGGGCGGAAGCAGAGCTGTTCCTAGTGTGTCCCCGGTTCTCAGTGCAGTTCAGCTCAACACCAGCTGTGTGCAGGGAGGATGGGCACACAGTCCCTGTCCCCAGCTGTGACTGTGCAGTGGGACAAGCCCTGATGGTTACACGGGGCAGGGCCGAGGGACGGCTTGTGCTGGGAGCATGGACCAGGAGGGGCGGTCTGCAGGCCTGGAAGAGACCGCCTGCCCTGGCCAGGTGGTACTGCCCTCTCTGCAGCAAGTGCTCCCCCTCTGATGCAGGGAGGCAGGGAGGGTTGCCCTAGACAAGCTCAGGCAGGCACACCCCGCAGCCAGGAGGGCGGCTGCCCCACATTTGTCATCTTGAGGTCCATTCTTTTTCCCTTTGGGGCAGCTGTCAACCTGAGACAAAAAAGAGGAGGAGCTGAAGGACAGCAAACAGCCACAAAAAGACAGCATTTTCTTTCCTCCTGAGACCCAGCACCCGCCCCCTCAGACCCCCGAGGTGAAGCAGCCCCTGGAGCAAGCACAGGCTTCATTGTGCACAGGTGTGCACTTACTCCTGACATTCGCCCTCACCAGGTGCCACTGTCCTAGTCCAGGCAAGGTGTTTCCACGTGTTCTAGAAAGCTCCATGTGTCCTAAGGGTGGGCTCCCCACCCCTCCAACCATTTGCTTTCCCAGAGCCACCCTGTTTGGTATATACTGAAGTTCTGCGTGAAATTTCCTTTGTCACCAACATGGTTTGAGCCCCAGCCCCAGACTGCACCGACACAGAAGCACAAGCTGTCATCCCGCACAGCCCATGCCCACTGTGCATGGGGCCTGGCGCTCAGGGGAGGCGGGACCCCTCCTGGGGCGTCTCCAGAACCCGCATCTGTCCTTCTGAGGGCGTTCCCTGAACTGTGGCAGATTCGCTCTGTTCTGTCCTCCTTTGCAGACTGGATGGCGTAGTCTGGGCTACACTGGGTCAGCGGCCCTTTCGGTTCAGGGTGGTCCTTTCCTCTCAGGGTCCCGGCTAGGCAGCTTAGAGAGCCGCAGAGATGCATCCAGTGACCGCTCACCTCGTGGCCTGAAGGGTAAGTCGGCCTTCCTTCTGGGCACTTTCCAGTTTCCTTGGGTCTCCGCTTTTAGCTTGGTGTTACCTGTGTGATTTAAAGAAGACGATTAGGAAGTTCTTCAAAGCTTGATGGGTTTGCCTGCATAGGGCACACCATGCCGTTTCAGGCTCAGGCCTGGGAGTTTTCACGGATTGGGGTTCAGATCCCTTCTCCTCATTGACCAGCTTGGGCACCTGGGCGAGCCACCCATCCTCCGAGTCTCAGTTCCTGCAGCTTCTGGAAGGGGACAGGGCTGGGAGATCCAGTCCATCGTGGTCAGAGGACACGGGGTGAGTGTGATTCCTTTACGGTTTTTAAGCTTGTTAATGGTGCAGAAGATGGCTGTGTATGCCTCACAGCTGTTGCTAATTTCAGCTTTAGCAGAAGCTCTGCACCTTCCTCCCACCTTATTTTGTGTTTAAACCCCATTGTGAACTTCTAGAGAATTGCAGCATGTCCTTGACATCCCCAAGGCCAGCCTGGGAGAAGTGTGCTCTGGGTTCCCAGAAGGGCTCCCTGTGTTCCCTGAGCCGGAGGCAGCACAGAGCCCACTGGAGGCAGGTGAGCGCGAGTGAGAGACTGACGTGTGTCCCTCTGTGTCCCTTCGTCCTGACTCCAGGTTCCTCTGACCCAGCCCGCTTCACCGCAGGCCCGAGAGCTTCCGCAGGGAGGACCTGATGCCCAGCAGGGACACAGCACTCTGCCCCGCCCCGCGATGCCAGCACCCCAGGCTACACTACCCTCAGCTGCCAGGAGTACCCACCGACCAGAATGGTTCTCTCCACCAGGAGGCATCCAGAAGAGGGGTGTGGCCCAGCCCAGGGCTGAGGGGCCCTGTGGCCCCTGAGCAGAGGATGGTCCTGGAGGAGTTCCTGGAGGCGCGTGACAGGGCTCCCCCTATACTGTGTGTTGCCCGGGAGTACTCTTTCCTCATTCTCCCCTCAGATGGACCTGGACCAGAGGGGAGACCTGGATGGCAAAGTCACAGAGAGGGAATGGGTGGGGCTGGTGCAACCTGGCTGCAGAGCTGGCTGGATGAGGACATAACCACTAGCCAGAAAGTGACTATGCTGACAGCTGGCCCAAACCTGGGAGGCTGTTCTCTCCATCCGTGCAGGGAGCGGCAAAAATGCCAACATGGAGGGGTAAGCCATGCTGTCTCTGTTGCAGTGACTCTATGCTGCCACTGGGCAGGAGGCGGGCCTCGACCATCTGTGAATAAACAGGCAAGGCTGGGCTCCAATGACACTTTACTTATGAACATTGTCCTTTGAATTCCATAGAGTTTTCACAAAAGATCGTTTAAAAAAGTTTTTTTTTCATCATTTAAAAATGTAAAAACACTGCTTAGCTCACAGGCCATACCAAAGCGAGTGGCAGGTCCTAGCTGGCTTGGCTCAGTGGTTAGAGCATCAGCCCGAGGACTGAAGGGCCTCAAGTTGGATTCCAGTCTAGGGCACATATTCAGTTGCAGGCTGGCTCCACCAGACTTGGTCAGGGCATGTGCATGAGGCAACCAATCATTGTGTCACTCTCACATTGATGTTTCTCCCTCTCCCCCGCCCCCTTCCCTTAATCCCTTCCGCTTTCTCTAAAAATTAATGGAAAATATATCTCCTCAGTGGAAGGTTAACAACAACAAAAAGGGAGAGAGTGGATGTCAACAGGCCTATAAAATGTCCCAGCACACTCTGGCCTGTGGCAACAAGTTCTTTCCTGCATCCATCTGCTGCCATTTTTGAACACTTGCCCTGTGCCTCCCTGGGCTTGACACTGGGAAAATACAAATGCAAAGGCCGCAAACCCCGGAGACTGGAAAGAAGGAATGCTATCAAGGCCACTCATGCTGATAGAGAGATCCGGGCCCTGTCTCTGGAGCCCAGCCTGCTGTGGTGTTTTTTGTGGGCAAGAAAGACAGTAATCAGTGCAGCGTCTCAGATCAGCGTTCCATGAGCACAGGCCATAATTCACCATTTTCTAGGTCCTAGAAAGTTCTGGAAGGCAGTTGTCCTTCATTTTAATTAAGTGAACTGGGTACTGTTCACAAGGCCAATGCCTGATGGTGTTTGCTCCTGCCAAGACCTGGATAGTTCTTGGTTGAAGCATCTGCCCCCTGGTAGTCGGTGCGCATCATAGCAACTGGTAGAATGGTTAAACTGTCAGACACTCACTAGCATATTATATATATATGAGGCCCAGTGCACAGATTCATGCACACTGAAAGGAAATTAATTAGAAGAAATATTTTAGAGGCTGGGGAGGGACCACGGGAGATTGGCTGGCTGTAGAGGGACTGCAGGAGGGCTCCAGAGTGTGTCTGGCCCATCTCGCCCAGTCCCAATTGGCCAGACCCCAGCAGCAAGCCAACCTACCAATCAGAGCATCTGCCTCCTGGTTGTCAGTGCGCACCATAGCAACTGTTCGAATGGTCAAATGGTCAGACACTTAGTATATTAAGCATATATATATATATATATATATATATATATATATATGCTTATAATAATATATATATTGGAGTGCCAGGGCAAAGAATGCATACACCTGGGAGAGAGGGCGGTCCCTTAGGCTTCTCCTAGTCTGAGACCCCTCAGGGCGTGTCCACCTGCGGGCAGTAAGACATCCCTCTCGCAGCCCTGGGCCCTTGCTATCCAGGACCCCTCACTCCTTACCGCCCCTTGGAGAAGCTCTGCCACTGCCACTGTGCTAGCCAGCCGTGAGCCCAGCTTCTGGCTGAGTGGTGCTCCGCTTGTGGTAGCACACGGCCACCAGGGGGCAGCTCCACTGTTGAGTGTCTTCCCCTGGTGGCCAGTGTGCATCATAAAGAAACCAGTCTTTCTGTCGTTCAGTTGATTTCCATATGAGGGTTTTATTATATAGAATATATAGAAGTGGCCCAGTGCACGAATTCATGCACATTGATAGGAAATTAATGGGAAGAAATAATTTAGAGGCCAGGGAGAGACCGCGGGAGGTTGGTTTCAGGTAGTGTCCAGCCCATCTCGACCAGTCCTAATCGGCCATACCCCAGCAAACTAACCTACTTGTCAGAGCATCTTCCCTGGTGGTCATTGTGCATCATAGCAACTGGTTAAATGGTTGAATGGTTGGAAACTTAGCATATTAAATATATATATATATATATATATATATATATATATATATACACACACACACACACACACACACACACACACACACACTTTTAAAGGACTAAAGTATAGAGATGGAGAACAGGTTAGTGGTCATCAGCTGTAGGCACGGGGGTGGAGGTGGTGTAAGCGTCTATAAAGCAGAAGCATGAGGGAGAGCTTTAAGGTAATACAGAAGTTCTGTTCCTTGACTGTGGTGTCTGCACAAATCTACACACAGAGAACTTCCTGGAATACACACACACACACACATCCTCGTAAACTGATAAAACCTGAATAAGGTCTGAATATGATGTCAGTTCCCTAGTTTTGAGCATGTACTGAAATATGTACTAAAGTTATGTAAGATGTTACCTCTGGAGCAAAAAGAGTGCAAGAACCCTCTACTATTTTGCAACTTGCTGTGATTTATAATCATTTCAAAACAAATAGGTAAGTGAATGTGCAAAGACATGAATACACATCTCCTCTAAGAAGACAAATAAGCACATGAGAAGATGCTCAACATCATAAGCCATTAAGGAAATGCAAATTAAAACCCCTTCACACTCACTGGCATGGGTACAATCAGAGACCAACAATGCCCGATCTTGTCCAAGAGAAGGAATCTGAACCCTTCAGACGTGGCTGGTGGGAATGGAAACAGTCTGGCAATTCCTGAACAAGTTAAAAGTGCATTTATCATTTGACCCAGCCATTCCACTCCTAACAATCTACCCAAGGAAAGAGAAATCACATATGTCCACACAAAGACCTTAGCTCCAGTGTTCATAGCGCAGTAACTCACAATGTCAAAAAGTGGGAACAGACCAAGTGTCCATCAACTGCTGAGGGATAAACTAGACGCGGTGCATGTGCACCATGGACAAGGGCACAGAGAGGACCACAGCATCACACGCGCTACACATGGGCCTGGCAAACATTGTGCTGGTGAACGAAGCGGTCCACGAAAACTGCCTTTCGTACGATTCTATAATCTGTGCAGGAAAGGCAAACCCACAAAAGCCGGAAGCCTGCAGAGCGGCTGCCCGAGGCTGGGAACTGGAATAAGGCTGACTGCAAATCACATACGAGGGATCTTCTTAAGATGAGAGGAATTTAAAAAGCTGGATTGTGGTGATGGGTGCACAACTCTGTTCATTAAGTAAAACCATTTAATTGCACAATTAAACTGGTCAATTTTATGGCATGCAAATTATTGAAATAAAACTAATTAAGCAGCAAGAAAGAATGAGAGAGAGAGAGAGAGAGACTGCAGAAGGACTCCAGGGTGTGTCTGGCCCATCTCCGCCAGTGCCAACTGGCCAGACCCCAGCAGCAAGAGGGGTCTCCTGCTGTCCCTTACCTGCACAGAATCTATGGAATATGCACGTATACCGTGACTGCAGCTGGGACTCTACTGCAGAGCAGGAGAACTTCTCCCACATTGGTCAGATGTAATGGACACTGTTGAGGACCTTGAATTTTTCTCTCTGCCAGATACATTAAAGAAATAGCTGTTGCCATTGGTTCAGAAATCTACAATTAAAAGTCATAGAAATTATTCTACAAGAAACCTAAAAATGCCATGGGCCAAACAATGACCTTAGAGACCCCCAAACACTTCTAGGATTTGAATTTCATGATCTCTGAGATTACTTTCACTTTGTCTGAGTTAGCTCCACAGCTTTTTGGGGGGGTGTGGGGGAAGGAGAATCAAAATGAATTAACATAAATGGACTTTTTCTTTTACTTCCATAGTATGCTAGTCACGTACTGCTAAAGTAATACAGACTGGAATTTTAACCCATCAAGGGGATCAGGCATCTCATAACCTCTCTCTCTCTCTCTCTCTCTCTTTCTGTCTCTTGTCTCCCTCTCTCTCTCTTTCCCCTCTCTCCTACAAGGTTCCATTTCCTCCTCATTTTAAAACCATGCCACTAACGCCCCCAACATTTCTTCCTGCAGTGGTGCAGAAGACCAGAAACCTGTAACAGGTATCTGCAATATATTCAACTTACCAACAAGGTCTTTAAAGACAGGGGTTTTTATTTTATATGTGAGGACCGACACAGAGAAGCGCCATCAGCACTGTATTCCCATCTCTCCTTCTCCTCCAACCGCCACCACCCCCTCCCCCCCCCCCCCCCCCCCCGCCAGAGCATGTATTTGCCTGCTGTGTCACAGCTCACCCCCTGCCTTTGTGTGTGATAAACACCACCTCCTTTCTCCTCAGGATACTCTACCCTTCACCAGTCCCTCTCCCCTGTATTTCCAATGCTTTCCCAACTTTGTGTGTGCTCCTTAAAACCTACTCTCTCAATTAAGATAAAGGTCTCAAAATGTAAAGGTGGGCTGGCTATTATTTTTAAATCTTTATTTTTGGTAGTATTACATGTATCCCCTTTTATCTCCCATTGACCCCTTATAGCCTGCCCCTGCCCCACACCCCAGGCCTCCACCACCCTATTGTCGGTGTCCATGGGTTATACATATATGCATACAAGTTCTTTGGCTGATCTCTTCCCACCCACCCATGCACTCCCACCCCTCTGACATTTGACAATCTGTTTTATGCCCTGTGTCTCTGCATCTGTTTGGACGGACTATTAGATGACATGAAGGACTTCTTGAAAATTGGCAGGTGTGACAATGGTGTTACGGTTAATTGAGGAACTGCCCTCACTTTTTAGAGACACACTGAGGTATTTGGTCATTAAGACGCATTTTCTTTAAGTTGGTCAGCATACACAAACTCGCCCTTGACCCAGACCTCTGTCTGGCTAGTTGTGTATCCTCACGGCCATTCAAAGGCAGACTCCTTAACACAGCCTCTATGTCCATGTTCACTTCCTCAGCCCCACTGACTTCCACCCCCAACTCCTCTCCACCACCTGCTCCCCACGTGTTCTAGCCAAGGACCCTGTGCAACCTGTCAGAAGGAAAGGGAACCTCTCTCCTTGCTCATGCCTCAGGACTCCAGAAGGAGGCTGACTTCAGCAGTCAGTCCTCTCTGGGCATGCAGGCGCCTCCAGACCTCTTACTTTCACAGCTCCCGAGTCTCGGTGTGCTTTCTCTTTTCCTGACAGTCCAGATTCCCCCCGAATGAGTCTGATTTCCCAGCGTCTCTCCCAGGACTGGAGTTCAGTGCAATCAAGAGCTTCCTTCTCCCTCTTGCTTTAGAAAGCCAGCCGCACACTCAGCCGCCCGTGCACACAGCCGCCCGTCCTCTGCACGTGCCAATCTCCGTACCTCAGCCTTTTGCAGCTCCTCTGAGTCTCAGTGTGCTTTCCTCTTTTCTTCTAGTTGTAGAATTTCTACTCAGCCAGCTTTCCTGTGGTTCTGGATGGTGTCCGTTTTGTGTCTTAGTTGTAGTTTTGGATATTTTTGTGCTAGGCAGCAGGTTATGTGTTTACCTATGCCGCCATCTTGGTTTCTTTCAAAATAAATATTTTTTTTAAATAAAAATTTCATGGATGGGCACAATCCTATATAATAAAAGCCTGATATGCAAATCAACTGAACAGCAGAACGACTGATCAGCCCTGATCGCCAGCCAGGCCTAGGGACCCTACCCGTACAGGAATTTATTTTAAACTAGAGGCACCAGGCCTCTAGTTTAAAATAAATGTCTAAAAGGACTCCTTAGTGGGGCAATTTTGGAAAAAGGTTGAGAAACTCAGTTTAGATGTTTATGGGACTGTGAACTCCAAAGGCAAAGATCAGCTCTTCACCAGCCCTTCTGGTACTCTCATCTGCCGCTCTCTGTCTCTGTAGCCCTGCCTTCCCTTCTTGCTCCCAGGGGAGAAACTTTCTCTTGGCCTCCATGCTCCTTTCAGTCCTTCCAAACCATTCATTTTCTGTGATGGTCTCCAAGTCTGACGGGGTTCTGATTTACTAAAACCCTTTCCATAGATCAGGTCTCAACTTGGTGCTGCCTACAGGCCCCTTCCTCCAGTCCTGTGGTTCCAGCCCCAGGGAATGGGAACTTACTCCACCTCATGTCTGCCCTGCTGCCAGGCTTTTATCTAGCTGTTTCCTTCCGCCTGGACTGCCACCTAGTCCTGCTCACCTCCCTCAGAAAACCTCTGGGATGGCCCCTTCCTATGCCGGGCTCCCACAGTCCCTGACTCCCTAATTAAGGCTTACATGCCACTGCTTTGTAACCACTGTCCTCCCATCGCTTGTTTCAGAGAAGTTCTTGCTGAAACTGGAGGAGAAGCCCTGTCACCTGGACCTCAGTCTTGTGTTTTCATGAGGCAGCATAAGTGAAAGGTTCAGGCCCCAAGAACTCCCAGCAGAAAGGACTTTGAATTCTTCCAACATTTTGGGACATCTGAATAGTAAAAACCCCACCTTGCCATCTGAGGACCAGTTCTTCCTTTCCTCCTGAGATAAGCAACAAGCCTGTCCCCATCTCGTAAAGTATGCTGTACGGTTTAAACTGCCACTTACATCTCCCACACACACCTCTCTCTACCCTAAACCAGTTTTCTTTGTAGATATTCAGTCGGAATATTTTTGTTCACTTGTCTATCCCTCCCAAGTCGGAGACTTGTGCCTGCCTGTGTCCAGTGCTGGGTCCCCAGTACCTGTAGCAGTGCCAGGCACACAATAGGTGCTCAGTGCATGCAGCAAAGCTACCTTCCTTGCTCCCGGTGACAGTTCACTATGTCCCATGTTCATGGGCTCTACAGGCAGCCTCTGCTTTATCTACACAATCTCCTCAGGGCCGGGCACAGACAGTGGGAGATGATGATGTTTTTCCACAGGCACAGCCACTTCCTGCCTCCTGAGGACTCTGCACCATGTGAAAACTGGATGGAGTGACTGGCTACTTACTGCCCCCAGCTCTGAAGAGTGAGGGACCAGATGCTATTCTGAGGGCCCTGGATATGGGCCCAGTCTCTGGACGTCGCAACTCAATAAATAAAGACTGTGTACACCAGGCTTTGATTCCTGCCTTCAACACTTGAGGGCCCTAGACTCCCTTCTGGGACTTCCATAAGACGGCACAGGACATCCCTCACTCTCCAAGGGGCAACTGCCCTCTGTCACTGAGGGCTTTTTTTGTGGGCATTGACCACCTAGCACTTCTGCCTGCACTGTGGGGTTGAGCGGCTCCTGCCATCAAAAGAGTCCTGAGCAGCACTCAGCATACAGAAGAGAATGCTGTGTGGACCCAGACAGTGGCTGCTGCATCTGCTTCCTGTTTCCTCAGTGTGTCGGGTTCTATAGGCCCTAGAGGGCAGGTCTGCAGGAGAGGCACCCCAGAGTGCTGAGCTCTGCATGCCTGGGGCTGCACCCAGATTTACCATTCAGACCTGTTGCTCCCCTGGAGGTGACTCCAAATCTCCAGAAATTGGAAGTGACTTGCCAATGCTGACTAGACTGGCCATTTGAAACCTGAGGCTTGAGCCCTGGCTTAGAAAAAATGAGCTAGATTGTGTCCTGGGGATATGATCTTTAAGACAAAGGCAGTTGGCCTGGGAGCTAAGGTGTAAGTCCAAGTGGTCAGGGTGGAGGGAGCAATGCAGTCCCTGAAGGGCTGTGGGGATCTGGTGGCTTTTGTTTCCAGCTCCAGCTTCCTTGGGTTGTAGACTGATCTCTCCAATTTCTGTGCACGTTTTTGGCAAACTTCACTGCCTGCGTGGGTTCTGCTCCATGTAACTGAGAAGTGTGATAACAGACAAGACCAGATCAAGACTACATTTCAGAATATCTTCAAGAAGGCTAGATCAACATCCCACATAGTGACCTCAGGGGCCCAGGGAAGCCAAATGGAAGCCTTAACAGGACTTTCCATTTATTAACCTTTTCACAGAATCTGGTTTTGGCTTTGTTGGTGTCTCTATTTTTTTTTCTTTTCTTTGAAATAAATCTTTATTGTTCAGATTATTCCAGGTGTTCCTGTTTTTTTTTCCCCCCATAGCTCCCCTCCACCTGATTCCCCACCCCACCCCATGCCCTTACCCCCCGCCACTGTCTTCATCCATAGGAGTTAGATTTTTGTCCAATCTCTTCCCCCACTCCTCACACCTGCTTCCCCTGAGAATCGTCAGTCCACTCCCTTTCTATGTCCCTGATTCTATTATATTCACCAGTCCATTCTGTTCTTCAGATTTTTTATTCACTTGATTTTTAGATTCACTTGTTGGTAGGTATGTATTTGATGTCATTTTGTTGTTCATAATTTTTATCTTTACCTTTTTCTTCTTCTTCCTCTTCTTAAAGAATACCCTTCAACATTTCATGTAATCCTGGTTTGGTGGTGATGAACTCCTTTAGCTTTTTCTTGTCTGTGAAGCTCTTTATCTGACCTTCAACTCTGAATGATAGCTTTGCTGGGTAGAGTAATCTTGGTTGTAGGTTCTTGCTGTTCATCACTTTGAATATTTCTTACCACTCCCTTCTGGACTGCATAGTTTCTGTTGAGAAATCAGCTGACAGAAGAACTGCTGCGCTGAAGACACGCTTATGGGGCAGGACTTGTTTCCGTGGGGCTTTGGTGCTCACTGAGTCTGCCTCTTGAATGTGTCACTTATGGATGTGAGGAGTTGAAATCTGGTGTCTCACACTGACCACTAGGTACACTGGCTTCTGGATCTCCAATGGGGTACAGGTCAGCTACTGTCTGAGGCCACCCAGCAGGAGCTACAGTGAGAGCTAGAGTTTTCTCCTCTTTGCTTGTGGTTTGGAGGTTTTGGAGCTGTCTGACGCGGGCTGCAAGTTTGCTAGGTTAAGCTGCGATAGGGCAGGGCTTTCTTATGCAAAAGCCGCTGCTTGGAGCTTGGCTGGGTTTGTAGGTTGTGCAGGGCAGGGTCTCAGGGTGTCACTAGGCTAGGGCGTGGCAAACAGCAATGGCTGCTAGTTAGTTGGCTCTGCGTCCCTGTCGGCAGTCCAATGCCCCAGTACAGTAAACAATTGTTCCTGTGTGCAGCTCTGCAAGCAAGCCACCCTCATTGGCAGACAGTCCAGCTTCTCCCCGTAAGAGTTTGGGTCCCCCGTGTATCCCCAGAAACTGTATTTCAGAGTAATCTGGGGCTTGTCTCCCTTTGGGTTGAAAAAAGCAACGCCCGCCGCCAGCCCGGATCACGCGCCTCCGTACCTCAGCTTTTCAGCGCTCGTGCACGTCTCAATGCTCGTTCTCTTTCCTTCTAGTTGTAGAACTTCCACTCATGCAGCTTTCCCGTGGTTCTGGGTGATAGACGTTTTTTCTTTTAGTTGTTTTTTTGAAATTGTTGCGGGAGGCAGCAGTTTTGGTGTTTACCTACGCCGCCATCTTGGATTCTCTCCAGGTGTCTCTATTTTTTATATTTTTAATTTTATTCTCTTTATTTCCTTCTTTTTGGATTTAATGTTTTGTTTTTGGGGCTTGGGTTTTTTTGTTGTTGTTTTGCCTTTTTGACATGATTGTTTAGCTCACTGATTTTCCGTCTTTTTCTAATACATGCACTTAAATTTCCCACACAGGATGACTTTCTATTTTGCTTTTTTTATATAGCTCAGATACAGAAATTTAAAATTGTGTTTCTTAATTTCTAACCATATGGGAATTTTTCTAATCATCTTGCTCAATTGCATTTGGGATGGAAACATGGTTTACATGATTTCCATTATTTTTTAAACATGTGGAGACTTAATGGCTGGTAACTCTTGTGAATAGTCCTTGGTTCACGGTGCACTGTCTAACTTGGGTTCTCCTAGAACCAGACTTGGGAACAAGGATTTGAGAGATGCTCCCAAACTGCATTAGAGGGCAGTGGGCAGAGACACAGGCAAGGAAAGCAGCACCTCAGGCACATGGTCAAGCAGTTGTTATCACTGTGGGCAGCAGCATTACTCTCTGGGACAGTTGAGAGTACATACTTCACACTCAAGGTGCGGGCTCTTTTTCACTAACCCCCATCAGTCACCTTGTTGAGGCTACTTTGGAGGCTGGAGTTTCAAGTCCTTGCCACTTCCTGGGATCATATCAATGGTGGCCCCATGGTGGTCATCCACTTCGGAGACCACTACCTATTGCCATAGCTGCCATTGCCTAAGCTTGTTATGGCTGTCTCATCAGCAGCTGCCATACATCACCTCAACCACCTGTGCTGCTGTCACTGCTGCCACTCTTCACTGTCCATCACGGCCACCATCGATGGAGGTATTGCCATAACAAGAATGCCTTCAAAATGCTTGACTCAGTTTACAAAGTGACCACCTTCCACCCAACCCATTTTGTCCCTTTCAGCCCTGTCCCTAGCTGTGGCTTGTAATTTGCTTTCCCCTCCTGCCTCCAGTCTTCCATATGGATCCCCAATGCAGAGCTGGCCTCCTCCCATCCACTTTGACTTAGTGCACACTGCCTGATATTCAGACACCTGGCTTGGCTCCAGGATACGTTGTGAAGGACAGGGTGCTGAGAAATGGCCTCATCCCAGTTTCAGGGCCAGAGGGCCATGCATTCATTTATCATTCCATCGACACTGACTGTGTCTTTTCTGAATTCCATGTATAAGACTAGCACTTGGGACATGTCACTGAACTAATGCATGGTGCCTCCATCAGGGACCCTAGTGCCAGTCAAGGCCAGGACCACATTGGCTCTCACCCACCCAGGAGCCATTACACGGCCCTCTAGTCATTGCACCCTGGAGTTCCTTTGCTGAGTCACCATGCTCTCCTGCCCCAGAGCCTGGAGGTGGGCTTCGCCTTGATGCCTAAGATCATTCTCTGTCCCTCCTCCCCAATGTCTCCCACTTGGAATCTTACGTTCTCAAATTGTACCAGCCAGGCTGGCTGTGGTCATCCACAGACCCCTAGGTCCCTCTCTTATCTTTGACAATTTCAGTGTCTGCATCACTGGCAGCCCCTTCACACTATCTTTGTCATAATCCTTGGTTCACTACCATGTAATGACCCTCCAACACATAGATCTCTTGTCCTCCCTTCAGTGTGGGAGCAGCATGATGGAAATATAAGAGCCAAGATCTTGCAGTGTGCTGGGGGCTGGGATGGTGTTTATAGGAGAGTAACTCAAATGCCCTAAATTTCAAGGGAAGCACAAGCAATTTTAGTTTCCTGGGCAACATATGTGATGCTTGGGAGAGACCCATTCAGTGTGTGGGATCACGAACTGGGCAGACAGGTGGATGGCTCCTTTGCAGGTCAGGTGGCCCGTTTATTATTTGGAAGGAAACACAGTGTGCACTGCCCTTGTATAGCTAAGGGCCAGTTAAACAGGAATACCTGCTGCCTATGCTTTGTTACAGGAAGAGGACACACTGGAGCAACAGCAATGAAGTAAGAATAGGCACCACAATGAAAGGTTAATTCATGGTAAGGGATCCAGAGAGGCCAGGGGCTGGGTGCTTTGTCCTTCCTTCTATAAAGATTGAGGCTGGAACTCTAGCCAGTTTTGCTCAGTGGATAGAGCATCAGCCTGTGAGCCGAAGGGTCCCAGGTTCCATTCCAGTCAAGGGCACCTACCTAGATTGCAAGCTCCTCCCAGGCCCGGGCCCTGGTCAGCGCACGTGCAGGAGCCAACCAATCGATGTTTCTCTCACATCAATATTTCTGTCTTTCCCTCTAAAAATCAGTGGAAAAATATCCTTGGGTGAGGATTAAAAAAAATAATAATAACGAGGGTGGACACACTTTCTCGGATCGGGAGCCACCTAGAGCACTTTGGAACCAGAGCCCAAAACGGGGGCTCAGCTGGGATGTTTACACTTTGCTGGTCATCTATGCATCTTCCCAAAGCAGCCTCAACTATCACCTTGATCTGTCAAACCTTCACATCATCCTACACACAACATTACCTCGTCACCATTTCTCTCTTTCTCTGCTTTACCTTTTGTTCAGAGCACACAGCACATCCTGACTTCACGTTATGCATGTGCTGGCTGGTTTGACTCTTTCATGCAAACCTGCTATCATGACAAGCTCTTTGGGTTGACCACACGCTTCTAGTGCCTGGCCCATAGGAGATGCTCAATACATTCCTGATAAAGGAGCCAATGAATGAATTCCTCTTAACCCAATTATAAATTTGATGAGATCCCAATCAAAATTCCAAGGGAATTTGATCAAATGATTCAAAATTCATACATACTAAAATTTAGAATATGGGTATCTTTTGAAACAGAAATTGTATCTGCAGGAAATAATTCAAAACCCGGCTAGAGTGGCTCAGTGGTTGAGCATGGACCCATGAACCAGGAGGTCATGGTTTGATTCCCATGGGAACATGGCTGGGTTGCACGCTTGAGACGGCTGATCAATGGTTCTCATCATTGATGTTTTCTACTCTCTCCCTTTCCCTTACTCTCTGAAATAAAAAAATATATATATTAAAAAAAAAGAAACTCCAGATCCCTTGTCAGTCATTGCCCTTTAAAAAAAAGGGGAGAGAAAATAATTGAACAAATGTTCATAGGTTGTCACAGAATTATTCATAAAGCAGAAAACAAAATAATGTTAAATCCATTAATTAGAAGTACATTATATAATTTATGATGTAGCAGGAGAAAAAGATACTAGAAGATGTTATTTTTCAGAAACATTTTCAATATTTGAAATAGAATATATTATCAAACAGAAATAAAATATGATTTAAAAATATAGATAAGTGTATATTTACATATATGACTAGCATATCTGAAAGGATGTGTATAAAAATATGTGTAATTATTTCCATTTTGGTATGTGGATGATCACTTGGTTTAAACTTTTTTTCTAACTATAATCACAAATTATTTTTATAATAATCTACTTTTATTTTTAAATAGAAAAAATAGAACCTAATCCAATTTCTTTATTGTAAAGATGAAGAAATTGGTATCAGGATTTAAATTGTGTGTGTATTTGAGTATTGAAGGTGGTGATAAAGAAGTGTGTCCAGTGTAATCCACCTGGAAAGATGAGCTGGTTTGATTTTGCCTAAAGGTTGGCAGTTGTGTTGTGTGTGTTTTTTCTGAAGCAAATTGTGCTTATAAAGATAAATCCCATGACTAGCAATCAAGTGTCTTGCCGCAATTCAGAAATTCATGCACTTGACTAATTGTATCACAGACATTAAGGCAGCAAAACACAGACCCACAAATATCTCAGTTTTGTTCCCTCCTGCATCCCCACACACATTTTCTTGTTTCTAGATGGCTCTATTCTGTCTTGTTCATTTCTCAGAATAGTTTTAGGACTCTCAATTGCCTTGCTCTCTGCTGACAAATTTATTTCAATTTCCATTCTATTCAACCTCATCTGTCCATTCTTTAAGCTTCTTGCTATTCCGTTTTCTTCTATTTTCTTCTCTTTAAAATCTCATTCTCACAGAGTTGAAAAAAAATCTATTTTAATATCATATAAAAAGTCACAACTTCTTAAATGGTTTTAGTTCTTATAGTTTTTTATTGTTTGTACTAAATGTTTTACTCAAGTTTCTTTCACCTTATCTTTAAATTTCACATTACCTTCTTTCAGTCTTCTACCTTCCCTTTCTCACCTCACTATGGAGTGTATCTCAGAAGACTTGCCTCTGGTTCTATCATTCTTTTGTAAAGTACAATTTCCATTTAATTTTTTTCAGATAATGTTTCTTCAGTCCTTACAGACTTAGCTCCTTACATGGGCTTTGGTGAGGGTCCTGGAGCAGTCCCCGCAGGTCTGACTTGGGTGGGGGTGTTTAGTCCCTCCAGACATAGTGAGAATGGATCCTGACTCCTTGCTGTGATGGCACTGACATCCAAGACCCTCGCTTCGGGAATGTCCCTAAAGGCTGTGGCCTCTACTGCTTCCTGTGACCAACTTCTTAAAGGCCTTGTCCTTGGGCAGGCATCGGGCGCAGCTGGTGCAGAGAATAGGCTGCACATGGCTGCGGCCTTTTTTGGCACAACTGTTGGTCCCTCTTTTCTTGATTGTCTTGGAAGAGAGGGTCCCAGAGAGCCAGTTCCATCATTATCGTCTTTCTAGTTTCTATCATTCCAACAAGCATTGGAGGGGTCCCTCCTCATCCTGTGGAAATGTACACATAGCCAGGAAAATGTATGATATTTGCTGTGCCACTCCTAAGAAGAATATTTTGTATTGTCTTCGATAAACTTTTACCTAAAACCTAAGAGTATCCACAAAGAGAGATTTTGTATCCAAACATGTTTTCCATGAGGACAAAGTCCATGAAAATGAGATCATAGTAAGAATCATTTTCACTTCTGCTGCCAATCATTCAATTGCTTCCTTTTGTCTCAGAATAAAGGTCTGAGTGTTCCACTGGCCAACTAGGATCGGGGCTCCAGCTGGCAGGACCGGATGTAACTGCAGGACAGAGTGGCACCTGTGAGCTCCCAGGAGCCACACCTCAGGTGTCCCTCCCAGTGTCAGGAGCCCCAGGAGTTGCTACACAGCAAGGTCTGGGGCTGACCAGGGAGCCATGGGCACTGGTTCTCTGGACTGACCAGCAGGGAGAGTCCACCCCTACCTTTGCCCAACTCCTGCCCGGCCTCACCTCTCATTGTCTCTGGGCCGCCTCCTGCAGCAGCACTATCTCCTCCATTACTTTTTGCTCCTGGGCCCAGAGGGAAGGAGAGGATGCAGGAACTGCCTGAGTGGGGGTAAGGAGTGGGGCAGGGGCCCAGTCCTGGGTCTTTGCACACAGGGCACCCTTCTTCCCCCTAATTCCATCAGGCCCTCCCTGTGCTCAGAGATGGGCAT
The DNA here is from genome assembly GCA_026230045.1 of Corynorhinus townsendii. Lineage (NCBI taxonomy): Eukaryota > Metazoa > Chordata > Mammalia > Chiroptera > Vespertilionidae > Corynorhinus > Corynorhinus townsendii. The sequence goes on along the minus strand of JAPDVU010000007.1, from coordinate 107,499,366 downwards.
CGACAACCCTTCCTCCAGGAGGTTCTCCTTGATGCCACCCCTACCCCCAGCCACCTACTGGAGGGGTCTCCCACTTCTGTTATCAAGCTCTCCCAATAAATGGAAGATGCAGGGGATGGAGCCCAGCTGTGTGCTGGCCAGGGCATCTCTGATTCTCATTCCCCTCTTCTGCCCCCCAAGAGTTGTCACAGCTGCTCACCTTCTTTTTCTCTAGGTTGATCTGATTCCCCTGGAAGGCAAATATCCAAAGTCCATCAGAAAGAGCTCCCTGGATAAATATCACATGATCTCACTCATCTATGGTTAATAATGAACAACATAAACTGATGAACAAAAGCAGATCCAGAGACAGGGAAGCAAACTATCAAACCTCAGAGGGAAGGTAGGGGAGGGTGGGGGTAAGGGGGAGAGATCAACCAAAGGACTTGTATGCATGCATATAAGCCTAACCAGTGGACACAGACAACAGGGGGGTGAGGGCATAAGTGGGGGAGGGGGGTTGGGAAGGTAATGGGGGGATGAGGACAAATATGTAATACCTCCATCAATAAAGAAATTAAAAAAAAAAAAGACTAGCCCCCAGTGCCCACCCTTCTTATGATGCACTACCACCAGGTCCCAGGAGGGGGCAGGAAATGGAAAGACAGAACTTGGACCCAGGCCAGACTCAGGGCTCCACAGGAGGGGGGATATGAATCACTATGAGGGGCCTGTCACTCCAGCTCCCAGGGGCGGCTGTGCTTAGAACTCTGGATTCAATATGGGGGCACTCTGTCCCCAAAAGCCAATCCTGGTCACCCCAGCTCAGGCCCAAGGTCACCCACCTCCAGATAATCCTCCATCCTACTGTCCAGCATCTTTTGGTCAGTCAGAAATTTGCCAAGGAAGAGAACACACTGGGCAAACAGGGTAAGGGTGGGATGAGACCCTGCTCTCAGGTGCCCACAGACCCTCCCCTTAAAGTCTCCCACCCTCAGCCTCCTGACCACTTCAGGGTTCCCATGTAGAGCAGTCCAGGTCCCTTAGGGCCTCCACTCAATTGCCTCATCCCTCACTCTGCAGGAACCCCTCTTGATCGGCTCCCAGGACCTCCTTTTGGCAAATCACAGGGTCTGTGTTCCCGGGCCAGCCCCACCCTATATCCATCCTGTACCCAGCTCCTCCAGAGCCTCCTCTTGGTCACTTCTAAGGGAGGGTTTCAGGTTCTGTGGGCGCAGGATGTAGGGATGGGGGAGGAAAACCTCCCTCTCTTGACTTGGAGGCCCAGCTGGGAGGGCAAAACCCCCTCTCCTCTGACCCTGGAGCACCCCCTAGACAGGGTCACTCACCTTCTTCTGCAGCCTCTTCTTGGCTCCTCGGAGGTAGAGCATCAGAATGGCAAACCTGGGGGGATGCTTCCGCCAGGGTGGAGGACAGGGTCATTGAGGTCATGCTCACCTCACCCCATTCCTCCCACCACCCCTGCCCTCACACCCTGGACATCTGACCCAAGTCAGCTGATACAAATGCCATCCCAAGTCCAGCATGCTCTGATTCTGGACGGCTCCCAGTTTCGATGCTCACTCGGTGTGTGTGACCTTAGGCCTGGGCCTGGCCTCCCTGATCCATTCCCTCCTCTGGAAAGTGGGAGAGGTCCACCTAGCTCACAGGTTCTCCCGAGGACTCAGTGTCATTACTGTCATAATTGTTCTTACCCTCAGCCCTCCAGGTGGGACAGGGCAGGGAGATCTGCACAGTCCTTTCCTGCCCTGAACTCATGACCACCCAGTGAGACCTGTAGCACGGGATGGTCACCCCTGCATGTCAATCATGAGGAGACTGATTGACAGCGAGTGTTATAGGGGCACAGTGGGAAGTCTCAGAATGCACACCTCTCTGTCTCTGGTCTAGCCAGTGGGACCTGAGGCCAAGTAACCCTTTGGATCCCCTGGCCCGTGGGAATCCCATCCCTGGGGCACGAAGGAGGCACTCCCCTTGGAGGTGTGGTGAAGACAGAAGGAGCAGGAGGGCCCTGGCATCCTGAGGACAGGCTGGGCTGGTTTGGGGAAGAAACGTACCCCACCCAGCTGTTCACCTGACAGCCTGGAAGAAACTAAGGGCCAGCAGAGGGACCAGCATGGGAGCCAGAGACCCGCTCAATGTGCCAGCTCTGCATCCCATCCTGGAACAGCCTGGCCGCCACCCTGTGTGCCATGACCACGGACTCCTGTCCCTGAAACTGCCCACACCCCCACCTGGCCAGGACCAAACAGATCCCTCTTCCTGGTAATTGGGACCGAGAGGGTGAACATTTCCAGAGAATCTTTAAGTAACAAACTACCAGAGCCACATCCTGTGCAGTCCCCCCATCCCTCACACCCTCCTCTCTGCAGACCTCCAGGCTTGCTCTACCTTGATGAGCTGTTCCCTGCTCAGTGAGTTGTCTTCCTTACACAGTTTTTTCACTGTAACTGTGTGCCTCCTGAGGGGAGGGGAAGAGGAAAGACGTGTTTAGGAAAGATGGGGGAGATGAGTTAAGGGCAAATTCCTTTTGACAGTCTCATGTTTGAAACTGCCGTGGTGAGGGCATCACTGGGTTCCTCTGAGCAGGAAGGTCTCCGTGGGGCCGGGGCAGGGCTCCCATGTGGGTCACTGGATCCCCATTCCTATTTCTATGGAGCAGCCCTGTTTGGACCAGTTTGGATTTCAACCGGGCATAGGGTTCTGGTGCTGGACACACTTGAAAATCTCTACTCACACAGACTGCAGCTCCCATTCTGCTGGAGTTGCTGGCCCTCTGCTCTGTGGGCTGTGCAGCAGCAAGTGGCTGGCTGGGGAGGTCCACAGATCAAGAAGTGTGAGGGAGCACAGGACTTGGTTGGAAAGTCTGTAAGGAGGAATCTCTGAAAGGTCAGGGTCCTCTAGGGGGACCATGCTGAAGGCAGCAGCCCCTGCCTTGACTTTTCCAAACAGGTCTGAGCCCCTGAGTGTCTACTGGGATCTTTATGTTTAGTCTTTAGACATCCTTGCTTAAAGGACACTGCAGATGCATGTGTCTTCTCGAGGCTACTTACCCTGCTGATAGTATCTAGAAGTTAATTTTAGTTCAAGCTGTCGCTACAGTAAAATCCTAAGGAGGCAGGAGAACAGGGCTATTTGGTTACTATAACTAAGCAGTCCCTTAACCCTCTTTTTCACAGAAACATATGTCAGAGTAATCATTCATCTATCGCTCAAGGTCTGCCAGTCAACCCCAGCCAAGAAGCTCCCTGTGGCCTCTTGGAGCTGAGGACGCCTGCAAGCCACAGCCACAAGAAACCCACTCCTCAGTCCTATACCTGCAGGAAACCAAATTCTTCCCACAACCGGGGTGAGATTGGAAGCACCTCCTTTCCTCCCAGACACTCAAGGAAGACCACAGTCTCAGCCAAAACCCTGGTCTTGTGAGCCCCAAGTCAAAGGAACCGCTTACACCACGCCCTGCTCCTGATTGCAGAAGCTGTCAGTCACAAATGTGTACTGTCACTAGGTTAGTGATAACAGCAAGGATGAATGTGTACTGTCACTAGGTTATTGAAAACAGCAAGGAATGACTATGCCGCATCCTTTATCAAATCAGGTTCTCCATCTTAGAAGAAACTTCCTGTTGGAGAGAGTGCTCGTTCATAACACAGTTTCCTAAAAGTGAAAGTTACATGTTGCCTTGATGGAAGACAGTTCTGTGGGGTTCCCCCATGGTTCTGCTTGTCTTGCATGGGGCACTGTCTGCCCTTGTTCCTTTGTGTGTAGAAAACAGTTTTGGAAGAGTGTGTCAGCCTCTGGAACAAAGGGCAGGCTTATTTTAAGCCCTAGGAGATGGAGATGAGGTCTCCCTTGGAGCCAAGGGCAGATGTTCTTCTGCCCATTATTAAAGACATGGATTTTCTAAGCTCACTGTTCCTTTTCTGTGATGCCACCCACTGTGTATGCAGACGTCACCTGGCCATCTTCACATGGGATTTGGGGCTCAGAGACCTGGCACAAAAATGGTGATACTCTACTGCTATGTCATAAGTAATAGATTCTCCTTTCTCTGTGACCCAGCAGTTTGATGGAATCAGTTAGCATTTATGGGAATGTGGCAGGCAGGCAGGGTCAGACTCCTCAGAATTCTGAAGAAGCAATTGAGAATGATGTACAGCACATACTTACGTAGAAAATTTGGAAAACACATTTATTTGTAAAGGTAGAAATGCAAATACTATACAAAGTAACCTCTGAACCTACTGAGTAGGCGAGAGAATTTGAGCCTTGCCATTCCTCCCCCTCAGCACATGGTATTACTCCTTTTCTACCAACCTCAGCCACACTGTTACCTGATAACGTCTCCACACCTAGGGTTAGTTTGGCATGAACAATACTTAAGATAGTTTTTATTGTGGAGGAATTTTAGGAAGTTTATCTGCCAGGGTGTTATCCCGCATCTACTAGGGTTCAGGAATCTGGAGAAGGGGCTGCAAGTAAATTAATAAAGAGGCTAGAGAAGAAATATGAATTTGGAAGGCATTTTGGGGGAGCTAGAGGAGGCATAGTATTAGTAACTTAAGTTTATCAAATCTCTGGACCCCTCACATTTTATTAACACATTTTTCCCTAGAGCAAAGGAGATATACATATCAAAGGCAAGGTTTAGTAAACAGTAAAAAGTTTATCAGGTTGGGGGAAATGCCTACAGCTGTTCAGCAGCAGGTAATAACACACAGATTTTCAGGTTGAGGAAATGCTTTCAGCTATTGCAGCAGCAGGTAGCATTCAGCCCTGCTGAAGCCCCAAGGTTCATCAGCCTTTTGATGAACTTCTTGCATTTATGACCTGCTGGAATTAGCTTCTAGCATTTATCCTTATCAGTTGCTCATGACATGACCAGGCTGCTGTCCCTCCCACAGAATGACTGCCTAGTGCTATTTGTAGCTATGCTTCCATTTGGTCCCATATGACAATATCTTCACGGTGCTGTCTCAGAGTCCATTGCAGTCACCATTTCAAGTCTTGCTGTCTACTAACTTAGCAATTGTATAATAGCAAGGGACTCAGAGGCTTAAAACAGGAGGAATTGATGGTTAAAGTCAGAATCAGCAAGCAAGAACCTGATAAAAAGGTACTAATCAAACTCACCTCAGAGTTTTCTCCCTAAGAAGATGGGGGAATCCCATCTTGTATTTAGTTTCCTCATGCCACCTTCTCTCAATATGATCACAGCTCTCTAAAACTGTTTCTCTTGGGAAAAGTGGGTTATTGCGGTTTGAAAATGCAACACTTCAATTGTGCGCTGACAATGTTGTAAACCCTCTTTTTGAGAAGAGATAAAATTTTAAATCAGAAATATGAACTTCCTCTTGAGATAAGACAAGCTTTAATAAATTAATAAAACCTGTAATTTCCTAGATTTTTAGACTTCTATGTGTTTAATGCTCTAAATTGCCCCAAATCTTAGAACTGATTTTATAAATATCTTGTGAGACAGAAAGGGGGTCCAGCCAGGCTAGCCAGAATTTGAAATGGAGAAGACATTGTGTTTTACACTGAGTGGCCAGATTATTATGATCTCTCAACACATAATATTCTGGCCACTCATATATATCCTATATAATAAAAGGCTAATATGCAAATTGTCCCCTTGACCAGGAACTTGACCAGCAGGCAGGCCGGCCAACCACCATGTCCCCTCCCCCTGGCCAGGCTGGCTGGACTCCACCCATGCACGAATTCATGCACCAGGCCTCTAAAATAAATAAATAAATAAATAAATAAATAAATAAATAAATATCTCCTACCTGATAAAGAGGGAATATGCTAATTGACCATCACTCCATCACAGAGATGGCTGCACCCACAGCTGAGGCCAAGTTCCCATGAGGAGCCTTAATGAGCAATCAGCAGGGACCTGAAGCTACCCCCTCCCCCGCCCCCCTGGGGCTTGACAAGGGACCTCAGGCTGTATCCCTTGCCTGGTGTCAGGCTGGGGGATCACAGACCACACCCCCGCCCCAGTGCCAGGCCAGGGGACCTGAGGCCATGCCCCCCCACCCTGCAGGGCTTGACAGGGAACCTCAAGGTGTGCTTCCTTTCCTGGTGCTAGGCTAGGGGACCTTAGGCTGCTCCCCCTGCCCCAGCACCAGGCCAGGGGATCTCAGGCCACCCCTGCCCCCACCAGGTGGGACTTGACAGGGGACTTCAGGCCATGCTCCCCACCCATCAGGGCTTGACAGGGGATCTCAGACCGTGTCCCCCACCTGGTGGGGCTTGGTGGATGATCTCAAGGCACGCCCCCCCGCCCACCACCCCCCACCCTGGTCTGGGCTAGGGGACCTCAAGCCACCCCCTCCTGTCCTGGCACTGGGCCAGGGGACCTGAGGCTATGCCCCCTGCCCAGCAGTGCTTTATGAGGGTGGGACTGGCCGGGTCTGGATCTAGCCCAGTGTGGGGGTGGGGAGGGAAGCCGGGTGTGGGTCTCCCAGGATTTTGAGGTGCATGTGGGTGGGCGGGGACTTGATTCTGGGTCCTGTGGTGTGCCCCAGACTCTGACAGGATGAAGGGTTTCATATACATTTTACTAATTTTCTTTCATCTCTGACACTTCTATTATAGAGAAAGGGCAAATAGCAATATTAAATTACTTCCTCTAATTAATCCTCTTTTAATGTACACGAATTTCGTGCACCGGGCCGCTGGTATACACACACACACACACACACACACACACACACACACATATACACTGAGTGGCCAGATTATTATGCATTCAGAGATCATAATAATCTGGCCACTCAGGGTATACACGCTCAAACAAAAGAGGTGTCATGCCAATTAGTGACATCGGTGCTACATTAACATAAGCAGGTTATATAAGGGTGTCCCTGCACAGTATGTACATTGCTATTGCTGAGTCATTGGCCTCGTGCATGAGTAGGGCAAAGGGGCCTTTAACATAGTAATGCTGCCGTGTCCTTTCCTACAAGCGTATGTATGGGGTGTATGCCTTGAACCTCCAGCGTATTCTGGGTAGGGTCCCCACAGCATGTCAGTGCTGTGACTCGCTTCTTGCTAGTAGACTCTCTCTGCTGCCTTCTTGCCTTGTATGTTTTGATGATGTTGGGGAACCCACATGACAAGAAGCGGTGGGTGGCCTCTCGCTGCTAACTGAAGCCTCTGCTTACAGCCAGAAAAATATTGAAGCCCTTAGTCCTATAACCACAAGAAACTGAATTCTGTGCAAGCCCAGAAGCAGAACTGTCCCCAGCATAACCTGTGATGAGCCCCAAATCCCAAGTAACGCCCTGGTTGCAGCCTCCTTAGACCTTCAGCAGAAGACCCATCTGGGCCTGGACTCCTGGCCCAAGGAAACTGTGACATAATAAACCTCTAATTGTGCTATTGTTATGCAGCAATAGCTTCTAAGGTAGAGACCTGTATATTCTGTCACAGACATTAAAAGTGAGAATTAAGGGTTTGATCTATTTAAATTTTCTCTGCATACTGATGATATCTGGAGAGTTTTGCTAACAACTGGGATGACTACAGCAACCAAAGAGGTCTATGTGATTGTATTGGGCATATCTGTGTCTGTATCCAAAACACAACCTCAGGGGCCCTGAAGTGAGCTGCTCCTGTTTGCAAGCACAGTGCAGGAGCAGCGAGTTGGTGGCCTGCAGGTGTCCATGCCAGGACTTCTGTGCTCTGAGGAAGCAGATGCCTCGCGTGGCAGCAGAAGAGGATGGGAGGGGGATGGGGAAAACAGGAGAGGGCTGCTCTCTGAATCCACCGGATGTGAGGTATGAGCCTCCATGAGCAGAGCGGGTCGTGGCAGAAGCAGAAGGACTTGTTTACTTAAGAGACTTGGTCAGATCGTGAGTCTAGGCGGTACTGTCAGTGCCCCTGGAGTGCTGCAGGGTGGCAGGGCGACACGATTCTGCACGGAAGGCAGCACTGCTCTGGCACCTGAGCACGAGGGTCTTTGGGAGGACTGGGGGGAACTGCCAGCACAGACTGGGGTGCTCACAGAGAGGCATCTGGGGAGGGTTTAAGGGCAGACAAGGGAACACCAGAGGAGAGCTGGGTGACCTTGTCAGTGATGCTGCCTCACAGGTGGGATGATTAGCAGGATAAGTCACTCTTTGTGGATTGTGCCTCCAGGTCCCTATTAACCATAGCTGGGGCCACATTTGATGAGCACTGATGCTTTAGCACCAGATAGAGAGGATGAGGGGCGAGGAAGGAAGTAGGGAAAGATGAGAAGCCCTGCACTGGCACTGCATCGCCATAGGCTGTCAGAACCTTAGTCGCCTGCGAGGCAAAGTGTGCCCACTCAGTCACATGGCACATCTCCTGACAGGCTGTGTGGAGAAGCACCTCAGAGCAGTTCATCCGAGGGAGAAGAAATGAGACTTAAATGGCTCCTTCCTGCCCTATTCCTATGGATCCTACTTTGCCCCCTTTATCCTCAGGCAAGGTAAATATGTGGATATTTTGGTTTTAGGGAAATGACCACAGAGAAAGGCAGGCCATTCAAAGTTCTAAGAGTGACTCTTCTGTCTTAGTGTTTGGGCTGCTATGACAAAAATACCATAAACCACATGGCTTATAAGCAACAATTTATTTCTCATAGTTCTGCAGGCTGGGAAGTCCAAGATCATGGTGCTGGTAGTTTCAGTGTCTGCTTTCTGGCTCATTGAGAACCTTCCCTTCACTGGGTCCTCACTTTGTGGAAGGGGCACTAATGCCAGTCATGAATGCTCCACTCTCATGACCTTAAGTACCTCCTGCAGGGCCCACCTCCAAACACCATCACATACAGCACATGATTTCAACAACGGAATTTGGCAGGGTGAGGGGGGCGGGGAGGCACAAGTATTCAGTCCTCTCAGCAAGGTCCTCCTTGGATTGAAGTCTTCTGAGAAGAGGCATTTGAGTTAAACCCTGAGGGGTGGCATTCCAAATAAAGAAATGAGGATGTACCCAGATACTAAGACCACAAAGTGCAAGGAGTGTTATGGGACTCTCAGGAGACCATATTAGTGTAGACATAAGGTTTCAGCCAATTTTATATTTCAGGATAAAGAATTGAACTTCATTTCTTAGGCCATAAGTTGTCTATTTTGTGTGTGTGTGTGTGTGTATGTACATATATGTGTCCCTCATCTGAGGATATGTTTACTGATTTTAGAGAGAGGAAGGGAGAGAGAGAGAAACATTGATGGGAGAAACTTGAATCAGTTGCCTCCTGAAGGCCCTCTCACCTGGGATCAAACTGCAACCTAGGTATGTGCCCTGATTGGAAATCAAACTCACAACCTTTTTTGGTGTACAGGAGGACGCTCAACCAATTGAACAATGGAATCAGGGCTCCATTGATATTTTTAACCTAGAGATCCCACACAATGGGAGAGTAGAGCTCAAGAAAGTTTTCTAGTTTCCATCAATGTGATATTGTAGTTAAATCCATGGCGGGGGGGGGGGGGGGGGGCGCGGAAGGGGGGAGGGGGAGAGGAGCAGGGTAAAGCTGAGGTTCTTAATCCAGGTCTAGGGATCACCTAGGTGTGTCTGTGAAGCTCAGAAATTGCATGCAGTGTTTCTGTGAGGGCCTCCATGTCTTTCGTCAACTTTTCCAAGGGTCTGGCCCTACAGGGTTAAAGAGCCCTAGCAAAGAGAGAAAATCGGCATGCCCCCTCATTTCCCCTATCCCACTGGGGGAGTGAGCAAAACCAGCTTGAAAGTGTGGTAGTTCAGAGATAGGAAGCAGTTCAGGCTCCTAGTGACATGACCTGGAGATGTAGAAGCCAGGAAGGTCCTGCCACAATACAGACACTAGCTGACTTGGTGCTGCTTCTGGGCTCTACACTGTGCTGGGAAAGGAGGTGGGTGGTACCAGCCAGGGGGACTCCAGCATCCTTCCCCAGGAGGCCTGCAGGTGCAGGCCCGCAGGCTGCTGTGCCTCCCACCTCCCGCGAGACCTGGTCCTTCAAGGCCCAGACCCCGGGGCAGGCGCAAAGCAGGACGGGACACTAAAATGGGGAATCTCCCTTTGATTTTAGAGCGGGTAGCTAAGGCCCCACGTCCTCAGCTGCTGCTCGCTTTCCCTCAGGAGCAGGGGATGGAGAGGGACTGAAAAGCTGCAGTGGTGGAGGAGTCCCTGTGACCAACTCTGCTGTTGCCCTGGGGGCGCAGCCAGGCCCACTGCACCTGAGGAGTCCAGAGTTACTCAGGGGAGGGTCTGGCCAGTGGCGCTGCTGATCCCGCCTGTCCCTGACCCAGCACCCGACCACAGCGGGTGGCGTGGGGCCAGAGGGCGACCTGAGCTCCTGGCTGCGTGGCCTGGGGGCTGGGCTCTGGGGCGCCAGTTCTCACGCCGCCCCTCGGCCTCCTTGGGAGCTGAACGCGGTGTCCGCCCCTAGGATGGCACTGTCTGAGGCCCAGGCTCAGTTTGCGGGTCTCACCGACCCCTGAGGGGCCCCAGAAGCTGCCCTTTTGCCCAGACTCAGGTCAGGTGCTTTCTGTGTGCATTTGGATTCCTCCGGCATACTCTGAAGTCCCATGTCCCCTGTGGTTTAGGGTTCAGGCTCTGGAAGAGGGGCCCCACGCAAATGAAAGAGACAAGACAAGACATAATTTGGAAATATTGGGGGACCAGGCGGGAGCCCAGCTCCAGAGGAAGGACTCCGCTTAGGCAATGGCCTAACCATCCTTTTATTCAATTTGGGATACACCTATAGCCCTTAGGCCGGCAATTTCCAGTAACAGGCAGATTATCTTATCAGTAAGGATTTACATGACTGTCTGGTGGGGAAGTTGCTTCAGCTACCATGGGCTGTTCTAAACAGTGGTGTACAGCCCTGACCTTTGCCTAGCTCCAGGGTCACCAGCCTTCCGGGTTCCCTGTCCACACCTCTCTGCTAGTGAAGACAATGGGTGGCTGCCTGCAGTACTCTGATTATGCTCCCACAGGCACTATGTCAGTCAGGTCCCAAGTTTAAGTGTTCTCAAAATTGACTTATGAGAAGGAGGAAAAGTGTCACGAATGTGACATAACACTTAATTCACAGAAAACATAACTGAAACTAGAGCAGCATGGCAACCACAGGCTCAGATATTTTCAGCCAAGAAAGCTGCTGGTGCCAAAAAGACCTCAGAGGAGAAACCAAGTCAAATTAAACTTTGTGTTGTAAATGCCATTTCAAACACTGTTTTTAAAGGTTGTCTAGTGCTGACAGGAAGGTTTGTTTTGATTGCTGTTTTTGAGGATTGCAGCTTAACCAATCTGGAATGCCCTTTGATGTTATGATTACTTGTACACCTACAATGTGATAGGATTGTATGCCACTCATCTAAAGATTAATGGCTCTTTTGTAAACTTATGATAATTTTCTTTGGGTTTTGATTCCAACAGCTGACCAGAATGTGTTTGAATTCATACAGAAATAATGTTGATATCTGAAACCCATGTGGAACTTCTCTGAAGAAAGAGCAACAATGATTGCAGGAATTTATTCCTGGGGATTTGCAGGAATTTGTTCCTTTCTGTCAAGACCACTGCAAACACCACCCTAATGCTTTGAACCTTCAGCTTCCACAGCTGCAGCCAGCCTCTGAGTTATGGTCCTCTGATGGTGCTGCTGGCTTGGTGGGATCCCTGCAGGAGGTTACAATCCACGAAAAACAGAAGGTTTTATTAAGATTCTCTCTCAGTTTGTTTTTGAAATGTAGAGAGATGCAATCTACTTGTAATTTAAGGCTACCCAGATGCAACTGAGAAATGAGTATAATGCTATTTCTAGGGTACAGATTAAGATTTGGTAATTTTTATCAAAGCTAAAAATAATGACCTTATTGTATTATAGTGTCATGGCTGTTTATTTAGACATATAACTCGGGGATTTATAATGAGAATCACTATGATTATGGTCCATTTAAAACCTCTTTCTTCACTTAGTATGTGGGGACCAGATTTCATGTTATTTGATGGTTAGATAGTAGAATTAGCAATGGTCCCTGCTGCCAAAAACTTAGTTTCTATAGAAGAAAAAGAATGCCACATAAGTAGATAAGGTACTAGTTTTTAAGTAAGGGAATGAAAAAGTAAGTGCATGTTAAACAGTCAATCTTTCTCATCTGAATTCCATTTCTGTATCCCTTTTGGGATACCAAAATTTCCAGAAGTGGAAGACTATGTAGTTAGGAATCTAAACCTTTCTCTGCCCTGTCCATTTTGACTGTTGGGACAAGGACACGAAGGTGAATGTATATGCAGTTTGAAGCACGGAAATCTGCATGATGGGTAAGCTCCCCCAGTGACCCATGTGCACTTCACTGCCCCCTCTGCATCACCCCCCATATGTTTAATACGTCTTTTTAGTCCCCTAAGAATGTTGGTTTAATTTTTGGATATGTAGGTAAGGTCTAATTTTTGTTTGTTTATATTTTTGGCAGCATCAAATGGTCATGCAATAATAAAATACTTAATTTAGAGAATTCTTGAGTAAATTCTCATTTTTGAAATCCTGTAAGGTACAGTATAATACATACACCCACACCCCCTCCTCTGTTAATTAGTGGCACCAAACCTAAGAGTTGGACTTGAACGGAGTCCTACTCCACAGACAGAGAGTAGGAGACTTGTATCTGGATTGCTGTTCAATTTTAATTAATAAATCTTGCTCCATACTGTTGCAAAAGAAATAAAAGTAGCGCTTAAACCTGTCTTACGTAGGTAAATTTTTAAGGAAAGCTGGCAGTTAAGGAGAGGCAGAAGTGAAATTGGAGAAGTGGATTATGACAAGGAACTGTATGTGGCTTGAAATACGGTGATCTGGAGCAAAGGAAGTAAAAGCCAGGCATTGGCTGTTTACAAGGCCTTTACGGTTGATAGTCCTGTTCAACAGGTGAGTTTATTTGAACTTTAGTATCTGATTGACTATTGAATAATTTTTAAAAATATATTTTATTGATTTTCTACAGAGCGGAAGGGAGAGGGAGAGAGAGTTAGAAACATCAGTGAGAGAGAAACATCAATCAGTTGCCTCCTGCACACCCCCCACTGGGGATATGCCTGCAACCAGGTACATGCCCTTGACTGGAATTGAACCTGGGACCCTTCAGTCCACAGGCCAACGCTCCATTCATTGAGCCAAACCAGTCAGGGCTTGAATAATTAAAAAAAAAAAAAAAAAGCTTTTACTTTAAATTTCAACAGAAATAATAATAAAAAAAAGTATAATGATCCTAGTAGCTGGGTATATGTTTTAACATATAATGAAGATAATGGTAGGGAAATAACATTTAATTTATTTTCTATATCACTTTTTTATACTGTCCTTTGTCAATTTAATGCTAATGTTTAAAAACTTGAGTAATTCAATTAGTTATTGTCAAAAAAATTTTATAAGACTGATATTTAAGGGTATCCTATATAATAAAAGGGTAATATGCAAACTAACCGAGGAACAACCAGGAATCACTGGTCACTATGACACTAGCCACCAGGGGCAGATGCTCAATGTAGTAGCTGCCACCTGGTGGTCAGTGCGCTTCCTCAGGGGAAGCACTGCTCAGCCAGAAGCCAGCTCATGGCTGGCCAGGGCAGCAACAGTGACTGGAACCTCTCCCGCCTCCGTGGCAGTGCTAACGATGTCCAACTAATGGCTTAGGGGAGTGGGCCTAAGCTGGCAGGTGGACATCCCCCAAGGGGGGCCTGGACTGCAAGAGGGCGCAGGCTGTATTGAGGGACACCCCCACCCCAAGTGCATGAATTTTTGTGCACCAGGCCTCTAGTAAGAATATATTAACACATGATTATATTTGGTTGCAAAGTGTTGAATAAATAAAAATTAGGTTCATAGTAAAAATACTTGGAGAGTAAGGGAAAGGAAAAAAAATCTAATTTGCTGTCATTGCACATGCTCAGGTTGCTGGCATGCTCCCCAGTAGGGGGCGTGCAGGAGGCAGCAGATCAAAGTTTCTCTTCGATGTTTCTACCTATCCTCTGAAATCAATAAAAATATATTTTTACTAGAGGCCTGGTGCATAAAATGTGTGCACTGGAGGGAGGGGTTCCTTCAGCCCGGCCTGCGCCCTCTTGCAGTCTGGGACCCCTCACTCCTTACCACCCGCCTGCTCGGTGCTCCTTACCACTTGGCTCATCGCGCCTTAGCACTACTGTGGGGGTGCGAGAGGCTCCCGCCACCGCTGCTGTGCTTGCCATCTGTGAGCCTGCATTCTGGCTGAAAGGCATTCGCCCTGTGGGAGCGCAGTGACCACCAGGGGGTAGCTCCTGTGTTGAGCGTCTGCCCCCTGGTGGTCAGTGCGCATCATAGTGACCAGTGTTCTGGTCGTCCTGCTGTAATGGTCGCTTAGGTTTTTATTATATAGACTAGAGGTCCGATGCATGAAATTCATGCACAGGTAGGGTCCCTAGGCCTGGCCGGTGATCAGGGCCAATCTGTGGGGTGACCAGTGGGGCAATCAGGGGCCCCCACTGGCACCCGCCTTGGCTGGCCTGGGGCCTGTAGGCTGGTGGCAGCTCCTGCGTTGAGTGTCTGCCCCCTGGTGGTCAGTGTGCATCATAGCGACCAGTCGTTCCACTGATAGTTCCACCCTTCGGTCGATTTGCCTATTAGGCTTTTAATATTATATAGATATGTATTTATATTTCATAAACTTAAATATAAATTTATATGTATATTTATATACAGAAAGCTATATATATTTCTAACTGATTTAAAAAAGAATAAAAACAAATAAAAACTGGTAATTAAGCATTTGCCCTGCCCTTTGAGGAAGCCTTAAAGTTCATCTCCAGTTAATAAAGGAAAACCCTTATTTAAAGAAGAATACCAGCTAATAAATATAGAAGGAATGGTAGAATTTGAAAACCGCTAGTCTGTGTAACCTCTGATTCAGACAAGGATTGTAAATGGGATAGTAATGGCATTGCGTGAAAGGTATTTATCATGGCTCCAAGGTGTCACCCAAAGTGCAGAAACAAATGCATCTCTACTCTGAAGCTGCATGTTGTTCTCCACCTCAATAACCCGGTGGGTTTACCGTCAATAATGGGGAAAGAGGAGTATTTTATACCTACGGCTGTAATGTGGCATGGAGACATGATGTCATCTACTCAGTTTTCTTCCCTAAAATATTTGAAATGAATATGTAGACCTAACTTCCAGTTACAGGAAGTATAGAGGTTCAATTTATAAAATGAGATGAGGAATGGGTGGAGGTATAGATGAAACAAGAACCACCAGAAATTAAGAATTATTGAAGTTGGCTGTTGGGGATTTATTATGTTACTGTGTGTACTTTGTATATATTTGAAACTTTCTATAATAAAAACTTAAAGGAAAAAACACTATGAGATACAATTAGACAAATCCAGAATATGGGATAGTCTACATTCTGGTCTCCTTAAAGAGTTAGTCATAGAGGGGGAAAAAAGGTAGGGCCTGTTCTAAGTTAAAAGACACTAAAGGACATCACCAAATGCAATATTTTTTGTACCATGTTGAATGAACTTTGATTGAGTCCTGGTTCTAGAAAATTGTCTAAAAAAACATTTTGGGGAAAATTTGAAAAAGTTGCAAATGGATTGAATATTAGGTGATGTTAGAAAATTTTTTTCTTAGGCAAGAGGGTGGTTTGGTGGTGTATAGGGGGAAATATTTATCTTGGGGAAAGGCATGATGAAGTCATGATGTGGGGGATTTTCAGGTAGTTAGCAACCCCTACACAAATCCCCCATATGCACATAAGCAGATAGGGCATAATGTTAACAACGGTTAGATTTATTTATTTATTTTTAAAACATGTTTTTATTGATTTTAGTGAGGAACGGAGAGGGAGAGAGAGGAACATCAGTAACGTCAGTGGTGAGAAGAGAATCATTGATCGGCTCCCTGCTACATGCCCACGACTGGGGATTGAGCCCACTACCTAGATATGTGCCCTTGACCAGAATCAAACCCGGGATCAGTCCGCAGGCTGATGCTCTATCTACTGAGCCAAACCAGCTAGGCCTTAATAACTGTTAGTTTTAGATAAACAGTATTCACTGTATTACTTCAACTTTTCTTACTGAATATTTTTAGAATAAAAAGTTTCTGGGGAGAGTAGAATATATTTATAGCAGTTGAATTAATTGTTGGGCTATTGACAAGAGATTGTAAGTCTTTTTGACTAATGTCAAATTCCTTAGTGGGAAGCACTGAAATCTTGGTACCTGGACATTGCTTTTTTGTGTTTTCCCCCATTAACTGTTTCCTGATGAACATTATACCCTTCTAACAATATATTGGGAAGGATAAACTGAATTACTCCTAAATGTGAGGGCGTGTGTGAAAGCATTTCTGTCCAGGAGTGTTGAAGCCAGTGACCATTTTGATGATATTTCCCCCCCATGTAACCATATGGTTAGTGTAGTTGTGAAAGTGGCATGACGATATCCAACTCGTTCTTTTTCAGCCAAATGATTTATGGAGAAACATGATGTTTTCTAAGTTCAGAATGGATGTACAGAGGGTTTGGGTGTGGAGAGATGCTTGCAGGTGCTGAGTGGATCCAAACTGAAGGGCCTTGTTTGTACCTGGGAAGTTGGAATTTAAACTGTATACAGAAGGAGCCGGAGCCTATCAAGGATGTTAAAATGGAAAGTACATCTTCAGTACTGTATTTTGAGAAGATATGACTTTGGTGGCAATGTGTAGGATTGGCGGGAGAGTACAGAGACTGTTGTCAAGGATACTGTTTTATGATAGTTCAGGGGGAAAATGGCTCTGAAGAGAGAAGACAGAGATGAGAGACAGAGCCGAGGGAATGTGCAAGTGGCTAGTGATGGTGGAGACATCAGGAGTAAGGGAGAGTGTGAAAATACTATTGGGATGGGGATGTGAGTGGGCTGGAAGAGATTAATGGGGCGGAGGGGGGAAGTATATAATACTTTCAACAATAAAGATTCAAAAAATAAAAATAACATACTTTCTGCTTTTACAGACTGGGAGAATGGGATTTCTTAAAAGGAAGCTGAGTCAATAGTAGGTACAGCGTAGATTTTGGACTTTCAGATGGGAGTGCAGCTCTAATGCCGGTTCTTCCTAACTCAACAACCACCGAACAGACAATTCCATTTAAAACCGGACAGAAGGCTTGAATGGACATTTCTCGAAAGATATGCACATGGCCAATGAGCACATGAAACCGTGCTCAGCATGTTTAATCATTAGGCAAATGAAAATCAAAACCACAATGAGATACCATGTCATACCTACTGGGATGACTGATACATAAAAAAATAAGTGAGGATGTTGCAACTGGAACCCTGTGATAACTGGTGCAGAAGTAAAAAATGCCACTGTGGGAAACCATTTGGCTGTTTCTCAAAAAGTTAAACCTAGGCAGGGTGAAGGGGGTCAATGGGGGATAAAAGAGGGTACCTATAATATTTTCAACAATAAATTTCAAGATAAATTATGGGGGGAAAAAGTTAAACCTAGAATCACCATATGATCCAACAATTCCCCTTGTGGGTATATATACACAAAAGAATTAAAGCAGGGACTCAGTCGAACACCAGTGTTCATAGCAGCATTATTCACAATAGTTGAAATAGGAAACAACCCAAGTGTGTATGGAGAAATGACTGGATATACAATATGTGGTATATGCCTACAATGAAATATTTAACCTTTAAAATGAAGGAAATTCTGAGATGTGCTACAAGATGGATGAACCTTGAGGATGTTATACCCAATAAAACAAATACTGTATAATTCCACCTTCATGGGGTACTTTTCTTCGAATAGGCAAATTCATAAAGATAGCAAGTACAATAGAAGCGGAGGGAGGGAGAAATGGGGAATTGTTGAATTGGTAGTTTCTGTTTGGGATAATGGAAAAATTCTGAAAATGGATAGCAATGAGGTTGCACAACTTTATGAATGAATGTACTTAATGCTACTGAATTTGTACACCACAAAATGGTTAAAATGGTAAATTTTGCATTATGTATATTTAACCACAATTGAAAAACCCATAAAATACCATTAAATAATTTCAAGTAAGTGATTGTTAGGCATGCTAGTGAAAGTTGAATGGCATTTCCTAGTTTATATTTTTGCAAGATGACAGGAAAAGTTTAGTTTTTCTAAAGATTTTTTCTGAAGTGAGTCTAGGATTGTCTAAGAATGATAAGATCATTAAGAAATCTGTAGGTTGTATGCGTGCATATAAGCATAACCAATGGATACAAGACACTGGGGGCGGGGGCAAGGGGGTTGGCGGGCAGGTGAAGGCATGTACTGGGGGATAGGGGAGGCCGGGGGGAGGTCAATGGGGAAAAAAAAAGGAGACATATGTACTACTATTTGTAATACTTCAAACAATAAAAAATAATAAATTTTAAAAATCTGTAGGTTATGAAATAGCTCTTCTGATAATCTTTAGTTTTATACAGGACATAGGGTCGATACAGGTTGAGCCTCTGTTTGAGGTCACTTTTGGGGCAAGGCTTCTATCTAGTAGGTTTTTAAATTTTTGTCTACTTTACATAAAATTTATTTGCACACATAGTTTATCTTATAATATTTATCATTAATTTGTCTAATTTTACGTTACCTTGCTTTTTTTGCTCCCCTGGTGCGTGTGTTGAGCTGGTGAGGAGATTGTGTGTGTGTGTGTGTGTGTGTGTGTGTGTGTGTGTGTGTGTGTAATTATTTATTTATTTATTTTAAAGATCTTTTTTTGAAAGTATTATAGATGTCCCCCTTTTTTATTGCCCCCTTCTAGCTTACTTAGATACTATTTGTTAGTAGGCTATTATTTAGCTGCAATTTTCTTAGACAAGCATTTTGTTTTAATTTTAGGCATTCATTATATCACAGGATAAGTCTGAAAAAGCCTACAATAAGTTTCTTTTTGGAATTTTATTGAACTTTTTTATTCTAAATGTATACCTCTTTTTTGATTGTTCAAAATAAGGAGCCATGAATAATGGTGGTTTTGTCTAAGCATTTTTATATTATTCATTAAAAGATGAGTCACACATCTCCTGGAGAAGGTGCTGCGGAGACTGTGGGAATGACACCAAGGGAGAGTCACACATCTCCTGGTGAAGGTGCTGCGGAGACTGTGGGAATGACACAAAGGGAGAGTCACAATCTCCTCCTGGTGAAGGTGCTGCAGAGACTGTGGGAATGACACAAAGGGAGAGTCACAATCTCCTCCTGGTGAAGGTGCTGCGGAGACTGTGGGAATGACACAAAGGGAGAGTCACAATCTCCTTCTGGTGAAGGTGCTGCGGAGACTTGGGAATGACACAAAGGGAGAGTCACAATCTCCTTCTGGTGAAGGTGCTGCGGAGACTTTGGGAATGACACCAAGGGAGAGTCACACATCTCCTGGTGAAGGTGCTGCGGAGACTATGGAAATGACAACAGAGGATTTAGAATATCACTGAAATCATGTAGGAGTTTTGATATTCCTTTCATTTTTTAGCATTGTGATTATTTAATTTTTAAAATGTTTTTATTGATTTCAGGGACAGGAAGGGCGAGGGGGAGAGAGAGAAGCATCGTTGATGAGAGAGAATCATCTGTTGGCTGCCTCCTGCACACTCCCTCCTGGGAATAAAACCAGAAACCTGGGCATGTGCCCTGGTCAGGAATTGAACCGTGACCTCTTGGTTCATGGGTTGATGCTCAACCACTGAGCCACACCTGCTGGGCCAGCATTGTGATTTTTTCTATATTCTTAGATCAACTTAATGTGAAAATGGAACTTGAATTGCTTTAAATGAATTTTTTATTGTTTAAAGCATTACATATGTCTCCTTTTCCCCCCATCGACCCCTCCCCGATCACTCTCGCCCCCCTAGTTACAAGGAGGCATGCTTTAAGAATCAATATCTGTTTCTTCTTCTCGGGATTGGTAGTATTTACTGAATTCAGTCTACCACCAGAAGGTTGAGCCTCACCTTTTGAACAGATCTTTATGTGTGAGTCCTTTGGAAAGTTTCTCAGATGAAGGATGACTACTTGTCACAGAATCTCAGTCTGGATTCTTCTACACTTCTCTAACATACCTGCAATCTTTTTTCTTCTTCACCAGGTCATTGAGGAGCCTAAATTGAATACTCTGATGGGAGAAGGAATTCATTCACTTGTTGACCTCCTTGTTCAGTTGGCAAGGTAAATACTGTGTATAGAGTGAAAACTTCCACGAGTGCTCAGGTGACTCAGAAATTGGCCTTCTTAAGAACCCAGAGCATTTTTTTGTAAAACACAGAATTGTTTGAAGATACTGGCTATGTAAGGGCCTGTGAGTTATCTTTGTCCTAAGATCAGCAGGAAGTCAGGAAACATGTTAAACCCTGAGGTTGATCCGCAGAGCATTTCATGTTGACAAGCTGGCTGGCTGCACTGTGGTGGAAATTCCATAACAATACCTGCTGTGCTGTAACAATACCTATCTTCAAATAGTGCGTTCAGTTCAGAGAATTGCACTTTAGCTACATAAGTTGTCAACAAGGTCAGGGAGTCATGATTTCCATTTAGTGATGAGAAAGCCTGTCCCAGTGTGTTTCCAAGACCCTGATGCTTGGCTAGCTGTGGGCTCTCTGCTGCACGGGTGCTGTCGCCTTCTGTGTCTTTCAGGCTCCTAGTGGATCTACATTTAGATGGTTCTAACACTGCACTTTTACAGCCTTGCCAGCACTCTGTTTGGCACCAAGGTCACACACTTGGGTGTTGTGACCCTTGATAATAAAGAAAATTGAATGAAATAAAAATGTCAACGTGTGAGTTAATATTATAGCACATTTTCTAATTTTTGTTATCTTCCTTGAATTCTGAGACATGGCAGTTCTAATTTTTTGATTTCTCTTAGGACAAATCATTACTATCATGAAAATTATTTTGTGATGAAATGATTCCCAACCCTAATTGTGGACTCTAGTATTTTTCACATATCTTATTTAGTTTTAAAACTTCACAGTGAATTAACTGGTATTTCCCCATTTTCTGGAAGAAAATAATGAAGTTCTAGAGAGGGTTTGCTGAAGATCACATGGCTAATAAGTAACGGAGGAGAACCTAGACCTCAGTGTGTTTACAGTAGTTTCACCCCCTCAAAATGTGTCTACCAAAAGGAGTTTAGGTTGCACTTATCGTATTGGGCCCTGGAAAGTCCAGAAATAGAATAAAGGGACTCTCGATTTGATTATCTTCTTTCTCACAGGTAAGTTTTTAACTTGGAAAATTCTGTTGATGAATCCCAACTGTTGGGGTAAAACGTTGTAACACCTTCCTTGTTATTTCTATTTTATATGTTCTTGTTTTAGGGACTTAAAATTGGAGTTTTACTTCGATCATTACTACAGGGATTGCACAGTGCTTTTCAGAACTATTGAACACATATACACCATTGATTAAGGTAAGTATTTGTATTGTTAAAGATTTTGTGAAAAGTATAGTGACATTTGCTTGTATTACTCTTACATTTAGACTCTATATCATAAACTAGATTCTGAATAGTGTAGAGTACAGCCAAGTTGATGGGAAGTCAGATCCTGTTACTTTTCTCGTACTCTCATTCTTGAGGTGCCTTTCTTCCTCTAGGCATCTATTTCACTTTCTCTCTGTATGTGAGTCTCTGTCTGTCTGTCTCTGCCACACACCTGTTATTCTATCTTTAAGCTGAGTCCAGACCCTTTCCCATACCACTTTAGTAAATCTTGATGTTAACATTTCGGTGTATATATTTCCACATTTTATTTCTCAATTTAATAAGTTTATACTTAGCAGAAAAATTTGAAAGTTTCAACACTCATTTTAAAAATATATAGTGAGCATTCCTCCATGTCAGCATATATGTGTACATATGTATGTGTGTGTGTGCATGTGTATATATATATATATATATGTATATATATATGAAATTATGTATATGTTCATGAATAGATAAGGTCTACACGTGTTTTTAATCAACAACCTTATTTATTCAAAAGGGTATTTAACTTAATGGATTATAGTCTACATAAATAGCGAGGTATTATTGAAAATTATCATTATTTACTCTTACAAATATACATTTGGCGTGTATTCCTCTTAGTTATTTAAGATAATCGCCCAGAACTCTTAGAACAGCACCAGAGAAGGCTTCCAGCGCCACCAGCAGCTGGCTCCATAATGGCTTCAGGTACTGCCTCAGGCCAGGCCAGGCCAGGGCGGGGCCTCTCACTGGACCAGGCTCTGGCCCCTGAGCAGGCCCTTCTTCTGGCTCTGGAGAGCTCTGGAGCTCTGGGTGTGGACCTGGAGCAGGAGAAAGAGACAGATTTACTCACACACCTGACTTCCCCGTGACTTTACACAGACAGGAAAGATGCCACTGCCTTTAAGGGAATGCTAGCCCATGAGCCTGCCCTCCCCAGAGTATCTGCCCAGGTTATCAGTCCCCCTCACCTTCCTGAGTTGCCTCTGTGGGCTCAAGATGCTCCAGCTCTACCCATAGATTTTGGGCGTGGCCCACCAGGTGTGAGGCAGGGGAGCTGGTGTGCACCAAGGCCTGCTCCACCTCGAACCAGGCGAAAGGAAGGGGCTGCCCAAAACCCCTGACCTGGTCGAGCCAGGTCCCCACCATCGAAGCAATGGCCCTGAGGAGAGGCAGGTGGGCAGTAAAGTCAGAGTCCTGGTCTTTCCTTCCACTGTGCCCTCCCATGGCACTGTTGTTTGCGGGTGAGCCTCTGTGCAGTCCCCTCCACATCCAGGGGACAGCCCCATGCCACCCTCAGCTCCTGTGTGGCTGTTCTGTTAGTAGCCGGTGTGAGATCCGGCAAGTTTAAAACGAAGTCAGTGTGAGACTCTTCTTCCCACTGGCAGCTCTCCTGAAGGTCCTGGACACTGCCCACCCCAACCCTCCATGCCCCTAGAATCTGGGCTGAGGACTGAGACAGACTCCTGAGCAGCCTGCTCACCACCATCCTGTCTGAGCCCGGCCACAGTGGTTCAGGGGAGGTGGATGGCGAGAGGGGCAGGCAGAGCGCGATGGGTCCTGGGGGGGAAGGAGACTCTGAGGGACAACTCAGCCCAGCCTCCCCTCTGGGTCTCCAAGACCAGGGACCCCATACTCTGTCCTCTTTGACTCATGTCCTCTTGGAATAGTAGCCACCGGAGCTCGGGCCTTTCTTGGGAATCAGACGATGTGTAAGATCAGGGTTCTGCCAGGCACTCCCCCAACTCACAGTCCCCACTCTGCTGACACAGGGGGCCCTCCTTCTGAACCCAGAGACCACTCACTTTATTACTTGTTCCTGCGTTGTGTCACCCCGGTTGTTATTAGGAGGTGTGCCTCCAGATGTAGAAAACACCTTGATGGCATCAGCTCTGATGGATGGTGGACAGGACCTGTGAATGATGGACAGCGTGACTGCCGGACCCACTGCCTAGTACTGAGGCCCAGGGATTGTGTCTGCTTCATTCCTTGAGTGTCTCCAAACATGCCTGCCTGTAGTAGGAGCTTCATACACATTGTGGAGTAAATAAACTCCAACGAGCACCATCCCATACATCTGCGTGGGCTTGGGGCCCCTGCTACCCGCCGGAGATCCCCAATGTGGCTACACCAAGACCTAGGAACAGCTAGGTGAAATCTCCAACTGCTTGACAGGTTGCTTTCCATGTGCTTTTTCTAACTCCAATACCACAGACCGCTGATGGGTGAGTCAGCTTTCTTTCCATGGGACAGAGTGAAATAATTGCCACAAACTACCGGCGCACGTCCAGCAACCCTGTCTGAAGAGCCAGGGAGCAGGTAGGACCTGCCATGGCTTGTCCCCACAGCAGTGCTATGAGGTTTATCACCCACCACCCCACTTTTCAGAAGAGCGTACTGAGACTCAGAAAGATGTGGCGACATTTTCAAGACTCACAGCTAGCAGTGGGCAGAGTCACGAGTGTGTGCTCACCTAGTTAACAGCTCATCCAGGAACTGTTGGGCTCTGGAGAAGGCCAGGGTGGGGACATGGGGGACGTTTCCCCCCGGGAAAGCTGGGACCATAGATGTGGCCACTTGCTCCAAGGTGCCTGCATGGAGGGCCTGCGTCCTGCAGGACTCAGGTAGGTTACCAGTTACCTCAGCTGTGCCCTGGGTGGGACAAGGAAGGACATCCAGTCAGCGGCTTGACAGTGAATCCCACAAGGATTGAGGTCTGCAGCTCATTTGGGAGGTCCCAGCCCCACAGGGACGGTGTGCAAGAGAAGGGACAGGAGTGCCCAAGCTGAACGAGGTTCTAGGTCTTTAAAGTGCCACTTAAGTTCCGTGCATGTTCATACAATTGTCAACTTCTAGGCATCTTTTTTTTTTCTCTGTCTCTTTTTCTTTTTCTTTCTCTTTTTCTTAGCTGAGGAACAACAAACCTCCTCGTAGGAATAGTCTATATGAAGAGCACGGGCCCTGTGAGTCCTCTAGAAACCTCCCCGTTATAGAGATGAGAACACAGAGGCTTAGGGATATCAAATGTCTGTTGAAGGGCATGCAGGTGAGAACTGGGAACTGTCCTGCATGTCATTCCCTCTCAGGTACTGGAGACTTATCTGCTCCCGACCTGGGTGGAGAGGGTGTGGGAACCTTGTCCCTCCCCTGCGTGGGAACAGTGTCCATGGGTAGACGTGGCCTATGAAAACCATTGACTTCAAAGGAGAAAGTTATGTTTCATCCTTTTACATTAGAGGGCATTTTAAGATCCTCCGTATGGAGATGCCAGATTCCGCAAGGTGGCAGATGCTTGAAGACTGCAGACTGGAGAAAGGTGATCACCAGGCAGTAATCTGAGCAGTGGACTCGGGAAGGAGCAAAGCTATGTGGTGGCGGAATAGTGGCAGGTGACTCAAAGTACCCATGAGGCAATTGCCAATGAAGGAACACTGTGATTGAGTTGGACAACCTGACGTGGGACAAGTGAAAATTTCAATGAGTGAGAAATCCCCAGGCTAGGCTGGGAGCAAGGCAACAGCCATCATCAGAAACTGCTTTTAGCTATGTCCCTGCTACAGCCCCTTTGGGTTTGGAATCTGCCTGCAGCCATTAAATGTTTACATGTGCACGTCCTTCCGCCAGCCGTGGGCGTCCATCTCCAGCTGAGGACATTACAGGTATGTGGTCTGAATTGTGTCCCCTAATCCCATGACTTTGCAACCCCTAGAACCTCATTATGTGTCCGCATTTGAGTTTTAGTCTTCAAGCAAGTAATTAAGGTGAAGTGAATTCAGTGGTGTGGGTCTCAATCTAATCTGACCAGTGAGTGTCCTTAGAAGAGGAGGGGAGGACACATGGCAGTGCAGAGGGGAGTCCATGTGACACACAGAGAGAAGACGGCCATGTAGAAGCTGAGAAGGGACCACTCGGGAGAAACTAGCCCTGCTGACAGCCTCCTCTCTCCTAGCTGCCGGAATAGTGAGAAAATGAATGTCTGCTGCTGACACCACCCAGTGTGGTCCGATGTTATGGCAGCCCGAATAACCTAACACAGTCCATTCCGACACACTTCAGTGTTCCACGCAGCACTGCTGATATGACAAGTGCACTGAATTAGGCCCATGTCCAACAGCCCTGAAGGGCTGCTTCACTGGGGGAAGGACATGCGCTATTGGACAAGTTCTGCAAGGACAGTGTAGCTGAGTGGCAAGGATGGTTTAAACAACAAAAACAGCGAAATGCCCAAGTGCTCATGGAGTGTACTGTGAAGTCAAACAACATTTCTCTCTCTCATATTTCTATAAATATGTGAGGAGTGTCTTGCTACCCTCCCATGTAGCTAGAGGGTGGAGTGGGGGTCGGATTGCTTTGTCATGAGGCCGTGGGGCACTCTAGGGAGAGCCCTGGGAGGGTCCCCAGGGAGTCTGCAGATTTGAGTGTGGGTCTGGCCACTGCCAGGTCCGAGGGTGTAGAGATCCTGGAGGCCAGCTCTCACCTCTGACAGGCACTGGACTGTGTCATCAGCCTGGTGGACCTGCACCCTGACCCCGTAGGTGGTGTAGTCGGGTCCATGGGCCAGCACCTCAATGATGTCCTCCTTGGAGCTCTGCAAAGACAGAGTGGGTACTGAGCCAGGAGGCATCAGGAACCTTCCCCCCAATCTGGGGTCCTGTGTCATGGCAGACCTCGACTATTAGGACGCAGTGAGGATGTTCCTGGCAGCCCTGCTACGCCAGCAAGCATTGATTTGTGTCATGGTCTAGCAACAGTGAAAGCCTGAATCACTGATGAAAACTATGCCCTTGTTGGGATGCTATGGAGTTGGGGAAGGCCAAAGCTCCTGACCTGGCCGCCCTGCAATGGTTTGTCGTCCTCCGTGCGATGGTAGGTCGCAGAGAAAAGTATTCAAGACCTTAATCCCTCCCTTACCCCCAACCTTCTTTTTTCCTTTTTTTTTTAAATGATACACAGCACTATCAAGTGGGATGATGTTTAAGGCTTGGGGAAGGTCTACAAGGACAGTGGAGCTGGGAGTGGTCCGCAGGTTACTTGGGGCAGGGAGTTAAACAATTGAAAGGAGCATAAGGCAAAGACAGCAACAAATGCTTTCTCTATGATCCCAACAAACACATGAAGAAAGATTGCTTTTCTAGCCTACCAGGCACCTGGTCGGGAGGATTAAAGGTGCAGGTTTCTTTGGGAATGGGTCTGTGAGATCTCTGAGGCCCCTGATTTGAGTGTGCTTTCTGGTCCCACCCCAGTCACCTCAGGGTCCTGGGTGTGGGCCAGCTCTCACCTCCTTTTGGCACCGGACGGTTTTCCTGGCCTGAGGCACTTGTCCTTTGTACCCGTTGATGGCATAAGTGAACCAGTCAGGCAGCTCCTCTATGATGTCCTTGTTGGAGCTCTGCAAAGACAGAGCCCGCTACCGGACCAGGAGGCATCAGGGGCCTGCCTGTGCAGTGCCAGTGGGGGAGATGCCCGCCACCCATTCTGCTCCCCAGATGAGGCAGAGAGGGGCATCTCCAAAGACCTCCAGGCAGGGAGTGAAGGTGATGACCCCTTGAGTACCCCCCGCCCCACCCTAACAAGTTGGTAGCAGATCTCCAACCCCAGCACTCACATGACACACCCTCCAGGCTTCTGACACCTACCAGCCTGCTCCTGCCCAGGATGTGCGTCCCTCATCCCACGCTGTCCCTCACCATCCCGGACACACACACACTTACCCGGGATGAGGGGTAAGAGGTGTGGGGCTCCCCAGGCGTGACCCCAGCTGGCGCCTGGCCTGGGTGGGCCTGGCCTGGGCTGCCCTCGGTTACCTGTGGGTGCCTCCTGCCAGAGGGCGAGGGGTATCGGTGGTGGCGCTTGCGCCTATTTCTACAGCAACAGAAACATGTCTCAGCCTGGGCTTTCTTCTGCCCAGAGCCTCGGAAGAACGGGAAGCAACACAGAGACATCCTCGTCTCCGGACCCTCTCCACTCAAGTGAGCTGGGAAGGCAGTTGTCTCTAAGAATGTGGGTACCTGGTTACCACGGTTCCAGTTTCTCTCACCAAGGAAGTGAGGTCACCCCTTCGAGGTTCCATGACCTGTGCCCCTTCCTCCAATCAGAGCCACCCAAAGGCCCCTGTGGGCTGTTGGCCTCTCACCCTCCTGGCCCATGTTATCTCCATACCTGAACATCAGTCTCCAGCACAGCCCTCTCCCCAGCTCTCTGGGAATGTGCGAGGCGCCCCGGCTTGGGAGAGAAAGCTGTGTTCACACCTCCTTTTCCTTACTCGTTCTGTGCCCTGAGGAAGCCTCTGTGCCTCTCAGGGCGTCCCCCAGTCTGCCACGCTGCCCAATGAGGATGATGCTAGACAGCATTTCCATAGGAAGTCATCAGGTGTAGGTGAGACACGGCCCCTAACCCATGTGGGCCGGTGTCCCGTGAATCTGATGAACAAACGTAGAGGTGGAAGCGTGACAAGCGTGAGTGGGCCACAGCATGGAACACTAGACAAAACAGGCCTGAGGTCCAGCCTGAGATCTCAGGGAAGTCACTGCTCATGTCGGCCTCATTTTCAAGTGTGCGCCTTTAAGGGTTTGAAATGACAGGAAATTCAGATATTGTCACTCACTGGCCTCAAACCTCCAGTGGTGTCTTTTCACACTTAGCATCAGAGCCAGTGCCTTATGTGGGCCCAGGTGTTAGGGGCCTTCACAGTGGTTTCGAGTGAGTCCAGCCTTCTGGTGGGAACATCCTTGTGTGTCCGCTGAGAGCTCATTACCTGGCTTCTGAACAATGTAGCGTACAGCCCAGGTGATGGGATGTCAGGTCCTGTCACTTGTTTCCTGCTCTCATTTTTTATGTCCCTTTCTTCCTCTTGATTTCACTTTCTTCTGTGTCTGTGTCTGTGTCTGTGATATCTCTGGAATAAGGAGAATATGAACCCATGTTTTGACTTGCCCTTTGTAGAGGTCCCATAGGAGAGAATTGCGGGAGTGCCCAGGCCAACAGGCAGGAAGTCAGACTCTCAGTCCAAATTGCATTGTGACAAACACCAGATGAGCGACCATGGAAGAAAATATGTCCTCAGTTGAGCCTCAGTTGAAACATATCTCCTGCTTCACCCACACCTTGAGTCAGAGGCACCCAACCCGACCACGTCCAGATGCCTGCTCCACAGATCTTGTGTGGTGGTAATATTTGTACTTTAGGGGTGCAAAGTTTGAGAGCAATTGTATTTGTGACTCAGTTTCCCTATTAGACACTCAGCAATAATAAACTATGCTCTCTGAGGTTTTGGAGAGTGTTAAAAAGTTAACAGTTGAAAAACTGAGAGAACACTTGACATATCACAAGGGGGGTGTCTACATGTTCGAAATCCATTTAAACACCTCTTTCCAGTGTCTGTAAGTGCCTGAGGGTGGAGACTAGTGCCTGGCCAACAGTAGGAAGCACTCCATAACAGGAAGAATGTAGAAGGAATGCCCCTATGGAAGGCCTTGCCTATGTCCCCTCCTGCCTGTCTGTGGGGATTTATTCATGATTTGAGGCCCTAACTTCTCAGTGTCCTGGGGACTTCTAGAGAAAGATGGAACCTCCTGGGTGGGGGTGGCCATAAGGCTCAGCCAATCCTTCTCCAGGGAAAGGCTGGTGCACTGAGCTGAGGACAAAACCTGCCCCTGCCCTGGGCCTAGAGGCCAAGAATGGGAGCTGACACTGTCCAGGAGGCTCAGGTGGAAGAGGCAGAGGCCAGGGGGATACTCTCAGGGTCCATTTCACTGGCTGCTCCTGATGCATGGAAGGCCCTGGGCTGAGATATATAAATGGCTGCTTTGGAGGCTAGAAATTTAACTTTTAAAATTAGACTTGTGCCCATTATTGAAACCAGCTGAGTGAAAGTTGTGGGGCCGTCTGTGGGGCCAGGACAAGGATCTCACCCCCAGGAGCAGCTGGAGGTGTGTTTCTGGCTCCCAGATGGGTATGTGGTGCTGGGAATCTGCAGTCCTGCAGGGGCAACCTCAGCCTCCAAGGAAGGAGCCAACAGGAGCAGTGGGCAGGGAGCTGCCAGCCCTCCCCCTCTCCCACCTAACACCACCTGCTCCCATAGTGTTAGCCTCAGAAGTGGGGATTCTGACACCTGCTGGAACCAAGCGCGTGTATCTTAAGGGCACTTTGCTTGGGAAATGATCCCATCACAGGAGGCCAAATATGGACGATCCCACTTTACTGACATTCCTGTTTCCTCATATTCACAGACAAGGGAAGTAGAAGGTGGCTGCCAGAGGATGGGAGGAAGGAGTGTGGAGACTTAGTGCTACTATTTTGCAAGATGAAAAAGTTGTGGATGTAGGGGGGTGGGGATGGTTGCACAGCAGTGAGAATATACGTCATACCAGTGAACTGTAGACGTAAAAATGACTCAGATGGCCAGTTTTATGTGATGTGTATTTCACCTCAATTACTTTTATTGAAACTGATGGCCTGGGGCTGCCCAGAAGCTGAGTCACACTGGCACCATCTGGAAGGACCTGTCCTGGACATCCTGGGGCTGGAGCTCGGGCAGCAGGATCTCACCCATTGCAGCCAAGGGCTCGGGAACGTCCCTGTGGTGGCTTCGGGGCCCTGGGCTGGGCTGCATAAGCCTGGGCCTGCACCTGTGCACAGGGCAGAGAGTGGATGTCCATGAAGGGCCTGGTCAGGGACGGCTAGTTTGGGTCCTAGAGTGGGAGCTGGAGGAAACACAAACCCCACTCGTACAGCTGCAGGACTCCTGTCCTCAAGAATCACAGATGCAGCCCCAGCTCTCAGGACGTGCCTCTTCCCTGGTGGTTCCATGGATGGTGACGCTGGGCTCCCAGCCGAGGCCTTTGGGGAAAGGCCCAGTAAGTGCTTCCTGTCCTGGGAATCTGCTCCACTTGCTGACCTTCAGGGACTTAGGTCAGAGAATGGTCAGGCTGTGGGACAGAGACACCCAGTCAGACCATTGAAATGACATTTCAGCTGCCACTTCTCTCCAGTTTCTTAGTCCACGGGCTTATGGAGTGCTTCCTAGTGCCCCCCTCCTGCTCACACACACTGTCACTCAACCCCAAATGGTGGCTCCTGGTAAGACACCTTGGCACCCACCCTGCTTATCCGGATCCCATCCAACCCCGTCCAGGAACACATCTGAAGACAGCAGGAGAGCGCATGTCCACTGTGTGGCACCAACACAATGACGGATCCCCTCACACAGACTGTAGTGCCCATTCTGCTGGAGTTGCTGGCCCCCTGCTCTGTGGGCTGTGCAGCAACAAGTGGCTGGGTTTGGGACCTCCCTGAAGCTCCCTGTGGCCTCTCAGAGCTGAGGATGCCTGCAGCCACAGCCATAAGAAATCCACCCCTCTGTCCTACACCTGCAGTAAACCAAATTCTGGCCATAAGCAAGTGAGATTGAAGCATCTCCTTTCCTCCTAGACACTTAGCGGGGACCACAGTCTCAGCCAAATCCCTGGTCTCCTGAGCCCAGAATCAAAGGAACCGCTTACGCCATGCCCTGCTCCTGACTACAGAAGCTGTCAGACGGTCAGCAATGTGTAGAGTCACTAGGCCAGTGGGGATATTGCTGCACAGCAAGAAAAGACTAAGCCACGTCCTTCATGGAATCAGGTCCTATCCACCCTGTTGTATCAGCAGAGGTGAAGGGGCGGGGCGGGGTGGGGGGGGGCATGACTTGTATTAAACCTTTGGGTTAGAAACTATCATAATCCTAATTCTAAAATTGGGGGAAACTGGGTCTTTGAAACGCAGTTATACAGACACAAGGCCTAGAGCCCTGAATTTTATGCCAATCTGGGATCTTGATCATCCTCTTCCTGACAGCCAAACTGTATCTCTCTGTGAATTTCCCGTTTATATCCTAGACTTACATTTCTGTGTGTGTGCTCATTTTAGAATTTAGATTGTCTTTGCACTTTTTGTGGGATCTTTTGATATCAAAGATAGTAATCTTCTGTTATGTATATATTGCAAATATTTGCTGCCAGTTTAACTGTTGATCTTAAGTTGTAAATTTGCATATGGTGGCTGTGTCAGAGTGTAGCTGCTCTGAGTCTGCATATTCTGAACCCTGCTCGCTTTAGTAAGCGTTGGAAACACTCACTGCTCCATCCGGCCTGCTGGTCCTAGTGTGGGAGTACAGGTCCTGCTCCTACCCTCTCATGCCAACTGGTAGGTCCAAGCCCCTCTGCCAGCGGCGGGACCTCCTTGGTTGCTGGGTGGTAGATGGGGAAGCCATGAGAAGTTGTGGGTGTGTAAGAATGAATCTTTATTATAGGAGCCATCAGGCAAAGCAGTTCTTCACAACAGTTCCATATAGTTAGGTCGCCACAAACTGGCCAGTTAACAAATACATCTTTCCTACAAAGCAGTAGCAGCCTCTGTAACTACAGTCTCACCTAGTAGCCCCACACTGCCTCTAGAGCTACAGCCTCAATTAGCAGCAGTACCTGAGCTCTCTAACCCCAGTAGTCTCAGTGGCCTCTCCCTCTAGCTTCTGTCTCCTCTCTCTCTAGCGTCTAGCTACTCAGTAATATGTATGATTCTACTTAGACAAAAGAGGCTTCATTCTAAGTAGTGACCTTGCTGTACACATATATAGTGTTTGGACATCCAGATGAAGATTCCTGTGCTGAGTGGCCTTGGCCGTCTGGCGTACTGTAGATAGGACCTTTCACACTCTAATCAGCCTTGAGCATCTTGTGACTCTAGCGTGGTTCCCACAGGCTGCCACACCTACGTCACTGTCCCACCTATAGAGGAAAGGAGGAGTCACAGAAGACCCCGGATCCGGAGTCACCTTTCCCTCCCTTTGGAGGGAACTGGGCTTGTTCAGCACCGTGACAACTGCTAATCCCACAGCAAATCCCTGAAGAACATTCTCAGCAGACAGTGGTGCAAACATCCAACATCTCCTCAGTGCAGGTGGTGTGGCTAAGTGGTTGATCTTTGACCCATGAACCAGGAAATCATAGTTCAATTCTGGGTCAGGGCACATGCTCGATCCCCAGAGCAGGGAGTGCAGGAGGTGGTCGATCGATGCTTGATTGATGGTCCTTTCTCATCAATGATGTTTCTCTCTCTCTCCTCTCAGAAAAAAATCCTTTTCTATGTCATTTCCCTCCCTAGCGTGAGACTGTACATGCTGCTTTTACACATTCCCTAAGGAACAGAAAATCAACAATAATTAACAATCAAAGCCCTCTCCCCACAAGTTACTGAAATGCCAACAGAACATATATTCTAAATTCTAAAAATTACATTTCTACAAAGTTACCCACTTGGAAGGAATATATTGCCAACTTACTTTCTTGTATTATGAATTCTACAGGCTTTAAAATGTTTCAGAAACAACCAAGGCTTAATTCCCCCTTTCCTCGGGCTGCCTAGGACATATAAACATAGATAAAACAGCCTAAAGCAGTTCAGTTTTTAAGCACATGCCAAGTCCTTTTAAAGTGTTCACTGTAGACTAAAGCCCCCCTCACAAGAAATAAACGGAAGCACAGTCGAGTCCCTGTGTACTTGCAGAGCTCACAGTGATATGCAAACCCCATTAAGTTAAAATGCTCCTGAAAATCCTGCACCTGACGGATGAGGTGGCAGCTGGTGCTGGAGTCCCCTGAGTGACATATGTGATGGGATGAGCTCAAATCCCACCCACAGCCCCTGAGCCCAGGAAGCCTTGTGTCCCTGACAGAGAAACAGAGAAACGAGCAAGTCCAACCGTTCAAGGGTCTTTCCTGCTCAGAACTTTGTCCAACTGTCAACTGTCAGAGGCCACTGGGGCCCACTCAGGGGACCTGCTCCCCTCCTGTCCTGCCCACACTACACAGATGGTTAAATTTGCCTTAGAGAAATGAAAGGATGGTGTACAACCATCCATGTAAGAACTGTGGGCTCTCTGGGTTGCCATGAGGCCCACAATATATACCACACCCTTGAAGCTATTAGACTATGGATACATATAACTACTATCACAGACCCACACCCACTGGCTCAATACTTCACATGATGTTAAGCTAATCCAAGTTTCTGGTGTTCCCTTTAAAAAATAACCACTTGGCCAGGTCCTTTTATTAGAACCCACATTCACAAGGTTAAGTGCCCTCTGCCTTTAGGACAGAGGGAAACCCCTGGGTATAAATTGTATATTACCGAGCACATAACCTTTAGAACCTGTGTTCTGGTTTTGTTAGTTTCAGAATACATGTAGCCGATACCTGGTTTGAGCTTGTTTTTCTTATTTAAAAAGGTGTTTTTTGTTGTTTTGTTTGCTTGCTGTCACCAATCACTAGCCAATAATAAGCTTTTCTGGTGTTGCCCAGTAATGCACCATATTGTTTTCCCCTTTTAGCTTTACACCCCCTTTATCCACTTTTACCATCCCCCATCCCTGGCAGACACTTGTCTGTCCTCTGTATCTATGAGGTTGTTTTGTTTTTTAATTCCACATATAAGCCAGATCACATTTGTCTTTCTCTGTCCAACTTAGCTCACTTAGCATCATGCCTTAGAAGACCATCTATGTTGTTGCAAATGTCAGTATTTCATTCTTTTTTTAAAAATTTAATAAATCTTTATTGTTCAGATTATTACAATTGTTCCTCTTTTTTCCCCCCATAGCTCCCCGCCACCTGGTTCCCACCCCACCCTCTGCCCTTACCTCCCCTGCACTGTCCTCATCCATAGGTGTACGATTTTTGTGCAGTCTCCTCCCGTACCCCCCGCACCCCTTTCCCCCTGAGAATTATCAATCCACTCCCATTCTATGCCCCTGATTCTATTATATTCACCAGTGTACTCTGTTCCTCAGATTTTTAATTCACTTGATTTTTCAACTCACTTATTGATAGATATGTATTTATTGTTCATAATTTTTATCTTTATCTTTTTCTTCTTTTTGCTCTTCTTAAAGAATACCTTTCAGCATTTCACATAATGCTGATTTGGTGGTGATGACCTCCTTTAGCTTTTCCTTATCTCTGAAGCTCTTTATCTGACCTTCCATTCGGAATGATAACTAGAGTAATCTTGGTTGTAGGTTTTTACTATTCATCACATTGAATATTTCTTACCACTCCCATCTGGCCTGCATAGTTTCTGTTGAGAAATCAGCTGACAATCGTATGGGTGCTTCCTTGTAGGTAATTAACTGTTTTTCTCTTGCTGCTTTTAATATTCTCTCTTTGTCTTTTGCCCTTGGCATTTTAATGATGATGCGTCTTGGTGTGGTCCTCTTTGAATTCCTTTTGTTTGGGGTTCTGTGTCCTTCCTGGACTTGTAAGTCTATTTCTCTCACCAAGTGGGGGAAGTTTTGGGTCATTATTTCTTCAAAAAGGTTTTCAGTATCTTGCTCTCTCTTTTCTTCTGGCACCCCCATTATTCTGATGTTGCTACGCTTGAAGTTGTCCCAGAGGCCTCTTACACTATTTTTAAATTTTTTGATTCTTTTTTCTTTTGTATTTTCTGGTTGAGTGTTTTTTGCTTCTTTGTATTTCAAAGCTTTGACTTGATTCTTGCATTCCTCTAGTCTATTGTTGGGTCTCTGTATAATATTTTTTATTTCAGGCTGTACAGTCAGTCCACAAAGAGGTGCACCAAGAGTGTCCACCTCAGGTTAACTGGGGAGGCCGACCCACTCGGCCATATAGGAAACCTAGTACACAAAGCTACCCTACCAACTCATGGAATCAGTGAAAATGCAGCGACAAGGAAACAGATCACAAACAAAAGAAATGGAGGAAAACAAGCAAGTGGATATAGAATTCAAAACCACGGTTAAAAGGCTTTTCAAGAATATCCTAGAAAAGGCCGATAAATATAATGAGACCCTCGAAGATATGAAAGAGGACCAATTAGAAATTAAACATACACTGACTGAAATAAAAAATATTATACAGAGACCCAACAATAGACTAGAGGAATGCAGAATCAAGTCAACGAATTGAAATACAAAGAAGCAAAAAACACTCAACCGAAAAAGCAAAAAGGAAAAAAAATCCAAAAAGTCGAAGATAGTGTAAGAAGCCTCTGGGACAACTTCAAGTGTCCCAACATCAGAATGATGTGGGTGTCAGAAGAAGAGAGAGAACAATATACTGAAAACCTATTTAAAGAAATAATGACCCAAAACTTCCCCCACTTGGTGAAAGAAATAGGCTTACAAGTCCAGGAAGTACACAGAACCCCAAACAAAAGGAATCCAAAGAGGACCACACCAAGACACATCATCATTAAAATGCCAAGGGCAGAAGACAAAGAGAGAATATTAAAAGCAGCAAGAGAAAAACAGTTAATTACCTACAAGGGAGCACCTATATGAATTGTCAGCTGATTTCTCAATAGAAACTATGCAGGCCCGATGGGAGTGGCAAGAAATTTTCAAAGTGATGAATAGCAAGAACCTACAACCAAGATTACTCTACCCAGCAAAACTATCATTCAGAATTGAAGGGCAGATAAAGAACTTCACAGACAAGGAAAAGGTAAAGGAGTTCATCACCACCAAACCAGTATTATATGAAATGCTAAAAGGTATTCTGTAAGAAGAGGAAGAAGAAAAAAGTAAAGATAAAAATTATGAACAACCAAAACATATCTATCAACAAGTGAGTCTAAAAATCAAGTGAATTAAAAACCTGCGAAACAGAATAAACTGGTGAATATGATAGAATCAGGGGCATAGAAATAGAGTGGATTGATAATTCTCAGGGGTAAAAGAGTATGGGGGGTGCAGGAAGAGAATGGACAAAATCGTACACCTATGGATGAGGACAGTGGAGGGGGGGGCAATAAGGGCAGAAGGTGGGGTAGGATCCGGGTGGAGGGGAACTAGGGGTGGGGAGGAGAAACATTTGTAATACTCTGAATAAAGATTTATTAAAAAAATAAATACCTCCTCCCCTAAATGTCAAGGGTTAAAGAAAAACAGAGATTTTTAAATGCAGCAAGAAAAAAGCAATTAGTTACCTACAAGGGAGCGCTCATGTGACTGTCAGCTGTTTTCTCAACAGAAACTTTGCAGTACAGAAGGGAGTGGCAAGAAATATTCAAAGTGATGAATAGCAAGACTACAACCCAGATTACTCTACCCAGCAAAGCCATCATTTAGAATTGAAGGTCAGATAAAGAGCTTCACAGACAAGAAAAAGCTAAAGGAGTTCATCACCACCAAGCCAGTATTACATGAGATGTTGAAGGGTATCCTTTAAGAATAAGAAGAGGAATAGGAAAAAAGATAAAAAATATGAACAACAAAACGGCAATAAATTCATATCTATCAGCAACTGAATTGAATCAGTGAAATTAGATTTGTAATGAACAAAATAAACAGACAAAATAGAATCAGAGGCATGGAAACAGAACAGATGGACAAATCTCAGAGGAAAGGAGTAAAGGGGGTGTGGGGAGATATTAAGGAAAAATGTTATATGCATGTATGCATTAACTAAAGACACAGACAACTATGTGGTAAAGGCCTGGAGTGGGGTGGGATCTGAGTAAATGAGGACCCTGAAGGGCAAAAGGGAGCATCTGTAATGCTCTCATCAATAGAGATTTTCCTTAAAAAAAAAAAAAAAAAAGGATTTAGTAAGGAAGGAACAGAAAAGGATATTTATATGTGCCCAGACTGAAATCAAACTGTGATCTCCTGGTGCCATAGGTTGATGCTAATAAATATATTGAAACTTTAATTATGACATATACATATATAAATAAAAATAAAATATGGTCTATGTTTCACTTATTTATTTTAGGTGCTACAATAAATAGTAATCACAATAGCATTTAGCTATGTTATCCTACCCTTTTCATATCATAGTTCATAAAATATGACCTACAAAACTTCCTGCCTCCCAACAGAAACTGTTGCCTGTCATACCTCTTCAATTTGTTCTGCTGGTAGAATTCCTGGAATTATTTGAAAAGTCAGAACCCAGAAGTAATACTTCCATTGAGGCAGAGGCAGAGTAAGCAGATACAGACTTGCAAGGGGATAACATGGCAGCATTCTTCTTGAAAAAATTAGAAATTTAAGAAATGTTTGTCTTTATTTACTATTATTCCTCAGTGACAGGAACTTCCCAACACTTTAACTTTTCTGTCTTCTAGAATTTCTATGAAATAAATATTATTTATTAATGTAGACACTATGTAACTCCCCCCATCAAAACAAAACAAAACAAAACCTCACAGAAAAGTTACAAGGAATGGAAAAAGAGCTCTAAGGTGGAGGAAATATCTCCCAGCACTTATTGAGGGTCTTTGGCCCCTCTACATCGGGACATTAAGAACTAGCTGCACAGGTCTCATCGTCTGAGAGTAAGACACGGGAAGCCTGTCTGGCAGTAATCAGTAAAACCTGTATGTTTCATACCTTTTAACTAAACTTAGGGATATCTAGTGTTTTGAAGAAGCAAATGCAGATTTTCATGACTTTCAGTTTACAAAATGTAATCATTGTCTCAGACTTAGAAGGAAATACACATAATTTCAAAATGGTTGGTGAATCGAGTTACCTATAAATGAACATGAAAACTAGTCCTATTTGCTAAAAGGACTAGTTTTGTAAATAAAAGTCTAGAAAATCAATAAATTGAAACCCATTACATTTCTTTTTAATTTTTAAGAGAGAAAGAGAGGAAGGCAGACAGAGGGAAATATCCATTTGTTGTTCCATTTATTTATGCATTCATTGGTTGATTCTTGTGCCCTGACTGGGGATCAAACTGGCAACCTTGGCATATCTGGACCAGGCTCTAACGCACTGAGCCACCAGGCCAGGGCGAAACCCATTATGTTTTTACCCATAAAGCAGTTTCCAGAATCATTTTTTTTCAGTGTACCTAAACTCGTTTTAGCATATGATGTTTGAAAGGTGAGATCAAATGATAAATACTATAACTTAGTAATTTTTATATGTTTCTCTATGTCACCTATATTGTATAGTGATGTTTGCCTAATATCCAAAAATTGTTATTGCATAATAAAAAGTATATTAACTAAAAACACTCTTTACTTTTATGAAAGTTGGGTTTTTATTTTTATTTTATTTATCTATCCAAATATACTTTTATTTTTTTTATTTTTTTATTTTTTATTGTTTGAAGTATTACAAATACTAGTACATATGTCTCCTTTTTTTTTTCCATTGACCTTCCCCCAGTTTCTCCTACCCCCCAGTACATGCCTTCACCTGCCCGCCCTCTCCCGCCACTCCAGCGTCTTGTATCCATTGGTTATGCTTATATGCATGCTTGCAAGTCCTTTGGTTGATCTCTTACATCCCCCCTCGCCCAACCTCCCCTGCCTTCCCAATGTAGTTTGACAGTCTGTTCAATACTTCTTTGTCTCTGTATCTATTTCCCCCCATTTCTTTCTTTTAAAAAATGTTGCCTCTGAAGACAAGAAATGAACATATAATAACAAAAAAAAATCATAATAGTAAAAAATGTTTGAGTCCCAATTTCAATGTCCAACAGTTCCGAGTCCCTGTTTCAATGTCTAACAGTTCCTTATGTGTACATGTCAGCAATGATATCTGGATAGTGGGCACATGGTGGCAATGCAGGTCCGACCCTCTCTGGTTTGGTCCTAGGCAACCTGCAGTGGTGCACAGCTGCTGACTGCTCGCGTGGCAAGGCGTTGTCAGCGTCTTCCATCTCTGGACTGTTTTTCCTCTTGTCTTCGTTGTTGGAGCAGACCTGTCAATACTTCTCTCTTGCAGGAATCCACATGGTCTTGGAGTTGTTTTCTGAAGATATATAAACATATTCTCGACCAAAAGTTAATAAAGGAATCCTTTCTATATAATTGATTTGGGATCAAAAAGCAATAGTATAGTATTTCTCTTAATAATTCAGTGAACAGATAAATGCTGTCTACTACACACATTTTTGTGTCTGAGCATGTCTATCAAAATGTGAAAATAATTACTTTTATACACAAATGTATAAGAAATACATTTTATTTAGCTGTTATCTTTCCAGTAGTTTGGTACAAAAATGGCATTTGATACAGAAATGACAAAGCAGAGAGATGTCATTTGTATGCAATTTATATTAATTTATATTAGCTATCCAGTAAATGTGCCAGCTACCAAAATTTGTTTGAACCCCTGTTAATCATTGAATTTTTATTATTTTTAGTTTCTAGGTGGATAGTAATCTTTCAGTTTACATAGCACCTGAAAAGAAAGAAATGAAGTGTAGACCATATTTTATTTTTATTTATAGATGTACAGTATATGTTATAATTAAGTATTTTTAATACCACAGTGTTTAAATAAATGTATGACATTCATTTTCTCTGCAATTAATTTCAGCCAACAGAGTAGGGGTATTCTACTACTTCAATAACATTTTAGACTAGTTTTTTTTACATTAAAAAATGGTAATGAAAAAATATGGTAAGTAAGGGGAATGCTTATTTTTCTTAACCCTTGTTAGTGGAAGAAGAGTAAAGTGTAAATGGAAGAGCTTCCTCTAAAATAATTTTGTGAAAGTCTTTTAATGGCTCCCAAGTACCTTTAAAAGTTTCAGACATAGCCATAGGAATGTGTGTTACTAAACAGGAATTCTTTGTCCCTATTTAATATATCTGCATTACGTTTCAGGTGTTTGTGACATTGGGATGAGTCATATGACACAGCTGGTTATCTTAAAAATTGCTTCAGTTTTTTAAATTATTTTTTAAGCTGATATATCAAATTAGCCCATTTTAAAATTTTATAGAGGAGAAACAGCTGTCTTTAAGATAAAATCTTTTTTAAAAAACAGTTTGCTCGTCATGAGTAAACATTCTATTAGCAGTGCGAAACCTAGACAAGATGGTAAGGTAGGAAAATATTTTTTCTCTTTGGGTTCCCTCCTTCTCTTGGCATTTGGATTTCCTTCCCCGTCCAAGTTTTTAGTGTTCTCCTGGTCTTGCCTTCTGGAAATAAAGTCATCATAAAGGAAAGTATTAGACGGTTCATGGTATCCTCCTTGGACTATTTGCATTTGTACAGAAAAGAATGGTGCAGGAAACCAATAATTGAAACCTACACACATACAGGAAAGAAGAAGAAGAGTCAATGAATGGCTTCCTGAGTGGATGGTGGATGCACGGGTGAATGAATGGTGGTAGGTTTCACCATTCCCGGCATGGGAAGTCTTTATTTCTCCGGGACTCCTACTGTGTCAGTGATGGTCTATCCTGTGAGAAGAGGGTCTGCCATGTAGACTCTGTCACTATGTTGCTTTACCATACATCTTAATAATTACTCTCAACCACTGACATGTAGTGTGAACGTTACCGTTTGTCACCTGTCATACCAGCTTGAGATCAAATCCCTTTTTTGTAGGGAGGCATGGGAGAGGAGTTGGCTGAAGGCACCTGCCCCTGCCTTGACTTTGCCAAACAAGGTTGAGCACCCGGGTGTTTACTTGCTTGAAAGACATTACAAATACATGTGTTATCTCAAGGATGCTTACCCTGCTGATAGTTTCTAATAGATAATTGCAGTTCAAGCCGTTGTTACCATAAAAGCCTAAAAGGCAGACGAACAGGGCTGTTTCGGCTCCAATAGCCAAGCAGTCCCTTAGCCTCTCTTTCACAGAAACATGTGTCAGAATAATCCGTTCATCCATCCCGCAGGGTCTGCTGGTCAGTCCCGGCAATTTTTGCTTGATTGTCTGTTTAAGGCTGGAAGACCACATTCCTTCTGTGGCAGTATTGAACGCATGGCACCAGATACTGTCAGAGGGGGAGATTCAGGACATGACAAGGTATGTCCTATTTTTGACACATCTTTCTCTATCTCTATAAACTGTAAAATAAGAATCCTAGCCAATAACGTAGGTAGAG
The DNA here is from genome assembly GCA_026230045.1 of Corynorhinus townsendii. Lineage (NCBI taxonomy): Eukaryota > Metazoa > Chordata > Mammalia > Chiroptera > Vespertilionidae > Corynorhinus > Corynorhinus townsendii. Next base: position 107,458,017 of record JAPDVU010000007.1, on the reverse strand, counting down.
TCTCCAACAGAGTCCTCTTTCTGGTGTGGCCTTATCTTTACTTTGTCTCTCCTTTGCTTTGTATACATGAGCACATTATGAGATCTAGGGTTGTGGAGGAAAAAGCGGATAGAAAGGATTTCCCTTTTCTCAAGTTTTATTGGGGCGGATAATCTTTTGTTTTATAGAGTAACACTTTTTCTTAAAGGAAACGTCTAATTCTTCAAAAGCAACTAATTCTTCATATGCTAGTCATAATTTTTACGTTGTTTCCATTAAAAGAATCTGTATCTTGAGCAAAGCACCAGTGGTAGCTCTATATAAAACAAAAATCATTCATTTTCTGTTGCATGGGACCTGCTCATTTAGGACTCAGCTGAGCCACAGCACAGTACAGAGGTGTCACTGAATATACATACTGTCCACTGCTCCTGTGTGTGTCGCACTTGGTGATTTTGGACAACACATATTGGCATTACTGATTTTTGTTAGAAAAACACATGGGACATTTATTTGGCCTTAGGTGTCACCTTAGGTTGATATTTGCTTTCTAAGAGGGCATTGAAAAGGGAATCTTTCCTATTTTCTTATTTCCATTTGTGCTTTTAACTTTGTAGACATACTGGAGACACTCTTGATGATCTCTCCCATAGAAATAATCATTGTAACACTCCTTGGAGAAAGAAAATAATCCAGGATCGTCTCTATTTTCCTAAGCCCTCTAAAGTAGCAGTCGCCAACTGGTGGTGGTCCACAGACCACTGGTGGTCCGTGAGGTCCGAAAGGTTGGCGGCGCTGCTCTAAAGAGCTCAAATTATTCCTCCGCACTTTCTTAGTGTGTGCAAAATGAAGGCTGGGAGGAGGCTTTCTAAGTAATTATGTTATAAAATCTAGGTCACATGTTTTAATGTATGAAAGGGTACAGACCTGTCCAGTCCTTTCTCTTTTTAAAAAATATATTTTATGGATTTTACAAAGAGAAAGGGAAAGGGAGCGAGAGTTAGAAACTTCGATGAAAGAGAAACATCGACTAGCTGCCTCCTACATGTCCCCTACGGGGGATGGAGCGCACAATCAAGGTATCTGCCCTTGACCGGAATCAAACCCAGGATCGACTCTTTATCTTCAGTGCACAGGCCAACTCTTTATCCACTGAGCCAAACCGGTTAGGGCTCTCCAGTTCTTTCTTAACACTTTTGCTTTATTAATAACTGTCTCCAAGTAAGGGATTCTGACTATTTTTGGTTTCTCACCTTCCACTTTTCCTCATCCCCTTGCAAAACCCCACATATACAGTTCACATATCTTTAGTGTAGAGGTGTTTGCTAATGACTCATCATACGTTTAAAGACTATTGTTCAACTTCGCACAAATAGGAATCTGACTTTAAGGCTATATCCATTGATTTCCAATCCAACAGCAAAACATTGTGAGGGTCTGACTCAGATGGCAGTAAAACTGCTTGTATAAATAAAATAATTGAATTGCTGGCTTCGTTCAAGTCAAGGTATTCTCTGAAAGTATTGGGAATTTTGGTAGGAATTTATAAATATTAAAATTTGAAAATTATGAACAGAAGATGGCTGCAGACAGGAAGGCAGACTGTTCAGGCAAATGCAAGTGAAAAAAAAAAGCTGGGGTAGCAATACTTATATCTGAAAAATTAGATCTCAAAGTGAAGGACATAAAAAGAGATAAGGAAGGCCACTTCATAACAGTAAAGGGAGCAATACAACAAGAAGAAAAAACTCTGGTAAATGTATACACACCCAATACAGGAGCACCCAAATACATGAAAAAAAAACACCTCCTGGATGATATCAAGGGAGAGATTGACAGCAATACAATCTAGTAGGAGACTTTAATACCCCACTATCACCATTGGACAAATCCTCTAAACAAAAAATCAGCAAAGATACATCAGTCCTAAATGACTCACTAGACCAGAGGGAATTAATTGACATCTTCAGAACATTTCACCCCAAAGCCACAGAATATGCATTCTTCTCAAGTGCACTTGGGTCATTTTCAAAGGTAGACCATATATTGGGTCATAGGCCAAGTTTCTTCAAATTCAAGAAGATAGAAGACATATCAAGCATCTTCTCAGATCACAGTGGCATAAAACTGGAAATCAACTACAATAAAAACAATCCAAAAAATCAAACACATGGAGACTAAACAGCATGCTATTAAACAATGACTGGGTTACCAGAGAGATCAAAGAAGAAATAAAATACATCGTGGCAGGAAATGACAATGAAAACACAACAATCCAAATCTATGGGACATAGTGAAAGCAGTCTTGAGAGGCAAGTTCATAGCTCTACAAGCCTACTGCAAAAAACAAGAAACAATGGTAATAAATTACCTAACCGTACAACTCAAAGAGATAGAAAGAGAGCAACAAGAAAAGCCCAGTGTACGCTGAAGGAAGCAAATAATAAAGATCAGAGAGGAGATAAATGACATAGAGACCAAGAAAACAATACAAAAGATCAACAAAACCTAGATCTGGTTCTTTGAAAGGATAAACAAGATTGATGAACCTCTAGCCAGGCTCACCAAGAAGCAAAGTGAGAGGACCCAAATAAACAAAATCAGAAATGAAAGAGGAGAAATGACAATAGACGCCACCGAAATACAAAGGACTGTTAAAAATACTATGAACAATTCTATTCCAACAAACTGGACAACCTGGAGGAAATGGACATATTCCTAGAAAAATACAACCTTCCAAAACTCAATCAGGAAGAATGTAAACATCTCAATAGGCCAATAACTATGGAAGAAATTGAAGCAGTCATCAAAAAGCTTCCAACAAACAAAAGCCCGCTGCCAGAAGGCTTCACAGGGGAGTTTTACCCAACAATCAAGGAAGAACTAAAACCTATCCTCCTCAGACTATTCCAAAAAATTCAAGAGGAAGGAACACTTCCAAGCTCATTCTATGAAGCCAGCATCACTCTCATACCAAAACCAGATAAAGACCACACAATGAAAGAGAACTACAGGCCTCATGAACACAGATGCCAAAATCCTCAACAAAATTCTAGCAAATCAGATCCAGCAGTACATCAGAAAGATCATACACCATGACCAAGTAGGATTTCCCCCAGGAATGCAAGCATGGTACAGTATCTTCAAAGCAATAAATGTGATACATCACATAAACAAGTTGAGAGATAAAAACCACATAGTCATATCAATCGATGCAGAAAAATCATTCGACAAAATCCAACACCAGTTTTTGATAAAAACTCTCAGCAAGATGGGACTAGAAGGATTATACCTCAACATAATAAAAGCCATATATGACAAACCCATAGCCAACATCATACTCAATGCGCAAACACTAAAACCATTTCTCCTAAGAATAGGAACAAGACAGGGATGCCCACTCTCACCACTCCTGTTCGACGTAGTACTGGAAGTATTAGCCATTGCGATTAGACAAGAAGAAATAAAAGGCATCCAAATTAGCAAAGAAGAAGTAAAACTGTCCCTATTCTCAGATGACATGATATTGTACATAAGACTCCACCAAAAAACTATTAGACTTAAGTGAATCCGGCCATGTAGCAGGATACAAAATTAACGCCAAAATATCTATGACATTTCTATACACCAATAGTGAACTTACAGAAAGAGAGAATAAAAAAGCAATTCCATTTACCATCGCACCAAAAAAATTAAGTTTCCTAGGAATAAACTTAACTAAGGAGGTAAAAAACTTAGATGGAAAAACTACAGGACACTGAAGAAAGAGATAGAGGAAGACATAAACAGATGGAAGAACATACTATGTTCATGGATTGGTAGAATCAACATCATGAATATGTCCATGCTACCCAAAGCATCTATAAATTCAATGCACTCCCCACTGAAATACCAATGGCATATATCACAGACCTAGAAAGAAGTCTCCAAAAATTCATCTGGAATAAAAAAAGACCCTGAATAGCCTCAGCAATCCTGAGAAGGAAGAACAAAGTAGGTGGGATCTCAATACCAGATTTCAAGCTGTATTACAAAGCCACTGTTCTCAAAACAGTCTGCTACTGGCACAAGAACGGATATATCAATCAATGGAATAGAATACAGAGCCCAGATATCGACCCAAACCACTATGCTCAATGAATATTTGACAAAGGAGGAATGAACATACAATGCAGTCAAGACAGTCTCTTCAATAAATGGTGTTGGGAAAATTGGACAGGCACATGCAAAAAAAATGAAACTAGACCACCAACTTACACCATACACAAAAATAACCTCAAAATGGATCAAGGACTTATACATAAGATGGGAAAACAGAAAAGTACTAGAGGAATCCACCAGCAGAGAAATCTCAGACATGTGCCAAAGCAATATCTTCACCGATACCGCTCCTAGGGCAATGGAAACTGAAGAGAAAATAAACAAATGGGACTACGTCAAAATAAAAAGCTTTTGTACAGCAAAAGAAACCGTCAACAAAACAACAACAAAGCCCACTGTATGGGAGAACATATTCGCAAATGTTAGTACTGATAAAGGTTTAATCTCCAACATCTACAGAGAACTTAAACAACTCAATATAAGGAAGATAAATGACCCAATAAAAACATGGACAACAACGGACCTAAATAGAATCTTTTCGAAAGAAGACAGAAGGAAGGCCAAGAGACATATGAAAACATGCTCAAAGTCACTAATTATCTGAGAGATGCAAATCAAAACGACAATGCTGTACCGTCTCACACCAGTCAGAATGGCAATCATCAACAAAAGACAAGTGCTGGCGAGGATGCGGAGAAAAAGGAACCCTCCTGCACTGCTGGTGGGAATGCAGAATAGTGCAGCCACTGTGGAGAACAGTATGAAGTTTCCTCAGAAAACTAAAAATGCAACTCCCATTTGACGCAGTGATCACACTTCGAGGAATATATCCCAAGAAACTGGAAACACCAATCGGAGAGGATATATACACGCCTGTGTTCATAGCAGCATAATTCACCATAGCCAAGATTTGGAAACAGCCCAAATGCCCATCAGCAGATGAGAGGATTAGAAGACTTTGGTACATCTACACAATGGAATGCTCCGCTGCTATAAAAAAGAAGGAATTCTTACCATTTGCAGCAGCATGGATGGACCTGGAGAGCATTATGTTAAGTGAAATAAGCCAGGCAGTGGAAGAAAATTACCACGTGATCTCACTCATTTATGGAAAATAAAGAACACTATAACCTGATGAACCAAAAGATAGATGCAGAGGCAGTAAAGCACCGAACAGACTGTCAAATTACAGTGGGAAGGCAGGGGAGTGTTGGGGAGGGAGGGGAAAGAGATCAACCAAAGGACTTGTATGCATGCAAATAAGCACAACAAATGGACACAAGACACCTGAGGAAGAGGGGATGAGGGCTTGCAACAGGGGTAAGGGGAGGCTGGGGGAAGGTCAATGGGGGCGGGGGGTGGAAAGGAGATATATGTACTACTACCTGTAATACTTTAAACAATAAAAAATTTTAAAAACTACTAGGCATTAAAAAAAAAACAAAACAAAAGAATTGAAAATTACTTTTTAACTTGTCTACGATATAATAGAACCAATTTTCTTTTAATACTAACCCGAGGATATACTTATGGATTTGAGAGAGAGACAGAGAGAGAGGGGGGAGAGAGAGAGAGATAGAGAGAGAGATAGAATCATCTATGTAAGAGAGAAACATTGATTGGTTGCCTCCCGTATGCACCCTGACTGGGGATTGAACCCACAACCTAGGTATGTGGCCTGACTAGGAATCAAACACCTTTCGGTGTATGGAATGATGCTCTAGCCTACTGAGCCACAGCAGCCAGGGCCTGGAACCCTGGATCCGGTTTTCAGGAAAGAAAACCTTATATTAATCCTAGAATTTCTGCATACCCAGGGTCCAAAGTTCAGCTAAGTCATTGAGAGTTGATGGAACAACTTCAGGCCTTTGAGTTGATTTAGCTATAATGTATGCAAAGTGCTCTTCACTGTGCCTGGCTGGCCTGCAAGCACTCTTTTGTGGTTTCAGTCCGCCTCCCCTCTTTTCTATGTCACTGTGACGTGTTTTCTTTAAAACAGTTCTAGTCCCATAAATTTTGCTGCATTTCTCTGAAATCTTGGCCCTGAAATTTGGAAGCAGAGAGTTTAAAATTTTAGCATCCAGTTAATATTTCATTGGCATAAGCTCAGATAGTCAACCATTATTGAAATCCTGATTTGCATATTATAAAAGCAGTAATTTTCAATATATCAAGAATCTCTAAATTCTATGTCATTTGCTGTGTTCTCAGTTCAGGTCACTACATTTATAATTTTGTTTCCCGTTTAGATCACATTTTGTTTTGCATTATTTAAAATCTCATCATGCTTCCTACAAATGAAGGCTATTAGATTTGTGGTAGATTCTATAAGAGGAATTGATTTAGGTGGTTATGAAAAAATAACTCCTATGGAGGGATGTTTTTTTTCATTTCTGTTCTTGGACTTTAAGTAATGTGTAATATTTATTGGAGCTGGATAATTACTAAAAATGCTAATCGGTACTTGTCCCCCCTCTACCATAAATCCAAAGATTTCATTTACTGAAAATTTTTAAATTTATTTTAAACAAAATAATTTTTTTAAATCTTTATTGTTCAGATTATTACAGGTGTTCCTCTTTTATTTTTCCTCATAGCTCCCCTCCACCTGCTTCCCCACCCCACCCCATGCACTTACCCCCCGCCACTGTCTTCATCCATAGGAGTAAGATTTTTGTCCAAGCTCTTCCCGCACCCCTCACATCTGGTTCCCCTGAGAATCGTCAGTCCACTCCCTTTCTATGTCCCTGATTCTATTATATTCACTAGTCCATTCTGTTCTTCAGATTTTTCATTCACTTGATTTTTAGATTCACTTGTTGGTAGGTATGTATTTGATGTCATTTTGTTGTTCATAATTTTTATCTTTACCTTTTTCTTCTTCTTCCTCTTCTTAAAGAATACCCTTCAGCATTTCATGTAATCCTGGTTGGTGGTGATGAACTCCTTTAGCTTTTTCTTGTCTGTGAAGCTCTTTATCTGACCTTCAACTCTGAATGATAGCTTTGCTGGGTAGAGTAATCTTGGTTGTAGGTTCTTGCTGTTCATCACTTTGAATATTTCTTGCCACTCCCTTCTGGCCTGCATAGTTTCTGTTGAGAAATCAGCTGACAGTCGTATGGGTACTCCCTTGTAGGTAATTAACTGTTTTTCTCCTGCTGCTTATAATATTCTCTCTTTGTCTTTTGCCCTTGGCATTTTAATGATGATGTGTCTTGTGTGATCCTCTTTGGATAACTCTTGTATGGGGTTCTGTGCGCTTCCTGAACTTGTACGTCTATTTCTTTCACCAGGTAGGGAAAGTTTTCTGTCATTATTTCTTCTAATAGGTTTTAAATATTTTGCTCTCTCCCTTCTTCTGGCACCCCAAGCATTCAGATGTTGGTTCGATTGAAGTTGTCCCAGAGTCTCCTTACACTATCTTCATCTTTTTGGATTCTGTTTTCTTTTTGTTTTTAAGGTTGGATGTTTTTTGTTTCCACATATTTCAGATCTTTGGTTTGATTCTTGGGGTACGTTGATCTACAATTGAGTTTCTGATTATTCTTTGTTTTAGACAGTGTATGCTTCATTTCTGACTGGTCCTTTTCCATTTTTTTGGCATTCTCATTAAGGTCCTTGAAGGGTCTCACTAAGCTCCTCAGAACTGTCATCAAGTTTCTCAGCGGTTTTTAGAAGATTCTTGAGTAACATTATACATGTGGTTCTGAACTCTATGTCATCCAGTAGTTTGCTTTCCTCTGTTTCTTTCATTCATGACATGTTTCTTTGTTTCTGCATTTTGGCTGCTTCCCTGTGTTGATGGAGTGGCTTTGTGTGGTAGGTGACCTATAGGGGGCAGTAGCTCAGCCTTCCCAGTCACCTGATGTGGATGCTCTTGGTACATCCCTTTGTGGGCTGAGTGCAAAGTCTTGGTGTAGTTAAGCCTTAATTTCTGTTGGTACGCTGGGAGGAATTGAACTTCAGGCCAATTAGCTGTGAGCACTCCCTGTGTCTATAATAGAAGAACTGCTGCGCTGAAGACACGCTTATGGGGCAGGACTTGTTTCAGTGGGGCTTTGGTGCTCACTGAGTCTGCGTCTTGAATGTGTCACTTATGGATGTGAGGAGTTGAAATCTGGTGTCTCACACTGACCACTAGGTACACTGGATTCTGGATCTCCAATGGGGTGCAGGTCAGCTACTGTCTGAGGCCACCCAGCAGGAGCTACAGTGAGAGCTAGAGTTTTCTCCTCTTTGCTTGTGGTTTGGAGGTTTTGGAGCTGTCTGGAGCTGTCTGACCCGGGCTGCAAGTTTGCTAGGTTAAGCTGTGATAGGGCAAGGCTTTCTTATGCAAAAGCCGCTGCTTGGAGCTTGGGTGGGTTTGTAAGTTGTGCAGGGCGGGGCCTCAGGGCGTCAATAGGTTAGGGCGTGGAAAACAGCAATGGCTGCTAGTTAGCCGGCTCTTCGTCCCCAACAGCATCCGCGAGTCCCATGCCCCAGTGCAGTAACAATTATTCCTGCGCACAGCTCTGCAAGCAAGCCACCCTCAATGGCAGACAGTCCAGCTTCTCCCCGTAGGAGTTTGGGTCCCCCGCGTCTCCCCAGAGACTGGATTTCAGAGTAATCGGGGGCTTGTCTCCGTTCGGGTTGAAAAAAGCAACGCACCCAATCGCCCGCAGCCAGCCCGGATAACGCGCCTCTGTACCTCAGCTTTTCAGTGCTCGTGCACGTCTCAATGCTCTTTTCTCTTTCCTTCTAGTTGTAGAACTTCCACTCAGCCAGCTTTCCCATGGTTCTTGGTGATAGACGTTTTGTCTTTTAGTTGCAGTTTAAATTGTTGTGGGAGGCAGCAGTTTAGGTGTTTACCTACGCCGCCATCTTGGATTCTCCTCCAACAAAATAATTTTTTAGTTAACCAAAATAAAACCATTATTAGTTTAGAAAATAATTAAAACACTTTCAGTTCATTGATTGACAGCCTAAATATTTAAATTTTGTTCTGACATACCAGCATATCTTTTCTCTAACTGTCTTGCATGTGCTAGTTTAATTCTCCTTGCACAGAAATCTATGTTCAGGATCTTTTTGTTAAACTATTTCCCAAATATGCAGCTTCGTTTTGTTCATTTTTCCCTCCTCTAAATTACTTATTCGTTAGTTTTCTATCCAATTGTTTTGTACGCAGTTGACTGGTGCGTGTAGGTGTTGTAATGTATGAACTACGAACTGGAACATCCCCTTTCACTGTCCATGGGGAGGAGAACTCCCAAGCTGAGCTACTAGGTCGGACTGAACAAAAGAAAGTGAATGAACGGTTACTTCAAAGGAACTGATCAAATTTCTTCACTTTGGCTGGTAGAAAAAATAAATTAAAATGGAGTTTGGCAAAATTATGTTTAAGTACTTAACTTACATTTATAATTACATAGGATGGAGATCTAGACCCTTTATATGTCCTTATATGTTATGTGCCCAGAGAGATTTTAAATTTCCTAGGAAGTGTGTCATAATTTTTGTGTATTCTGAAGCACTTAGCATTGGCCAGGAGCTGCCACAGCCCCCAACCCAGCTGTGTTCCCTGTCAGAGCCCTTTGGAATATGGGGCCTAGAGCCATTAGAAATACAGGCTCAAGAGCTGTTTAGAATGTGGGGTGAGGAGCCGTTTTTGAATGTGGAGCAAAGAGCCGTTTAGAATGTGGGGCAAAGAGCTGTTTAGAATGTGGGGTGAGGAGCCGTTTGGAATGTGGGGCGAATAGCCGTTGGCAATGCGTGGTGCAGTGCTGGTGGCCACAGAGACAGTGGGCCCAGAGCCGGTGTGCGCAGCGATGGACGGTGGACACAGCCTCAGGATGGACGATACTGTCTGCGAGCTCATGGAGCTCTTTCTGCAGAGCCCGCTGGTGGCTTGGGTGAGTGCACCTGCCTCCCTGCCCCATTGCTGGTGCCCTGGCTCCTCTCCCGCCCCCCTTGGGTCTCCACAGACCCCATCGACCTGGGCCCTGGCAGTCCTGGGACTCGGCGGGTCTTCGCAGGTCTCCAAACTGGGAGCGGGGGTCCTGGCCGGGGGCCCTAAGAGGTTTCCTACTCTGGAGCCCTTGCACCAGGTGCAGGGTCCCGTGGCACTCCCAGCCTTGGACTGAGATGGGCTCACCTGTTCCTGCCAGGGCGCTAGGCGGCCGGTCCTAGAGCGGACAGGGTCTGAGGGGTCACCCGATCTATGTGGCTGGACGACTGGGGAAAAGCACTCACTCCCCCCAAATATCCTGGTGTCGTGTTTGAACCCGAGACCAATCAGTGGATGGCGGTGATGGGTGAGGATTGGGGTGTCTCTGAGTGGGATCATGTACCCGCTGGGACGGACACAGTGACTCCAATAGATCAGAGACATGATAAATGCGTTGAAAATTCCTTTATTTTTCATTTTTCCTTGTCCTGTGACACTGGAGAAAAGTGGCGAGAAAGTTTGCCTCCTGCTGTCTCGCATCTGTAGCCAGGAGATCCGGGCAGGGAGACAGGCCCAGGGGAAAGGTGGGCTTGGCACCAACTGAAGCAAGGGTGGGTGCTGGGTGACCCTTTAGCCCGCAAGGGCGAGCCCACAGGGGCCCTGCCTGCCGTTGCCCTGGAGAGCTTCAGAATGTTCACATGGGGTGACGTTTCCTGCCTTTCTGCCCGCACACCCCTCCTCGCAGGTAAAAACTTTGAGCCCAGTCGCAAGCGGCAATGATGACAACCTATACATGCACTTGGTGGATGGCATCTTGCTGAACCAAGTGATGCTGGCAATGTAAGTAGTCCTCACAGGCAAAGGCCAAAACTGATGCTCAGAAGGTGTGACTTAAGGGTGTACAAATGAAGGAACCTGTGTTGCTGTGGGAGGGTTTCTCGTGGGCCAGTGGTACCTCCGGATACGGGCGCTTTTGCTGCCGGTCGTTGGGGATGAAGAACTGCAGGACAGTGGGTTGGCAGTTTGTTTGACGTAGGGTATTTGCAACTGAAGGACTGTCAAGCACTTGGTGTGGATGGTTCAATTAACTTCAAACTCAGGTATTAATGTGGTTTAAGTGATCACATTTTAAAAATAAAACTGTGGGAGGTTATGGAACTGTAAGGGACAGTGTCTGGCCACAGGAAGTGTCAGGTTGGTCGGGAGCACTGAGAGTGACTGAGGCGTCACTCCTGGTTAGAACCCTGTTTCTGAGATCTTTCACTTCATCTTCCACGGTCAGTTGCCCCATAGTGAGTGCAGTCAGTTAAGTGATTTCTCAGGTCCTGGATTGAAAGCCACTGTGTTAGGAGAGGCACAGGGTGTCAGAATGGCGAGGGACCGATTTGCAGCGTCTCAAACAAGGTCTGGGGGAGTTGGCACTTGTTAGCATGCATGTGGAACCACATCCTCTCCTGCTGCTGAATTCTGCAGAGCCTGTCTGACTGACAGCCTGCCCCAAGGAGGCGGTGTCTCCTACCTCTGACTCTGTTTTTAACTCAGAAACGGCAGGGGAGGTGTTGGAACTTAGTGTTGGTGTGTATCTTGGGCACTTGAAGGAGAAGGGAACATCCTAATGTTCTCCGTGGACCAACCCCTTATGCTCACCTACTCACCTGCAACTAAGCTGCCCGATTTGAATCAGCTTCATTTGTGGTCCATGCAGAAGGAGGAGTTAGCTTTGGCATATTCAGAAAGTGGTTTAGCCCTCACCGATTTGGTTCAGTGGATTGAGCGTTGACTTGTGTACTGAAGGGTCCCAGGTTCCATTCCAGTCAAGGGCATGTACCTTGGTTGCGGGCACATCCCCAGTAGGGGGTATGCAGGAGGCAGCTGATTGATGTTTCTCTCCCATCGATGTTTCTAACTCTCTCTCCCTCTCCCTTCCTCTCTGTAAAAAATCAATAAAATATATATTTTTAAAACTATTAAAACACAAAGAAAGTGGTTTAAGTAGACTTACCTGAAAAGATCTGTTTTAAGAAATTTCCCAAGAACATAGCTCCTTTTCTTTAAAACGTCAATGTGCTATCATGCTGTGGGACAGGTAGAAGTTTCATTTCTAATGTGTTTTTTTCCCCCCAAAAGCCCTGCCTATGTTACCAATCTTAGCAACCCTGCATTTGCTTAGGTTATAAACAACAAATCTGTTAGCTTTGGCAGCACTTCTCTGAAAACATTGATGAAAATGAAGTCAGCTGCTGGTGTCCTGGTTGAATTTCAAACAGCTTGAGGCGGTGATGTTTTTTAAATTGTACTTCCGGTGACATTTGAAATGTTTACTTGTAGGTTTTTTCCCTATTGGTCAATTTTGTATTAATTATTGGCTTCAAATGAGCCCAATGGCATTGAGATTGATTTCCATATGTCTCCAATCTCCCCTTGGTTACCCAGGGGGGCAGGTTACTGCAGAAAGAAGAGGCCTGCCTCTCTTCCATCAGACCAGCTCCCAGGAGGCTCAGTGCCCTCATGAACCCAGGAAGACAGCCCTCATTTGAATTATCACCCTCCCTGTGTCCTGGGCCAGTAACTGAGCTGGAGGGCTTTGTTATGAAAAGCAAGGAGAGGCTGCAGCTAAGGCCTCCTGTTGAGTCTGTTCTCTTCAGATGGGAAACCTGTTTTGAGCCTGAAAATTTTGAGAAATATCCTGAACACATATTGATGGGTGAAGTTATCAGTCACTTGATTGAGAATTCTGGTTTCATCACGACCAGACCTTTTGCTGGAGAGTGGAAAGTAAATGATGCTTTGGGGGTTCCCACGTGAATTGCTTGTGTCTCTACTGTTAGCATGTCTCCTGGGCGGCGTTGTGCAACATATAGTGCCACAGATGGATGATGTCGGTTTGTCCAGGTGGAACTGTGTCCCTAGAATGTAAAATCACAGGATCAGCCCGAGACCCAGGCTGGTGACAGAGGAGGGGAACCCATGTGAAGTAGAACATGAATGATTTTTATTGATTTAAGTCAGAAAATGTACCACGTTTCCCTTTTTCTTTCCTGATGGTTCATATATTTTGGTGTGTTCAGTTCCTAAGTCTCTTAATCTTTAAATATATTGTGGGGAGGATTATCTATTCTCAGAGTGTACCCTTTTGGGTCTGCACTGCATTTGATGGTGGTCTGTGGGAGCTGCTAGGAGTGGGAATGGAAATGACATTGACTAAAGGCCTGAGGAGGGCTTGTGGTGGGGTTGGGAGGGATGTGTATTGTCTAAGGTCCAAGGCTCGACAGGGGCAGAATTGGGGTTTGACTGGAGCCACACTGGTTTAGACTCACACTGACCTAGGCGTGGAGAGGGCTGCCCAGCACTGGGAAGGGAGGTGTGGCAAATGCTGGGAGACTCCGTTTCCAGTCTCCTGTTTCCTCCCCTAGAGACCCCAGGCCTAATCAGCGCTTCCACCAGCACGTGAACAACGATGTGAACCTCCGCACTGAGAACTTGACCACCTTGGTCAGACGCATTAAGACCTTCTACCAGGTAAGGGCAGCCTCTGTTCCCAGGACTTCTTCTGTCCCAGGACTTCTTTTTTTTAATATATTTTATTGATTTTTAACAGAGAGGAAGGAAGAGGGATAGAGAGCTAGAAACATCGATGAGAGAGAAACATCAATCAGCTGCCTCCTGCACACCCCCTCCTGGGGATGTGCCCGCCCCAAGGTACATGACCTTGACCGGAATCGAACCCGGGACCCTTCAGTCCGAAGGCTGACGCTCTATCCACTGAGCCAAACCGGTTTGGGCATGTTCCCAGGACTTCTGTGCTCCTGGCAATGTCGTCACTCTAAAGGTTTCCCCACAGGAAGCCCAGAGGAGATGGTGTTCTCTGTGAGGCAGCTGCTTGCTGACACTTGAGGGTTTCTCCCGTGCATCTTTGATCCTCCCCTGCCCCCGCATTGTGAGAAGGGGCAGATGTTGGTTTGCTTTACTTTGTCCAGTGAATGTCCTTTGAGCCGTGTGCATGGCATTGGGTGTGGTGCTGTGAGGGCCCCAGAGATGAGTCGCCACTGTGGCCCCAAGCACCAGTCGCATGGGGAGTGGCTGGCATGGGGCTCTGGGAGGGGCACGCTGACCTGGTTATTGTCCACAGCTCAGCGAGTCATTGTACAGCAGCAATTCGAAATTTTGAAGAAGATATGGGGCCACTGGGGGTATGTTGGGTCAGGACTGTAATGGACGAGCCCCCAGGGTGCCGATGGCAGCACTGGAGTTCAGCGTGTAGAGTGTCCACTTGTCGGTGCTCACGGTACCTCATTCGCAGATAGTCCCTGGCAGGAGGACCTGATGGCGAAGGGCTATTAACATCCCCACCCCAGCCTTGGGAAGGTGGGGTGAAATCTTTGATCTTTATATGACCAGCACGGATGCCATATGGACTGAACCTGTCACCTGGGCCCTGGTTTTCACACTTGTTCTGAGCACTGAAACTTGTGTCCCCATATGAGTTTTCTTAAGATCTCAGGTGAAGCCCCATGACTCTGATTGATTGGGGTTTGGGGGACCCTAGTGCCTTCTGCTCAGCCCCCACCTTTCCTTCCAGGGCATCTCTGTGAGTTCCTGGAACCTCAGGGAACATGGTTTAAGAACCACTCCCTGGCCTGGCCTGTGAGGCTCCAGGTTGTAGGCTCAGTCTCCAGTTGGGACATGCAGAAGGCAGCCAATCAATGATTTTCTCTCATCTCTGATGTTTCTATCTCTTCCTCTCCGAAATAAATTATATATATATATATATATATATATATATATATATATATATGAAACACTCACAGTCCAACAAGTCCCAGGCTTATTCTGTGGTTTCACTGAGATCTTGGGCAGACTCTGCCTCTGGCCCTGTTCCCAGCACACAGCTGTGCTCATTCCATGGCCTGTTGGCAGCACAGCAACTTGACTCTGAGCAGCCTCTGGGCAGGGCCTGGGAGAGCTCACATGATGGGGCTGAAGTGGCCTAGTTTCTTTGTCTGTGGGGAGCCACACTCAGGGCCGGGCATGCTGTAGGCTGGTGGGTTTCAGCTAGCGCTGCTGAACAGGGGGATAGGGGGAGCGGGTGGTGCTGCCATTGAACTGCATGTGGGAGTGGAGGGACCTTGATTCCTGGCTACAGGCTCCATTCGTGGTAAGCAGGTCCTTTTGATGCTGTGTGCTAAGTGCCAGGGAGGCGGATGGAGCCAGCAGTTCAACAGACAGGACTCCTAACTCAGGCTGCATGGGGGCAGCTGTGAAGGCTTCTTGGTGGAAATGACACCCGAGTGGACTGATGGTGCACAACTGAGTTTCCCATTCGGAGGGTTATGGGCAGGAGACGGGGGAAAGGGCATTGAGGTGGAGGCAGTCCTGTCCACGTCTGTCACAGTCAGCACTTGCCCCAGTTGCTGGGATGAAGGCCTGTGGTCCTGGTTTCACAGGATTCAAAACCAGGGAAATGCCACCGTGGGCCTCTTGACAGGCAGGTCTCCTGCCTCAGGTGTAGCTGGGAGGGCATCACCTCTCCCTGTGGCAGCGATGAAGGCCTCAGGGGAGCGAGGTTTCTGAGGCTCTCCGTGAGCAGCACGGAGCAGGCAGGCTCCGGGGCGAGCTGTGTGGCCATGTGCTTGCTGTCCCCTGGTCTCGCTGGTCCAGGAGGGTGCACACTGATGGTGGTCAGCTGCACTGCCGCTCAGCTCTGGGCTGGCCAAGGGGGCCCGACCATGTGGAATCGCAGGCAATTTGCTGCTCTTGGGCACTGGGTAGCACTCCAGAACACAGAACCGTCCCAGGAATGAAAAGATGGCCAGTCCACCCTCAGGGTCCAGAGAGAATCGCAGGGAGAAGGAAGGACCTGCCTCCTGGCCGGGCTTCTGCACTGGCAGCTCTTTGAGGGAAGGGCAGGGGTGCATGGCAGCCTCAGCCCCATGGCGCAGAGTAAATGTTTGCTGCTGCACTTGCTAAGAGCCCCAGGAGGCCCCTGCCTCAGTCCTGATCACGCGGAGAAAGCCGCAGGCACTAGCCTCTGGGCTGACACAGGGAGGAGCTGGCAGGGTTGTGCTGGGTATTTCCTTCTGATTTATTGGAAAATAAAGTTACGTTCTGGTCATATAAGTAATATGTGCGTTTTACAAACAGCTAGGAAAACACACAAGTAGTAAGAATGAGAACCACCCAGGATCCCACCACTGAGAGACAGTCACTGTGAGTGGTTCTAGTGTTTCCTCCCAGTGTTTGCATGGGGATTGTGTTTCATGCCCTGCCTTTCATGTTCTGCCCTTTTCCCTCCCTCCTGACATGACAGCGTACGCATAACTGGTCATTGTTGTGAAGCGGCAGTCAAGAAAGTTTTCCAAAAAAGTACCGCCCAGCGTCCCCTTGTTGTGAGGGCTTGGACGAAGCGAGAGAGACATTCCTTACTCTGACCAGGGAGGGTGAGAAGTCACGCCCAGGTAGAGTGGAATCCCTCTGCCCGTGGCTTTTCAGCGAGACACGCAAAGTCACAGAACCCAGCCCTGGTCTTGTTTGCCAGGCAACGCTTCTGCCACCCTG
Organism: Corynorhinus townsendii; assembly: GCA_026230045.1. NCBI lineage: Eukaryota > Metazoa > Chordata > Mammalia > Chiroptera > Vespertilionidae > Corynorhinus > Corynorhinus townsendii. The sequence continues at coordinate 107,441,456 of JAPDVU010000007.1, read as the reverse complement.
GCTGTCCTCTCCTGAGGCATCAGGGCAGGGCACTTAGGAACACCAGAGGCCCCTCTTGAATAGCACCAGCTATTTAAGAAGCTCAAGGTGTGCCTCTGAAAACCTGGGAAGACTGTCTCCTAGACCTTTTTCAGAGGACAGGAGGGGGTGAGGAGCAGCATAGCCAGGCTAAGTCTGAGTGTCAGTGTTCAATCAGGGTCTCTGGCCTCCTCCTGGCCCTCTGCTTGGTCGCCTCTGTGGTTGGGGCCAGGATTCTATATTTTCAGAAATTCCCAGATGTTGAGTCTTACGTCCTTCCTATCTTACTGGGAATCAGTTGGCTAGAGCAGTGGTTCTCAAAGGGGGTGCCCAGGCCAGCAGCACTTTGGAACATGTCAGCAACCATCTGTGTGTGGGTTTCTAAGCAGCGCCCCCAAGAACTGCTGTGGAGGTCCTGCCTCCTTTTTAACAAGCCTGTGGAGGATGCTGACGCACCTCCCAGGGGGACCCCGGGCTACAGAGCGCACCGAGTGATGTGTGGAAGGGGCACCTTCCCCTAGTTCTCCTGGGGCCGAGAGCTCTGTTCTCCCCAGTGTCTCCTCTGCATCACAGACAGTGGGCACACATCTCACCTGCCCTGTGGGAGGAAGGCTGTCCTGGCAGCCCTGTAAGGAGGGGCCCAGTGATGCCCAGGTGACCAGAGGGCTCAGTGAGGCAGTTGACAGGAAGGGACGAAAGAAGCCACAGTTGGGCAGGGCCTTGGGAGAAGGCCTCAGGAAGTCTCTGCTTTTGAAGAAGAAAGGCTGGTGGGGGTCAGGGGGCACCAGCTCCAGGACAGACACCCCAAGAGGAGAGAGGCCTGGAGGAAAGCTGAGCCTGGAGCAGAGCCGCATGCAGCCTCCAGCTGCCTGCGGGTCAGCTTTGCTTCAGTGACACACAACCCTTGCTGTACTTGCTCAACAGCCAAGCTCTTTTTCACCTGAGTCTTTTAAAACTAAATTTTGGGGCACAGTGGTTCATTTTTTATATCAGAGCCTGGAGTCCTTACGTGCAACACTAGTTCACTCTATAATGGAGCCAGTAGGAAAATAAGGCCAGTGTAGGGGGAGTTCTGTGTGCAACAAATAGCAGCTGCGTGTTTCTTCTTTGGGCTGTGCATTGTGTCCCACCACCGTTCCCTGCCATAGATGCCTGCGATCTGGCCCTTCCTCTGGGCAGTCAGGGCCTCATTGTCCTGTAAAGCTGCTGAGGTTACTCTGGCTGCATGGTGGTGGCAGGCCCTCAGGCAGCAGCTGCATACGTCCCGTGTCTGTTAATGGACATGTACATGTTTGTTTTGAGTCCACGTAGGGACATCGATCCTGTCCCCTGGACCCTTAGATGGCTATAGGGACCCACCTGCAGCACCCACTCTGAAATGGGAGGTTTGCTGAGGTTCTCTGAGCTCCTCCCCTCAGGTGCGTTCCTTCTCTGGGCCTCTGAGTTCTCATCTGTCAAGAAGAGAATGGGCCTGGGCCCGTTATTCCACATCCCATGATGGCCAGCGGCCACCAAGATTTCCAGTTAATAGCACCTCCAGGAAGTGTGGTTTATGGTTCCTTGAACTTGGCTTCCTCCTTCTGAACTCTCACCTTGGTTAGAAGGCTCAGCAGACCCCAATGTTGTTTTATATCTCCGAGCAAACGGCAGAAGAAATAGTCTGGGGTTGGCTGATCTTCTGTCATCCCTTGTTTCCTTCATTGCTTTGAAAAATTAAAAATCAAACAGTACCAGTGTTTATAATGAACACCTGAGTATCCTTTTTTCAAATGAATATGAACATAGTAGAGGCCCGATGCATGAAAATTCGTGCAAGAGTAGGCCTTCCTTCCTCTTGGTGCCGGCACCTTGCTTCCGTCTGGCACCCGGGACCTGGGTGGCTTTCCTCCAGCACCAGCTTCGTCCAGAAAGTTGTACGGTCTAATTAGCACATTGCCCTTTGATTATCATGGATTATAGATGTGAGTTTTCTTTTATGTTTCTTTCAGATCGTTTTTTAAGAAATAAATTTTTTGCCTGGCTGGTGTGGAGAGTCAACCGGAAGGTCACTGTTCAATTCCCAGTCAAGGCACATGCCTGGGTTGAGGGCTTGTTCCCTTGTAGGGGGCATGCAGGAGGCAGCCAATCAATGATTCTCTCTCATCATTGATGTTTCTGTCTCTTCCTCTGCCTTTCTCTCTGAAATCAATTAAAATATATTTTTTAATAAAAGGAAAGAATTTTTTTCTGATACAAGTCCCCAGGATGGCTCTACTGAGTCCAATTATCCTTCCCTCCCTCCCTGGAAATAACCGCTATCACCAATTTGCTGGGTATCCAGTTCAAATTTTTATGTTCTTGCCGTGTGTGTGTGTATGTGTGCATGTGTGTGTATACATGTGTTTGTATGTGCAGCCGTGTGTGAAACTGTATATACACATATGCACACACACTAGCATTACTTTGTGTGATGACTTTAAATAAAACTTCCATGTACTGCTTGCACCTTTTCCCCACTCCGCCTTCTTTTTGAGACCTGTCAGCTCTGAGTGGCAATTGTATTGGATGAGCATGGGGCTGAACGACTGAACATTGGAATTATCTTTAGAAATGTGCATGCTCAGTTTGAAAAATGGAAACCTTAGTTCCAAGGTCAGAATAGAAGGAAATGTACATCTGACATTGTTGGATGGAACATAGACATGTTTAAGGAAATGTTAGTCACCTCTGATGCGGTGAAATGGGACCCTAGATAGCCAAGAAACACTCTCCAACACTGAGTGGAGAGGGGCCTGGGTGTTGGGACTGTGTACACAAAGATGACAAGAAGGGAGGATAAAGTCAGTGCATAAATGTTTGACGACGCTGGCAACTCCTGGCCTGCGTGCCTAGGCCACCATTCTAATCTGATGATTCAAAGACAGTCCTGGGGTGTTCCGCTGGGCCCATGGTGTAATGGTCCCCCTTTCCTTCATCAGTGCTAGCTGGCAGGACACTGAATGCAGACATTTCAGCGAGTTATGCAACAGAGCGACTCCTGAAAAAAGTTGGAAACATGTTTTAAAAGGGATAAGAAGAGCTTTGTTGGTGAGGAATTTCTCTAGCGACCACTGTCTGAGGCCGTGAATACCTTTGAAACCTACCCCCTTACTTGTCTTCTGGAAAATTGGATTCCTATCTTCTGAGTCGTAAACAGTAAGGCCTTTCTGGACAGGGAAGACCACCTACCCTGGAGGCGCTCTGGGGAACGCAGTGGTGGGTCAAGGTGAACCGCACGCTCCGAGGAGGGCTGGTCGAGACCCCCAGACCCAGGGCTGGTAGCTGGATCTGCTTTCTAAGACCCTTCCTGTGAAGACAGCTCCATTCCCTCGCCATCTCTCTGATGGGTCCAGCGTAGCTGTGATCTGTCCCTCTTCCAGGAAGGGCGCTGCTGTAAAGGAGAAGTCTCCAACTTTACAGCCTGCACCAGAGACCTGCTGACACAGCATCCTGAATCATCACATAGAGACCCTGCAGCATCTCTTTAATTTTCTCTTTTTTTTTAAATCTCTTTATTGATTAAGATTTCACATATTTGTCCTCATCCCCGCATTCCCATCCCAAACCCCTCCCCACGCATGCCGCCACCACCCTGTTGTCCGTAACCACTTGCTAGGCTTATATGCATGAACACAAGTCCTTTGGTTGATTTCTCCCCCTTACCCCCACCCTCCCCTACCTTCCCTCTGAGGTGCGACAGTCTGATCGATGCCTCCCTGTCTCCGGGTATGTTTTTGCTCATCAGTTATGTTGTTCATCATTTCCCCTAGATGAGTGAGATCATGTGATACTAGAAATACACTTATGAGAATAAGAAATGAGACAAGCAATAATGGTTATGCTGAGAGGCAAATGATTCAGTCTGTAGTGAGTTTCTTTCTGGGCCAACAGTTCTTTTGAGTCCCCATTTCAATATCAAACAGTTCCATATGTGTACATGTCAGCAATGATATTTCAATTCTGGAAGGTGGACAAATGGTGGTAATGCAGGTCTGACCCTCTGTGATTTGGTCCTGGGCAACCTGCAGCGATGCACAAGGCGTCATCAGCGTCTTCCATCTCTGGACTGTTTCTCTTCTGTCTTCATGGCTGGAGCAGTCCTGCCAATTCCTCTCTGTTGCAGGAATCCACATGGTCTTGGAGGTGTTTTCTGAAAATATGCAAACATATTCTCAACCAAAAGTTAATAAAGGAATCTTTTCTATAAATTTGAGTTGGGATCCTTTTTAATTTTTTGCCCAAACGATTTTCCTTTGGCTTGTTTTGACACCATGTGTGTTTTTCATGGGTGTCTTGCTGTTAGCATTACAAATGAAAGTTGATTTTCAAAAGTAAAAATTTTCTAGATGTAATTTACTTACAGGATATTTTTCCTTACATGAAATTCTTCTACTATCCCCCCTTTTTTGACTTAAATAGTAGGAGGCTTTTGGAAATTTTACCCATGGTGTGGGGAAGTGAGTTTTTGAGATCTAAATCCAGCCTAATACCAGGAATGCTCAGGACCTACTCAAAAAGGCAAAAAATCCTTTCCACTAATATTTACAGGGTAAAATAAGACTGCGTTGGAGTATTAAATTTGACAGTAAAATAGTAGTCAAGTTCTCAGACTAATTTAAATTGGCTAATTGATATAAGCAAATATTCTAGAAAAATTAATGGTACTGGACAAAAAGCTGTTCCTAAAGTGTTAACTAAAAAGTTTATTGGTAGTTCATCTCATGGTAAAATTGCGTAACATGTAATGAACCCAAAGCAGTCATATTTTAGTGCAAAAAATTAAAATTTAAAAGCTATCAAGACTACATTATAAAATTTCCAAAAGCCTCCTAACATTTAATATTCATTCTTTACTTTAGCTGCACCAGCAAATCATACCACAAAAAGAAAGACATCTTTTTAAAAGACGCTCACAGCCCAGCCGCTGTGTCTCAGTGGTTGAGCATCACCTATGAACCAGGAGGTCAAGGTTGCCTTCCCAGTCAGGGCATATGCAGGGGTTGGGGGCTCAATCCCCCAGTAGGGGGCGTGAAGGAGGCAGCCTATGGATGGTTCTCTTATCATTGAAATTTCTCTCCACTCCCTCCCTCGCCCCTCTGTGAAATCAATAAAAACATATTTTAAAAAAATTAAGAAGGCACACCTGGTGCCGCTGTCCTGGCATGTAACTTATCCTCTTCTTCCCAAGCTCTCTGCACATATGCAGACATGTTTATTTGGTTATGATGAGGGCAGAAGTACAGGTAGCACTGGCTTTTCACATTTATTTATATCCTAACCATTCCTTCCTCTTACACAGCATGTCCCCACTTACCGTGCACTGGCTGCGCTCACCCAGTGACTTGATGAGCTGTCATGTTGTTAGTTATTCTTTATTTCCTTTTGTGTTCTCAGTGGTATCTTTCCTCTTTGTTTCTGTAGGAAGTTCTGCAGCAGTGGATCGTAACGAGCTTGCCAGATGTTTTGATGATTGGCAATGACCCGCTGACTGGTGAGTGAAAGCCCGCTTCCCCTCCCCCCCCCACATGGTGTTGGCCAGTGCCAGTGGCTCTGGGCAGCTTTTGGACAAGGAGCTCTGGCTGCCAGCTGGGAGGCAGCACAGTGAAAACACGTGATCATCCGGTGAGATTTTAAAGGATGAGTTTGTTCCTCTGGGCATGCAGCCAAGGCCCCTGCTTCAGTGGTCTTAGCAGAGGAGTCATATGTGGCCTCTCTGGGGTCTCTCCTCCTCAGTAAATGTGGAGTCAGGGCCACCTTCACAGGGTGGGGACCTTTTGGTAAGAAAGGAATAATCTGTGGAGGAACTCACATCTCTCTTCCATGGGGACCCTGTGATGCCCTTTTCAGTCCGTGGTGAGTCTCACCTGGAAGTCCTGGCATGTCTGCCACTGCTCCCTGAGGCCCGAGAGAGCAAGGGTTCCAAGTCCTAGAATTGGACACTCGCTGTGATCTTGAAAGTCCAAATGAAATGTGCTCCTGGACATCTTCCAGAAAGTCAGAAAATTCATGCTTGTCAGATGGCTCCCTGGGGAGGTACACAGGAGGCAGATCTCCTCCCGCCACATCCTGGGCATCTGCCTGCACCACAGCTCCCAGACAAGCACCATGTTCTCTTACCTCTGGACCTTTGCACGTGCTGTTCCTGTGCCTGCAACGCTCTCGCTCACTGTGTCCTAACTCTCCCCCCTCACTCACCCTGTGGGTCTCCGCTCAGAGGTCACGTCCTTTACGAAGCCTTGCCTGATCTCACTGCAGACTAGAGGCCCTTCTTCCAGGTTCCCTGGGCGCTTTCCAGCTTTTGTGCATTGCCGATGTTCTTGGTCTGAGGCGGAGGACGGTGTTGATTACGACAAAGCTCCCAGCAGCCGGAACACATGGGTGCCTGGAAGGCAGCTGTCTGTAGGTTGTTTCTTCTTTGCCTGCTTAACTGTGTCACTGAGCCAATCTTGCTGGTGTGGACCCACTAGAAAATCTTCTGTGTGTTTGAAACTATTCAAAACCCGCAGTCTGGTAGATTCAGGAAAATAGCAGTTTTTCTTACTCCTGAAATTCTGAGAGAAATCAGCCTCCCATAAGAAATTAGAGAACTTCTCTCCTCTCTCTTTCTCAAGTTTCATAGGAATCTGTGTAGGGAAAACAGTCACAGGATGCCTTTGTTTGCAACACATGTTTTCATCCACTCACCCTGGTGAGAACAAACACAGCACTGCTCCACCTGAATCTCCCAGTGCCCTGTTTATTACCCCAAAGCTTATTTTAAATCATTTCTTTTTCATGAAGATTTTTCTAAAATTAATTCTCTACCTTTAAAACCTCCCCCCGCCCCATGGTGTTAACAAAACTTAGCAAACAGAAATTCCATACTCTTCTAACAGTTCTCTGGATCAGATTTAGTTTTTTCTTGATGCCTAATGGGTGTGATTGAATGAATAGAATGAATGAATGAATGAATGAATGGCTCATGCTTGTCACTGTGTATCACTGCTGGTGCTGACAGAGTGGAGCTCTTTGCTCTTTCATTGTGCCGCCTCAGACTATAGATTACGCTCATATGTGTCTGTGTATATCTGTGTGTGTCTGTATGTATAGGGTTTCTAGTCTCCTCCTTGCTTATGCTCTTGCTACTAGCAGCGGGCCTATCCTACACGTGTTTCCCCTTTTAATGCTGTTTTCCTCTGCGGTGGCTGGGAACATGGACCCTCAGAGCTGTTGGAGTGATGCTAAAGTATGGTACACTTAGACCCTCTGCCATGAACAGCAAGACTTTCTGTATGAACTCTGCCTTCTGTTTCTGCTGCTCCACGCCCTCCAAACACTTTCTGGGTGTCAGCTCTCTGCTGGCTACAGCACCATACAGAAGCCTGGGGGAGGGGAATCACTGTAGGAAGAGGAGCTGGTGGTGGCTGGGAGGGTCTGTGCCTGTAATGTCTACCAAAGGGCTTACAAGAGGCACTTGTCTGTCATCTGGGAACAGATTTGGGGGGTGGGGGTGACGGTCACATGGGCACATGGGCTGGTGGGCGAGAGCACTGTGGCCGTGGAAAGGTTTTGGTGGGACTGATTGGAGGCTTTTACACTCCTGTGTTCATTCCCTTTCTTTTTTTATCAGAACTGAAATGTGGCTGATCATCAGCTCAGCATGAATAGAGAAGTGACTGAGGGTGGTGATTATATTTATGAATGACAATGGATTAGAGCCCTTGGGGCCAAATGAAATGCCTCAAGTGAAATAACGATCCTAAGTCTTTGAGAATTATTCCATTTTAAACACGGAGAAGTTCTACACTTATCAGCAAAGGGAAGTCTTTGGGTGTAGTAGATGGATGTGCAGCACCCACCCTTATTGAGCATATTGTTAAGAGTGGGATCTGGATGGTCCATAGGGACCCTGTTGTCCAGCCCTCACCCCTCCTGCCCTCCTTCAAGCTGGGAGACGGCAAGGAGGGTGCAGTTTAGGTCAGTGAATGTCTAGCCCCCAGTTCTGAGACTCAACCATAGTGTCTTCATCACAGAAAAGGTTGTTTTTAGCTCTTTCTCATCTGAGAGCTATTAGGATGAGGTCACCTATTACTCCATACACACCTTACAGGCAAGGATCTGAAATAAAGCACAGCACTCATTCCTGGGACATGAGTTTGTTTATTCATCCCAGGGATCCTTGGTGGTACTGTGGGCCATTTAGCTCAGTGCAAGGGGGTGTGGGTAAGTCTTCTAAGAAAACTATGCTATGTATTTTCTGGCACGTTCCTTCTCCACCAAGTAGAACAGGATATGATGACAAAACTAGAGAACTTTTTTTTTTTTTTTTTTTAACCACAAAACCACTCTGCTCATCACCCAGGCCAGCGGTCTCCATTTCAGAGATGGGAACTGAGGCAGGGCGACAGGGTATAGCTTGGTGGCACCATACTACTCCTGGTAACCAGCCAGGTCTAGAGCCCAGTATTCTGACGCTGTTGATCTAAGTGGCTGGCACTCCTAAGCACATGAAGATGAATAATCAAGGAGACAGTATAAAATGATGAAGTGTTTGTTTTGTTTTTGTTTTTGTATTTTATTTATTTTTTGTCCTATCTTATTGGGAGAGCTGAGAAGGAGCAGCACGACAGTGTTATTCTGGGTCTGAAATCAGGCTTATCATATGTTGGTTGTGAGAGAGTGAAATGGTAAAAGCCTTTCTGCCTGGCAATTTGGCAGTAGGAGAAGTTTGAAGGATGAGTTTTCCCCAAAGAGGTAAATAAGAATCTGCTTTACACCAGCAGCCAGGGGTGGAAAACCTTTTCTCTGCCAAGGGCTATTTGGGTATGTATGATGTCATTCCTGGGCCATACAAAATTATCAACTTAAAAATTAGCTGTTACATTGGGTCAAACATGTGATTCACTGACACCTAATGCTTTGGGAGGGCCAGGCCAAATGATTTTGGGGGCTGATATGGCCCTCGGACCGGACATTCCCCACCCCTGCTCTAAGCCCTGGCCTGTGTGGGTCAGTTGGTTGGACATCTTCCTGTGCACCAAAAGGTTGCTGGTTTGATGCCTGGTTAGGGCACATGCCTGGGTTTCTGGCTCTATCTCAAGCTAGGGAAGGAGGGGGTGAGCAGATTGAGTTTGTCTTTCTCTCTCTTTCCTCTAAAATTATTTTTTTTAAGTGAATTGCTCTTCTTTCTTCTAAAAACCAAACAACCTAACCACTGAGCTGTTGGTTAGCATCATTTAGATTAGGACATTGAAAACTTGAGCCTCTGGAAGGAAGTCGGTCGAGTAAATTTGTAGCCTTTGTGCAAAGTAAGTGTGAGACCATGAAAAGTGATGTGTGCATGTTGTCTGGGGTTTTCTTTGGAAGCCTCCAGCCAAACACTGACACTGAGAAACAGGAGGAGGAGCAGGCGTGCTGGGGCTGCAGGCAGACCCTGAGCGGATGAATGATGACTCTAACACAGGCTTCTGTGAAAGAGAAGGCTAAGGCACTACTTGGCTATTGCCACCAAGTACCCTGTTCGGCTGCCTCCTTTGGCTTTTATTGGCATAGCAGCTGGAACTAAAATGAACCTCTAGATACAATTAGCAAGGTAAGCATCCTTGAGAAAGTATGTGCTTCTACAAGGTCTGGTCTTTAAAGACTCAACATAGAGATTCTAACAAAACACCCTGGGAGATCGGACTTGTTAGGAAAAGTCAAGGCAGGGCTGCCGCCTTTGGCAAGGTCCCCCCAGAGGTCCCCGACCTTTTGGAGAATCCTCCTTACAGACTTTCCCACCAAGTCCCGTGCTTTCCCACAGTGGCGGGACCGACGTGCAGGATGTGGGCTGCGTGAAGCTGGGGGATGCGTCTGGGGCTTGTCTATTTGCAGTGCTGCACGAGGAACAGGTAGAGTTGTGTGCACCTCATGTTAGCGCCCACTCTGCACTTCCTCCGGAGACACCCTCTGCCATTTGGCTTGCTTCCTGCACATACTAACAAGAGATGCTGATGTTGAAGTTCATGGATTATCATGGGAAGACATTTATGACATATTTGAGTGGGAAAGGACCACAAATACTGGTGTACAAAATTCTCAAGTGGCTTAAATAATATACAAGCCCATACGTAAAACAGGTGGCAGGGTACACCCAAGTTGAAATGATGTTTCTTAGCTTATATAATTTCCCCCCCAACAGCAGAGTGGTGTATCACTGGTGAGATTTTATGAGGAGAGGAGTCTATTTAAATATGTTGTTCTTTTGATTTAGCAAAGAGTATGGAGGAAATGAAGAAGATGCTGGTGCTGATGCTGGGCTGTGCTGTCCAGGTAGAGCTTGGGCAAGCGTGGAACGGGCCTGCCCTTGCCATCTTGTGTGTGGGTTTGTGGGGATAAACTCCCCTTAGTGATTGAGGTAGGAGGGAAGCTGCCTTCAGTCCAACATGACATGTCCCTGCTTCCTGAGAGAAGGGACCACTCATTAGGCGGCAGCCGATTCTAGTTTCAGGGCACGTTGGCAAGAAGCAAGTGGGGATTCCTCAGCCCTGGGTGCTCTTAGCAAATCGTCCCCGGTATAGGGACACCTAGACCAAAGATCAGAAACTCCATGCAGCCTGGGGACCCCATCTGACCCACTCCTGATTTTGGACAAAAAACTTCCATGGACACAGGGCCCCGCTCAATTTTTCATGTATTATCTCTGGCTGCTGGCACAGCACAATGGCAGAGCTGACACTACACGGCCCTCAGACTCTGTGATGTTCCTACCAGCCGGCCCTTTGACGATGAAGGTTGTCACTCCTGGTGCCCTTGACCTTACCATGTTTAAGAATCACTGGAACTTGTTTCACGTGCAGATATCTATGCTTCACCACCAGCGTTTTCAACCTGATGGGCTTTTTGAAAACAAGTACCCCTGGTGATTCGGCTGTGGGTGGTCAGAGCAACTTCTAGAGAAACTTCTGTCTAAAGGACAGGAGGGAGGAGAGATTCTTGGTTACAAAGGAGGAAGCCAGGGGCTGGTGGGCAGTTCATTTGGAAACTATTTCTGTGGCTGTGGTGGGCCCAGGTTGACATATTTGCAGAATGCTTTTATTAATATGCATTACCTCCGCAGTGCGACAGGAAAGGGGAGTTTCTTGACAAAATCCAACAGCTGGATATTGAGACCCAGGCTGGGATTATGGCCCATATCCGGGAGGTAGGTGTGTGGCTGGCTTTGTGGGGCTTAGCCGTGGACCCTCACTCCGGTGGCAACCAGGAGGCAGGCTCTCAATCCCAAGGGAAAGTTTAAAGACTGCGTCACCCATTAGTGAATTTCCTAATTTTAGGTTTCACACACCAGGCATGTTGAACCTGTTTGGAAAGGTAGTCATCAGCAAACTAAAACAAAATGGGAGTAAAAATTGAAAAAAAAAATTTTTTTTCAACACCCAAATCAAGCCTCCATTTGTCTCCTGTTCTTGCCTAATATGGAGCCAGGCTGATTTTAAGTACTGTCAAGGGGGTTGGGCTCAGAATTTGATTTGCCCTGAAAATGTGTTCTGGCCCATGTGGCTCTGCTTCCCATGGCTGATCTTCCCGGGGAAAGGGTCTCCGTTTCTGTCAGTGATCTGGCAGAGACACAGGCTGCCAAGTCCCAGAAGGGCTGTCACTGTAGACTCGGCCCTGAGATACCGAGGGGGGGGGGGGACGGGAGGACTCTGCACTGAGGGCAGCCCCTCTGCCACAGACCTTGGCAGAGGCAGTCACATCAGAGAAGTGGTTTCCCTGGAAACTGAGCCTGTGGGGCAGCCACCGACCTGAAAGTGTATTTTTCTGACATCTCCCTGCCTCCCTTCAGAAGAAGCCTTGTATGATTGAGTTGTCTTTGGAGATGTGGCTCAGCCTTCAGTCTGATTGCACAGATGAGATAAAGGCATGAAAAAGACATGAGCAGGAGCACCTAGGAGCAGGTGTGGGGCTGGCAGAGGCCGGTGAACTCAGTGCCTCAGGCTGGCACCAGGGACAGGCTGGGCTGATGGGCACCCAGCCCCAGGCACCATGGGTGGTGGGTGCTGAGTCAGCACTGGAGCAGGAGAGGGAAGCAACTGGTTATAGCGGACAGGAAGTCAGCATTGACTTAAATAGGCGCAGCCATTCATGATGGTGAGCGGCCACCTGTTAGCATGAGGACCATTCTGCTTTTTTTAAAATCCTCATCCGAGGGTATTTTTCCATTGATTTTTAGAAAGAGTGAAAAGGAAGCAAGAAGAGGGGAGAGGGAGAGGAGAGAGAGACATTGATGTCAGAGAGCGACATCAACTGGTTGCCTACCACAAGGGGCCAACTGGGGTATGTGCCCTTGACTGAGAATTAAGCCTGAGAACCTTTGCTCCCCAGGCTGACACTCCAACCACTTAGTGAAACCAGCCGAGCAGGGTAGCAGGGTTTTTGAGGTGCTCTCGCCCTCCATTTGCCCCTCTGGGAAATGTAAACTTTTGTTGGTGCACCTCACTCAGTGGATTGCCATTTGTTTCCCCTCTTGAGGCCTGAGTGCACTAACAATCACCTTCCCACACTGAGAAGACACGGACTGGAAACAGACCTTCTGCCTCCTCGGGCTGGTCTGGGGGCTCAGGTTGAGAAGGTGAGGTCAGGCCCTAGATGGTTTGGCTCAGTGGTTAGAGTGTTGGACTGCCGACCAAAGGTCGCAGGTTTGATTCCCCGTCCAGGGCCTGTCCCTGGGTTGATGAAGGTGATGTTGGCAGCTGGAGGAGGGTTCTGCCCAGTGAGGATGAGGCTGGGGCCTGCGCTCACACCAGGCGAAAAGGGGAAACCAGGTGGGCCTGTGTGGCCTGTGGGGAGGACATACAGGCTCACCTGAAAAGCGTTTGGGGTTATGAAATGTTTCCTCAAAAAGTAACATAAGAATGTCACGGGCCCAACATTCTGACAGAAGCATCCTAATATGTTGCCATCTTTGCATTAGATTCTATTTTAAGAAATAAGATGCTATCCCTCCTCACCCTCCACTCCCAAGGCTCACCTTCTTTGTGTGATACGTGGATGGTGCGCGACTGAAATCCCTGGGAACAGTTTAGGGAGCTCCCATACTGTGAGGAGTGCTGTCTGGTGTGAAGTCAGTGTCCTCCTTGAACTAGAGTGACAGCAGCAGTGGTGTGTGAGTAAAGAGCTCACTGCAGAGTGTGGCTGCGCTTGCTGAGGCACCTCCCCGCCCCCCACAGAAACGTGGTGGCTGAGGGTTAATAATGTCAGTGAGGGGGGTCAGCTGTGGGAGAGGTGGCCTAGGCCCCAGGGGGCGTGGCCTTGGGAGGTGGGTGCTCTCAGGGACCCCACAGATGCTCCCTGCCTGGCCTCCGCAGCACCGTGCCCCATGTGTGCCCCCAGGTGACCCACCACCAGGAGAGCCTGTTTGACCTGCAGTGGTTGGAGGTCCCAGACATGGCCCTGGAGGAGCTGCAGTCCCTCTCGAGGAACATGGCGTTTCACCTCAGGAGGCTCGTGGATGAGCGAGACAGTTGCAGGGAGGTGTGTTTGCGGGAGGCCCGGCAGCTGGGGGACAGGTGGGGAGGGGTTTGGGCCTGGGGCCCTATTTATGGGCCTGGCTCCTCATCCTGACTTCCTCTCAAGCGTGCACACTGCCTGTCTTCCTGGGCCATTTTCTTTGGGGGCATGGCGAGGGCACTTTCCCTGCAGGGCCCAGTCCTCCCAGACACTTGCGTGAGGACAGAAGTTGCGCTTGGAGGCCCTGCTCCATTCAATGGGCCCTGCTGTCTCACTAAATATACCCTGGCGTTTAAAAACTCCCCCACCTTTCTCCTGCCTCCCTCCTGGCGTGGCATCTTCTCTCTTACTTTCTTCCATCTTTTGGTCATTCTTCAGCAAGTTGTAGTGTGGGCACTGTGCCAGGCACAGGAGCACACTGGTGAGAAAGCTCTGTCTGCCCTCTGTAGCTGATCGTGACCCTGACCCTGGAGAGGGACACCAGCAGCCGCCGAAGCGAGGACACGCAGCACCTGGCCGTGGAGCTGGCGGACACCAAGGCCAGGCTGTGTGGCATCAGGCAGGAGCTGTGAGTCCCCCAGTGACCCCGTTCTTTCTGCCCTTGTGCCCTGTCAGCACACATGCTAACACCTGTGGTTCACTGCCATGCGGTGCAGCAAACAGGGCCGCTCTCACATGTGCCCGGGAGTGACTGGGATCTGCTTTGAGCCTGGTCCCTGTTGGGCCCTGGGTATCCCGCTCCCTCCCTGGGCCTGCACAGCAGGGTTCTGCTGGGCCTTCAGCGCTCCTGCCCGTCCAGACATGGCAGGCTCAGAGCCTCAGCCTGCTGCTCACCCTCTGGCCCAGTGTGGGTGCTCTTGGCTGGAGGGAGGATGTGACACTTCTGTCCTGTCTGGTGTGCCTGCTCCCCCTTTCCCGCAGCTGGTGATGGCACCATGCCCGGTATCTCAGGAGCTGCCTGCCTTCACCTCCCCACCAGTGGGCTTCGCTGCCTGCCTGGCTGTGGAGGGTGAATGGCTCTGGGGGCTCCTTCCCTGTCCCGCACCCTCAGAGGAAAGCTCAGGTCTGTGGTTGTTCTGAGAGCAGGCATTGAAAACTTAAAGCTCACCTTGGATTCAGGAACGTTTTTCCAGCCCCGGGTGTAGACGCCCTCCTCTCGCCCAGAAGCCAGGTCCCTCTCCTTCAGCTCTGGGGTCTCCCAGGTGGTGGGCTTTCTGGGTGCTTCTGAGGAAGCTCTCACCATGTCCTCCCATCGCCCCCAGGGAGGAGAAAACGGAGCAGCTGGCGGACACCAGGCATGAGGTGGACCAGCTGCTGCTGGAGCTGCAGGAGGCCCATCGTGATGTGAGCGGGAAGCCTGTCCTATAGGGGTGCCTTGGGGGCTAGGGTGCCCCAGTCACAGTGGCCCTAGGTCCTGGAATGGGACCTGGGGCCTCGCTCCTGCCCGCTCAAAGCAGCACTGCCTGAGGGCCAGTTGTCCTGGGAGCTGCTGTGGGGTCACATGCTTCAGTGACAGCATGTGGGGCCCCCACTCAGAGGCCTGCACATGGACCAGCTTGGCCGCCCCTGCCTTCTCCTGGGGCTGCAGGGACTTGGGCCTTCCCCAGCCCCAAGGGTGCCCTGAGCCACATCCCCTGCCTTTGCCCACCTCCCAGAACATGGAGCTGGCGGCCAGCGCCCACTCTGCTCGTGCCGGCCTCTCTGAGCTGGACTCCCTGAGGGAGAAGGCGAGCCGCGTGGAGAGGCTGGAGAGGGAGGCGATGGGCCTCAGGCAGAAGCAGAAAGACGCAGACTTCTATGCAGCCCGCATGAAGGTGAGCCCAGCCTGGGCACTTGTGTCCTGGAAGAGGGGAGGGGGGCAGCGATGCCTCCCCAGCTGGCCTTTCCCTGCACCCCAGCTTGTCTGCACGACCCCTGGGCTCCCGCTGTTAGTGGACAGAACATGGTTGGGAATGTGGTTGAAGGGCACTGATTCTTTTAGGGCTTTCCCTTCTCCTCCTTCATGCCACAGTGATGACTTTCTAGTCACTAATCTTTTTGTTTAAGATTCCTTGTAATTTCTGTGGCTAAATCTTACCAGGACTCTTTTCTCATCTGTAAAACAGAAATAACTGTACTAGTCCGTGAGGTTTTTACAGTGAAAGAGGGAAGATACCGGGTATTTGGGCAAGTCCCATATTAAGCTCTCTGTCGTGTAGCCTACTTGCATCCTGAGGTCAAGGGTCCGTTTAGGGGAGGGGGTTAGGGCTAAAGGGGTGCAAAATCAAGACCCAGGCAGGGTTATTGACGCTCTGAGCACACAGCCGACTGCTTCATGTCAACAGCGGGATCCGGACCCTCTCTTTGAGGACTGGGGAAGGTTGCCTCCTCTGCTGGGCCCAGCATTTAGAGGCAGTCGGAGGGAGCTGGTGAAATCAGGATGTCAGCGCACACTGAGGGGCCTGCTGGATGTAAGGAATCATACCATTGCCAGCTGGAAGCTCGTGAGGGGAACACAGGTCTGTCAGCACAGGCTGTCCCTCTCCCGGCCAAGGTGCTGATAGGCAGGTGCACTGGGGGCAGGCGGTTAGGCCTGAGACTTCAACATGCTCTCCTGCTGCAGACAGGCCCCCGGATCCCTGGGCCAAGCGGTGGCGGTTGGGGATGGCCTAGGTTCAAGGTGTGACTGTTCCCCAGGAATGTTGGTGGCTCGATCCCCTAGCCCCTGGGGAGAAGGCGCCCTGGGTGCTGTGCCAAAGCAGCCAGGTCAGGCAGAGGTTGGGGTGGGAGGCCAGCTCTCGGCTTTGTCCTGGAAATGGTCCCCTGGGCCTGCTGGTGATGAAGGCCATCCATCTGCAGCACAGACAGGTGTGGGGCACGGGCACCCTCACTCACTGGAAATGCCACTGGTGGGAGGGTTGCGGAAGGACATGTGCAAGCTTCCCCAGGCTGCTGCCTCCGCAGCCTCCTGCACACTGGCGACCTAAGGCAGCCCCCACAACTCAGCCGACAGTCTGCCCCATGGATGGGGGTGGGTTTCAGGGCTCAGCCTCTGTCTCTGTGTCTTTTCTGGGCCTGTCCAAGCAGCCTCGCTCAGTCATGCAGAGGTGGTGACTGAAGGCCTGGGTGGCTCCGAGCCCTGCGCCAGGAGCAGGGGATGGAGCACAAAGCAAGGCTCGCTCCCTGCACTCGGAGCTTCTGGGCTTTTGCAGGGTTTCACAAGAGAACCCCTTTTTCGTGTTCTCAAGGCGTGTGCCTCTGGATAACAGCAGCAACATTTTTCATATAGATTAATAATTTTGCTGTGAAACTAGTAATGCCTTAAACTTCGCATTAGTAAATGAATTACAAGAGAAGCAGCATGGTCCGTGGAAGCCAGGCCACATAGAGAATGAGTCACACTGTTCTCCAAGGCCTGTGCGCCAGGGCCCAGGGAGCAGCGAGGACAGTGCTCACGCCCGCAGGCTTACATGGCAGTGGTTCCAACAGCCCTGCAGGCCGTGCACAGGCCTCCCTCAGTCCTGCTTTGCCAGGTTTCCTGTGTGCAGCTCGAGCCCCTGAGAGCAGGGACGGGGTCCTGTCCGACTGCATGCCTGGAGCTGGCACACACAAGGCACTTGGTAGAGACCCCACAAGTCGAATAAAAACCATCTCAGCATGAAAAGACTTGTAGCCTGGGGAGAAGGACGGGGGGATCAGAGGTTTTGTCTCTTTTGGAATGGTGACAGTGTCGAGTGTGATGGGCAGCCAAGTAGAGAGCTGAGCATGACTGTCACGTGGACACCCACCAGGCAGGGGCTCTCCTATGGGTACAGGGGGAGTCACAGATGGCCCGGATGCCCTCCCCGAGAGACCGTCCAGTGTCAGCACTGACAAGCACATCAAAGGGGAGGGTGTCAGTGCCACAACCTGAGGAGAGAGGCCTGGGCGCCCCTAGGCACAGTGGAAAGTGGGGGTGTACCGGGTGGTCCTTGACTTCCCTCTGCAAACAGTCCCACCTCTGCTGCCAGGGCCCCGGGTGGAGAGAGAGTGCCTGGAAGGTCCCTCTGGTCCCATGCTTTGTCCTTGGCTGAAATTGCCAACACCGGAGGGCAGACGTACGGGTGCCATGAGCGTCCTGAGCAGGTGAGAGCCAGCTGGGCCTGTCTCTGCCCCTCTGAGAAGGATGGCACTTAGCTTCCTGGGCAGGGCTTGCTCTGAGAGGCGGAGGCTCAGCAGGCACAGTCCCAGCTCTCACTCCACTTGCTGGGTGTGGGGCAAGCCTTGTCCCTTCTCCAGCACAGGAGTGGTGGTCCAGGCGTCTCTGAGCTCCTCGTGCGCTGGCACCGTGTGGCATCGATAAGGACACGTTTCTAGTGAGCTTATCCCGGGGAGTTCTGTCCACAGATGGGGCCCCCGTATTCTATCGTGCAGGGAGGGGCAGAATGGGTGGTGCAAGGCAGGTAGGAGCTGGGTTTAAGATCGGCCTCGGGTCTGGTGGTCTCACACTCTTTGCCTCTTCGAGGCCCAGCCTTTGCCCCTTTAGGACTCAGGCATAGCTTCTTGCGGTCTGGTCTCTCACTTCTGCAGTGGTGGGCTGTGCAAAGCAAGTTTAGATATTCCTGCTGCCTAATATATGGGGCACATGAGAATAGGGGTTATAATTCATCTAGTTCCACGCTATACTCTGCTTCTGGACACTTGTCCATCCCTGCCTGTCTCCAGATCCTTCAGGGCCCAACTCACATGTCACCTCTGATTCCCCCTCATGGCGAGATTCAGCTGACAAGTGTCTTTGAACACTTCTGGAAGCCCCATGAGAACAGAAGTGCATAGCCCTGCCCTGCAGAACTAGCCTGGGGTGAAGGACAGGCCAGCTCTGTGTTTTGCTCACAGTAGGCACTCTGGGTGCCCCAGCACCTGACTCAGTGGGTGGGACAGAGTGGGGTTGAAGTCCTTCTTAGAGGGAGCTATTCCGGCTGGGATTTGAAGGCTGTGTAGGAGTTAGTTGTAAAGGTGAAGGGGAAGGCTGTTGCTATGGGAGCTCACGGCGTGGGAGGATGGTGATCCTGGCGAGGACTGGTAGGTAGACGGGCTGGAACACTAGATCAGAATGCTGGGGGCAGTGGCCAAAGAGGGAGAGCTTAGCCTTCTTCCTGCTTGAAGCCCCTCCATGTTCTCCGGCTCACATCGCTGGTAGTAGTCGGGGCTCCTTCCCCACGCGGGCTCCTTAAGTATGGGGTGCAGGCCACTGAGGGCAGTGGAGAGACAGGTCTGGAGCTCTCCAGCCTGAGTTCAAGCTCAGCTTCACCCCTGGCTGGCTTTGTGATTTGGGGCTCATTCCTTAATTGACCCAAGTCAGACTCTTCCTGTGTAGGAAGGGACTGTCCCCGCCTCCCTCTGGGGGCTGCTGTGAAGCATGAATATGCAGAGAGCACCTAGTGCAGGGCCAGGGACAGGCAGAGAGGGGGCAGCTAGGAGAAGCCAGAGTCAGTGACCACACCCCTCCCGCTGCCTGACTTTGACCAGAACCGTGTCCACTGGCGGTAGGTGCACGGTTTCCCGTGAGGTGAAATGAACACGTGATGGATAAGCGGGAGCTACTGGCCCATGCCCAGTTGTTAGAACCCATGAGTGGGGCAAGCACTGGAAAACTGCTCCCTGAGAATAACAGACACGTTTCTATGCATGGGTGCTCACAAACTGTGAGGGCAATCAGGGGAGACTCAGCCCCCTAAGACACTGAGAGGCGCTGGGAAGGCTCTGGGGGGCAGGACCAGGGATGAGAGGAATGAGCTAAATGGCTGCTCTGTGTGTGCTGGGCACTGGGGCAGGAATAAGTGCAGTGGACCTGCGAGGGCCCAGCCATGGTGCTCCACACTCTGCATGTGCCTGTCACACAGAGGCCATAGTACTTGTTTGTTGTGTCTTACAGACCCCTCATTTCCAGGAAACTGCTGAGAGCAGGTGTGTGACATGTTCAAATGGGAACTGCATACTGAACGAAAGCTCATCTGAATTTTGTTTTAGGACCCAGATCAGTG
The DNA here is from genome assembly GCA_026230045.1 of Corynorhinus townsendii. NCBI lineage: Eukaryota > Metazoa > Chordata > Mammalia > Chiroptera > Vespertilionidae > Corynorhinus > Corynorhinus townsendii. Next base: position 107,421,951 of record JAPDVU010000007.1, on the reverse strand, counting down.
GAGTGACTGTTGCATTGAGAGGCCTAGATTCAGCCCTGAAACCCAGGACTGACTCTCAGCCCCACCCCTTCCTCGCTAAGGAGAGGGGCTCAGCCAAGTCCCACACCTGTCAGCAGGTGCACTCGTCCAACCACCCGAGGCTGTACGTGTCAGATGCTCTCGCAGTGTTCCCTCCCGAATTTAAATAGTGTCTTGCTTCGGGGATTTTTCCATCTGGCCTGGCAAACGGAGAAGGGCAGGGGCTCAAAAGCGGAGACAGAACTTCCCGCGGCACCAGAGTCATCGCTAGGTTGTTGGTTTGGGTCCAGGTGCCTGGAAGCGCTGTCGTCATGACCAGGGGCCTTAACCAGATGGCTCTCGTGTGTGTTCTTGCTGACCAGGAGGTGATGGAAGACAATTATACTTTAATGGACACCAAGGGCCTTCTCCAGGAGCAGCTGACTGTCGCTCGGTCCCGGGTCGATAAGCTGTACGAGCTTGACGACGAGAACGTGCAGCTGAAATCGAAGCTGCGCCACCTACAATTGGTAGGACAGGTTGTTGTCTCCACGTGTAACACAGAGAGGGGCAGTTTCAGGTTCATGCTATGCCCTTCTCTGATGTTTGGCTACTGGGTTGGTGCTGCTCCCGACACAGTGACCCGCTGACGGCGGAGAGTCGCTTGCTAAGCTCAGTGGCTTAGTGGGCACCACTTAAGGCTCCCAACACTGAGAGGGCCTGATGCTGTTGTTGCTTTCCTGTGAGGATGGATGGATGTGGGCATCTGTTGCAGAAAGGGTCTCTGCTGGCGTTTATGGTGTGGGTTGAGCTGTGCTGTGTGAGTCCCTATGGCCTTTCCAAGACGTTAGGCCTGCTAAGGGACCACAGAGCTGCCACCATCATAGCGCTTGCTTTGAAGCCCTGCGTTGTAAGTCACTTTGTTCAGACACCGCTCAGAGACCTCCGTGTCTTCATCCCCGAGGTCACTGGGTCAAAATACCTTTTAGTGGTTGTAAGTGTCACAGCTGGGCTGTGTGTTGGGGTCATTTCTGTGCAACTGTGTTTTTGGAAGTGAGCAGGGGCATGGAGGCCCTTCATCCTGGGGGAATGAGGGCAGATGCACGGGGGCTGGGGCCTGTTCAGAGCGTGCCCCAGACCGCACCCTCACCATGACCACCCCTTTCTGCACTAGGCCCAGTACACAGAGCAGAAACGCCTTGAGGAGCTGCAGGAAGAGAACTTGGCCCTCAAGGCTGCACAGGGGCAGAGTGTGAAGGAGTCTGCCCGCCTGCGCTGGGAGCTGGAGCAGCTGTCAGAGGGTAGGCAGCAGTCCCTGGTGCCTGGGAGCCAGCCTGATTGAAAACAATTACACTTCAAGGGATACCAAGGGCCTTCTCCAAGAACAGCTGACTGTTTGGCTTGTCCTTCACCCAGGGAGCTTAGCCCTTGGCTCTGAATCATATGTGTCAGCCCATCCTCAGGCCACGTAAATAGGGTTTTAGTCAAGGGCCATTTGGAACTGTTTCATTACAATTCTCCCAAGAATAAGAAGGGCCCGGCAGCCTTGAAGTCAGCACATGAAATGCAAGGAAGTGTTGCCAGATTTATCAGTTCCCATCCAGCCAGGCCCAGGAGCTTCCAGGTGTCAGCACACTGACACGCAGAGGGTGTTTCCGATCTCTCCTGGAGCACTGGAAGCTCTGGATGCAGGAGTCGTCCCCAGTGGTCACTAACCCCCATTATAGTTGCCCCCGGGGCATGGTTCCCTTACTTGCTTTCATAATCAGGCAGATGGGTGTAGTCTGCTCTCCTTCTTCCTGGGCACGGGCTGCTCAGTGGCTGCTGTTCAGGGGACCCAGGCCTCTTCCTCTCCCTCTGGCATTTACCCCCTCCCAGCCCCCAGAGGAGGTGTGGGGTTGGCCATGGAAGGTGGGTGAGGTGGCCAACAGTACAGTAGGAGTCTCAGCACCTGGCAAACAACTAGCCAGTTCCCATGTCCAACAATGGCACGCGTGCACCTGAGAGTGCAGGTGAAGGCTCGCTTAGAGCTCTGCAGAGCCAGAAGGGCCTGTGGCTGGCTTGGGGAGGAGCTGCTTTTCAATTCTGAGCAACACTCCTCAGCCTCGTGGAAAGGCTGTTGAAAGCAGCTGGGTATGCCTTCTCTTTAGGCGTCCCATCTGCTCCAAGCCTAAAATCAGTTCATTGAACTAGGAGTCTGTGTGGGAGTTAGTTCTTTCTGTGATTTGGTGTCTCCCCACTCCTGGGAACCCAGGCTCTGGGAGTTCAGGTTCCTGGGGAGCACCACTGCCCCCTGGTGGGATACAGAAGCAGTGCGGCTGGCAGAGACTGGCTCAGACCAAATGTGCTTCTGTTAGGGACCAGGGTGGCTGATGGGGTTGGAAAGCCTCCCTGAGTGAGATGCTCAGTGTAGCTTGTGAGCCCTTTCAGGTCAGTGACTGACTCCTTCTTGGTGTTCCCAACTCCTACTGCTTAGCTGGCAGCTCACGAACAAAGCGTGAATGCACTTTGGTGTGGTTGGTGTGGTGAATGTTTGAGTCAGAAAGGCCTAGTTTAAAGTCCTGGCTCCTCTACTTGTTAGCCAAGTGAGCTCTCCCAAACCTCACTTTTCTTCTCTGCAAGATGGGGGTAATGAAGCTGCCTCACAGGATTGCTAGGGGTATCTTGTGAGGAGACAGTGAAGCGTTAGGCTGTGCCTGGCCCACGGGGCGCCAACAAAGGATGGCTGTTCTTATCGCCCTTGTCTTACCCAAAGATACCCACTGCTCTGCTTCTTGGAGTGCTCGTGAGCTGCCCTGTTAGCAGTACAGTGTGATAAGGTTCCTAGGGCTGAGTGTGTGGCCCTGGAGGGACAGCTGAGGGAACAACCCTGACCCCTCATGCATTCATGTTTTCCTCCTGAACAAGCCCCGGGACTTACCCAAAGTCACGCACCTGCTGGTGGCAGGGAGGGGCTGAGAACTCTCATTCTCCTCAGGTCTGTGCTCCCTTTTCTGTTCCGCATTCAAGCTGTTTCAAAGCAAAGGAGGAAATCTGCCTTTTTCTGGCTTTATCTTATATTTTCATCTTGCTTAGAATTTTTAAAGCAACTTAGATATACTGTCTCATTCTTTTTCAATGCAATTGTGAAAGTACAAAATGAAATCTCTGTCTGAAGGACCTCACCCGGAGATGGCGAGTACATGGCCTCTACCGCCCACAGACACGCGGTTCAATGATCGTGTCCCCCCTACACTCTCCTGAGCCACCGGGACTCGCACCACTCTGAGTCTGGCGCAGAGAACGTACTCTCTTTGCCTTCTCTTTTAGTTTCTGAAATCCTTGACTTGATGGTCAGGTTATAACCTTGTAAACAGTGGTTCCAGCAGTTCCACCCTCTTGAACTTTTGCATTGGCTTCTCCACCGTCACCTGCTTTCTGCTTAACCTCTGCTTGCTTCACTAATAAACCCAGCTGAGCAACAGAGGGGCCATAACCGCCCAAGGAGCCCTCAGATGCGGACATTAACAGCACCCTGGGGAAAAGGGAGGGCATCCATATGACCATCCTGGCCCCCCAAACCTAGGACTCAGGGTGATGGCCATCTCGGGGCCTGGGGCAGAGAGCAGAAGCTGAGGCCCCTGGACTCTGGGCTCTGACTCCACTTTGCTCTTCAGCCTCCAGCTGCTTCCTAAAACTGGACCAAGAGAAGCAGAGCCTCCAGGGCACCATCCAGGGGCTGCGGGACGCCTCCCTGGCCCTGCAGGAGAGCAGCCTCCAGCGCGGGGAGCTGGAGAAGGAGAACCAGCAGCTCAGCAAGCAGGTACCCGTGGGTGGTGTCCGGAACCTAAAGGCATGGAAGTGGCCAGGGGGAGCAGCCAGGGGTAGGTGAGCAGGCACAGCTGGGTGAAAGGCAGCGTCCAGTGCAGCCACCATTATGGGAGGGGGACAGGAGTCCTCCTGGAGAGGCGTCACGAGGCAGCATGAGGTGTCCTTGTGTTGTGGAGCGAACGCAAGTGAACGACCACTGGAGTCCAGACCAAATTAAAATGTAGGAAGCCTTTATTAGCCCGCCGGCGACTGTTCTGCCTTTCTGCACACAGGGAGTCCAGAGAGCAGCCCCGACCCTTTGTGCAGGACCACTTTTAAGCACATTTACCACATCTTGTTTTTGCAGAGCAAGCAATTTAAGACAAAACAGTTTTTCTTAAGTAATGTCAGGGTCATGTTATTGATGACCTGTTATTGACAGGGTCATCCTGTTCTTCAGAAAGCTGACAGTGTTCTATCTTGCAAGGCTGTTTTGTGAGGTGCAGCTGGGATTCAAGGCTAATTCGACTAGGAGGAAGCATGCTCAAAAATTTCTACTCTCTAACACCTGCAGCAGTGAGACTGCACCCAATGGACCTCTGTGTGCCTCGCTGCCTTCATCTGTGAAATGGGTTAACGACGTACCCCCCTAGTAGGTGTGATGAGGATGGTATGAGTTAGTGCAGGCAAAGGGTCCAGCTCGTGGTAAGTGCCTAAGGAAAGGAGAGCAGCACCCTGTTGGGAAGCACCGGAAGGGGCCGAAATGCGGGCCAGGGTCACACAGCTGCAGGGTCACCCTCGCAGCATCCCGCACCATGAGCTCCGCAGCAGGTCCAGTTCCGCACTGGGGTCAGGTACAGGGAGAATCTGACCTCGTGGCCTTGGCACCGCACATCTGGGTCCCTTCCCTTCACTGAGCAAGGTGGGCCCCAGCTGCTGCCAGTCGCTCAGGGCTCTGGTCCAGAAGCCTGGCCATGTCATCTGTAGAGGAGGAGGTCCCCGGTGGGTCACCTTGGGACTGGCCAGGAGGGCGCTGTCTCCAGAGACCTTCGTCAGTGCTGAAGCCAGCGGACTGCGGGCATTGAGGGGAGCGCGATGGCCCACCCTGTTCCCTGAGTCGCCCAGGTACAGGGACACATGGTTCAGGGCCATCTTCAAACGCGGTCGCTGTATCTGCCTCACGTCCCTGGGCCCAGGGCAGCCTCCACGCTCCCAGGTCAGTGCAGCCCGTGTCCGGCATGGACACGGCCTGCCCCGTAACCCTTCCTGGTAGACATGGCCTTCAACCAGTGCTCTCCTTGGAGTGCACGTTGACACCAGTTGGGAGAGAGTGTGACTGAAGTTTACTTCGGCGATGCCTGTGCCTGGGAGCGTGAGGACATGAGCTTTGGAGAGTGTGCAGTGGGACTGTCAGCGAGGTCCCCTGGGCCTCTCCGGGAGGGGGCGACCCCGAGATGGGGACGGCAGCCCCGCAAGCTGATCCTGCTCTCTTAGTGGGCAACCTAGATGCTAAAGTGACCCAGGAGCTCCTTTCCCAGCCTTTCCAGCAGGCTGGGCCAGTGATCCAAGTGAAAATTCCAACAGATAAGGGTGGTAAACCAAAGCAGTTTGCATTTGTGAATTTCAAACAGGAAGTGTCTGTTCCTTAGGCCATGAATCTATTTAATGGGATAAAACTTTTTGGAGGGCCCATCAACTTGCAGTTTAGATCAGGGGGGCAGCCATGCCTCGCAGGAGGTTAGTTTGTCATATTCCCAGCATCATGTTGGAAATTCAAGTCCTGCCTCTCCATCTCCTAACAGACATGAAAGGACTGTGGATAACATGACTCCATCACCACAGGTCATTCCGAGATCTTTCTCTTCTCCAGAAAATTTTTAGAAACAAGCAGGGATGAACAATGTTTTGAGACAGAGGTCATATGGCAGGAAATTTGGTTCTCCACATCTTGATCGATCAGGATTTTCCCCATCAGTTCAGTCACATAATCATAGTTATAACGAGTCTCCAAGCTCCCAGTGGCGTCAAGATACACCATCCTCACTGCGTAAAGCCAGGCAGAGTCCTCGTCCCTCCCTAGCAGACAGACACAGCAGCCGTGTGCAGCATTACAGAGGACCAGACGTGATGACTTCTATGCAGACAGGAATCGCGATGGCTGGAGCCATGACCACGATAGCAGAAGAGACAGCAGTAGAGCTGGGAAGTGACATTCATCTTGGAACTAACAAGTGTTCAAAGGACATTGTTTTCATAGGGTCATCCTAGGTCCCTTGGACTAAGTTGGTCTGGGAATGCTTTGCTCAAACTGTACAGAGCAGTTTTACAAGTTGCCACATTTCTTTATAAAAAAATTTAAACATATAGCTATAGTCTAATACAGAAATGAGAAGACTTGTGATTACAGTTTTACATTGATAGACTTTCACCTCAGCATTTCATGAAGAGGAAAGGGTTTTATGCAAAAGAAACTTCCACAATTCCTAATCATTTTAGAAATTGAGGAAGGCACATGTTATATTTATTGGTTGTATCGGAAAGCAAATATTTTAATGATGTATTATCTATTGTATTGCAAGAACCTGCTTATTAGTGAATCACATTGTGTGTCTTTAATAGAAAACATTCAAGTTGGTAGTCTAACATATACTAGTATTTTGTTAACAGATGAGAAAATGGAATTTCAATGATTGGTTTTACTAACATTTGAGAAAGATTATTGGTGAAGTTTGGGATTCATTATATTGTTTAACTTCATGGAGAATGTAAGCTCATTGACTTGCTCTTTGAGTTTTGCCCTAATTTGATATCAAGTGTTAAAACTTCACTTCCTACCTCATTCTAAAACATTAGAACTTTCTCATTAAGTCATGTTTGACTGAATAACTGAAGTCAATCAGGAAGTTAAATATCTCTAAATGTACTTCTTTAAATTAAAAATTCAGTGTTAGTGTAAATTCTCCTTTTCAGGAAGAACGAACGTGCAAATGCAGAGTCAGATACCATGGTTTACTGGAAGTATGCTTGTTTGGAAAAAGGTTCACAAAGCCTTTAAGTGCTGCCTCCCTCTATTACTCAAACTTTAAAAATTTACAATTTTTAAAGTGCCCCGGCTATGTGTGCATTTTATTATAGGGATTGTACTTGTTGTCTTTTTGTTTGAACATTTGAAAGAGTTAAGTTTTACACACTTACTGATTTAAAGAATTTTAAATCCTGTTAAAACTTTTATGTATCAAGATGTTTCCCTTTCATTATAGAACTAGTTTGCACAAATTCACTCCTTCCTATATTTGGATCCTTTTCAATAACTATAGCATTTTTGTACTGGTACTTTTTAATATATTGAAAACAGAAAACAAAACAGAAAACACCGGGTGGGCCCGGTGCAGAAGCAGCGAGGGAAGACACGCTCGTGTGCGGAGGACATGGGTGGGCCGTTTCAGGGCATGGCTGCTGGTGACACGAGCACAGTGCTCACTCTCCTTTCGGTCGAGGGGATGAGGAAGAAGAGAAGGCTGGACTGCACTGCCTTCCTGGACAAGCCAGGTCTTCCCAGTAGCGCAGTAGGACAGACATCGGGGAGGACAGACAGGCTCACCAGCCAGGTTCATACTGCAGTTACCAGGACCCCATTCACATGGGAAGAAGGGCCCTGAGAGGCTAGCAACGGCCTCCCTGTGCAGGTCACTCTGGTCAGAGGCCTCAGTACATGTAGCCGCCGCGGGGGACACAGCTGCGTCGTGGGCTCTGAGCACACCTTGACCAGTGGCCGGAGTCCGGATGAGTGAGGCTCAAGGGCACTCTTGCTTGATGACCGCCTGGCAGGACTGGTTCTTTCATGTGTCTGGGTATCTGTCCTGATCTGCCCAGGGATCCTGCGAGCATCATTTGCTGAGGCTACCCCGGCAGTGGGAGGGACGTGGGCTGCAGACCTGAGACCTGGGTCCCACTGGAACTTGATTTCTGGGTGAGGCTTCGGACCGCCCCACCTCCTGTGAAATGGTTTCTCCAGGCCTCTCGTGGGACGTCCAAGGTTCAGTGACTTATGCTTCTCATCCTTTGAGGCACCGTGTGTCCTCTCTGTGGGCCAGGAGGAAGCCCTCCTCACGCCATGTCTCTCCCCACAGTGCAGCTCAGGGAAGCCACTTGACAGTCTGGGTGTTAGATTCACGTGGACTGGGCACAGGGAATGTCTCTAAATGGCAGCTGACCTCGCTGAGATAGAAAGGCTTGACCTTTAGAAAGATGAGAACCTCCAACGGGGCGGGTCCTCACTGGTGAGCCGCAGAGGCCTGCGCTATCGCCTGCGGCCCAGCTCCCGGCAGGCCTGACAGATGACCGCTGACGCTTCTCCTGACCTCGGGGTCCACTCGGGTCCCTCCTCTGCACACACAGGACTGGCAGGGGGTGCCGCCTCCCCGCATGACTCCTTAGCCCTGTCTCTCGGGTCCCATCCCCTGCTTCCTCTCTGGATCAGTTCCCTGTAGGACACCATGACAACCCTGCCACAGCCCTTGGAGGCCAGTCTTCGTTCTGAGCCCCTGATGGGAAGGAGGGCCACAGTTCCCAGACCAGCGCCTTCCCTTGTCTGCTGCCAGGAGGCCCTTCTGCTGCTCCTTCCTCTCCTGCTCAGCCTGCTCCTGCCTGGCTGCATCATGGGTCCTCCCTAATGTTGGATCAATTTTGCGTCTCCACCATCAGCTACAAACCTCAGGGGACATGGCCCAACACTGACCTCCCTGGAGCCAGGGCAGGTCAGCCCCGGACACGTCCAGACAACATGGCCCTCTAGGAGGTGTCTGAGAAGGAGGACTAGGGTCAGCCAGGACAGGTGGCCCGGAGTCCCAGCGCCCCTGGTGCCAGCTCAGCTCTCCCACCGCCCAGTGTTGCCCAGGCTGTAGGCTCGTTTTGGTCTGTGTAACCGTAGTTCCCGAAGTTCATGTCCTTCTCTGTAACTCACGACCCTTCTCTAAGGGAGGACCTGAGAGAAGGTGTGTCCCCCTCACTTTGCAGTGACATACTAAGAGTTCATTCCTTCAGCCAGGAGTCCTGGTTTTGAGAGGAAGAGGGGCAGCCCTTTGGGGCCTATCCTAGGAACACAAGCACAGCACAGGGGCTAATAGGTAGGCCCCTGGCACCCGCGTGCTCTGGGGACCTGGAGCCTGCCCACAGGAGCCCTTGGCCCAAGCCTGGTGCTTTGGGGGGGACAGAAAGCCATCTCAGCCCAGTGAGCTCTCCCTAGAAGAATGGACGGCCTCCAGGGAAGGACAAGAACGAGGGCTCCAGTTCCAGGGCAAAAAGAAGCAGACAGAGAAAGATGGGGATGTCCAGCAGGGGACGGTGGGACGTGGGGCTGTCACATCTTCAGACCAGAATCAGCCACGCCAGATATGCAAAGGTTGGACATAACATTCCTTTCACTGGGAAAGAAGGGGCGGCAGGGGAGAAGGATTAACAGTAAGACAGGGAGGAGTGCCCTGACCAGTTTTGCTCAGTGGATAGAGCATCGGCCTACGGACTGAACGGTCCCAGGTTCGATTCTGGTCAAGGGCATGTACCTTCGTTGCGGGCACATCCCCAGTGCGGGGAGTGCCGGAGTCAGCTGATCGATGTTTCTCTCTCATCGATGATTTTGAGACTCAATCCCACTCCTTACCTCTCAGTAAAAAAAAATCAATAAAATATATTAAAAAAAAAAAAAAAAAAGACGGGGAGGGGTAAAAAAGGTGGGAGGAAGAGGGGTCACACACCCCAGGCCCTGACTGAGAGAGGAGACTTAGGTTGACCCATTGCCATGTGTTTGGCTCTGTTGCATCCACGCTGTGGGGCTCTGGGCAGATCACTGGACTCCCGGGGCTGGTGCCCTTCTCTGCATGAGGGTGAGTGACCACTGCACAGGGCCTTCCTCCTCAGGGCCGGCTCTGGAGCAGGGGCTTCCAGCAGAGCAGATGCCTGCTTCCCTGCTGAGCCCAGACTTTGTGCTAGGAAGTGGGGCAGCGATAAGGAAGGAAAAGAAAGATGTTCTCACTTGTGAGAAAGACTCAGACACGTGGCACGTTTCAGCGCCTTTTGCTGTTGTCCCTGTCTGGGTGTGGCTGCCCCTTCCTCGTGTCCCCATATTGGGGCAGGGGGCTCGATGTGGCTACAGGGTGCTTTGAGGGCAGGAATATGAGCCCCCCTGTGCCTGAACTCCCCCTCATGGGGAAGAAGCTGGCTGCCTGCTGCTTCTGGAGGAGCCTGGAGACTGTGCCCAGACCTGTGAGATAAGGCAGGGCGGCCCTCGGCCCAGGAGAAGTAGGCAGAGCTGGCATTAGAGCAGCGGTCCTTCCGGGAGTTTGTAAACCTACCTGTGCCAGGCCGCCCCCAGCCAGGTGAATGAGCAGGCTCTCGGTCCTGCTGCTCACAGGGTCGCTGGGCATCTGGAGGTCCTGCCCCCAGAGGATCTAGTCAGTGGCCTGAGGGTTGGGGTGTTTAAAAGCTCTGAGATCCACCTGATCTTCAATCGTGGGGATGCTCTGTTTTAGTTTTAGAGCCGTCATCCCAAACCAGCAGCATCAGGTCACAAGTCCAAATGCAGGTTCTTGGGCCACAGCCCAGTCGGACCGTGTCAGAAGCTCTGAGGGTGGGAGGGGTCAGCTCTTGTTGGACCTGACACCTGCCAGGTGTGTGCTGAGCACTTTGCCCTGACAGAAGCGGGTGCCCGTGCCTGCTGCTTGCTGGCCCTGTCAGTTACAGAAACCCGCTCGTGGTCACATTGTTAGCAGGGAGCAACCCTTTCCCCCTCCCGGCTGGTCATGAGTTTGGTGTCAGTGGGAAGGGACAGCAGCACGGGGCTCGCCTGGGAGTCGCACCTCAGGTCCCACCCTGAGTCGGAATCTGTGTCCATCACGGCATTCAGGTGTCAGGCACAGAGTGGGAGATGTGCGGGTCCAGGCAGTTCATGTTCAGGGAGTGGGCACTGGTGGGTCCCGCAGAAGAGCTCTGTGTCGGGTCGCTGATTGGGCAGTCGTCCAGGCAGGACGGAGGTGATCTGGCCTGGGCGGCAGTGGTGTGTGGAGTGGGGGAGCCGCATGGGGAACGAGGACAGGCCTTGGTGGCCCATTTACTTGGAGGGGGGAGGAGGGAGAGAGATGGCAGAAGACCCCTCTGAGCAGCTGGATGAATAGGATTGTCACCAATCGGGTGAAGTCCCTGTAGGACACCCAGTGGTGGCTGCTGGCACCAGGAATATGGCCTGACCCTCAGGACAGTAGTGGACAAGGCCTAAGACGGAAGCAGTGAGAGTGAGCAGTGGACAGCTGGGAGGGAAGCTGACCGATTTTTGTCCATGGCTTTTTCTCTACCATGAGCTGGACGTGCACACCATGGGCTGAGAGATGATGGTCTAGGGTGTGGGGAGCTCACTGCACAACTAGGCCTGACCTGGGCAGCGGCTTAGGGACACCACCCAGGCCCCAGGCTTCTCCCTTCCTGCTCTGCAGTCTTGGCAGTGGCTGTTGTACCTCCCCAAGAAGTGGGCAGGAAGGTTTTCCCTTCAGAAAAGGCCTGATCAAGTGATCCGTGGGGCTGACAGGTTGCAGGTTTGCTTTAAAACATAGTTCACTTCCTGAAACTGACTTTTGCACGGGCTGGGTCTTTGGCTCTGCAGATTGAAGACTTGCGGGTCCAGATGGAAAAAGAAAAGCAGACCAGTCAGGACCTGGAGACCCTCAGTGAGGAGCTGGTGGAGGAGAGAGAACAGCTGCTCTGTGACATAGAGACCCTAAAGGCTGAGAAAGCCCAAGAGGTAGGCCCTCCAGTGCCATGCCTGCCCCCTCACCCTGGCCTGCAAGAGGGAGAGACCTGGATCACTGCCATGTCCCGGGAATCCAGCAATGATTCCTGGGTTACCAGTTTCCTCCCTCAGCTGCAGCTCAGACCAGCAATTCCAGCCACAGCAGGGTGTGGGGACAGTAATTGACTGCAGGGACACTGGCATTCTTGTTTTTGATGGTGATGACTTGGGGGAGTAGAGGGGCTGAGAGGTGATGGTCAAGGGTGTGGGGAGCTCACACACCCAGGGATAGTCTTGTTAGGTGCAGGGGAGGTGCTCCTGGCATTGGTGGGGAGAGGCCAGGATGCTGCTAAATGTCCTGTTGCACATGGGACAGCCTGCAGGACAAAGCATGATCCCATTCCAAATGTCCAGCATCATTAAGAACCCTGGCAAACCTCCAGGGTTGATCCGCCTCAGAGTATAAGAAGTCCCAGGGTAGGCACCCAGTGCTGGTGTAGGGGCCCAGGGATGCCATCCCAGCCTCAGGCTTCTCCCTACCGGCTCCGCAGTCATGGCAGTGGCTGTTGTACCTCCCCAAGAAGTGGGCAGGAAGGTTTTCCCTTTCAGAAAAAGCCTGATAAAGTGTTCTGTGGGGCTGACAGGTTGCAGGTTTGCTTTAAAACAAAGTTCACTTCTTGAAACTGACTTTTGCACGGGCTGGGTCTTTGGCTCTGCAGATTGAAGACTTGCGGGTCCAGATGGAAAAAGAAAAGCAGACCAGTCAGGACCTGGAGACCCTCAGTGAGGAGCTGGTGGAGGAGAGAGAACAGCTGCTCCGTGACATAGAGACCCTGAAGGCTGAGAAAGCCCAGGAGGTAGGCCCTCCAGCGCCATGCCTGCCCCCCCATCCTGGCCTGCAAGAGGGAGAGTCCAGGATCACAGCCATGTCCGGGAATCCAGCAGTGATTCCTGGGTTACCAGTTTCCTCCCTCAGCTGCAGCTCAGACCAGCAATTCCAGCCACAGCAGGGGTTGGGGACAGATTTTGCCCCCCAGGCACACTGGCAATCCTTTTGTTGTTTTGTGTGTTTTTTTCAATCTATTTTTTATTTATTTCAGAGAGGAAGGGAGAGGCAAAGGGTGAGGGTGAGGGAGAGAGAGAGGGAGAGGGAGAGGGAGAGAAACATCAGTGATGAGAGAGAATCATTGATTGGCTGCCTCCTGCACACTGCCTAGTGGGATCGAACCAGCTCCTGAGAATGTGCCCTGACAGGTAATTGAACTGTGACCTCCTGGTTCATAGGTTGATGCTCAACCACAGATCCACACTGGCTGGGCAGCACTGTGCATCTTGTTTATGATTGTCATGACTGGGGTGAGGAGAAGGGAGGTGCTCCTGTCTGTGTTCCTGGTTGCGGTGGGAGAGGCCAGGATGCTGCTAAATGTCCTGCAGCACATGGGACAGCCCACAGGACAAAGATCCCCCTTCAAGTGTCCAGCTCCACGCTCTGAGCCCAGGCAAACCTCCAGGGCTGGTCCGCCTCACACGACAAGATATCCCAGGGTAGGCAGCCTAATGCTGGGACAGCGGCTCAGGGACGCCACCCAGGAGCCAGGCTTCTCTCTTCCTGCTCTGCCAGTCTTGGCAGTGGCTGTTGTATCTCCCCAAGAAGTGGGCAGGAAGAATGTGCAGGGTGAGGAGAAAGAGGGAATGTCTCCTAGTACCCTCTGTGAACATCTCATTCGCCTCACCTGACACATGACTAACCCGACTGCAAGGGAGGCTGGGTATCAGGTACCTGAGTTCTTCAGCGTCTCTAGTAGAGAATAAAAGGGGCCTTGGAATGGTGCTGTGTAGACTTAAGAGACATGCATCCACCCTCCCCCCGATATGACTTCCAGTCTAGGAGGCTGAATGACAGGTGACAAGCCAGGTGACTTGAGATGTGTGCTATTGAGGAAATATACGTGGGTCCAGGGAGAGTCTTGTTAGGTGCAGGACATTTAGAATCGTGGTGCAGGGCTTCCCTGAGGAGCTGTCAATCACTTTGAGCCCTGGAGGATGAGAAGGAGCCAGTGATGCTGGAGGCCAGGGGTTGGGACAGGTGAGCATTCACAGCAGAGGGAAGATTATGTGCAATGTCTGCAGGGGAGAGTGGCTTGAGCAGCGGCCACGGGGGTGGGAGGCCAGCTCGTTGGGCCCCTGTGTATCCAGGGTCAAAGGCACCAAGGAAATCGCTGTCATTGTCTTAAGTAAGAGGAGCTGTGGTCTCTGTTTCTAAAGCATCAGCTGCTGTGAATGTGTTTAGACTTGAAATGTCTGGGTGGGGATCTCCATGCCCTTCACCTTGTGTCCATATCAGGCCTCTGGGAAACGTTAGGACGTCCTTTGGGTCCATGAGTTGATGGTCGTTCCAGGCCTACACGTTAGGCCCCCAGTTTGGACTGAAATCACGCCTGTGTCATTTCCATTGTGCTTTCCTGTAGATCAAGGACTTTGACCAAGTGGTGTGTTCGCTGCGGGAGAGTTCACAGGCCATCAGCAAGGCCCGCGTGAAGGACATCGATAATGAGAACAAAGTCCTGCACCAGGCGGTCATGGAGACCAAAAGCAAACTGAGCATGATGGAGTGGGAGCGGCGGCAGCTGCATCGGGACCTGGAGCACGTGAAGCAGCAGGTGGCACGGGCACAGGAGCTGGAGCAGGTGAAGGAGCAGGCGGAGCGGGCACAGGAGCTGGAGCACGAGCTGCACCGGCTGCAGGAGGAGAACGAGAAGCTGGCCGCGGTGGTCAGCTCCCGGACGACGGCCCCCGAGAGGGTCCGTGCCCTGGAGCGGGAGAGCCAGGGCCTGCTGCTGGAGAACCAGAGGCTGCAGATGACTCTGGACACCCTGCAGACCGAGAGTCTGGAGCGGGACCAGCAGCTGGACACCAGGGTAATTCTGGCCTCAGAATGAGTGAGGACGGGTTCCTCCCTGGTCAGCTTTCTGATAGTTTGAATGCTGTGGGATGGGTGTTCTGTAATATCAGTTACATGGGTGGGTAGTGCTGTTCAGGTACTCTATATCCTGACTGATTTCCTATGTACTTCTCAAAGTAGTCCAAGAGGGAACCCAAGGAGCTTATCCAGAGAAAGGGCACAAACTGCCCAAGAGATGTCACATGTGCAGACAGGGGCCCAGGACTAAGCTTAGGCCCATGTGACAGTCCCTTTATGCCGCGGGCCCTTCCCAGAGCAGTTCCTTAAGTACTGGTAGAACTGTCCTCAGAACGGCTGGGTTTTTGCCTGTCCTGAGGGTCCTGCTATTTTGGTGCCTGCACTTGACCCGCTCTTGGCCCCCTCACTTTGTGTGGGGACGTGGGGATCCAGAGCCTGTGGTTCCCCTGGGCCTTCACCTGGTGAGGCATCATCACCTTCTCCCTCCCGGCAGGCGGAACTTTCCACTCTGAGCTCCCAGAGTGCCTCGCTCACTGTGCTCAGGGAGCAGAACACGCAGCTCCAGCACCAGCAGGCAGCCACAGAGAGGGAGCTTGAGACCCTGCAGGAGCAGCACGAGCAGCAGGCAGCAGCCCACGAGGCCCAGCAGCAAGACCACCCCTGCCTGGGCGCGCTCCATGAGCACCTGTCTGAGGAGCACGAGGCCCTCATGCACCAGTACAGCTGCCAGAAGACGCTGCTGCGTCCGACCCTGGAGCTGCAGAGCAAGGCGCTCAGTGACAGGTGTGTGCCTGTGTCTGGTGGGTGACTGGCCGGCTCCCCCGGGCTCCTGTCCCCCCTTCACTCTGGCCCCTTGTGTTTCCTCTGGTCCCGCTGCTTCACAGTCAAGAGAAGTAAATGCACCATTACCCTCAGCGATGTGGAGTTGGTGTGGCTGGAGACTGAGGGGGAGGTGGGTGGGGAGAAGGGTGAGCCCAGTTAATCCCAGCTCAGGGAATCCAGGTGTCAGCATTGGGGTCCCAGCTCCCCTGGGGATTCCTACCTCTTCCTTTTCTCTCCAAACCAAGAACAAGGAAGGGAAGTTCACCACACCTGCCGATGTTCAGGGCCCTGCCTTACCTAGCTCCCCAGGCCTATTCCCTGCCAAAGTCTCAAAGTCTGGGCTTCTGATTTTCTTCTTTTACTTTTAAGTTTGGAAACTGTTGAATATATGTAAGTGTATGGAATAGTATAGTGAAAGCACTGTGTTCCCATCTCTTCCATCAGTACTTATCCATACTCTGCCATTCTCATGTCACCTCTACCTCTGACTCTTCATACTCCTTTTTTTAAGGTACAATTGATGTACCTTGAAATGATACATCTTAACTTTGTGCTCTTGCCAAATCAGAGCTTTATGTGCATGTCGTCAGCCAACGTGGGCCGAGCTCCTGCCGTGGCAATCCCTGATTGCAATGGCCCCGGCAGGTACAGTGGGACCCAGGGCCTGGGGAATGTGTCATGTGCACAGGACTCCAAGGCAGGGATGAGAGAGGGAGAGATGCACTAAAGAGAGGCTCTCCCACACTTGGAGCAGTGCAGGGGGGAGCTGTCCATTTCCTGTGCTTGTGACGCGGCCCTGCTGAGTATTTCCCTTGCCTCTGCCTCAGCAAGATGCTAAGCAAACTCTGGGGCTTCGGTGGGAGCAGCTGAGGTGCAGGGAGTTGGCATCACAGGGACCAGGGAGGGCATTGCGATTGCAGAGCCTGCTGAGGGCACCTGCTGCTGCCTTAAGCATGGAGGCGATGACGTCTGTTACTCTCTCATCCAGTGCTTCCTGTGGACTCTCTCTGGTGCCTTCCACCCCCTTTCTCCACCCAGATCTCCATCCTTCAGGGGTGCTGAGATGTTTGCTCCCATCAGGCCCTCGTTCCTTCCAGCCAGAATGCGCATCTTCTGCCTCTTGGCATCTCCATCTCTGCCTCCTCCGCATCCATTCTGTGTTAGCGATCACCCACTGGGCGTGTGGTGCTGTGTGACTTGGTGGGAATGCACCCGACTGACTAATGATAGGAGCCTCATGTGGTGCCCACCCCTCTCCAGGTGCTGCGGGCCTTACCCTCAATGCCCTATGATAACCGTGTGGATATATTCTTACGTCTGTTCACATGGGAAGGTTTGTGCAGGTGGCATTTGACTGGTCTGAAGGAGGAGTGCTTGTTATTCTGCCTGTAGCTCCTGGCTTGATAGACGTACTGGGTGACTCAGTAGATTTTGCAGGTTGGACAGAGAGCTGGAGGCCCTTGGTCTGTCTGCAGAAGGGCTGCAGGTTAGAGGGGGAGGTGCCTGGAACATAAGCCGGTGGCGGCTCTGTATTCATTTCACCTGACAGTTGACTGGGACACTCACTCCTTCAATCCCCTAGCGCGTGTACTGGGTGGCAAGCCTCGTACCTGGATTCATGGGGAGTAGGACTCGCAGTCTCTGCCCTGCAGCAGGGTGATTACTAATGGTTTCGATATGCTTGCTCCGTGTACTTTTCCAAAACACAACAGGGAAGCAAGAGTTGGGGACCCTAATGGCCCATGACCCTATTTGTCAAACTTGGATGGGAAAGATCGCCGCCCTGAAGCCAGGCAGAGCCCCCACCTCCACCTTCCACTTCCCACGTGTCGTGGCTAAAGGCCACATGAAGGAACGTTTGTCTTCCAACAGCCTCCCAAGCAGGTGTCTGAGTCTGAGTCCCCACAAGTCTTGGCTCCAGGCAGATGGTACCAGTACAGCTGACATGCGGCGGGCGGGTGGGGAGGGAGGCCTGCACACAGGAGCTGAAACCCTGGAACCTGGGTGGTCTCTGTCAGCCTGTCCCTGGGTGTGGACAACTCAGGAAGGACGTCTGGAAAGGGATTTGGCTGCACAGGGAAGATCGAAAGGATGACTCAGTCTCCACCTTGGACGTGGGGAGGCTCCCGAGTCACCCTGTGAACAGGGAAGGTTCCTGCAGGAGGAGGAACAGCCTGGGGCTGGTCAGGGGTTCCTCTTGTGCTCTGCTGCCCTCAAGAGAGGGCTGTGCGGGACCCTCTACAGACTGCGACAGGAAGGAGATAAAAGCCTGAGCTGAGGGGAGGCTGTGGGAGAGAGAGGGCAAAGACTGGAGTAGGGGTGCCTTGAGGAGCAGGGTGTGTGCGAGTTTATGTGCAACTACCCCTGGAGGCTGCTTGGGCCCCACCAGGCAAGCCTCTGGCCCCATGCTGCCTGGCTCAGAGCAGGGAGAGTCGTGTTCCCAGGCTGGAGTGGAGGGCTCAGCCAGGGCCCGGTGAGCGGGATCAGCTGTCACAGGTGGTAGAATTCTGCTGTATGTGTGGTGGTTTCTTTGAGAAGGTCGTGGAGTTCAGGAAACAGTGGTTTTGTTCCCAGTGGGATAAAGGAGGGAGGCAGCTTTGACAGGGACTGGAAGGGACCATGGAGACACGTCGGGTGGAGGAGAGGGACTTGGCTCCTGGGCTGGCGGAGACCCCCAGAGCTGGCCCAGTGTCTGTCCCTTCTCTCTGTCCAGCCCCACCCCCTACCTATGCCCCTCTCCCTCAGCTCTGCAGAGAGAAGCCGCTCACCCAGGCTTTGCAGTCTCCCTGGGTGTCCATCCCTAGCGGCTGTGTTTCCCTTCAACAGCTACAAGGACCAGCTCCAACATGAGGCGGCGCTGGAGCAGCTGGGGAAGCTCTTGACCACCCAGCGGGAGGCTCTGCAGCAGGAGCAGATGACCAGCGCCATGGCCGCCGAGGAGAACCAGAGGCTGCGGCGAGATCTGGACAGGTAACCACCAGGCCCCTGCAGCGCCTCTGCCAGGATGTCATTCAGTCCCACTCACCTAGCACCTGATGAGCTGAGCTCAAGGGAGACCCCTGGTGATGGTGCATCTTTACCAACCCTGCCATGGTAACAGCTGGTGGCAACAAGGTAGAGGGGACTGCAGCTGGTGGCTGGAAGGAAGGACTCGGGCAGCTGGGGTGGTGCATTGTCTAGGTTTGGATTACCTCCCCTCCCACATTTATGATGCTGATGACTGTTGGGCACGGGCACCTGCATCCTCTAACACTAGCGCCCCCATGAGGGAGAGAGGCTCGGTCCTCAGCATTCTCGCACCCCCATTTGTGAATTCACCTCCTCGCTGAAATGTACTGGTGACCCCCAAATCGGTGCCCGTGGCCATTCATGTACATGCCCGGAGTGGGAGATGCTGGAGTTGCCTGATGTGCACATTTGCAGCTGAGGTTGAACAAGGCCTTTCACCCTGCCCTTCTTCCAGCTCTCACAAAGGAGCTCCTCTTCGTGGTCCATTGAATGGCATGGTGATCTATTTGTGCTCTGTGGGGGCGATTTCCCCCTATGAAAAGGCCCCCAAATGGAGTGCTGAAGTGCTGTCTAGTGTTCCCAGGTACAAGGCTGTGCTGGGCCTCATGGGGAATATACGAGTGGCACACAAGTGTCATTCAGGCCCAGGTATGGAGCTGTTGGCTGTGAGTGTATTACAGGAGCCGTCTTTATGTCTTGATCAGTAGACAAAATGTGACCAGAGACTCCCAGGAACCGGTGGGAACAGTTTCAGTACACACTAATTCAGTGTCTGGGTGGTTGTGTAGAACAATATACTGGGAATCATGAGAATTGGCTGAGGTATTGTTATTCTTTAAAAAACCACAGCAACAGAGGAGGAAACAGGCTCAGGGAGATGACACAACTTGTTCAAGCTCAGTGCTCCTAGTTAGTGGCACAGGCAGGATTCAAATCCAGGTCTTGCCTCAACCCAGAGGCGTGACCATATGAAGCCTTCCTTGGCACAGCCCTGATATAACATGTGTTGTGGGGCTGTAAACTCAGCTGCCTGCAGTGGCCGGGCAGGTCCAGCAGGTGGGGAAGGAGAGTCAGCGATAGACCAGGCCCTGGTGGAGAACACACCTGGCTAAAGGCTGTCAGCTGTGATGCAGGCCAGGCTGCCAGGTCATCTTTCTTTATGCTTTTTCCCCCCGCCCCTGAGAAAAAGAAATCTGAATGTGGATGTGAAGCTTAAAACTTTTGAATGTCCATAAACTACTTACGTTTGTTTGTTTGTTTATTTGTTTGTTTAAAAAAAGCTGCTTTTTTGAGTAGGACAGAGGGCTGGGAGGACCTGGAAACATTTCTGAGGCCGGGGCCCTTAAACTTAAGCCCGGCAAGTATTCACAGGACCACAACAGAGGAAACTTTTCATCTTTCCTAGCTTTATATTATTTTATTTTTTGTAGTTGACTTTATTAGAGAGACATCAATTAATAAAACCATACATGCTTTAAAATGAAATAAAGTAAATGTAAAAAATTTTTAAAAAGCCGTGTGGGCCAAACTTCACATACCTGTGTTCAAATTGAGTCCATGAGCCTCTGGTCGTAGGAGATTTTTGGTATAAATCTTCGCCCAGGAATCTCAGTCGGGTAATGATGATGATGCTGTTGGTGATAATTTCAGTGGATTTACGTAACACTCCAGAATCTCCTATTTCCTTTATTTCAGGTGTTGAAATTAGAATGGGGCTTGGAATTGGGGAGAAGAGCCAGGCATAGACACAGAGTCTTAAAATAAAGATGTTCTGATTCAGTGTTTAAGTATTCGAATCAAAGAACTCTTTTTTTCCAAGTAGGCAGATGTGCCAAAGCATAGAAAGGACTTTTACAAGGATTCTCTGTTGAAGTGGTGTCTGAGCCTGCCTGTCCTGTCTCCTCAGCCCACAGTGGGGCACCTGGGGTAGCCTCTAGAACCCCAATGAACACAGTTTGAAAACTGCTGATTTTGTTCAACCCTTCATTAATGCATGAAAAAAGCTGAGGCCCAGAGAGGTTGCGGTTTTGATTAAGGTTGAACAACTGGGACAGAGGCTGGGAGTGCTCCTTAACCCTTGGCCCTGTGTATCTCCACCCCCAGGGCCAATTTCCTGCACCAGCAACTGCAGGGGGAGCAGGAGGAGCTGCAGACCCACAGCAGGAAGCTACAAACCTCCCTGAACGACATGCAGCTGGAGATGAACTGCTGGCAAGACCAGTGCAACTGGCTTAGGGGGAAACAGGAGGAGCTGCAAACCTCCCTGAATGACAGGCAGCTGGAGATGAACCGCTGGCAGGCCAGGTACAAGGGGCTGAAGGGGGAGCATGAGCAGCTGCGAGCCCTCACCAAGGAGCTGCGACCCCTCACCAAAGAGCTGCAAGCCCTTGCCAAGGAGGTGTCTGCCGACAACAAGGAGCTGCAAACCTCCCTAAAGGACACGAAGCTGGAGGTGATTCACTGGAAGGCCCTGTATGAGGGGCTGAAAGAGGAGCAGGAGGAGCTGCAGATCCACACCAAGGAGCTGCAAGCCTCCCTGAACGACACACAGCTGGAGGTGAACCACTGGCAGGCCCAGTATGAGGGCCTGGAAGGGGAACAGGTGGAGTTGCAGACACACACCAAGGAGCTGCAAACCTCCCTGAAGGGCACGCAGCTGGAGGCGAACCGCTGGCAAGCCCAATATGAGGGGCTGAAGGGGGAGCAGGAGGAGCTGCAGATCCACACCAAGAAGCTGCAAACCTCCCTGAACGACAAGCAGCTGGAGGTGAAGTGCTGGCAGGAGCAGTGCAAATGGCTGAGGGAGGAGCTCCAGAGCATGGACATCTCACTGACAGAGCTGGACAACCACTGCCAGGTGAGGCCGGCTGCTACAGGGCCTCGGCACCCTGTGTGGGCCTGTTCCCTGGGCTGACGCCTTGGGCTCAGCCTGGTCTGAATGGGTCCTCATTGGCATCTCTGCTCAAAGAGTGTGTGTGAACGTCTCACAGAGGCGGAGGGGAAGCCAGAAGCATGTGTCTGGGATGAACACCATGACTGGCAGGGGTGTGCTACAGAACACCTTTCACCTGATCTTCGCTTTCTGCAGGGTCGGGGCGGTGCATGGAAACAGCCAAGTACCGTTTTCTTTCCGTCCTCTCGGCCGAGCACTCTGCTCTCCGTGTCATCTCATTGAATTCCCACAATGATCTGTGAGCTGGGGTTCCCATCCTTGTCCCTCTGAAGCAGCGGGTTGGAACCCCGTTTGTCTGAAGCCAAAACTTGGGACTTTCCTGCTCACCAACTGCGATGATATTGTAGAGCAGGAGGTGGCCAGCCTCGGTCCCCAATTCAGGTCCAGCCCCACGCCTGCTTGTGTACGACTGTGAACCAAGAATAGCTTTCACAGTGTCTAATGGTTGGGCAAAATAAAAAGTAGGATAATATTTGGGGGCAATTGAAAGTGATATGAAATTTAAAAGTCCGTGTCCACGGATAAAGATTTTTGGTTTGTTTTTTTAAACACAGCCACACCCATGCGTGAACGCTGTATCTCTGGCTCCTTTCCCGCTGTAATAACAGAGTTTAACGGTTGCAGCAGAGACCACTGTCGGCCTGGAAAGCCTCACATATTTAGTGCCTCGCTCGTGACAGGAAAAGCCTGCCAACCCAGCCTAGAGCAGAGATGTCCAACAGGAATACAATGCAGGCCACCACATGTGATACTCAACTTTCTAGTAGCCATATTCAAAAAGTAAAATGAGACAGTGGGATTAATGTAATGGTCTATTTTATTTAGCCATTATATTTAAAATGTCACCTGTAACCCTGAAAGGTTATTAATGAGATATTTTAATAATAGGTTTTTATTGGTTTTTTGAGAGAAACCTCAATCGGCTGTCCCTGCATACCCTCTACTGGGGAATGGAGCAGGAAATAAACTGCTGATTTCTTGGTGCATGGGGACACACTCAACCAACTGAGCCACAGCTTCAGGAAGCTTATTCAAGAGATATTTTACATTATTTGTAAATTGTTATTAAGTCCACAGAACATATTATGTACTTTGCACTTCTGGCTCGTCTCAACTCAGACTGGCTGCGTTTTCAGTGCTCAGCGGCTACACGTGGCCACTGGCTGCCTAAGTGGACGGTGCAGTGGCAGAAGGCTTGGCCATCCCCATGGCATTGGCCGCATTGGTCATTCCAGCTGACACAGATAATACCAAAGTGGCGATCTTTGTGCACGGCGCCTGTTTCTTCTTTTGGAAGTACATTCCCAGCAGTGGAATCGCGGGAGCTTGTGGTGTTTGAGACATTGTCCATCTGTGTTTTAGCTGCTCTCCCGTGTCCAGGGGAACTTGGAGAGAGAAAACCGTCACCTGCAGAGCGAAGTCCGAAGATTGAATGAGCAGAAACAGAGGCTTCTCCAGGAGGACATGGAGAACAAGGACCAGCAACAGGAGGAGCAGCTACAGTAAGTCGGAGGGGTGTGGGCTGATGGATGCCCATCAACAGAGGGGCCGAGGCTTCCAGCTCCAGGATTAGACAGTGCCCTTCTGGGCAGCAGAGAATCCCTGGGTGCATTGGTGTCCCCAGGGCAAGGGGACAGACCATCTTACCAGCTCATCCTTCTCTTGCTTTCCCTGGAATCGTTCTAGATCTCTGCAAGTAGAGGTGGTTGGCTTTGTTGGCATTTCAGAGACACTGACCCCCTGCCAGAAGCTTCTTAATCTGCTTTTGGGATTAAGTTCATTTTGAAAAATACCACAGTGATACAGAGAGGTCCTAGGTAGGGAAGGACTTCAGCTCGCAGGCTGAGCCCTTTCTGTGTCCGTGTTTCCCCTAATGGGCTGGAGAGTGGGTTCTTGGTGCACAGTGGCCGTCCTCCCTCTGCCAACATTGACTTTGCCGACAGTCCTGGCTTTGGCGTGGGCCCCGCGAGGTGCACAGAACCAGTTACGTGGTCTCCAGGAACCAGTAGGGATGATGGGATGTGAGCAGAGCTGTGTGAACACCAGACAGATGTTGAGAGGCTCCATGGAGGTAGAAGGAAGTGTGGTGGTGGGAGTTGGGGTTCTGATGCTGACACAGATGGGCAAAGGGCTAGCCAGTGTGTGTGTGTGTGTGTGTGTGTGTGTGTGTGTGTGTGTGTAGGGGAGAGGGTGGGGACGTGAGGGTGGAGCATGGTGTGGTCTGGGTGCAGGGAAGGTGCAGGGAGTGTCAGGAGGGAAGGCTGAAGGGGCAGCGCTCAGCCATGGAAGGCTTCCATGCCAGTAAGGAGTCGGATTCACTGGGAAGTGTGTGTTTAAGGGATGCTGGTGTACAGGGCCTAGGAAGCTGCCAGAAATGTGGGCAGGAGGAAGAGCCTTGGTGCTGGAAACCTCGTGGTCTGGAAGTCAAGTAATCTGAGATGCATCTTGCGGGTCCCGGGTGGTCATCACCCCTCGGTGCTGTGCTGCGGGGACTGTCCTTCCTTGTGATCGGGAATGGCTGGCCAGTGTGGGACAGAGGGCCATGAGCACGGTGACCGCGGGGCGCCGTCCCAGCTCCCTGGGGTGATGCTGCTGCTCACTGTTTTCCCAGATTCGTCTGCTCATCTACAGGGGGCTCGCCACCTACCAAAGATGGTTGACATGGAAAACTGCACTGCCGTTTTGGGGTAGAAGTGAGAGTTTGTAGCCTCAAGTTGGCTCTCTGTAACACTGCTGCTAAAAATGACCAGCAGAGGCTGGGCAGGTGTGAACTAGAAGAGTGGGGACCTGGTACCCTGGGGGATGATCTGATGATGCTTTTGCATTAGAAAGTGTCGCAGGAGGCCAGGGAGTGGGCAGGCTTCCTGAGGCTGCTCTGAGCAGAGTCTTCCTCAGCCCTAGGATAGCTGGGCCATGAGTTTGTGGGGCTGGGGGGCGGCCGAGAGAACAGAATAACACAGACAACAAGAACAGAGGCCGAGCCAAGGGCGCTGGGAGCAGAGCGGGTCAGGATCCAAGGGCCCAGTGGTTTGCAAGCGATCACTTTTCACGGGTGCTGCCTTTACGGTGACCTCGCGGGAAAGCCCTCAGAATAGGTGGGGCCTGGGCACCTTATGACCGAAGGAGCCTGAGCAGCTGCCTGGATGGCGAGGACTCACTTTCAAGCAAGGAAAGCTGGGGTCTGAGCTGTCATGGCCACATGGGTGAGGAGAGGCAGGAAGAGGACCGACGCCGGCGGCCCAGTGGGGGACGCTGTACAGCGAGCACTGCATGCACAGCTCCTAGACACACAGAACGAAAGCCTGCCATGCCTTCTGCTTCAGGAAGGCCAGCCTCCCTCTCCCAGGAGCAGGGGTGCCCTCTGGCAGCCCAAGGTTTAAGAGGTGTCTCTCTGGTCCTTTCTGCTTTCTTGAAAATGTGAACTGACTTCCCACATTTAGAAATTAAGAGGTTTTGCTTCAGAGCCGGGGCTCCTGGATCCTTCGGGAAAAGCAATCAGAAGCTCTGCCACATGGAGAGCGGGGCTCCGTTTGCACGCCCTGCGTTAGGTCCCACGTGGCACCATGCGGTCAGCCTTGCCGCAGGCCCCACACTCCCCTCCGTTCCTCCCAGGGCGCTTTGCTCCTTATCTTCTCTGTCTGGCCCACGAAGAGCTTTGAGTTTTCTTCCCTGGAAGTGTGAGCACAAGCACAACATTGGAGTGGGTCCAGGTTGGAGGTGTGACTTTGCTAAACTGACCGTTTTCACCTGATGCCAGTCTAACTCACGGAGGGCAGACCCCTCCCCTCCACTAAAGGCATCCTTGGTCTGCACCCGCAGGAGCTAGCCTAGCCCTGTGTCCTACCCGAGTGCCCAACGTCCTGAGCTGACCTGGCCGGAATCCCTGGAGTTTCCCAGCTTGAGTTTCAGGTGGTTCAGGGTCTGCTCTACTGAGGTGACCTACAGCCTGATCCTAGGTGGTCAGCCGGTCCCCTCGATGTGCTAGGGGTCCTGGACCCACGGCACCTGCATCTCCCCCCATATTCCCAACTCTGCAGTCATGATGATCATGAGCACTGTGATGTCTGAGTCTCAGAAACACAGCGGCTCCTCCTGGGCCAGGTCCCAGGCAGGGCTGATGAGTCAATTTATGTGTTTTATTTTAAAAACCAGATTGTTTTCCTCTCTCCTCTGTTAGAGAAAAATTAAATGGTTCACAGAACCTAAATGGACACCTGGAAGACAAACGCAGGGCTCAACACAAGCTCCATGATCCAGCGCCAAAGAAGTGAGTTGATCTAAGCGTCAGTAACTTACACACAGAACAGAAGCTTGCTCTTTCACGAGTAGGGAAAGCTGTAGCATCTAGAGCAGTGACCAGATTGTTGGGCCCGTACCTTCCGCTGTATGGCAGCTGTCCTGTGTGCAGGTCCCGCCCAGCACGGACAGAATTTAGACTTTCTTTCGGTCCCGCCCTCCGTACTCAGGGTTATCCTATGCGGGATGGTGAATGCCAGCTGGCTAGGAGCCTATTTAAGGGGCAGAGAGTCTGTGCTTTTAGAGCCACTAAAGCAGGCATCTCAGGTTTGATCTCAAGACTGTGGGACCTACAAAACCATGTTTCTGTTTTGGGAAGGAAGCTTGGGTCAGACGCCTGGACCAGCATCCCAGTCTTCAAGCACAGGAACTTTTGTTCGGACCTCCATTCCTCTGGGTTAACTGGACCCCCTCGCCCAGGGCAGGTTCACAAACGCTTTCCCATCTGCAGAGAGCAGCAGCCCCAGTGATGGGCCGGCTCGGTCCCCGAGACTGCCGGCCTCCGTCCAGCAGGGCTTCTCCTGGGCCCCGGCCTGAGCCCAGGAACTGGATCTTCCCATTGTCCTGTCCGAGCCCAGCCTTGAGGTCCAATCACCATGAATCCGGCAGGGCCTCTCTGTGGGAATCACAGAACCACAGCATTTCAGAACCTCTACCTGACCCTGCTGTTGACAGGGAAATAGAGGCACCAATGAGGAAATGGAGTGGCTTGTGTATGCACAGTGCTGTTTCGTGGCAGAGCAGGATCAGAACCCAGCTGTGGTCCTTGTTACATTAGAATGCCTCATTTCCTGTTAGCCGCTGCGCAGCGTATGACCCTTTACATTCACTGTTTTCATTCATTGACTTATTTGTTTAATCCTCACCCGAGAATATTTTTCCCATTTATTTTTAGAGAGAATAGAAAGGAGGGAGGGAGGTGAGGGGGTTGGGAAAGAGAGAGAGAGAGAGAGAGAGAGAGAGAGAGAGAGAGAGAGAGAGAGAGAGAGAGACATCGATGTGAGAGAGACACATCAATTGGTTTCCATCTGCGCACACCTCGACCGGGGCTGGGGATCGAACCTGCAACCCAGGTATGTGCCCTGGACGGGGGATAGAACCCACCACCCTTCAGTGCTCAGGCTTATGCTCCAACCACCAGGCAACCTGGCCAGGGCTCACTGTTTCTACTTGAAGAGGCCCACTCTCCTGCCCTCTTCCCCTCACCCAGGCTCCTCAATGCCGGGAACAGGCAGAGTATGCCAGCCTATTCCCCGTATTATTAACTTTAGCAGAAAATGAGGAGGTCCCTGGCCCTTTCTGAAAACGGCATTTTGGTGGAATTTTGCCAACCAGCATGATTAGGTCAGCACAGCACCGCTTCCTGCACTTGGCACAGTAATGGAGAGCTGAGAGCTGGGTTGGAGGTTCTGTTTTCCCAAGGGGCTAGTGTGGGTTCCTGCCACGAGGAAGGCTTCACCATCCCTGGGTCTGTGCGAATTAACTGCACAGTGTGTCCCCTCCTGAGCCCCAGGTGGGATGAGCGTGGTGATGGCGAAGAGCACCCTCCTTCTGAACCAGATTAACCGCCACCTTCCCAGGCTGGTGATGGAAATCCCAGCTCGCATAGGGCACCCAGGGACCTGCTGGAGGGGCAGTGTGGGTTGGCTGTGTCCTAAAAACCTACCTGTTACAGGAAAAAGCGCTGGATTGGAACAAAAGACTTTATGAATTTCATCACAAGAAAGAAAGGGCGTTCCAGAGAACAACCAGACCAGGCCTCGCACAGTACTTCTCAGCCTCTTCAATCTCAGCTGGAGCCCCTGGAGGCCACCCCATGCTACTCAAAGTGTTCAGAAGAGCAAGACGCCCGCAGGGGGCGCAAGGGGAAAGGTAGGAGGGGCGGACCTGGCCGCAGGCTGGATGTGAAGACAGGGGAGAACCAAGGACACTGCATGCTGGGTGTTCAAACATGTGTGTGTGTATGTGTGTGTGTGTGTGTGTGTGTGTGTGTGTGTGTAGGAGCCTGAAGGGGGCGTGCTCCTCACACGCACATCTGCCTCCTGAGGTATGTGAACACCCAAGTAGAAAATGTAGCCCCATCAGTGTTGCTGCACTTTCGTCCCAGAACAATTCAGGTCCTTTAGCATGAGGAGCCTCACGCATCATGGACACTGTGGCAGGGACTCAAATATCCAGAGGTGATGACCACACAGTTGCCGCAGAGACAAGATCCACCGTGGATGTTTTTGGGGTTCCCGGTTTCCTCCAGGCCTACAATAAGCCGTTTGTGTAGGGAGCTCTGCGGTGCATTGAGCACCTAATGGACAGCGGAAAGGTCTCCAGCAAGGCCTCCTGTGGCTCTGATCCTTCTATCACTTTGAAAAGCGGGTCCGGTTTTCTTCTCCAACCTGATGTGGCCTTGAGTCCTGCCACCCTGGGGTGCACTGTGCCTCATCATTCAGGGTTGTCGTGTGGAGTTGCCTTAGTTCTGACGTGGATTTCTAGTTGCATGTGCTGTGTGTATTTCATGGAATCTAAGAGGCTGTCAGGACAAGGGTGCTCACATAAAAAGGAGATCAGTGGGTTGTGGCAGTGACGATTTCTCAGAATTTGCCACCTGGCCGACAGTGACTGTGAGACAGGCTCGAAGCTTCATTTTGATTTCAGAGATGTTAAGGTTTGGGAGAGGGGAAAGTGCATCTTACTTGCCTTAAACACGGTTTAGTTTTCAATTTACTTTTAAATATCATGTCCTACATGACTTACCTATAAGCCTGCCACACGTGCTGCCTGAGAATTTAAATTTATGAAGGACACCAGGACTTCCTGAGACCAGTCCACGCCTGGGACGCAGGCCCTCTCAGGGGCGGCCGTGACAGCACCGAGAGTCCGTGACCAGCCGCCTTCTGAGTGTGACCTGTGCACACACCTTTCTGGGTGACATTCACCACTTCGGGCCCTGGTGTGTCCCTCCAAACGCAAAAAACAAAGCGTGCACACACATCCATACCAGTGTTTGGGACTTGTGCTTGCATTCCCAGTCTTTACAGGAGTTGATTAGGAAAAACGCTCACATGCAGGTAAACGACATTGAAACTTATGAACATTGATCTAGAGGCGTCTGTTGCCTCGAGTTTTCATTCAGGCTACATAACTTTTTTACATTCACCACCTCCACTTGTGTTATTGCCTAAGTTGACTTAATGAATGATAATCAACCTAACTGAGCTAGCAAAACTTTCAGAGAAAAGATGCTTGACTGCCTTGGCCAGTTTGTCTCAGTGGTTAGAGGGTCGGCCCTCGCACTTAAGAGTCCAGGGTTTGATTCTGGCCAAGGGCAAGTACCTGGATTGCAGGCTCAATGCCCGGCCCAGTCCAGGTGTGTGGGTGGCACCCAATCGATGTGTCTCTGTCACATAGATGTTTCTCTCTCTGACTGCCCCTCTCTCTGAAAATAATATCCTCGGGTGAGGATTAACAAAACAAACAAACAAACAACTATTTGGATCAGTGAATGAGCAGGTCAGTGGTAGATGTTAGTAACTGCAGCCATGTAATGGGTGCTCTTTCTGGGCTCAGCACCCTTTAGTTAGTTTCACACTTTATGTCTCTCCTTTAGTTCCAGCTGCCATGTGAGGTAGGCACGATTCCTATCCCCTTTGCAGGGCTGGGAAAGTGAAGGGTAAGCACTTGCCCAGCGAATAAGGGGTGGAGCTGGGATCCGAACCCGGGTCTGACAGATTATGGAGCCTGAACTCTTAACCATTGTGAGCACTGCCTGCAGTTAAAGCTGCTTTGGTCCCTGAAGGTGCTGACCAAGCCTGGGGCACCAGCATTGCATAGTGGGTCCCTTCTCCTGTGGTGTGAGCTGTGGCCACCAGGTGGTGCTGTGGAGAGAGAAATAACAGAGGCCCTGCTATGGACTTGAATCCTAAATCGAAATCTGATAAACCAGTTATGCCCATGTACCTGACTTGTTCAGGAAGTTAGGCCAATTGTCTGCTCTGATAAGACTCCATCATTCAAAGGTCACGAAGGGTCGGTTTGCAGAAGATGCATAGGGATCTAAATGGGAATAATTCTCGATGTGTTGACAGTGTTTTGGTATGAAACAGAGATATTTCAAACTCATCCTTCCACAGCACCTGTTTTAGATGTACAAGGATTATCAGTGAGCAGCTCAGGTAGACTACCCTGTTGCAGCAGCCAGAAGCATCCTAGGAAGTGTTTTTAAGATCTTTGAACAGGAGCAGGAGTTAGTTGTGTGTGAGCCAAGTTGTCAGGGAGCTTGTCATTAGGGTGGAGGAGTAAGAAAAACCAGCTCCTAAACTAATAAACATTCCTATTTAATAATTTAACACATTGAAATTGAAAAAATAGTCTAAGGCCTCAGCTCCTAGTGCAATATACTAGGTGTACTGGTTAATAATGCAGATTTTGTAGTAAAAAAATACAAAATCATTTCAAGAGGAATATCAAAAGTGCTTTATTCAAAGTAACGTCCATCACTAGCTACACATTTCCCCATCTTTCAGGTAATTTATGAATACTGTCCCAACAGAACTTTTCTTGTTTTGAGGCAAACCATTCAGAGACCCTCTTTCCACTTCTTATGTTTTGAAGTGCTGCTCAGAAAGTGCTTGTGCTGCCCTAACTGGTTTGGCTCAGTGGATAGAGCGTCAGCCTGCGGACACAGGGGTCCCAGGTTCGATTGTGGTCAAGGGCATGTACCTTGGTTGCTGGGCACATCCCCAGCAGGGGGTGTGCAGGAGGCAGCTGATGGATGTATCTTTGTTTCTAACTCTCTCTTCCTCTCCCTTCCTCTCTGTGAAAAATCAATAAAACATATGAGGGGAAAAAAAGAAAGGAAGTGCGTGTGCCATTGATCGGAACAAGTGCTAACCTGAAGGAGCAAGTTCTGGTGAATACAGTGGGTGGGTTAATACTTCCCAGGCAAGATCTTTTAATGTGCCTTTAACTGGTTTTGAAGTGTGTGATGGTGTGTTATCATGAAGCAAAATCACTTTGCCGTGTCTTCTGGCACATTGTGGTTGTTTCACGATCAAAGAGTGGTTCAAATTGATTATTTGTTGTCGGTAGCAATCAATACTAATGGTTTCACCTGGTTTTAGAAGCTCATAATACACCACACCTTCCTGATCCCACCAAACGCAGAGCATTGTCTTCTTTCCGAAGCGATTTGGCCTTGCAGTCGATGTTGATGGTTGACCTGGATGAACCCACAATTTTGTGCATTTGGGATTCTCAAAATAAATGTACTTTTCATCGCCAGTCACAGCTCGATGCAAAAAAGACTTTCATGCCATTGAAGCAATATTTTACTAATGATTTTCGGTTTTCCATTTGTCTTTCGTTCAGTTGATGTGGCACCCATTTTCCTTCCTTTAACATCTTTCCCATTGCTTGTAAACAATCGGAAATGGTTTGCTGAGCAATCTTTAATCTTTCTGCAAGTTGAGTTTGACACGCATCTTCATCCAATAATGCTTGTAATTGGTCCTCAAACTTTTTCAATTGACCTGGGCGTTCTTTGTCTTTGACATCGAAATCATCACTTGTAAAGCTTTTAAACCAGTGTCCACAAGTATGTTGAGATAGAGCGTGGTCATCATAAACTTCTGGAAGTGTTCAGCAGCACTTATCTTCAAAATAAAGTAATGAATTAAAACTTACCACAAATGCTCTTTTTTTGGCACGAAATTAAACATTTTTAAGGGTGAGATATCTACGCTGTGTTACGCCTTCAGCAAATTTGACATATGAAGTTTTGAAGTTTGCTGTTCACACAACAAAATAGCATACTTATCAAATTGCATATATATCAACGTATGTGTAACTCTACCTATTAAACAAAATCCGCATAATTAACTGGTACACCTAGTAGAATCCTCCTCACGTGCTCAGTAAAGTGTTGGCACAAGCATGCCACTAAATGAATTAAGTGGAGTCAGAGCATAATGGTTCACCCAGTCCTGATTCTGCTGGTGCCGTGGGTATAGTTCCCAACTCTCCTGGGCAGGACAGAACTCTGATCTCCCAAGAACATTTAGCTAACATCGTCATTTGTTGTTATTCATTTCATTTATTTGCTGTTTTGTTTTGTTTTTCCTTCTTCTCTTTGGTTATCTGGGGGATAACAATTTAGCAACTCAGCACAAAAAGAATCGCTTTTGGAGATGGGGAAAAGAGGACAAGGCCTAGTCTCCATCGGCCCACCGGCTTTCTTTAAAGGCATGCAGTTCTGGTCTTCCTCTGACATCGCACCTGCTTCTAAGGAGCCCCTCCCTTTCTCAGACACTGGGATCCTAATCCTTTCCCTTCAGCAGTGTCTTCCTGATGTACCCTCCTTCATGCCTGAAATTCAAACAAACAAACAAACAAACAAACAAACAGAAAAACAGTAGTTAAAGGCCAGATGACCCATAGTGAAGCCCTCCTCCTGACCCAAATTCCAAGCCAAGCTTAAAGTGCCATCGTGGATTCTGACTCCAAAAGACATGAGTGGTCACAGCCTCTGGACCTTATTCCAGCACAGCCAGTGTTAGGGGAGCCTCAGGGCATCCATGCCCAGGTCCCTGGGCCAGGGTGTCCATGCCAAGTGAGTCTGGGGCCCATTGCCGCCCCCTCTCTCGCACCTGCAAGCTTGGAGACCATGCCCCCGTGCAGCACAGAGTGCATCAGCGGTCGCAAGGCTTCAGAAACTCTGTGGTCCCTGTCAAGTGAGATTTTTTAAGACTCATTTTTGGGCAGCTAACTTTAAATCTGCTGCCCATTTCTCCACTTCCTGTGTCAGAGCACAGAATCTTGACTTTTGCGGAGCAGTCCCTTTTTAGATATGTTCTGTGTTTTGAAGAAATTACTGCTCCACTCCGCATCTCAAGTAATTGGATCGATGTAGCCGAACCAGGGTTCAGCCCAGAGTGACGTTGTAGGACCGTGCTGAGGTCCTCTGATGTCTTGGATGCTGCTGAGAGGGCAGCAGTGGACAGACAGGACATCAGCTCACAGTCACCATCAGCCGGGAGCGCTGGTCCACAGAGGCCTTTAGCTACTGCATTGTTTTCTGTCTTCAGCCATCCTCCTACCATCTCCATGATTTTGCAAAGTCTATATCACGTGTGTGATTATTACATACTTTCCCTTGAATCGACTTGCCGTTTCCACATTATTTTAAAAGGAAAGATTTTTATCGGCACTGTGAGTGGAAAACCACTGTCACTATTGCCGGAAACCAATCTTTGTGCCACTGATAGAGAGATGTGGAAAGGAAATCTGGAAGGCCGTCAACCGTAATTACTCGGAAAGGTCCAAGCTAATCACTTACTCTTTAGTTGAAACATTGTTAGCAGAAGCAGCCTCCACTTCTGTTTCTCTCATGTAAATTTCTGTTATTGGAATTTCCTGCCTAAAGGTTGTGGGTGTATCCCATAGTCTCAATAAAAGGGATAGCAAGATCAGAGCGGGGGCAGTCTTCCCACTAGAGGTTGGCTCCCGCCTGGCCCCCAATATTCCGAAATTAATACTTTTCTAGTCTCTTTTCATTTGTGTGCGGCCTTCTCCAGAACCCGAACCCTGAACTGGAACCCTGAACCACGCGGGACGTGAAAGGGGTTCCCACATCTGGCGCCTGACCGCGGGACATCTGGAGGAGAAGATATTTTTCGCCTAAGAGCGAAGGAAGGAAAAATACACTGAGAAAAGGTGTTTCTAGAAAATTCACCGAGAAAAAGGTGAGGGAGGTTCACCTCACGCAAAGCCCACAGACTAACTGCAGAGTCGCGAACTGTAAGTAGGGTGTGAATTAGGTTATAAAATAATGTGGCTTCTTATTCAAATTAAAATCTTAATTGGTATTTGGAATTTAAAATCTGTAATAAGAATTGAAACTCCACTGCTGACACCACCTCTGGTGCGGAGAAATTCACAGGGGGCAGGAGAGGGCAGGGCTATCTGCTCTCCCGCAATGAGATTACTTAAGGTTTCATTTAAAAATTACAAGAGAACTCGCAGGGAAATGCAAATCTTGGCCAAATTGGGTGTTATTACTTCGGAAAGCGAAAACGAAAGAAAAAAATTTAAGATCTCTCTATCTTTTAAGCATGGAAAGAAATTCGGCCAGATCTGTTGCTAAAATTTCCCCCAAAGTAAGCAGAATGTGGGGAAAGGGAGACACGTGGAGATCCAATATGGAAGCCCACTCTCCCAGTATGCTAACTTAAAGTTCCCTTTCTCGCCATGAAAAAGTCTTAAACATTTAGTAATGTGTCCGGAATTTCTGTGCTCTTGGGGAGAGAACCTAGCTGTAAAACAGAATGCACGCATGGTCTGATTTCGGACATTTAGATTGTCTTCAGCTGGAATCTCTCTGCAAAAGCTATAGAAAATGAAAAAACCAGAATGATATTCAAGCTAATTCCAGCAACAGGATTGGCATTTCCATAATAAAGCGTTTTTAAGATGCTAATGACCTCAGTCAAAGTTAACTTTTAAGGCCTTCAAGAAAATAAGTAAATGTGTCTGTTATTGAATTTATCCAAAGTAAATGCTTTAAAATAATTATAATTGACTCTAGAATCTCAAAGAAATTGTTGAAACATAGGTAATGTATGAATTATAAAAATCTAAATAGCCCAGGTGAGGGCTGGCTACGCCTTTTGTTAATGGAAGAAGAAGGGTAGACATCCTTCCACCAGCAGGACAGGTAGACCAGTTCCTGCCAGTGGTCCTTCTAAGGACAATTTTTGCATTTGAATACTTGCAGACTTGCTACTCTATTTCCCCAGGCAAAGAAAAATCATGGACATTTTAAAAGGTCAAGCAGCTAGGCTGGGCCTGTTAATCAAAAGATAGAAACTTGTTTAATAATCTGAGTCTGCTTCCTCATAAAAAACCTACAGGACAGAATTGAATCTATTAGTTGATTATGTCTTGTATTTTTCTTAAAAATGTAAAGTGTTACTAATCTAGGAACTGCTAAATGTTTGACTTGCCAGCTTTAAAAGTTCCAAGTGCAAATTAAATTGGGAGAAATTATATAGTTGTGGTAATTAAATGTCTAAAATATAAAAAATTGTTGAAAATAAAATGTGTTTTCTCTGAAAATAATTAGGAATTGAAAGTAAGTTGCTTATTGGTCTAATTAAAAAAGAGGACTAATTCTGTGATCCCAACCAAATTTTTTTCTATGCAAAGACTAGTTTAAAATCTAATTGATATCAACATAATTATAAAAAGTATTATAATCTTTAAATCATATGTGGATATATATATATATGTATATCTATATATATATATATATAGATATACATATATTTGATGGGTTTTTTTTTCCATGTTAAAATTTCAAGGCTTTAACAGAGATGATTCTTGGAAAGCTCCTAGGGCCCGGAGTAATACAAGAAATTTATTCTCTCTTCTTAAAGGAAATATTTTAAATTTGACAGATCTAATATACTTGAAAGTGCATGGAAAGCCTTATCAAATAAAAGTTAATAATTATATTTTAAATATTATGAAGGTTTTTGCCTCTCAGAAGGGCAAAATCAATATATTTCTTAAATATAGTCAACCTTTTCAACAGCAGTAGAATTTCAAGAAAGATAAAAGCCCCAAGCAGCCTGCATTTTGAATGGGCTGGGGTGGGACAGTGTTTGTCCTTTTGGATCGGACCAATAAGTATCAGACATATAGGTTTTACTGCATAAGTTTCTTTGCCTTTTAACTAAAGATACCTACTTAAGTTACCTTATAAATTAGCTTTTATAATATAATCAAGGTCTCATATAAATTAAGTTACATGAGAAGCCAATGTTTAAGTAATTGAATCCAAGTAATATCTAAGAACAGTTAAGACAGCCACCATTACTGCCTGACTTTGGTAGCCGCCTGAATTCTTAACTTGGCTAGAGGCCAGGCAACATTTGTGGTTTGTGAATCAAACGTAAACATCAACTAAAATTGCTTTGTTTTTAAATGAAGATACCTACTTTAATTACTTAAGTAAATTAGCTTTTGAAATTATAATCAAGGTTTTCAGCTAAATGAAAAGCCAATATTTTTATAAACAATTCTAATAAAGACCAGAAACAGCTAGTGAGATTTTTGTTTGCAATATAAATTTGACTGTCATTTAAAAGAACAGATTAGACAGCCGCCATGATGGCCACATAGAAAAGACATAGGGGCCAACCCCTTCCTTTGTAAATAATTTGATTAAGTATTCTAAGTTACTGAAGGCCTTCCCATGGTCCCTCTGTGGATGCAAATAAAGCCTAAGGGGATAGTCCTTAAAAAAAAAAATAAAATTCCAGCTTAATAAAAAGAAATTTAAAAATTTTTGAACTCTCTTTCACTGGTATTTATAGGATAAACTGAGGATTGTTATTAAAATATTAAATCTAATCCGTACTAGTGGTCACTCACCATAACCTTAAGAGAAATTGTTTCATGTGACAAAGATTTTTAAATGAAACTCTATGTAGCCTGAAAATTATTCTTGAAGGAAATAAGGAGAGGTTTCCTTGAAATATCATAAGGATTATAATTGATAACCAACACATTTAGGCCTCAGAAGGTGGAGATAAGAAAAGATTGTCTTGCAACTTTAAATGACTTTCAGAACTTATTAGGGGACATAAACTTTAAATGACTTTCAGAAATTATTAGGGGACATTAAGACCTTATCTGAAGATCTCTACAGGAGAACTGACAAATTTACTTAATTGACTTAGAGGTGACTCTCATCTTTCCTCTCCCCGAACATTAACAGATGAAGCTAGGAATGAGTTGCTAAGAGTGGAGCAGGCAATTTCATCAGCCCAAGTAGCACGGGTGCAACCCGAATTACCTTTATTGGGACAAATTAACCCTACTGCAAATAGTCCCACTGGAGTCATCTTCCAAAATAAAAATTCTCCTGCCATTATTGAATGGGTCCACCTAGGGCAGTGGTCGGCAAACACATTAGTCAACAGAGCCAAATATCAACAGTACAAGGATTGAAATTTCTTGTGAGAGCCAAATTTTTTAAACTTAAACTATATAGGTTAGGTACATTGTTATTAACTTAATTAGGGTACTCCTAAGCTGGCCTTTGCTAAAAACTCAAGGGGCCAAAGTGTTACAGAGAACTGGAATAATCAAACAATGCCGGAGAGTTTGGAGTCACACTTTATTTACCGCGGTGGCTTAGAGAAAATGACTTCAAATTCTAAGCCCCGGCTACAAGCAGAACTTCCCTTTTTATTAAAGAGCCAGCCCTTTGTGCACTTAGTGGTTATCTTGCTGCTGGCCTTGAAAACAACACAGTGCTATCCAATTAAAAAATGCACCTGGCATGGCATTGAGAGTATGGGCATATCTAGTCTGCGGCCTACAAGGTCAGACAGTTAAGTTTATCTTCCCTCATTATTCAAGCAGGCTAAAGCATGTTAGAAAGCAAGTAAGTTTTCTTAGACTAAGAGTCTGTCTAAAAAAAGACAGCAGAGAATTCCAAACAGTAGTTTTTACAAAATAGGGGTTTGCCTCTTCAAAAGAGGCGCATGTATCTCGCGAGCCGCAGTTTGCCGACCACTGACCTAGGGCATCAATCCTCTAAAACAGCGGTTACATATGTAGAACTAATGGCCCAATTAATATTTCAAATCAGAAAATGCTGCCTAAACAATTCTCAATCACTCGACAGCAAGCAAAACAGACTATTAAGGAATGTCCCACTTGCATGTTACATGTACCTCAAGGGCCTAACACAGGAATCAACCCTGGAGGTTTGCACAGAGACCATATCTGGCAAATGGATGTAACGCATTACACTTCCTTTGGATGCCTTGGGACATTACATGTCTCTGTAGACACCTTTTCAAAAGTCCTATGGGCTACTGCATCTACAGGAGAAACGGCAAAACAGGTTATTAATCATTGCCTAGCTGCTTTTGCCGTCATGGGAGTTCCAAAAATTATTAAAACCTATAATGGGCCTGCTTACATAAGCGGTCAATTCCAGGAATTTTGTAAAAGATGGAAAATTCAGCACATTACAGGAATACCCTATAATTCCCAAGGACAGGCCATTATTGATCGATAGCATCAGCTGCTAAAATCCCAACTTGAAAAACAAAAAGGAAAAATCACCTGCCAGTAGGCTGCACCAAGCCTTGATTACTTTCAAGTTTTTCACTTGTGATGCTGATGGAAAGACACCTATGGAGCTACATTGGTGTCAGAATAAAACAAAAGAAAATGGTCTAGTTAGATGGAAGGATCCCGAATCTGGTTTATGGAAGGGACCCGATCCATTATTAACCTTTGGCAGAGGGTATGCTTGTATATTTCCAGAGAATTTTTCCAAACCCGTGTGGATTCCTGCTAGAAATATTGAACTGCAACAGGGAACCAAGAGAGAAACTAGCCAGACTAATAAGGACCTTGTGCCTGGAGCCACACCATGCAGCCGCAGACAATCAACTACCTCAGCCACAGAGAGCAGCGACTCCAAGCAATCCACTGAAGATGAGCAAGAGGAGGACAAGCCGGACAACAAACAGCCCGGAGACCACCTGAGGCATGGTAAAAAAGACGGGACAGACGCCTGAGAACGTCTTTCCTGCCATGCTAGCAGTGATCAGCTGTACGGTAACATTACCTGGGGCAAATGGGGAATGATTCTGGACTTATGATTCCTGACCCTTCATGGGTACGAACCCTTACGTGGGCTGATCCCCCGCCTAATGTAGTATCCAAGAGGAACATGGGAGAGGAAAGGAAGTAGGGGACTATTTACTACTTGCTCCTGGGAGAGGTGCAGAAAATATAACTAAGCCCTTGTCTGTACAAAAAGAAATTGACAGCCAGTTTGAAATTGAATTGCCATGACCTAGAGCAAAGGATATCCTTATATGATAGTATTCTACAAAGCTACAAAGTCATTATAATTTTTGATATTTTACAACAGCATATTGTACAATTGTCCCAAACAAACTTAGAAACTAATTCTTTGCATGTTTGGCAGCATTTTACACATACACACACACACACACAAAAAGGACATGAAAGGATTTAATCTCTTCCAGAAAGGAATTAAGGCCTCCCTGGGAAGGCTCTTGAGCATTCTGTATTGGCCTCTTTTGCCAAGAGGGACCCTCCCACAGCTGTTGCCTGAGCTTTTGTTCATACTGAGGTTGAAGCCTCGTGGTGGCTGGTACCATGGATCTGTCTCTGGCCCAATGGCGTGAGCTGGGCCCTCCCTGGAGAAGAAACCTGGGTTCCCTAAAGATCTGTGGTCAGTGCCGGGGCCCCACCGGCAGCCGAGGTGGGATCCCAAGGCAGGTGCTGGGTGTGGAGGCCACGGGGGCATAGGCTACCAAGGAGACAGAACTGAACCTCACGTCACCCTGCTTGTCCCCGGAAGATGGCTGGTGAGACAGAGACGGGTAAGATTCCTCAAGGAAGGAACAACCTAAGACAGGCACAGTCGCAGTGGGGCCATCAGGAGAGAACTTGGGGGCAACAGAAGTGGGACACAGACCCTCACCCCCCCAATATTGCAGGGGCTTGAATCCTCGCCCCTTCTGAGGGAGGTCTCCTGTCCCCATGGCTGCTTCGCACTTCCCACGTCCAGCTCAGATCGGGACCCAGGCAACAGAAAAAGACTTGGACCAGCTCAGATCGAGACCCAGGCAACAAACAGAGACTTGGCTGACAGCAGCTGCCATATATCTAAATCCACCCTAGCATAGGTAATGCTCAGGGCCTACTCAAGGATGCAACTAATCCTTTCCAATAATATTTACAGGGTAAACTAAGATTGTTGTTAGATTATTAAATTTGACAGTAAAATAATAGTCCAGTTTTCAGATTAATTTAAATTGGCTAATTGAAATACGTGATTATTCAAGAAAATTTAATTGTACTGGACAAAAACCTGTTTCTAAAGTGTTAACTAAAATTTCTATTGGTAGTTCATCTCATGGTAACATTGCTTAACATGCAAAGAACCTAAAGCAGTCATATTTTGGTGCAAAAAATTAAAATTTAAAGTTATCAAGACTGCATTATAAAATTTCCAGAAGCCTCCATTAATCAAAAAAAAGGGGGATAGTGGAAAAATATCATGTAAAGGAAAAATATCCTGAAAGTAAATTACATCTAGAAAATTTTTTACTTTGAAAACTAACTTTCATTTGTAATACTAACAGCAAGGCACCCATGAAAAACACACATGGTGTCAAAATAGCCCAAAGGAAAGTTGTTTGGGCAAAAAATGAAAAGGATCCCAAGTCAAATTTATAAAAAGATTGCTTTATTAACTTTTGGTCAAGAATATGTTTATATATTTTCAGGAAAACAAGACTATGTGGATTCCTACAACAGAGAGGAATTGCTCCAGCCATGAAGACAAGAGGAGAAACAGTTCAGAGATGGAAGACGCTGACGACGCCTTGCCATGCTAGCAGTCAGCAGCTGTGCATCGCTGCAGGTTGCCCAGGACCAAACCAGAGGGTCAGACCTGCATTACCACCATTTGCCACCATCCACATATCACTACTGACATGAACACAAAAGGAGCTGTTTGATATTGAAACTGAGACTCACAACTATTGGACACTTGAAAGTGGGACTCAAACTTATATGATTATTTCAAGATTCTTTTTAAAGGAAAGAAACGGGGGAGATGCCGGAAACCAATCTTTGTGCCACTAATAGAGAGATGTGGAAAGGAAATCTGGAAGGCCTTCAACCTTAATTACTCGGAAAGGTCCAAGCTTATCACTTACTGTTTAGTTGAAACATTGTTAGCAGAAGCAGCCTCCACTTCTGTTTGTCTCATGTAAATTTCTGTTATAGGAATTTCCTGCCTAAAGGTTGTGGGTGTATCCCATTGTCTCAATAAAAGGGATAGCAAGGCCAGAGCGGGGGCAGTCTTCCCACTAGAGGTTGGCTCCCGCCTGGCCCCCAATATTCCCAAATTAATACTTTTCTAGTCTCTTTTCATTTGTGTGGGGCCTTCTCCAGAACCCGAACCCTGAACCACGCGGGACGTGAAAGGGGTTCCCACAACTATAAACACAAAGTCAACATAAAAGTAAATGGGTGATGATCGCCATGTTCCTCAGTTGATGTGGCACTGACTTCGTGGCATGCACCGCTCTGATTCCTGGGCTGCCACATGCTGGTCCCCCAACTGCCTGCCCCCGATGCTGTTGGAAAAGCAGTCTCTGCCCTGGCTGCTGTCTGGCACCTCCGCCTCTCTGCCCCTCCTCACACTGACTTCACGCAGTGGACGCCTGCCAGATTCATCCCACCAGACTTGAATCCTGCTCCTCATCAAGGTTATCTTTCAGAATCCAAATTTTCCCTTGATTTAAATTTGCAAGGCTTGGGTGCTTACAACTTCCCTGTGAGTCCAGACACTGGGTGGCTGAGGGCCAGGGTTGTCAGGTGCTGGGAGAGCATGGAGGGGCCCAAATACCCACAGTGGGCGTGGCTCCGGGTCCATAGGCCTCCAGCTGCCCGGAGCAGGACATGGTGCAAAACAGCCTTGTCCTGAGGCTCTGAGGAACTGCATCCGCATTCATTTTTCACTTGTATTTGCAGAGTCCACCCCCTCTCCTACTAGGAGGTAGTTGAAGGTTTTTTAGGTGTGTTTTTCCCCCCAATGTTGTAACTTTGCCAAGAGTATATGTTCACAGTAGAAAATTCAGACATTGCAAAAAATGGAAGGCAAAAATCATTTTTGAGTCAAAATCACCATGTAGAGATGGAAACTTCTTAAACAAATGACTGTTAGGGTGACAATGAACTTCTTTCTGAAATCATAAGGGAAGCCCTTGGCAGGGTGCACATCCTGGGCCTTGAGGGCCTGGACCAGAGGTCAGGAGTGGTCCTGAGCAGCTTGGTCTTCTTACATTAGGGATTGAGTTAACACAGCAGGTGGGCCCAGTAGTTAATGTGTTGGACTTTTACCAACATTTTGTTGAGCCTCCTGAGTTCATCCTTTATTTTCTGCCAGCTGCTGGGGACTCACACTGTGAGCCATGGTTAGAGCCAGGGCCAGCCGCCTGGGGGCCTCCAGCTCAGGCTGCCGCCAGGACCTCCCCTTAGACCCCAGCCCATGAGGCACACAGCCCAGCTCTTGTTCATGGGTTCCCTAGGCCCTGCTGCCTCTGCTTCTAGGCCTCATTGTGATCGCCCCACCTTGGCATGGGATTTTGCAGTCCCAATTCTCACTGTCCTTTTCTGCCCCAGGCCCTGGGAACCTAATACAAAGGGAGTGGCCACACCCAGAGGCAGCCTTGAGCTCATGGATGCCTCCACTGACCCAGCCTCCAAGCCCCGGCCATCAGAGCTGGGCTCCGGGGCCTGTTCATCCTCAGCCATCACTACAGCTCCTTCCAGCTGCACCTGCACGTCCACGTCCAGGCACCCAGACCGCGTCCACGGTGAGTCACGGGTCTCTCTAGAACCAAGATGAGCATCTCGGCCTGAGGTCCTTCCCAGAGACAGGGGCAAGAGGCGCCTCTCAGAC
Source organism: Corynorhinus townsendii (assembly GCA_026230045.1). Taxonomy (NCBI): domain Eukaryota; kingdom Metazoa; phylum Chordata; class Mammalia; order Chiroptera; family Vespertilionidae; genus Corynorhinus; species Corynorhinus townsendii. The sequence goes on along the minus strand of JAPDVU010000007.1, from coordinate 107,379,863 downwards.
TGAGAAGTGGTCCCCAGGTGGGTGAAGTGTGGACAGGTTTGGTGTTCCACAGACACAAGTTCAGAGCTCAGCTTCGCCTACAGCTGTGGGACTTTGGGAGGGTAACTCTGCCATCTGGAGACCTGGGCCTGAGCCCTGGAACCCACACCACTGCTCAGGAATTGGTGGGGCCAAGTGGCTCCTGAACAGAGATGAACCAGAGTTTGGGCTAAAATCAGGCAACGTTGGAGGTTTATTCTCCAGGGAGGAGAATTGACAGGGTCCCTGCACTGGAGGCCGGTCCATGGAGTGGAGGGCACTGAAAAACAGTGCCCTAGAGGTGTCCTAGACTGAAAAACAAGGGGATTCAGAAGGCAAGGACAGGTTGGATGTCTCCCAAATGCCAGTAGCCATGCATGCTCGCAACCTAGATAGGACCTTACAGTCCTCTTCAAGGCATCTGACTAGCGGGAGACATTCCCAGCAGAGCAGTCAGGTCACATCTTGCCAGAGGGAGCCCATGAGAAGTCAGGGTTCCCCGGACACTTGAGGAGCACCTGCAACACCTGAGACAAACTGATTTGAGAGCAACAGAGTCAGCGGGCATTAGGCACAGAGACAAAAGCTTTAAAATGCCCGACATGACCTCAGAGTGAGCCACTTTACACGGTGAAAGCAGAGCAGGATGCTATGGAAAGAAGCACCTGGACAAGAGCACTCGGAAATTTAAAATATGCAACAAAAGAGGGGAAATAAAGCTTAAAACTTCAAAAGACATTCTGCTTCTAACCTAGAGATGAAGTATCCGAGGACAGCAGAAAGAGCTGAAAATGAGTGTCCTGGGGGTGTTAGAAACTGAAGAGAAGGGGTTATGATTTTTCATAATCTTACCTCCCACAGGACCCTGCAAGCTCTGGCATGCATCACCGTGGTTTCATAAGCCCAGCAAAGACAGACAGGATCCCTCTTCTCAAGGCTGCCTGGGGCAGCTTCAGGACCTGGCCCCTTGTTTACAAATCAGAAGCACCCTGGGAGAAGATGAAGTGAGTGAGCACAGGGCAGGAGGCAGTCCCTCTGTGCTCCTGGACAGACACTGAAATGGCAGTCACTCACTGTTGGGTGTCAGGGGCGTGGCGCCTTGTGTGGCTGGGGCAGGCTTGCTCTGTGTCCCTTGTGGGCACTCAGCAGTCGGCCCAGTCTCCCAGGCTCTGCAGAGCAGAAGCCCTGCCTGAGCTCCAGCAGGAGGCAGGAGCACCACCTCCCCTGGGCCTGCCAGTGGCCTTCGTGGCCCCAGACCCAGCCCTCCAGGCTAACCCTTGGGCTTTCTCAGCCTGGATCCCAACCTGAGCCAGAGACCAGGCCTGTTCAGATGCCTGCTGACCCTGCCTGAGGGCCTCTCTCACTGCACAACCAGCACTGCCCACGGCGATTCCCTGGCAGCCCAGTGCTCACGCTCAGGTGGACCTAGAACTGTCTGCAAAATGGAGACCCTTGTGTCAGTTTGGAGGGGGTCCAGGGCTGCTGTCAGAGAGCAGCTGGCAGGCCTGAGGCACAGGGCATCTTAGTCCTTCTCAGGGCAGTGACTGGTGTCCCATGGGTACTGGACATTGCTGGGAGAAGCTGCTGGTGCAGGCTCAGTCTCTAGCGAACCCACATCCTACCTCAGGTGGTGGCACTTTCCTTGTCCTTCCTCCAGCCCCTGGAGAGCCCAGGCCCCAGGGAGAGATTTCTCTCAGGGCCCTGCTTTTGGTGCTTCTGGCCCTGGAGAGGGAAGGGGCTCCCGGGATACTAAGTATCAGCTGCCTGTGCTGCATGGCCTTAGGCCAGGACACTGCTGTCCTTTGGAGTCCCAGTCATTGCGCAGGTGGAAGTGTGACTTAAAGTTAAATCAGATAGAGTCCCGAGTGTGAGGCTGTCCCACCAGGAGAAAAAGGGGAGAGATAGGACATGCAGGCACCTGTTCCCTAAGGACACGGTCCACCTGTCCCTCCCTCCTCCAGGAGCTGGACACGACCACGACTCAGGGGCTGGGCCAGAGTCAGAGGTGGCTGCCTGGCAAAAGGCCCAGGTTTCCCCGTGGATGTTCCAGGTCCGCTGACTCTCCAGCCCTCTGTTCTCCGCGGGCTAGAATTCAGCTGACAGCCCCTGTGAGCGGTCCCTGGAGCTCAAGTTCCCAACCGCAGGCAGCACGGTGAATGGGCGGTGTGTGGTGCCCTTCAGCCTCGGTTCTCACACCTGTTTCCATCAACAGTGCTCTTCCTTCAATCTAAGGCCTGTGTGCAAATCCCACACACAGGAGGTGAACGTGGAGGCGTTATATTGAAGCGGGAATGGGGACCCACAATTCCCAACACCCCTTCGCTGCCTCCCCAAGGGGCCTAAGCATGCAGGTCCTGCTTACATCCCTCCAGTGATGGGTGTCACTACTTCTGGAGGCTCTGACTCCTCTTGCTGGCAGGAAGGTCCAGTGGCCCAGGCACAGAGCACTGATTGCAGGAAGGTCTCACCTTCCTCACCTGGACTTTAGTTGACCAGAGCAGCTCCCAGTTGTAAATGTCATCGTAGAAATTGGTGGAAACACTTGCCATCTCATGTAGGCAGAAGGGAATTAGTGAATGATACCAGCCTTTTCAAACATTATCAGCTGCTTTGGGTTTTTATAATTTCCGTAGAACAAAATCCTAGGAGGGTGGGAAGCTAACTTTTAAAATTAAATGAAAACTGAGAGAGTTTCCATTGGATTCAGCTTCTGAAGTAATCAACAGTAAGTGTAGGAGTGAGCATTATCTCCTCCCTCCCATTGCCTAGAAAGCTCCAAGGTGCTGGCATGGACTCTTACAACGTTTGGGCAGAAACAGGCTCTGTGGGGAAACAGTGTAACTCCGCGGACCCTCGTATCTTCTCACTGGGTGGAGGGGAACACGACAGGAGGAGTCAGCCACTGCTCTTGGAAGTATCACCGAGGGGACAGATTTATGCCGAATCAGCTGAGGAAAAGGATCTTCTTCCTAAAGTGTTCTGATTCCTTGAGCTTCTCTTATCAAGAGCCAGATGCGAAGGGGTGGGCAGTGCGGAGCTGGGATGAACGGAGGGTTTGGAGCCCGCTGATCTGTATCAAAGTTGCCTTTCAGTGACATGTCCTTTTCCAAAAGGAAGGTGGATGTTTTTGTTCAAGGTTTTCCTTCTCAAAGAGGGGGCTCCTTCTGCTTCTGTACTCTTCACGGAACCAAGTACTTTTGGCTCACCCCCAGCCCCGCTGCTAACAGGCTTTTTCCGATGCCTGCTATTTGGGGAGCAGGCCAGGGCTGGGGAACTGGGTGCCCTGTGCCCCAGTGAGTCCAGAGCAGACTGCTTGGTGGGGCGGAAGCAGAGCTGCTCCTAGTGTGTCCCCGGTTCTCAGTGCAGTTCAGCTCAACACCAGCTGTGTGCAGGGAGGATGGGCACACAGTCCCTGTCCCCAGCTGTGACTGTGCAGTGGGACAAGCCCTGATGGTTACACGGGGCAGGGCCGAGGGACGGCTTGTGCTGGGAGCATGGACCAGGAGGGGCGGTCTGCAGGCCTGGAAGAGACCGCCTGCCCTGGCCAGGTGCTACTGCCCTCTCTGCAGCAAGTGCTCCCCCTCTGATGCAGGGAGGCAGGGAGGGCTGCCCTAGACAAGCTCAGGCAGGCACACCCCGCAGCCAGGAGAGCGGCTGCCCCACATTTGTGGTCTTGAGGTCCATTCTTTTTCCCTTTGGGGCAGCTGTCAACCTGAGACAAAAAAGAGGAGGAGCTGAAGGACAGCAAACAGCCACAAAAAGACAGCATTTTCTTTCCTCATGAGACCCAGCACCCGCCCCCTCAGACCCCCGAGGTGAAGCAGCCCCTGGAGCAAGCACAGGCTTCATTGTGCACACGTGGGCGCTTACTCCTGACTTTCGCCCTCACCGGGTGCCACTGTCCTAGTCCAGGCAAGCTATTTCCACGTGTTCTAGAAAGCTCCATGTGTCCTAAGGGTGGGCTCCCCACCCCTCCAACCATTTGCTTTCTCAGAGCCACCCTGTTTGGTATATACTGAAGTTCTGCGTGAAATTTCCTTTGTCACCAACATTGTTTGAGCCCCAGCCCCAGACCGCACCGACACAGAAGCACAAGCTGTCATCCCGCACAGCCCATGCCCACTGTGCACGGGGCCTGGCGCTCAGGGGAGGTGGGACCTCTCCTGGGGCGTCTCCAGAACCCGCATCTGTCCTTCTGAGGGCGTTCCCTGAACTGTGGCAGATTCGCTCTGTTCTGTCCTCCTTTGCAGACTGGATGGCGTAGTCTGGGCTACACTGGGTCAGCGGCCCTTTCGGTTCAGGGTGGTCCTTTCCTCTCAGGGTCCCGGCCAGGCAGCTTAGAGAGCCGCAGGGATGCATCCAGTGACCGCTCACCTCGCGGCCTGAAGGGTAAGTCGGCCTTCCTTCTGGGCACTTTCCAGTGCCCTTGGGTCTCCGCTTTTAGCTTGGTGTTACCTGTGTGATTTAAAGAAGACGATTAGGAAGTTCTTCAAAGCTTGATGGGTTTGCCTGCATAGGGCACACCATGCCGTTTCAGGCTCAGGCCTGGGAGTTTTCACAGATTGGGGTTCAGATCCCTTCTTCTCACTGACCAGTTCTGGGCACCTGGGCGAGCCACCCATCCTCCGAGTCTGAGTTCCTGCAGCTTCTGGAAGGGGACAGGGCCGGGAGATCCAGTCCATCGTGGTCAGAGGACACGGGGTGAGTGTGATTCCTTTAGGGTGTTTAAGCTTGTTAATGGTGCAGAAGATGGCTGTGTATGCCTCACAGCTGTTGCTAATTTCAGCTTTAGCAAAAGCTCTGCACCTTCCACCCACCTTATTTTGTGTTTAAACCCCACTGTGAACTTCTAGAGAATTCCAGCATGTCCTTGACATCCCCAAGGCCAGCCTGGGAGAAGTGTGCTCTGGGTTCCCAGAAGGGCTCCCTGTGTTCCCTGAGCCGGAGGCAGCACAGAGCCTACTGGGGGCAGGTGAGCGCGAGTGAGAGACTGAAGTGTGTCCCTCTGTGTCCCCTCGTCCTGACACCAGGTTCCTCTGACCCATCCCGCTTCACCGCAGGCCCGAGAGCTTCCGCAGGGAGGACCTGATGCCCAGCAGGGACACAGCACTCTGCCCCGCCCCGCGATGCCAGCACCCCAGGCTACACTACCCTCAGCTGCCAGGAGTACCCACCGACCAGAATGGGTCTCTCCACCAGGAGGCATACAGAAGAGGGGTGTGGCCCAGCCCAGGGCTGAGGGGCCCTGTGCCCCCTGAGCAGAGGATGGTCACCCTGGAGGAGTTCCTGGAGGCGCGTGACAGGGCTCCCCCTATGCTGTGTGTTGCCCCGGAGCGCTCTTTCCTCATTCTCCCATCAGATGGACCTGGACCAGAGGGGAGACCTGGATGGCAAAGTCACAGAGAGGGACTGGGTGGGGCTGATGCAACCTGGCTGCAGAGCTGGCTGGATGAGGACATAACCACTAGCCAGAAAGTGACTATGCTGGCAGCTGGCCCAAACCTGGGAGGCTGTTCTCTCCATCCGTGCAGGGAACGGCAGAAATGCCAACATGGAGGGGTAAGCCATGCTGTCTCTGTTGCAGTGACTCTATGCTGCCACTGGGCAGGAGGCGGGCCTCGACCATCTGTGAATAAACGGGCGAGGCTGTGCTCCAATGACACTTTACTTATGAACATTGTACTTTGAATTCCATAGAGTTTTCACAAAAGATCGTTTAAAAAAGTTTTTTTTCATCATTTAAAAATGTAAAAACACTGCTTAGCTCACAGGCCATACCCAAGCAAGTGGCAGGTCCTAGCTGGCTTGGCTCAGTGGTTAGAGCATCAGCCCGAGGACTAAAGGGCCTCAACTTGGATTCCAGTCTAGGGCACATATTCAGTTGCAGGCTGGCTCCACCAGACTTGGTCGGGGCATGTGCATGAGGCAACCAATCATTGTGGCACTCTCACATTGATGTTTCTCCCTCTCCCCTGCCCCCTTCCCTTAACCCCTTCCACTTTCTCTAAAAATTAATGGAAAATATATCTCCTCAGTGGAAGGTTAACAACAACAAAAAGGGAGAGAGTGGATGTCAACAGGCCTATAAAATGTCCCAGCACACTCTGGCCTGTGGCAACAAGCTCTTTCCTGCATCCATCTGCTGCCATTTTTGAACACTTGCCCTGTGCCTCCCTGGGCTTGACACTGGGAAAATACAAATGCAAAGGCCGCAAACCCCGGAGACTGGAAAGAAGGAATGCTATCAAGGCCACTCATGCTGGATAGAGAGATCCGGGCCCTGTCTCTGGAGCCCGGCCTGCTGTGGTGGTTTTTGTGGGCAAGAAAGACAGTAATCAGTGCAGCGTCTCAGATCAGCGTTCCATGAGCACAGGCCATAATTCACCATTTTCTAGGTCCTAGAAAGTTCTGGAAGGCAGTTGTCCTTCATTTTAATTAAGTGAACTGGGTACTGTTCACAAGGCCAATGCCTGATGGTGTTTGCTCCTGCCAAGACCTGGATAGTTCTTGGTTGAAGCATCTGCCCCCTGGTAGTCGGTGCGCATCATAGCAACTGGTAGAATGGTCAAACTGTCAGACACTCACTAGCATATTATATATATATGAGGCCCAGTGCACAGATTCATGCACACTGAAAGGAAATTAATTAGAAGAAATATTTTAGAGGCTGGGGAGGGACCACGGGAGATTGGCTGGCTGGAGAGGGACTGCAGGAGGGCTCCAGGGTGTGTCTGGCCCATCTCGCCCAGTCCCAATTGGCCAGACCCCAGCAGCAAGCCAACCTACCAATCAGAGCATCTGCCTCCTGGTGGTCACTGAGCACCATAGCGACTGTTCGAATGGTCAAATGGTCAGACACTTAGTATATTAAGCATAGATAGATAGATAGATAGATAGATAGATAGATAGATATGCTTATAATAATATATATATTGGAATCCCAGGGCAAAGAATTCATACACTTGGGAGAGAGGGTGGTTCCTTAGCCTTCTCCTAGTCTGAGACCCCTCAGGGCGTGTCCACTTGCCGGCAGTCAGACATCTCTCTCGCAGCCCGGGGCCCTTGCTATCCAGGACCCCTCACTCCTTACCGCCCCCAGGAGAAGCTCTGCCACTGCCACTGTGCTAGCCAGCCGTGAGCCCAGCTTCTGGCTGAGTGGTGCTCCGCTTGTGGTAGCACACGGCCACCGGGGGGCAGCTCCACTGTTGAGTGTCTTCCCCTGGTGGCCAGTGTGCATCATAAAGAAACCAGTCTTTCTGTCGTTCAGTTGATTTCCATATGAGGGTTTTATTATATAGAATATATAGAAGTGGCCCAGTGCACGAATTCATGCACATTGATAGGAAATTAATGGGAAGAAATAATTTAGAGGCCAGGGAGGGACCGCGGGAGGTTGGTTTCAGGTAGTGTCCAGCCCATCTCGACCAGTCCTAATCGGCCATACCCCAGCAGCAAACTAAGCTACTTGTCAGAGCATCTTCCCTGGTGGTCAGTGTGCATCATAGCAACTGGTTGAACGGTTGAATGGTTGGAAACTTAGCATATTAAATATATATAAATATACATATATATATATATATATATATATATATATATATATATATGCACACACACACACACACACACACACACACTTGTAAAGGACTAAAGTACAGAGATGGAGAACAGGTTAGTGGTCATCAGCTGTAGGCACGGGGGTGGAGGTGATGTAAGCGACTATAAAGCAGAAGCATGAGGGAGAGCTTTAAGGTAATACAGAAGTTCTGTTCCTTGGCTGTGGTGTCTGCACAAATCTACACACACCGAACTTCCTGGAATACACACACACACACACACACACACACACACACACACACACATCCTCGTAAACTGATAAAACCTGAATAAGGTCTGAATATGATGTCAGTTCCCTAGTTTTGATCATGTACTGAAATATGTACTAAAGTTATGTAAGATGTTACCTCTGGAGCAAAAAGAGTGCAAGAACCCTCTACTATTTTGCAACTTGCTGTGATTTATAATCATTTCAAAATAAAGAGGTAAGTGAATGTGCAAAGACATGAATACACATCTCCTCTAAGAAGATAAATAAATGGCTAATAAGCACATGAGAAGATGCTCAACATCATAAGCCATTAAGGAAATGCAAATTAAAACCCCTTCACACTCACTGGCATGGCTACAATCAGAGACCAACAATGCCCGATCTTGTCCAAGAGAAGGAAGCTGAACCCTTCAGACGTGGCTGGTGGGAATGGAAACAGTCTGGCAATTCCTGAACAAGTTAAAAGTGCATTTATCATTTGACCCAGCCATTCCACTCCTAACAATCTACCTAAGGAAAGAGAAATCACATATGTCCACACAAAGACCTTAGCTCCAGTGTTCATAGCGCAGTAACTCACAATGTCAAAAAGTGGGAACAGACCAAGTGTCCATCAACTGCTGAGAGATAAACTAGACGCGGTGCATGTGCACCATGGACAAGGGCACAGAGAGGACCAGAGCATCACACGCGCTACACATGGACCTGGCAAACATTGTGCTGGTGAACGAAGGGCCTTTCGTACGATTCTATAATCTGTGCAGGAAAGGCAAACCCACAAAAGCCGGAAGCCTGCAGAGCGGCTGCCCGAGGCTGGGAACTGGAATAAGGCTGACTGCAAATCACATACGAGGGATCTTCTTAAGATGAGAGGAATTTAAAAAGCTGGATTGTGGTGATGGGTGCACAACTCTGTTCATTAAGTAAAACCATTTAATTGCACAATTAAACTTGTCAATTTTATGGCATGCTAGACCCCAGCAGCAAGAGGGGTCTCCTGCAGTCCCTTATCTGCACAGAATCTATGGAATATGCACTTATACCGTGACTGCAGCTGGGACTCTACTGAAGAGCAGGAGAACTTGTCCCACGTTGGTCAGATGTAATGGACACTGTTGAGGACCTTGAATTTTTCTCTCTGCCAGATACATTAAAGAAATAGCTGTTGCCATTGGTTCAGAAATCTACAATTAAAAGTCATAGAAATTATTCTACAAGAAACCTAAAAATGCCATGGGCCAAGCAATGACCTTAGAGACCCCCAAACACTTCTAGGATTTGAATTTCATGATCTCTGGGATTACTTTCACTTTGAGTCTGAGTTAGCTCCACAGCTTTTTTGGAGGGTGTGGGGGAAGGAGAATCAAAATAAATTGAATTAACATCAATGGACTTTTTCTTTTACTTCCATAGTATGCTAGTCACCTACTGCTAAAGTAATACAGACTGGAATTTTAACCTGTCAAGGGGATCAGGCATCTCATAACCTCTCTCTCTCTCTCTCTCTCTCTCTCTCTCTCTCTCTCTCTCTCTCTCTCTCTCTCTCGTCTCCCTCTCTCTCTCTTTCCCCTCTCTCCTACAAGGTTCTATTTCCTCCTCATTTTAAAACCATGCCACTAACGCCCCCAACATTTCTTCCTGCAGTGGTGCAGAAGACCAGAAACCTGTAACAGGTATCTGCAATATATTCAACTTACCAACAAGGTCTTTAAAGACAGGGGTTTTTATTTTATATGTGAGGACCGACACAGAGAAGCACCATCAGCACTGTATTCCCATCTCTCCTTCTCCTCCAACCGCCACCCTCCCCCGCCTTCCCCCCCAGAGCATGCATTTGCCTGCTGTGTCACAGCTCACCCTCTGCCTTTGTGTGTGATAAACACCACCTCCTTTCTCCTCAGGCTACTCTACCCTTCACCAGTCCCTCTCCCCTGTATTTCCAATGCTTTCCCAACTTTGTGTGTGCTCCTTAAAACCTACTCTCTCAATTAAGATAAAGGTCTCAAAATATAAAGGTGGGCTGGCTATTATTTTTAAATCTTTATTTTTGGTAGTATTACATGTATCCCCTTTTATCTCCCATTGACCCCTTATAGCCTGCCCCTGCCCCACACCCCAGGCCTCCACCACCCTATTGTCGGTGTCCATGGGTTATGCATATATGCATACAAGTTCTTTGGCTGATCTCTTCCCACCCACCCATCCACTCCCACCCCTCTGACATTTGACAATCTGTTTTATGCCCTGTGTCTCTGCATCTGTTTGGACGGACTATTAGATGACATGAAGGACTTCTTGAAAATTGGCAGGTGTGACAATGGTGTTACGGTTAATTGAGGAACTGCCCTCACTTTTTAGAGACACACTGAGGTATTTGGTCATTAAGACGCATTTTCTTTAAGTAGGTCAGCATACACAAACTCGCCCTTGACCCAGACCTCTGTCTGGCTAGTTGTGTATCCTCACGGCCATTCAAAGGCAGACTCCTTAACACAGCCTCTATGTCCATGTTCACTTCCTCAGCCCCATTGACTTCCTCTCCCAACTCCTTTCCACCACCTGCTCCCCACGTGTTCTAGCCAAGGACCCTGTGCAACCTGTCAGAAAGAAAGGGAACCTCTTTCCTTGCTCATGCCTCAGGACTCCAGAAGGAGGCTGACTTCAGCAGTCAGTCCTCTCTGGGCACGCGGGCGCCTCCAGACCTCTGCCTTTCACAGCTCCCGAGTCTCAGTGTGCTTTCTCTTTTCCTGACAGTCCAGATTCCCCCCGAGTGAGTCTGATTTCCCAGCGTCTCGCCCAGGACTGGAGTTCAGTGCAATCAAGAGCTTCCTTCTCCCTCTTGCTTTAGAAAGCCAGCCGCACACTCAGCTGCCCGTGCACACAGCCGCCCGTCCTCTGCACGTGCCAATCTCCGTACCTCAGCCTTTTGCAGCTCCTCTGAGTCTCAGTGTGCTTTCCTCTTTTCTTCTAGTTGTACAATTTCTACTCAGCCAGCTTTCCTGTGGTTCTGGATGGTGTCCGTTTTGTCTCTTAGTTGTAGTTTTGGATATTTTTGTGCGAGGCAGCAGGTTACGTGTTTACCTATGCCGCCATCTTGGTTTCTTTCAAAATAAATATTTTTTTTAAATAAAAATTTCATGGATGGGCACAATCCTATATAATAAAAGCCTGATATGCAAATCAACTGAACAGCAGAACGACTGATCAGCCCTGATCGCCAGCCAGGCCTAGGGACCCTACCCGTACAGGAATTTATTTTAAAGTAGAGGCACCAGGCCTCTAGTTTAAAATAAATGTCTAAAAAGACTCCTTAGTGGGGCAATTTTGGAAAAAGGTTGAGAAACTCAGTTTAGATGTTTATGGGACTGTGAGCTCCAAAGGCAAAGATCACCTCTTCACCAGCCCTTCTGGTACTCTCATCTGCCGCTCTCTGTCTCTGTAGCCCTGCCTGCCCTTCTTGCTCCCAGGGGAGAAACTTTCTCTTGGCCTCCATGCTCCTTTCACTTCTTCCAAACCATTCATTTTCTGTGATGGTCTCCAAGTCTGACGGGGTTCTGATTTACTAAAACCCTTTCCATAGATCAGGTCTCAACTTGGTGCTGCCTACAGGCCCCTTCCTCCAGTCCTGTGGTTCCAGCCCCAGGGAATGGGAACTTACTCCACCTCATGTCCGCCCTGCTGCCAGGCTTTTATCTAGCTGTTTCCTTCCGCCTGGACTGCCACCTAGTCCTGCTCACCTCCCTCAGAAAACCTCTGTGATGGCCCCTTCCTATGCTGGGCTCCTACAGTCCCTGACTCCCTAATTAAGGCTTACATGCCACTGCTTTGTAACCACTGTCCTCCCATCGCTTGTTTCAGAGAAGTTCTTGATGAAACTGGAGCAGAAGCCCTGTCACCTGGACCTCAGTCTTGTGTTTTCATGAGGCAGCATAAGTGAAAGGTTCAGGCCCCAAGAACTCCCAGCAGAAAGGACTTTGAATTCTTCCAAGATTTTGGGGCATCTGAATAGTAAAAACCCCACCTTCCCATCTGAGGACCAGTTCCTCCTTTCCTCCTGAGATAAGCAACAAGCCTGTCCCCATCTCGTAAAGTATGCTGTACGGTTTAAAGTGCCACTTACATCTCCCACACACACCTCTCTCTACCCTAATCCAGTTTTCTTTGTAGATATTCAGTCGGAATATTTTTGTTCACTTGTCTATCCCTCCCGAGTCGGAGACTTGTGCCTGCCTGTGTCCAGTGCTGGGTCCCCAGTACCTGTAGCAGTGCCAGGCACACAATAGGTGCTCAGTGCATGCAGCAAAGCTGCCTTCCTTGCTCCCAGTGACAGTTCACTATGTCCCATGTTCATGGGCTCTACAGGCAGCCTCTGCTTTATCTACGCAATCTCCTCAGGGCCGGGCACAGACAGTGGGAGATGATGATGTTTTTCCACAGGCACAGCCACTTCGTGCCTCCTGAGGACTCTGCACCATGTGAAAACTGGATGGAGTGACTGGCCACTTACTGCCCCCAGCTCTGAAGAGTGAGGGACCAGATGCTATTCTGAGGGCCCTGGATATGGGCCCAGTCTCTGGACATCGCAACTCAATAAATAAAGACTGTGTACACCAGGCTTTGATTCCTGCCTTCAACACTTGAGGGCCCTAGACTCCCTTCTGGGACTTCCATAAGACGGCACAGGACATCCCTCACTCTCCAAGGGGCAACTCCCCTCTGTCACTGAGGGCTGTTTTTGTGGGCATTGACCACCTAGCACTTCTGCCTGCACTGTGGGGTTGAGCGGCTCCTGCCATCAAAAGAGTCCTGAGCAGCACTCAGCATACAGAAGAGAATGCTGTGTGGACCCAGACAGTGGCTGCTGCCTCTGCTTCCTGTTTCCTCAGTGTGTCGGGTTCCATAGGCCCTAGAGGGCAGGTCTGCAGGAGAGGGACCCCAGAGTGCTGAGCTCTGCATGCCTGGGGCTGCACCCAGATTTACCGTTCAGACCTGTTGCTCCCCTGGAGGTGACTCCAAATCTCCAGAAATTGGAAGTGACTTGCCAATGCTGACTAGACTGGCCATTTGAAACCTGAGGCTTGAGCCCTGGCTTGGAAAAAATTAGCTAGATTGTGTCCTGGGGATATGATCTTTAAGACAAAGGTAGTTGGCCGGGAGCTAAGGTGTAAGTCCAAGTGGTCAGGGTGGAGGGAGCAGTGCAGTCCCTGAAGGGCTGTGGGGATCTGGTGGCTTTTGTTTCCAGCTCCAGCTTCCTTGGGTTGTAGACTGATCCCTCCAATTTCTGTGCACGTTTTTGGCCAACTTCACTGCCTGCATGGGTTCTGCTCCATGTAACTGAGAAGTGTGATAACAGACAAGACCAGATCAAGACTACATTTCAGAATATCTTCAAGAAGGCTAGATCAACATCCCACATGGTGACCTCAGGGGCCCAGGGAAGCCAAATGGAAGCCTTAACAGGATTTCCATTTATTAACCTTTTCACAGAATCTGGTTTTCGCTTTGTTGGTGTCTCTATTTTTTTTTCTTTTCTTTTTTTTTTTTAAATAAATCTTTATTGTTCAGATTATTACAGGTGTTCCCATTTTTTTTTTCCCCCATAGCTCCCTCCACCTGATTCCCCACCCCACCCCATGCCCTTACCCACCGCCACTGTCTTCATCCATAGGAGTAAGATTTTTGTCCAATCTCTTCCCCCACCCCTCACACCTGCTTCCCCTGAGAATCGTCAGTCCACTCCCTTTCTATGTCCCTGATTCTATTATATTCACCAGTCCATTCTATTCTTCAGATTTTTTATTCACTTGATTTTTAGATTCACTTGTTGGTAGGCATGTATTTGATGTCATTTTGTTGTTCATAATTTTTATCTTTACCTTTTTCTTCTTCTTCCTCTTCTTAAAGAATACCCTTCAGCATTTCATGTAATCCTGGTTTGGTGGTAATGAACTCCTTTAGCTTTTTCTTGTCTGTGAAGCTCTTTATCTGACCTTCAACTCTGAATGATAGCTTTGCTGGGTAGAGTAATCTTGGTTGTAGGTTCTTGCTGTTCATCACTTTGAATATTTCTTGCCACTCCCATCTGGCCTGCATAGTTTCTGTTGAGAAATCAGCTGACAGTTGTATGGGTACTCCCTTGTAGGTAATTAACTGTTTTTCTCTTGCTGCTTTTAATATTCTCTCTTTGTCTTTTGCCCTTGGCATTTTAATGATGATGTGTCTTGGTGTGGTTCTCTTTGGATTCCTCTTGTATGGGGTTCTGTGCGCTTCCTGAACTTGTACGTCTATTTCTTTCACCAGGTAGGGAAAGTTTTCTGTCATTATTTCTTCTAATAGGTTTTCAATATTTTGCTCTCTCCCTTCTTCTGGCACCCCAAAAATTCGGATGTTGGTTCGCTTAAAGTTGTCCCAGAGACTCCTTACACTATCTTCATATTTTTGGATTCTTTTTTCTTTTTGTTTTTCTGGTTGGATCTTTTTTGTTTCTACATATTTCAGATCTTTCGTTTGATTCTTGGGGTATGTTGATCTACAGTTGAGTTTCTGTATATTCTTTATTTCAGACAGTGTATGCTTCACTTTTGACTGATCCTTTTCCATTTTTTTGATATTCTCATTAATATCCTTAAAGGTCTCATCAAGTTTCTCAGCGGTTTTAAGAAGATTCTTGAGTAACCTTATAAATGTGGTTCTGAACTCTTAAGTCATCCAGTAGTTTGCTTTCCTCCGTTTCTTTCATTCGTGACATGTTTCTTTGTCTCCACATTTTGGCTGCTTCCCTGTGTTGATGGAGTGGCTTTGTGTGGTAGGTGATCTATAGGGGGCAGTAGCTCAGCCTCCCCAGTCACCTGATGTGGACGCTCTTGGTACACCCCTTTGTGGGCTGAGTGCAATGTCTTGGTGTAGTTAAGCGTTAATTGCTGTTGGTACGCTGGGAGGAATTGACCTTCAGGCCAATTAGCTGTGAGCACTCCCTGTGTCTATAACAGAACTGCTGCGCTGAAGACACGCTTATGGGGCAGGACTTGTTTCAGTGGGGCTTTGGTGCTCACTGAGTCTGCCTCTTGAATGTGTCACTTACGGATGTGAGGAGTTGAAATCTGGTGTCTCACACTGACCACTAGGTACACTGGCTTCTGGATCTCCAATGGGGTGCAGGTCAGCTACTGTCTGAGGCAACCCAGCAGGAGCTACAGTGAGAGCTAGAGTTTTCTCCTCTTTGCTTGTGGTTTGGAGGTTTTGGAGCTGTCTGACGCGGGCTGCAAGTTTGCTAGGTTAAGCTGCGATAGGGCAGGGCTTTCTTATACAAAAGCTGCTGCTTGGAACTTGGGTGGGTTTGTAGGTTGTGCAGGGCAGGGTCTCAGGGCGTCACTAGGCTAGGGCGTGGCAAACAGCAATGGCTGCGAGTTAGCCGGATCTGCGTCCCTTCGGTAGTCCCGTGCCCCAGTGCAGTAAACAATTGTTCCTGTGCACAGCTCTGCAAGCAAGCCACCCTCATTGGCAGACAGTCCAGCTTCTCCCCGTAAGAGTTTGTGTCCCCCGTGTGTCCCCAGAAACTGTATTTCAGAGTAATCGGGGGCTTGTCTCCCTTTGGGTTGAAAAAAGCAACGCCCGCTGCCAGCCCGGATCATGCGCCTCCGTACCTCAGCTTTTCAGTGCTTGTGCACGTCTCAATGCTCTTTCTCTTTCCTTCTAGTTGTAGAACTTCCACTCATGCAGCTTTCCCGTGGTTCTGGGTGATAGACGTTTTTTATTTTAGTTGTATTTTTGAAATTGTTGCGGGAGGCAGCAGTTTAGGTGTTTACCTACGCCGCCATCTTGGATACTCTCCAGGTGTCTCTATTTTTTATATTTTTAATTTTATTCTCTTTATTTCCTTCTTTTTGGATTTAATGTTTTGTTTTTGGGGCTTGGGTTTTTTTGTTGTTGTTTTGCCTTTTTGACATGATTGTTTAGCTCACTGATTTTCCGTCTTTTTCTAATACATGCACTTAAATTTCCCACACAGGATGACTTTCTATTTTGCTTTTTTTATATATCTCAGATACAGAAATTTAAAATTGTGTTTCTTAATTTCTAACCATATGGGAATTTTTCTAATCATCTTGCTCAATTGCATTTGGGATGGAAACATGGTTTACATGATTTCCATTATTTTTTAAACATGTGGAGACTTAATGGCTGGTAACTCTTGTGAATAGTCCTTGGTTCACGGTGCACTGTCTAACTTGGGTTCTCCTAGAACCAGACTTGGGAACAAGGATTTGAGAGATGCTCCCAAACTGCATTAGAGGGCAGTGGGCAGAGACACAGGCAAGGAAAGCAGCACCTCAGGCACATGGTCAAGCAGTTGTTATCACTGTGGGCAGCAGCATTACTCTCTGGGACAGTTGAGAGTACATACTTCACACTCAAGGTGCGGGCTCTTTTTCACTAACCCCCATCAGTCACCTTGTTGAGGCTACTTTGGAGGCTGGAGTTTCAAGTCCTTGCCACTTCCTGGGATCATATCAATGGTGGCCCCATGGTGGTCATCCACTTCGGAGACCACTACCTATTGCCATAGCTGCCATTGCCTAAGCTTGTTATGGCTGTCTCATCTGCAGCTGCCATACATCACCTCAACCACCTGTGCTGCTGTCACTGCTGCCACTCTTCACTGTCCATCACGGCCACCATCGATGGAGGTATTGCCATAACAAGAATGCCTTCAAAATGCTTGACTCAGTTTACAAAGTGACCACCTTCCACCCAACCCATTTTGTCCCTTTCAGCCCTGTCCCTAGCTGTGGCTTGTAATTTGCTTTCCCCTCCTGCCTCCAGTCTTCCATATGGATCCCCAATGCAGAGCTGGCCTCCTCCCATCCACTTTGACTTAGTGCACACTGCCTGATATTCAGACACCTGGCTTGGCTCCAGGATACGTTGTGAAGGACAGGGTGCTGAGAAATGGCCTCATCCCAGTTTCAGGGCCAGAGGGCCATGCATTCATTTATCATTCCATCGACACTGACTGTGTATTTTCTGAATTCCATGTATAAGACTAGCACTTGGGACATGTCACTGAACTAATGCATGGTGCCTCCATCAGGGACCCTAGTGCCAGTCAAGGCCAGGACCACATTGGCTCTCACCCACCCAGGAGCCATTACACGGCCCTCTAGTCATTGCACCCTGGAGTTCCTTTGCTGAGTCACCATGCTCTCCTGCCCCAGAGCCTGGAGGTGGGCTTCTCCTTGATGCCTAAGATTATTCTCTGTCCCTCCTCCCCAATGTCTCCCACTTGGAATCTTACGTTCTCAAATTGTACCAGCCAGGCTGGCTGTGGTCATCCACAGACCCCTAGGTCCCTCTCTTATCTTTGACAATTTCAGTGTCTGCATCACTGGCAGCCCCTTCACACTATCTTTGTCATAATCCTTGGTTCACTACCATGTAATGACCCTCCAACACATAGATCTCTTGTCCTCCCTTCAGTGTGGGAGCAGCATGATGGAAATATAAGAGCCAAGATCTTGCAGTGTGCTGGGGGCTGGGATGGTGCTTATAGGAGAGTAACTCAAATGCCCTAAATTTCAAGGGAAGTACAAGCAATTTTAGTTTCCTGGGCAACATATGTGATGCTTGGGAGAGACCCATTCAGTGTGTGGGATCACAAACTGGGCATACAGGAGGATGGCTCCTTTGCAGGTCAGGTGGCCTGTTTATTATTTGGAAGGAAACACAGAGCGCACTGCCCGTGTATAGCTAAGGGCCAGTTAAACAGGAATACCTGCTGCCTATGCTTTGTTACAGGAAGAGGACACACTGGAGCAACAGCAATGAAGTAAGAATAGGCACCACAATGAAAGGTTAATTCATGGTAAAGGATCCAGAGAGGCCAGGGGCTGGGTGCTTTGTCCTTCCTTCTATAAAGATTGAGGCTGGAACTCTAGCCAGTTTTGCTCAGTGGATAGAGCATCAGCCTGTGAGCCGAAGGGTCCCAGGTTCCATTCCAGTCAAGGGCACCTACCTAGATTGCAAGCTCCTCCCAGGCCCGGGCCCTGGTCAGCGCACATGCAGGAGGCAACCAATCGATGTTTCTCTCACATCAATATTTCTGTCTTTCCCTCTAAAAATCAATGGAAAAATATCCTTGGGTGAGGATTAAAAAAATAATAATAATAATGAGGCTGGATACACTTTCTCGGATCTGGAGCCACCTAGAGCACTTTGGAACCAGAGCCCAAAACGGGGGCCCAGCTGGGATGTTTACACTTTGCTGGTCATCTATGCATCTTCCCAAAGCAGCCTCAACTATCACCTCGATCTGACAAACCTTCACATCATCCTACACAACATTACCTCGTCACCATTTCTCTCTTTCTCTGCTTTACCTTTTGTTCAGAGCACACAGCACATCCTGACTTTACGTTATGCATGTGCTGGCTGGTTTGACTCTTTCATGCAAACCTGCCATCATGACAAGCTCTTTGGGTTGACCACACGCTTCTAGTGCCTGGCCCATAGGAGATGCTCAATACATTCCTGATAAAGGAGCCAATGAATGAATTCCTCTTAACCCAATTATAAATTTGATGAGATCCCAATCAAAATTCCAAGGGAATTTGATCAAATGATTCAAAATTCATACATACTAAAATTTAGAATATGGGTATCTTTTGAAACAGAAATTTTATCTGCAGGAAATAATTCAAAACCCAGCTAGAGTGGCTCAGTGGTTGAACATGGACCCATGAACCAGGAGGTCATGGTTTGATTCCCATGGGAACATGGCTGGGTTGCAGGCTTGAGACGGCTGATCAATGGTTCTCATCATTGATGTTTTCTACTCTCTCCCTTTCCCTTACTCTCTGAAATCAAAAAATATATATATTAAAAAAAAAAAAACCTCCAGATCCCTTGTCAGTCATTGCCCTTTAAAAAAAAGGGGAGAGAAAATAATTGAACAAATGTTCATAGGTTGTCACAGAATTATTCATAAAGCAGAAAACAAAATAATGTTAAATCCATTAATTAGAAGTACATTATATAATTTATGATGTAGCAGGAGAAAACGATACTAGAAGATGTTATTTTTCAGAAACATTTTCAATATTTGAAGTAGAATATATTATCAAACAGAAATAAAATATGATTTAAAAATATAGATAAGTGTATATTTACATATATGACTAGCATATCTGAAAGGATGTGTATAAAAATATGTGTAATTATTTCCAATTTAGTATGTGGATGATCACTTAGTTTAAACTTTTTTTCTAACTATAATCACAAATTATTTTTATAATAATCTACTTTTATTTTTAAATAGAAAAAATAGAACCTAATCCAATTTCTTTATTGTAAAGATGAAGAAATTGGTATCAGGATTTAAATTGTGTGTGTATTTGAGTATTGAAGGTGGTGATAAAGAAGTGTGTCCAGTGTAATCCACCTGGAAAGATGAGCTGGTTTGATTTTGCCTAAAGGTTGGCAGTTGTGTTGTGTGTGTTTTTTCTGAAGCAAATTGTGCTTATAAAGATAAATCCCATGACTAGCAATCAAGTGTCTTGCCGCAATTCAGAAGTTCATGCACTTGACTAATTGTATCACAGACATTAATGCAGCAAAACACAGACCCACAAATATCTCAGTTTTGTTCCCTCCTGCATCCCCACACACATTTTCTTGTTTCTAGATGGCTCTATTCTGTCTTGTTCATTTCTCAGAATAGTTTTAGGACTCTCAATTGCCTTGCTCTCTGCTGACAAATTTATTTCAATTTCCATTCTATTCAACCTCATCTGTCCATTCTTTAAGCTTCTTGCTATGCCGTTTTCTTCTATTCTCTTCTCTTTAAAATCTCATTCTCACAGAGTTGAAAAAAAATCTATTTTAATATCATATAAAAAGTCACAACTTCTTAAATGGTTTTAGTTCTTATAGTTTTTTATTGTTTATACTAAATGTTTTACTCAAGTTTCTTTCACCTTATCTTTAAATTTCACATTACCTTCTTTCAGTCTTCTACCTTCCCTTTCTCACCTCACTATGGAGTGTATCTCAGAAGACTTGCCTCTGGTTCTATCATTCTTTTGTAAAGTACAATTTCCATTTAATTTTTTTCAGATAATGTTTCTTCAGTCCTTACAGACTTAGCTCCTTACATGGGCTTTGGTGGGGGTCCTGGAGCAGTCCCCGCAGGTCTGACTTGGGTGGGGGTGTTTAGTCCCTCCAGACATAGTGAGAATGGATCCTGACTCCTTGCTGTGATGGCACTGACATCCAAGACCCTCGCTTCGGGAATGTCCCTAAAGGCTGTGGCCTCTACTGCTTCCTGTGACCAACTTCTTAAAGGCCTTGTCCTTGGGCAGGCATCGGGCGCAGCTGGTGCAGAGAATAGGCTGCACATGGCTGCGGCCTTTTTTGGCACAACTGTTGGTCCCTCTTTTCTTGATTGTCTTGGAAGAGAGGGTCCCAGAGAGCCAGTTCCATCATTATCGTCTTTCTAGTTTCTATCATTCCAACAAGCATTGGAGGGGTCCCTCCTCATCCTGTGGAAATGTACACATAGCCAGGAAAATGTATGATATTTGCTGTGCCACTCCTAAGAAGAATATTTTGTATTGTCTTCGATAAACTTTTACCTAAAACCTAAGAGTATCCACAAAGAGAGATTTTGTATCCAAACATGTTTTCCATGAGGACAAAGTCCATGAAAATGAGATCATAGTAAGAATCATTTTCACTTCTGCTGCCAATCATTCAATTGCTTCCTTTTGTCTCAGAATAAAGGTCTGAGTGTTCCACTGGCCAACTAGGATCGGGGCTCCAGCTGGCAGGACCGGATGTAACTGCAGGACAGAGTGGCACCTGTGAGCTCCCAGGAGCCACACCTCAGGTGTCCCTCCCAGTGTCAGGAGCCCCAGGAGTTGCTACACAGCAAGGTCTGGGGCTGACCAGGGAGCCATGGGCACTGGTTCTCTGGACTGACCAGCAGGGAGAGTCCACCCCTACCTTTGCCCAACTCCTGCCTGGCCTCACCTCTCATTGTCTCTGGGCCGCCTCCTGCAGCAGCACTATCTCCTCCATTACTTTCTGCTCCTGGGCCCAGAGGGAAGGAGAGGATGCAGGAACTGCCTGAGTGGGGGTAAGGAGTTGGGCAGGGGCCCAGTCCTGGGTCGTTGCACACAGGGCACCCTTCTTCCCCCTAATTCCATCAGGCCCTCCCTGTGCTCAGAGATGGGCATCGACAACCCTTCCTCCAGGAGGTTCTCCTTGATGCCACCCCTACCCCCAGCCACCTACTGGATGGGTCTCCCACTTCTGTTATCAAGCTCTCCCAATAAATGGAAGATGCAGGGGATGGAGCCGAGCTGTGTGCTGGCCAGGGCGTCTCTGATTCTCATTCCCCTCTTCTGCCCCCCAAGAGTTGTCACAGCTGCTCACCTTCTTTTTCTCTAGGTTGATCTGATTCCCCTGGAAGGCAAATATCCAAAGTCCATCAGAAAGAGCTCCCTGGATAAATATCACATGATCTCACTCATCTATGGTTAATAATGAACAACATAAACTGATGAACAAAAGCAGATCCAGAGACAGGGAAGCCAACTATCAAACCTCAGAGGGAAGGTAGGGGAGGGTGGGGGTAAGGGGGAGAGATCAACCAAAGGACTTGTATGCATGCATATAAGCCTAACCAGTGGACACAGACAATAGGGGGGTGAGGGCATAAGTGGGGGAGGAGGGTTGGGAAGGTAATGGGGGGATGAGGACAAATATGTAATACCTCCATCAATAAAGAAATTAAAAAAAAAAAAGACTAGCCCCCAATGCCCACCCTTCTTATGATGCACTACCACCAGGTCCCAGGAGGGGGCAGGAAATGGAAAGACAGAACTTGGACCCAGGCCAGACTCAGGGCTCCACAGGAGGGGGGATATGAATCACTATGATGGGCCTGTCACTCCAGCTCCCAGGGGCGGCTGTGCTTAGAACTCAGGATTCAATATGGGGGCACTCTGTCCCCGAAAGCCAATCCTGGTCACCCCAGCTCAGGCCCAAGGTCACCCACCTCCAGATAATCCTCCATCCTACTGTCCAGCATCTTTTGGTCAGTCAGAAATTTGCCAAGGAAGAGAACATACTGGGCAAACAGGGTAAGGGTGGGATGAGACCCTGCTCTCAGGTGCCCACAGACCCTCCCCTTAAAGTCTCCCACCCTCGGACTCCTGACCACTTCAGGGTTCCCATGTAGAGCAGTCCAGGTCCCTTAGGGCCTCCACTCAATTGCCTCATCCCTCACTCTCCAGGAACCCCTCTTGATCAGCTCCCAGGACCTCCTTTTGGCAAATGACAGGGTCTGTGTTCCCGGGCCAGCCCCACCCTATATCCATCCTGTACCCAGCTCCTCCAGAGCCTCCTCTTGGTCACTTCTAAGGGAGGGTTTCAGGTTCTGTGGGCACAGGATGTAGGGATGGAGGAGGAAAACCTCCCTCTCTTGACTTGGAGGCCCAGCTGGGAGGGCAAAACCCCCTCTCCTCTGACCCTGGAGCACCCCCTAGACAGGGTCACTCACCTTCTTCTGCAGCCTCTTCTTGGCTCCTCGGAGGTAGAGCATCAGAATGGCAAACCTGGGGGGATGCTTCCGCCAGGGTGGAGGACAGGGTCATTGAGGTCATGCTCACCTCACCCCATTCCTCCCACCACCCCTGCCCTCACACCCTGGACATCTGACCCAAGTCAGCTTATACAAATGCCATCCCAACTCCAGCATGCTCTGATTCTGGACGGCTCCCAGCTTTGATGCTCACTCGGTGTGTGTGACCTTAGGCCTGGGCCTGGCCTCCCTGATCCATTCCCTCCTCTGGAAAGTGGGAGAGGTCCACCTCGCTCACAGGTTCTCCCAAGGACTCAGTGTCATTACTGTCATAATTGTTCTTACCCTCAGCCCTCCAGGTGGGACAGGGCAGGGAGATCTGCACAGTCCTTTCCTGCCCTGAACTCATGACCACCCTGTGAGACCTGTAGCACGGGATGGTCACCCCTGCATGTCAATCATGAGGAGACTGATTGACAGCGAATGTTATAGGGGCACAGTGGGAAGTCTCAGAATGCACACCTCTCTGTCTCTGGTCTAGCCAGTGGGACCTGAGGCCAAGTAACCCTTTGGTTCCCCTGGCCCGTGGGAATCCCATCCGTGAGGCACGAAGGAGGCACTCCCCTTGGAGGTGTGGTGAAGACAGAAGGAGCAGGAGGGCCCTGGCATCCTGAGGACAGGCTGGGCTGGTTTGGGGAAGAAACGTACCCCACCCAGCTGTTCACCTGACAGCCTGGAAGAAACTAAGGGCCAGCAGAGGGACCAGCATGGGAGCCAGAGACCCGCTCAATGTGCCAGCTCTGCATCCCATCCTGGAACAGCCTGGCCGCCACCCTGTGTGCCATGACCACGGACTCCTGTCCCTGAAACTGCCCACACCCCCACCTGGCCATGACCAAACAGATCCCTCTTCCTGGTAATTGGGACCGAGAGGGTGAACATTTCCAGAGAATCTTTAAGTAACAAACTACCAGAGCCACATCCTGTGCAGTCCCCCCATCCCTCACGCCCTCCTCTCTGCAGACCTCCAGGCTTGCTCTACCTTGATGAGCTGTTCCCTGCTCAGTGAGTTGTCTTCCTTACACAGTTTTTTCACTGTAACTGTGTGCCTCCTGAGGGGAGGGGAAGAGGAAAGACGTGTTTAGGAAAGATGGGGGAGATGAGTTAAGGGCAAATTCCTTTTGACAGTCTCATGTTTGAAACTGCCGTGGTGAGGGCATCACTGGGTTCCTCTGAGCAGGAAGGTCTCCGTGGGGCTGGGGCAGGGCTCCCATGTGGGTCACTGGATCCCCATTCCTATTTCTATGGAGCAGCCCTGTTTGGACCAGTTTGGATTTCAACCGGGCATAGGGTTCTGGTGCTGGACACACTTGAAAATCTCTACTCACACAGACTGCAGCTCCCATTCTGCTGGAGTTGCTGGCCCTCTGCTCTGTGGGCTGTGCAGCAGCAAGTGGCTGGCTGGGGAGGTCCACAGATCAAGAAGTGTGAGGGAGCACAGGACTTGGTTGGAAAGTCTGTAAGGAGGAATCTCTGAAAGGTCAGGGTCCTCTAGGGGGACCATGCTGAAGGCAGCAGCCCCTGCCTTGACTTTTCCAAACAGGTCTGAGCCCCTGAGTGTCTACTGGAATCTTTATGTTTAGTCTTTAGACATCCTTGCTTAAAGGACACTGCAGATGCATGTGTCTTCTCGAGGCTACTTACCCTGCTGATAGTATCTAGAAGTTAATTTTAGTTCAAGCTGTCGCTACAGTAAAATCCTAAGGAGGCAGGAGAACAGGGCTGTTTGGTTACTATAACTAAGCAGTTCCTTAACCCTCTTTTTCACAGAAACATATGTCAGAGTAATCATTCATCTATCGCACAAGGTCTGCCAGTCAACCCCAGCCAAGAAGCTCCCTGTGGCCTCTTGGAGCTGAGGACGCCTGCAAGCCACAGCCACAAGAAACCCACTCCTCAGTCCTATACCTGCAGGAAACCAAATTCTTCCCACAACCGGGGTGAGATTGGAAGCACCTCCTTTCCTCCCAGACACTCAAGGAAGACCACAGTCTCAGCCAAAACCCTGGTCTTGTGAGCCCCAAGTCAAAGGAACCGCTTACACCACGCCCTGCTCCTGATTGCAGAAGCTGTCAGTCACAAATGTGTACTGTCTCTAGGTTAGTGATAACAGCAAGGATGAATGTGTACTGTCACTAGGTTATTGAAAACAGCAAGGAATGACTATGCCGCATCCTTTATCAAATCAGGTTCTCCATCTTAGAAGAAACTTCCTGTTGGAGAGAGTGCTCGTTCATAACACAGTTTCCTAAAAGTGAAAGTTACATGTTGCCTTGATGGAAGACAGTTCTGTGGGGTTCCCCCATGGTTCTGCTTGTCTTGCATGGGGCACTGTCTGCCCTTGTTCCTTTGTGTGTAGAAAACAGTTTTGGAAGAGTGTGTCAGCCTCTGGAACAAAGGGCAGGCTTATTTTAAGCCCTAGGAGATAGAGATGAGGTCTCCCTTGGAGCCAAGGGCAGATGTTCTTCTGTCCATTATTAAAGACATGGATTTTCTAAGCTCACTGTTCCTTTTCTGTGATGCCACCCACTGTGTATGCAGACGTCACCTGGCCATCTTCCCATGGGATTTGGGGCTCAGAGACCTGGCACAAAAATGGTGATACTCTACTGCTATGTCATAAGTAATAGATTCTCCTTTCTCTCTGACCCAGCAGTTTGATGGAATCAGTTAGCATTTATGGGAATGTGGCAGGCAGGCAGGGTCAGACTCCTCAGAATTCTGAAGAAGCAATTGAGAATGATGTACAGCACATACTTACATAGAAAATTTGGAAAACACATTTATTTGTAAAGGTAGAAATGCAAATACTATACAAAGTAACCTCTGAACCTACTGAGTAGGCGAGAGAATTTGAGCCTTGCCATTCCTCCCCCTCAGCACATGGTATTACTCCTTTTCTACCAACCTCAGCCACACTATTACCTGGTAAAGTCTCCACACCTAGGGTTAGTTTGGCATGAACAATACTTAAGATAGTTTTTATTGTGGAGGAATTTTAGGAAGTTTATCTGCCAGGGTGTTATCCCGCATCTACTAGGGTTCAGGAATCTGGAGAAGGGGCTGCAAGTAAATTAATAAAGAGGCTAGAGAAGAAATATGAATTTGGAAGGCATTTTGGGGGAGCTAGAGGAGGCATAGTATCAGTAACTTAAGTTTATCGAATCTCTGGACCCCTCACTTTTTATTAACACATTTTTCCCTAGAGCAAAGGAGATATACATATCAAAGGCAAGGTTTAGTAAACAGTAAAAAGTTTATCAGGTTGGGGGAAATGCCTACAGCTGTTCAGCAGCAGGTAATAACACACAGATTTTCAGGTTGAGGAAATGCTTTCAGCTATTGCAGCAGCAGGTAGCATTCAGCCCTGCTGAAGCCCCAAGGTTCATCAGCCTTTTGATGAACTTCTTGCATTTATGACCTGCTGGAATTAGCTTCTAGCATTTATCCTTATCAGTTGCTCATGACATGACCAGGCTGCTGTCCCTCCCACAGAATGACTGCCTAGTGCTATTTGTAGCTATGCTTCCATTTGGTCCCATATGACAATATCTTCACGGTGCTGTCTCAGAGTCCATTGCAGTCACCATTTCAAGTCTTGCTGTCTACTAACTTAGCAATTGTACAATAGCAAGGGACTCAGAGGCTTAAAACAGGAGGAATTGATGGTTAAAGTCAGAATCAGCAAGCAAGAACCTGATAAAAAGGTACTAATCAAACTCACCTCAGAGTTTTCTCCCTAAGAAGATGGGGGAATCCCATCTTGTATTTAGTTTCCTCATGCCACCTTCTCTCAATATGATCACAGCTCTCTAAAACTGTTTCTCTTGGGAAAAGAGGGTTATTGCGGTTTGAAAATGCAACACTTCAATTGTGCGCTGACAATGCTGTAAACCCTCTTTTTGAGAAGAGATAAAATTTTAAATCAGAAATATGAACTTCCTCGTGAGATAAGACAAGCTTTAATAAATTAATAAAACCTGTAATTTCCTAGATTTTTAGACTTCTATGTGTTTAATGCTCTAAATTGCCCCAAATCTTGGAACTGATTTTATAAATATCTTGTGAGACAGAAAGGGGGTCCAGCCAGGCTAGCCAGAATTTGAAATGGAGAAGACATTGTGTTTTACACTGAGTGGCCAGATTATTATGATCTCTCAACACATAATATTCTGGCCACTCATATATATCCTATATAATAAAAGCTAATATGCAAATTGTCCCCTTGACCAGGAACTTGACCAGCAGGCAGGCCGGCCAACAACCATGTCCCCTCCCCCTGGCCAGGCTGGCTGGACTCCACCCATGCACGAATTCATGCACCAGGCCTCTAAAATAAATAAATATAAAAAAAATAAATAAATAAATATCTCCTACCTGATAAAGAGGGAATATGCTAATTGACCATCACTCCATCACAGAGATGGCTGCACCCACAGCTGAGGCCAAGTTCCCATAAGGAGCCTTAATGAGCAATCAGCAGGGACCTGAGGTTACCCCCTCCCCCACCCCCCTGGGGCTTGACAAGGGACCTCAGGCTGTATCCCTTGCCTGGTGTCAGGCTGGGGGATCACAGGCCACACCCCCGCCCCAGGTCCAGGCCAGGGGACCTGAGGCCATGCCCCCCCACCCTGCAGGGCTTGACAGGGAACCTCAAGGTGTACTTCCTGTCCTGGTGCTAGGCTAGGGGACCTCAGGCTGCTCCCCCTGCCCCAGCACCAGACCAGGGGATCTCAGGCCGCCCCCGCCCCCACCAGGTGGGACTTGACAGGGGACTTCAGGCCATGCTCCCCACCCATCAGGGCTTGACAGGGGATCTCAGACCGTGTCCCCCACCTGGTGGGGCTTGGTGGAGGATCTCAAGGCTCATCATACGTTTAAAGACTATTGTTCAACTTCGCACAAATAGGAATCTGACTTTAGGGCTATATTCATTGATTTCCAATCCGACAGCAAAACATTCTGAGGGTCTGACTCAGATGGCAGTAAAACTGCTTGTATAAATAAAATAATTGAATTGCTGGATTCGTTCAAGTCAAGGTATTCTCTGAAACTATTGGGAATTTTGGTAGGAATTTATAAATATTAAAATTTGAAAATTATGAACAGAAGATGGCTGCAGACAGGAAGGCAGACTGTTCAGGCAAATGCAAGTGAAAAAAAAAAAGCTGGGGTAGCAATACTTATATCTGACAAATTAGATCTCAAAGTGAAGGATATAAAAAGAGATAAGGAAGGCCACTTCATAACACTAAAGGGAGCAATACAACAAGAAGAAAAAACTCTGGTAAATGTATACACACCCAATACAGGAGCACCCAAATACATAAAAAAAAAAAAAACCTCCTGGATGATATCAAGGGAGAGATTGACAGCAATACAATCTAGTAGGAGACTTTAATACCCCACTATCACCATTGGACAAATCCTCTAAACAAAATTCAGCAAAGATACATCAGTCCTAAATGACTCACTAGACCAGAGGGAATTAATTGACATCTTCAGAACATTTCACCCCAAAGCCACAGAATATGCATTCTTCTCAAGTGCACTTGGGTCATTTTCAAAGGTAGACCATATATTGGGTCATAGGCAAAGTCTCTTCAAATTCAAGAAGATAGAAGACATATCAAGCATCTTCTCAGATCACAGTGGCATAAAACTGGAAATCAACTACAATAAAAACAATCCAAAAAATCAAACACATGGAGACTAAACAGCATGCTATTAAACAATGACTGGGTTACCAGAGAGATCAAAGAAGAAATAAAATACATCATGGCAGGAAATGACAATGAAAACACAACAATCCAAATCTATGGGACATAGTGAAAGCAGTCTTGAGAGGCAAGTTCATAGCTCTACAAGCCTACTGCAAAAAACAAGAAACAATGGTAATAAATTACCTAACTGTACAACTCAAAGGGATAGAAAGAGAGCAACAAGAAAAGCCCAGTGTACGCTGAAGGAAGCAAATAATAAAGATCAGAGAGGAGATAAATGACATAGAGACCAAGAAAACAATACAAAAGATCAACAAAACCTAGATCTGGTTCTTTGAAAGGATAAACAAGATTGATGAACCTCTAGCCAGGCTCACCAAGAAGCAAAGTGAGAGGACCCAAATAAACAAAATCAGAAATGAAAGAGGAGAAATGACAATAGACACCACCGAAATACAAAGGACTGTTAAAAATACTATGAACAATTCTATTCCAACAAACTGGACAACCTGGAGGAAATGGACATATTCCTAGAAAAATACAACCTTCCAAAACTCAATCAGGAAGAATGTAAACATCTCAATAGGCCAATAACTATGGAAGAAATTGAAGCAGTCATCAAAAAGCTTCCAACAAACAAAAGCCCGCTGCCAGAAGGCTTCACAGGGGAGTTTTACCCAACAATCAAGGAAGAACTAAAACCTATCCTCCTCAGACTATTCCAAAAAATTCAAGAGGAAGGAACACTTCCAAGCTCATTCTATGAAGCCAGCATCACCCTCATACCAAAACCAGATAAAGACCACACAATGAAAGAGAACTACAGGCCTCATGAACACAGATGCCAAAATCCTCAACAAAATTCTAGCAAATCAGATCCAGCAGTACATCAGAAAAATCATACACCATGACCAAGTAGGATTTACCCCAGGAATGCAAGCATGGTACAGTATCTTCAAAGCAATAAATGTGATACATCACATAAACAAGTTGAGAGATAAAAACCACATAGTCATATCAATCGATGCAGAAAAATCATTCGACAAAATCCAACACCAGTTTTTGATAAAAACTCTCAGCAAGATGGGACTAGAAGGATTATACCTCAACATAATAAAAGCCATATATGACAAACCCATAGCCAACATCATACTCAATGCGCAAACACTAAAACCATTTCTCCTAAGAATAGGAACAAGACAGGGATGCCCACTCTCACCACTCCTGTTCGATGTAGTACTGGAAGTATTAGCCATTGCGATTAGACAAGAAGAAGAAATAAAAGGCATCCAAATTGGCAAAGAAGAAGTAAAACTGTCCCTATTCTCAGATGACATGATATTGTACATAAGACTCCACCAAAAAACTATTAGACTTAAGTGAATCCGGCCATGTAGCAGGATACAAAATTAACGCCAAAATATCTATGACATTTCTATACACCAATAGTGAACTTACAGAAAGAGAGA
Organism: Corynorhinus townsendii; assembly: GCA_026230045.1. Taxonomy (NCBI): domain Eukaryota; kingdom Metazoa; phylum Chordata; class Mammalia; order Chiroptera; family Vespertilionidae; genus Corynorhinus; species Corynorhinus townsendii. The sequence goes on along the minus strand of JAPDVU010000007.1, from coordinate 107,350,187 downwards.
ATAAAAAAGCAATCCCATTTACCATCGCACCAAAAAAATTAAGTTTCCTAGGAATAAACTTAACTAAGGAGGTAAAAAACTTAGATGAAAAAACTACAGGACACTGAAGAAAGAGATAGAGGAAGACATAAACAGATAGAAGAACATACCGTGTTCATGGATTGGTAGAATCAACATCATGAATATGTCCATGCTACCCAAAGCATCTATAAATTTAATGCACTCCCCACTGAAATACCAACGGCATATATCACAGACCTAGAAAGAAGTCTCCAAAAATTCATCTGGAATAAAAAAAGACCCTGAATAGCCTCAGCAATCCTGAGAAGGAAGAACAAAGTAGGTGGGATCTCAATACCAGATTTCAAGCTGTATTACAAAGCCACTGTTCTCAAAACAGTCTCCTACTGGCACAACAACGGACATATCGATCAATGGAATAGAATACAGAGCCCAGATATCGACCCAAACCACTATGCTCAATGAATATTTGACAAAGGAGGAATGAACATACAATGCAGTCAAGACAGTCTCTTCAATAAATGGTGTTGGGAAAATTGGACAGGCACATGCAAAAAAAAAAATGAAACTAGACCACCAACTTACACCATACACAAAAATAACCTCAAAATGGATCAAGGACTTATACATAAGATGGGAAAACACAAAAATACTAGAGGAATCCACCAGCAGAGAAATCTCAGACATATGCCAAAGCAATATCTTCACCGATACCGCTCCTAGGGCAATGGAAACTGAAGAGAAAATAAACAAATGGGACTACGTCAAAATAAAAAGCTTTTGTACAGCAAAAGAAACCGTCAACAAAACAACAACAAAGCCCACTGTATGGGAGAACATATTCGCAAATGTTAGTACTGATAAAGGTTTAATCTCCAACATCTACAGAGAACTTAAACAACTCAATATAAGGAAGATAAATGACCCAATAAAAACATGGACAACGGACCTAAATAGAATCTTTTCGAAAGAAGACAGAAGGAAGGCCAAGAGACATATGAAAACATGCTCAAAGTCACTAATTATCTGAGAGATGCAAATCAAAACGACAATGCTGTACCGTCTCACACCAGTCAGAATGGCAATCATCAACAAAAGACAAGTGCTGGCGAGGATGCGGAGAAAAAGGAACCCTCCTGCACTGCTGGTGGGAATGCAGAATAGTGCAGCCACTGTGGAGAACAGTATGAAGTTTCCTCAGAAAACTAAAAATGCAACTCCCATTTGACGCAGTGATCACACTTCGAGGAATATATCCCAAGAAACTGGAAACACCAATCGGAGAGGATATATGCACGCCTGTGTTCATAGCAGCACAATTCACCATAGCCAAGATTTGGAAACAGCCCAAATGCTCATCAGCAGATGAGAGGATTAGAAAACTTTGGTACATCTACACAATGGAATGCTCCGCTGCTATAAAAAAGAAGGAATTCTTACCATTTGCAGCAGCATGGATGGACCTGGAGAGCATTATGTTCAGTGAAATAAGCCAGGCAGTGGAAGAAAATTACCACATGATCTCACTCATTTATGGAAAATAAAGAACACTATAACCTGATGAACCAAAAGATAGATGCAGAGGCAGTAAAGCACCGAACAGACTGTCAAATTATAGTGGGAAGGCAGGGGAGTGTTGGGGAGGGAGGGGAAAGAGATCAACCAAAGGACTTGTACGCATGCAAATAAGCACAACAAATGGACACAAGACACCGGGGGAAGAGGGGATGAGGGCTTGCAACAGGGGTAGGGGAGGCTGGGGGAAGGTCAATGGGGGCAGGGGGGGGGAAAGGAGATATATGTACTACTACCTGTAATGCTTTAAACAATAAAAAATTTTAAAAACTACTAGACATTAAAAAAAAAAACAACAAAAGAATTGAAAATTACTTTTTAACTTGTCTACGATATAATAGAACCAATTTTCTTTTAATACTAACCTGAGGATATACTTATGGATTTGAGAGAGAGACAGAGAGAGAGAGGGGAGAGAGATAGAGAGAGAGATAGAATCATCTATGTAAGAGAGAAACATTGATTGGTTGCCTCCCGTATGCACCCTGACTGGGGATTGAACCCACAACCTAGGTATGTGGCCTGACTAGGAATCAAACACCTTTCGGTGTATGGAATGATGCTCTAGCCTACTGAGCCACAGCAGCCAGGGCCTGGAACCCTGGATCTGGTTTTCAGGAAAGAAAACCTTATATTAATCCTAGAATTTCTGCATACCCAGGGTCCAAAGTTCAGCTAAGTCATTGAGAGTTGATGGAACAACTTGAGGCCTTTGAGTTGATTTAGCTATAATGTATGCAAAGTGCTCTTCACTGTGCCTGGCTGGCCTGCAAGCACTCTTTTGTGGTTTCAGTCCACCTCCCCTCTTTTCTATGTCACTGTGACGTGTTTTCTTTAAAACAGTTCTAGTCCCATAAATTTTGCTGCATTTCTCTGAAATCTTGGCCCTGAAATTTGGAAGCAGAGAGTTTAAAATTTTAGCATCCAGTTAATATTTCATTGGCATAAGCTCAGATAGTCAACCATTATTGAAATCCTGATTTGCATATTATAAAAGCAGTAATTTTCAATATATCAAGAATCTCTAAATTCTATGTCATTTGCTGTGTTCTCAGTTCAGGTCACTACATTTATAATTTTGTTTCCCATTTAGATCACATTTTGTTTTGCATTATTTTAAATCTCATCATGCTTCCTACAAATGAAGGCTATTAGATTTGTGGTAGATTCTATAAGAGGAATTGATTTAGGTGGTTATAAAAAAATAACTCCTATGGAGGGATTTTTTTTTCATTTCTGTTCTTGGACTTTAAGTAATGTGTAATATTTATTGGAGCTGGATAATTACTAAAAATGCTAATCGGTACTTGTCCCCCCTCTACCATAAATCCAAAGATTTCATTTACTGAAAAATTTTAAATTTATTTTAAACAAAATAATTTTTTTAAATCTTTATTGTTCAGATTATTACAGGTGTTCCTTTTTTATTTTTTCTCATAGCTCCCTTCCATCTGATTCCCCACCCCACCCCATGCCCTTACCCCCCGCCACTGTCTTCATCCATAGGAGTAAGATTTTTGTCCAATCTCTTCCCGCACCCCTCACATCTGGTTCCCTTGAGAATCGTCAGTCCACTCCCTTTCTATGTCCCTGATTCTATTATACTCACTAGTCCATTCTGTTCTTCAGATTTTTCATTCACTTGATTTTTAGATTCACTTGTTGGTAAGTATGTATTTGATGTCATTTTGTTGTTCATAATTTTTATCTTTACCTTTTTCTTCTTCTTCCTCTTCTTAAAGAATACCCTTCAGCATTTCATGTAATCCTGATTTGGTGGTGATGAACTCCTTTAGCTTTTTCTTGTCTGTGAAGCTCTTTATCTGACCTTCAACTCTGAATGATAGCTTTGCTGGGTAGAGTAATCTTGGTTGTAGGTTCTTGCTGTTCATCACTTTGAATATTTCTTGCCACTCCCTTCTGGCCTGCATAGTTTCTGTTGAGAAATCAGCTGACAGTCGTATGGGTACTCCCTTGTAGGTAATTAACTGTTTTTCTCCTGCTGCTTTTAATATTCTCTCTTTGTCTTTTGCCCTTGGCATTTTAATGATGATGTGTCTTGTGTGATCCTCTTTGGATTCCTCTTGTATGGGGTTCTGTGCGCTTCCTGAACTTGTACGTCTATTTCTTTCACCAGGTAGGGAAAGTTTTCTGTCATTATTTCTTCTAATAGGTTTTCAATGTTTTGCTCTCTCCCTTCTTCTGGCACCCCAAGCATTCGGATGTTGGTTCGTTTGAAGTTGTCCCAGAGGCTCCTTACACTATCTTCATCTTTTTGGATTCTGTTTTCTTTTTGTTTTTAAGGTTGGATGTTTTTTGTTTCCACATATTTCAGATCTTTGGTTTGATTCTTGGGGTACGTTGATCTACAATTGAGTTTCTGTATATTCTTTATTTTAGACAGTGTATGCTTCATTTCTGACTGGTCCTTTTCCATTTTTTTGGCATTCTCATTAAGGTCCTTGAAGGGTCTCACTAAGCTCCTCAGAACTGTCATCAAGTTTCTCAGCGGTTTTTAGAAGATTCTTGAGTAACATTATACATGTGGTTCTGAACTCTATGTCCTCCAGTAGTTTGCTTTCCTCCGTTTCTTTCATTCATGACATGTTTCTTTGTTTCTGCATTTTGGCTGCTTCCCTGTGTTGATGGAGTGGCTTTGTGTGGTAGGTGACCTATAGGGGGCAGTAGCTCAGCCTCCCCAGTCACCTGATGTGGACGCTCTTGGTACACCCCTTTGTGGGCTGAGTGCAAAGTCTTGGTGTAGTTAAGCCTTAATTGCTGTTGGTACGCTGGGAGGAATTGACCTTCAGGCCAATTAGCTGTGAGCACTCCCTGTGTCTATAATAGAAGAACTGCTGCGCTGAAGACACGCTTATGGGGCAGGACTTGTTTCAGTGGGGCTTTGGTGCTCACTGAGTCTGCCTCTTGAATGTGTCACTTATGGATGTGAGGAGTTGAAATCTGGTGTCTCACACTGACCCCTAGGTACACTGGCTTCTGGATCTCCAATGGGGTGCAGGTCAGCTACTGTCTGAGGCCACCCAGCAGGAGCTACAGTGAGAGCTAGAGTTTTCTCCTCTTTGCTTGTGGTTTGGAGGTTTTGGAGCTGTCTGACCTGGGCTGCAAGTTAGCTAGGTTAAGCTGCGATAGGGCAAGGCTTTCTTATGCAAAAGCCGCTGCTTGGAGCTTGGGTGGGTTTGTAGGTTGTGCAGGGCGGGGCCTCAGGGCGTCACTAGGTTAGGGCGTGGAAAACAGCAATGGCTGCTAGTTAGCCGGCTCTTTGTCCCCAACAGCATCCGCGAGTCCCATGCCCCAGTGCAGTAACAATTATTCCTGCGCACAGCTCTGCAAGCAAACCACCCTCACTGGCAGACAGTCCAGCTTCTCCCCGTAGGAGTTTGGGTCCCCCGCGTCTCCCCAGAGACTGGATTTCAGAGTAATTGGGGGCTTGTCTCCGTTCGGGTTGAAAAAAGAAACGGACCCAATCGCCCGCAGCCAGCCCGGATAACGCACCTCTGTACCTCAGCTTTTCAGCGCTCGTGCACGTCTCAATGCTCTTTTCTCTTTCCTTCTAGTTGTAGAACTTCCACTCAGCCAGCTTTCCCATGGTTCTTGGTGATAGACGTTTTGTCTTTTAGTTGCAGTTTAAATTGTTGTGGGAGGCAGCAGTTTAGGTGTTTACCTACGCCGCCATCTTGGATTCTCCTCCAACAAAATAATTTTTTAGTTAACCAAAATAAAACCATTATTAGTTTAGAAAATAATTAAAACACTTTCAGTTCATTGATTGACAGCCTAAATATTTAAATTTTGTTCTGACATACCAGCATATCTTTTCTCTAACTGTCTTGCATGTGCTAGTTTAATTCTCCTTGCACAGAAATCTATGTTCAGGATCTTTTTGTTAAACTATTTCCCAAATATGCAGCTTCGTTTTGTTCATTTTTCCTTCCTCTAAATTACTTATTCGTTAGTTTTCTATCCAATTGTTTTGTACGCAGTTGACTGGTGCGTGTAGGTGTTGTAATGTATGAACTACGAACTGGAACATCCCCTTTCACTGTCCATGGGGAGGAGAACTCCCAAGCTGAGCTACTAGGTCGGACTGAACAAAAGAAAGTGAATGAACGGTTACTTCAAAGGAACTGATCAAATTTCTTCACTTTGGCTGGTAGAAAAAATAAATTAAAATGGAGTTTGGCAAAATTATGTTTAAGTACTTAACTTACATTTATAATTACATAGGATGGAGATATAGACCCTTTATATGTCCTTATATGTTATGTGCCCAGAGAGATTTTAAATTTCCTAGGAAGTGTGTCATAATTTTTGTGTATTCTGAAGCACTTAGCATTGGCCAGGAGCTGCCACAGCCCCCAACCCAGCTGTGTTCCCTGTCAGAGCCCTTTGGAATATGGGGCCTAGAGCCATTAGAAATACAGGCTCAAGAGCTGTTTAGAATGTGGGGTGAGGAGCCGTTTTTGAATGTGGAGCAAAGAGCCGTTTAGAATGTGGGGTGAGGAGCCGTTTGGAATGTGGGGCGAATAGCCGTTGGCAATGCTTGGCGCAGTGCTGGTGGCCACAGAGACAGTGGGCCCAGAGCCGGTGTGCGCAGCGATGGACGGTGGACACAGCCTCAGGATGGACGATACTGTCTGCGAGCTCATGGAGCTCTTTCTGCAGAGCCCGCTGGTGGCTTGGGTGAGTGCACCTGCCTCCCTGCCCCATTGCTGGTGCCCTGGCTCCTCTCCCGCCCCCCTTGGGTCTCCACAGACCCCATCGACCTGGGCCCTGGCAGTCCTGGGACTCGGCGGGTCTTCGCAGGTCTCCAAACTGGGAGCGGGGGTCCTGGCCGGGGGCCCTAAGAGGTTTCCTACTCTGGAGCCCTTGCACCAGGTGCAGGGTCCCTTGGCACTCCCAGCCTTGGACTGAGATGGGCTCACCTGTTCCTGCCAGGGCGCTAGGCGGCCGGTCCTAGAGCGGACAGGGTCTGAGGGGTCACCCGATCTATGTGGCTGGACGACTGGGGAAAAGCACTCACTCCCCCCAAATATCCTGGTGTCGTGTTTGAACCCGAGACCAATCAGTGGATGGCGGTGATGGGTGAGGATTGGGGTGTCTCTGAGTGGGATCATGTACCCGCTGGGATGGACACAGTGACTCCAATAGATCAGAGACATGATAAATGCGTTGAAAATTCCTTTATTTTTCATTTTTCCTTGTCCTGTGACACTGGAGAAAAGTGGCGAGAAAGTTTGCCTCCTGCTGTCTCGCATCTGTAGCCAGGAGATCCGGGCAGGGAGACAGGCCCAGGGGAAAGGTGGGCTTGGCACCAACTGAAGCAAGGGTGGGTGCTGGGTGACCCTTTAGCCCGCAAGGGCGAGCCCACAGGGGCCCTGCCTGCCGTTGCCCCGGAGAGCTTCAGAATGTTCACATGGGGTGACGTTTCCTGCCTTTCTGCCCGCACACCCCTCCTCGCAGGTAAAAACTTTGAGCCCAGTCGCAAGCGGCAATGATGACAACCTATACATGCACTTGGTGGATGGCATCTTGCTGAACCAAGTGATGCTGGAAATGTAAGTAGTCCTCACAGGCAAAGGCCAAAACTGATGCTCAGAAGGTGTGACTTAAGGGTGTACAAATGAAGGAACCTGTGTTGCTGTGGGAGGGTTTCTCGTGGGCCAGTGGTACCTCCGGATACGGGTGCTTTTGCTGCCGGTCGTTGGGGATGAAGAACTGCAGGACAGTGGGTTGGCAGTTTGTTTGACGAAGGGTATTTGCAACTGAAGGACTGTCAAGCACTTGGTGTGGATGGTTCAATTAACTTCAAACTCAGGTATTAATGTGGTTTAAGTGATCACATTTTAAAAATAAAACTGTGGGAGGTTATGGAACTGTAAGGGACAGTGTCTGGCCACAGGAAGTGTCAGGTGGGTCGGGAGCACTGAGAGTGACTGAGGCGTCACTCCTGGTTAGAACCCTGTTTCTGAGATCTTTCACTTCATCTTCCACGGTCAGTTGCCCCATAGTGAGTGCAGTCAGTTAAGTGATTTCTCAGGTTCTGGATTGAAAGCCACTGTGTTAGGAGAGGCACAGGGTGTCAGAATGGCGAGGGACCGATTTGCAGCGTCTCAAACAAGGTCTGGGGGAGGTGGCACTTGTTAGCATGCATGTGGAACCACATCCTCTCCTGCTGCTGAATTCTGCAGAGCCTGTCTGACTGACAGCCTGCCCCAAGGAGGCGGTGTCTCCTACCTCTGACTCTGTTTTTAACTCAGAAACGGCAGGGGAGGTGTTGGAACTTAGTGTTGGTGTGTATCTTGGGCACTTGAAGGAGAAGGGAACATCCTAATGTTCTCCGTGGACCAACCCCTTATGCTCACCTACTCACCTGCAACTAAGCTGCCCGATTTGAATCAGCTTCATTTGTGGTCCATGCAGAAGGAGGAGTTAGCTTTGGCATATTCAGAAAGTGGTTTAGCCCTCACCGATTTGGTTCGGTGGATTGAGCGTTGACTTGTGTACTGAAGGGTCCCAGGTTCCATTCCAGTAAAGGGCATGTACCTTGGTTGCGGGCACATCCCCAGTAGGGGGTATGCAGGAGGCAGCTGATTGATGTTTCTCTCCCATCGATGTTTCTAACTCTCTCTCCCTCTCCCTTCCTCTCTGTAAAAAATCAATAAAATATATATTTTTAAAACTATTAAAACAAAAAGAAAGTGGTTTAAGTAGACTTACCTAAAAAGATCTGTTTTAAGAAATTTCCCAAGAACATAGCTCCTTTTCTTTAAAACGTCAATGTGCTATCATGCTGTGGGACAGGTAGAAGTTTCATTTCTAATGTGTTTTTTTTCCCCCAAAAGCCCTGCCTATCTTACCAATCTTAGCAACCCTGCATTTGCTTAGGTTATAAACAACAAATCTGTTAGCTTTGGCAGCACTTCTCTGAAAACATTGATGAAAATGAAGTCAGCTGCTGGTGTCCTGGTTGAATTTCAAACAGCTTGAGGCGGTGATGTTTTTTAAATTGTACTTCCGGTGACATTTGAAATGTTTACTTGTAGGTTTTTTCCCTATTGGTCAATTTTGTATTAATTATTGGCTTCAAATGAGCCCAATGGCATTGAGATTGATTTCCATATGTCTCCAATCTCCCCTTGGTTACCGAGGGGGGCAGGTTACTGCAGAAAGAAGAGGCCTGCCTCTCTTCCATCAGACCAGCTCCCAGGAGGCTCAGTGCCCTCATGAACCCAGGAAGACAGCCCTCATTTGAATTATCACCCTCCCTGTGTCCTGGGCCAGTAACTGAGCTGGAGGGCTTTGTTATGAAAAGCAAGGAGAGGCTGCAGCTAAGGCCTCCTGTTGAGTCTGTTCTCTTCAGATGGGAAACCTGTTTTGAGCCTGAAAATTTTGAGAAATATCCTGAACACATATTGATGGGTGAAGTTATCAGTCACTTGATTGAGAATTGTGGTTTCATCATGACCAGACCTTTTGCTGGAGAGTGGAAAGTAAATGATGCTTTGGGGGTTCCCACGTGAATTGCTTGTGTCTCTACTGTTAGCATGTCTCCTGGGCGGCGTTGTGCAACATATAGTGCCACAGATGGATGATGTCGGTTTGTCCAGGTGGAATTGTGTCCCTAGAATGTAAAATCACAGGATCAGCCCGAGACCCAGGCTGGTGACAGAGGAGGGGAACCCATGTGAAGTAGAACATGAATGATTTTTATTGATTTAAGTCAGAAAATGTACCACGTTTCCCTTTTTCTTTCCTGATGGTTCATATATTTTGGTGTGTTCAGTTCCTAAGTCTCTTAATCTTTAAATATACTGTGGGGAGGATTATCTATTCTCAGAGAGTACCCTTTTGGGTCTGCACTGCATTTGATGGTGGTCTGTGGGAGCTGCTAGGAGTGGGAATGGAAATGACATTGACTAAAGGCCTGAGGAGGGCTTGTGGTGGGGTTGGGAGGGATGTGTATTGTCTAAGGTCCAAGGCTCGACAGGGGCAGAATTGGGGTTTGACTGAAGCCACACTGGTTTAGACTCACACTGACCTAGGCGTGGAGAGGGCTGCCCAGCACTGGGAAGGGAGGTGTGGCAAATGCTGGGAGACTCCATTTCCAGTCTCCTGTTTCCTCCCCTAGAGACCCCAGGCCTAATCAGCGCTTCCACCAGCACGTGAACAACGATGTGAACCTCCGCACTGAGAACTTGACCACCTTGGTCAGACGCATTAAGACCTTCTACCAGGTAAGAGCTAGAAACATCGATGAGAGAGAAACATCAATCAGCTGCCTCCTGCACACCCCCTCCTGGGTATGTGCCCGCACCAAGGTACATACCCTTGACCGGAATCGAACCCGGGACCCTTCAGACCGAAGGCCGACCCTCTATCCACTGAGCCAAACCGGTTTCGGCATGTTCCCAGGACTTCTGTGCTCCTGGCAATGTCGTCACTCTAAAGGTTTCCCCACAGGAAGCCCAGAGGAGATGGTGCTCTCTGTGAGGCAGCTGCTTGCTGACACTTGAGGGTTTCTACCGTGCATCTTTGATCCTCCCCTGCCCCCGCATTGTGAGAAGGGGCAGATGTTGGATTGCTTTACTTTGTCCAGTGAATGTCCTTTGAGCCGTGTGCATGGCATTGGGTGTGGTGCTGTGAGGGCCCCAGAGATGAGTCACCTCTGTGGCCCCAAGCACCAGTCGCATGGGGAGTGGCTGGCATGGGGCTCTGGGAGGGGCACGCTGACCTGGTTATTGTCCACAGCTCAGCGAGTCATTGTACAGCAGCAATTCGAAATTTTGAAGAAGATATGGGGCCACTGGGGGTATGTTGGGTCAGGACTGTAATGGACGAGCCCCCAGGGTGCTGATGGCAGCACTGGAGTTCAGCGTGTAGAGTGTCCACTTGTCGGTGCTCACGGTACCTCATTCGCAGATAGTCCCTGGCAGGAGGACCTGATGGCGAAGGGCTATTAACATCCCCACCCCAGCCTTGGGAAGGTGGGGTGAAATCTTTGATCTTTATATGACCAGCACGGATGCCATATGGACTGAACCTGTCACCTGGGCCTGGTTTTCACACTTGTTCTGAGCACTGAAACTTGTGTCCCCATATGAGTTTTCTTAAGATCTCAGGTGAAGCCCCATGACTCTGATTGATTGGGGTTTGGGGGACCCTAGTGCCTTCTGCTCAGCCCCCACCTTTCCCTCCAGGGCATCTCTGTGAGTTCCTGGGACCTCAGGGAACATGGTTTAAGAACCACTCCCTGGCCTGGCCTGCGAGGCTCCAGGTTGTAGGCTCAGTCTCCAGTTGGGGCATGCAGAAGGCAGCCAATCAATGATTTTCTCTCATCTCTGATGTTTCTATCTCTTCCTCTCCGAAATATATATATATGAAACACTCACAGTCCAACAAGTCCCAGGCTTATTCTGTGGTTTCACTGAGATCTTGGGCAGACTCTGCCTCTGGCCCTGTTCCCAGCACGCAGCTGTGCTCATTCCATGGCCTGTTGGCAGCACAGCACCTTGACTCTGAGCAGCCTCTGGGCAGGGCCTGGGAGTGGGGCTGAAGTGGCCTAGTTTCTTTGTCTGTGGGGAGCCACACTCAGGGCCTGGCATGCTGTAGGCTGGTGGGTTTCAGCTAGCGCTGCTGAACAGGGGGATAGGGGGAGCGGGTGGTGCTGCCATTGAACTGCATGTGGGAGTGGAGGGACCTTGATTCCTGGCTACAGGCTCCATTCGTGGTAAGCAGGTCCTTTTGGTGCTGTGTGCTAAGTGCCAGGGAGGCGGATGGAGCCAGCAGTTCAACAGACAGGACTCCTAATTCAGGCTGCGTGGGGGCAGCTGGGAAGGCTTCTTGGTGGAAATGACACCCGAGTGGACTGATGGTGCACAACTGAGTTTCCCATTCGGAGGGTTATGGGCAGGAGACGGGGGAAAGGGCATTGAGGTGGAGGCAGTCCTCTCCACGTCTGTCACAGTCAGCACTTGCCCCAGTTGCTGGGATGAAGGCCTGTTGTCCTGGTTTCACAGGATTCAAAACCAGGGAAATGCCACCGTGGGCCTCTTGACAGGCAGGTCTCCTGCCTCAGGTGTAGCTGGGAGGGCATCACCTCTCCCTGTGGCAGCGATGAAGGCCTCAGGGGAGGGAGGTTTCTGAGGCTCTCCGTGAGCAGCACGGAGCAGGCGGGCTCCAGGGCGAGCTGTGTGGCCATGTGCTTGCTGTCCCCTGGTCTCGCTGGTCCAGGAGGGTGCACACTGATGGTGGTCAGCTGCACTGCCGCTCAGCTCTGGGCTGGCCAAGGGGGCCCGACCATGTGGAATCGCAGGCAATTTGCTGCTCTTGGGCACTGGGTAGCACTCCAGAACACAGAACCGTCCCAGGAATGAAAAGATGGCCAGTCCACCCTCAGGGTCCAGAGAGAATCGCAGGGAGAAGGAAGGACCTGCCTCCTGGCCGGGCTTCTGCACTGGCAGCTCTTTGAGGGAAGGGCAGGGGTGCATGGCAGCCTCAGCCCCATGGCGCAGAGTAAATGTTTGCTGCTGCACTTGCTAAGAGCCCCAGGAGGCCCCTGCCTCAGTCCTGATCACGCGGAGAAAGCCGCAGGCACTAGCCTCTGGGCTGACACAGGGAGGAGCTGGCAGGGTTGTGCTGGGTATTTCCTTCTGATTTATTGGAAAATAAAGTTACGTTCTGGTCATATAAGTAATATGTGCGTTTTACAAACAGCTAGGAAAACACACAAGTAGTAAGAATGAGAACCACCCAGGATCCCACCACTGAGAGACAGTCACTGTGAGTGGTTCTAGTGTTTCCTCCCAGTGTTTGCATGGGGATTGTGTTTCATGCCCTGCCTTTCATGTTCTGCCCTTTTCCCTCCCTCCTGACATGACAGCGTACGCATAACTGGTCATTGTTGTGAAGCGGCAGTCAAGAAAGTTTTCCAAAAAAGTACCGCCCAGCGTCCCCTTGTTGTGAGGGCTTGGACGAAGCGAGAGAGACATTCCTTACTCTGACCAGGGAGGGTGAGAAGTCACGCCCAGGTAGAGTGGAATCCCTCTGCCCGTGGCTTTTCAGCGAGACACGCAAAGTCACAGAACCCAGCCCTGGTCTTGTTTGCCAAGCAACGCTTCTGCCACCCTGGCTGTCCTCTCCTGAGGCATCAGGGCAGGGCACTTAGGAACACCAGAGGCCCCTCTTGAATAGCACCAGCTATTTAAGAAGCTCAAGGTGTGCCTCTGAAAACCTGGGAAGACTGTCTCCTAGACCTTTTTCAGAGGACAGGAGGGGGTGAGGAGCAGCATAGCCAGGCTAAGTCTGAGTGTCAGTGTTCAATCAGGGTCTCTGGCCTCCTCCTGGCCCTCTGCTTGGTCGCCTCTGTGGTTGGGGCCAGGATTCTATATTTTCAGAAATTCCCAGATGTTGAGTCTTACGTCCTTCCTATCTTACTGGGAATCAGTTGGCTAGAGCAGTGGTTCTCAAAGGGGGTGCCCAGGCCAGCAGCACTTTGGAACATGTCAGCAACCATCTGTGTGTGGGTTTCTAAGCAGCGCCCCCAAGAACTGCTGTGGAGGTCCTGCCTCCTTTTTAACAAGCCTGTGGAGGATGCTGACGCACCTCCCAGGGGGACCCCGGGCTACAGAGCGCACCGAGTGATGTGTGGAAGGGGCACCTTCCCCTAGTTCTCCTGGGGCCGAGAGCTCCGTTCTCCCCAGTGTCTCCTCTGCATCACAGACAGTGGGCACATAATCTCACCTGCCCTGTGGGAGGAAGGCTGTCCTGGCAGCCCTGTAAGGAGGGGCCCAGTGATGCCCAGGTGACCAGAGGGCTCAGTGAGGCAGTTGACAGGAAGGGACGAAAGAAGCCACAGTTGGGCAGGGCCTTGGGAGAAGGCCTCATGAAGTCTCTGCTTTTGAAGAAGAAAGGCTGGTGGGGGTCAGGGGGCACCAGCTCCAGGACAGACACCCCAAGAGGAGAGAGGCCTGGAGGAAAGCTGAGCCTGGAGCAGAGCCGCATGCAGCCTCCAGCTGCCTGCGGGTCAGCTTTGCTTCAGTGACACACAACCCTTGCTGTACTTGCTCAACAGCCAAGCTCTTTTTCACCTGAGTCTTTTAAAACTAAATTTTGGGGCACAGTGGTTCATTTTTTATATCAGAGCCTGGAGTCCTTACGTGCAACACTAGTTCACTCTATAATGGAGCCAGTAGGAAAATAAGGCCAGTGTAGGGGGAGTTCTGTGTGCAACAAATAGCAGCTGCGTGTTTCTTCTTTGGGCTGTGCATTGTGTCCCACCACCGTTCCCTGCCATAGATGCCTGCGATCTGGCCCTTCCTCTGGGCAGTCAGGGCCTCATTGTCCTGTAAAGCTGCTGAGGTTACTCTGGCTGCATGGTGGTGGCAGGCCCTCAGGCAGCAGCTGCATACGTCCCGTGTCTGTTAATGGACATGTACATGTTTGTTTTGAGTCCACGTAGGGACATCGATCCTGTCCCCTGGACCCTTAGATGGCTATAGGGACCCACCTGCAGCACCCGCTCTGAAATGGGAGGTTTGCTGAGGTTCTCTGAGCTCCTCCCCTCAGATGCGTTCCTTCTCTGGGCCTCTGAGTTCTCATCTGTCAAGAAGAGAATGGGCCTGGGCCCGTTATTCCACATCCCATGATGGCCAGCGGCCACCAAGATTTCCAGTTAATAGCACCTCCAGGAAGTGTGGTTTATGGTTCCTTGAACTTGGCTTCCTCCTTCTGAACTCTCACCTTGGTTAGAAGGCTCAGCAGACCCCAATGTTGTTTTATATCTCCGAGCAAACGGCAGAAGAAATAGTCTGGGGTTGGCTGATCTTCTGTCATCCCTTGTTTCCTTCATTGCTTTGAAAAATTAAAAATCAAACAGTACCAGTGTTTATAATGAACACCTGAGTATCCTTTTTTCAAATGAATATGAACATAGTAGAGGCCCGATGCATGAAAATTCGTGCAAGAGTAGGCCTTCCTTCCTCTTGGTGCCGGCACCTTGCTTCCGTCTGGCACCCGGGACCTGGGTGGCTTTCCTCCAGCACCAGCTTCGTCCAGAAAGTTGTACGGTCTAATTAGCACATTGCCCTTTGATTATCATGGATTATAGATGTGAGTTTTCTTTTATGTTTCTTTCAGATCGTTTTTTAAGAAATAAATTTTTTGCCTGGCTGGTGTGGAGAGTCAACCGGAAGGTCACTGTTCAATTCCCAGTCAAGGCACATGCCTGGGTTGAGGGCTTGTTCCCTTGTAGGGGGCATGCGGGAGGCAGCCAATCAATGATTCTCTCTCATCATTGATGTTTCTGTCTCTTCCTCTGCCTTTCTCTCTGAAATCAATTAAAATATATTTTTTAATAAAAGGAAAGAATTTTTTTCTGATACAAGTCCCCAGGATGGCTCTACTGAGTCCAATTATCCTTCCCTCCCTCCCTGGAAATAACCGCTATCACCAATTTGCTGGGTATCCAGTTCAAATTTTTATGTTCTTGCCGTGTGTGCGTGTATGTGTGCATGTGTGTGTATACATGTGTTTGTATGTGCAGCCGTGTGTGAAACTGTATATACACATATGCACACACACTAGCATTACTTTGTGTGATGACTTTAAATAAAACTTCCATGTACTGCTTGCACCTTTTCCCCACTCCGCCTTCTTTTTGAGACCTGTCAGCTCTGAGTGGCAATTGTATTGGATGAGCATGGGGCTGAACGACTGAACATTGGAATTATCTTTAGAAATGTGCATGCTCAGTTTGAAAAATGAAAACCTTAGTTCCAAGGTCAGAATAGAAGGAAATGTACATCTGACATTGTTGGATGGAACATAGACATGTTTAAGGAAATGTTAGTCACCTCTGATGCAGTGAAATGGGACCCTAGATAGCCAAGAAACACTCTCCAACACTGAGTGGAGAGGGGCCTGGGTGTTGGGACTGTGTACACAAAGATGACAAGAAGGGAGGATAAAGTCAGTGCATAAATGTTTGACGACGCTGGCAACTCCTGGCCTGCGTGCCTAGGCCACCATTCTAATCTGATGATTCAAAGACAGTCCTGGGGTGTTCCGCTGGGCCCATGGTGTAATGGTCCCCCTTTCCTTCATCAGTGCTAGCTGGCAGGACACTGAATGCAGACATTTCAGCGAGTTATGCAACAGAGCGACTCCTGAAAAAAGTTGGAAACATGTTTTAAAAGGGATAAGAAGAGCTTTGTTGGTGAGGAATTTCTCTAGCGACCACTGTCTAAGGCCGCGAATACCTTTGAAACCTACCCCCTTACTTGTCTTCTGGAAAATTGGATTCCTATCTTCTGAGTCGTAAACAGTAAGGCCTTTCTGGACAGGGAAGACCACCTACCCTGGAGGCGCTCTGGGGAACGCAGTGGTGGGTCAAGGTGAACCGCACGCTCCGAGGAGGGCTGGTCGAGACCCCCAGACCCAGGGCTGGTAGCTGGATCTGCTTTCTAAGACCCTTCCTGTGAAGACAGCTCCATTCCCTCGCCATCTCTCTGATGGGTCCAGCGTAGCTGTGATCTGTCCCTCTTCCAGGAAGGGCGCTGCTGTAAAGGAGAAGTCTCCAACTTTACAGCCTGCACCAGAGACCTGCTGACACAGCATCCTGAATCATCACATAGAGACCCTGCAGCATCTCTTTAATTTTCTCTTTTTTTTTAAAATCTCTTTATTGATTAAGATTTCACATATTTGTCCTCATCCCCGCATTCCCATCCCAAACCCCTCCCCACGCATGCCACCACCACCCTGTTGTCCGTAACCACTTGCTAGGCTTATATGCATGAACACAAGTCCTTTGGTTGATTTCTCCCCCTTACCCCCACCCTCCCCTACCTTCCCTCTGAGGTGCGACAGTCTGATCGATGCCTCCCTGTCTCCGGGTATGTTTTTGCTCATCAGTTATGTTGTTCATCATTTCCCCTAGATGAGTGAGATCATGTGATACTAGAAATACACTTATGAGAATAAGAAATGAGACAAGCAATAATGGTTATGCTGAGAGGCAAATGATTCAGTCTGTAGTGAGTTTCTTTCTGGGCCAACAGTTCTTTTGAGTCCCCATTTCAATATCAAACAGTTCCATATGTGTACATGTCAGCAATGATATTTCAATTCTGGAAGGTGGACAAATGGTGGTAATGCAGGTCTGACCCTCTGTGATTTGGTCCTGGGCAACCTGCAGCGATGCACAAGGCGTCATCAGCGTCTTCCATCTCTGGACTGTTTCTCTTCTGTCTTCATGGCTGGAGCAGTCCTGCCAATTCCTCTCTGTTGCAGGAATCCACATGGTCTTGGAGGTGTTTTCTGAAAATATGCAAACATATTCTCAACCAAAAGTTAATAAAGGAATCTTTTCTATAAATTTGAGTTGGGATCCTTTTTAATTTTTTGCCCAAACGATTTTCCTTTGGCTTGTTTGGACACCATGTGTGTTTTTCATGGGTGTCTTGCTGTTAGCATTACAAATGAAAGTTGATTTTCAAAAGTAAAAATTTTCTAGATGTAATTTACTTACAGGATATTTTTCCTTACATGAAATTCTTCTACTATCCCCCCTTTTTTGACTTAAATAGTAGGAGGCTTTTGGAAATTTTACCCATGGTGTGGGGAAGTGAGTTTTTGAGATCTAAATCCAGCCTAATACCAGGAATGCTCAGGACCTACTCAAAAAGGCAAAAAATCCTTTCCACTAATATTTACAGGGTAAAATAAGACTGTGTTGGAGTATTAAATTTGACAGTAAAATAGTAGTCAAGTTCTCAGACTAATTTAAATTGGCTAATTGAAATAAGCAAATATTCTAGAAAAATTAATGGTACTGGACAAAAAGCTGTTCCTAAAGTGTTAACTAAAAAGTTTATTGGTAGTTCATCTCATGGTAAAATTGCGTAACATGTAATGAACCCAAAGCAGTCATATTTTAGTGCAAAAAATTAAAATTTAAAAGCTATCAAGACTACATTATAAAATTTCCAAAAGCCTCCTAACATTTAATATTCATTCTTTACTTTAGCTGCACCAGCAAATCATACCACAAAAAGAAAGACATCTTTTTAAAAGACGCTCACAGCCCAGCCGCTGTGTCTCAGTGGTTGAGCATCACCTATGAACCAGGAGGTCAAGGTTGGCTTCCCAGTCAGGGCATATGCAGGGGTTGGGGGCTCAATCCCCCAGTAGGGGGTGTGAAGGAGGCAGCCTATGGATGGTTCTCTTATCATTGAAATTTCTCTCCACTCCCTCCCTCGCCCCTCTGTGAAATCAATAAAAACATATTTTAAAAAAATTAAGAAGGCACACCTGGTGCCGCTGTCCTGTCATGTAACTTATCCTCTTCTTCCCAAGCTCTCTGCACATATGCAGACATGTTTATTTGGTTATGATGAGGGCAGAAGTACAGGTAGCACTGGCTTTTCACATTTATTTATATCCTAACCATTCCTTCCTCTTACACAGCATGTCCCCACTTACCGTGCACTGGCTGCGCTCACCCAGTGACTTGATGAGCTGTCATGTTGTTAGTTATTCTTTATTTCCTTTTGTGTTCTCAGTGGTATCTTTCCTCTTTGTTTCTGTAGGAAGTTCTGCAGCAGTGGATCGTAACGAGCTTGCCAGATGTTTTGATGATTGGCAATGACCCGCTGACTGGTGAGTGAAAGCCCCCTTCCCCCCCCCCCCCCACATGGTGTTAGCCAGTGCCAGTGGCTCTGGGCAGCTTTTGGACAAGGAGCTCTGGCTGCCAGCTGGGAGGCAGCACAGTGAAAACACGTGATCATCCGGTGAGATTTTAAAGGATGAGTTTGTTCCTCTGGGCATGCAGCCAAGGCCCCTGCTTCAGTGGTCTTAGCAGAGGAGTCATATGTGGCCTCTCTGGGGTCTCTCCTCCTCAGTAAATGTGGAGTCAGGGCCACCTTCACAGGGTGGGGACCTTTTGGTAAGAAAGGAATAATCTGTGGAGGAACTCACATCTCTCTTCCATGGGGACCCTGTGATGCCCTTTTCAGTCCGTGGTGAGTCTCACCTGGAAGTCCTGGCATGTCTGCCACTGCTCCCTGAGGCCCGAGAGAGCAAGGGTTCCAAGTCCTAGAATTGGACACTCGCTGTGATCTTGAAAGTCCAAATGAAATGTACTCCTGGACATCTTCCAGAAAGTCAGAAAATTCATGCTTGTCAGATGGCTCCCTGGGGAGGTACACAGGAGGCAGATCTCCTCCCGCCACATCCTGGGCATCTGCCTGCACCACAGCTCCCAGACAAGCACCATGTTCTCTTACCTCTGGACCTTTGCACGTGCTGTTCCTGTGCCTGCAACGCTCTCGCTCACTGTGTCCTAACTCTCCCCCCTCACTCACCCTGTGGGTCTCCGCTCAGAGGTCACGTCCTTTACGAAGCCTTGCCTGATCTCACTGCAGACTAGAGGCCCTTCTTCCAGGTTCCCTGGGCGCTTTCCAGCTTTTGTGCATTGCCGATGTTCTTGGTCTGAGGCGGAGGACGGTGTTGATTACGACAAAGCTCCCAGCAGCCGGAACACATGGGTGCCTGGAAGGCAGCTGTCTGTAGGTTGTTTCTTCTTTGCCTGCTTAACTGTGTCACTGAGCCAATCTTGCTGGTGTGGACCCACTAGAAAATCTTCTGTGTGTTTAAAACTATTCAAAACCCGCAGTCTGGTAGATTCAGGAAAATAGCAGTTTTTCTTACTCCTGAAATTCTGAGAGAAATCAGCCTCCCATAAGAAATTAGAGAACTTCTCTCCTCTCTCTTTCTCAAGTTTCATAGGAATCTGTGTAGGGAAAACAGTCACAGGATGCCTTTGTTTGCAACACATGTTTTCATCCACTCACCCTGGTGAGAACAAACACAGCACTGCTCCACCTGAATCTCCCAGTGCCCTGTTTATTACCCCAAAGCTTATTTTAAATCATTTCTTTTTCATGAAGATTTTTCTAAAATTAATTCTCTACCTTTAAAACCTCCCCCCGCCCCATGGTGTTAACAAAACTTAGCAAACAGGAATTCCATACTCTTCTAACAGTTCTCTGGATCAGATTTAGTTTTTTCTTGATGCCTAATGGGTGTGATTGAATGAATAGAATGAATGAATGAATGAATGAATGAATGGCTCATGCTTGTCACTGTGTATCACTGCTGGTGCTGACAGAGTGGAGCTCTTTGCTCTTTCATTGTGCCGCCCAGACTATAGATTAAGGTCATATGTGTCTGTGTATATCTGTGTGTGTCTGTATGTATAGGGTTTCTAGTCTCCTCCTTGCTTATGCTCTTGCTACTAGCAGCGGGCCTATCCTACACGTGTTTCCCCTTTTAATGCTGTTTTCCTCTGCGGTGGCTGGGAACATGGACCCTCAGAGCTGTTGGAGTGATGCTAAAGTATGGTACACTTAGACCCTCTGCCATGAACATCAAGACTTTCTGTATGAACTCTGCCTTCTGTTTCTGCTGCTCCACGCCCTCCAAACACTTTCTGGGTGTCAGCTCTCTGCTGGCTACAGCACCATACAGAAGCCTGGGGAAGGGGAATCACTGTAGGAAGAGGAGCTGGTGGTGGCTGGGAGGGTCTGTGCCTGTAATGTCTACCAAAGGGCTTACAAGAGGCACTTGTCTGTCATCTGGGAACAGATTTGGGGGGTGGGGGTGACGGTCACATGGGCACATGGGCTGGTGGGCGAGAGCACTGTGGCCGTGGAAAGGTTTTGGTGGGACTGATTGGAGGCTTTTACACTCCTGTGTTCATTCCCTTTCTTTTTTTATCAGAACTGAAATGTGGCTGATCATCAGCTCAGCATGAATAGAGAAGTGACTCAGGGTGGTGATTATATTTATGAATGACAATGGATTAGAGCCCTTGCGGCCAAATGAAATGCCTCAAGTGAAATAACGATCATAAGTCTTTGAGAATTATTCCATTTTAAACACGGAGAAGTTCTACACTTATCAGCAAAGGGAAGTCTTTGGGTGTAGTAGATGGATGTGCAGCACCCACCCTTATTGAGCATATTGTTAAGAGTGGGATCTGGATGGTCCATAGGGACCCTGTTGTCCAGCCCTCACCCCTCCTGCCCTCCTTCAAGCTGGGAGACGGCAAGGAGGGTGCAGTTTAGGTCAGTGAATGTCTAGCCCCCAGTTCTGAGACTCAACCATAGTGTCTTCATCACAGAAAAGGTTGTTTTTAGCTCTTTCTCATCTGAGAGCTATTAGGATGAGGTCACCTATTACTCCATACACACCTTACAGGCAAGGATCTGAAATAAAGCACAGCACTCATTCCTGGGACATGAGTTTGTTTATTCATCCCAGGGATCCTTGGTGGTACTGTGGGCCATTTAGCTCAGTGCAAGGGGGTGTGGGTAAGTCTTCTAAGAAAACTATGCTATGTATTTTCTGGCACGTTCCTTCTCCACCAAGTAGAACAGGATATGATGACAAAACTAGAGAACTTTTTTTTTTTTTTTTTAACCACAAAACCACTCTGCTCATCACCCAGGCCAGCGGTCTCCATTTCAGAGATGGGAACTGAGGCAGGGCGACAGGGTATAGCTTGGTGGGACCATACTACTCCTGGTAACCAGCCAGGTCTAGAGCCCAGTATTCTGACGCTGTTGATCTAAGTGGCTGGTACTCCTAAGCACATGAAGATGAATAATCAAGGAGGCAGTATAAAATGATGAAGTGTTTGTTTTGTTTTTGTTTTTGTATTTTATTTATTTTTTGTCCTATCTTATTGGGAGAGCTGAGAAGGAGCAGCACGACAGTGTTATTCTGGGTCTGAAATCAGGCTTATCATATGTTGGTTGTGAGAGAGTGAAATGGTAAAAGCCTTTCTGCCTGGCAATTTGGCAGTAGGAGAAGTTTGAAGGATGAGTTTTCCCCAAAGAGGTAAATAAGAATCTGCTTTACACCAGCAGCCAGGGGTGGAAAACCTTTTCTCTGCCAAGGGCTATTTGGGTATGTATGATGTCATTCCTGGGCCATACAAAATTATCAACTTAAAAATTAGCTGTTACATTGGGTCAAACATTTGATTCACTGACACCTAATGCTTTGGGAGGGCCAGGCCAAATGATTTTGGGGGCTGATATGGCCCTCGGACCGGACATTCCCCACCCCTGCTCTAAGCCCTGGCCTGTGTGGGTCAGTTGGTTGGACATCTTCCTGTGCACCAAAAGGTTGCTGGTTTGATGCCTGGTTAGGGCACATGCCTGGGTTTCTGGCTCTATCTCAAGCTAGGGAAGGAGGGGGTGAGCAGATTGAGTTTGTCTTTCTCTCTCTTTCCTCTAAAATTATTTTTTTTAAGTGAATTGCTCTTCTTTCTTCTAAAAACCAAACAACCTAACCACTGAGCTGTTGGTTAGCATCATTTAGATTAGGACATTGAAAACTTGAGCCTCTGGAAGGAAGTCGGTCGAGTAAATTTGTAGCCTTTGTGCAAAGTAAGTGTGAGACCATGAAAAGTGATGTGTGCATGTTGTCTGGGGTTTTCTTTGGAAGCCTCCAGCCAAACACTGACACTGAGAAACAGGAGGAGGAGCGGGCGTGCTGGGGCTGCAGGCAGACCCTGAGCGGATGAATGATGACTCTAACACAGGCTTCTGTGAAAGAGAAGGCTAAGGCACTACTTGGCTATTGCCACCAAGTACCCTGTTCGGCTGCCTCCTTTGGCTTTTATTGGCATAGCAGCTGGAACTAAAATGAACCTCTAGATACAATTAGCAAGGTAAGCATCCTTGAGAAAGTATGTGCTTCTACAAGGTCTGGTCTTTAAAGACTCAACATAGAGATTCTAACAAAACACCCTGGGAGATCGGACTTGTTAGGAAAAGTCAAGGCAGGGCTGCCGCCTTTGGCAAGGTCCCCCCAGAGGTCCCCGACCTTTTGGAGAATCCTCCTTACAGACTTTCCCACCAAGTCCCGTGCTTTCCCACAGTGGCGGGACCGACGTGCAGGATGTGGGCTGCGTGAAGCTGGGGGATGCGTCTGGGGCTTGTCTATTTGCAGTGCTGCACTAGGAACAGGTAGAGTTGTGTGCACCTCATGTTAGCGCCCACTCTGCACTTCCTCCGGAGACACCCTCTGCCATTTGGCTTGCTTCCTGCACATACTAACAAGAGATGCTGATGTTGAAGTTCATGGATTATCATGGGAAGACATTTATGACATATTTGAGTGGGAAAGGACCACAAATACTGGTGTACAAAATTCTCATGTGGCTTAAATAATATACAAGCCCATACGTAAAACAGGTGGCAGGGTACACCCAAGTTGAAATGATGTTTTTTAGCTTATATAATTTCCCCCCCAACAGCAGAGTGGTGTATCACTGGTGAGATTTTATGAGGAGAGGAGTCTATTTAAATATGTTGTTCTTTTGATTTAGCAAAGAGTATGGAGGAAATGAAGAAGATGCTGGTGCTGATGCTGGGCTGTGCTGTCCAGGTAGAGCTTGGGCAAGCGTGGAACGGGCCTGCCCTTGCCATCTTGTGTGTGGGTTTGTGGGGATAAACTCCCCTTAGTGATTGAGGTAGGAGGGAAGCTGCCTTCAGTCCAACATGACATGTCCCTGCTTCCTGAGAGAAGGGACCGCTCATTAGGCGGCAGCCGATTCTAGTTTCAGGGCACGTTGGCAAGAAGCAAGTGGGGATTCCTCAGCCCTGGGTGCTCTTAGCAAATCGTCCCCGGTATAGGGACACCTAGACCAAAGATCAGAAACTCCATGCAGCCTGGGGACCCCATCTGACCCACTCCTGATTTTGGACAAAAAACTTCCATGGACACAGGGCCCCGCTCAATTTTTCATGTATTATCTCTGGCTGCTGGCACAGCACAATGGCAGAGCTGACACTACACGGCCCTCAGACTCTGTGATGTTCCTACCAGCCGGCCCTTTGACGATGAAGGTTGTCACTCCTGGTGCCCTTGACCTTACCATGTTTAAGAATCACTGGAACTTGTTTCACGTGCAGATATCTATGCTTCACCACCAGCGTTTTCAACCTGATGGGCTTTTTGAAAACAAGTACCCCTGGTGATTCGGCTGTGGGTGGTCAGAGCAACTTCTAGAGAAACTTCTGTCTAAGGGACAGGAGGGAGGAGAGATTCTTGGTTACAAAGGAGGAAGCCAGGGGCTGGTGGGCAGTTCATTTGGAAACTATTTCTGTGGCTGTGGTGGGCCCAGGTTGACATATTTGCAGAATGCTTTTATTAATATGCATTACCTCCGCAGTGCGACAGGAAAGGGGAGTTTCTTGACAAAATCCAACAGCTGGATATTGAGACCCAGGCTGGGATTATGGCCCATATCCGGGAGGTAGGTGTGTGGCTGGCTTTGTGGGGCTTAGCCGTGGACCCTCACTCCGGTGGCAACCAGGAGGCAGGCTCTCAATCCCAAGGGAAAGTTTAAAGACTGCGTCACCCATTAGTGAATTTCCTAATTTTAGGTTTCACACACCAGACATGTTGAACCTGTTTGGAAAGGTAGTCATCAGCAAACTAAAACAAAATGGGAGTAAAAATTGAAAAAAAAAATTTTTTTTCAACACCCAAATCAAGCCTCCATTTGTCTCCTGTTCTTGCCTAATATGGAGCCAGGCTGATTTTAAGTACTGTCAAGGGGGTTGGGCTCAGAATTTGATTTGCCCTGAAAATGTGTTCTGGCCCATGTGGCTCTGCTTCCCAACGGGGAAAGGGTCTCCGTTTCTGTCAGTGATCTGGCAGAGACACAGGCTGCCAAGTCCCAGAAGGGCTGTCACTGTAGACTCGGCCCTGAGATACCGAGGGGGGGGGGGGGGACGGGAGGACTCTGCACTGAGGGCAGCCCCTCTGCCACAGACCTTGGCAGAGGCAGTCACATCAGAGAAGTGGTTTCCCTGGAAACTGAGCCTGTGGGGCAGCCACCGACCTGAAAGTGTATTTTTCTGACATCTCCCTGCCTCCCTTCAGAAGAAGCCTTGTATGATTGAGTTGTCTTTGGAGATGTGGCTCAGCCTTCAGTCTGATTGCACAGATGAGATAAAGGCATGAAAAAGACATGAGCAGGAGCCCCTAGGAGCAGGTGTGGGGCTGGCAGAGGCCGGTGAACTCAGTGCCTCAGGCTGGCACCAGGGACAGGCTGGGCAGATGGGCACCCAGCCCCAGGCACCATGGGTGGTGGGTGCTGAGTCAGCACTGGAGCAGGAGAGGGAAGCAACTGGTCAAAGCGGACAGGAAGTCAGCATTGACTTAAATAGGCACAGCCATTCATGATGGTGAGCGGCCACCTGTTAGCATGAGGACCATTCTGCTTTTTTTAAAATCCTCACCTGAGGGTATTTTTCCATTGATTTTTAGAAAGAGTGAAAAGGAAGCAAGAAGAGGGGAGAGGGAGAGGAGAGAGAGACATTGATGTCAGAGAGCGACATCAACTGGTTGCCTACCACAAGGGGCCAACTGGGGTATGTGCCCTTGACTGAGAATTAAGCCTGAGAACCTTTGCTCCCCAGGCTGACACTCCAACCACTTAGTGAAACCAGCCGAGCAGGGTAGCAGGGTTTTTGAGGTGCTCTCGCCCTCCATTTGCCCCTCTGGGAAATGTAAACTTTTGTTGGTGCACCTCACTCAGTGGATTGCCATTTGTTTCCCCTCTTGAGGCCTGAGTGCACTAACAATCACCTTCCCACACTGAGAAGACACGGACTGGAAACAGACC
Source organism: Corynorhinus townsendii (assembly GCA_026230045.1). NCBI lineage: Eukaryota > Metazoa > Chordata > Mammalia > Chiroptera > Vespertilionidae > Corynorhinus > Corynorhinus townsendii. Next base: position 107,324,866 of record JAPDVU010000007.1, on the reverse strand, counting down.
TTCTGCCTCCTCGGGCTGGTCTGGGGGCTCAGGTTGAGAGGGTGAGGTCAGGCCCTAGATGGTTTGGCTCAGTGGTTAGAGTGTTGGACTGCCGACCAAAGGTCGCAGGTTTGATTCCCCGTCCAGGGCCTGTCCCTGGGTTGATGAAGGTGATGTTGGCAGCTGGAGGAGGGTTCTGCCCAGTGAGGATGAGGCTGGGGCCTGCGCTCACACCAGGCGAAAAGGGGAAACCAGGTGGGCCTGTGTGGCCTGTGGGGAGGACATACAGGCTCACCTGAAAAGCGTTTGGGGTTATGAAATGTTTCCTCAAAAAGTAACATAAGAATGTCACGGGCCCAACATTCTGACAGAAGCATCCTAATATGTTGCCATCTTTGCATTAGATTCTATTTTAAGAAATAAGATGCTATCCCTCCTCACCCTCCACTCCCAAGGCTCACCTTCTTTGTGTGATACGTGGATGGTGCGCGACTGAAATCCCTGGGAACAGTTTAGGGAGCTCCCATACTGTGAGGAGTGCTGTCTGGTGTGAAGTCAGTGTCCTCCTTGAACTAGAGTGACAGCAGCAGTGGTGTGTGAGTAAAGAGCTCACTGCAGAGTGTGGCTGCGCTTGCTGAGGCACCTCCCCGCCCCCCACAGAAACGTGGTGGCTGAGGGTTAATAATGTCAGTGAGGGGGGTCAGCTGTGGGAGAGGTGGCCTAGGCCCCAGGGGGCGTGGCCTTGGGAGGTGGGTGCTCTCAGGGACCCCACAGATGCTCCCTGCCTGGCCTCCGCAGCACCGTGCCCCATGTGTGCCCCCAGGTGACCCACCACCAGGAGAGCCTGTTTGACCTGCAGTGGTTGGAGGTCCCAGACATGGCCCTGGAGGAGCTGCAGTCCCTCTCGAGGAACATGGCGTTTCACCTCAGGAGGCTCGTGGATGAGCGAGACAGTTGCAGGGAGGTGTGTTTGCGGGAGGCCCGGCAGCTGGGGGACAGGTGGGGAGGGGTTTGGGCCTGGGGCCCTATTTATGGGCCTGGCTCCTCATCCTGACTTCCTCTCAAGCGTGCACACTGCCTGTCTTCCTGGGCCATTTTCTTTGGGGGCATGGCGAGGGCACTTTCCCTGCAGGGCCCAGTCCTCCCAGACACTTGCGTGAGGACAGAAGTTGCGCTTGGAGGCCCTGCTCCATTCAATGGGCCCTGCTGTCTCACTAAATATACCCTGGCGTTTAAAAACTCCCCCACCTTTCTCCTGCTTCCCTCCTGGCGTGGAATCTTCTCTCTTACTTTCTTCCATCTTTTGGTCATTCTTCAGCAAGTTGTAGTGTGGGCACTGTGCCAGGCACAGGAGCACACTGGTGAGAAAGCTCTGTCTGCCCTCTGTAGCTGATCGTGACCCTGACCCTGGAGAGGGACACCAGCAGCCGCCGCAGCGAGGACACGCAGCACCTGGCCGTGGAGCTGGCAGACACCAAGGCCAGGCTGTGTGGCATCAGGCAGGAGCTGTGAGTCCCCCAGTGACCCCGTTCTTTCTGCCCTTGTGCCCTGTCAGCACACATGCTAACACCTGTGGTTCACTGCCATGCGGTGCAGCAAACAGGGCCGCTCTCACATGTGCCTGGGAGTGACTGGGATCTGCTTTGAGCCTGGTCCCTGTTGGGCCCTGGGTAGCCCGCTCCCTCCCTGGGCCTGCACAGCAGGGTTCTGCTGGGCCTTCAGCGCTCCTGCCCGTCCAGACATGGCAGGCTCAGAGCCGCAGCCTGCTGCTCACCCTCTGGCCCAGTGTGGGTGCTCTTGGCTGGAGGGAGGAAGTGACTCTTCTGTCCTGTCTGGTGTGCCTGCTCCCCCTTTCCCGCAGCTGGTGATGGCACCATGCCCGGTATCTCAGGAGCTGCCCGCCTTCACCTCCCCACCAGTGGGCCTCGCTGCCTGCCTGGCTGTGGAGGGTGAATGGCTCTGGGGGCTCCTTCCCTGTCCCGCACCCTCAGAGGAAAGCTCAGGTCTGTGGTTGTTCTGAGAGCAGGCATTGAAAACTTAAAGCTCACCTTGGATTCAGGAGCGTTTTTCCAGCCCCGGGTGTAGACGCCCTCCTCACGCCCAGAAGCCAGGTCCCTCTCCTTCACCTCTGGGGTCTCCCAGGTGGTGGGCTTTCTGGGTGCTTCTGAGGAAGCTCTCACCATGTCCTCCCATCGCCCCCAGGGAAGAGAAAACGGAGCAGCTGGCGGACACCAGGCATGAGGTGGACCAGCTGCTGCTGGAGCTGCAGGAGGCCCATCGTGATGTGAGCGGGAAGCCTGTCCTATAGGGGTGCCTTGGGGGCTAGGGTGCCCCAGTCACCGTGGCCCTAGGTCCTGGAATGGGACCTGGGGCCTCGCTCCTGCCCGCTCAAAGCAGCACTGCCTGAGGGCCAGTTGTCCTGGGAGCTGCTGTGGGGTCACATGCTTCAGTGACAGCATGTGGGGCCCCCACTCAGAGGCCTGCACATGGACCAGCTTGGCCGCCCCTGCCTTCTCCTGGGGCTGCAGGGACTTGGGCCTTCCCCAGCCCCAAGGGTGCCCTGAGCCACATCCCCTGCCTTTGCCCACCTCCCAGAACATGGAGCTGGCGGCCAGCGCCCACTCTGCTCGTGCCGGCCTCTCTGAGCTGGACTCCCTGAGGGAGAAGGCGAGCCGCGTGGAGAGGCTGGAGAGGGAGGCGATGGGCCTCAGGCAGAAGCAGAAAGACGCAGACTTCTATGCAGCCCGCATGAAGGTGAGCCCAGCCGGGGCACTTGTGTCCTGGAAGAGGGGAGGGGGGCAGCGATGCCTCCCCAGCTGGCCTTTCCCTGCACCCCAGCTTGTCTGCACGACCCCTGGGCTCCCGCTGTTAGTGGACAGAACATGGTTGGGAATGTGGTTGAAGGGCACTGATTCTTTTAGGGCTTTCCCTTCTCCTCCTTCATGCCACAGTGATGACTTTCTAGTCACTAATCTTTTTGTTTAAGATTCCTTGTAATTTCTGTGGCTAAATCTTACCAGGACTCTTTTCTCATCTGTAAAACAGAAATAACTGTACTAGTCCGTGAGGTTTTTACAGTGAAAGAGGGAAGATACCGGGTATTTGGGCAAGTCCCATATTAAGCTCTCTGTTGTGTAGCCTACTTGCATCCTGAGGTCAAGGGTCCGTTTAGGGGAGGGGGTTAGGGCTAAAGGGGTGCAAAATCAAGACCCAGGCAGGGTTATTGACGCTCTGAGCACACAGCCGACTGCTTCATGTCAACAGCGGGATCCAGACCCTGTCTTTGAGGATTTGGGAAGGTTGCCTCCTCTGCTGGGCCCAGCATTTAGAGGCAGTCGGAGGGAGCTGGTGAAATCAGGATGTCAGCGCACACTGAGGGGCCTGCTGGATGTAAGGAATCATACCATTGCCAGCTGGAAGCTCATGAGGGGAACACAGGTCTGTCAGCACAGGCTGTCCCTCTCCCGGCCAAGGTGCTGGTAGGCAGGTGCACTGGGGGCAGGCGGTTAGGCCGGAGACTTCAACATGCTCTCCTGCTGCAGACAGGCCCCCAGATCCCTGGGCCAAGCGGTGGCGGTTGGGGATGGCCTAGGTTCAAGGTGTGTCTGTTCCCCAGGAATGTTGGTGGCTCAATCCCCTAGCCCCTGGGGAGAAGGCGCCCTGGGTGCTGTGCCAAAGCAGCCAGGCCAGGCAGAGGTTGGGGTGGGAGGCCAGCTCTCGGCTTTGTCCTGGAAATGGTCCCCTGGGCCTGCTGGTGATGAAGGCCATCCATCTGCAGCACAGACAGGTGTGGGGCACGGGCACCCTCACTCACTGGAAATGCCACTGGTGGGAGGGTTGCAGAAGGTCATGTGAAAGCTTCCCCAGGCTGCTGCCTCCGCAGCCTCCTGCACACTGGCGACCTAATGCAGCCCCCACAACTCAGCCGACAGTCTGCCCCATGGATGGGGGTGGGTTTCAGGTCTCAGCCTCTGTCTCTGTGTCTTTTCTGGGCCTGTCCAAGCAGCCTCGCTCAGTCATACAGAGGTGGTGACTGAAGGCCTGGGTGGCTCCGAGCCCTGCGCCAGGAGCAGGGGATGGAGCACAAAGCAAGACTCGCTCCCTGCACTCGGAGCTTCTGGGCTTTTGCAGGGTTTCACAAGAGAACCCCTTTTCCGTGTTCTCAAGGCGTGTGCCTCTGGATAACAGCAGCAACATTTTTCATATCGATTAATAATTTTGCTGTGAAACTAGTAATGCCTTAAACTTCGCATTAGTAAATGAATTACAAGAGAAGCAGCATGGTCCGTGGAGGCCAGGCCACATAGAGGATGAGTCACACTCTTCTCCAAGGCCCGTGCGCCAGGGCCCAGGGAGCAGCGAGGACAGTGCTCGCGCCCGCAGGCTTACATGGCAGTGGTTCCAACAGCCCTGCAGGCCGTGCACAGGCCTCCCTCAGTCCTGCTTTGCCAGGTTTCCTGTGTGCAGCTCGAGCCCCTGAGGGCAGGGGCAGGGTCCTGTCCGACTGCATGCCTGGAGCTGGCACACACAAGGCACTTGGTAGAGACCCCACAAGTCGAATAAAAACCATCTCAGCATGAAAAGACTTGTAGCCTGGGGAGAAGGACGGGGGGATCAGAGGTTTTGTCTCTTTTGGAATGGTGACAGTGTCGGGTGTGATGGGCAGCCAAGTAGAGAACTGAGCACGACTGTCACGTGGACACCCACCAGGCAGGGGCTCTCCTATGGGTACAGGGGGAGCCACAGATGGCCCGGATGCCCTCCCCGAGAGACCGTCCAGTGTCAGCAGTGACAAGCACATCAAAGGGGAGGGTGTCAGTGCCACAACCTGAGGAGAGAGGCCTGGGTGCCCCTAGGCACAGTGGAAAGTGGGGGTGTACTGGGTGGTCCTTGACTTCCCTCTGCAAACAGTCCCACCTCTGCTGCCAGGGCCCCGGGTGGAGAGAGAGTGCCTGGAAGGTCCCTCTGGTCCCATGCTTTGTCCTTGGCTGAAATTGCCAACACCGGAGGGCAGACGTGCGGGTGCCATGAGCGTCCTGAGCAGGTGAGAGCCAGCTGGGCCTGTCTCTGCCCCTCCGAGAGGGATGGCACTTAGCTTCCTGGGCAGGGCTTGCTCTGAGAGGCGGAGGCTCAGCAGGCACAGTCCCAGCTCTCACTCCACTTGCTGGGTGTGGGGCAAGCCTTGTCCCTTCTCCAGCACAGGAGTGGTGGTCCAGGCGTCTCTGAGCTCCTCGTGCGCTGGCACCGTGTGGCATCGATAAGGACACGTTTCTAGTGAGCTTATCCCGGGGAGTTCTGTCCACAGATGGGGCCCCCGTATTCTATCATGCAGGGAGGGGCAGAATGGGTGGTGCAAGGCAGGTAGGAGCTGGGTTTAAGATCGGCCTCGGGTCTGGTGGTCTCACACTCTTTGCCTCTTCGAGGCCCAGCCTTTGCCCCTTTAGGACTCAGGCATAGCTTCTTGCGGTCTGGTCTCTCACTTCTGCAGTGGTGGGCTTTGCAAAGCAAGTTTAGATATTCCTGCTGCCTAATATATGGGGCACATGAGAATAGGGGTTATAATTCATCTAGTTCCACGCTATACTCTGCTTCTGGACACTTGTCCATCCCTGCCTGTCTCCAGATCCTTCAGGGCCCAACTCACATGTCACCTCTGATTCCCCCTCATGGCGAGATTCAGCTGACAAGGGTCTTTGAACACTTCTGGAAGCCCCATGAGAACAGAAGTGCATAGCCCTGCCCTGCAGAACTAGCCTGGGGTGAAGGACAGGCCAGCTCTGTGTTTTGCTCACAGTAGGCACTCTGGGTGCCCCAGCACCTGACTCAGTGGGTGGGACAGAGTGGGGTTGAAGTCCTTCTTAGAGGGAGCTATTCCGGCTGGGATTTGAAGGCTGTGTAGGAGTTAGTTGTAAAGGTGAAGGGGAAGGCTGTTGCTATGGGAGCTCACGGCGTGGGAGGATGGTGATCCTGGCGAGGACTGGTAGGTAGACGGGCTGGAACACTAGATCAGAATGCTGGGGGCAGTGGCCAAAGAGGGAGAGCTTAGCCTTCTTCCTGCTTGAAGCCCCTCCATGTTCTCCGGCTCACATCGCTGGTAGTAGTCGGGGCTCCTTCCCCACGCGGGCTCCTTAAGTATGGGGTGCAGGCCGCTGAGGGCAGTGGAGAGACAGGTCTGGAGCTCTCCAGCCTGAGTTCAAGCTCAGCTTCACCCCTGGCTGGCTTTGTGATTTGGGGCTCATTCCTTAATTGACCCAAGTCAGACTCTTCCTGTGTAGGAAGGGACTGTCCCCCCCTCCCTCTGGGGGCTGCTGTGAAGCATGAATATGCAGAGAGCACCTAGTGCAGGGCCAGGGACAGGCAGAGAGGGGGCAGCTAGGAGAAGCCAGAGTCAGTGACCACACCCCTCCCGCTGCCTGACTTTGACCAGAACCGTGTCCACTGGCGGTAGGTGCACGGTTTCCCGTGAGGTGAAATGAACACGTGATGGATAAGCAGGAGCTACTGGCCCATGCCCAGTTGTTAGAACCCATGAGTGGGGCAAGCACTGGAAAACTGCTCCCTGAGAATAACAGACACGTTTCTATGCATGGGTGCTCACAAACTGTGAGGGCAATCAGGGGAGACTCAGCCCCCTAAGACACTGAGAGGCGCTGGGAAGGCTCTGGGGGGCAGGACCAGGGATGAGAGGAATGAGCTAAATGGCTCCTCTGTGTGTGCTGGGCACTGGGGCAGGAATAAGTGCAGTGGACCTGCGAGGGCCCAGCCATGGTGCTCCACACTCTGCATGTGCCTGTCACACAGAGGCCATAGTACTTGTTTGTTGTGTCTTACAGACCCCTCATTTCCAGGAAACTGCTGAGAGCAGGTGTGTGACATGTTCAAATGGGAACTGCATACTGAACGAAAGCTCATCTGAATTTTGTTTTAGGACCCAGATCAGTGGAGTGACTGTTGCATTGAGAGGCCTAGATTCAGCCCTGAAACCCAGGACTGACTCTCAGCCCCACCCCTTCCTCGCTAAGGAGAGGGGCTCAGCCAAGTCCCACACCTGTCAGCAGGTGCACTCGTCCAACCACCCGAGGCTGTACGTGTCAGACGCTCTCGCAGTGTTCCCTCCCGAATTTAAATAGTGTCTTGCTTCGGGGATTTTTCCATCTGGCCTGGCAAACGGAGAAGGGCAGGGGCTCAAAAGCGGAGACAGAACTTCCCGCGGCACCAGAGTCATCGCTAGGTTGTTGGTTTGGGTCCAGGTGCCTGGAAGCGCTGTCGTCATGACCAGGGGCCTTAACCAGATGGCTCTCGTGTGTGTTCTTGCTGACCAGGAGGTGATGGAAGACAATTATACTTTAATGGACACCAAGGGCCTTCTCCAGGAGCAGCTGACTGTCGCTCGGTCCCGGGTCGATAAGCTGTACGAGCTTGACGACGAGAACGTGCAGCTGAAATCGAAGCTGCGCCACCTACAATTGGTAGGACAGGTTGTTGTCTCCACGTGTAACACAGAGAGGGGCAGTTTCAGGTTCATGCTATGCCCTTCTCTGATGTTTGGCTACCGGGTTGGTGCTGCTCCCGACACAGTGACCCACTGACAGCGGAGAGTCGCTTGCTAAGCTCAGTGGCTTAGTGGGCAGCACTTAAGGCTCCCAACACTGAGAGGGCCTGATGCTGTTGTTGCTTTCCTGTGAGGATGGATGGATGTGGGCATCTGTTGCAGAAAGGGTCTCTGCTGGCGTTTATGGTGTGGGTTGAGCTGTGCTGTGTGAGTCCCTATGGCCTTTCCAAGACGTTAGGCCTGCTAAGGGGCCACAGAGCTGCCACCATCATAGCGCTTGCTTTGAAGCCCTGCGTTGTAAGTCACTTTGTTCAGACACCGCTCAGAGACCTCCGTGTCTTCATCCCCGAGGTCACTGGGTCAAAATACCTTTTAGTGGTTGTAAGTGTCACAGCTGGGCTGTGTGTTGGGGTCATTTCTGTGCAACTGTGTTTTTGGAAGTGAGCAGGGGCATGGAGGCCCTTCATCCTGGGGGAATGAGGGCAGATGCACAGGGGCTGGGGCCTGTTCAGAGCGTGCCCCAGACCGCACCCTCACCATGACCACCCCTTTCTGCACTAGGCCCAGTACACAGAGCAGAAACGCCTTGAGGAGCTGCAGGAAGAGAACTTGGCCCTCAAGGCTGCACAGGGGCAGAGTGTGAAGGAGTCTGCCCGCCTGCGCTGGGAGCTGGAGCAGCTGTCAGAGGGTAGGCAGCAGTCCCTGGTGCCTGGGAGCCAGCCTGATTGAAAACAATTACACTTCAAGGGATACCAAGGGCCTTCTCCAAGAACAGCTGACTGTTTGGCTTGTCCTTCACCCAGGGAGCTTAGCCCTTGGCTCTGAATCATATGTGTCAGCCCATCCTCAGGCCACGTAAATAGGGTTTTAGTCAAGGGCCATTTGGAACTGTTTCATTACAATTCTCCCAAGAATAAGAAGGGCCCGGCAGCCTTGAAGTCAGCACATGAAATGCAAAGAAGTGTTGCCAGATTTATCAGTTCCCATCCAGCCAGGCCCAGGAGCTTCCAGGTGTCAGCACACTGACACGCAGAGGGTGTTTCCGATCTCTCCTGGAGCACTGGAAGCTCTGGATGCAGGAGTCGTCCCCAGTGGTCACTAACCCCCATTATAGTTGCCCCCGGGGCATGGTTCCCTTACTTGCTTTCATAATCAGGCAGATGGGTGTAGTCTGCTCTCCTTCTTCCTGGGCACGGGCTGCTCAGTGGCTGCTGTTCAGGGGACCCAGGCCTCTTCCTCTCCCTCTGGCATTTGCCCCCTCACAGCCCCCAGAGGAGGTGTGGGGTTGGCCATGGAAGGTGGGTGAGGTGGCCAACAGTACAGTAGGAGTCTCAGCACCTGGCAAACAACTAGCCAGTTCCCGTGTCCAACAATGGCACGCGTGCACCTGAGAGTGCAGGTGAAGGCTCGCTTAGAGCTCTGCAGAGCCAGAAGGGCCTGTGGCTGGTTTGGGGAGGAGCTGCTTTTCAATTCTGAGCAACACTCCTCAGCCTCATGGAAAGGCTGTTGAAAGCAGCTGGCTATGCCTTCTCTTCAAGGCGTCCCATCTGCTCCAAGCCTAAAATCAGTTCATTGAACTAGGAGTCTGTGTGGGAGTTAGTTCTTTCTGTGGTTTGGTGTCTCCCCACTCCTGGGAACCCAGGCTCTGGGAGTTCAGGTTCCTGGGGAGCACCACTGCCCCCTGGTGGGACACAGAAGCAGTGTGGCTGGCAGAGACTGGCTCAGACCAAATGTGCTTCTGTTAGGGACCAGGGTGGCTGATGGGGTTGGAAAGCCTCCCTGAGTGAGATGCTCAGTGTAGCTTGTGAGCCCTTTCAGGTCAGTGACTGACTCCTTCTTGGTGTTCCCAACTCCTACTGCTTAGCTGGCAGCTCACGAACAAAGCGTGAATGCACTTTGGTGTGGTTGGTGTGGTGAATTTTTGAGTCAGAAAGGCCTAGTTTAAAGTCCTGGCTCCTCTACTTGTTAGCCAAGTGAGCTCTCCCAAACCTCACTTTTCTTCTCTGCAAGATGGGGGTAATGAAGCTGCCTCACAGGATTGCTAGGGGTATCTTGTGAGGAGACAGTGAAGCGTTAGGCTGTGCCTGGCCCACGGGGCGCCAACAAAGGATGGCTGTTCTTATCGCCCTTGTCTTACCCAAAGATACCCACTGCTCTGCTTCTTGGAGTGCTCGTGAGCTGCCCTGTTAGCAGTACAGTGTGATAAGGCTCCCAGGGCTGAGTGTGTGGCCCTGGAGGGACAGCTGAGGGAACAACCCTGACCCCTCATGCATTCATGTTTTCCTCCTGAACAAGCCCCGGGACTTACCCAAAGTCACGCACCTGCTGGTGGCAGGGAGGGGCCCGAGAACTCTCATTCTCCTCAGGTCTGTGCTCCCTTTTCTGTTCCACATTCTGCTCCCTTTGCTGTTTCAAAGCAAAGGAGGAAATCTGCCTTTTTCTGGCTTTATCTTATATTTTCATCTTGCTTAGAATTTTTAAAGCAACTTAGATATACTGTCTCATTCTTTTTCAATGCAATTGTGAAAGTACAAAATGAAATCTCTGTCTGAAGGACCTCACCCGGAGATGGCGAGTACATGGCCTCTACCGCCCACAGACACGCGGTTCAATGATCGTGTCCCCCCTACACTCTCCTGAGCCACCGGGACTCGCACCACTCTGAGTCTGGCGCAGAGAACGTACTCTCTTTGCCTTCTCTTTTAGTTTCTGAAATCCTTGACTTGATGGTCAGGTTATAACCTTGTAAACAGTGGTTCCAGCAGTTCCACCCTCTTGAACTTTTGCATTGGCTTCTCCACCGTCACCTGCTTTCTGCTTAACCTCTGCTTGCTTCACTAATAAACCCAGCTGAGCAACAGAGGGGCCATAACCGCCCAAGGAGCCCTCAGATGCGGACATTAACAGCACCCTGGGGAAAAGGGAGGGCATCCATATGACCATCCTGGCCCCCCAAACCTAGGACTCAGGGTGATGGCCATCTCGGGGCCTGGGGCAGAGAGCAGAAGCTGAGGCCCCTGGACTCTGGGCTCTGACTCCACTTTGCTCTTCAGCCTCCAGCTGCTTCCTAAAACTGGACCAAGAGAAGCAGAGCCTCCAGGGCACCATCCAGGGGCTGCGGGACGCCTCCCTGGCCCTGCAGGAGAGCAGCCTCCAGCGCGGGGAGCTGGAGAAGGAGAACCAGCAGCTCAGCAAGCAGGTACCCGTGGGTGGTGTCCGGAACCTAAAGGCATGGAAGTGGCCAGGGGGAGCAGCCAGGGGTAGGTGAGCAGGCACAGCTGGGTGAAAGGCAGCGTCCAGTGCAGGCACCATTATGGGAGGGGGACAGGAGTCCTCCTGGAGAGGCGTCACGAGGCAGCATGAGGTGTCCTTGTGTTGTGGAGCGAACGCAAGTGAACGACCACTGGAGTCCAGACCAAATTAAAATGTAGGAAGCCTTTATTAGCCCGCCGGCGACTGTTCTGCCTTTCTGCACACAGGGAGTCCAGAGAGCAGCCCCGACCCTTTGTGCAGGACCACTTTTAAGCACATTTACCACATCTTGTTTTTGCAGAGCAAGCAATTTAAGACAAAACAGTTTTTCTTAAGTAATGTCAGGGTCATGTTATTGATGACCTGTTATTGACAGGGTCATCCTGTTCTTCAGAAAGCTGACAGTGTTCTATCTTGCAAGGCTGTTTTGTGAGGTGCAGCTGGGATTCAAGGCTAAGTCGACTAGGAGGAAGCATGCTCAAAAATTTCTACTCTCTAACACCTGCAGCAGTGAGACCGCACCCAATGGACCTCTGTGTGCCTCGCTGCCTTCATCTGTGAAATGGGCTAACGACGTACCCCCCTAGTAGGTGTGATGAGGATGGTATGAGTTAGTGCAGGCAAAGGGTCCAGCTCGTGGTAAGTGCCTAAGGAAAGGAGAGCAGCACCCTGTTGGGAAGCACCGGAAGGGGCCGAAATGCGGGCCAGGGTCACACAGCTGCAGGGTCACCCTCGCAGCATCCCGCACCATGAGCTCCGCAGCAGGTCCAGTTCCGCACTGGGGTCAGGTACAGGGAGAATCTGGCCTCGTGGCCTTGACACCGCACATCTGGGTCCCTTCCCTTCACTGAGCAAGGTGGGCCCCAGCCGCTGCCAGTCGCTCAGGGCTCTGGTCCAGAAGCCTGGCCATGTCATCTGTAGAGGAGGAGGTCCCAGGTGGGTCACCTTGGGACTGGCCAGGAGGGCGCTGTCTCCAGAGACCTTCGTCAGTGCTGAAGCCAGCGGACTGCGGGCATTGAGGGGAGCGCGATGGCCCACCCTGTTCCCTGAGTCGCCCAGGTACAGGGACACATGGTTCAGGGCCATCTTCAAACGCGGTCGCTGTATCTGCCTCACGTCCCTGGGCCCAGGGCAGCCTCCACGCTCCCAGGTCAGTGCAGCCCGTGTCCGGCATGGACACGGCCTGCCCCGTAACCCTTCCTGGTAGACATGGCCTTCAACCAGTGCTCTCCTTGGAGTGCACGTTGACACCAGTTGGGAGAGAGTGTGACTGAAGTTTACTTGGGCGATGCCTGTGCCTGGGAGCGTGAGGACATGAGCTTTGGAGAGTGTGCAGTGGGACTGTCAGCGAGGTCCCCTGGGCCTCTCCGGGAGGGGGCGACCCCGAGATGGGGGCGGCAGCCCCGCAAGCTGATCCTGCTCTCTTAGTGGGCAACCTAGATGCTAAAGTGACCCAGGAGCTCCTTTCCCAGCCTTTCCAGCAGGCTGGGCCAGTGATCCAAGTGAAAATTCCAACAGATAAGGGTGGTAAACCAAAGCAGTTTGCATTTGTGAATTTCAAACAGGAAGTGTCTGTTCCTTAGGCCATGAATCTATTTAATGGGATAAAACTTTTTGGAGGGCCCATCAACTTGCAGTTTAGATCAGGGGGGCAGCCATGCCTCGCAGGAGGTTAGTTTGTCATATTCCCAGCATCATGTTGGAAATTCAAGTCCTGCCTCTCCATCTCCTAACAGACATGAAAGGACTGTGGATAACATGACTCCATCACCACAGGTCATTCCGAGATCTTTCTCTTCTCCAGAAAATTTTTAGAAACAAGCAGGGATGAACAATGTTTTGAGACAGAGGTCATATGGCAGGAAATTTGGTTCTCCACATCTTGATCGATCAGGATTTTCCCCATCAGTTCAGTCACATAATCATAGTTATAACGAGTCTCCAAGCTCCCAGTGGCGTCAAGATACACCATCATCACTGCGTAAAGCCAGGCAGAGTCCTCGTCCCTCCCTAGCAGACAGACACAGCAGCCGTGTGCAGCATTACAGAGGACCAGACGTGATGACTTCTATGCAGACAGGAATCGCGATGGCTGGAGCCATGACCACGATAGCAGAAGAGACAGCAGTAGAGCTGGGAAGTGACATTCATCTTGGAACTAACAAGTGTTCAAAGGACATTGTTTTCATAGGGTCATCCTAGGTCCCTTGGACTAAGTTGGTCTGGGAATGTTTTGCTCAAACTGTACAGAGCAGTTTTACAAGTTGCCACATTTCTTTATAAAAAAATTTAAACATATAGCTATAGTCTAATACAGAAATGAGAAGACTTGTGATTACAGTTTTACATTGATAGACTTTCACCTCAGCATTTCATGAAGAGGAAAGGGTTTTATGCAAAAGAAACTTCCACAATTCCTAATCATTTTAGAAATTGAGGAAGGCACATGTTATATTTATTGGTTGTATCGGAAAGCAAATATTTTAATGATGTATTATCTATTGTATTGCAAGAACCTGCTTATTAGTGAATCACATTGTGTGTCTATAATAGAAAACATTCAAGTTGGTAGTCTAACATATACTAGTATTTTGTTAACAGATGAGAAAATGGAATTTCAATGATTGGTTTTACTAACATTTGAGAAAGATTATTGGTGAAGTTTGGGATTAATTATATTGTTTAACTTCATGGAGAATGTAAGCTCATTGACTTGCTCTTTGAGTTTTGCCCTAATTTGATATCAAGTGTTAAAACTTCACTTCCTACCTCATTCTAAAACATTAGAACTTTCTCATTAAGTCATGTTTGACTGAATAACTGAAGTCAATCAGGAAGTTAAATATCTCTAAATGTACTTCTTTAAATTAAAAATTCAGTGTTAGTGTAAATTCTCCTTTTCAGGAAGAACGAAAGTGCAAATGCAGAGTCAGATACCATGGTTTACTGGAAGTATGCTTGTTTGGGAAAAGGTTCACAAAGCCTTAAGTGCTGCCTCCCTCTATTACTCAAACTTTAAAAATTTACAATTTTACAATTTTTAAAGTGCCCCGGCTATGTGTGCATTTTATTATAGGGATTGTACTTGTTGTCTTTTTGTTTGAACATTTGAAAGAGTTAAGTTTTACACACTTACTGATTTAAAGAATTTTAAATCCTGTTAAAACTTTTATGTATCAAGATGTTTCCCTTTCATTATAGAACTAGTTTGCACAAATTCACTCCTTCCTATATTTGGATCCTTTTCAATAACTATAGCTTTTTGTACTGGTACTTTTTAATATATTGAAAACAGAAAACAAAACAGAAAACACCGGGTGGGCCCGGTGCAGAAGCAGCGAGGGAAGACACGCTCGTGTGCGGAGGACATGGGTGGGCCGTTTCAGGGCATGGCTGCTGGTGACACGAGCACAGTGCTCACTCTCCTTTCGGTCGAGGGGATGAGGAAGAAGAGAAGGCTGGACTGCACTGCCTTCCTGGACAAGCCAGGTCTTCCCAGTAGCGCAGTAGGACAGACATCGGGGAGGACAGACAGGCTCACCAGCCAGGTTCATACTGCAGTTACCAGGACCCCATTCACATGGGAAGAAGGGCCCTGAGAGGCTAGCAACGGCCTCCCTGTGCAGGTCACTCTGGTCAGAGGCCTCAGTACATGTAGCCGCCGCGGGGGACACAGCTGCGTCGTGGGCTCTGAGCACACCTTGACCAGTGGCCGGAGTCCGGATGAGTGAGGCTCAAGGGCACTCTTGCTTGATGACCGCCTGGCAGGACTGGTGCTTTCATGTGTCTGGGTATCTGTCCTGATCTGCCCAGGGATCCTGCGAGCATCATTTGCTGAGGCTACCCCGGCAGTGGGAGGGACGTGGGCTGCAGACCTGAGACCTGGGTCCCACTGGAACTTGATTTCTGGGTGAGGCTTCGGACCGCCCCACCTCCTGTGAAATGGTTTCTCCAGGCCTCTCGTGGGACGTCCAAGGTTCAGTGACTTATGCTTCTCATCCTTTGAGGCACCGTGTGTCCTCTCTGTGGGCCAGGAGGAAGCCCTCCTCACGCCATGTCTCTCCCCACAGTGCAGCTCAGGGAAGCCACTTGACAGTCTGGGTGTTAGATTCACGTGGACTGGGCACAGGGAATGTCTCTAAATGGCAGCTGACCTCGCTGAGATAGAAAGGCTTGACCTTTAGAAAGATGAGAACCTCCAACGGGGCGGGTCCTCACTGGTGAGCCGCAGAGGCCTGCGCTATCGCCTGCGGCCCAGCTCCCGGCAGGCCTGACAGATGACCGCTGACGCTTCTCCTGACCTCGGGGTCCACTCGGGTCCCTCCTCTGCACACACAGGACTGGCAGGGGGTGCCGCCTCCCCGCATGACTCCTTAGCCCTGTCTCTCGGGTCCCATCCCCTGCTTCCTCTCTGGATCAGTTCCCTGTAGGACACCATGACAACCCTGCCACAGCCCTTGGAGGCCAGTCTTCGTTCTGAGCCCCTGATGGGAAGGAGGGGCCACAGTTCCCAGACCAGCGCCTTCCCTTGTCTGCTGCCAGGAGGCCCTTCTGCTGCTCCTTCCTCTCCTGCTCAGCCTGCTCCTGCCTGGCTGCATCATGGGTCCTCCCTAATGTTGGATCAATTTTGCGTCTCCACCATCAGCTACAAACCTCAGGGGACATGGCCCAACACTGACCTCCCTGGAGCCAGGGCAGGTCAGCCCCTGACACGTCCAGACAACATGGCCCTCTAGGAGGTGTCTGAGAAGGAGGACTAGGGTCAGCCAGGACAGGTGGCCCGGAGTCCCAGCGCCCCTGGTGCCAGCTCAGCTCTCCCACCGCCCAGTGTTGCCCAGGCTGTAGGCTCGTTTTGGTCTGTGTAACCGTAGTTCCCGAAGTTCATGTCCTTCTCTGTAACTCACGACCCTTCTCTAAGGGAGGACCTGAGAGAAGGTGTGTCCCCCTCACTTTGCAGTGACATACTAAGAGTTCATTCCTTCAGCCAGGAGTCCTGGTTTTGAGAGGAAGAGGGGCAGCCCTTTGGGGCCTATCCTAGGAACACAAGCACAACACAGGGGCTAATAGGTAGGCCCCTGGCACCCGCGTGCTCTGGGGACCTGGAGCCTGCCCACAGGAGCCCTTGGCCCAAGCCTGGTGCTTTGGGGGGGGACAGAAAGCCATCTCAGCCCAGTGAGCTCTCCCTAGAAGAATGGACGGCCTCCAGGGAAGGACAGGAATGAGGGCTCCAGTTCCAGGGCAAAAAGAAGCAGACAGAGAAAGATGAGGATGTCCAGCAGGGGACGGTGGGACGTGGGGCTGTCACATCTTCAGACCAGAATTAGCCACGCCAGATATGCAAAGGTTGGACATAACATTCCTTTCACTGGGAAAGAAGGGGCGGCAGGGGAGAAGGATTAACAGTAAGACAGGGAGGAGTGCCCTGACCAGTTTGGCTCAGTGGATAGAGCATCGGCCTACGGACTGAACGGTCCCAGGTTCGATTCTGGTCAAGGGCATGTACCTTGGTTGCGGGCACATCCCCAGTGCGGGGAGTGCCGGAGTCAGCTGATCGATGTTTCTCTCTCATCGATGATTTTGAGACTCAATCCCACTCCCTACCTCTCGGTAAAAAAAAATCAATAAAATATATTAAAAAAAAAAAAAAAAAAGACGGGGAGGGGTAAAAAAGGTGGGAGGAAGAGGGGTCACACACCCCAGGCCCTGACTGAGAGAGGAGACTTAGGTTGACCCATTGCCATGTGTTTGGCTCTGTTGCATCCACGCTGTGGGGCTCTGGGCAGATCACTGGACTCCCTGGGCCGGTGCCCTTCTGTGCATGAGGGTGAGTGACCGCTGCACAGGGCCTTCCTCCTCAGGGCCGGCTCTGGAGCAGGGGCTTCCAGCAGAGCAGATGCCTGCTTCCCTGCTGAGCCCAGACTTTGTGCTAGGAAGTGGGGCAGCGATAAGGAAGGAAAAGAAAGATGTTCTCACTTGTGAGAAAGACTCAGACACGTGGCACGTTTCAGCGCCTTTTGCTGTTGGCCCTGTCTGGGTGTGGCTGCCCCTTCCTCGTGTCCCCATATTGGGGCAGGGGGCTCGATGTGGCTACAGGGTGCTTTGAGGGCAGGAATATGAGCCCCCCTGTGCCCGAACTCCCCCTCATGGGGAAGAAGCTGGCTGCCTGCTGCTTCTGGAGGAGCCTGGAGACTGTGCCCAGACCTGTGAGATAAGGCAGGACGGCCCTCGGCCCAGGAGAAGTAGGCAGAGCTGGCATTAGAGCAGCGGTCCTTCCGGGAGTTTGTAAACCTACCTGTGCCAGGCCGCCCCCAGCCAGGTGAATGAGCAGGCTCTCGGTCCTGCTGCTCACAGGGTTGCTGGGCATCTGGAGGTCCTGCCCCCAGAGGATCTAGTCAGTGGCCTGAGGGTTGGGGTGTTTAAAAGCTCTGAGATCCACCTGATCTTCAATCGTGGGGATGCTCTGTTTTAGTTTTAGAGCCGTCATCCCAAACCAGCAGCATCAGGTCACAAGTCCAAATGCAGGTTCTTGGGCCACAGCCCAGTCGGACCGTGTCAGAAGCTCTGAGGGTGGGAGGGGTCAGCTCTTGTTGGACCTGACACCTGCCAGGTGTGTGCTGAGCACTTTGCCCTGACAGAAGCGGGTGCCCGTGCCTGCTGCTTGCTGGCCCTGTCAGTTACAGAAACCCGCTCGTGGTCACATTGTTAGCAGGGAGCAACCCTTTCCCCCTCCCGGCTGGTCATGAGTTTGGTGTCAGTGGGAAGGGACAGCAGCACGGGGCTCGCCTGGGAGTCGCACCTCAGGTCCCACCCTGAGTCGGAATCTGTGTCCATCACGGCGTTCAGGTGTCAGGCACAGAGTGGGAGATGTGCGGGTCCAGGCAGTTCATGTTCAGGGAGTGGGCACTGGTGGGTCCCGCAGAAGAGCTCTGTGTCGGGTCGCTGATTGGGCAGTCGTCCAGGCAGGACGGAGGTGATCTGGCCTGGGCGGCAGTGGTGTGTGGAGTGGGGGAGCCGCATGGGGAACGAGGACAGGCCTTGGTGGCCCATTTACTTGGAGGGGGGAGGAGGGAGAGAGATGGCAGAAGACCCCTCTGAGCAGCTGGATGAATAGGATTGTCACCAATCGGGTGAAGTCCCTGTAGGACACCCAGTGGTGGCTGCTGGCACCAGGAATGTGGCCTGACCCTCAGGACAGTAGTGGACAAGGCCTAAGACGGAAGCAGTGAGAGTGAGCAGTGGACAGCTGGGAGGGAAGCTGACCGATTTTTGTCCATGGCTTTTTCACTACCATGAGCTGGACGTGCACACCATGGGCTGAGAGATGATGGTCTAGGGTGTGGGGAGCTCACTGCACAACTAGGCCTGACCTGGGCAGCGGCTTAGGGACACCACCCAGGCCCCAGGCTTCTCCCTTCCTGCTCTGCAGTCTTGGCAGTGGCTGTTGTACCTCCCCAAGAAGTGGGCAGGAAGGTTTTCCCTTCAGAAAAGGCCTGATCAAGTGTTCCGTGGGACTGACAGGTTGCAGGTTTGCTTTAAAACATAGTTCACTTCCTGAAACTGACTTTTGCACGGGCTGGGTCTTTGGCTCTGCAGATTGAAGACTTGCGGGTCCAGATGGAAAAAGAAAAGCAGACCAGTCAGGACCTGGAGACCCTCAGTGAGGAGCTGGTGGAGGAGAGAGAACAGCTGCTCCGTGACATAGAGACCCTGAAGGCTGAGAAAGCCCAGGAGGTAGGCCCTCCAGTGCCATGCCTGCCCCCTCACCCTGGCCTGCAAGAGGGAGAGACCAGGATCACTGCCATGTCCCGGGAATCCAGCAATGATTCCTGGGTTACCAGTTTCCTCCCTCAGCTGCAGCTCAGACCAGCAATTCCAGCCACAGCAGGGTGTGGGGACAGTAATTGACCGCAGGGACACTGGCATTCTTGTTTTTGATGGTGATGACTTGGGGGAGTAGAGGGGCTGAGAGGTGATGGTCAAGGGTGTGGGGAGCTCACACACCCAGGGATAGTCTTGTTAGGTGCAGGGGAGGTGCTCCTGGCATTGGCGGGGAGAGGCCAGGATGCTGCTAAATGTCCTGTTGCACATGGGACAGCCTGCAGGACAAAGCATGATCCCGTTCCAAATGTCCAGCATCATTAAGAACCCTGGCAAACCTCCAGGGTTGATCCGCCTCAGAGTATAAGAAGTCCCAGGGTAGGCACCCAGTGCTGGTGTAGGGGCCCAGGGATGCCATCCCAGCCTCAGGCTTCTCCCTACCGGCTCCGCAGTCATGGCAGTGGCTGTTGTACCTCCCCAAGAAGTGGGCAGGAAGGTTTTCCCTTTCAGAAAAAGCCTGATAAAGTGTTCTGTGGGGCTGACAGGTTGCAGGTTTGCTTTAAAACAAAGTTCACTTCTTGAAACTGACTTTTGCACGGGCTGGGTCTTTGGCTCTGCAGATTGAAGACTTGCGGGTCCAGATGGAAAAAGAAAAGCAGACCAGTCAGGACCTGGAGACCCTCAGTGAGGAGCTGGTGGAGGAGAGAGAACAGCTGCTCCGTGACATAGAGACCCTGAAGGCTGAGAAAGCCCAGGAGGTAGGCCCTCCAGCGCCATGCCTGCCCCCTCACCCTGGCCTGCAAGAGGGAGAGACCAGGATCACAGCCATGTCCGGGAATCCAGCAGTGATTCCTGGTTTACCAGTTTCCTCCCTCAGCTGCAGCTCAGACCAGCAATTCCAGCCACAGCAGGGGTTGGGGACAGATTTTGCCCCCCAGGCACACTGGCAATCCTTTTGTTGTTTTGTGTGTTTTTTTCAATCTATTTTTTATTTATTTCAGAGAGGAAGGGAGAGGCAAAGGGTGAGGGTGAGGGAGAGAGAGAGGGAGAGGGAGAGGGAGAGAAACATCAGTGATGAGAGAGAATCATTGATTGGCTGCCTCCTGCACACTGCCTAGTGCGATCGAACCAGCTCCTGAGAATGTGCCCTGACAGGTAATTGAACTGTGACCTCCTGGTTCATAGGTTGATGCTCAACCACAGATCCACACTGGCTGGGCAGCACTGTGCATCTTGTTTATGATTGTCATGACTGGGGTGAGGAGAAGGGAGGTGCTCCTGTCTGTGCTCCTGGTGGCGGTGGGAGAGGCCAGGATGCTGCTAAATGTCCTGCAGCACATGGGACAGCCCGCAGGACAAAGATCCCCCTTCAAGTGTCCAGCTCCACGCTCTGAGCCCAGGCAAACCTCCAGGGCTGGTCCGCCTCACACGACAAGATATCCCAGGGTAGGCAGCCTAATGCTGGGACAGCGGCTCAGGGACGCCACCCAGTAGCCAGGCTTCTCTCTTCCTGCTCTGCCAGTCTTGGCAGTGGCTGTTGTATCTCCCCAAGAAGTGGGCAGGAAGAATGTGCAGGGTGAGGAGAAAGAGGGAATGCCTCCCAGTACCCTCTGTGAACATCTCATTCGCCTCACCTGACACATGACTAACCCGACTGCAAGGGAGGCTGGGTATCAGGTACCTGAGTTCTTCAGCGTCTCTAGTAGAGAATAAAAGGGGCCTTGGAATGGTGCTGTGTAGACTTAAGAGACATGCATCCACCCTCCCCCCGATATGACTTCCAGTCTAGGAGGCTGAATGACAGGTGACAAGCCAGGTGACTTGAGATGTGTGCTATTGAGGAAATATACGTGGGTCCAGGGAGAGTCTTGTTAGGTGCAGGACATTTAGAATCGTGGTGCAGGGCTTCCCTGAGGAGCTGTCAATCACTTTGAGCCCTGGAGGATGAGAAGGAGCCAGTGATGCTGGAGGCCAGGGGTTGGGACAGGTGAGCATTCACAGCAGAGGGAAGATTATGTGCAATGTCTGCAGGGGAGAGTGGCTTGAGCAGCGGCCACGGGGGTGGGAGGCCAGCTCGTTGGGCCCCTGTGTATCCAGGGTCAAAAGCACCAAGGAAATCACTGTCATTGTCTTAAGTAAGAGGAGCTGTGGTCTCTGTTTCTAAAGCATCAGCTGCTGTGAATGTGTTTAGACTTGAAATGTCTGGGTAGGGATCTCCATGCCCTTCACCTTGTGTCCATATCAGGCCTCTGGGAAACGTTAGGACGTCCTTTGGGTCCATGAGTTGATGGTCGTTCCAGGCCTACACGTTAGGCCCCCAGTTTGGACTGAAATCACGCCTGTGTCATTTCCATTGTGCTTTCCTGTAGATCAAGGACTTTGACCAAGTGGTGTGTTCGCTGCGGGAGAGTTCACAGGCCAACAGCAAGGCCCGCGTGAAGGACATCGATAATGAGAACAAAGTCCTGCACCAGGCGGTCATGGAGACCAAAAGCAAACTGAGCATGATGGAGTGGGAGCGGCGGCAGCTGCATCGGGACCTGGAGCACGTGAAGCAGCAGGTGGCACGGGCACAGGAGCTGGAGCAGGTGAAGGAGCAGGCGGCGCGGGCACAGGAGCTGGAGCACGAGCTGCACCGGCTGCAGGAGGAGAACGAGAAGCTGGCCACGGTGGTCAGCTCCCGGACGACGGCCCCCGAGAGGGTCCGTGCCCTGGAGCGGGAGAGCCAGGGCCTGTTGCTGGAGAACCAGAGGCTGCAGATGACTCTGGACACCCTGCAGACCGAGAGTCTGGAGCGGGACCAGCAGCTGGACACCAGGGTAATTCTGGCCTCAGAATGAGTGAGGACGGGTTCCTCCCTGGTCAGCTTTCTGATAGTTTGAATGCTGTGGGATGGGTGTTCTGTAATATCAGTTACATGGGTGGGTAGTGCTGTTCAGGTACTCTATATCCTGACTGATTTCCTATGTACTTCTCAAAGTAGTCCAAGAGGGAACCCAAGGAGCTTATCCAGAGAAAGGGCACAAACTGCCCAAGAGATGTCACATGTGCAGACAGGGGCCCAGGACTAAGCTTAGGCCCATGTGACAGTCCCTTTATGCCGCGGGCCCTTCCCAGAGCAGTTCCTTAAGTACTGGTAGAACTGTCCTCAGAACGGCTGGGTTTTTGCCTGTCCTGAGGGTCCTGCTATTTTGGTGCCTGCACTTGACCCGCTCTTGGCCCCCTCACTTTGTGTGGGGACGTGGGGATCCAGAGCCTGTGGTTCCCCTGGGCCTTCACCTGGTGAGGCATCATCACCTTCTCCCTCCCGGCAGGCGGAACTTTCCACTCTGAGCTCCCAGAGTGCCTCGCTCACTGTGCTCAGGGAGCAGAACACGCAGCTCCAGCACCAGCAGGCAGCCACAGAGAGGGAGCTTGAGACCCTGCAGGAGCAGCACGAGCAGCAGGCAGCAGCCCACGAGGCCCAGCAGCAAGACCACCCCTGCCTGGGCGCGCTCCATGAGCACCTGTCTGAGGAGCACGAGGCCCTCATGCACCAGTACAGCTGCCAGAAGACGCTGCTGCGTCCGACCCTGGAGCTGCAGAGCAAGGCGCTCGGTGACAGGTGTGTGCCTGTGTCTGGTGGGTGACTGGCCGGCTCCCCCGGGCTCCTGTCCCCCCTTCACTCTGGCCCCTTGTGTTTCCTCTGGTCCCGCTGCTTCACAGTCAAGAGAAGTAAATGCACCATTACCCTCAGCGATGTGGAGTTGGTGTGGCTGGAGACTGAGGGGGAGGTGGGTGGGGAGAAGGGTGAGCCCAGTTAATCCCAGCTCAGGGAATCCAGGTGTCAGCATTGGGGTCCCAGCTCCCCTGGGGATTCCTACCTCTTCCTTTTCTCTCCAAACCAAGAACAAGGAAGGGAAGTTCACCACACCTGCCGATGTTCAGGGCCCTGCCTTACCTAGCTCCCCAGGCCTATTCCCTGCCAAAGTCTCAAAGTCTGGGCTTCTGATTTTCTTCTTTTACTTTTAAGTTTGGAAACTGTTGAATATATGTAAGTGTATGGAATAGTATAGTGAAAGCACTGTGTTCCCATCTCTTCCATCAGTGCTTATCCATACTCTGCCATTCTCATGTCACCTCTACCTCTGACTCTTCATACTCCTTTTTTTAAGGTACAATTGATGTACCTTGAAATGATACATCTTAACTTTGTGCTCTTGCCAAATCAGAGCTTTATGTGCATGTCGTCAGCCAACGTGGGCCGAGCTCCTGCCGTGGCAATCCCTGATTGCAATGGCCCCGGCAGGAACAGTGGGACCCAGGGCCTGGGGAATGTGTCATGTGCACAGGACTCCAAGGCAGGGATGAGAGAGGGAGAGATGCACTAAAGAGAGGCTCTCCCACACTTGGAGCAGTGCAGGGGGGAGCTGTCCATTTCCTGTGCTTGTGATGCGGCCCTGCTGAGTATTTCCCTTGCCTCTGCCTCAGCAAGATGCTAAGCAAACTCTGGGGCTTCGGTGGGAGCAGCTGAGGTGCAGGGAGTTGGCATCACAGGGACCAGGGAGGGCATTGCGATTGCAGAGCCTGCTGAGGGCACCTGCTGCTGCCTTAAGCATGGAGGCGATGACGTCTGTTACTCTCTCATCCAGTGCTTCCTGTGGACTCTCTCTGGTGCCTTCCACCCCCTTTCTCCACCCAGATCTCCATCCTTCAGGGGTGCTGAGACGTTTGCTCCCATCAGGCCCTCGTTCCTTCCAGCCAGAATGCGCATCTTCTGCCTCTTGGCATCTCCATCTCTGCCTCCTCCACATCCATTCTGTGTTAGCGATCACCCACTGGGCGTGTGGTGCTGTGTGACTTGGTGGGAATGTACCCGACTGACTAATGATGGGAGCCTCATGTGGTGCCCACCCCTCTCCAGGTGCTGCGGTCCTTACCCTCAATGCCCTATGATAACCGTGTGGATATATTCTTACGTCTGTTCACATGGGAAGGTTTGTGCAGGTGGCATTTGACTGGTCTGAAGGAGGAGTGCTTGTTATTCTGCCTGTAGCTCCTGGCTTGATAGACGTACTGGGTGACTCAGTAGATTTTGCAGGTTGGACAGAGAGCTGGAGGCCCTTGGTCTGTCTGCAGAAGGGCTGCAGGTTAGAGGGGGAGGTGCCTGGAACATAAGCCGGTGGCGGCTTTGCAGTCTCCCTGGGTGTCCATCCCTAGCGGCTGTGTTTCCCTTCAACAGCTACAAGGACCAGCTCCAACATGAGGCGGCGCTGGAGCAGCTGGGGAAGCTCTTGACCACCCAGCGGGAGGCTCTGCAGCAGGAGCAGATGACCAGTGCCATGGCCGCCGAGGAGAACCAGAGGCTGCGGCGAGATCTGGACAGGTAACCGCCAGGCCCCTGCAGCGCCTCTGCCAGGATGTCATTCAGTCCCACTCACCTAGCACCCGATGAGCTGAGCTCAAGGGAGACCCCTGGTGATGGTGCATCTTTACCAACCCTGCCATGGTAACAGCTGGTGGCAACAAGGTAGAGGGGACTGCAGCTGGTGGCTGGAAGGAAGGACTCGGGCAGCTGGGGTGGTGCATTGTCTAGGTTTGGATTACCTCCCCTCCCACATTTATGATGCTGATGACTGTTGGGCACGGACATGTGCATCCTCTAACACTAGCGCCCCCATGAGGGAGAGAGGCTCGGTCCTCAGCATTCTCGCACCCCCATTTGTGAATTCACCTCCTCGCTGAAATGTACTGGTGACCCCCAAATCGGTGCCCGTGGCCATTCATGTACATGCCTGGAGTGGGAGATGCTGGAGTTGCCTGATGTGCACATTTGCAGCTGAGGTTGAACAAGGCCTTTCACCCTGCCCTTCTTCCAGCTCTCACAAAGGAGCTCCTCTTCGTGGTCCATTGAATGGCATGGTGATCTATTTGTGCTCTGTGGGGGCGATTTCCCCCTATGAAAAGGCCCCCAAATGGAGTGCTGAAGTGCTGTCTAGTGTTCCCAGGTACAAGGCTGTGCTGGGCCTCATGGGGAATATACGAGTGGCACACAAGTGTCATTCAGGCCCAGGTATGGAGCTGTTGGCTGTGAGTGTATTACAGGAGCCGTCTTTATGTCTTGATCAGTAGACAAAATGTGACCAGAGACTCCCAGGAACCGGTGGGAACAGTTTCAGTACACACTAATTCAGTGTCTGGGTGGCTGTGTAGAACAATATACTGGGAATCATGAGAATTGGCTGAGGTATTGTTATTCTTTAAAAAACCACAGCAACAGAGGAGGAAACAGGCTCAGGGAGATGACACAACTTGTTCAAGCTCAGTGCTCCTAGTTAGTGGCACAGGCAGGATTCAAATCCAGGTCTTGCCTCAACCCAGAGGCGTGACCATATGAAGCCTTCCTTGGCACAGCCCTGATATAACATGTGTTGTGGGGCTGTAAACTCAGCTGCCTGCAGTGGCCGGGCAGGTCCAGCAGGTGGGGAAGGAGAGTCAGCGATAGACCAGGCCCTGGTGGAGAACACACCTGGCTAAAGGCTGTCAGCTGTGATGCAGGCCAGGCTGCCAGGTCATCTTTCTTTATGCTTTTTCCCCCCGCCCCTGAGAAAAAGAAATCTGAATGTGGATGTGAAGCTTAAAACTTTTGAATGTCCATAAACTACTTACGTTTGTTTGTTTGTTTGTTTGTTTAAAAAAAGCTGCTTTTTTGATTAGGACAGAGGGCTGGGAGGACCTGGAAACATTTCTGAGGCCGGGGCCCTTAAACTTAAGCCCGGCAAGTATTCACAGGACCACAACAGAGGAAACTTTTCATCTTTCCTAGCTTTATATTATTTTATTTTTTGTAGTTGACTTTATTAGAGAGACATCAATTAATAAAACCATACATGCTTTAAAATGAAATAAAGTAAATGTAAAAAATTTTTAAAAAGCCGTGTGGGCCAAACTTCACATACCTGTGTTCAAATTGAGTCCATGAGCCTCTGGTCGTAGGAGATTTTTGGTATAAATCTTCGCCCAGGAATCTCAGTCGGGTAATGATGATGATGCTGTTGGTGATAATTTCAGTGGATTTACGTAACACTCCAGAATCTCCTATTTCCTTTATTTCAGGTGTTGAAATTAGAATGGGGCTTGGAATTGGGGAGAAGAGCCGGGCATAGACACAGAGTCTTAAAGTAAAGATGTTCTGATTCAGTGTTTAAGTATTCGAATCAAAGAACCCTTTTTTTCCAAGTAGGCAGATGTGCCAAAGCATAGAAAGGACTTTTACAAGGATTCTCTGTTGAAGTGGTGTCTGAGCCTGCCTGTCCTGTCTCCTCAGCCCACAGTGGGGCACCTGGGGTAGCCTCTAGAACCCCAATGAACACAGTTTGAAAACTGCTGATTTTGTTCAACCCTTCATTAATGCATGAAAAAAGCTGAGGCCCAGAGAGGTTGCGGTTTTGATTAAGGTTGAACAACTGGGACAGAGGCTGGGAGTGCTCCTTAACCCTTGGCCCTGTGTATCTCCACCCCCAGGGCCAATTTCCTGCACCAGCAGCTGCAGGGGGAGCAGGAGGAGCTGCAGACCCACAGCAAGAAGCTACAAACCTCCCTGAACGACATGCAGCTGGAGATGAACTGCTGGCAAGACCAGTGCAACTGGCTTAGGGGGAAACAGGAGGAGCTGCAAACCTCCCTGAATGACAGGCAGCTGGAGATGAACCGCTGGCAGGCCCGGTACAAGGGGCTGAAGGGGGAGCATGAGCAGCTGCGAGCCCTCACCAAGGAGCTGCGACCCCTCACCAAAGAGCTGCAAGCCCTTGCAAAGGAGGTGTCTGCCAACAACAAGGAGCTGCAAACCTCCCTAAAGGACACGAAGCTGGAGGTGATTCACTGGAAGGCCCTGTATGAGGGGCTGAAAGAGGAGCAGGAGGAGCTGCAGATCCACACCAAGGAGCTGCAAGCCTCCCTGAACGACACACAGCTGGAGGTGAACCACTGGCAGGCCCAGTATGAGGGCCTGGAAGGGGAACAGGTGGAGTTGCAGACACACACCAAGGAGCTGCAAACCTCCCTGAAGGGCACGCAGCTGGAGGCGAACCGCTGGCAAGCCCAATATGAGGGGCTGAAGGGGGAGCAGGAGGAGCTGCAGATCCACACCAAGAAGCTGCAAACCTCCCTGAACGACAAGCAGCTGGAGGTGAAGTGCTGGCAGGAGCAGTGCAAATGGCTGAGGGAGGAGCTCCAGAGCATGGACATCTCACTGACAGAGCTGGACAACCACTGCCAGGTGAGGCCGGCTGCTACAGGGCCTCGGCACCCTGTGTGGGCCTGTTCCCTGGGCTGACGCCTTGGGCTCAGCCTGGTCTGAATGGGTCCTCATTGGCATCTCTGCTCAAAGAGTGTGTGTGAACGTCTCACAGAGGCGGAGGGGAAGCCAGAAGCATGTGTCTGGGATGAACACCATGACTGGCAGGGGTGTGCTACAGAACACCTTTCACCTGATCTTCGCTTTCTGCAGGGTCGGGGCGGTGCATGGAAACAGCCAAGTACCGTTTTCTTTCCGTCCTCTCGGCCGAGCACTCTGCTCTCCGTGTCATCTCATTGAATTCCCACAATGATCTGTGAGCTGGGGTTCCCATCCTTGTCCCTCTGAAGCAGCGGGTTGGAACCCCGTTTGTCTGAAGCCAAAACTTGGGACTTTCCTGCTCACCAACTGCGATGATATTGTAGAGCAGGAGGTGGCCAGCCTCGGTCCCCAATTCAGGTCCAGCCCCACGCCTGCTTGTGTACGACTGTGAACCAAGAATAGCTTTCACAGTGTCTAATGGTTGGGCAAAATAAAAAGTAGGATAATATTTGGGGGCAATTGAAAGTGATATGAAATTTAAAAGTCCGTGTCCACGGATAAAGATTTTTGGTTTGTTTTTTTAAACACAGCCACACCCATGCGTGAACGCTGTATCTCTGGCTCCTTTCCCGCTGTAATAACAGAGTTTAACGGTTGCAGCAGAGACCACTGTCGGCCTGGAAAGCCTCACATATTTAGTGCCTCGCTCGTGACAGGAAAAGCCTGCCAACCCAGCCTAGAGCAGAGATGTCCAACAGGAATACAATGCAGGCCACCACATGTGATACTCAACTTTCTAGTAGCCATATTCAAAAAGTAAAATGAGACAGTGGGATTAATGTAATGGTCTATTTTATTTAGCCATTATATTTAAAATGTCACCTGTAACCCTGAAAGGTTATTAATGAGATATTTTAATAATAGGTTTTTATTGGTTTTTTGAGAGAAACCTCAATCGGCTGTCCCTGTATACCC
Source organism: Corynorhinus townsendii (assembly GCA_026230045.1). NCBI lineage: Eukaryota > Metazoa > Chordata > Mammalia > Chiroptera > Vespertilionidae > Corynorhinus > Corynorhinus townsendii. The sequence goes on along the minus strand of JAPDVU010000007.1, from coordinate 107,296,973 downwards.
TCTACTGGGGAATGGAGCAGGAAATAAACTGCTGATTTCTTGGTGCATGGGGACACACTCAACCAACTGAGCCACAGCTTCAGGAAGCTTATTCAAGAGATATTTTACATTATTTGTAAATTGTTATTAAGTCCACAGAACATATTATGTACTTTGCACTTCTGGCTCGTCTCAACTCAGACTGGCTGCGTTTTCAGTGCTCAGCGGCTACACGTGGCCACTGGCTGCCTAAGTGGACGGTGCAGTGGCAGAAGGCTTGGCCATCCCCATGGCATTGGCCGCATTGGTCATTCCAGCTGACACAGATAATACCAAAGTGGCGATCTTTGTGCACGGCGCCTGTTTCTTCTTTTGGAAGTACATTCCCAGCAGTGGAATCGCGGGAGCTTGTGGTGTTTGAGACATTGTCCATCTGTGTTTTAGCTGCTCTCCCGTGTCCAGGGGAACTTGGAGAGAGAAAACCGTCACCTGCAGAGCGAAGTCCGAAGATTGAATGAGCAGAAACAGAGGCTTCTCCAGGAGGACATGGAGAACAAGGACCAGCAACAGGAGGAGCAGCTACAGTAAGTGGGAGGGGTGTGGGCTGATGGATGCCCATCAACAGAGGGGCCGTGGCTTCCAGCTCCAGGATTAGACAGTGCCCTTCTGGGCAGCAGAGAATCCCTGGGTGCATTGGTGTCCCCAGGGCAAGGGGACAGACCATCTTACCAGCTCATCCTTCTCTTGCTTTCCCTGGAATCGTTCTAGATCTCTGCAAGTAGAGGTGGTTGGCTTTGTTGGCATTTCAGAGACACTGACCCCCTGCCAGAAGCTTCTTAATCTGCTTTTGGGATTAAGTTCATTTTGAAAAATACCACAGTGATACAGAGAGGTCCTAGGTAGGGAAGGACTTCAGCTCGCAGGCTGAGCCCTTTCTGTGTCCGTGTTTCCCCTAATGGGCTGGAGAGTGGGTTGTTGGTGCACAGTGGCCGTCCTCCCTCTGCCAACATTGACTTTGCCGACAGTCCTGGCTTTGGCGTGGGCCCCGCGAGGTGCACAGAACCAGTTACGTGGTCTCCAGGAACCAGTAGGGATGATGGGATGTGAGCAGAGCTGTGTGAACACCAGACAGATGTTGAGAGGCTCCATGGAGGTAGAAGGAAGTGTGGTGGTGGGAGTTGGGGTTCTGATGCTGACACAGATGGGCAAAGGGCTAGCCAGTGTGTGTGTGTGTGTGTGTGTGTGTGTGTGTGTGTGTGTGTAGGGGAGAGGGTGGGGACGTGAGGGTGGAGCATGGTGTGGTCTGGGTGCAGGGAAGGTGCAGGGAGTGTCAGGAGGGAAGGCTGAAGGGGCAGCGCTCAGCCATGGAAGGCTTCCATGCCAGTAAGGAGTCGGATTCACTGGGAAGTGTGTGTTTAAGGGATGCTGGTGTACAGGGCCTAGGAAGCTGCCAGAAATGTGGGCAGGAGGAAGAGCCTTGGTGCTGGAAACCTCGTGGTCTGGAAGTCAAGTAATCTGAGATGCATCTTGCGGGTCCCGGGTGGTCATCACCCCTCGGTGCTGTGCTGCGGGGACTGTCCTTCCTTGTGATCGGGAATGGCTGGCCAGTGTGGGACAGAGGGCCATGAGCACGGTGACCGCGGGGCGCCGTCCCAGCTCCCTGGGGTGATGCTGCTGCTCACTGTTTTCCCAGATTCGTCTGCTCATCTACAGGGGGCTCGCCACCTACCAAAGATGGTTGACATGGAAAACTGCACTGCCGTTTTGGGGTAGAAGTGAGAGTTTGTAGCCTCAAGTTGGCTCTCTGTAACACTGCTGCTAAAAATGACCAGCAGAGGCTGGGCAGGTGTGAACTAGAAGAGTGGGGACCTGGTACCCTGGGGGATGATCTGATGATGCTTTTGCATTAGAAAGTGTCGCAGGAGGCCAGGGAGTGGGCAGGCTTCCTGAGGCTGCTCTGAGCAGAGTCTTCCTCAGCCCTAGGATAGCTGGGCCATGAGTTTGTGGGGCTGGGGGGCGGCCGAGAGAACAGAATAACACAGACAACAAGAACAGAGGCCGAGCCAAGGGCGCTGGGAGCAGAGCGGGTCAGGATCCAAGGGCCCAGTGGTTTGCAAGCGATCACTTTTCACGGGTGCTGCCTTTACGGTGACCTCGCGGGAAAGCCCTCAGAATAGGTGGGGCCTGGGCACCTTATGACCGAAGGAGCCTGAGCAGCTGCCTGGATGGCGAGGACTCACTTTCAAGCAAGGAAAGCTGGGGTCTGAGCTGTCATGGCCACATGGGTGAGGAGAGGCAGGAAGAGGACCGACGCCGGCGGCCCAGTGGGGGACGCTGTACAGCGAGCACTGCGTGCACAGCTCCTAGACACACAGAACGAAAGCCTGCCATGCCTTCTGCTTCAGGAAGGCCAGCCTCCCTCTCCCAGGAGCAGGGGTGCCCTCTGGCAGCCCAAGGTTTAAGAGGTGTCTCTCTGGTCCTTTCTGCCTTCTTGAAAATGTGAACTGACTTCCCACATTTAGAAATTAAGAGGTTTTGCTTCAGAGCCGGGGCTCCTGGATCCTTCGGGAAAAGCAATCAGAAGCTCTGCCACATGGAGAGCGGGGCTCCGTTTGCACGCCCTGCGTTAGGTCCCACGTGGCACCATGCGGTCAGCCTTGCCGCAGGCCCCACACTCCCCTCCGTTCCTCCCAGGGCGCTTTGCTCCTTATCTTCTCTGTCTGGCCCACGAAGAGCTTTGAGTTTTCTTCCCTGGAAGTGTGAGCACAAGCACAACATTGGAGTGGGTCCAGGTTGGAGGTGTGACTTTGCTAAACTGACCGTTTTCACCTGATGCCAGTCTAACTCACGGAGGGCAGACCCCTCCCCTCCACTAAAGGCATCCTTGGTCTGCACCCACAGGAGCTAGCCTAGCCCTGTGTCCTACCCGAGTGCCCAACGTCCTGAGCTGACCTGGCCGGAATCCCCGGAGTTTCCCAGCTTGAGTTTCAGGTGGTTCAGGGTCTGCTCTACTGAGGTGACCTACAGCCTGATCCTAGGTGGTCAGCCGGTCCCCTCGATGTGCTAGGGGTCCTGGACCCACGGCACCTGCATCTCCCCCCATATTCCCAACTCTGCAGTCATGATGGTCATGAGCACTGTGATGTCTGAGTCTCAGAAACACAGCGGCTCCTCCTGGGCCAGGTCCCAGGCAGGGCTGATGAGTCAATTTATGTGTTTTATTTTAAAAACCAGATTGTTTTCCTCTCTCCTCTGTTAGAGAAAAATTAAATGGTTCACAGAACCTAAATGGACACCTGGAAGACAAACGCAGGGCTCAACACAAGCTCCATGATCCAGCGCCAAAGAAGTGAGTTGATCTAAGCGTCAGTAACTTACACACAGAACAGAAGCTTGCTCTTTCACGAGTAGGGAAAGCTGTAGCATCTAGAGCAGTGACCAGATTGTTGGGCCCGTACCTTCCGCTGTATGGCAGCTGTCCTGTGTGCAGGTCCCGCCCAGCACGGACAGAATTTAGACTTTCTTTCGGTCCCGCCCTCCGTACTCAGGGTTATCCTATGCGGGATGGTGAATGCCAGCTGGCTAGGAGCCTATTTAAGGGGCAGAGAGTCTGTGCTTTTAGAGCCACTAAAGCAGGCATCTCAGGTTTGATCTCAAGACTGTGGGACCTACAAAACCATGTTTCTGTTTTGGGAAGGAAGCTTGGGTCAGACGCCTGGACCAGCATCCCAGTCTTCAAGCACAGGAACTTTTGTTCGGACCTCCATTCCTCTGGGTTAACTGGACCCCCTCGCCCAGGGCAGGTTCACAAACGCTTTCCCATCTGCAGAGAGCAGCAGCCCCAGTGATGGGCCGGCTCGGTCCCCGAGACTGCCGGCCTCCGTCCAGCAGGGCTTCTCCTGGGCCCCGGCCTGAGCCCAGGAACTGGACCTTCCCATTGTCCTGTCCGAGCCCAGCCTTGAGGTCCAATCACCATGAATCCGGCAGGGCCTCTCTGTGGGAATCACAGAACCACAGCATTTCAGAACCTCTACCTGACCCTGCTGTTGACAGGGAAATAGAGGCACCAATGAGGAAATGGAGTGGCTTGTGTATGCACAGTGCTGTTTCGTGGCAGAGCAGGATCAGAACCCAGCTGTGGTCCTTGTTACATTAGAATGCCTCATTTCCTGTTAGCCGCTGCGCAGCGTATGACCCTTTACATTCACTGTTTTCATTCATTGACTTATTTGTTTAATCCTCACCCGAGAATATTTTTCCCATTTATTTTTAGAGAGAATAGAAAGGAGGGAGGGAGGTGAGGGGGTTGGGAGAGAGAGAGAGAGAGAGAGAGAGAGAGAGAGAGAGACATCGATGTGAGAGAGACACATCAATTGGTTTCCATCTGCGCACACCTCGACCGGGGCTGGGGATCGAACCTGCCACCCAGGTATGTGCCCTGGACGGGGGATAGAACCCACCACCCTTCAGTGCTCAGGCTTATGCTCCAACCACCAGGCAACCTGGCCAGGGCTCACTGTTTCTACTTGAAGAGGCCCACTCTCCTGCCCTCTTCCCCTCACCCAGGCTCCTCAATGCCGGGAACAGGCAGAGTATGCCAGCCTATTCCCCGTATTATTAACTTTAGCAGAAAATGAGGAGGTCCCTGGCCCTTTCTGAAAACGGCATTTTGGTGGAATTTTGCCAACCAGCATGATTAGGTCAGCACAGCACCACTTCCTGCACTTGGCACAGTAATGGAGAGCTGAGAGCTGGGTTGGAGGTTCTGTTTTCCCGAGGGGCTAGTGTGGGTTCCTGCCATGAGGAAGGCTTCACCATCCCTGGGTCTGTGCGAATTAACTGCACAGTGTGTCCCCTCCTGAGCCCCAGGTGGGATGAGCGTGGTGATGGCGAAGAGCACCCTCCTTCTGAACCAGATTAACCGCCACCTTCCCAGGCTGGTGATGGAAATCCCAGCTCGCATAGGGCACCCAGGGACCTGCTGGAGGGGCAGTGTGGGTTGGCTGTGTCCTAAAAACCTACCTGTTACAGGAAAAAGCGCTGGATTGGAACAAAAGCCTTTATGAATTTCATCACAAGAAAGAAAGGGCGTTCCAGAGAACAACCAGACCAGGCCTCGCACAGTACTTCTCAGCCTCTTCAATCTCAGCTGGAGCCCCTGGAGGCCACCCCATGCTACTCAAAGTGTTCAGAAGAGCAAGACGCCCTCAGAGGGCGCAAGGGGAAAGGTAGGAGGGGCGGACCTGGCCGCAGGCTGGATGTGAAGACAGGGGAGAACCAAGGACACTGCATGCTGGGTGTTCAAACATGTGTGTGTGTGTGTGTGTGTGTGTGTGTGTGTGTGTGTGTGTGTGTGTAGGAGCCTGAAGGGGGCGTGCTCCACACACGCACATCTGCCTCCTGAGGTATGTGAACACCCAAGTAGAAAATGTAGCCCCATCAGTGTTGCTGCACTTTCGTCCCAGAACAATTCAGGTCCTTTAGCATGAGGAGCCTCACGCATCATGGACACTGTAGCAGGGACTCAAATATCCAGAGGTAATGACCACACAGTTGCCGCAGAGACAAGATCCACCGTGGATGTTTTTGGGGTTCCTGGTTTCCTCCAGGCCTACAATAAGCCGTTTGTGTAGGGAGCTCTGCGGTGCATTGAGCACGTAATGGACAGCGGAAAGGTCTCCAGCAAGGCCTCCTGTGGCTCTGATCCTTCTATCACTTTGAAAAGCGGGTCCGGTTTTCTTCTCCAACCTGATGTGGCCTTGAGTCCTGCCACCCTGGGGTGCACTGTGCCTCATCATTCAGGGTTGTCGTGTGGAGTTGCCTTAGTTCTGACGTGGATTTCTAGTTGCATGTGCTGTGTGTATTTCATGGAATCTAAGAGGCTGTCAGGACAAGGGTGCTCACATAAAAAGGAGATCAGTGGGTTGTGGCAGTGACGATTTCTCAGAATTTGCCACCTGGCCGACAGTGACTGTGAGACAGGCTCGAAGCTTCATTTTGATTTCAGAGATGTTAAGGTTTGGGAGAGGGGAAAGTGCATCTTACTTGCCTTAAACACGGTTTAGTTTTCAATTTACTTTTAAATATCATGTCCTACATGACTTACCTATAAGCCTGCCACACGTGCTGCCTGAGAATTTAAATTTATGAAGGACACCAGGACTTCCTGAGACCAGTCCACGCCTGGGACGCAGGCCCTCTCAGGGGCGGCCGTGACAGCACCGAGAGTCCGTGACCAGCCGCCTTCTGAGTGTGACCTGTGCACACACCTTTCTGGGTGACATTCACCACTTCGGGCCCTGGTATGTCCCTCCAAACGCAAAAAACAAAGCGTGCACACACATCCATACCAGTGTTTGGGACTTGTGCTTGCATTCCCAGTCTTTACAGGAGTTGATTAGGAAAAACGATCACATGCAGGTAAACGACATTGAAACTTATGAACATTGATCTAGAGGCGTCTGTTGCCTCGAGTTTTCATTCAGGCTACATAACTTTTTTACATTCACCACCTCCACTTGTGTTATTGCCTAAGTTGACTTAATGAACGATAATCAACCTAACTGAGCTAGCAAAACTTTCAGAGAAAAGATGCTTGACTGCCTTGGCCAGTTTGTCTCAGTGGTTAGAGGGTCGGCCCTCGCACTTAAGAGTCCAGGGTTTGATTCTGGCCAAGGGCAAGTACCTGGATTGCAGGCTCAATGCCCGGCCCAGTCCAGGTGTGTGGGTGGCACCCAATCGATGTGTCTCTGTCACATAGACGTTTCTCTCTCTGACTGCCCCTCTCTCTGAAAATAATATCCTCGGGTGAGGATTAACAAAACAAACAAACAAACAACTATTTGGATCAGTGAATGAGCAGGTCAGTGGTAGATGTTAGTAACTGCAGCCATGTAATGGGTGCTCTTTCTGGGCTCAGCACCCTTTAGTTAGTTTCACACTTTATGTCTCTCCTTTAGTTCCAGCTGCCATGTGAGGTAGGCACGATTCCTATCCCCTTTGCAGGGCTGGGAAAGTGAAGGGTAAGCACTTGCCCAGAGAATAAGGGGTGGAGCTGGGATCCGAACCCGGGTCTGACAGATTATGGAGCCTGAACTCTTAACCATTGTGAGCACTGCCTGCAGTTAAAGCTGCTTTGGTCCCTGAAGGTGCTGACCAAGCCTGGGGCACCAGCATTGCATAGTGGGTCCCTTCTCCTGTGGTGTGAGCTGTGGCCACCAGGTGGTACTGTGGAGAGAGAAATAACAGAGGCCCTGCTATGGACTTGAATCCTAAATCAAAATCTGATAAACCAGTTATGCCCATGTACCTGACTTGTTCAGGAAGTTAGGCCAATTGTCTGCTCTGATAAGACTCCATCATTCAAAGGTCACGAAGGGTCGGTTTGCAGAAGATGCATAGGGATCTAAATGGGAATAATTCTCGATGTGTTGACAGTGTTTTGGTATGAAACAGAGGTATTTCAAACTCATCCTTCCACAGCACCTGTTTTAGATGTACAAGGATTATCAGTGAGCAGCTCAGGTAGACTACCCTGTTGCAGCAGCCAGAAGCATCCTAGGAAGTGTTTTTAAGATCTTTGAACAGGAGCAGGAGTTAGTTGTGTGTGAGCCAAGTTGTCAGGGAGCTTGTCATTAGGGTGGAGGAGTAAGAAAAACCAGCTCCTAAACTAATAAACATTCCTATTTAATAATTTAACACATTGAAATTGAAAAAATAGTCTAAGGCCTCAGCTCCTAGTGCAATATACTAGGTGTACTGGTTAATAATGCAGATTTTGTAGTAAAAAAATACAAAATCATTTCAAGAGGAATATCAAAAGTGCTTTATTCAAAGTAACGTCCATCACTAGCTACACATTTCCCCATCTTTCAGGTAATTTATGGATACTGTCCCAACAGAACTTTTCTTGTTTTGAGGCAAACCATTCAGAGACCCTCTTTCCACTTCTTATGTTTTGAAGTGCTGCTCAGAAAGTGCTTGTGCTGCCCTAACTGGTTTGGCTCAGTGGATAGAGCGTCAGCCTGCGGACACAGGGGTCCCAGGTTCGATTGTGGTCAAGGGCATGTACCTTGGTTGCTGGGCACATCCCCAGCAGGGGGTGTGCAGGAGGCAGCTGATGGATGTATCTCTGTTTCTAACTCTCTCTTCCTCTCCCTTCCTCTCTGTGAAAAATCAATAAAACATATGAGGGGAAAAAAAGAAAGGAAGTGCGTGTGCCATTGATCGGAACAAGTGCTAACCTGAAGGAGCAAGTTCTGGTGAATACAGTGGGTGGGTTAATACTTCCCAGGCAAGATCTTTTAATGTGTCTTTAACTGGTTTTGAAGTGTGTGATGGTGTGTTATCATGAAGCAAAATCACTTTGCCGTGTCTTCTGGCACATTGTGGTTGTTTCACGATCAAAGAGTGGTTCAAATTGATTATTTGTTGTCGGTAGCAATCAATACTAATGGTTTCACCTGGTTTTAGAAGCTCATAATACACCACACCTTCCTGATCCCACCAAACGCAGAGCATTGTCTTCTTTCCGAAGCAATTTGGCCTTGCAGTCGATGTTGATGGTTGACCTGGATGAACCCACAATTTTGTGCATTTGGGATTCTCAAAATAAATGTACTTTTCATCGCCAGTCACAGCTCGATGCAAAAAAGACTTTCATGCCATTGAAGCAATATTTTACTAATGATTTTCGGTTTTCCATTTGTCTTTCGTTCAGTTGATGTGGCACCCATTTTCCTTCCTTTAACATCTTTCCCATTGCTTGTAAACAATCGGAAATGGTTTGCTGAGCAATCTTTAATCTTTCTGCAAGTTGAGTTTGACACGCATCTTCATCCAATAATGCTTGTAATTGGTCCTCAAACTTTTTCAATTGACCTGGGCGTTCTTTGTCTTTGACATCGAAATCATCACTTGTAAAGCTTTTAAACCAGTGTCCACAAGTATGTTGAGATAGAGCGTGTTCATCATAAACTTCTGGAAGTGTTCAGCAGCACTTATCTTCAAAATAAAGTAATGAATTAAAACTTACCACAAATGCTCTTTTTTTGGCAGGAAATTAAACATTTTTAAGGGTGAGATATCTACGCTGTGTTACGCCTTCAGCAAATTTGACATATGAAGTTTTGAAGTTTGCTGTTCACACAACAAAATAGCATACTTATCAAATTGCATATATATCAACGTATGTGTAACTCTACCTATTAAACAAAATCCGCATAATTAACTGGTACACCTAGTAGAATCCTCCTCACGTGCTCAGTAAAGCGTTGGCACAAGCATGCCACTAAATGAATTAAGTGGAGTCAGAGCATAATGGTTCACCGAGTCCTGATTCTGGTGGTGCCGTGGGTATAGTTCCCAACTCTCCTGGGCAGGACAGAACTCTGATCTCCCAAGAACATTTAGCTAACATCGTCATTTGTTGTTATTCATTTCATTTATTTGCTGTTTTGTTTTGTTTTTCCTTCTTCTCTTTGGTTATCTGGGGGATAACAATTTAGCAACTCAGCACAAAAAGAATCGCTTTTGGAGATGGGGAAAAGAGGACAAGGCCTAGTCTCCATCGGCCCACCGGCTTTCTTTAAAGGCATGCAGTTCTGGTCTTCCTCTGACATCGCACCTGCTTCTAAGGAGCCCCTCCCTTTCTCAGACACTGGGATCCTAATCCTTTCCCTTCAGCAGTGTCTTCCTGATGTACCCTCCTTCATGCCTGAAATTCAAACAAACAAACAAACAAACAAACAGAAAAACAGTAGTTAAAGGCCAGATGACCCATAGTGAAGCCCTCCTCCTGACCCAAATTCCAAGCCAAGCTTAAAGTGCCATCGTGGATTCTGACTCCAAAACACATGAGTGGTCACAGCCTCTGGACCTTATTCCAGCACAGCCAGTGTTAGGGGAGCCTCAGGGCATCCATGCCCAGGTCCCTGGGCCAGGGTGTCCATGCCAAGTGAGTCTGGGGCCCATTGCCGCCCCCTCTCTCGCACCTGCAAGCTTGGAGACCATGCCCCCGTGCAGCACAGAGTGCATCAGCGGTCGCAAGGCTTCAGAAACTCTGTGGTCCCTGTCAAGTGAGATTTTTTAAGACTCATTTTTGGGCAGCTAACTTTAAATCTGCTGCCCATTTCTCCACTTCCTGTGTCAGAGCACAGAATCTTGACTTTTGCGGAGCAGTCCCTTTTTAGATATGTTCTGTGTTTTGAAGAAATTACTGCTCCACTCCGCATCTCAAGTAATTGGATCGATGTAGCCGAACCAGGGTTCAGCCCAGAGTGACGTTGTAGGACCGTGCTGAGTCCTCTGATGTCTTGGATGCTGCTGAGAGGGCAGCAGTGGACAGACAGGACATCAGCTCACAGTCACCATCAGCCTGGAGCGCTGGTCCACAGAGGCCTTTAGCTACTGCATTGTTTTCTGTCTTCAGCCATCCTCCTACCATCTCCATGATTTTGCAAAGTCTATATCACGTGTGTGATTATTACATACTTTCCCTTGAATCGACTTGCCGTTTCCACATTATTTTAAAAGGAAAGATTTTTATCGGTACTGTGAGTGGAAAACCACTGTCACTATTGCCGGAAACCAATCTTTGTGCCACTAATAGAGAGATGTGGAAAGGAAATCTGGAAGGCCGTCAACCGTAATTACTCGGAAAGGTCCAAGCTAATCACTTACTCTTTAGTTGAAACATTGTTAGCAGAAGCAGCCTCCACTTCTGTTTCTCTCATGTAAATTTCTGTTATTGGAATTTCCTGCCTAAAGGTTGTGGGTGTATCCCATAGTCTCAATAAAAGGGATAGCAAGATCAGAGCGGGGGCAGTCTTCCCACTAGAGGTTGGCTCCCGCCTGGCCCCCAATATTCCGAAATTAATACTTTTCTAGTCTCTTTTCATTTGTGCGGCCTTCTCCAGAACCCGAACCCTGAAATGGAACCCTGAACCACGGGGGACGTGAAAGGGGTTCCCACATCTGGCGCCTACCACGGGACATCTGGAGGAGAAGATATTTTTCGCCTAAGAGCGAAGGAAGGAAAAATACACTGAGAAAAGGTGTTTCTAGAAAATTCACCGAGAAAAAGGTGAGGGAGGTTCACCTCACGCAAAGCCCACAGACTAACTGCAGAGCCGCGGACTGTAAGTAGGGTGTGAATTAGGTTATAAAATAATGTGGCTTCTTATTCAAATTAAAATCTTAATTGGTATTTGGAATTTAAAATCTGTAATAAGAATTGAAACTCCACTGCTGACACCACCTCTGGTGCGGAGAAATTCACAGGGGGCAGGAGAGGGCAGGGCTATCTGCTCTCCCGCAATGAGATTACTTAAGGTTTCATTTAAAAATTACAAGAGAACTCGCAGGGAAATGCAAATCTTGGCCAAATTGGGTGTTATTACTTCGGAAAGCGAAAAAGAAAGAAAAAAATTTAAGATCTCTCTATCTTTTAAGCATGGAAAGAAATTCGGCCAGATCTGTTGCTAAAATTTCCCCCAAAGTAAGCAGAATGTGGGGAAAGGGAGACACGTGGAGATCCAATATGGAAGCCCACTCTCCCAGTATGCTAACTTAAAGTTCCCTTTCTCGCCATGAAAAAGTCTTAAACATTTAGTAATGTGTCCGGAATTTCTGTGCTCTTGGGGAGAGAACCTAGCTGTAAAACAGAATGCACGCATGGTCTGATTTCGGACATTTAGATTGTCTTCAGCTGGAATCTCTCTGCAAAAGCTATAGAAAATGAAAAAACCAGAATGATATTCAAGCTAATTCCAGCAACAGGATTGGCATTTCCATAATAAAGCGTTTTTAAGATGCTAATGACCTCAGTCAAAGTTAACTTTTAAGGCCTTCAAGAAAATAAGTAAATTTGTCTGTTATTGAATTTATCCAAAGTAAATGCTTTAAAATAATTATAATTGACTCTAGAATCTCAAAGAAATTGTTGAAACATAGGTAATGTATGAATTATAAAAATCTAAATAGCCCAGGTGAGGGCTGGCTACGCCTTTTGTTAATGGAAGAAGAAGGGTAGACATCCTTCCACCAGCAGGACAGGTAGACCAGTTCCTCCAGTGGTCCTTCTAAGGACAATTTTTGCATTTGAATACTTGCAGACTTGCTACTCTATTTCCCCAGGCAAAGAAAAATCATGGACATTTTAAAAGGTCAAGCAGCTAGGCTGGGCCTGTTAATCAAAAGATAGAAACTTGTTTAATAATCTGAGTCTGCTTCCTCATAAAAAACCTACAGGACAGAATTGAATCTATTAGTTGATTATGTCTTGTATTTTTCTTAAAAATGTAAAGTGTTACTAATCTAGGAACTGCTAAATGTTTGACTTGCCAGCTTTAAAAGTTCCAAGTGCAAATTAAATTGGGAGAAATTATATAGTTGTGGTAATTAAATGTCTAAAATATAAAAAATTGTTGAAAATAAAATGTGTTTTCTCTGAAAATAATTAGGAATTGAAAGTAAGTTGCTTATTGGTCTAATTAAAAAAGAGGACTAATTCTGTGATCCCAACCAAATTTTTTTCTATGCAAAGACTAGTTTAAAATCTAATTGATATCAACATAATTATAAAAAGTATTATAATCTTTAAATCATATGTGGATATATATATGTATATCTATATATATATATATACATATATTTGATGGGTTTTTTTTTCCATGTTAAAATTTCAAGGCTTTAACAGAGATGATTCTTGGAAAGCTCCTAGGGCCCGGAGTAATACAAGAAATTTATTCTCTCTTCTTAAAGGAAATATTTTAAATTTGACAGATCTAATATACTTGAAAGTGCATGGAAAGCCTTATCAAATAAAAGTTAATAATTATATTTTAAATATTATGAAGGTTTTTGCCTCTCAGAAGGGCAAAATCAATATATTTCTTAAATATAGTCAACCTTTTCAACAGCAGTAGAATTTCAAGAAAGATAAAAGCCCCAAGCAGCCTGCATTTTGAATGGGCTGGGGGTGGGACAGTGTTTGTCCTTTTGGATCGGACCAATAAGTATCAGACATATAGGTTTTACTGCATAAGTTTCTTTGCCTTTTAACTAAAGATACCTACTTAAGTTACCTTATAAATTAGCTTTTATAATATAATCAAGGTCTCATATAAATTAAGTTACATGAGAATCCAATGTTTAAGTAATTGAATCCAAGTAATATCTAAGAACAGTTAAGACAGCCACCATTACTGCCTGACTTTGGTAGCCGCCTGAAATCTTAACTCAGCTAGAGGCTAGGCAACATTTGTGGTTTGTGAATCAAACGTAAACATCAACTAAAATTGCTTTGTTTTTAAATGAAGATACCTACTTTAATTACTTAAGTAAATTAGCTTTTGAAATTATAATCAAGGTTTTCAGCTAAAGGAAAAGCCAATATTTTTATAAACAATTCTAATAAAGACCAGAAACAGCTAGTGAGATTTTTGTTTGCAATATAAATTTGACTGTCATTTAAAAGAACAGATTAGACAGCCGCCATGATGGCCACATAGAAAAGACATAGGGGCCAACCCCTTCCTTTGTAAATAATTTGATTAAGTATTCTAAGTTACTGAAGGCCTTCCCATGGTCCCTCTGTGGATGCAAATAAAGCCTAAGGGGATAGTCCTTAAAAAATAAAATAAAATTCCAGCTTAATAAAAAGGAGAAATTTAAAAATTTTTGAACTCTCTTTCACTGGTATTTATAGGATAAACTGAGGATTGTTATTAAAATATTAAATCTAATCCGTACTAGTGGTCACTCACCATAACCTTAAGAGAAATTGTTTCATGTGACAAAGATTTTTAAATGAAACTCTATGTAGCCTGAAAATTATTCTTGAAGGAAATAAGGAGAGGTTTCCTTGAAATATCATAAGGATTATAATTGATAACCAACACATTTAGGCCTCAGAAGGTGGAGATAAGAAAAGATTGTCTTGCAACTTTAAATGACTTTCAGAACTTATTAGGGGACATAAACTTTAAATGACTTTCAGAAATTATTAGGGGACATTAAGACCTTATCTGAAGATCTCTACAGGAGAACTGACAAATTTACTTAATTGACTTAGAGGTGACTCTCATCTTTCCTCTCCCCGAACATTAACAGATGAAGCTAGGAATGAGTTGCTAAGAGTGGAGCAGGCAATTTCATCAGCCCAAGTAGCACGGGTGCAACCCCAATTACCTTTATTGGGACAAATTAACCCTACTGCAAATAGTCCCACTGGAGTCATCTTCCAAAATAAAAATTCTCCTGCCATTATTGAATGGGTCCACCTAGGGCAGTGGTCGGCAAACACATTAGTCAACAGAGCCAAATATCAACAGTACAAGGATTGAAATTTCTTGTGAGAGCCAAATTTTTTAAACTTAAACTATATAGGTTAGGTACATTGTTATTAACTTAATTAGGGTACTCCTAAGCTGGCCTTTGCTAAAAACTCAAGGGGCCAAAGTGTTACAGAGAACTGGAATAATCAAACAATGCCGGAGAGTTTGGAGTCACACTTTATTTACCGCGGTGGCTTAGAGAAAATGACTTCAAATTCTAAGCCCCGGCTACAAGCAGAACTTCCCTTTTTATTAAAGAGCCAGCCCTTTGTGCACTTAGTGGTTATCTTGCTGCTGGCCTTGAAAACAACACAGTGCTATCCAATTAAAAAATGCACCTGGCATGGCATTGAGAGTATGGGCATATCTAGTCTGCGGCCTACAAGGTCAGACAGTTAAGTTTATCTTCCCTCATTATTCAAGCAGGCTAAAGCATGTTAGAAAGCAAGTAAGTTTTCTTAGACTAAGAGTCTGTCTAAAAAAAGACAGCAGAGAATTCCAAACAGTAGTTTTTACAAAATAGGGGTTTGCCTCTTCAAAAGAGGCGCATGTATCTCGCGAGCCGCAGTTTGCCGACCACTGACCTAGGGCATCAATCCTCTAAAACAGCGGTTACATATGTAGAACTAATGGCCCAATTAATATTTCAAATCAGAAAATGCTGCCTAAACAATTCTCAATCACTCGACAGCAAGCAAAACAGACTATTAAGGAATGTCCCACTTGCATGTTACATGTACCTCAAGGGCCTAACACAGGAATCAACCCTAGAGGTTTGCACAGAGACCATATCTGGCAAATGGATGTAACGCATTATACTTCCTTTGGATGCCTTGGGACATTACATGTCTCTGTAGACACCTTTTCAAAAGTCCTATGGGCTACTGCATCTACAGGAGAAACGGCAAAACAGGTTATTAATCATTGCCTAGCTGCTTTTGCCGTCATGGGAGTTCCAAAAATTATTAAAACCTATAATGGGCCTGCTTACATAAGCGGTCAATTCCAGGAATTTTGTAAAAGATGGAAAATTCAGCACATTACAGGAATACCCTATAATTCCCAAGGACAGGCCATTATTGATCGATAGCATCAGCTGCTAAAATCCCAACTTGAAAAACAAAAAGGAGAAATCACCTGCCAGTAGGCTGCACCAAGCCTTGATTACTTTCAAGTTTTTCACTTGTGATGCTGATGGAAAGACACCTATGGAGCTACATTGGTGTCAGAATAAAACAAAAGAAAATGGTCTAGTTAGATGGAAGGATCCCGAATCTGGTTTATGGAAGGGACCCGATCCATTATTAACCTTTGGCAGAGGGTATGCTTGTATATTTCCAGAGAATTTTTCCAAACCCGTGTGGATTCCTGCTAGAAATATTCAACTGCAACAGGGAACCAAGAGAGAAACTAGCCAGACTAATAAGGACCTTGTGCCTGGAGCCACACCATGCAGCCGCAGACAATCAACTACCTCAGCCACAGAGAGCAGCGACTCCAAGCAATCCACTGAAGATGAGCAAGAGGAGGACAAGCCGGACAACAAACAGCCCGGAGACCACCTGAGGCATGGTAAAAAAGACGGGACAGACGCCTGAGAACGTCTTTCCTGCCATGCTAGCAGTGATCAGCTGTACGGTAACATTACCTGGGGCAAATGGGGAAGTATTTTGGACTTATGATTCCTGACCCTTCATGGGTACGAACCCTTACGTGGGCTGATCCCCCGCCTAATGTAGTATCCAAGAGGAACATGGGAGAGGAAAGGAAGTAGGGGACTATTTACTACTTGCTCCTGGGAGAGGTGCAGAAAATATAACTAAGCCCTTGTCTGTACAAAAAGAAATTGACAGCCAGTTTGAAATTGAATTGCCATGACCTAGAGCAAAGGATATCCTTATATGATAGTATTCTACAAAGCTACAAAGTCATTATAATTTTTGATATTTTACAACAGCATATTGTACAATTGTCCCAAACAAACTTAGAAACTAATTCTTTGCATGTTTGGCAGCATTTTACACATACACACACATACACACAAAAAGGACATGAAAGGATTTAATCCCTTCCAGAAAGGAATTAAGGCCTCCCTGGGAAGGCTCTTGAGCATTCTATATTGGCCTCTTTTGCCAAGAGGGACCCTCCCACAGCTGTTGCCTGAGCTTTTGTTCATACTGAGGTTGAAGCCTCGTGGTGGCTGGTACCATGGATCTGTCTCTGGCCCAATGGCGTGAGCTGGGCCCTCCCTGGAGAAGAAACCTGGGTTCCCTAAAGATCTGTGGTCAGTGCCGGGGCCCCACCGGCAGCCGAGGTGGGATCCCAAGGCAGGTGCTGGGTGTGGAGGCCACGGGGGCATAGGCTACCAAGGAGACAGAACTGAACCTCACGTCACCCTGCTTGTCCCCGGAAGATGGCTGGTGAGACAGAGACGGGTAAGATTCCTCAAGGAAGGAACAACCTAAGACAGGCACAGTCGCAGTGGGGCCATCAGGAGAGAACTTGGGGGCAACAGAAGTGGGACACAGACCCTCACCCCCCCAATATTGCAGGGGCTTGAATCCTCGCCCCTTCTGAGGGAGGTCTCCTGTCCCCATGGCTGCTTCGCACTTCCCACGTCCAGCTCAGATCGGGACCCAGGCAACAGAAAAAGACTTGGACCAGCTCAGATCGAGACCCAGGCAACAAACAGAGACTTGGCTGACAGCAGCTGCCATATATCTAAATCCACCCTAGCATAGGTAATGCTCAGGGCCTACTCAAGGATGCAACTAATCCTTTCCAATAATATTTACAGGGTAAACTAAGATTGTTGTTAGATTATTAAATTTGACAGTAAAATAATAGTCCAGTTTTCAGATTAATTTAAATTGGCTAATTGAAATACGTGATTATTCAAGAAAATTTAATTGTACTGGACAAAAACCTGTTTCTAAAGTGTTAACTAAAATTTCTATTGGTAGTTCATCTCATGGTAACATTGCTTAACATGCAAAGAACCTAAAGCAGTCATATTTTGGTGCAAAAAATTAAAATTTAAAGTTATCAAGACTGCATTATAAAATTTCCAAAAGCCTCCATTAATCAAAAAAAGGGGGGATAGTGGAAAAATATCATGTAAAGGAAAAATATCCTGAAAGTAAATTACATCTAGAAAATTTTTTACTTTGAAAACTAACTTTCATTTGTAATACTAACAGCAAGGCACCCATGAAAAACACACATGGTGTCAAAATAGCCCAAAGGAAAGTTGTTTGGGCAAAAAATGAAAAGGATCCCAAGTCAAATTTATAAAAAGATTGCTTTATTAACTTTTGGTCAAGAATATGTTTGTATATTTTCAGGAAAACAAGACTATGTGGATTCCTACAACAGAGAGGAATTGCTCCAGCCATGAAGACAAGAGGAGAAACAGTTCAGAGATGGAAGACACTGACGACGCCTTGCCATGCTAGCAGTCAGCAGCTGTGCATCGCTGCAGGTTGCCCAGGACCAAACCAGAGGGTCAGACCTGCATTACTACCATTTGCCACCATCCACATATCACTACTGACATGAACACAAAAGGAACTGTTTGACATTGAAACTGAGACTCACAACTATTGGACACTTGAAAGTGGGACTCAAACTTATATGATTATTTCAAGATTCTTTTTAAAGGAAAGAAACGGGGGAGATGCCGGAAACCAATCTTTGTGCCACTGATAGAGAGATGTGGAAAGGAAATCTGGAAGGCGGTCAACCTTAATTACTCGGAAAGGTCCAAGCTTATCACTTACTGTTTAGTTGAAACATTGTTAGCAGAAGCAGCCTCCACTTCTGTTTGTCTCATGTAAATTTCTGTTATAGGAATTTCCTGCCTAAAGGTTGTGGGTGTATCCCATCGTCTCAATAAAAGGGATAGCAAGGCCAGAGCGGGAGCAGTCTTCCCACTAGAGGTTGGCTCCTACCTGGCCCCCAATATTCCCAAATTAATACTTTTCTAGTCTCTTTTCATTTGTGTGGGGCCTTCTCCAGAACCCGAACCCTGAACCACGTGGGACGTGAAAGGGGTTCCCACAACTATAAACACAAAGTCAGCATAAAAGTAAATGGGTGATGATCGCCATGTTCCTCAGTTGATGTGGCACTGACTTCGTGGCATGCACCACTCTGATTCCTGGGCTGCCACATGCTGGTCCCCCAACTGCCTGCCCCCGATGCTGTTGGAAAAGCAGTCTCTGCCCTGGCTGCTGTCTGGCACCTCCGCCTCTCTGCCCCTCCTCACACTGACTTCACGCAGTGGACGCCTGCCAGATTCATCCCACCAGACTTGAATCCTGCTCCTTATCAAGGTTATCTTTCAGAATCCAAATTTTCCCTTGATTTAAATTTGCAAGGCTTGGGTGCTTACAACTTCCCTGTGAGTCCAGACACTGGGTGGCTGAGGGCCAGGGTTGTCAGGTGCTGGGAGAGCATGGAGGGGCCCAAATACCCACAGTGGGCGTGGCTCCGGGTCCATAGGCCTCCAGCTGCCTGGAGCAGGACATGGTGCAAAACAGCCTTGTCCTGAGGCTCTGAGGAACTGCATCCGCATTCATTTTTCACTTGTATTTGCAGAGTCCACCCCCTCTCCTACTAGGAGGTAGTTGAAGGTTTTTTAGGTGTGTTTTTTCCCCCCAATGTTGTAACTTTGCCAAGAGTATATGTTCACAGTAGAAAATTCAGACATTGCAAAAAATGGAAGGCAAAAATCATTTTTGAGTCAAAATCACCATGTAGAGATGGAAACTTCTTAAACAAATGACTGTTAGGGTGACAATGAACTTCTTTCTGAAATCATAAGGGAAGCCCTTGGCAGGGTGCACATCCTGGGCCTTGAGGGCCTGGACCAGAGGTCAGGAGTGGTCCTGAGCAGCTTGGTCTTCTTACATTAGGGATTGAGTTAACACAGCAGGTGGGCCCAGTAGTTAATGTGTTGGACTTTTACCAACATTTTGTTGAGCCTCCTGAGTTCATCCTTTATTTTCTGCCAGCTGCTGGGGACTCACACTGTGAGCCATGGTTAGAGCCAGGGCCAGCCGCCTGGGGGCCTCCAGCTCAGGCTGCCGCCAGGACCTCCCCTTACACCCCAGCCCATGAGGCACACAGCCCAGCTCTTGTTCATGGGTTCCCTAGGCCCTGCTGCCTCTGCTTCTAGGCCTCATTGTGATCGCCCCACCTTGGCATGGGATTTTGCAGTCCCAATTCTCACTGTCCTTTTCTGCCCCAGGCCCTGGGAACCTAATACAAAGGGAGTGGCCACACCCAGAGGCAGCCTTGAGCTCATGGATGCCTCCACTGACCCAGCCTCCAAGCCCCGGCCATCAGAGCTGGGCTCCAGGGCCTGTTCATCCTCAGCCATCACTACAGCTCCTTCCAGCTGCACCTGCACGTCCACGTCCAGGCACCCAGACCGCGTCCACGGTGAGTCACGGGTCTCTCTAGAACCAAGATGAGCATCTCGGCCTGAGGTCCTTCCCAGAGACAGGGGCAAGAGGCGCCTCTCAGACTGAGAAGTGGTCAGCAGGTGGGTGAAGTGTGGACAGGTTTGGTGTTCCACAGACACAAGTTCAGAGCTCAGCTTCGCCTACAGCTGTGGGACTTTGGGAGGGTAACTCTGCCATCTGGAGACCTGGGCCTGAGCCCTGGAACCCACACCACTGCTCAGGAATTGGTGGGGCCAAGTGGCTCCTGAACAGAGATGAACCAGAGTTTGGGCTACAATCAGGCAACGTTGGAGGTTTATTCTCCAGGGAGGAGAATTGACAGGGTCCCTGCACTGGAGGCCGGTCCATGGAGTGGAGGGCACTGAAAAACAGTGCCCTAGAGGTGTCCTAGACTGAAAAACAAGGGGATTCAGAAGGCAAGGACAGGTTGGATGTCTCCCAAATGCCAGTAGCCATGCATGCTCGCAACCTAGATAGGACCTTACAGTCCTCTTCAAGGCATCTGACTAGCGGGAGACATTCCCAGCAGAGCAGTCAGGTCACATCTTGCCAGAGGGAGCCCATGAGAAGTCAGGGTTCCCCGGACACTTGAGGAGCACCTGCAACACCTGAGACAAACTGATTTGAGAGCAACAGAGTCAGCGGGCATTAGGCACAGAGACAAAAGCTTTAAAATGCCCGACATGACCTCAGAGCGAGCCACTTTACACGGTGAAAGCAGAGCAGGATGCTATGGAAAGAAGCACCTGGACAAGAGCACTC